>CAMTDV010000011.1:37629684-39041939 GCA_947069175.1 Scalesia atractyloides
AACGGGTCGAGTATACTCACGGTTTTGCAATGCTTCCTTTGGTAATCCCATGAAAGTTGGAAGGTTCAAGGATGGAACACCAAGTTATCAAACGTAGGTGTGTGAATATTCGGATGTTAACGGAGGATTCGAATTCAGAATTTAAAGTATGCGAAAGTAAATATACAAGAAAGTAATTATCTAGACTTTAAACACTCGTTTTTGACACTATAAATCCCATATGGGTTGATGTGATTTCATGGGTCGAGATACCCATTATAATCATAACAAGAGGTTCAAGTCTTAGATAATATAACTTATTACCATGATAAGTAACCATATTGATTATCATCATTGATTTGGCTATGTGTGTGTGTATATATATACATTGTATAGTTATATAATAATTCTAAGCTAAGTCTATTAAGAATATCATAGATTTTCATATAAGTCAAGCATGGAGGTAAGAGGCTAACCATCCTTTAACCTCCTTCGTAAGGTTCACCAATACACAAATCATCACAAGGATGATTCAAATGGTCATGAATGAAAGGAAATACTTCACTAAAACTATAAATCAACCAAGTAAGCAAGCTAGGTGCGTGCATCCCGAACATGACAACGTTTGGGGACGTATCGTAGCCTTGTTACTCAAATAAAGGTTGGACAAGTTTTAGTGGTTTAAACATAGAAAAAATCAAGTGAGATGGTGGAATGAGATTAGGATAGCTAAGGCTTCCAAGTAGTCATACCTATACACAAAACAAATCTTATCACAAGAATCGTAACAAGCTCGGATGGTTTCATCACTTGTGGGTTGTGTAAACCCTTTTCAAAACAGAAAGTTTAGAGGTGTTTGCACCTCTTAAACTCATAATAATCTATCCCCAACAATCCTCATAACCTTAGATAGGTTCAAGAACATGTAGGGACAAGATTAAGTTAAGAAAAACATGATATGTAAAAGTTTAACAAAAATTCTACAAAAACAGAAAGTTTGGATCTCAAAATGGTGATGTTCCACCTTGGTTTGCCGTGACAAACCTGTGGAAACACTCCTAGAGGTGTTCCAAGCTTTGTAGTGGAAGGTTTGATGAAGAAAAGATGAAGAAAGTGAAGTATAGTGCTCACTTTGGCACTTAGAATAATCTGAGTTTTCTGATGTTGAAGCTGATTTGAGAGTATTTTGAAGGTATAGAGGAGTTTGGAAAGAGATAATGAGGTGACGGAGGCTTGCTTTTATAATGGAGCATTAGGGTTTTGTGATAAATAAGCTTGAATGTTGACTAGGAAACAGAAGAGATGAGGAAGGGTGACCAATCTACAGAAAGGAAACAACTTTCTGTGGATTGAGGGCCTTCACGATATGCGTAGGGTAAAGGGGGAGGGCGTCGCATGACGCGACGCCTCCTTGTCCGGCTGAAGTTTGATAATATAGCCTAAGTTCATAACATCTAATCATAATTTGGTTAGTATCCTGATTTCGGCTAAATAAATATTTTATATTATATAGTACGAGTCCATCATGTATTATCATATAAATCATGTAAGTTAAGCAAGGAGGTAAGATTAACCTCTTTGTATGATTCACCAAATCAAAAGTTTATCAGCGTAGTTGATAAACTGGTTGGTCATGAATGAAAAATAAAAATTATAACTAACTAGTTCATCAAGTAGCCAAGTAACGATAACCCGGGCGTGTCATACCCAACATGGCAAATGTGGGAGACGAGCCAAGGTTATGTTACTTTGATTCTTGGAAGCTACTTGATGTCATTAGTAAAAAAAGTGTGAACAAGTGAGATTTTGTGGAACTAATTCGGATAGCCAAAGCTTCCATGGTTCATACATAACTCATGCACAAACCTTTCAAAATGGAAGGTTGAAGCTTTGATGGTTTTCAATCACTTAGAACATATATGGGCATAATTTAAAGAAGGTTTTAAGCTTGTTTCTTGGTGGAAATCAACCACAACACAAACCCACAACTTTAAGCTTAGTTGGGAGAAAGGTGGGTACAAGATTCCACTAAGTTTTAAGCATTATAAATAAGAAGCAAAAAGATAAATTAGAGCAGAATTTTATGCTACTTCGGACCTTAAATATGGTGAGGCTCCACCTTAGGTTTCCATGGCAAAATTGTGGAAACCTTTTGGAGATTGCCCAAGTAGTTTGAAAGAAGAAACGAAGAAGAAAGATGGAGAAAAGTGAGTGAACACTCACTTAGAACACTTAGAGTTTTCTTTCTTGCTTGGAAGACATGAGAATTTGGGAGTTTGAGAGAAGATTTGCTGTATGGAAAATGTTTAGGAGGTGGTGGAGGCTTATATTTTATAAGTGAGAATTAGGGTTTGGGAGTTAATGAAAGTGGTTGGGAGTTAGGACATTAAAGATGTTGGTTGGTAGATTGAAATTTTCATCTTTAGTCCTTGCACTTGTATTGTTGATTATTTTATGCTATAAAGGTGTATGCAAGTATATTATACGTATGATACATGTATCAATGTGATTCCGAGAAAATATAATCTCGATATATGTCTCGGTTTTAAATTAGAACGTGTATTTCGTGACTGATTACATATTATGCATGTATGATTGTATAGGGTTGATATAAAAATACGGTTTTCATTATGATCAAAGTCTTGAGATTACAAGGATTGAAATGAAGTAAGAATACAAGTTTCTAAAAAATAGAAATGAGAATACAACTTTCTAAATATAGAAAGTACAGAAATGGAAGCGTTACAGAGGAAATGGCTTCGGTTAAGGTTACCAAATCACATGTTTCTTTGGAATGTTTCCATGATCATATCATTTGACAACCACATAAAGTCCTATGAAATTTAAGTGATAATGTGTGTGCCAATGCACAATAAAATGAGAAGACCACATTCATGGGTTTCAAGCTCCACAAACAATTTTGGAACGTTGCGTGATCATGTCACATAACAACCACCATAATGTTGGAATTAGTGTATCAAGTGATGACTTAGACAAGGTATATACAACGCTTATTTTGATCTTCCGAGTTACAAGCTAGCTTCATGTACACAATATATGTATAAACAAAAGAGACTTGCTACATGGATTCTAGTGTCATCAAGTTGCACTAAACAAGATAGCTCTAATAGTAGGTTTCACCCTCTCTTTTGTCTTTATAGTACCAAAGAGTATTACCCTATATACAAAGACCATACCAAAAATGATTCCAAGATCCACCCATTTAGAATATCCCATCTCCACTTGCAATAAATCCTTCAATAACATGTCTCCATTAACCTTAGGACCTCCCTCATACTCAGGAAACATAAGACCATGAAACTATTTTTGTACAATCCTTGTAATGCATACTCGTGGAATGAAACATGGTACACAGGGTATTTCCAAAATACCTGAGCTAGATCATCTGGCAACCTAAAAAATCCAGCACTTAGTATCATCATACCTTGGATTCCTGCACCGGTTATAATGCCCATGAGCAAATTTGGCACGATGGTTGCAACGATCATCATGAGGCATTCAACGAGTAACATTGATGCGAAGAGCACTAATGCAAAGTATTGCTCATATTCTCTTTGAAGGCCAACAAGTGAGTAAGCTATTACTCCAGGGATAAAAGATAAGAGAAGTAGGTAGGGCGTTGAGGAGATCACATGGCTGATAACAAATGATCCAACCCCATAATTCCCATTTAATCTTTCCCATTGAAAGACCTACACATAAAAAGAATTCGGTAAAAGCACATTATGTTTCTTCTAGAAGACTAGAACACATGAAATCCATTATTAAACCTTAAATTCCTCCATGAAGGAGGGGAAGCCGCCAATAGCCATGATGGTAAGGAAAGAAGAGATATACATGAGCATTGAAATCCTAGCCTGTCATTGTGAACCAGAGCAAACTGTTTTTAATTCTTAATATTCCTTATAAGGGTGGACAATGCAAAATAGAAAAAGGGTATTAAGGTTATTAACATACGTTTAAGGAGCCAAATCCATATCCAAGATTGTAGAAGACTCTTCCTACCGAAAAACCCAAAGCAATATATATACCAAGCCTTAACCAATAATATCCTATATCGCGATACATGTTTATAAATGATCTTTCTACGAGCACCCAACATTGTGTAATGAAACTAGCCTTCAGGAATCCTGCTTTTCCAGTTAGGCTTCCTTCCTTCAAAATTCAAAATTGTGATTATCTGCTAATGTATCCAGTATAGACATTGGTTAAAATAAGACAACATAGTGAGATTTGTACCTGTCCACATATAGCAGCTATTTCACTTTTGACATCCATATATATATCAGATGACTTGTAGGATTCAGAAAGTACATCAACTACTTTCTCAACAGCTAAATGTCCACTATCATGGTCCTAAACATGGGAAAAGAAGAGTAGGTACTTGAACAAAAAGGTAATAAGCTGAAGTTGATGACAATGAATTACCTTTTAAAGATCAGAGACATTAATATATACAATAAACATGATCTTCTATTGGAACTAACTATTATTCAGCAAGACCATCTGTCTTTGGCAATCTAATACTTAAAGATGTGAGAGAGTGACCTACCTCATCAAAGTCTGTGTTGATAGTTATGAGAAAGTGATCAGAAGGATTTTGTAGATCTGGACAAGGAAAACCATTTGCTGCAAAAAACTAATTATAACAAAAGTAGTTACCGTAATGATTTTGTTAGTATGGTAAATTGTACAACTTTTGTCATCACCAGAAGATGAAAATTACCTGATTTGTTGCAAAAGTAGGACCAAAATATATCATTTTCCCCAATGAGATAAGACACAAATTATTAAAAAGCCCAAAAACATGGCTACTAGGTTGATGGATAGCTGCTAAAACTATCATCCCATATCGTCGAGTGAGCTTAACAATCCGGTTCATAACATAATATGGCGCTGCACTGTCCAGACCACTCGTAGGCTCGTCAAGCAAAAGAAGTTTAGGGTGTGTTAGGAGTTCTAAGCAGATGCTTAGACGTCGGTTTTTGGCCACCACTAAGACCTTTGATTCCCCAACCACCTATTCTTGTGTTCATGGATTCTTGGAGCCCCATCTCCCTTATAATTCTATCTGCTCTTTCCCTCATTTGGGATCTTGGCATGGACTTAGGTAGTTGCAGTTCAGCTGAGTAGTATACTGTTTCTTTAACCGTTGTCCAGGTTGAAACTTGTTCTTGAGTCATATATGCCTATGCCAATATTAAATAGTTGTACTCAAAATTCATGTTATAAACAAACATACACAATAAGATTCCACTCATGGCAAGTTATTGGTAAGACTTGGGGAGGGAGAGATGAGAGCACGCATTTCCTCTATTCCAGAAGATAGAGAAGTTGCACCCACTAAGGCCCCCGTTGAACATTTAAAGAATCCGGAAGAAAAAAAATGGTCCGGCACTTGAAGAAACAATGCAACCTTGTGTTCCTTTCTTGTACTAGAATGTTCTAAAAAAAAAAATGTGAATTACGACAGAATTGTACGCATACCATAGTGACATATTTGAGTCTTTGCTTCCTTCCATTTATTAAAACGTGTCCGCTGTTCCTTATGTTTGTCGCCAATCGCCCTAAAGTTGTAAACAATATAGATCTAAAGCCATAGTTGTATGTATGTACAGACAAATATCAAGAAATATAAGAACCTAGCCTTTATGTAGATATTTTTAAAATTTAACTTAAACTTTGTAATTAGCGGTTGTGAAAGCTGGGTCAACACTACAAGAATATCGACCAATAGTGGCGACATCAATAGCGGCCACAGGCCATATATCGCATCTACTAGTCGATCCGGAACGCGGTGTCCCATGTTAAACCCCAACTATTCATTTGTTATCTTGATCTAACGGCTGGGGTTGAAAATACTCAATAGCGGCAACATGTTTAGGTCAATAGCGGCGACAGCCGTCACCCCTATTACCTTTACGCAGACAACAGGTCTAAAAGCGGGATTTCTCCTATTTTCACCCATTTTCCCACCAAACTCTTCTTCTCTCTCACGGGTTTACCCCTAAAATCGACAATTCTTCATCAATTTCACCAAGATCTACTCCAAATCGGTTTGTATTCTTTGTTTAAGTTGCTTTTTCTTCTTGATTTTGTGATACATTTTGTTAATTTCTTGATTTTGAGTGTATGCATGTGTGTATGTTAGAGAATTATGGTTACCCACCACGTCTCCTCCACCACCACGAGTAGAATCATCATTTTGACGGTTAGTTTTATATTTATTTTTTTTCAAAGATGAGAAATTGTGTAATTTTGGGTTTGTGTAGGTAGATATGTGTATATAAAGATGTATGTTGTATGTAAATGTGTATATGTTAGTAGATGTATGTGAAAATGTATAATTTATGTATACTTGGTGAAAATGTGTGTATGTAAGTCTATATATGTATGTAGGTGTAAGTTAGTATCTATGTGTGTCTGTTAGCTTGTAAGTATGTATAAATTATGTGTATTTGGTGAAAATGTGTGTATATTGTTATGTATGTGTGTATGTTACCTTGTAAGTATGTATAAATTATGTATATTTGGTTATAATGTGTGTGAGTCTATGTATGTATGCATACATGTATGTATGTATGTATGTATGTATGTATGTATGTATGTATGTATGTATGTATGTATGTATGTGTGTGTGTGTGTGTATGTATGTGTGTGTGTGTATATGTATGTATGTGTGTGTGTGTATGTATGTATGTATGTATGTGGGTGTTTGTAAAAATGCATAAACTATATGTATTTGGTAAAAGCATGTGTATGTTAGTGTGTAAATGTTGAAAATTTTTGTAAATTTTTGTTTGTGTAGGAATGTAAATGTGAATGTAAGGATGTATTTTTTAATGTAAATGTGTATATGTTAGTATTTATGTGAAATTGATATGCCAAATATGTGTTTATGCTTAAAAGTTTGTAGTATGTATAAATTAGTATGTTAGTTTGTAGTATATTAAAGTTTGACAAATACGCGTTTATGCTTAGATTTAAAAAAATATTGTTATATTGTGAATTTGATATGCCATTGCTTAAAAGTTATTATATTGGTTTATTGTGTATTTGATATGCCATTACTTAAAAGTAATTATGTTAGTTTAAAAATTACCCACTCAAAATTGAAATCATCATATACAACATAACGAACATAGAAAATACCTAGTCGAAATTGATATTATCATTTACAACATAACAAACATAGAAAATACCTGCTCCAAATTGAATCATTATTTAAAACATAACGAGCTTTGAAAATATCCGATCGAAATTGAAATCATCATTTAAAACATAACCAAATTTAAACTATCATTTAGAACATAACGAGCTTAGAAATACGCGCCCGATATTGAATTCGCATTTTAAACATAATGAGCTTAGAAATACCCCCCATAAATTGATTTAGAAATTAATTTCGGGTTGTCCCGTTTAATCTGGGACTCCTTTTTTAATACTTTATCTCATTTAGGATGTCAATGTGTATTACATGATTGTTTGTTTAAGAAAAATTCGAAGGCATTTCCTCTTAGCTCCCAAGTATATATATGTTTGTTTAAGAAGGATTTGCTTATCATTCTCTCTTTGCTCCTCGGATATATATTCTTACATATATATACTTGGGAGCTAAGAGGAAATGCTGTCGAATTTTCTTAAACAAACAACCATGTACTACACATTCATTTTGAGATAAAGTGTTCAAAAAGTGGGTATACCAGCCTACCCATGTCTTGTAAACCCTAAATTAAATTATCTTTCGTTGCATAATGCTTATCGATAAATGCTGGATTGATTCTCCACCTCAATCAGCTCACTACGAGCGAGGACTCAAGGCTTTTATCGCGATGTGTGAAAGAGTGCTCCCCGACCATAATGAAGTTAGATGTCCGTGGTCCGAATGTAAATGTTCTGTCTGAACAACCATGACAAAAATGAAACTCCATTTGGGGCGTATGAGTTTTTGGAAAGATTATATAATGCGGGACTATCACGGTGAAAAAAATGGGACTCGATATGTAGAAGTAGATAATGTTGTACCACAGGAGGTGTCACACCCCGGATTTCCAACCCGAAATCCATACACCGGTGGGCCCGGGTGGGGAGTATCGTGACGCAGTTGATAATCATCATAGTCAATTAAACACGGCACAGCGGAAGTCTTGGAGTAAAATTACTATTACAAACCGAATGTTCGAAAATACAAAATAATATACAAGCTTGTAATAGAAGATCCACAGGCGGATCATAGAATGTACAAGAAAGAATACAAAACAGACTTTAGGCAGATCTAAGGATTACAAGAATCTCTTATTCTCTACCGAGCAGCTTCCGGCTTAATTTCGTGTTGTACCTGCAGATTAGTCTTTGGAGGATACGTCAGCTTACGCTGGTAAATACACCCAACTGACTCATTTTGAAAATATTAAAAATGATTTCAAGTGCAAAAGACACAAAATCTTTTATTATCTTAGGAAGGTCAACCATGCAATGGACCATGCAATAATAATTTACCATATCCCAAGCCTTATAGGGGAAATAAGTTGAGAGTATTTACCTGATATTGCTTTCTTCTTTTATTTTTAAATAACTCAGCCGTATACAAAAGTACCGAGTGCAGATAGCTTTTACCGAGAATGCTCTAGTCTGGATTATGGCATAAACTAGCCAATTAAATACTAACGGTTGTATAAACTGAATAGTGTACATGATCATTACGTATAACGCTTGATTAAACGATGATCAGATAGAATGTAGTTTAAACCCGACAAGTACTTGACTTGTATAATATGGGTAAACTATAAACATTCTGGATTTTGGACTTAAAATGATAAGGTTAAACCCGTAATGGTTGAATTTCGTAAAATAGTCACATATACGTAACTGTGCGCATAATAGCGATATCGGGTAACCGGATAAGTTATGGACAAGTTATATATGCCATTTACTTTAAATAAGTTAAGATATCAGTAGGATATCAACTTGTATGCCCGTTGAGGTTTTAAAACGAAATTATGCCTTATAGGGGCATTTTGGTAATTTCGTATCGTATGAAAAGAACTTAAATAAAATTTAAGTTTACGATCATGAGTATTCTGGTAAAATAATTTATTTATGATATAATATCAGTAGGATATCAAATATATGTGTATTTTACCTTTTATGACCAAACTACGCACTGAAGGGGCATTTTAGTCATTTTACACATAGTTTATACATATTTGGGATTCTGAGTTTATAATAAGTACCTACTGTAAATATGTTTAAAATAAGTTTTAAATTTAGTAGGTAACAAGTCTTGGTCCACTAATATGGTTTAAAACCATACTATGCGCCGAAACGGCGTTTATGTCGTAAAGTGATGTCTTTAAGCGATGTTTATGAAAACTGATGTTTGGATCAGATTAAAATGTTTAAAATCTGTTAATTAATATAACATATCAGTAAGTAAGTGATTTATTCGAAAAGATTTTAGTAAAACTATTTTATAAGCCATAGGGGCTAAAACCGTCATTTATCAACATAGTTTAAAGACGTGTTTAAAAAAAAACTCAGTTAACTTGGTTTAATATCCCAAATAATCCTACTTATGATATTACATTGGTAGAAATTCATTTTCAAGTTCATTACCATTTGAAACCTTGTTTTACGCAAAAAGGGCATTTTGGTCAAAGATGGCATAATTATGGAACTTGCGCATAAACTTGAATTCTGATTATGATCATGTAATATAACCTTAGAGGGTTATGCTATATTATATTATGATCATAATTCAACTTTAGATCAGTTGGTAACTAATCTAAATCTGGTCAGAATCGAAAGTCAAAGCAGAAGTCAAACCTTGCAACTTTCGGTTGCGAACCGACCGTAGAACTGAAATTGACGAGCAGAACATGTTCATACATGTTCTATAATTATTACCAACTTGTTTAAGTGTCAAAACAGGTTTCAGAACATATATAAGATCAATTTATGATTTTTCCGAAAAATGTCCTGTTTGACTTTTTAATATCATAACTTTTGTAACATTCGCCGACAAACGGGTTTCAAAACCCGCTTCGTTTAATAATCAAGTATTCAGTTATAAGTTTCATTGCGTATTTATTGTTCAGATTATTTTAAATAATACATAATTAATAAACATTTTAGAATTTAAAAACCATAATTAATAAATAATAACAATAAGTAAATAAAAAATAAAATAGAGTCGCCGGGTCTCGAACCCGGGTCTCCCGCAAACACAAACACACACCACACCACTCCGCCACACACTTCACTTGTGTTAAATACAGAAACAAATAACACTTAAAGTAAAATCCGAAAATCAAAACCGGTAAATCAGCGCGCCCAGACTCGCAGTCGCCGGAAAAACTGAAATTCCGCAAATGTGGCTATTTTCCTTTGACTGAAACGCATAAACTGATTTCGACATCAGTTATAACCGATCCCTAACAATCAATTTCAGTCAAAACCGTCGGAAATCATTGACCGCAAATCATGACCTTAATTCGAACCCAAATCAGCCTGTTCCTCCTTATAAATACCCACTCAAACTTCTTGTAAACCTTTCGCTCAGAACCACACTCACTTCCTGAAGCTTTAGTCCTTCAGAGCACGTCGCCGGAGATTCTCGCACTCGCCGGAATATCACCGGAGAACCGAAGCCTTACTCCTAATCGGTATAATCATCTAAACCTTTCTTGCTATCTCTTGATTAGTAATCTAATTGCTCAACACAATAATCGAAACTGTTAAATCAGTTCACTCATCCGGAAATCACAAATAAGGGCCGACGAACACTTGCCGGAAATCTGAAGAAAACTCTCTGTTTTGGTATACCATATTACTTAATCTTCTTTTTCTATTCTATTTCAATCAATTATAAGTTTGTTGGTCGATTAAGCAAAACAGTCGGGTTCACGGTTCTGTGTTCTTCTTAATGAAGAAGACGGAGTTTAAGTTGTATATAAATGTAATTAAAATCGAGTATTTAACCGGGTTAGACACACAGTCCAGCGGTGGACTGTGTGCAAATGTAAAACATACGTCCCGGGTTCGAATCGCACATGTTACCGACTTTCAGAAATAAAACCAACATTTTTAAAACCTAATCAGATCAATTCACAGTATATACATAAGAGGAATATAATCCAGTAGTTAAGCAGATTAGACACACAGCCCAACTGGTTGGGCTGTGTGCACTCGAACCGAAGGTCCCGAGTTCGATTCCGGGTCTCTGCAACCGATTCTGCCATATTAAATCATTTTTAATAAAAAATAAATAAGGTTAAAGTTAATTAGTATATATATATAATTAAAACAGAGAATATTTCGGGTTAGACACGTAGCTCAGTTGGTAGAGCTGCGTGCACGTATACGAGAGGTCCCGAGTTCGAACCTCACTCACCGCATAGAATAAACATAGTCTGACCAGTCAGACCCGGTCAAACCTGTCAAAGTCAACCCTTTTTATTTTATTTTTGTTTATTTATTTAATTGAAAAATTATTTAAATTATTCATCAAGAAACGCATCCACTGTGAGTGAATCTCTACCAATTCCCCGTTTTAATCATATTTTGGGGTGTATCATGTGTCGTACTATTCTTTTATTTTATTTAAACACTTGTGCATACATCATATCCGTGATCAAATGTGTACCAATTATTGTGTGAATTATATGTAGATTGAATTTCATCATTTCAGTGCACGCATTTCATTAGGCCCATCAGTTCCCCGTGGGATACGGGTTGAGCATCAGGAGCTTCATTAGATCGGCTCCGTTTGATTGAGCCTTGATCTCAAATACATCATCATTTCATGTCATATACTCATCCAAAGTGGTTTGTGATTGTTTACATATATGTTTGCTCACATATGATTAATGCACGAATTTTCTTTATTAAATAAAACAAGAAATTAGTTAAAATGTTTTATCAAGGTTCACTCGCCAACTTTTGTTGACCCAAAATCTCCCCCGTTTTACACATGATACAGGTGATCCAGCTGAGACAGCAAACACTTAGGAAGGCCTAGAAGAATAAACAAGTTTATGCTTTGGAATAATTATATAGTTTCATTTTCTTTGTAATTGTATGAATTTTGTTTTGGATATTTAAGTTTGTAATTTGAATTTAATAAATATGAAACATCTTAGTAAATATCATGAGCTTTGGTGATAACCCAATTATGCCCCGACTTTTATTCCGCTAAGGGTCGGGGTGTGACAGATTGGTATCAGAGCTTGTGACTATAGGGATATAGGATAGGTTATTAGACTCTTAGAGCCTATACTATAGTTGATTAAGTTTTAATTGTTTATGCGTTACGTGCAAAATTCATAATGTTTATATGTTTCATGTTTATTTTCACACTCAATGTTATGCAAGCACGCTCACAAATACATGTTATTATGTAATGCTCATCATAAATCATATCCTCATAACATATCATATCCATGAGAGCACACACCTCACGATTCCCATGATTATTGCAATGATTTTTGTATTTTTCAAATCACATCAAAGTGAGTTATCATGACGGGCATGTAGTAACTGGAAGGGTACGAGTACCGGTAGTCGGAACGTCCTGTCTAGGCTTGGCATTCATATAAATCCAAAATAAAGGACCAGTTTGCCTACCTGGGGACTAACGATGAGAGTACGAAGGACCTATTAGGCCAAAGCATGCTATACCAAACGTCGTGTGAGCTAACCCCACTTTGAGTTGTCATTGTGTCTACACCTGGACACCCTCCTACCATACATCTCGCAATCATATTTTACGATTTTCATTCGGGTGGTGCGATTGTTAATCCGCCGACACCAATGTGAATCCTACCAAGCCCAATAGTCATGGGGGCCCACATGACTACATAAGCGATGGTATGGGGTACATTGGAGGCCCAAACATAAGCAAACCCAAGACATCCTATGGATGTAGTTAAATTATTGTCAGTTATGTTATTTTTCATTCTTTTTACGACACATGACACCTAGAAAATTCTTAAACTCACAATCTTCCTCTATATGTTCCTGTAGATGTCGGCTAGGCAACTACGTGGAGGTAGAAAGTCAGGAAAGTCAAGTGAACGCTTGGCCACACAAATTGCTAAACAAATGGCCGCAGTACTTCCTGACATCGTGCTTCAAGTTCAACAAGCTCTCACCGCTAATCCCATCAACCCTCCCAACCAAGAAGACCAGAGCGTCGCCAACCCTCCTTCCAAAACCCCCAAGTGCACCTACAAACACTTCAAATCTTGCGATCCCCCAAAGTATGAAGGGACCGAAGGTGTTACCTCCTTCCTTCACTGGTTTGAAGAAATGGAAAACACTTTCCTCAATTGCGATTGTCCCGAGGACCGTAAGGTACATTTCGCTACTGGAAGACTGTTTGGGGTAGCCCTTACCTGGTGGAACACGGAAAAGGGTAAGCGAGGAGTTGAAGATGCCATGGCCTTAACATGGGAAGAGTTAAGGGGACTCATGACAAGACGCTTCTGTCCAAGTAGCGAAATCAAAAAGTTGGAAGACGAATTTCACACACTGAAACAAAAGGAAGGAGATCACACTTCCTATAATAAGAGATTTCTCGAGCTGAATCAGATGATCCCTAATTTGTTCACCCCCGTGTACCGCTTGGTTGAACATTACATTCGAGGTCTCCCCTCGAAAATTCAAGATTCGGTTTTAAGCACATCGTCTGCAACACTTGAAGCCGCAATGGAGTTAGCTACAGAACTCACTGAAAATCGCATTCAAAACGGCAAGTTCAAAGATGAAAAGAAGAAAGCACCCATTGAGACCCCAACTTCAAACCACACAGTCTCATCCTCAAAGTTTGCTGGTAAGAGGAAGCGTAATGGCAAGAATTTTGCTGTCACTCAAACCAACCCTCCTATCACTGTTGCACCAATCACCCAAATTGCTCCTCCAGCTGCACCATTCAAAAAGCCATATACTGGCCCACACCCAAAATGCAACCGCTGTCAATACCATCACCCTCCCGAAAATCCCTGCCAACATTGCACAAGCTGTGGCCGTGCAGGTCACACCATCCAAACCTGCCGTACCCTTCAATGAATGAACCGCAATCAACCTCAAACCCAAACCCAAAATCAGATAGTGGGTCAAGCCCAACAACCCTTACTTCTACCACCTGCACCACACGTAGTCCAACCTTACTACCAACCCAATTACCCTATGATGCAACCCATGCGAGCTTGTTTCAACTGTGGGGACCCAAACAACTTCAGGAACACATGTCCACGCCTAGTGAACATCATCCATGCCCAAGCTCACGCAAACCCGGTAAACCAAGCTAACCAAGCTCCCCCACCTGCCAGAGGGAGAGCTTTCAATATCAATGCCAACCAAGCCAGGCTGACAACAACGTGGTCAACGGTACGTTTCTCATCAATGGTAGTTATGCATCCATATTATTCGATACTGGTGCGGATAAGAGCTTTGTGTCCTTAGAATTTGAACCTATCCTCGACCAACCTCGTGTTAATCTCATCGAATCTCTAACGGTGGAAGTTGCTGACGGAAATCCCGTTTCATTAAATTCTATTATACGCAATTGTACTCTCACCCTAAACGATCACGATTTTCCAATTGACCTTATTCCTATGAAGTTGGGAAGTTTCGATGTTATAATCGGTATGGACTGGCTCAGCCAGCATCACGCTGAAGTGGTGTGCCACGAAAAGTTCATTCGCATTCCTCTTGTAGACGGCCAGACACTACGTATTTTTGGGAAACCCCTTCAAAAGGACTCAAATTAATGTCCTGCCTTCAAGCCCGAAGATATCTTCGCAAGAACTATGTCGCATTCCTAACTCACGTCGTCAAAAAGGGAAACAAGGAGAGGAAACTCGAAGATATCCCAGTTGTGAAAGAATTCCCACAAGTCTTTCCCGACGACATTTCAGGACTTCCTCCTATGAGAGAAGTCGAATTTCGCATCGATCTTGTACCTGGCGCTACGCCCTTCGCAAAATCTCCTTATAGGTTAGCCCCATCCAAAATGCAAGAGCTGGCCAGTCAACTGCAAGAGCTGACTGACAAAGGATTCGTACGTCCTAGCTCATCGCCTTGGGGTGCACCTGTTCTCTTTGTGAAGAAAAAAGATGGAACGTTTCGCATGTGCATTGATTATAGAGAACTCAACAAGTTAACGGTTAAAAATCGCTATCCACTACCACGCATTGATGATCTCCTAGACCAACTTCAAGGCGCCACCTGCTTTTCAAAAATCGACCTTCGTTCTGGTTATCATCAACTCAGAGTGCACGAAGAAGATATCCCAAAAACCGCCTTCCGGACTCGTTATGGTCATTACGAGTTCATGGTCATGCCATTCGGTTTAACCAACGTCCCCGCTGTCTTCATGGATTTAATGAATAGGGTATGCAAACCCTACCTCGACCGTTTCGTCATAGTCTTCATCGACGACATCCTTATTTACTCCAAGTCTAAATCCGATCATGAGCGACACCTTCGACTCATCCTTACACTCTTAAGGACTGAAAAGCTTTACGCTAAGTTCTCAAAATGCGAATTCTGGTTAGGAGAAGTACAATTCCTTGGACATGTCGTCAATGACAAGGGAATTCATGTCGATCCTTCAAAAATCAAGACAGTGCAGGAATGGCAAGCGCCACGTACCCCTACCGAAGTAAGGTCATTTCTTGGTTTGGCTAGTTACTATCGACGCTTCATTGCCAATTTTTCCCATGTTGCTGTACCACTCACGGCCTTGACTCATAAAGGAAAACCCTTCATATGGGGACCTAAACAAGAGGAGGCCTTCCAAACTCTGAAGCAAAAACTTTGTGACGCACCTATCCTCACACTCCCTGAGGGTTGCGATGACTTTGTAGTATATTGCGACGCATCAGGGCAAGGGCTAGGCTGTGTATTGATGCAAAGAGGAAAAGTGATAGCCTATGCCTCTAGGAAACTCAAGGTTCACGAGAAGAATTACACCACCCACGACCTGGAACTTGGAGCCGTTGTGTTCGCTCTCAAGATATGGAGACATTACCTCTACGGTACTAAGTGTGAAATATACATTGACCACAACAGTCTCCAACATATCTTCAACCAAAAGGAGTTGAATATGAGGCAACGAAGATGGGTCGAACTTCTCAACGATTACGACTGTGAAATTCGGTATCATCCTGGCAAGGCAAACGTGGTGGCCGATGCGCTCAGTCGAAAAGGTTATGCGAACTCCATTCGTCTTCTATGTTCGCAAATCATAACCGACATCAAAGATCGAATCCGGGCAGCTCAACATGTTTCTGTAACAGAAAATGACGTACGCGATGAGCTGTCATGTGGAGCTGAACTCAAAATCGAAACCAAATCCGACGGTATTCTATACTATTTAAACCGCATATGGATTCCTGATCGCGATAACCTTCGTGATTTCCTCATGAATGAGGCGCACAAAACACGATACTCAGTACACCCAGGAGCCGACAAGATGTATCAAGACCTACGATACACCTACTGGTGGCCTGGCATGAAAAAGGATATCACTGTTTTTGTTTCCAAGTGCCTTACCTGTTCCAAAGTAAAAGCTGAACATCAAAGACTTTCAGGACTTCTAGTCCAACCTGAAATACCTGTATGGAAGTGGGAAAACATAACCATGGATTTCATTACCGGGTTACCTCGCACCTCCAGTGGGTATGACACCATATGGGTAATAATTGATCGTCTTACAAAGTCATCTCATTTCATTCCGATTCGCGAGGACTTCAAGAACGAGAAGTTAGCTCGTATCTACATCAGCGAGATTGCAAGCCGTCATGGTGTACCATTAAGCATCATTTCAGACCGTGATGGTCGTTTCACTTCACGAACATGGCGAGCCGTACAAACCGCTTTGGGTACACGATTAGACCTCAATACCGCTTTTCATCCTCAAACTGATGGTCAATCTGAATGCACCATTCAAACCTTGAAGACATGCTGCGAGCATGTGTCATAGACTTCAAAGGGAACTGGGACGCTCACCTACCATTAGTGGAATTTTCGTACAACAATAGCTATCATTCAAGTATCGGCATGGCTCCTTTTGAAGCTTTATATGGTCGTAAGTGCCGATCTCTAGTATGTTGGCACGAAATTGGGGAAGCGCAAATCACCGGTCTGGAATTAATTCAAGAAACAACCGACAAGATCCTCCAAATTCGAAACAATCTTCTAGCGGCTCAAAGTCGTCAAAAGAGTTATGCAGACAAACGACGAAAGCCCTTGGAGTTTGACATTGGTGATCAAGTACTTTTAAAAGTATCACCGTGGAAGGGAGTGGTTCGTTTTGGCAAGAAGGGCAAGCTAGCACCACGTTACGTAGGACCTTTCAGGATACTCGAAAGAGTAGGTCCTGTAGCATACAAGCTTGACCTACCAGAAGAGCTCAACAGGATTCATCCCACATTCCACGTATCAAACTTGAAAAAGTGCCTTGCCGATGAAAACCTCCACATTCCTCTAGAAGACATTCAAGTCGATGAATCGATGCACTTCGTTGAAAGACAAGTAGAAATCATGGACTTTGGTGAGAAGCGTTTAAGGCGAAGTCGTATTCCAATTGTCAGGGTACATTGGGAGTCGAAACGAGGACCCGAGTTTACTTGGGAACGTGAAGACTCAATGCGCGAGAAATACCCGCATCTCTTTCCAGTCACCATTACTACTTAAATTTCGGGACAAAATTCCTAAAAGTAGGGGATACTGTAACATTCGTCGAAAAACGGGTTTCAAAACCCGCTTCGTTTAATAATCAAGTATTCAGTTATAAGTTTCGTTGCGTATTTATTGTTCAGATTATTTTAAATAATAAATAATTAATAAACATTTTAGAATTTAAAAACCATAATTAATAAATAATAACAATAAGTAAATAAAAAATAAAATAGAGTCGTCGGGTCTCGAACCCGGGTCTCCCGCAAACACAAACACACACACCACACCACTCCGCCACACACTTCACTTGTGTTAAATACAGAAACAAATAACACTTAAAGTAAAATCCGAAAATCAAAACCAGTAAATCAGCGCGCCCAGACTTGCAGTCGCCGGAAAAACCGAAATTCCGCAAATGTGGCTATTTTCCTTTGACTGAAACGCGTAAACTGATTTCGACATCAGTTATAACCGATGCCTAACAATCAATTTCAATCAAAACCGTAAGAAATCATTGACCGCAAATCATGACCTTAATTCGAACCCAAATCAGCCTGTTCCTCCTTATAAATACCCACTCAAACTTCTTGTAAACCTTTCGCTCAGAACCACACTCACTTCCTGAAGCTTTAGTCCTTCAGAGCTCGTCGCCGGAGATTCTCGCACTCGCCGGAATATCACCGGAGAACCGAAGCCTTACTCCTAATCGGTATAATTATCTAAACCTTTCTTGCTATCTCTTGATTAGTAATCTAATTGCTCAACACAATAATCAAAACTGTTAAATCAGTTCACTCAGCCGGAAATCGCAAATCAGGGCCGACGAACACTTGCCGGAAATCTGAAGAAAACTCTCTGTTTTGGTATACCATATTACTTAATCTTCTTTTTCTATTCTATTTCAATCAATTATAAGTTTGTTGGTCGATTAAGCAAAACAGTCGGGTTCACGGTTCTGTGTTCTTCTTAATGAAGAAGACGAAGTTTAAGTTGTATATAAATGTAATTAAAATCGAGTATTTAACCGGGTTAGACACACAGTCTAGCGGTGGACTGTGTGCAAATGTAAAACACACGTCACGGGTTCGAATCGCACATGTTACCGACTTTCAGAAATAAAACCAACATTTTTAAAACGTAATCAGATCAATTCACAGTATATACATAAGAGGAATATAATCCAGTAGTTAAGCAGAATAGACACACAGGGGCTGTGTGCACTCGAACCGAAGGTCCCGAGTTCGATTCCGGGTCTCTGCAACCGATTCGGCCATACTAAATCATTTTTAATAAAAACTAAATAAGGTTAAAGTTAATTAGTATATATATATAATTAAAACAGGGAATATTTCGGGTTAGACACGTAGCTCAGTTGGTAGAGCTGCGTGCACGTATACGAGAGGTCCCGAGTTCGAACCTCACTCACCGCATAGAATAAACACAGTCTGACCGGTCAGACCCGGTCAACCCTGTCAAAGTCAACCCTTTTTATTTTATTTTTGTTTATTTATTTAATTGAAAAATTATTTAAATACTTAAAAATAAGGTTTTTAAAGTTAAAAATTTGCATTTAACCCACAAAAAATAAATCTAAAAATCTCATTAAAGAGCACTAATTAAAAATAATAATCTCAAATAAAAGTTATTTATTTAATCGAATCATATCGTTATTATTTAGGTTAGTTTTCCCTCGTCGGTTGAATCATAATATTCGTGCGCATTCATCGTCATCAAGAAACGCATCCACTGTGAGTGAATCTCTACCAATTCCCCGTTTTAATCATATTTTGGGGTGTATCATGTGTCGTACTATTCTTTTATTTTATTTAAACACTTGTGCATACATCATATCCGTGATCAAATGTGTACCAATTATTGTGTGAATTATATGTAGATTGAATTTCATCATTTCAGTGCACGCATTTCATTAGGCCCATCAGTTCCCCGTGGGATACGGGTTGAGCATCAGGAGCCTCATTAGATCGGCTCCGTTTGATTGAGCCTTGATCTCAAATACATCATCATTTCATGTCATATACTCATCCAAAGTGGTTTGTGATTGTTTACATATATGTTTGCTCACATATGATTAATGCACGAATTTTCCTTATTAAATAAAACAAGAAATTAGTTAAAATGTTTTATCAAGGTTCACTCGCCAACTTTTGTTGACCCAAAATCTCCCCCGTTTTACACATGATACAGGTGATCCAGCTGAGACAGGAAACACTTAGGAAGGCCTAGAAGAATAAACAAGTTTATGCTTTGGAATAATTATATAGTTTCATTTTCTTTGTAATTGTATGAATTTTGTTTTGGATATTTAAGTTTGTAATTTGAATTTAACAATATGAAACATCTTACTAAATATCATGAGCTTTGGTGATAACCCAATTATGCCCCGACTTTTATTCCACTAAGGGTCGGGGTGTGACAACTTTGACCCGTCAATTGGTCTAGCAAACGTGATCTTCAGGAGGTTCTTTTTATAGGGACTAACACCTACCTTACTATGATCACTTTGCCATGTTTATTTTGAACAATGGCTAGACCATAATGGTCTTAACCGAAAGTCAAAGCGTTTTACGTAAAACGCTTGACTTTAGGCTATAGAAGCCTATAAACGAAAATGCACAAGGAAGGAACACTTACCAGTGATTCCTAGATGCAAAAGAACTATGTTGGACTGCTCCTTTTAGTTAGGAACTTCCAGAGGAGGGAGAAGAATGAATAAGAAAGGTGCAAGTTGAAATGGTGAACTTAAGCACCTATTTATAATTGGAGAGCTCAAAGGAGGTGAAGCCAGGTGTCTAGGGGTGTAAGAAGAAGCTTACAAGTGTCCCAAAACGTGGCATAGCTGATTAGGAAGGCCATGGTTTCGATTTAATGGTTTGGAGCTTTGCTTAGGCTCCAAAACAAACTTTCTGCTGCAGGTCTGTTCTCGCGGGGCGCGAGAGACACAGGCCGGGTCTCTCGCGGCCCGCGGCCACCACTATTTCAGTTTTAAAATTTGACACTTTGGCCGCTAAACTATATAAAGCTTATAAAAACGATGTTAAATACTATTTTGGCACTTTTAGCCGTCGTAGCCAATACTTGGCCTACCCGGGATTACGCCCGGGCATTATTGAGCTTTCGGTTCGTTAAAAGGTCACTCAGAGGTATAAATTAACATGTTGACACTTTTAATCCCTCTAATATCCAACTTTCACGTATTTACAGAATTGAACTCTCTCGTCCAACAAACGGTACGTATGAGAGTTAGGACTTCACAAAGGATCACTCAGAGGCTTATCACAAGCATGTTGATTCCAATGTCACTCAGAGGCTAGGCATGTTGACGTATTAGTCACTCAGAGACCAAGTTTCAAGCATGTTGACATATCTATCACTCAGAGGCTAATGATTTAAGCATGTTGACGTATCAGTCACTCAGAGGCTATTATTTATGCATGTTGACATCGGTTCGTCACTCAGAGGCTCAATCTTGAGCATGTTGACGCCTTTAGTCCTTATTGGTCTTTAACAAACAATTATATAAAATACAACACGTGTCACTATATTATTGGACACGATTTTACAGGGTGTTACAGGAGGGTATGGAAAACGTTATTGAAGACATCAGAGGGAACGTGTGGAAGAAAATACAGACCGTAACCAACAGATGCCAGGTGGAGATTCTAGCGGTGTTGATGACAATTTTGAAGCCCTGCTAAAGGAAGTTGAAACAGAATTATATCTTGGTTGTACTGAGTTTTCTTCCCATGACTTTTTAGCAAAGCTTATGAATCTAAAGGAGATGCATCATTGGACTAATATTTCATTTGATCATCTACTTGCGTTGTTGCAACTTTCAATGCCAAAAGGCAATAAGATTCCCCCTACGCATTATGTAGCTAAGAAGACATTTAAGAAGATTGGTTTGGCATATAAGACGATAGACGTGTGCGTAAATGATTGTGCTCTCTTCTACAAAGAACACAAGTCGTTGCAAAATTGTCCCGTTTGTAATGGGAGTCGATGGGTCGATAAAGACACAAAAGGCACGAAGGTAGCTTGTAAGGTGTTAAGATACTTTGATGCTAAGACTTTGGTGTTTGTATTGTTCAAGGCACATGACAAAAGATATGATATGGCATAGTATCGAACATTCAAAAGATGGGATTATGCGGCGTCCAGTTGATGGATCTTCATGGCAAGACTTTGATAGAAAGTTGTTGGTGCATGTTTGTGACAACAACTTTTAGATTTAGGTCTTTAGATATCTTGTAATTAGTGAAACAATAAACGGTTGGCGGGTTTAGCTTTGTAATAGTTAGTTAATAGTGATTGGGCCAAAACAAACCAACATTGGGGGAATGGTAGGCGAATTGGGCCTGTCTAATTCGCATGCCTGTGTGAAACCAGCCTAGTATGCATGCCTTGTGTTATATAAACAAAGCTTTGCATTGGGGTTAGGGTTAAGCACTTGAAATCAGTTTACAGAGAGTTTAAATAGAGAGAGAATTTGTGAAAAGAGTGGTGGACGAATTTGTGAATGCTAGGATCTTAGGTTGATTGTTAAACTGCTAGTTTGAATAATCAATAAAGATCAGTTTGTTCGGTTTTTAGTTTAATCTGTTTCTGCTCCTTTCTGTGACAATCTGATCTAGAGGAATCCGCACTCTAGATTAGATAAACGATTCTGTGAAAGATCCATAAGACTAAGGGACCTATAAAAGTACCCAAACTTCACGATGGAGCCACGAAATTTTCGCCTGGGGCTTGCAGCTGACGATTTTAATCCGTTTAACGGTAACGGAATCCTCAACTCATAGCACATGGCCGGTTATACTCACAACATACAATCTGCCTCCATGGCTATGCATGCAGGAGTCCATATTCATGTTGACCTTATTGATTCCTGGCCCTAAATCACTTGGGAAAGAGATGGAGGTTTACCTTAAACCGTTAGTGGATGAGCTTAAAAAATTATGTCACTCAGGTATACGTACTAAAGACCCAAAAACAAACTAATTCTTCACAATGAAGGCAGCGTTGTTATGGACCTTAAACGACTTTCCAGCCCGTAGTAGTCTATCAGGTTGGAACGGCCAGGGCTACATGGCATGCCCAACTCTCAACGAAGACCCTCCTTCAATGCGTGTAACTGGTAAATGTGTGTATGTTGCTCATCGCCGGTTCTTAGATGCCAACCATCCGTGGAGAACAAGTCTCGACTTTAACGGGAGGCCCGAGACACGAGGCGCACTGAGACAGTTTAGTCTTGCTGACATAGAAGCTCAATATGGTCATCTACTTCATTGTCTACCAGGTAAGCATCCAGCTTTTGGAGGTGGCAGGATAAGCCGGGCAGATTTCAAGCTGAACTGGTCCAAACGGAGTATATTTTTCAAACTTGAGTATTGGTCTTCTTTGCAGCTGAAGTACAACTTAGATGTAATCCATATCGAGAAAAATGTGTGCGAAAACTTTCTCGGTACTCTCTTAATGAATGACAAGACAAAAGACATGCCAAACGCACGAAACGACTTGGAAAAACTAAATATCCGACCGACACAATGGTTGAAACAATTGGATAGCAAGCTCTTAAGTCCCCACCCAAAGTAGTCATTCAAGTCCGATGATCGAAAGCTTTTCTGTGAATTTATAAAAAAAAATGTTAAACTACCAGATGGGTTTGGATCTAATATCAGCAAGAGGGTGACAAATAACAATTCTAGCATTACTGTGTTGAAATCTCATGACTATCATATTCTCATGCAATGTTTGATACCAATTAGGGTTAGAGGGCTTTTGACCAAAGATACATCTACACCAATGGTAGACCTTTGTATGTTTTAAAGCAAGTTTACTCCAGAATACTATTAGTTGATGATATGAGGAAGCAAAGGATGACATTTTTACCATCCTATGCAAGTTAGAGATGATCTATCCCCTGGCCTTTTTTTTGACATAATGGTTCATTTACTTGTGCATTTACCTAATGAAGAGATTGCAAGAGGTACATGAAAAAACTAAAAAACTATGTTAGAACCCCGACAAGGCCGGAAGGTTGTATAGCTGAAGCTTATTTGCTTGAAAAAGCTCCAACATTTTGTTCAAAGTAGCTTCAACATGTTTAGACTAAGTTCAATCACCCAGATATAGAAACCAGAATGTTGTTGAAAAACAAAAGTTTTGAGTCTAAATGTCGTCCAGCAAAGAGCAACAAAGAGCAAACGGCTGCAAACGCGCCTTAAATGGCAGCAAATGAGTGCAAAAGCGCAACTGTTTACAGTAGTTTAATGGCGTGTTAACGGCTACAAACGCAGCCATTAAACTGTTTTAACATATTTTATATAATGTTTTAACTTTTTAATTTAATTCCTAGGAAAACTTCAATTTTGATGAAGTTGAACAAGATTTGGAAGCTCAAAACTTGAAAGGCGACATCAAGCATGTGCTTAAGAAGCGGTACTTCGGCCGCAAGCACGATGCTAAAGAAGAATTTCTTGATCATGGAGGTTATGGCGATGTCAAAGGAGAAAGGGCATACCACCTCGTGGATATGCTTTATGAAGACTGGATGAGAACCGTTGATCACCTCTTGGACCCCAAATATATTGCAAGATATGAGGCTAACGCAAAAGTCCATCAACTTCGACTATTCTCAAACCGTGAGGGGACATCGTCATACAGTAGCACCGCCTACAAACTGTAATGTTTTATATGTGTGTGTTTGTATGTTTGTGTTTAATTAATGTCTAATCTAAGGTTTAATGTTAAACAGGGTTTGAAACATCTCGCTATGTACCACAAAACTCACACCGATAAAGATGGGAATTGGGTTGACATGGTAGCCGAGCAGAATTATGTAAGTATATATCTAAAGAATAATTCTATAATATATATATATATATATATATATATATTTATACATATATATATATATACATCTTCGTAAAATACAACTTAATTTAGAACGCGAGATTATGGGCGGAAGTGAATATGACGGAGAAGGCGGCGGTTCTCAACCGCCGAATGAGGTTGCCGCATTTCCAAATGTGTTAGGTGATCGAAGATGATGGATAGGGAGGATTGGGCATAAACCGTCTTCCAATATGCCCCTGAATGTGTTACGTGCGCAACCTCAAACTCCACAACCGTTTTCTAAGGTAAACTATACAATTTTACTTTAGAAAGTTATGCAAGTATAAATGAGCGCATGTTACTTTGGCAAACGCATGTTACTTTGGTAAATACATGTTGGTGGTATGTTAAATGCTAATATAGGTTTTGATATGTATTAATGTACTAATATGTTTTAAGTTTGTTCCAAACCCCGACATTTTTAAATCAACTCGATTCCTATCTTACTTCAAAGGGAAAGCAAGCCACATACGACAATGATGACATTTTTGACAATGACGATGAGGATGACGATGACTATTAAGTATTATCGACATATGACAACTATCTTGTAGTTTTCGGGCATTATTTTAGGATGTTATTAAGTATTATGCAATTTTAGGATGTTCTTGTATGGATTAAACATGTTTATTTAGTTTGTTTGTGTTGCGTTAAACTGAAAAATTGGCAGGTTTGTATATAACCGGAAACATTAAAAATGCAGCAAAAAATAAAAAAAAAAACGACTTTTAGCGGCGACATGTGTCACCGCTATTAATACACACTTTTAGCAAAGACTTATTAGCGGCGACATGTGGCAATAGCGGTGACTAGAGGCCCTTTACCGGTAACCTTTAGCGGCGACATGTCGCCGCTATTAACAATAGTGGCGCAGATCAGGGCTTCTAGCGGTGACATCTATCGCGGCTATTACACCGTTTTCTTGTAGTGCAAGTCACAAGTGTGTTCTACATCCTTTGGATATAGTTAGGTGTTGGCATAGAATACATGGTGTATGGCAATGCATATTCAAAGATTGTATTAAGTATCTAATAAATATATCTTACAAGTAACGGTGAATCAATTTAAATATAGATAAAAGACCAAATATAAATATTTTTAACGTACAAAACATACGAATTAAAGGTTTTCCTAAAAAAACATGGTGACATTTTCGTAATTATTTTATTGGTAGAGTAATTATCAAAATTACTATATACATGATCTTGTAGGGTAATTTTATAGAGTATCATAATTACTCTACATATGATCTTGTAATGTAATTTTGAGTTGTATGTTGTTTGATAAACATGTAGAAAGATCATTTTACAAAAGCACCCTACAAGATCATTTGTAGAGTAATTTTAATAAACTATCCTCCAAGATCATTTGTAGATTAATGTTGATAATTACTCTACTAATAAATAATTAAGAAAATGATACCACATAGTTTTACTTTTTCATTCCTTTCGTAGGTTTTGTAAGTTAAAGCTTATTTTTACGCCAACTTATCTCTTTGAATGTATCAGCTTGTTAGTAGGCCCATCACACGTCTTTATTTTAATATTTTATACAAATCTTTTTGTTTTATACGTTGTTTTTCACATATCAGTTATCCTTACTATTCGTGTGATCTGGCATCCCCATCGTTGATTTGGATTTAACTAATTTTGGAAAACGTGCTTGGGTCAGATGGATAGTTACATACGTACCAGCCAAAGAATCTAGGAGAGTCGACTTGCCACAACCAGAAGGACCCATAATGGCCACAATCTCTCCTGGTTTAGCATAACCAGTTGCACCAGAAAGTATGGTTTTACATGAACTTCCATTAAGCTTGAAACTGAAACTCGAAGGTTGTCCCATGTCAAATGCGCTCTACTTCTTTTCTTCATCACAAGGGACTCGATATCAACTATTTCGACTCCCCATTTTCCTTCTCCATCTCGTTCTGGACATATTTCATTGTTGTGTACCACACTACCCATTAAAGAGCACACGTCAATGTATAGAAACACAAAGAGTTTGATTGAGAGAGAGAGAGAGAGTGAGAGAGAGAGAGAGAGATGGATATAGTTGGGATATAGTGAGAAGGGTAGGGTTAAATATATAGCAAGAGCATGGCAATGGTAATTCTGTGGATTTGATTTTTGTGGAGAGAAATGCATGTACTGCAATCACAAAATTAAACAAAGAAATCCAAAATAGATTGGAACTTCCACAGAGCCATATATCCGGTGCACCACATTTGATTGTTTTTCTTTATTCAAGTCATTAACATTTGGATGTAATCCCGATCATTAGTGAAGCCAGAAAAGTTTAATAGATTGTCTTGTAAATTATAGAAAAAGTATAGTGTGATAATATTATGTATCTAAAATTTAGGATTTAGAGTGTCAAAACTAACACTTGGTAACCAAGTGATGTGTCGATTGTATACGTAAAGTCTCCTAAAACCAATGCAACCCTAGCATGCGACAACTCGACGGGATAAGTAGGATAATGCTTTCAAATTTCTTAATCATAAAATCACAATTATCTTTCTGCAATTGATGCTGTTTCAAGTTTAATAAATCAATTGTGTACATAACAGTACTAGAAAACTACATATTTTCCTACAAAAGTTTCTCACGAATTTCCCGCAACTCAATTTTTGTTACAATTTTTCTACAGGGGGTTTCTCACAAAAAATAAAGACAAAAAAAAGCTCAATGTTTGAAACAACTAGCCTATTAACATTATAGAGATAAGAAATAAAGATTGGGGAAATGGATATCTTATTTTGGTATATAATATGGATCACATGTGTCTCTATTTATAGGCTTACAAGATAGTGTTAAGTACATGGAGAGTTATAATGACAAATGCAAGTGGATAGTCACACCATTAGAAGATATAGTAGTAAATACAAGCAGATAGTCACACCATTAATAGATAATAACTCATAACACTCCCCCCTTGACTATCCACGTGACAAAATAATATATTATTCTTATAATACGCTTGGTGATGCTATCTCGTTAAAAACCTTGCTAGCAAAACCCAGTGGGATAAAACCATAGCTAAGGGAAAAAGAGTGCAGCGCGTATTATTCTCCCCTGATGATTTAAGCTCCTTGAGTCGACGCATCCCGATCCCATGAACCAGTTTCTTGAATGTAGATGCCAGAAGTGATTTAGTAAACAAGTCTGCCAAATTGTCGCTAGAACGAATTTGTTGGACAGTAATATCTTCATTCTTTGGTAAATCATGTGTGAAAAAGAACTTTGGTAAAATGTGCTTCATTCTGTCTCCTTTGATGTATCCTTCCTTAAGTTGAGCAATGCATGCTGCGTTGTCTTCGTGTAAAATTATTGGTCCCTCATCTCTCACAAAAATGACACAAGACCCACAAGTGTGTTGTATTACATTCCTTAACCAAACACATTCTCGGCTGGCTTCATGAATCGCCAATATTTCTGCATGATTAGATGATGTGGCTTTGGTTGTTTGCTTTAGAGAACACCATGAAATAGCAATACTTCCACTTGTAAATAAATATCAAGTTTGAGATTTTCCAGTGTGAGGATCAGACAAATACCATGCGCCAACAAAACCAACCAAACTTGTTGTCGATTGGTTAATAAAATATAAACCCATATCGTTTGTACCTTGAAGGTATCGAAATATTTGTTTTACCCTATTCCAATGCCTCTTTGTTGGGCATGAACTATGTCTTGCCAATAAATTTATAGGAAATGATATATCTGGTCATGTATGACTAGCAAGAAACATTAGTGCACCAATTGCACTTAAATATGGTACTTCTGTACCAAGAATTTCCTCTCCATCATTCGGAGGTCGGAATGGGTCTTTCTCGACATCAAGAGATCTTACAACCATTGGAGTACTTAATGGATGTGAATTTTCCATATAGAACCTTTTGAGTAACTTTTGTATGTAGTTTTGTTTATGCACAAGGATTCCACCCTTAAGATGTTCGATTTGTAACCCGAGAAAAAAAATTTGTTTTGCCAAGGTCTTTCATTTCAAAATATTCAACCGCCTTTTGGAGCTCTCATGGAGTTCCAATTCTATTCAAGTCATCAATGTATACAAAAATTATAACGTATTCAGATTCTGACCTTTTTTAAAGATACATGGTCATATTGAATCAATTTTATAACCTTCTTTCAACAAATACTCACTAAGGCGATTATACCATATACAGCCTATATAATGATTTGTTTAATTTAACTGAAAGATGTTCTTGAGAATTAGATGTACATGAGTTTGGCAATTTGAATCCTTCAGGGAGTTTCATGTAAATATCAGTATCAAGTGAGCCATGGAGGTAGGCTGTCACAACATCTATTTGACGCAAGTCAATCCCTTCTTGGATTACCGGACTAACAAGATAACGAAAAGTTGTCGCATCCATCACCGGAGAATATGCATCCTCATAATCAAATCCAGGTCTTTGCGAAAATCCTTGTGCTACTAATCTTGCCTTGTATAGTACGATTTCATTTTCTCATTACGTTTTGGGACAAAGACCGACTTATATCCTATAGGCTTTACACCTTCAAGTATAGGGACTACTGGTCCAAAAACTTCTGGTTTATTGAGGGAATCAAATTCTGCCTTAGTTGCGTCTTTCTAGTTTGGCCAATCATTTCTTTTTTTTTACATTCCTCAACAGATTTTGGTTCTTTATTTACGTTGATTTCATTTCGGTTCCATACATTTCTAGACATGATATAATTTAATGAGATCTCTTCGTTTTCAGGTACCTAAGGTTCTTCTAGAACCATCATGTCTAGTGTCTCTTCAGGTAACTCTTTTCTTGGCATTATAATTACGTCGAATTGACCATCTCCATTATTTGCTCCTTTTTTCTTTCGATGATTTTTATCTTTAGAACCGATTGGTCTACCACGTTTGAGGCGTGCATTAGACTCATTTCCAACATGTGGCTGCCCTTCTGGGACACTTATTTTTACTAGAGCATTAGCAGCTGGTATGTGTGACTTAGTCACTCTCTTTGGGTCAGTGAATGCGTCTTGTAATTGATTTGCTAATCTTTGTAAATGAATTATCCTTTGAACTTCTAGTTCATACTGTTTAGTTCGAGGATCAAGATAAGATAATGATAATTCATTCCAAATTATATTATTATTTTTCAACTGCTTTTCATCTCTCGCTAATGTTGGGAATGTTGTTGCAACAAAATGACAATCACCAAATCGAGTCGTAAGTAAATCACATGTTGATGGCTCTAAATACTTAATGATTGATGGTGATTCATACCCAACATATATTCCTAATCTCCTTTGAGGTCCCATCTTTGTGCGTTCTAGTGGAGAGATAGAAACATAAATGGCACAACCAAAAATCCTTAGATGGGAAATATATGGTTCCTGACCAAAAACCAACTTTAATGGGGAGGAAGTGTGGTAACTCGTTGGCCTGATGCGAATTAGTATTGCTGCATGTAAAATTGCATGCCCCAAGCAGATGTTGGTAGTTTTGATTTCATAATAATTGGTCTTGCAATCATTTGAAGTCGCTTGATAAGTGATTTAGCAAGTCCATTTTATGTATGTACATGAGGTACAGGATGCTCTACACTTATGCTAATAGACATGCAGTAATCATTGAAGGTTTGGGATGTAAATTCACCAGCATTGTCCAACCGAATTTTCTTGATGGGATAATCTGGAAAATGTGCTCTTAGCCTTATTAATTGAGCAAGTAGTCGTGCAAATGCCATATTACGACTTGATAGTAAACTCACATGTGACCATATGGTTTTTGCATCAATTAAGACAACAAAGTATCTAAATGGTTCACTAGGAGGGTGTATAGTCCCACATATATCCCCATGTATCCCTTCTAAAAAACTCAAGGATTCTGTCCATACCTTAACTAGTGATGGGCGAGTGATTAACTTCCCTTGTGAACATGCAACACATGTAATATCCTTAGATTGAAGAATCTTCTGGTTCTTCAAAGAATGACCACATGAATTTTCTATAATTTTTCGCATCATTATTGATCCGGGATGGACTAACCGGTCATGCCGAATTATTAAATTTTCTCGATCCATAAACTTATGGTTTGTGATTGCATTTGATTCAACTGCACCAATTTTAGTAGAATACAAACTAGAGGAAAATACGGGTAACTTCTCTAATATATGCATTTTACCCGAAATCATACTTGTGATTTGAAGGTACTCATCATGTCCCTCATCTGTAGTCTCAAGATGATATTCATTTAGACGAATATCTTTAAAGCTTATTAGATTTCTTTGAGATAGTGGGAAAAATAATGCATTGTTAATTTTGAGAAAGGTTCCACTTTTTAGAACTACACAAGCTTCAAAGCCTTCAATTTTGTTTTACCGGATATAGTACCAACGCTTGCTTCTTTTATTGTTAAACTAGAGAAATAATTCTTTTTCTTTAGAATCGTATGCGTAGTAGCACTGTCCATTAGACATACATCTTCACCACTAATAGGACGTTTAGTTGATCACTCCATATGCATCAAAACAGAACAAAATTTCATAATTATGGTTCAAACATAACAAATCCCCTAAAATGCCCCAAAAATACTTTAAAACAAAACATAAAAAAATCCCAAACAAAATGTCTTGATAAAACATCAAGGAAATAACATATTTTTAAATATAATCATTCACGCGTAAGAAAAATTGCAAGCATCCAACTGGTTGGTATCAGCCACGATATCACTAGAATCCAAATTTTCTTGTTCGATAAGGAAATCATCATAATCCAGATTAGTTGCATTAGTAAGGTCCGTTTCACCACTTGGGACATCGACGTTTCCATCTTCATATGAGAAATTTGTCTCTATTCCTTTTCCTTTGTCTTTTATAGATTGTTTGTAAAGCTCTACGAAGTGTCTAGCTGTACGACATGTACCAGCTCAGTGGTTGTTACTTCAACATCGATAGCATGCATTCGATGGGGTTCCATTTGTCTTTTTACCTTTTCCATCATTGGATTTCTTTTCATAATCATGCAACCTCTAGTGGGTTCCTTTGTTTTTAAATTGAACACCATGATAATTCCCCCGACCATATCCACGTCCATGTCCATGACCACAACCATGACCATGCCCACGTTGATAGCCACAACCACGTACGTGACTTCCACTTTAGTCAGTATATGTTGCCACATTCACTTCAGGGAATGGAGTTGTACCAACCGGACGAGTTTAATGGTTTTTCATTAGTAGCTCATTATTTTGCTCAGCGACAAGCAAACATGATATGAAGTCACCGTATTTGGTGAAGCCCCTTTCACGATATTGTTATTGCAAGACAATGTTTGAGGCGTGAAAGGTGGAGAATGTTTTTTCCAACATCTCCTTATCAGTAATATTTTCACCACAGAATCAATTGTGACGTGATTCTAAACACTGCCGAGATATACTCACTTATAGACTTAAAGTCTTGCAACCTTAAATTGAGCAATTCATAACAAGCTCTTGGTTATTACTGTTTTCTAATGTCCATACCTTTCTTTCAAATTGGTCAACAGGACGAGTGGATTTTTGAGAGTGATATATTCATTTTTAAGGACTCACGAATATGGTAACGTAAGAAAATCATTGCCTTTGCTTTATCTTGGGTATTTGTTTTATTTCTTGCTTTAATTGTTTCCCCAAGGTTATTGGCATTTAGATGGATTTCAGCATCCAAAGCCCATAACAAATATTTTTTTTCCAGTGATGTCTAAAGCCATAAACTTAAGCTTTGCAAGATTCGACATAGCTAACTATATTAAAGAAATACGCATGAATTAATGCATGTTATTTAAATTATAGTCAAATAAAATTTAGTAATCATTATTGAATATAGAATAAAGAAAGACTAAAAAACTAATAACGTATTCAGTCATTACCAATTAAAGTTTGTTTACATAGATATGTATATGATATATCCATGCATATATAGATATTAGGTTAGTTAATAGATGGAAGAGGACAATAATTTGAAATACATGTACTTTTTACTTCGTCAAAATTTCCCTCTTAATTATTAGTATGCCAAACAATGATACTCTAATGTCGCATTGTGCTAACATAATAAACAACTACATATAGTTTATAGATTAATAAACAAGTAAATACAATCTGATAATTAACGAAAATGTAACCAGTAATGAAATACTAAATTATACTACAAGTGTGTTTTGTTTTATTTATTTAATTATTTTTTGTATGTTTTACAAACTTAAATAAATCCAAACAAATAAATAAGTAAATTACATGACTTAATATAATTAGTTCTATAAGCCTGACAAAACTTATTAGGTTATAAACAATCATTTATCATTTCTTAATTTTATCTCATCATAATTGACATAAAAGGAATTTTAACAGACACAAGCAAACCAAAGGGGTTAAAACCTAGTTTTATCAAATTTATTGTCATTTAATAAAACATAACAAAGAAATATGGAAGAAAGAATGAGATCAAATTATTTAATAATAACAAAATAGGTGTTCGGAGTTCATGTTGGCCATTGGTTTACTTTATGAAATTCTTTTGTGTGTTAGAATGAAAATAGATACAATAGTGAGCAACATCACATTATAAAATTCTAACTCACGTAAGAACATATAACAAACTAAACTGACAATCCAAAAAAAATAATTATTTATACCTTTTCTTATTTAACATCAGTGTATGTATACTATCAAGCATAATATAATAAAGGAAAATATGTGTTTTTAACTATATCTTTCTACGAAAAACTCTTAAGATTCATAAAAAACAAAACTTTTGATTGTGAAAGATGGAATAAAGTTCTATGGCTTAACATTAAAAGAAAATAGATACCCCCCCCCCCCCATTGTTTAGATTACACAAAAATATATAACTAATAATATCATAGTAGTCCTTCAAACAAAACATTATATGAATTGCAATATACGTTTAGGAGAATGAAGAACAATCAAAGTTAATTTACCTTGTGATAATACGATCTAACTCCAAAAGCAAGTCGTGCTGATAACGTGTTTGAAACAACTAGCCTATTAACATTATAGAGATAAGAAAGAGAGATTGGGATATGGATATCTTATTTTAGTATATAATATGGATCACATGTGCCTTTATTTATTGGCTTACAAGATGGGTGTTAAATATATGAAGAGTCATGATATAATGGCAAATGCAAGTGGATAGTCACACCATTAATAGATATAATGGTAAATACAAGTAGATCGTCACATTATTAATATATAATAATTCATAACACTCAAAACTTTTCTACAATTTCCCAACAAAATTGTCACACAACTACAAGTTGTAGCAATTTCGTCACAACATTTATTAGTTTTTCGACAAAATTCTTACAAAATAAGTTAAATTTTATCTTATTTTTACCGCAACAAAATAAATAATTTAAAAATAAAATTTCTAAATTTGTTGTCGAAAAGTTATAGCAAACTAACACCACTTGCTGCAGATTTACCACAAAACAAAGTTAATTTATTCGTTATTCCTTAATTTTTGAAATGTAAATAATTTTAAAAAAATAAAATATTAAATTTGTCGGAACTTGGCAAATGGGCTTTAGTTGCTACGGATTTCCTACAAAAAAAATTAATTTATTTGTTATTATTCAATTTTAGAAAAATACATAAGTTTAAAATAATATGTTAAATTTGTCTAAATTTTGTAGCAAACTGACACTACATGCTGCAGGTTTTCGTCAAAAAAATTTATTTAATTGTTATTTATCAGTTTATAAAAACATATATTTTTTAAAAATAAAATTTTAAATTTATCGGCAATTTGTAGCAAACTAACATCAGTTGCTACAGATTTCCTAAAACATATACTTTTATTTGTTATTTATCAATTATAAGAACACATATAATTTTAAAAATAAAATTTTACATTTGTCCATAATTTGTAGGAAATTGAAAACGGTTCCTACAAATTTCCTACAAAGAGAAAGTTATTTTATTTCCTATCTATCAAATTTAGAAAAACATATATTTTAAAAAATAAAATCTTAAATATGTCAAAAATTTGTAGCAAATTGTGACCAGTTGTTACAGATTTCCTATAAAACAATATTTTATATGTTAATTATCAATTATAAAAAACATATAATTTAAAAAAATAAATTATTAAATTTGTTGATAATTTGTAAGAATTAACCCCTTATGATACTAATACTATACAATACTACAATATACTATACTATACGATACGATACGATGCGATGCTATGCTATGCTATACGATACGATACGATACCATACCATACCATACGATACCATACCATAGTATACGATACCATACTATAATGTATGATGCCATATGATCCTATACCATACTACACGACACTATATACCATACTGTACGATGCCATACTATCCTACCATACTACACGACACTATACAATACGATAAGAGGTATCATTATTTATTCTTGTTATTTTAATATCGTAAAAAAGTTTAAGATATTAGGAAGAATGAGTTTGCTGATATGGGTTCCATATGGAGATAGTATTGAAGGTAGGCCCGTCTTTTTTACCTGACACCCGACTTTCAAGTTTAGCTGTAAAATGAAAAAACATGTGTTTTTTAAGTTTAGCTGTAAAAGAAAAAAAGACATGTTTTTTATTTCAAAAATATCATCAAAATCCGTCATGTTACGCAAACATATGGTCAAAATTCACATGTCATTTAACAATAATACAATATTCAAGTTAGGTGTTGGGTTTTGGGTAACAAGAATAGGCCTAACAGGTATGGCCATCTTGAAACAAAATAGACGTAAATAAGTTGGAAATAGAGTTATTCACTAGATGATAATAGGTTTGATCTCAGGCATTTAACAATAACACGATAATCAAGTCGGGTGTCAGGTTTCGGGTAAAAATTGAAACAAAATAGATGTAAATAAGTAGGAAATAGAGTTATTCACAAGATGATAATAGGCATGATCTGAGATAGTTCTTGTATAATTCAAGATGGCCATACCAATTAGGCTTTGTCCTTTTTACCCGAAACCTAACACCCGACTCGAATATCGTATTAGTGTTAAATGATATGTGAATTTTGATATGTTTATGTTAATACGTATTAATTATATCTTTTTGTACAACTTTTAGCTTCAAAAGGTTCAAACAGAATTAGAAAGAGAACGAGAGGCCCGGCAAAACATAGAATCCCACTTCGAAAAATTCAACAAGAGCGTGAAAAAGAGCGGGCTAACCAAGCGACATGGCAAAAAACTATGGAAGAAAAGCTGAAAAACGTCAGAAATAAGTAAAAGTTTCTCTTCTTGTTATGTTTTGGAATGTTAAAGATCGGATTAGTTTTGAATGCTTTTAATTAGGATATTTTGTGCGTTTTGGAATGTATTAGAATTTTTGAAATGTTTGGAATGTCTTGGAATGTTGCTTGAATATTTTTGGAATGTTTTAGAATTTTGCTTATATTTTTTTTGAAATATAATAGTAATTTTTGCATTTTTTTCATAAAAATGGTTTTTTTTAAATTTTTTATAGTTTGTCAAAAAACTGTAGCAAACAGCTACAAGATTTTTTTTCTAGGTTGTAGGAAATTTGTCGTAACCTTCAAAAAATATTTTTTTGGTTTGTAGGAATTTCGTCGTAACGTTCAAAAAATTTGTAGGAATTTTGTTGTAATCTTTAAAAAAAATACTTTTTGGTTTCTATGAATTTTGTCGCAAAACTTAGGGAAAAACATTTTTAAAATTGTAGGAAATTTGTTGCAACATTAAAAAATATATTTTTTATTTGTAGGAAATTTGTAGGAGACTGTTAAAAGAAATTTCTATAATTGTAGGAATTTTGTCGCAAAATAAAATTAATTATTCATAATTATGGATAATTTTTTATTAAGTAAAATATCATAAAATAAAGTACAAAAAAAGCATCATTGTCGGAGAATTGTAGGAAAAAAACATGAAAATTGGTTTGTAGGTTTTTAGTGGCAACTCTTGTGACAAGAGATTTTTGTCGAAAATTTGTGGCAAATTTTCTCAAAATTTTGTAACTAACCTGATTAGCGACAAGTTTATTTCACACGATTTTTGTAGCAAATCTGTAGGTAAGACCAATTGCCTACATATTTGCTACAAATTTGGCTATCATAAAATAAGCAGCTTTCTAGAAATGGTCAACATATCTTCCAAAGATTAGAGTAGTTAGTCTCACATATACCTCAGTAATGTAGATCCACATACAAACATCTACATATGCAACAAACCTTTCTAACAGATCTTTCCAACCCATAAAATCCGAAGCTTTTAGTAGCAACACTCGATAAGGCCGACATTTTCATAAAAAACTTTGTATTTTCTCAAAACTACCAACAACTACGCTAGAAACAGTACACAACTACGCCTGAGGACCAACTGGCATTATTACTAACAATTGCGCCAACACTAACTACGCTAAAACAACAATTGTGCGAGATTACTAAATGCGCTAGGTAACAACTTGTGAGCAACAACTGCCCCTGATGACAACTACGCCCCAACTACCAAAAACTTTGTTGGCTGAGCTGGAAATCACAAACTCAAATTTTCAGTGAAACTGGCCAAAAATTCACTCACATTCGATCAAATGCACTAATCTATTAACCAAAAACAAGCTAATCTCCATAACTTTCATAATGAACTAGAAAAAAGTGTAGAAATGTGAAATCGATGTCGAAAACATCCAAAAGTGATTCAAAACCCACTTGTAGTTCACGGTGCTCCTCATAAGGATCGATGAATTACACACGTATAGATTGTGCAAAATCCAATCTACACATTAGACGTAGCAAACACAATCACGTAAATAAGTTTATTTTGTATTGATCACTAAAAACGTGTTTACAGATAGTTCACATATAGCTCACTGATCTCGCACACACTTTCTCTAGAAGTCTATTCAAAATGACATACACACATATATATATAAAATCATCACTTGTTTTGTTGTTGCTGCTATTGTTGTTACTTTTACTATTATTATTAATATTAGTATAGTTACTACTATTATTATTATCATTATTGTTGTTGTTATTATTATTATTATTAATGTTATTATGATCATTATAGATAAAAATGAAAATAAATATTTTCAACCAGTTTTGATGTATGTTTTAAATAAAAGTATTTAGAATATTTTTTTGTTGGAGTTGCGTCAGACTTTTGGGATCCAACACAATTTTCTTCTGTCACTGTTGTCACAATTTTGTAGCAAAATTAGGGCCTTTGCTTTCGAAAATAGGTTGGAAAAGTATCAGGATTTTTGTTGGTTAAACCGTGTCGAAAATATTTGTACCAAAAATACCCTTATTTAAATGATTCCAACTTAAGCGTGAATTTTACTATTCATCCTATTTAATACTACTTTATTTTGAGAACAACAAATATTTCATAATAATACACACTTCAGGTGTTAGCATTACTAACACTACTAGAAAACCGGGCGATTATCACCAAATTTTGTGACCGAAAAATACGGTCACAAAATTAGTGACCTCTTTTGACCAAAATGCAAATTAAGCGTAGCCACTATGATATGGTTGCTAAGCGGTCTGAAAATTTGCTACCGTTAATATAGGGTCGCTAATATTAATAGGTATCTTTGAATTGTGACCGTGTCAGCAGTCGCAACATGAAAATTTAATCAAGAGGGTTAATTTTCATCGAGTGGGCAAATACAAGGGCGCTCTTTATTTTAAGCTGGTCAGTATACTCATATAGGGTTTTGAACGAATTTTATTCCGAAAATTAACCGCTCGCATCCCCTCCACTCCCGGCTCCACCGCAAGGTCCAATCGAAGATCAAACTTCGTTACAGAGTATTATGATTGTGAATCCAAATTTTTGGCACTGCTACAATCTCCAGTTCAGTGACTTTTCAGTTTATATCATTATCTAGGTTTTTGTTTCTGTAAATTGGCCATGAAGGCTAGTATTACTCGAGGTTAGTGGGCTCATACGTTTAATTAAGGTTTTATGAGTAAGATCCCTTTTTATGTATGGTAAGGTTTCAACTCACACGCACATACACTTGAATTGCACATATGCTTGAATTCGGGCTTTTGTTCTCAGTAATTAAGGCTTGGCGGAACACCAAACAACTAAATTAGGTTATGCGATCCAATTGAACATCATCAATTAGTTTATATGTTCAGTTTGCGACATATGTGGATGTAAATTTCAAATGATCTCTTGTGATTCTGAATTACATGATTCTTGGACATCAAATTCTTGTTGTTAGATTCAATTTTGAAGTTGTGAATGATCTCTTTTGGCTTCTCTTCAGGTGGTACATTTGTTGAAGATGGTCAACAAAGAATGCCACCAATAGTAACAAAGAATGCCACAATAGTAAACTCTTAAGAATTGTTCCAGATTTATCTAAGAAGAAGAAAAAATTCATACTAGAAAAATCAGGTAATTAAGCTTTCTTCCCTGATTCACTTCTGTTAATTTCACACACACTAGACACATGAATATATAAACTTTAGCAATATAATTTTGGGCTTGTTTTATTTTGCTTATAAAATTTGATATTAATTCTTCTATCAGTTTTATCACTTCTATAATCATTGAATGCAGAGTACTGAATAAACAAATTTCGTATGAGTTTTGTTAATCTTTTAGATACTTTGGCTTTAGCCGAAGAAATGAGTAAATTCAACTGCTACTTTTTATTCTTAATGATTCATTTTGTTTTTGCTGCTTCAAGGAATTACACATATAAGTGTATTGCTTATATCACTAGTGTTTGGTGGTGGGCTGGGGTGGCAGAAGATATTTTGCAAACGGGGTCCTTTTTTTTCGGTGTTAAGGTTTTTTACAATCAAATGTTAGAATTTTTGGGTTGGGTTGGGGAGACTATGTGGATTATAGAAGTTTATAAGTTATAACTATGAAGAATTAGAATGTTCAAAACTAGCTAAATTGTTCATGTTGCTAAAGCCTAAGTTCTGTGTAGGTTGGTTTATAAACAAAAAATAAATGATCTTTAATTTATAATCAAGCAAGTGTAGTAGCAATTCACTCTAAAAAGTGAACTAAAACTTTAAAATTTAATAACTATTGTTGCTATGGTAATAAATTTTCTTACAATGATATCTAGGGATATAATTCCTAATCAATTTGCTATATGTAAATTCTATTAACTTATAGACCATGCATACATCAAGGTGCAAGAGTTGTCACATTGTCTACTACTTCGAAGTGCAACAGTTGAAGATTCTATACCATATTGACTTTTCGATGTTTTAAAAGAATTAGTCACTTGTTATTAAATTTAGTTTGTCCAACTTCTTGTGCGGACAAAATATTTGAGAGTACCTTGAAAGATTAGTTAGCTAGAAGAGCATAAACCAAAGGGATATCTAGTTGTTTGTAAGTAAAAAAACACAGAAGTAGAGAACAAACATAGCCAAGTTGGTTTTTAAACATCCCACTTAAAGTTAGCAATAAACATATAGGGTCATGACCCTTACATGTCTAGCGTTGGTTTTATGTCAATGCTTTTTACATGGTTGGATCTAAAATAGGTATATTGTGAGTGAAGACCATCTTTTTATAGTTGTAAATAAAGAGTTGCTCTAGACTTCCGGTTGATAATTATTTAATTGTAAAGGTTAAAAGTGGTAATTATCTTAATTGGAATTTCATACGCTAGTAACAAATATAGGTAATGACCTCTTATAGCCACTTACAATTGAGTTACGATGGAATCGACTTGACCAGCTATTCCGTTATCATTTTTTTTTCAATTTTGACTTCTTGACTATATGCCTTGGTTGTTTTGTAGATTCAAAAGTTGAATAAGATTGTTAAGGAGCTCGTTAAGGAGAAGGGCAAGGGTTAGACAACGTTAGTAACCTGTGTGTACATGGTACATAAGACCCTGAGGTGTATTTATTTCTTTTTAGACTTATAATTTAAAAAAAATGTGTGCCCTTTGACATAAGTGGAGTCACATACATTAGTAATTTTTTAATGGGATGTTGAGCTTTGTGCAGATTATAGGTCAACAATGGCCATAGGCGCCCTAATTTCTCACTAAAACTTGATTTATTTTATCCGCGTGAGTGCTTTGTATCGTTTCTTACTGTTACTGTGTTGGTTTGTGATTCCTGGTTTTTTGTTTGTTTGTTAGGTTTGATGTTTTTAATGTAGCGAGAATGTTTAGGATTTTCTTATTGCATTGATTACACCTCTTTGTGGGTTGTTTCTTACAAAAATTTGTTTTTGAAATTACGTAGAAATTCATTTTTAATCTGTAAACATTTTGGAACATGCTATTTGACTTCTAGCACTTGGATTGTAACTCACAACTGGACATTCTTCTTTCTCAATCAATTTCACCCATCATCAGTTTTCTTTAATTTTGACTTCTTGATTGTTTTGTAGATTAAAACGTCAAACTTCGTTATCAAGGAGCTCGTTAAGGAAGGGGATAGCGTAAAAAAAGGTTAAATGGAATTAAGGCCGGAAAGGAAAAGGATAAGGTGGATAAAGATGCTAAGTTGAAGCTATGTTAACATCTACCATTCGAAGATTGGCTACAAATACTTAGTTTTGAATGTTTGGACGCATATTATGTTTTTGTTATTTGAAGTTTGAGTTGGTATATTTACTAGAATGTTTTATATGATTATGAAACACATAGCTTAAACAAAAAAATTAGAAAGCAAAGAAACTAAATATTTGAGTTGGCTACAAACACTTAGTTTTGGGATTTATTTGAGTGTTTTATAAATTTTTTTGGTTTTCTTTTTAAATCTAATTTTAATAAGAAAGCAAAGAAATTAAATATTCAATGCGTTGCTAAATGGTAATATAATGGTGGCAAAAAATCATCACAACTCGGTCACAAACAAGACTCGGTTGCAACCCGGTAGCCAACAAGGAGCGGTCACAAATATTTGTAACCATTTTGTGGTGGCAAGAATATGGTAGCAAAAAACAAAAGCGGTGGGCAATTGACACGGTGTTTTTGCTACGATATTTTCGATTGCAAAACGGTGGCAACATGGCAATGGCGACGGTTTTGCAACGGAAAAGCGGTTACTAAAACCATATTTTCTAGTAGTGTATACTTTCAACCTTTTGTTATTATCTATATACATACCATCTTCAAGTTCAAAATGTGTGTGTGTGTGTGTTTCTGAATTTGATTTAACTGAATTGATTGCTACTGATCATAAGAATCATTCATGACCGATGGTAAGGAGTTACCTCTTACAAGAAAATATGTAAACATGTTTTATTCCTTCAAGATAGAAGCTAGCTTCATGCATACAAATACATTTATAAGCAAAAGAGAGATACTCGCTACATGGATTCAAGTTTCAAGTGGTTGTACTCAACAAGAAAACTCTAATAATAGGCTTCACCCTCTCTGTTGTCTTTATAATACAGAAGAGTATTACCCTGTATACAAACACCATGCCAAATAAGATTCCAAGATTCACCCATTTAGAGTATCCCATCTCTACTTGCAATAAACTCTTCAATATCATGTCACCATCAATGGTAGGAGGACCTCCCACATGCTTAGGAAACTTAAGACCATGAAACTCATTTATACAATCCTTGTAACAAATACTTGTGGAATGAAACATAGTACATAGGGTATCTCCAGAATACTTGAGCTAGATCATTTGGCAACCTAAAAAATCCAGCACTTAGTAACATCACTCCTTGGATTCCAGCACCTGTTATTATGCCCATGAGCAAATTTGGCACCATGGTAGCTACAATCATCATAAGGCTTTCAACGAGTAACATTGATGCAAAGAGCACTAATGCAAAATAGATAAAATATTCATATTCTCTCTGAAGGCCTGCAAGCGAATAAGCTATTACACCAGGGATAAAAGATATGACAAGTAGGTAGGGCATTGAGGAGATCGCATTGCTGATAACATATGATCCAACCCCATAATGTCCACTTAATCTTTCCCATTCGAACACCTACACATATAAGTTGCAACATGCTTCTCATAAATGGAAATCGGTTAAAGCACATTACCGAAGGTGCCTATTTGCACACTTTAGGGTTATATGCGATGCATATAGGTTTTTACGCAGCGTATAGGGTTGCATAAAAATCAGTGTCTGACTGATGTAAGTTCTGGTCTGGCTGCTACTATACATCATGTATATAGACCTATACGCACAGTATATAAATAGTTTTTTTTTCAAAAAACACCCTTTATATACGTTGTATATAGGCATATATACGCAGCATATATAAAGGATCAAAAAGACAATTTAACCCCTAGTTTGGGCTGCGTGTAGCCCCCAATCCAGGGGTAAAATTGTTTTTTTACTATACGCTGCGTATAGCTCTATGTGTGGGATATATACGGGGCAAGTTTGGTAAAAAAATAACATTTTACCCCTGGATTGGGGGATATACGCAGCCAAATCAGGGATAAAACTGTTTTTTTGACCCTTTATATACGTTGCGTATAGGCATATACTGCGTATATAAAGGTTTTTTTAGAAACATTTATACAATATTATTCGTTTTAGCAAAGTTTTATAAAAAAGGTTTTCTATTTTAAATAAATAAAAAAGTAAGTATTTCTTACCAACTTTTTTATACAACATTAATCCTTTTTATATGATTATCGTATAGGAATAGATAGGTCTCGTATTAACCTCGTATAAGCTTATAAGTGTGATATCCTATCGTATAGAGTAGTATAGGTCATGTATAGGTGTAGTATTGTATATTATAGATCTCGTATAAGCCTCGTATAGAATTATAGATGTAGTGTGGTAGGCATATACAAGACCTATAAGGAACCTATACGAGACTTATACATTATACCATACGATATTATACGATATGATACTATAGGATATGATATAACACCTGTAAAGGCCTATAGGTGTCGTATAGGTTCCATATAGGATTATAGTTGTGGTTTAGGTCCCGTGTAAGCCTATAGGCATATATACGACCTTGGGAACCTATACGAGACTTATACTATACACTATACGATACGATGCAATACAATACGATACTATAGGATACCATACAACACTTGTATAAGCCTATAGGTGTAGTATAAGTCCTTTACAGGCCTATAAGTGTAGTTTAGCAAAGTCCTTTATAGTCCTTTAGCAAAGTTTTATAATAAAAGGTTTTCTTTTTTAAATAAATAAAAAAAGTAAGTATTTTTACAAAACTTTTTTATACAACATTAATCCTTTTTATACGATAAATATTGTATCGTATACGCGTAGTATAGGTCACGTATTGACCTCATATAAGCTTATACGATGCAATATGGTACGAGACTATATGATACCATACAACACCCATATAAGCTTATATGTGTAGTATAAGTCCTTTGTAGGCCTATAGGTGTGGTTTAGGTCCTGTGTAGGCCTATAGGCACATACTACACCGATAGGCCTATGTGGGGGACCTATACTACATCCATAGTCCTATACGAGACATATAAGCTTATACGAGACCTATACAAGACTTATACTACACCATATGATAAGATACTACACCTATAGGCCTATACGAGAGATACTACACATATATGTCTATACATGACTTATACTACACTATACTATACGATACGATACAATAGGATACAATATTATATTACACGTATAGGCCTATACGAGATTTATACTACACTATATGATACGATACTACATCCATAGAACTATACGAGACCTATATTATATAATATACGATAGAATACTTAACAATGTTTATTACTTCACTATACAATACGATATGATACAATATTATATTACACGTACAGTCTATACGAGATTTATACTACACTATATGATACGATAGTAAATCCATAGACCTATACGAGACCTATATTATATTGTACGATAAAATACTTAATAATATTTTTTATTTATTTATTTTTAAAAGTTACTTACTAAAAAAGTTTGCTAAAACGACAAATATTGTAAAACAATGTTTCTTAAAAAAACCACCATTTATATACGCTGTGTATAGGCCTATACGCGACGTATATAAAGGGACAAATTTCACATCATATCAGATATTCTCTTGGAAATTGAAAAAGGTGGCTATACGCTGCGTATAGATCTATACGCAGCTAGGGTTTGGTGTGCAAATAGGCATTTTCGTGTGCAAATATGTACACCCTTATATATATATCTACAAGTCACATGAAATGCATCATCAAACCTTAATTTCCTCCATTAATGATGGGAAACTGCCAATACCCAGGATGGTTAGGAATACAGATACAAACATGAACATTGAAACCTTAGCCTGTCATTGTAAACCATTACATACAGTTATTAGTGGGTTGATCATTCGAAACACCAAGAGGATTTCTATAAAAGTTAGGTGAATTGTATTCTGTAACATTCTTCAGAACTAACTACAACAGTATTATTTAGTAACACAACCCAAAAAAAAACTTCAACAAGAGTCATTTTGTAATGCTAGTGTGTCAACATTTTTGTCAAAGAGGAGTCATATTGAGCTGAACTGAAATTCCATCAGTTAAGAGTTCCGATATCGTCACTAAAGATTTTTCCCCAACTTTTGTGATTTCTAGTTTTTTTCTTTTTCTAATGTATAATATGTAACTCACTGATTGACTAAATTTAGGCGTTTTATGTCTTAAATTTCAGCATTTTATGATAGTTTGTACATTTAAAAAAACTAGCAAAACCTGTCAAAATTAGCAACAGTTTCTCCTATACTGGATACTAATTTGTGCTTGGATCATAAAAAGAAGGTTTATAATTTGTTCAAACTTAGTTTAAAAGATCTACTATTTTTACTTGTTCTACATTCTGATATATAGCTTACGTTTAAGGAGGGAAATCCAGAACCAAGAACGTAGAAGATTGTTCCCACCGCAAAACCCAAAGCGATATATATAACAAGCCGTAGCCAATAATATCCTAGTCACGATACATGCTTATGAATGATCTTTTTACAAGCACCCGGCACTGTGTAATGAAACTAGCTTTTAGGTTTCTTGTTTCTTCTGTCAGGCCTCCTTCCTTCAGAATTCAGAATGTAGATTATATTATAATCTATTCATGATAGACCATGGTTAAAATAAGAACACATAGTGAGATCTGTACCTGTCCACATATAACAGCTATTTCGCTTTTGACATTCATGTATATCTCAGATGACTTGTAGGATTTAGAAAGTACATCAATTACTTTCCCAACAGCTAAATGTCCACTAGCATGGTCCTAAAAGTGGGAAGATAATAGGAGTTAATTGATCAAACATGTGTAAGAAATATGACAAAATATACCTTTTAAACATCAGATATAATAATATTTACAATAAACCTGATCTTTCAGCAGAACCAGAAGTCTTTGGCGATTTAATAATATTCATTGATGTGAAAAAGTGCCCAGTTATGACCTACCTCATCAAAGTCTGTGTTGATAGTTATGAGAAAGTGATCTGCAGGGTTTTGTAGATCTGGACAAGGAAAGCCATTTTCTGCAAAAAAACTGTTTACAACAGAAGTATTTACCGTCATGATTTTTTTATTATGGTAATTCTTACTATTTTGTCATGATCTTAAGATGAAAATTACCTTATTTGCTGCAGAAGTAGGACCGAAATAAATTGTTTTCCCCAAAGAGAGAAGACAGAGATTATTAAAAAGCCCAAAAACAAGGCTACTAGGTTGATGGATAGCTGCTAACACTGTCATTCCATATTGTGGAGTGAGCTCAACAATCCGGTCCATGACATAATACGATGCTGCACTGTCAAGGCCGCTCGTAGGCTCGTCAAGCAAGAGAAGTTTAGGGTGTGTTAGGAGTTCTAAGCAGATGCTTAGACGCCGTTTTTGGCCACCACTAAGACCCTTGATTCCCCAGCCACCTATTCTTGTATTCATGGAATCTTGGAGCCCCATCTCCCTTAGAATTGTATCTGCTCTTTCCCTCTTCTGGGATCTTGGCATGGACTTAGGCAGTTGTAGTTCAGCTGAGTAGTATGCTGTTTCTTTTACTGTTAAAGTCCATGTTAAAATTTGTTCTTGACTCGTATAAGCCTATGCCATTATTGAAGAAAACAATATTCAGAAATCACCTTCTAACATTTAAAAAATAATGGTCTTAAACTCTAAGAAAACACACAACAATGTGTGCACTGTTTTCCTTTGTTATACATAAATATATTTCTAAATAAATACAAATATGACTCACTAAAGAATTTTACACATACCATAGTGCCATATGTGAGTCTGAGCTTCCTACCATTTATTAGAATCCGTCCACTGTTCCTTACATTTGACGCCAACCGCCCTGAGGTTGTAAACAATTAAGATCTAAAACCATCATATAACTGACTTAAAAGTTTTCAATCTGAAGACAATTAAATCCGATATATAACACCATTATCCGAATCCAGAATATGAAAAAAAGACAAATCCGGTGCAGAGGCTCTTTTATGTGTGGGGGTGCCTGGCCGACTTGGTTCTGATGTACACATCCTTTCCTTGCATTTCTACAAGAGGATGTTTCCACATCTAGAACCTGTGAACTCCAGGTCATATGGCAGCAACCCAGTATTGAATTATAATTTACTTAATCCATGTTGGTTAAAGTTAACGGAGTCACTTATGTAATCATGTTAAAGTTGTATTTAGAGTCCATTATGTAAATATGTTAGAAACTGATTTTGAACGGTTAGGACATTTGATCAAATCAACGCGTCGTTTCATCCTTTAGTAAATATAAGATCGAGTTTATAAACTACAATACGATCGTTCATATGAAAAAGTTCAAGTTTGTTAGTTTATCATTGTATTAGCATTGTGTTCATTAAGATCTTCGACAACGCCTAGGTCATATGACAGCAGCCTTACCATTGCTCCAATGTTTGCCCCTCAGTGTTCTAATATAACCATAAGCATATAGAGCAAGTGTCAAGTAATATATGAACCTAACTCGTTTGTGGTATGGACAAAACAATTTTTCTAAAAGTTGGGACATGTATGCGAGGGTCAAATGAAGAGTTACATTTACATACCAGACAAAGAATCAAGGAGAGTAGATTTGCCACAACCAGAAGGACCCATAATGGCCACAATCTCTCCTGGTTTAGCATAACCAGTGGCTCCAGAAAGTAAGGTTCTACATGCACCTTTTCCATTAGAGCTTGAAACAGAAACTCGAACCTCCTCCCATGTCAAATGGGCTCCTCTCCTTTTCTTCATCACAAGGGACTCTGAATCAACCATTTTGACTCCCCATGCTCCTTCTTCATCTGGTTCTGGACCTACTTCATTTTCTGTGTAACGGACTACCCATTCAAGATCAAACGTCAAAATAAGCACTACAAAGAGTTTTAGAGAGAGTGAGATAGAGAGAGAGAGACTGGTAGATATAGTTTGGAAATAGTGCAAAGTGTACGTGCTAAATATATAGCAAGAGCATAGCAATGGTAGTTCGATCTGTGGATTTAATTTCTATTTAATGACTTCTGTTTATTGTTCGGTGATACATGGCTGAGGAATGCATGAACTCATGTAATTATCAATCTAAAGAAAGAGACGACAAAACAAAATCACGTGATTAGGTCGTTTACTTGGATGATATTATTTTACTTTTAATAATTGAATTTCTCATGTGTAACATAAACATCATCAGATCACCTCTCAAAAAAAAAATTGCTAATATAAATTGATTGTTTCTAAATCGGGTTAACCTTATAGAATGATAACATTGATTGTTTTGAAACTATTACCTTAATATGGACCTTCACTTTAAATATATGTTTAAGTTAACTAATAGTTTTAGTTTAACTATATCGATTAAATATTCCTACAAAATTCATCCATACTTCAAATATATTTTTAACTTAATTTATAATGATAATGTTATATTTAAATGAAATCTTACCGATAAAATATATTTATGCATTTTTTATATTAGATTTATAATGATATTGATATTTTTGCATATTTTTTATGCAAATATATAACAAATTGTCTAATGTGTTTGATGAAAAATAGTTCAATACTTTATTGGTTAACAATCTAAAAACAATTAAAAATTATCATGACTCGAGATGATAAACACTTTAAAAGCGGGTTAAGAATTGATTACTACGAGTAACAGATTTAAAACTCGCATAAATATTAGGTAGAGTTACTTATCTTATAATACTATGCAAACAATTAGTTTTCATCTTTTACTTCGTGTAATACATAGGATTATAATCTAGCTTCAAAGTATTAGTTAATTAATTTTAAAGTTTTAAATAATCGAGAGATTGGAACATCCCCATAGGGTTATGTATGCCATAGCCCGTGCTCTTGAATAATTTGTGTTTCTTTATGCTTGCATTCAAGCCATTAAAAATCATAAAACTGATAATAGTTTGATGTTTACAATATTCATGTAAAAGACGTGACTAATTTAAAGTTTTAAATAATCGAGAGATTGGAACATCCGCGTAGCCTTATCTATGCCATAGCCTGTGCTCCACAAAAATTTGTGTTTCTTAATGCTTGCATTTAAGCCATTAAAAATCATAAAACTGAAAATCTTCATGTTAAGAACGTGAATCATATTCCTATACGTATGTATGGCTGATATCTGCTTAGGTGTGTTATAAAAACATCTCAATCAGCCAAGAGGGGGTGGGGCCTTTGTTACCACAAAAAGTATTGTAAGGTTAATATTCATCCTTGATTTATCTTCCTCGTATTCCTAAATAAAAGGAAGAAGAAAAAATTAGAGTTCTTTGCTTGTCAACTAGGCTTATCTTAAATAATACTGTGGTTAAATTTCTAATTACGCTAATATACAGGTGACCAAATCTAGAGATGAACAAATCAGGTTAGGTTTTTAACACAGGTAGGATTGTAAGGTGGTTCATTTCATAACTAGTTTTTAGGCTGCACCTATTACTGGATGTCATTAAAAATATTGACCGGGTTATTTTAAATTGCTTATTATTAACGCTGTATATTTAACTGTAGTAAAAGGGTGTCCGCACGATAAACGAGAAGAAATACAAACACTATTAGGGTGTCCATGGTTTAGTCGGTTTAGTTATTATCATCAATTGAAACCGAAACTAAAGTCATCATTTAGTCTATTTTATTAACTAATAGGATTTTGGTTAATTAGTTCTGTTATTTGGTTAGATTAATGTTTTGGTTCGGTTCGTTTAATTTCAACTAATAGCCAAAACCAAACTTGCGTTAAAACTTTTGTTCCGAAATATGTAAAATTGAGTTATAAATACGTGAAATGCATATATAAATACATGAATGGAGGTATAATATATGAACTACATGAAATGATGGTACAAAAGTTAGAAATATATGAAAATATTAATTGTTCAGTTTGTTTAATTTTGATTAAATAAGCGTAAAAAACCGATAACCGGTTTTTGGTTAATCCGGTTTTCGATTAATCGGTTTTTAGTTTATTCAGTTTTTTGGTTGATTCGTGTTTGGTTTTGTCTGTTTTCATTTTGGTTTTAGTTAACAATTTGTTCACCCTAGCCACTGTTAGTCATGTAACACATCATTTTGTATTTATGGTGTAACTTAAAAAAATTATTTACATACGCAAACGTTAAGGATGATTAAAAGTTAGTGGTAATTAGTTCTTATAAGGGGATAAAATGTAACTACTAATTAGTTAACTGGAAATTGGTTAAAGTTGACGGATAAACGTTTAATTACAACCAAGGGATTAAAATGAGTGTTTAAGACATTAATTTATCATAATTTTAAGGTTGTACCTTATGCATTAAATTAAAAAAGTTGTTAATTTTCTGCTATCTTAAAACGCCTTTTTCAAATGCATTATAATATAGTATAGATTGTAAAATAATTTAACTTACTTTAGATTTTAGTTACCAAGTATATATAATAGAAATTTATGCTATACAAAACATAATTAGACTAGTTATTACGTAATTTAAATGTAAACTAGAATTGATTTCACGTATTGAAGAGTTAGATGAGAAATGTTTTTTGTAAAAATAGAAAAAATAAGATTTAAATCAATTAAAATGATTCATTTAATATTTATGTTTAATGTTATTGTAAGGGCATAAGATAAACTCGGAATTTTAATTATTTTATTTTATTCCCTTAAATTACTTAACTAATTAAACTTGTAACTAATTTTTAAAACATACTCTTTTAGTACAACCTAACTTATGGTGAATGACAATTTTCGATATATGTAGGATAAATTTTGATAATTGTAAAAAAAAAGTGTAAGATAAATTTCAATATGTGTAAGATATATTACCATAAATTTTGATATGTATAGAATAAGTTTTGAAATATATAGAATAAAATATTTTTACCTAATTAATGAGAGAGAATAAATAATGGAATGAGTTGTAAATTATTTATTGTTTTATCATTGTACTATTTCTTTTTTTCTTTCCACATAAGTTTCTTTTCAAATGATACTTCTCTATTTAGTCTATTAATGGGATAATGCTTTGATAGTATCTGGATTACTTTCTCTATGGAAGGTCAACGGTTAGAGTTTCATTTGTCACTAAATGTTATGTGTGAACTAGGGGATTTACCACAATGGACCTTTAGGCGGTAAGTTTCCTCTGTAATTGGTGACATGCTTTGTCACCAACACTATCAGCAATCGTGAGCATGAGTGACCTTTTACCAATGGATGTAACTGAGTGTCCAGCTACGTTAGGCGTTAAGAAAAAAGTTCAATAATATCGTATTCATTTAATAAAAGAAAATTTCGAATCTTTCCATTTAAAACAACTAAAATTTTATATCTATAAATTATAATAAATCAAAACAAACTTTGTCCACTTGTCATTCACATAGACCACTAATTGCCACTTGGCATCCTTTTAATTCGTATTCATATAATTTGAGCGCTAAAACCATAACCCGCATCCGCTCTTTTTCTTCACCTGTGTTCAATCAGTCGCTATCACAATCCTTCTATCAAATCAAATCGGACTTTCTATAGTCTTGAAAAACCTTGCGTTTCTATCTTATTTTACAAATAAGAAACCCTTTTCAGCGACCATTCAAGAGATTCTGATGAGGGCCAGGAGACACATGTGGTTCTTGCTAAATAGCAGCTGGTGTTTGGAGACCTAGTCGCCACCTTCGATGGGAAAACTCCTGTTGTTGTGTTGATGATTGTGTTTATGCAGCGTTACTACTTTTTTCTATTCGTTTTTTTGCACAACGGGTATTGTTTCTATTTTCATTTTCAGATTTTGAATTCACGTGCGTTTGCATTTGCATTGAATTTCAATGTTAGAATTGGGTTCTTCAAATCCTGTTCATTTAGATTTCATGATTAGGGTTCTAACAGGTTTGATAAACACATTCGGTGTTGTTAAGGATTGATTATTTCAAATCCTGTTAATTTAGATAGGATCTTGTCAAGCTTTCTCAACTTCTTACCATTATAAGACATATAGGTGAATTTACCCCATGCATATGATACTCTAAGAGACCTGCCCTAAGAATGAAATCATTTAAAGAGTCAGAAGCGGTAGCGTCAAACCTGGAATTCATCCTCTCTTCGGCATTTCTCACATCGTTGAGATCCCCCAAAACCACCCATATTCCTAAGAAGTTCTGTTCGACCTCCAAAATCGCTTCCCACAGATATCTCCGACTAACAGGATCTCTAGGGGCATAAACATTCATAATGTTCACTCTATCCTCCTTATTAGCCAGCACCCCTACGGTCAATAGGAAACCATTGCCTCTGATAACCGAGTCCACTTTGAATTACACCGGATCCCATAGCGAGAAAATACCACCGGACCTACCCACCGCATCTAGAGTTGCACAATCCATCGCGGATCTATCCCAGAACCGATTCAGGAAGGTATCAGAAAGGTTGGCTTGACGGGATTCCTGAATGGCTAGGAACGAGAACTTCTCTTCCTTTTTCAATCTCCTGACCTAAGCTGTCTTCTCAGGCTCGGTCATCCCCCTGATATTAAGTGACAAAATATTCATAGATCCTTCTTCATCTTCAAATCCCCTCTGACCAATTTCATCACATGGTTCTCAAAACTATCCAATTGAAGGCCAACTCCGCCTCGAAATCCATAGCTTCTCTCACTTCTCGATCGAACGCCTCTTTTCTAGGAAACACTTCCTCGTTCCTGTTTCTAACACCTCCATTACAGTGTTCACTGGTGAACATCTCTCCATTCTATTTTCTTCCCTAACCCTATTGGCTCTTGATGAAAGATCTCATCTAAATTGAAGGGATCTGAGCCAATCAGGTCTTCCACCTCATTTGGCTCAACTAGATCCAAACCCGTATTGAGGTTAGGTGTTAAAACTTTTGGGCTGGAGCTTCTAGGCCTGATTCATGGATTCTCGACTTGGGCCTGGAGGTAATGAAATTTAATATCTGATGGCCCACTTCCAAAGAGGGCCCAGTAGGACTCTGAAACGGTGCAACTCCAGATCCCTACACATCAGCATTACTTACTGTAGTGGGACCCTCCAAATCAACCGCCCTAGGAATGCATTCCGTATTACGCATACGCATGGGGATTGAACTTCGTGCATGGGAAAACCCCATGCATTCCCTATCATCTTCCACCCCTTCAACTCCTTACCACCGTCGGACTTAAACCTGCCGGAGTTCCATCCGTCGGATTTTTAACCACCAGAGAGGACACTGGAAATCGAACTTGACCGATCCCAATAATGTTAGTGACCAATATTCATAGAACTCCTGAACATTATTGGTCTACCACACTTCTCGCCGATCCGATTGAAAACGTGTTTATCCAAAACACACAATGGAATCCTTGTAACCCTGATCCAAGCCACTCGGTCTACCACACCTCTCGCCGATCCGATTATTCCGGAGGAAGTCCCCTGCTTCAGTGACTGTTGTAAACGTAATTGTCACACCCCGGATTTCCAATCCAAATTCATACACCAGTAGGCCCGGGTGGGGAATATCGTGATGTAAGTTGATAACATCATTGTCAATCAAACACGGATCAACAGAAGTCTTGGAGTTAAATTACTATTACAAATCGAATTTTCGAAAATACAAAATAATATACAGACTCGTAATAGAAGATCCACAGGCAGATCATAAAATGTACACAGAAAGAAATATAAACGACTTTAGGGCAAACCTAAGTATTTGCAAGATCCTCTTATTTCACTATCGAGAAGTTTCCGGCCTATTTCGTATTATACCTGCAAGCTTAATCTTTTTTGGAAATGCGTCAGTTTTCGCTGGTAAATACACCCGACTGACTCAATGTAAAAACATTTTAAAAATTTAATTTAAGTGCGCAGGACACAAATCTTTTATAACTTGGGAAAGTTACTTTGTAACCTTGTTAACAGATTCACATGTTTGTCCATACATACAGGGCCCAGTACAGAGACCGAGACATGACTAAATACACACCACTTAGAACTCACAGAAGAGTTATCCCCAACGTCTTGGGTAATTTGCATTTGAGCGTCTGTCAGGTGTATGCCTACACCCCACGCTAAGGTCATGGCCATTATCTAATGTAATGAGCCGAGGATACCCAGGACATGGTAATTTAACCCCCGATATTTAAGTTATCAAACGCAACTGATTAAATAGAATATGCAGATTTACTAGCCACAATCCGGCATTCGATAGATCCCATACCCAACCAAGCGGTAATAATATACCGTATCCCAAGCCCGTATAGGGAAAATAAGTCAAGAGTATTTACCTTAGCTAGTCTTGATTTAAATTGCAGGATTTAATATCTCAGCCGCATCCAAAATAAACTAAGTATATCGAAAGGCTCTAGTCTGGATTATGGCATAAGCTAACCAATGAAATACTAACGGTCTTATTTAAGTCATAGACTTAGACCGAGTAGTGTACAAGATCAAGATGTATAGCGCTTGATTAAACGATGACCGAATAGAATGTAGTTTAAACCCGACAAGTACTTTGACTTGTATAATATGGGTAAACTATAAACATTATGGATTTTGAAACTTAAATGACAAGGTTAGACCCGTTTTGGTTAATTTCCGTAAATAGTTACATATACTTAAGCGTACGCATATTAGTGATATCGGGTAACCGGATAAGTCATGGATAAATTCTATATGCCATTATACTTTAAATTTGTAATATCAGTAGAATATCAACTTATATGCCCGTTAAGGTTTTAAAATGAAATTATACCTCATAAGGGCATTTTAGTAATTTCATATTGTATAAAAGAAACTTGAATATAATTTAATGTTCTGACTATAAGTATTCTGGAAAATGACTTATTTATGGTATAATATCAGTAGGATATCAATTACATGTGTAATTTATCTTTTATGACCAAACTTTGTACCGAAGGGGCATTTTGGTCATTTTACACAAAGTTTATAAATTATTTGGGATCTGAGTTTATATGATGTACCTACTATAAATATATTTAAAATAAGTTTTAAAATCAGTAGGTAACAAGTCTTGGTCAAATAATATGGTTTAAAACCATACTATGCGCTGAAACGGCGCTTATGTCTTAAAATGACGTTTTATGCGATGTTTAATGAAAACTGATGTCAAGGTCAGATTAAAATGTCTTAGATATGTTATTTAATAAAATATATCAGTAGGTAAAAGATTTGATTAAAACCATTTTATGAGCCACAAGGGCTAAATCGTCAATTATCGACATAATTCAAGGACCTGCTTGTAAACTCAGTTTATAATCTGGTTTGACATCCCAAAATAATCCTACTTATAATATTATATCAGTAGGAAGCTTATTTTCAATTTCATTATCATTAAAACCATGATTTATGCGAAAAGGACATTTAAGTCAAAAAAATGGCATAATGACGGAACTTGCGCATAAACTCAGATTCTGATTATGATCATCTAATATAACCTCAGAGGGTTATGCTACATTATATTACGATCATGATGCAACTTTAGATCAGTAGCTAACTAACTTAATCGGGTCAGAATCGAAAGTCAAAGCAGAAGTTAAACTTCGCGACTTTCGGTTGCGAACCGACCTTAGAACTGAAATTAACTAGCCGAACATGTTCTTACACGTTCTAATAATTATTACCAACTTGTTTAAGTGTCAAAACAGGTTTCATAACCTATATAAGATCAATTATAATTTTTCAAAAAAATGGTCTGTTTGACTTTTTAATATCATAACTTTGACCCGTCAATTGGTCTAGCAAACGTGATCTTCAGGAGGTGCCCTTTATAAGGACTAACACCTACCTTATTAAGATCACTTAGCCATGTTCGTTACCAACAATGGCTGGACCATAATGGTCTTAACCAAAAGTCAAAGCGTTTTCCGTAAAATGCTTGACTTTTGACTATAAAAGCCTATAAACGAAAATGCACAAGGAAAGAACACCTACAAAAGGTTCCTAGAATGAAATAGAACTAAGTTGGATGCTCCTTTCAGTTAGGAACTTCCAGAGGAGGGAGATAGAGTTGAAAATGAGAAAGGTGCAAGTTCAAAGGTTGAACCTTGGCACCTATTTATAGTTGGAGAGCTTGAAGGAGGCGATGCCAGGTGTTAAGGGGTGTAAGAGGGAGCTTACAAGTGTCCTGAAATGTGGCATAGCTCTTTGAAAGTCCCTTGTTTCGATTTAATGGTCTTTGGCACCTTTGTGTGGTGGCCAAGGCAATTTTTCTGCAGATACAATCCTCTGGCAGCCGCGAGAGGCACAGGCCTTGCCTCTCGCGCCCCGCGAGCGCCCTAGGCCAGTTTCAAAGTTTTCCACATTTAGCCCCTCAACTTATTAAACCCCTTTAAACCTTCTTAAAACACCTTTTTAGCATTTTTAGCCCTCCGTAGCCAATACTTGGCGTACCCGGAATTATGTCCGGACATTGTCGAGCTCTCGGTTCGTTAAAAGGTCACTCAGAGGTATAAATTAACATGTTGACACTTTCATCCCCTCCATTATCCAACTTTTATAAAATTACGGATTTAATCCCTCTCGTCCACAAATGGGACATATGAGAGTTATGACTTCGTAAAAGATCACTCAGAGGCTCATTATAAGCATGTTGACTCCGATGTCACTGAGAGGCTGGGCATGTTGACACAACGGTCACTCAGAGGCCAAGTTTTAAGCATGTTGGCACTAACGGTCTTTCAGAGGCAATGTTTTAAGCATGTTGACACTAATGATCACTCAGAGGCTATGTTTTAAGCATGTTGACATTAGAAGATCACTCAGAGACTTAGTTTGAGCATGTTGACGCTTTTAGTCCTTGTTAGTCTTTAATAGATTAAAAATAAAAATACAACACATGTCACTATACTATTGGACACGATTTTACAAGGTGTTACATCCTCGCCCCCTTAAAAGAAATCTCGACCTCGAGATTTTATTCAAAAAGATGGGGGTACTTTTGTCGCATAGTGGACTCAACCTCCCATGCATACCCGGGACCTCGAAGGGCATCCCACTTAACCTTTACTATAGGTATTAATTTCCTTTGGAACTTCTTAACATGCCGATCCGCGATCGAAATTTGTTTCTCAACAAGTCTTAGGTTTTCATCTATTTGCACATTTTTATGTGACATTGCTAGCGATTCATCAGCTAGACATTTCTTAAGATTACAGATGTGGAACACATCATGAATTCCACTAAGCTCCTCTGGCAATCTGAGCTTATAAGCTACAGTGCCGACACATTTGACTATCTCGAATGGTCCGATATATCTTGGGCTTAATTTGCCTTTCTTCCCAAAGCGCATCACACCTTTCCAGGGTGACACTTTTAACATGACTTAGTCCCCTACTTGGAACTTAAGAGGTTTACGCCTCTTGTCAGCATATCTCTTCTGCCTATCCCTAGCAGCTTTGAGACGATCACGGATTTGCACAATTTTATCCGTGGTCTCCAGGACGAACTCTGGTCCTTATAGTTGGGCTTCCCTAACTTCTGCCCAGCACACGGGCGTTCGGCACTTTCTCCAATACAAGGCCTCATAAGGAGCAGCCTTGATGCTCGTATGATAACTATTATTATACGAGAATTCAATTAGGCGTAAGTGGTCATCCCAACTTCCACCTAGATCAATCACACATGCTCTAAGCATGTCTTCCAAGGTCTGGACGGTACCCTCACTTTGACCATCAGTATGCGGATGGTAAGCCGTACTAAAGTTTAATCGCGTGCCTAAAGATTGTTTGAAACTTTTCCAAAAATGAGAGGTATACCAGTATCTCTATCAGATACAACAGATATTGGCACACCATGTAGGGACACAATCTTGTCCACATACAACTTAGCCAATTTGTTTGAATTATACGTTTCCTATATTGGCAAGAAATGTGCTGACTTAGTCAGCCTATCCACAATGACCAAATAGTGTCATTTCCACTTTTGGTCTTAGGTAACTTGGTAATCAAGTCCATAGTTACCATTTCCCATTTCCATGTGGGAATTTTCAATTGTTGTAGAAGTCCTGATGGCTTCTGATGTTCGGCCTTGACTTGCGAACACGTCAAACACTTAGCGACATAAGTGGCTATGGATTTCTTCAAACCTATCCACCAAATCCACCAAAAATTATTTTTCAAATCCTGATACATTTTTTCAGCACCCGGGTGAACTGAGTATCTTGAAGTATGTGCTTCGTGGAGGATTAAATCTCTAAGTCCTCCAAAAATTGGAACCCATATTCTATTATTAAACCTAAGGATTACATCCTTTCCAGGCGTTAACTGATCAACAGTTCCGCCTAATCCTTCTTTAGGAGCATTAGCCTCTAATAAAGCTTGCTTTTGCACATCCAATAGCTTCTCATTTAAGCTATTTCTGAGCTCAATGCTCTTGGCGTTAATCCTTATAGGCTTAACCCTCTTGCGACTTAAGGCGTCAGCAACTACGTTTGCCTTGCCGGGATAATAGAGAATCTCGCCATCATAGTCATTAAGTGTTTCCATCCAACGGCGTTGTCGCATGTTCAATTCTTTCTTATTGAACAAATGCTGGAGACTCTTATGCTCGGTGTATATGATACACTTGGTGCCATACAAATAATGTCTCCATAACTTAAGAGCAAATACAACGGCACCCAATTCCAAATCATGGGTGGTGTAGTTCCTTTCATGAACCTTTAACTGTCGGATGCATAAGCAATTACCTTGCCTTTTTGCATTAGCACACAGCCCATGCCAGTGTGCGAAGCATCACAATAGACTACAAAATCCTCAATACCCTCAGGTAGAGATAACACAGGAGCATTGCTCAACTTGTGTTTTAGAATCTCAAAGGATTCTTGTTGTTTTGGACCCCAAACAAATTTGACTTTCTTACGGGTTAAGGTAGTCAAAGGAGTGGCTATTCTTGAAAAGTTCTCAATGAACCTCCTGTAGTATCCAGCCAATCCGAGGAAACTACGAATCTCTGATGGGGTTTTGGGTACTTCCCAATTCATTATAGCTTCTAGTTTGGTGGGATCCACTTGGATACCACGCTCATTTACCACATGTCCAAGAAATTGGACTTCTCTAAGCCAAAATTCACCCTTAGAGAACTTAGCATAAAGCTTCTCTTGCCTTAACAGTTCTAAGATGCACCAAAGATATTTCTCATGATCAACTTGATCACGAGAATAAATAAGTATGTCGTTTATGAAGACAATGACAAACTTATCCAAATATGGTTTGTAGACTCTATTCATGAGATCCATGAATGCTGCAGGTGCATTTGTGAGCCCAAAAGGCATCACCAAGAATTCATAATGACCATATCGGGTCCTGAAGGAAGTCTTAGGAACATCCTCACTCCTAACCTTCAGTTGATGATATCCAGATCTTAAATCAATTTTTGAGAAATAACTCGCCCCTTGAAGTTGGTCGAATAAATCGTCAATCCTGGGCAATGGATAACGGTTCTTGATTGTTATCTTGTTCAGCTCACGGTAATCATTGCACATCCGCATTGAACCATCTTTCTTCTTAACGAAGAGGATAGGAGCTCCCCAAGGCGAGGAACTAGGCTGTATAAAGCCTTTCTCTAAGAGTTCATCTAATTGTGTCCTCAACTCCTTCATTTCCGTCAGTGCTAGCCTATATGGAGCTCTAGCTACTGGTGCTGATCCTGGCAGGATATCAATCCTAAACTCCACTTGCCTATTAGGAGGTAGGTCTGGTAACTCTTTAGGGAATACATCGGGATACTCTGAAATAACTGGGAGGTCTTCAATGTTCGGCTTAGGCTCGTTAATAGTGACTAGTGCCATGTAAATGACACAACCTCTCCCTAAACACTTGGATGCCTTAAATAACGATACCTTGTCTGGCAATCCATTGTGTGAATCTTCAGGGATGGTGATCATTTCACCGGATGGGGTTTTAATTTCGATGAGTTTCTTATCGCAGGCAATGCGGGCTTGGTTATGAGATAACCAATCCATGCCTAAAACTACATCGAACCTCACCAATTACATTATAAAAAGAGAGACAGGAACAGAATGATTCTTAATGGATAGAGAACATCCATCAAGAATGAAAGATGCGGATTCTAAACTTCCATCAGCAAGCTCTATCTCATAAGGTTTATCTAGAGTTCTTATGGGCAAGTTTAATATTTTACTGAACTTATGATCAACAAAAGATCTATCTACACCCGAATCGAAAATAACTCTAGCATAAATATTGTTAATGAGGAATGCACCTGTTATGACATTGTTGTCATTAACAGCCTCTCTTGCACTCATCTGAAAGGCATGAGCATTCCCCTTCTTGGCCTCTCCAGGCTTCGCATTATTATTCTTGAGGTTCTTAGGGCAGTTAGTCTTAATGTGACCTTTTTCATTGCAGACGTAGCAGACTGCATCCTTAAGATCCTTGCATTCTAGGGTCTTATGCCCCTTTCTCTTCCAGATGCCATAGGGTTTGGCTTGTGGATCATAACTACACTGTCCCTAGTGCCTGCGGTTGCAAGTCTTGCATGTTGGCGTCATAGCCGACTTGCCTTGGTTCCTTTTGAACCCAAATCTCCCCATATTTTCCTTATTAGACTTTGGGGAGTTGTCATCTTCTCTTTTTCTTTTCCAGTCAGTTTCAGACTTAACTGACTTTTGCCTTACTAGATCAAGGGTGAGGGAGAGAGATAGGTCGTCAGCAGACCTATAGGTACTAGGCTGAGCAACCTTTACCATACCCTTAATTTCAGGAGCTAAGCCATTTATAAAACACGCAATGCATTTGGTTTCAGGGGTGATCAGATAGGAAACTAACCTAGATAGGGAGTTAAAGTCAGAAACGTACTTTCGACAATCTAGGTTTTTCATTGAAAGAGACAAAAAGTCTATTTCTAATTTCTCCACCTCATGAGGTGGGCAGTAAGTTTCCTTGACTAATTCTATTAACTTAGGCCATCCTAAGTTGTACAGGTGGACTTCACTCATAGATTGGATCATAGCTTTCCACCAGATTAGGGCATCGCCCTTAAAGGACTGTGATACGTATTTGACCACATCCTTATCAGCACAGCCGCTGATATCTACTATTGTCTCCATCTCATCTAGCCACTTTAAGGCTTCCACAGCTCCTTTCTCCCCATTGAAGTCTCGGGGCTTGCAGGAAACAAAATACTTATAAGTACATCCATCTTTAAAAGAATGGGACCTATCAGCAAAATCTACTTTCCTTGGTTCACTCTTCGCGTTCGAAGAGTGAACTGAGCTCTCCTTACGAGCTGATGATGGGGTAATCGATAATGTTCTAGAGCGAGTCGCACTCAACTCTTTAAGCTTTTCTATGGCCTTTCCCATAGCCTTTTCAACGGCTGCATCAATGCGAGCTTGGAAGTTGTCATTATCAATGGCTATATTTTCTGCGTTATTAGAGTTAACATCTCGGTGGCTACTTTGTGCCACATCCGAGTTAGCCATTTCTTCAAAGCCTTGGTTCTATATACCAATAAAACTTCACTTAGCCATGGTATATCAACCATATTGGCTTTAAACATTGGATATAACAATCCATTGCCTAAACTAGTGTGAATAACATCACAACTCTTAGGCTTAACATATCTATATTTGGCCTAGGTCTTAATAGGACCATCAAAGGCAAATTACAATTTAGACATAGTCCATATATTATTGGACAGTGGATCGTAATATCACAACTGTCATTGTCATATAGACAATTATAAATAGCCCATAGGCTCGTCACGAAGGACATTTAAATTATGGCTCATAGGCCTGTCGCTAATGGACATATGATTATGGCACATAGACCTGTCACTAATGGACATAAAATATGGCACATAGGCCTGTCACTAATGGACATAAAATATGGCACATAGGCATGTCACTAACGAACATAGAATATGGACAGGGGGTTATATAATCCAAAGCTACCGTTGTCATTTTGACAATATAATATTGCTCAAAGGCATTACATCACTAATGGATGTTAAATCGTAGCCCCGAAGGCAATACATCACTAATGGATGTTTATTCATAGCCCCAAGGGCAACACATCACTAATGGATGTTTTAATCATAGTCCAATGGCAATACATCACTAATGGATATTTTAATCATAGCCCCAAGGGCAATACATCACTAATGGATGTTTTATCCATAGCCCCAAAGGCAATACATCACTAATGGATGTTTTAATCATAGCCCCAAGGGCAATACATCACTAATGGATGTTTTAATCATAGCCCCAAGGGCAATACATCACTAATGGATGTTTTATTCATAGCCCCAAGGGCAATACATTATTAATGTATGTTTTATTATCATCACACTGATGATATTAGCCGGGATCAAATTTAATCACGTAGGCTATATAAGGTTAGGACATAGTCCATTACCTTGAAAGCTAGTGTGGTTCCTCAAGTCACACTACTAGGAGTATGAACATTCCTGAATGTTAACATAAGAGTACCTTAATGGTTGATTAATAGTCTCGGTCGCATTGACCTTAATGACTTGGAGCTTGAACTTAAGTCCACCATCTCTGGATAGAAGGATAACTTCCGTTAACTATCGTGATAGAAGGCCCTGTTTATCCTTAACTATCATTTATAATGTTGGCCAATTATGTGGTCTGTGCCACTTGGCTAATCAAAACCATTAAGATCTTTTTGGAATTATATCGCAGAGCACAAATTTCGAGTAAAATCGAGACGCTCGTTTGAAGAGGATGAATACTTAAATATAATTCCAAAATACTTCATTAAATTTCAATAGAAGTTACAATACAAGAAACAATGAAATAAATTGTCCATGCAAGGACTATAGAAACAAAATGTCCACGCAGGGACTAAAGAAATAACAATATCCTCACAGGGACTAACATATATTAGAAGAGACTTCACTCGTCCTTCTTTCCCTTAACAAGTTTGGAGAATTTCTTGAAGAACTTGTTCGTCTTCTTCTGCGTTTTCTCCGCTTGTTGTTGCATTTCTTTCATTCATTCTAAGGCTTCGTTAATGGCCTCAAGTGGTGGCGGAGGTTGTGGTTGTGGCATAACTGGATACCGGTACCCATAAGTTGGATATCAAGTAGGTGGATAAGCAGGTGGGAAAGGAGACGGGTAAAGTGCGTTGTGCATGACTGCTTGCATGTAAGGGTCATGCGACCATGCTTGATAGTCTACTGGTGTAGACGGATTAAAAGGATCATATCCAGACGTGTCTGGATATGTGGGGATTGGGTTACTATAACCTGATAGTGGTGGTTGAACTATAGGTGTTGGTGTTGGTTCCACCACAGGTGAGGTGTTAGAGGGTCCACCCGTTTGTGGGTCCTCATGAATAGTTGGGTAAGGTTTAGGCAAAGGTGGCAGCGATCCCGACCTTTGACCTGCACGTACCGACATACGTGCTCCACGCTTCCTCCTTGGTGGTTCGGGTGGTGGTTGAGGTTGGTCTGCCGGTTCCATGTGAACGTCTTCTTGTATAGGAGGTGGTTGAGAGTGATGGGAAGGAGTGTTGGCGAAGGTAACTTGGTTCCAATATTGGTCCCATTCTTAGGATCTTGGTAAGGCGATCTGGCATAGGAGTTCGAATCGCTTGAGATTTTAATGGGATGCGTATACGATCTGGACGGCGGCATTTCTGGGTCGGAGTCCTCGTCCATGGGGTTTGGTTGGTCCAACTGATTTTGATTGGCTGGAGGTGTATTTAAATATTGGTTTGGACTAAACTCATCATGGTAAGAATGATGAGAGTGATGGGAGTGGTGAGAGTGGTGCCAATGGTACGAGTGGTAAGAACTCTAAGTGTGGGTAGGCGAATGTTGGGCAAATGGCCATGAATCTCCCGAGTCCTCATAGGGGTTCGGGTGATGAGGATGTGAAGGGAGGTGTCCTGATGGTCCTCCCTCATGGGTCCTTTTCCTCGTCCTCGTACTCTCGGCGGCATTTTCCTGTTAAAAATCAATTCAAAACAATACTAATAACTTAATAATGAAATGAGTAATCCTAGGTCAATGCCTAGACTCGGAAGTCTTAAGGAATGTGCTCGTGTAAGTTTGAGTTTAAACAGAAGAAGGTTAGTGTTTAATTCTCTCAAACCTTGGCTCTGATACAAACCTGTCACACCCCGGATTTCCAACCCAAATCCATACACCGGTGGGCCCGGGTAGGGAATATCGTGACGTAAGTTGATAACATCATTGTCAATCAAACACGACACAGCGGAAGTCTTTGAGTAAAATTACTATTACAAACCGAATGTTCCAAAATACAAAATAATATACAGGCTCGTAATAGAAGATCCACAGGCGGATCATAAAATGTACAAAGAAAGAATATAAATTAGGGTAGATCTAAGGATTTGCAAGATCCTTTTATTTCACTACCGAGCAGCTTCTAGCCTATTTCGTATTGTACCTGCAAGCTTAATCTTTTTGAAAATACGTCAACTTTCGCTGGTAAATGCACCCGACTGACTCATTTTGAAAACATTTTAAATATTTGATTTAAGTGCACAGGACACAAATCTTTTATAACTTGGGAAAGTTACTTTGTAACCTTGTTAACAGGTTCACATATTTGTACATACATATAGGGCCCAGTCCAGAGACCGGGTGATGATTCAATACACACCACTTAGAACTCACAGAGGAGTTATCCCCAACGTCTTGGGTAATTTGCATTTGAGCGTATGTCAGGTGTATGCCTACACCCCGCGCTAAGGTTGTGGCCATTATCTAATGTAATGAGCCGAGGATATCCAGGACATGGTAATTTAACCCCTGATGTTTAAGTTATCAAACAAAACTGATTAAAACGGAATATGCGGATTTACTAGCCACAATCCAGCATTTGATTGATCACATTTCCGACCAAGTGGTAATAATATACCGTATCCCAAGCCCGTATAGGGAAAATAAGTCAAGAGTATTTACCTGAGCTAGTCTTGATATAAAATACAAGATTTAATATCTCAGCCACATCCAAAATAAATTAAGTGCAGATAGCATTTACCGGAAGGCTCTAGTCTGGATTATGTCATAAGCTAACCAATTAAATAACGGTCTTATTTAAGTCATAGACTTAGACTGAGTAGTGTTCAAGATCAAGACGTATAGCGCTTGATTAAACGATGACCGGATATAATGTAGTTTAAACCTGACAAGTACTTTGTCTTGTATAATATGGGTAAATTATAAACATTCTGGATTTTGAAACTTAAATGACAAGGTCAGACCCGTTTTGGTTAATTTTCGTAAAATAGTTACATATACTTAATCGTACGCATATTAGCGATATCGGGTAACCGGATAAGTCATAGACAAGTTCTATATGCCATTATACTTCAAATAAGTTGTAATATCAGTAGGATATCAACTTATATGCCCGTTAAGGTTTTAAAATGAAATTATACCTCATAAGGGCATTTCGGTAATTTCATATTGTATAAAAGAAACTTGAATATAATTTAATGTTATGACTATAATTATTCTAGAAAAATAACTTATTTATGATATAATATCAGCAGGATGTCAATTACATGTGTAATTTATCTTTTATGACCAAATTATGTACCGAAGGGGCATTTTGTTCATTTTTCACAAAGTTTATAAATTATTTAGGATTCTGAGTTTATATGATGTACCTACTGTAAAGATATTTAAAATAAGTTATTAAAATCAGTAGGTAACAACTCTTGGTCAAATAATATGGTTTAAAACCATACTATGCGCCGAAACGGCGATTATGTCATAAAATTGCGTTTTATGCGATGTTTAATGAAAACTGATGTCAAGGTTAGATTAAAATGTCTTAGATATGTTATTAATATAATATATCAGTAGGTAAAAGATTTACCTTGAAAAGATTTGATTGAAACCATTTTATGAGCCACAAGGGCTAAATCGTCATTTATCGACATAATTCAAGGACCTGCTTGTAAACTCAGTCTATAATCTGGTTTGACATCCCAAATAATCTTACTTATAATATTATATTAGTACGAAGCTTATTTTGAAGTTCATTATCATTAAAACCTTGATTTATGCAAAAAGGGCATTTTAGTCAAAAAATGGCATAATTACGGAACTTGCGCATAAACTCAGATTCTGATTATGATCATGTAATATAAACTCAGAGGGTTATGCTACATTATATTACAATCATAATGCAACTTTAGATTAGTAGCTGATTAATCTAAATCGGGTCAGAATCGAAAGTCAAAGCAGAAGTCAAACTTCGCGACTTTCGGTTGCGAACCGACCTTAGAACTGAAATTGATGAGCCGAACATGTTCTTACATGTTCTAATAATTATTACCAACTTATTTAAGTGTCAAAACAGGTTTCATAACCTATATAAGATCAAATAATAATTTTTCCGAAAAATGGCCTGTTTGAGTTTTTAATATCATAACTTTGACCCGTCAATTGGTCTAGCAAACGTGATCTTCAGGAGGTGCCCTTTATAAGGACTAACACCTACCTTATTAAGATCACTTAGCCATGTTCGTTGCGAACAATGGCTGGACCATAATGGTCTTAACCGAAAGTCAAAGCGTTTTCCGTAAAATGCTTGACTTTTGGCTATAAAAGCCTATAAACGAAAATGCACAAGGAAAGAAAACTTACAAGAGGTTCCTAGAATAAAATAGAACTAAGTTGGATGCTCCTTTCAGTTAGGAACTTCCAGGGGAGGGAGATAGAGTTGAAAATGAGAAAGGTGCAAGTTCAAAGGTTGAACCTTGGCACCTATTTATACTTGGAGAGCTTGAAGGAGGTGATGCCAGGTGTTAAGGGGTGTAAGAGGGATAGCTGTTTGAAAGTCCCTTGTTTCGATTTAATTGTCTTTGGCACATTTGTGTGGTGGCCAAGGCAATTTTTCTGCAGATACAGTCCTCTGGCGGGCCGCGAAAGGCACAGGCCTTGCCTCTCGCGTCCCGCGAATGCCCCTAGGCCAGTTTCAAAGTTTGCCACATTTAGCCCCTCAACTTATTAAACCCCTTTAAACCTTCCTAAAACACCTTATTAGCATTTTTAGCCCTCTGCAGCCAATACTTGGCATACCCAGGATTATGCTCGGACATTGTCGAGCTCTCAGTTCGTTAAAAGGTCACTCAGAGGTATAAATTAACATGTTGGCACTTTCAACCCCTCCATTATCCAAATTTTATAAAATTACGGATTTAGTCCCTCTCGTCTACAAATGGGACATATGATAGTTAGGACTTCGTAAAAAATCACTCAGAGGCTCATTATAAGCATGTTGACTCTGATGTCACTCAGAGGCTGGGCATGTTGACACAACGGTCACTCGGAGGCCAAGTTTTAAGCATGTTGACACTAACGGTCATTCAGAGGCTATGTTTTAAGCATGTTGACACTAATCGTCACTCGGAGGCTATGTTTTAAGCATGTTGACATCAGAAGATCACTCAGAGACTTAGTTTGAGCATGTTGACGCTTTTAGTCCTTGTTAGTTTTTAATAGAGTAAAAATAAAAAATACAACACGTGTCAATATACTATTGGACACGATTTTATGAGGTGTTACAGTAATCAATATTTTCAGGCCTCCCAGATACCTCACCACTGCTCCAACCAGGCACTCATCTTGCAAGATGTCTCCCAAATTCTCCATAACCGCCATATCTTTTACTTCACCAATCAGGGATTTAAACTCCCAGAGTTTCTTTGCTTCCGTCTCCATGGGGGTAGGTTAATTCTCTGGTTCCCCTTATTCCCCCAAGGTTCATCAAGCGACCTGAAGACCTCCCTGTTCCCCTTACTCCTGTCAGTTGAGTTGCATCTATCTTTCTAACTTAGGCGGTTTGAGCACCCAACCTAGAGAAGACTGACTGGTTTTCATTCGCAAAAATTTGAAACAATCCTACTTCCATCCGTAAAGAATCTAGCTAGGATACTTGCACCACCGCCTCATCTATCCTCATACCTTTAATTTTCTTCATCCACTCGTTAGGGTCATTCATGTCACAACCCCGACCCCACCCTGGGCGGGAGCCGTGAACAGATGCAGTGGTAGTGTTTATTAAAATTTTCGCAGCGCAAATTTCATCAAGACCGGGTGTCGGCAAAAATATCAGATTTTTCAAAAATACCGCATTTTTCATTTCATAAAATGTCGGATGAAACCCATAATTACATAAAGGATTTCCATAGGGATAAAACCTTGATTACAAAACACGTTTTATTCAGGTTTATATGGCCACTTATTTAAGCTTGAGTGTCTCCTAACACTTTTTTACTTTTCTTCACATTCATTTACTTGAAAAACGTTTTAAAAACATTTGGTCAGTGAAAAATACTGGTGAGTTCATTCATTTGTATAAAAGACACAATATTGTAACTACAGCATTAAGGGTTTTTTACAATTTTTTATATCTTACAAAATTACTATTGGCTATCCCGTTGTCCAATAGTAAAGAAACTATTTTAGTAGTATTTGTCACCCGGTGGCAGATCCTGTGACTGTGGTCATATCACTCATTGGTTATCCCGTTGTCCAATGGTGATGCATAACAAGTAATATATACAAAACCCCACATACTGACAGTAGTTTCCCAGTAAGAATACAAAGATTTAATCACTCTAAATACAAATGGATTGCAAATCATTTGAGAAAAAGAGAATGACTCACATTATAGATTTAGTTTTTTAGTAATAGCTTTCTAGTTTAAATATTGAGTTCCTAATTAAACACACAATGCACACGTATTAGTATATTAACCAAATTCAAACTTTAATGGTAATCACGAGATCAAAACCACAATGTGATGGCAAAGTATTGCGTTATTCAGGCAGCACTTAAACATCCGTTGAATTGTTTATAGATCGATCGAACAGGGTATTATAGCAGTGAGTCGGGTTAACACGCCAAGTACAAGCAGAGGTTTAGAACTTCGGGTATAATAGTAGTATACCGAGAGAGAAAGAAAAGAATTGAACGAGTTGAACTGTACAGTGAACGTCCTATTTATAGTTGAATCTTAGGCCTCTCGCCAACCACGACAGATTTAGGATACCCTCTCGCAGCCCGCGAGAGGGTATAGCTAGGGCATAGGTGTCGTTAGTCACTAGGGTAGGCTTGACACGTGGAGGACACGTGTTTGACGTGTGTCTGAGGCGGCTACAACGGCTCTCACGCCCCGCGATGGGACAGGACCTCCCTGTCGCGGCTTGCGAGTAGCGATAAAACCCTTTATTTTTTATTTTTCATGTTGGTTCTCCCGCGTGCAATTGTTTGTGGGACCTTTTTAAGGTATTGTTACATCCTTTCCATCTTGTTTAAATCTCGTCCTCGAGATTCATTGAAATAAATAGGGATACTTATGCTTCATTTCTGATTCTAGTTCCCATGTATATTCTTGTCCTCTCTTTTAATTCCATTTCACTTTGACCAGCACTCATCTCTTATACTTGAGATTCTTAATTTTCCTATCTTAGATTTGTAGAGGTTTTTCAACAAATTTTAACTTTTCACTTACCCTATATCTTGAAGAGGTACTATTAGAGATTCGTCAGCTAAACATTTCCGTAAGTTGCTTACATGAAATACATCATGTACACCAGCCATTTCTTCTGGTAACTGTTATTGATAAGTTAGTGGACTAATTCGCTTGATAACTTTAAATGGTCCAACATACCTTGGGCTTAACTTGCCTTTCTTACCAAATCGTACTATGGAGAAACTTTTAACAGTACTCTCTCACCATCTTGAAATTCCAATGGCTTACGTCTATTATCTGCATAACTCTTTTGAAGATCTTGTGCTGTTTTCAGTCTTTCCTTGACTTTAATTATCTTGTCTGTTGTTTCTTGTACAATCTAAGGACCTGATAATTGTTTTTCTCCTATTTCTACCCAATATATACAGGCGTTCGACACTTTCGTCCATAAAGTGTTTCGAATGGAGCAGCATTAATGCTTGTATGATAACTCTGGTTATAGGAGAATTCCATTAACGGCAAATGATTGTCCCAACTTCCTCCAAAATCTATTACACTTGCTCTTAGTATGTCTTCCAATGTTTCGATTGTCCTTTCACTTGTCCATCTGTTTGAGGATGATAAGTTGTACTTAAATTAAGTTTGTTCCCATGCCTTTTTGGAAACTTGTCCAAAAATGAGAAGTGAAGCGACTATCTCTATCAGACACAATGGATAATGGAATTCCATGTAATGTAACTATTTCTTCTACATATAGCTTAGCAAATCTTTCCATACTAAAGGTTTCATTCATTGGTGGAAAATGAGAAGACTTGGTTAGTCGATCCACAATCACCCAGATTGTGTCGTTACTTTTCTTGTTTTGGGTAATTTGGTAACAAAGTCCATTGTTATTAATTCCCATTTCCATACTTGAATTTCTAACTGTTGAAATAATCCTGAAGGTTTCTACTGTTCAGTTTTAACCTGCAAACAAGTTAGACACTTAGAAACGTAACTAGCTTTATCCTTTTTCATTCCTATCCACCAAAAATTCTTCCACAAATCTTGATACATCTTGTCACTACAAGGATGCATCATATACTTAGACTTATGAGCTTCCTCTAAAATTCTATGTCATAGGTTTCCTTGGATAGGCACCCAAATTCTTTTCTTATGGAATTTTCAACTTCCATCTACTCCTTTTTCTAATTCCTTTATCATTCCTTTTAATCCTTCAGCCTCATCTTGATGGCTATTTTCTAGGTACTCTTCAATTGTTCTATTAAATCTATCTGCAAATTTAATCTGAGAGCACATACTCGTTTCGCTTTCTTACGACTTAAAGCATCAGCTACTATATTAGCTTTACCTTCGTGATATTGAATATCACAGTTGTAGTCACTTAAAATTTCCATCCATTGTCTTTGTCTCATGTTCAATTCTTTTTGCCCAAAAATATACCTTAAGCTTTTATGATTTGTAAAGATGGTAAACTTACTATCATACAAGTAATATCTTCAAATTTTAAGGGCAAAAATTATTGCTCCTAATTCTAAATCATGAGTTATATAATTTTCTTCTTGTTTCTTTAGTTACCTAGACGCGTAAGCAATTAGTTTCTCACGTTCCATCAAAACGCATCCTAATCCTAATCTAGAAGCACCACAAAAGATTACAAAGTCCTTAGTTCCTTCTGGTAATACAAGTATCGATGCATTCGTTAACTTTCTCTTCAAGGTTTTAAAAGCTTCTTCCTGCTTGGGTCCCCATTCAAACTTAACCGATTTACACGTTAACTTGGTTAACGGAACGGCTATCTGTGAAAAATCTTGGATAAAGCGTCAATAATATCCTGCTAATCCTATGAAACTTCTAACTTTCGTAGGTGACTTAGAGACCTTCCATTTAGTAGTCGCCTCGATCTTTGCGGGATCCACATGAATTCCTTCATAGTTAATCAAATGTCCTAAGAATTGGACTTCTTGCAACGAGAATTCACACTTAGAGAATTAAGCGTAAAGCTTCTCTTTTCTCAACAGTGTTAAAAGTATACGTAGATGCTTAGCATGCTCTTCTTCATTCTTGGAATAAATAAGTATATCGTCTATGAAGACAATTACAAATTTATCTAGATACGGTTTACGTATTCTATTCTTCATGTCCATAAATGATGCTGGAGTATTTGTTAAGTCAAATGGCATAACTGTAAACTCGTAATGACCATACCCAGTTCTGAAAGCAGGTTTAGGAATGTCCTCTTCATGTACTTTCAGTTGATAGTATCATGAGCGTAAATCAATCTTGGAAAAATATCTAGCTCCATGGAGTTGATCAAATGGATCATCAATCCTTGGTAATGGATACCGATTCTTGACTGTGACCTTATTCAATTCCCTATAATTGATACACATACGCATTAAACCATACTTCTTTTCTACAAACAACACAGGTGCTCCCAAAGGGGGTGAACTTGGTTGTATGAAACCTTTCTTTAGCAATTCATCTAATTGCTTCTTTAATTCCAGCATCTCTGTCGGTGCTAATCAATACGGTTCTTTAGTAATCGGTGCAGTTCCAGGTATCAGGTAAATTCTAAACTACTACTCGATCTGGTTGCAGTCCAGGTAGATCTTCTGGGAAAATATCAGGGCATTCCGATACTATCTGGATTCTTTCAGTTCCTTTCCTCTAGTGTTAATGATTACAAAAATCATATACACTATGCCTTGCTTTCATACATAACTTACAGCTTTCATCATTGAGATAAATTTCGTTGGCTTGGTTGGCTTGTCTCCTTGGATCATGATCAGTTCTCCTGTTGGTATACGAACCTCAACAGTATTTTAATCATAGAGGATTCGAGCATGATTGGTTACTAACCAATCCATTGCTAATACGATATCGAATCCAGCTAGATTTATTGGTAGCAGGTTTGCCGTAAACTTATGTCCTACTAATTCTATCTTTTCTCCTTGAAGTACTTCGCATATGCTGGTGGGGTTTCCTTCACCGTTTCTACCGTATAAGCTTGACTATGCTCAGCTAACGGTTAATTAAGTGATTGACAGAATGCAGTATTTATAAAACTTTAATTTGCACCAGAGTCAAATAATATTTTGGCATATATGTCATAGACAAGAAATGTACCAGCGATCACATCAGGAATCATCGTTGCCTCTTGTGTAGTAAATGCGAATGCTTGCGCATTCTTCTTGGCTCCGTCTGCTGCATTTTCCTTGTTTTCAAGTTCCCTTGCTAGCTTTGGGCAATATGGACGAACACGGCTTGTTACTTTTTAGTTAAAACAAACTTGTTTCTTCTTCTTGCACTCTTTTTCTTTATGTCCAGATATTTTACAGAAATTACAGTTAGGTGTTCTCTTAAAATAGCATCTTCCTGAATGCTTTTTATTACAGTCTCTACAAAAAGACTGTGCAGATGACTACCCAAGTCCTCTTCTTATGTGGGTACTACAAGACTGAAATTCCGGGGTAATTTTCTAGGATAATTCCTTTTCTTATTTTCATCTCTCGTGTGAATTAATTTGTCAGTCAAAGTATTGGCTAGCTCGACTGTTTCCTCAATAGTCTGAGGTTTGGCTGCCTTGACTATATCACGGATTTCACTAATTAATCCCCAAATATAACGAGAAATTATTACAGGTTCTGGCGAAGCCAGGGTTGGTACCATTCTTGCATATTCGAAGAATTTTGTCGTATACTCACGACAATTTACATCAGCCATTCTATAACTTACAAACTTATTAGCCACCTGCTCCTTTTCATGAGGAGGATATAATTTCCTTTCTGTCATTTCCTTAAATTCCTTCCAGTTCATGGCATAAGCCATGTCACTACCTTTTGCATAAACTATAGTGTTCACCATTCTAATGCCTCATCTCTAAAGAGATAGAGATTGGAAGCATACATTACCCTATCTTCTTCGGCACATTTGCTGATCTTAAGAACAGCTTCAGTCTTTTCCAACCATCACAAAGCAACCATGGCTCCTTCACTACCTACGAATTCAGTTGGTTTACAGGCTAGGAAATCTTTATACGTACATCCAGAAGTTATTGCCTTCATTCTTATAGGGGATGGAGCTTTAATATAGATGTCGTTGTCTCCATTAACGCTTTGACTAGCATCGTTGCTATGGTTACGTTTGCTATTCACAGCTTTATTATTTTCTATAGGCATAATTAAAAGTATTGCATCAGCTATTCCCTGAGCTACTGTATTCTCTATAGCACTTTTATTCAAATAATTTTCATGGTTGTTCTGAACAGATTGATTAACTTTATCGGCATTTGTATTATAAACAAATATCATAGAATAAATAATAAAATAATCGAAATATCATGAATACAATTAATCAGAGCATATTGCCAAAAACGTCGACCATTGCGACTTATACTCTTTTTATATATATTATGCTTCACATATTTTACATACATTACCCTATATGTATTTTACATAGATATATATTTTAGTTTCAGTTTTAGTTTTTTCTTTCTTGTACAAAACACTGAAAATACATTTATATATATATGTATGTATAATGAGGATAGTTTCTTAAAAGTGATGCTCTCTCTCGTCATACTTCTAGACGAGATTTTCTCCCACATTCCAGATTCGACTTCCTGCATCATCAATTCTTCTCCATAGTGGCGGAGTTCTACCATGTTCTCAGAGTTCATTAGGGGGGGGGGGCAAGCTGGGGTGTAGGTTGGTAGTTTGGGTAAAATTGAAGAGGGACTATCATAAGGACTTGGAAAGCCCAATCATTAGTCGACCATTCTTCAATTGGGCTTCGAGGTGGTTGTTGTGGTAGGTTTGGTTCTAGGTTAATAGGTTCAAGGTTATTAGGTATTGGTGGTATATTAAGGTCGATTTCATTCATTGGCCTTAACATTTCATTGTTTGATAGGCGTTTCTCCTATGTTGGGTTTTCTGCAGGGTTTCTAGTTTGTTTGGTTGTTGCGGTTGGGCTTTTCTTTTTATTTTAGTTCCTTTTCACTTGCCAATCCAATCTTCTCTTTTTTAGGGGTTTTCAATTGACCGGCTAAGCCTGGAATATCATCGGTTCGTCTGCATCGGCTTCGTATCCGGAATGTATACCGGGTTGGTTCTCGATAGTACCTTTTTCAGAATTATTAACGGATATGTTTTGAAAAGCTTCGACTATTCCTCTATCGCTCATACTATTAGCGAAAAACAATAAAAGCAACGAAGTCCGAAAGTCGAATATATAATATTTAGTTAGCATCACAATAGTCACAGAAGTTATTTCATGTATTTCCTGACTACTAATTTTAAGTATTTTTATAATACTTAATTAGCTTAAACAAGTGGCTCTGATACCATATTCTGTAACAACCCCTGACCCCACCCTGGGCGGGAGTCGTGAACAGATACAGTGGTGTTGGTGTTTATTAAAATTTTCGCATCGCAAATTTCATCAAGACCGGGTGTTAGGAAAAATATCAGAGTTTTCAAAAACACCACAATTTTTATTTCATAAAATGTGGGATGAAACCCATAATTACATAAAGGATTTTCATAGGGATTAACCCTTGATTAGAAAACACGTTTTATTCAGGTTTATATAGCCACTTAATTAAGCTTGAGTACCTCCTAACACTTTTTTTCCTTTTCTTCACAATCATTTACCTGAAACACGTTTTAAAAACATTTGGTCAGTGAAAGATACTGGTGAGTTCATTCATTTGTATAAAAAGACACAATAGTGTACAGCATTAAGGGTTTTTACATTTGTTTATATCTAACAAAATTACTATTGCTATCTCGTTGTCCAATAGCAAAGAAACTGTTTTAATAGTACTTGTCACCCGGTGGCAGTTCCTGTGATTGTGGTCATATCACTCATTGGCTATCTCGTTGTCCAATGCTGATGCATAACAAGTAATGTATACAAAACTCCACATACTGACAGTAGTTTCCCAGTAAGAATACAAAGATTTAATCACTGTAAATATAAACGGAAAAACATTTAGGGTTTTGCAAATCATTTGAGAAAAAGAGAATGACTCACGCTGCAGATTTAGGTTTTCAGTAATAGCCTTCTCTTTAAATCTTGAGTTCCTAATTAAACAACAATGCACACGTATTAGTGTATTAACACAATTCAAGCTTTAATGATAATCACGAGATCAAAACCACAACGTTATGACAAAGTATAGCCTTATTCAGGCAACACTTAAACATCCGTTGAATTGTTTATAGATCGACCGGATAGGGTATTGTAACAGTGATTCGGGTTAAGACGCCGAGTACGGGCAGAGGTTTAGAACTTTGGGTATAATACCAGTATACCAGCCAATGATCTCTTGATCAAGTGGTGGAAGACTTGCATTCTCTTGAGAGATGCAAGTTCAACTCTCACTTGGTGAAGAGTGAGGAATTGGTGGGCAATGATAAGAGACCTATGGAAACCTGGGCTGCATCCTTGAGCCATAAGGGTTTTACCGGTAATTTCATCGTCGTGCCTACGAGCGAGTGGATTACCGGGTTTTCCCCAAAATTGGTGGTGGACCCGGGTTACTCTTGGAGTACTGCGTTTGGTTAAGTGGGTGCCCCGAGAGTGCTCGGGATTGATTTTGTTGGTCGTTCAAAAAAAATAGTAGTATACCGAGAGAGAAATAAAAGAACTGAACGAGTTGAATTGTGCAGTGAACGTCCCATTTATAGCTAAGTCTGGGGCCTCTCGCCACCCCCGACAGATTTAGGATACCCTCTTGCGGCCCGCGAGAGGGTATAGCTAGGGCATAGGTGGCGTTAGTCACTGGGGTAGGCTTGACACGTGGACAACACGTGTCCGACGCGTGTCTGAGGCGGCTACAAGGGCTCTCGCACCACGCGACGGGACAGGACCTCCCTGTCGTGGCTCGCGAGAAGCGATAAAACCCTTTCTTTTTGATTTTTCATGCTGGTTCTCGTTGTACATGAATGTTTGTGGGACCTTTTTGAGGGTATTGTTACACTTCACTCCTAAGAACCTAACAAAGCCAAATTTATTTTCACTAACGTCCTTCTTTCCTTGGATGAAAGCGTCCGAGAGATTATCAAAATGCTTGAACACTTTCCACAGCCTAGCTTTGGTACACCACTCCTATAGATTGGAAACCAAGAACGACGTGTCCTTTCGAATCCTCGCTTCCCTTTCCTCGAACAGTCTCTCTCTCTCTCTTTTTAGCTTCCTTACTCAGAACTAGGTGCCACTCTTGCTTCTTCCTACCTTTTGCTTGCTGAAGGTATTGTCTTCTTTCCTTCTTCTAAGTTGTTGCAGTTCCCTTGGATCCGGCCTTGGGGCGTGACGGTTCTTCGCCATCTCACTAAACTATTAAAGTTGATTTCTGTTAGTTCTCCTAATAGTTCCATTTATTGAGAAATAAAAACTTTATAACTGTGGATGTGAATATGTGATGGTAATCGCACAATTCACTCAATAAATTAATAAATTTACAAACACGTGTTCATCACTTCCCTTAAATTAAACTTCCATGCTAATTTTATTAACTTAATTACCTATTTCCAATTAATAAACTTCCATGCTATTTGGCAAGTGATAATATTCTTTTTTCAATTTTAAAATTTAAAACCAACTTACCTTTTGAACCAACAAAGAATTTGTAATCAATATATATTTGACTTATTCAAGATAACATTCGATTTTCACTTATGACTAGTTGTATGACGGTTTTTCGTATTCATTTTTTTTTTATTGTAATTTATTTTTTACACGTTTTTGTCAACACTATTAAATAATATATATTACTTTGAATAATCCGTACAATACACGTATACTTCAACTAGTTTACGTATATAATTAGATGCAGCATATGAAGCTAAAGACAAACATCATGATATGGTTTGAAATTTAGTGAACTTGAGATTGATTTAACAATGGTCGAGTGGATTAACGTTCAGAAGAACCTCGACTCGTTTGAGAGAGAATTAAGAGAGGGAAAGTTGTTATTTCATTTGATTGATTACCCTATACTATTACAAAGTATATCTTTTATACCAAAAACACTCAAGTAACAGAACTAACACAACTAATCCAACTAACCGTTAACTTATTGACTATTACTAATACAACAACCAACTCAGCCTATTAACACACATCACACCATGAAACAATTGTGGTGGACCCACTCTTACGAGATGGGAATTACCCGACACCACCGGAGAAAAAATATTATTTATCGAAGCTCAAGCAACAACATCGGTTTTTTTTTCACAGTGATACCTATAAACAAAATAACCTAGATTAAAAATCAAAAGTGATATGTGTTGTAGCGGTTAGTCCACTTTTTTAAACATCCACTTCGAAGGAGGTAAGGATTCAAACTTGCTTCTTAAAATATCTATACCTATTTTTGAAATGATTGTGTATTTATTCTTTAAAGTTCAACATTTAAATTGTTATATATTCTTTCTAAATATATTCTAACATCTTATTCAAATTATTTTAATACACTAACATTTGAATCAACTTAAATTTTTTTAGTTATATAATTTTATTTTAATATTATTTTTATAATTTATCCAGATTATTATGTACAGATTGTTTTATTAGTTGTATAATGATGATACAAACGTTTTATTTTTCGAAGTTTATTTTTCGAAGTAATTCCTATATTATAATGCTTGAGTGAATGAATTGTAATATATAAAAAGTTTAATATATAAGGTATAACCCTAAAATAAGGATAAATTAATTTGTCAAACACAAATTACACTTTATTATCCTCATTCTAATTATTTTTTAATTCCACATCTTTAATCAAATTATGGATAACTAATTACTAGTTACATTTTGTCCCTCTTATAAAAAGCTAACTACCCCACGTCTTTAAACAACCACAACTTTTGCGTACGCTAATTGAAGAAGCACCAGTTGAACCTAAAGATATCCGGTGATATATAAGTTACAACCAAGGAGTTTCTGCATAAAGGGGTAGTCTCTCACTCCTTCTTCAGGGTGATCTCATGCAGACTTATCTGCAAAATTAGTAGCGCCATTAGTCTCGTCACAGGGAAAAGAGTGGTTTTCTCCGTGACCACACTTCGGCATGAGAATAAGTATTTGGTGATTGCAGGTAATAAGTTAGAGTACTTGTGAATGTGGTTGTAGATGTTCTTACCTAGTGATCTGATACTTATTTTCTAGTCGGAAGTATGTGGGCTCAGGAGATGGGCCGATGGGCCTTGGGCCTGGTCCAGACGTTCAGAGACATCCGGTTTGTCCTTCTGTGTCAGACATTAAATGCTCCCTGCAGGAGAATTAATGTCTTTAGTCAGGAGGTGTGCTTTGTCGGATACTGAATGGTGCCACGTGTAAAGACAGTAAGGGAGGCTGTGTCTTGCGTCAGACCTGCTACCAGCCGAAAGTGGAGAAGGTGGAACAGATACTAGCGTAGGTGTTGTTGGTATACAGTCTGGTGTCTGCCTTACTATTCATTTGACGTTGTCAGACACAACCTGCCGAGCAACCATTCTTCACAGTTCTGCCACTCTGTACCCTTGAGTATGGTCAACACCTCTTAGCGCGTATCTCTTTTGCGAGGCTGTCAGTATTTTCCTTCCAGCGTAGGGTAGCAGGGACAAATCCTTTTATCTACAAGACTATGAGGTGCTCTCATGTTTGTCGTGTCCTTGCAAGGTTTTAGGATTCTTGACTAGAGGTTTGTTTGTTCCGTGAAGGGTCAAGTAGTCTACGCGTGTAAGTCTAACTTATCATTGCGCCAAGTACACAAGGCTCGTTGTGTGACTTGTTGGTGTTGGTCTAATTTACCGTTACGCTGAGTGCGCAAGGTTCATTGTATGACCTATTGGTGTTGGTCTAATTTACTGTTACGTTGAGTGCGCAAGGTTCATTGTAGGGAGGGTTCTGGCTGTGATCCCTCCACCCCTTATTCTTCTTCCCAAAACTTTTGCTCATGTCTTGGGGTGGTGGTGAGGTAGGGGAGTTCTACTATTATTAAGGTTGCTCTGTCTGAGCGTAGACGTTTGCCGCTGCCATGAGTTTCTACCATCTTTTGGGGAGACCTGTAGTTCCTGACAAGACTTTGATCATCTCGTTGCAGCATACGTCGTATTTGAACTGTGCACGAATCATAGGCGCGCAGCACCTGTGAGAGATTGGACAAACAGGTGACACCACATAGGCAGCGTCCAGCCTCCGATCAGTCCTGCTACCGTGAAGAGACGCAGGTGGTCATCTGGGTCTATCAACCCATTGTACTTCCCAACTTTATAGGGAAGCTTTACGTGCTCCAACGGTGCGAGTGCGATTTCCTTGATAAATTTTGAGTGTTTGGCTGCTTCAGCCGGCCGGTAGATTAAGTTATAGTTATACTTCGCTTCAGGGTTGTAACCAACCCGTGGCGCAGATCTGTATGCAGCATGATCCTTTTGTAGCTGATGAAACAAACTGTCGCTGTCACCCTCGCCATATGTCTTGTCCTCCTCATGTTGGGTGTACCGTTCCCCAAGGGGACGCAGGCCCAACCGCGAGTGGACGGATGCTCGCCTCAGAGTATGAGACTCAGGTTTAGGCAGTGATTGAGTGTACTCAGTCTCTTGGGTATGGAGCTCAAATAGTACGCTCGCTCCAGCTGGCGAGTCGTAGCTCAGAATTCTTGGTGCAGGCGAAGCATGCACCTAAGAAGTGGGCTGCTCTGGGGTAGCAGGAGTGCTTGTTTGTGTGCAGAGTTGCGCGTAAATAGAGTTTAGGGTTGTTTGAGACTCGATGTAATAAGACATCGGGGTCTCGGTTGGAGGTAAGACCGATGTGATTGGTATGAAAGGAGTCTCCATTCGAGCTCTGGGGGTAACCAGAACGTTTATACAACCAGAGTCATGACGAGCTCTGACATTCTCGGAAGAATCTTCTTCCACTAGTCTGTGATTCGAGAGGCATGTACTTGCCTTTAGCTCGAGGATCTCGTTGAGTGTTGGATAGGAAATCAGCCATTTGGACGTGAGGTTTATGAAAAATGAAAACGAAGGAGCTGATGAGGAAAAGAGAGTAAATAGCGGATGGCGCCAATGAAGAAGCACCGGTTGAACCTAGAGATATCCGGGGATATATAAGTTACAACCAAGGAGTTTCTACATAAAGGGATAGTCTCTCGCTCGTTCTTCAGGGTGATCTCACTCAGACTGATCTGCAAAACTAGCAGCGCCGTTAATCTCGCCACGGGGAAAAGGGTGGTTTTCTCCGTGACCACACTCCGGCGTGAGAAAAAGTATTTGGTTATTGTAGGTAATAAGTTCGAGTACTTGTGAATGTGGTTGTAGATGTTCTTACCTGGTGATCCGATACTTATTTTATAGCCGGAAGTATGTGGGCTCAGGAGATGGGCTGATGGGCCTTGGGCCCGGTCCAGACGTTTAGAGACATCCGGTTTGTCCCTCTGCGTCAGACATTAAATTGTCATCATATTGATGACTTTAGCCGGGATCACATTGTCATCATTTGACCTACATCATAACAGATGTACTTCTTGGCACGTTGGTCTGTCAATTGTCATCATATTGATGACTTTAGTCGGGATCACATTGATCACATAGGCTATATAATAGGTATTTAGGACGTAGTCCTTTTACCTAGACGGCTAGTGTGGTTCCTCAAATCACACTACCAGGAGTATGAACATTCCTTAATGTTATCATAAGAGTACCTTAGTGATTGATTAATGGTCCCGGTCACGTTGGACCTTAACGACCTTAGAGGCTTGAACCTAGTCCACCACCCCTGGATAGAAGGACAACTTCCCTTAACTATCCTAATAGAAAACCTTTTATTCTTAATTATCATTTCTTGGCCAATGTGTGGTCTGTGCCACTTGGCATAATCAATTCCATTAAGGTTTTTGGAATTATATAGCAGAGCACAAAGTTCGAGTAAAATCGAGACGCTCGCTTTGAAAAGGATGAATACATACATATATATATAATTCCAAAAAAATACTTCACTAAATTCTAACAGAAATTCAAATACCATAAACAGTCAAATAAACTGTCCATGCAAGGACTAAAGAAAAAAAATGTCCATGCAGGGACTAAAGAAATAACAATGTCTTCAAAGGGACTTACATATATTAGAATAAAGTTCACTCGTCCTTCCTTCCCTTAACCAATTTGGAGAGTTTCTTGAAGAACTTGTTGGTCTTCTTATCCATGTTCTCCGCTTGTTGTTGCATTTCTTTCATTAGCTCTAAGGCCTCGTTAATGCCAGTGGCGGCGGAGGTTGTGGTTGTGGTTGTGGCATAATAGGATACTGGTACCCATAATTTGGATATCCAGTAGGTGGATAAGCATGTGGGAAAAGGAGACGGTAAAGTGCGTTATGCATGACCGCTTGCATGTAGGGGTCATGCGACCATGCTTGGTAATCAACAGGTGTAGATGGGTTGAAAGGTTCATATCCAGACGTATCCGGATATGTTGGGATAGGGTTATTATAACCCGATAGTGGTGGTTGGACTACGGGTGATGGCGTTGGTTCCACCATAGGTGAGGCATTAGAGGGCCCACCCATTTATGGGTCCTCTTGAATGGTGGGGTAGGGTTTAGGAAATGGGGGTAGCGAACCCGACCGTTGACCCGCACGTACTGACATACGTGTTCCACGCTTCCTCCTTGGTGGCTCAGGTAGCGGCTGATGTTCCACTGGTTCCATGTGAACATCTTCTTGTATAGGAGGTGGTTGAGAGTGATTAAAAGGAGTGTTGGCAAAGGTAAATTGGTTCCAATATTGGTCCCACTCATTAGGACCTTGATACGGCGATCTGGCATAAAAGGTTGAATCGCTCGATATTTCGATGGGATGCGCATTTGAACCTGATGGCGGCATCTCCGGATCGGAGTCCTCGTCCACTGGGTTTGGCTGATCCAATTGATTTTGATCAGCTGGGGGTGTGTTAAGGTATTGTTGGGGTTAAATTCATCCTGATAAGAATGATGGGAACGGTGAGAACGATGTGAATGATGTGAAAGGTACGAGTGATAAGAGTTTTGGGTATGAGAAGGAGAATGTTGCGGTAATGGCCATGAATCCCCCGAATCTTCATAGGGGTTCGGGTGATGTGGATGTGAAGGGATATGTCCTGAAGGTCCTCCCCTCATTGGTCCTTTGCCTCTTCCTCGTATACGTAGCAGCATTTTCCTGTTAAAAATCAATTCAAAAACAATTCTAATAACTTGATAATGAAATGAGTAATCCTAGTTCAATGCCTAGACTCGGAAGTTTAAGGAATGTGCTTGTGTAAGTTTGAGATTAAACACAAAAGGCTAGTGTTTAATTCTCTCAAACGTTGGCTCTGATACCAACCTGTCACACCCCGGCTTTCCACAGCCAATCCAAACACCGATGTGCCCGGGTGTGGAATATCATGACGTAAGTTGATATCATCATAGTCAATTAAACACAGCACATCAGAAGTCTTGGATTTAAATTATCATTACAAACCAAATGTTCGAAATACAAAATAATATACAGGCTCGTAATAGAAGATCCACAGGCGGATCATAAATTGTACAAAAGAAAGAATGTAAAACAGACTTTCGGCAGATCTAGGATTTGTAAGATCCTCTTATCACTACGGAGCACTTCCATCCCATTTTCATGTTGTACCTGCAAGCTTAGTCTTTTAAAAATACATCAGCTTTCGCTGGTAAATACACCCAACTGACTCATTTAGAAAACATTTGAAAATATGTAATAAGTGCGTATCAGCACAAAATCTTTTATAACTTGGGAAAGTTGACATTGCAAACTTGTTAATAGATTCACATGTTTGTTCGTACATGAGAAAACCAAGAGCCCAGTGCAAAAACCAAGACATGATTAACTACACACCACTTACGAACTCACGAAGGAGTTATCCCCAACGTCTTCGGTGATTGCATTTGAGCGTCTGTCGGGTGTATGCCTACACCCCGCGCTAAGGTCATGGCCATTATATAATGTAATGAGCCGAGGATATCCAGGACATGGTAGTTAAACCCCGATGTTTAAGTTATCAAACAAAACTGATTAAAACAAAATATGGGGATTTACTAGCAACAATCTGGCATTCGATTGATCCCATTTCCGACCAAGCGGTAATAGTTTGCCGTAACCCAGGCCCGTATAGGGAAATAAGTCGAAAGTATTTACCTGAGCTAGTCTTTGTTTAAACGCAAGATTTATTAACTCAATCGTACACAAAAGCACTAAGTGTAGATAGCATTTATCGGAATGTCTCTAGTCTGGATTATGGCATAAGGTAACCAATTAAATACTAATGGTCTTATTTAAGTCATAGACTTAGACCGACTAGCGTACTTGATCAAAATGTACAACACTAGAATAACTATGATCGGATAGAATGTAGTTTAATCCTAACAAGTACTTTGACTTGTGTAATATGGATAACTATAAACATTCTGGATTTTGAGATTTAAATGACAAGGTTAGACTCGTTTCGGTTAACTTCCGTAAACTAGTTACATATACTTAATCGTACACATATCAGCGATATCGGGTAACCGTATAGGTCATGGACAAGTTCTATGTGCCATTATACTTTAAATAAGTTGTAATATCAGTAGAATATCAACTTTTATGCCCGTTACGGTTTTAAAGTAAAATTATGCCTCATAAAGGCGTTTTGGTAATTTCATACTTTATAAAAGGAATTTGAATATTATTTATTGTTATAACCATAAGTACTTTGGAAAAATAATTAATTTATGATATAATATCAGTAGGATTAATTATATGTGTAATTTATCTTTTATGACCAAACTATGCACCGTAGGGGCATTTTGGTCATTTTATACATAGTTTATAAATTATTTGGGATTCTGAGTTTATATCTTGTACCTACTGTAAAAAAAATTTAAAATAAGTTTTAGAATCAGTAGGTAACAAGTCTTGGTTGGTAAATATGGTTTAAAACCATACTATGCGCCGAAACGACCCCTTATGTCGTAAAATGACGACTTTTGTGATGTTTAATGAGAACTGATGTTACGGTTAGTTTAACATACCTTATATATGTTATTTAGTATAACATATCAGTAGGTAAAAGATTTACTTTGAAAAAATGTGATTAAAACCATTTTATAAGCCTTAAGGGCTATATCATCATTTACCGACATACTCCAAGGACTTGTTCGTAAACTCAGTTTATAATCTGTTTTGACATCCCAAATAATCCTACATATAATATTACATCAGTAGGAAACTTATTTTTAAGTTCGTTATCATTTAAACCTCTTTTTATGCAAAAAAAAGGGCATAAACTAAGATTCTGATTATGATCCTATAATATAACCTCAGAGGGTTATGCTACATTATATTATATTATGATCATAATGCAACTTCAGATCAGTAGATAATATGGGGTCCGAATCAAAAGTCAAAGTAGAAGTCAAACTTCGCGACTTTCGTTTGCGAACCGACCCTAACTGAAATTGACGAGCAGAGCATGTTCTTACATGTTCTAATAATTATTACCAACTTATTTAAGTGTCAAAACAGGTTTCATAACATATATAAGATCAAATTATATCATTTCCAAAAAATGGCATGTTTGACTTTTTAATACATTAACTTTGACTCGTCAATGGTCTAGCAAACGTGATCTTCAGGAGCTGCCCTTTATAGGGACTAACACCTACCTTATTACGATCACTTAGCCATGTTCATTGTGAACAATGGCTGGATCATAATGGTCTTAACCGAAAGTCAAGGCGTTTTTTGTAAAACGCTTGACTTTTGGCTATAAAAGCCTATAAACGAAAATGCAAGAGGAAGGAATACTTACAAGTGGTTCCTAGAATGCAATAGAACTAAGTTGGATGCTCCTTTCAGTTAGGAACTTCCATAGGAGGGAGAAGAGTTGAAAATGATGAAGGTGCAAGTTCAATGGTTGAACCTTTGCACCTATTTATAGTTGGAGAGGTTGAATACATGGTTTTTGGCACCTTTGTCTGGTGGCCAAGTTAATTTTCTGCAGACACAGGCCTCTAGCACCCTGCATTTATCCCCTCAACTTATTAAACCCCTTTAACCTTCCTAAAACACCTTTTTGGCATATTTAGCCCTCCGTAACCAATATTTAGCATACCCGGGAGTATGCCCTGACATTGTCGAGCTCTCGGTTCGTTAAAAGGTCACTTAGAGGTATAATTTAACATGTTGACACTTTTAACCCCTCCATTATCCAACTTTCACATATTTACGGATTTTGTCCCGCTCGTCCAACAAATGGGACCTATGAGAGTCAGGAGTTCGTAAAGGGTCATTCAGAGGCTCACCTTTAAGCATGTTGACATATCAGTCACTCAGAGGCTAGGTATGTTGACATATCAGTCACTCAGAGGCTAGGCATGTTGACATATCAGTCACTCAGAGGTCACATATAAGCATGTTGACATATCAGTCACTCAGAGGCTAGGCATGTTGACATATAAGTCACTTAGAGGCCACATTTAAGCATGTTGACATATCAGTCACTCAAAGGCTATGCATGTTGACATATCAGTCACTCAGAGGCCACATTTAAGCATGTTGACATATCAGTCACTCAGAGGCTAGGCATGTTAACATATCAGTCACTCAGAAGCCATTGTTTGAGCATGTTGACACCTTTAGTCCCTATTAGCCTTTAGTAGACTTATATAAAAATACAACACATGTCACTATACTATTGGACACGATTTTACGAGGTGTTACATCCTCACCGCTTAAAAGAAATCTCGTACTCGAGATTTTATTCAAAAAGATGGGGGGTACTTTTGTCGCATAGTGGACTCAACCTCCCATGTATGCTCGGGACCTCTAAAGGCGTCCCATTTAACCTTTACTATAGGTATTAATTTTCTTTGGAGCTTCTTAACCTGTCGATCCTCGATCGAAATTGGTTTCTCAGCGAACCTCAAGTTTTCATCTATCTGCACATCTTTGTGCGACATTGCTAGCCACTCATCGGCTAGACATTTCTTAAGGTTAGATATGTGGAACACATCATGAATTCCACTAAGCTCCTCTGGCAGCTTAAGCTTATAAGCTATAGTACCGACACATTCGACTATCTCGAATGGTCCTATATATCTTGGGCTCAACTTGCTCTTCTTTCCAAATCTCATTACACCTTTCCAAGGTGATACTTTCAGCATGACTTTGTCCCCTACTTGGAACTTGAGAGGTTTGCGCCTCTTGTCAGCATAGCTCTTCTACCTATTACGGGCAGCTTTGAGACGATCACGGATTTGCATAACCTTGTTTGTGGTCTCCAGGACAATCTCATGTCCTGATAGTTGGGCTTCCCCAACTTCTGCCCAACACACGGGCGTCCGACACTTTCTTCCATACAAGGCCTCATAAGGAGCTGCCTTGATGCTCGTATAATAACTATTATTGAAGGAGAATTCTATTAGGGGTAAGTAGTCGTCCCAACTTCCACCTAAATCAACCACACACGCCCTAAGCATGTCTTCTAATGTCTGAATAGTACGCTCACTTTGACCATCAGTATGAGGATGGTAAGCCGTACTAAAATTTAATCTTGTGCCTAAAGATTGTTGGAAGCTTTTCCAAAAATGAGATGTATATCTAGTATCTCTATCGAATACAACAGATACTGACACACCATGCAGGGACACAATCTTGTCTTCATACAACTTAGCTAATTTGTTTGAATTATATGTTTCCTTAATTGCCAAGAAATGCGCTGACTTAGTCAGCCTATCTACAATGACGCAAATCGTGGCATTACCACGTTTGGTCTTCGGTAACTTGGTAATCAAGTCAATGGTTACCATTTCCCATTTCCAAGTGGGAATTTCTAATTGTTGTAGGAGTCCTGACGGTTCTGATGTTCGGCCTTAACTTGCGAACATGTCAGACACTTAGCTATATAAGTGGCTATGGATTTCTTCAAACACGTCCACCAATAATTCTTCTTCAAATCCTGATACATCTTGTCACCACCGAGGTGAAAAGAGTACCTTGTGTTATGCGCTTCTTGGATGATTAGATCTCTAAGTCCTCCATAGATTGAAACCCAGATTCTTTTATTAAATCTAAGGATTCCATCCTTTCCAGGTGCTAATTGATCCACAATTTCGTCTAGTCCCTCATTAGGAATATTAACCTCTAATAAGGCTTGCTTTTGCGCATCTAATAGTTTCTCATTCAAGCTATTTCTGAGCTCAAGTCTCTTAGCGTTAATCCTAATGGGTTTGACTTTTTCCTTGCGACTTAAGGCGTCAGCAACAACATTTGCCTTGCCGGGATGATAGCGAATTTCGCAATCATAATCGTTAAGTGTTTCCATCCAACGGCATTGTCGCATGTTCAATTTCATATAAGTAGTGTCTCCAGAGCTTTAGTGCAAATACAACGGCACCCAATTCCAAATCATGGGTGGTGTAATTTTTTTCGTGCACCTTTAACTGTCGTGATGCATAAGCAATCACTTTGCTTTTTGCATTAACACACAGCCCATGCCAATGTGCGAAGCATCACAATATACTACAAAATCTTCAATACCCTCAGGTAGAGATAACGCAGGAGCATTGCTCAACTTGTGTTTGAGAATCTCAAATGATTCTTGTTGTTTTGGACCCCAAATAAACTTAACATTTTTATGGGTTAAGGTAGTTAAAGGAGTGGCTATCCTTGAAAAGTTCTCAATGAACCTTCTATAGTAACCAGCCAATCCTAAGAAACTACGAATCTCCAGTGGGGTTTTGGGCGCTTCCTAATTCATTATGGCTTTTATTTTGGCGGGATCCACTTGGATACCACGCTCATTTACAACATGTCCAAGAAGTTGGACTTCTCTAAGCCAAAATTCACACTTAGAAAATTTAGCATAAAGCTTTTCCTGCCTTAGTAGTTCTAGGATGCACCGAATGTGTTTCTCGTGATCAACTTGATTACGAGAATAAATAAGTATGTCGTCTATGGAGAAAATGACAAACATATCCAAATACGGTTTGCAGACCCTATTCATGAGATCCATGAATGTTGCAGGTGCATTTGTGAGCCCAAGAGGCATCACTAAGAATTCAAAATGACCATATCGGGTCCTAAAGGCAGTCTTAGGAACATCCTCGTTCCTAACCTTCAGTTGATGATATCGGATCTAACAGGTATCACAAACCTAATCAGTAACGGAAATAATGATTAGTAAGAAGAACAATCTCTTGAATTCAAAACAACTTGCATACACTAGAAAAGTGTCTGATACAAGTTTTCAATTATCACTCTCTAACCCTCAAACCTTGACCTAAGACATAAATTTATACTACTTACTAAGCCTAACAGTTACAACCCTAGGACCACAAGGCACTAAGAAGCCCAAAACCCCCTTAAAGCCCAAATGTAGCTCTAATGTGTAAACCTTTATTAATATAAGCCCAACAATCTCCTCCTAGGTTTACAACATTAGGCCTTCTAGTCTTTAGGTTGCGCATCCACTCCTAATCTTCTAGCAATAATACCCGCCACAGCAGCTGTCCAATCTTTTGCGCACACTTCATATAACTCTGATGTTCGGATCTGGTGCGAAGCAAGAACCTGCGGGTCTTCATCATGAAAGCATAACAAATCAACCACATCATTCACCCTAAATGCCTTCTCCTTCGTCACAATAGCTACACTACCAACCTTGGGGTCATACAGCCAGAAATTAAAGTTCTTCAGAATTCCCCGTGGAAAGGTTGGAGCGACCGGTATAACAAGTTCCTTATCCGTTGGAGGCCACATTACCGACTTGAACCTTCTCCTTTTTCTCGCATCACGTACTCCCTTTGCAGCTCGCAAGTATGGTTCGGTTGTCTTCATCTCACTTCTTGTTCCAATTTCTTGAAAAATCTCTAGCCTGGGCCACGTTCAGTTGTATCATCATCAGAATACGAAGCTTGTAATAAATCAGTCAGAGCAATCTTCGTCCATGTTTCAAACTGAGACTCCTTAGAATAATACTCCCGAGTCCCATCCTGTCGGACAATGATCCACATTTTCTTGACATGATCGTACATCCAGCTAAACACCTTCGATTTATTCCTGACCTTGCCGTAGTAGCTTGAGCCAAGCTCCATGACATATCGTTCAGACAGGTTTGTCGGATCTTTCAATTGGAAGTTCTCATCAAGAGGATTAACATCAACGTTCTTCATCACACCATTCGCTTCTTCTTTTGGGTCGCTGGATGCTTCTGGCTTGCAGTATATTTATTTCTTGGATCACGCAGATAGTCATCCAACCCAACTTGTCGTTCTGAAGCCAACTATTCAGCTGCTAACATGTTTGCCTCACTTTCCTCTGCCGCTCGTTGCCTAGCTGCTCTATGTCTGTGTTCTATGTTAATCGGATCGTCAGTAGGGTCAGAGAATTCCCTCCCAAACTTGTTTTCCAATTTAGCTTTCAAATCAAACACCATAGTCATCAGCATAGTGACATATCCTTACAGTTGATCTATTGTTTCGTCTCTCACATCTAATCGTGTTAGCAACAATGTAATATGTGCATCTTCAGTATAACCTCCTGCTCTAACACAACCACTCACTTCTTCAAATCTACAAAATCAACTTCCATATCTTCATCATCACTATCCAATCAACCAAACTCAAATGCATGCTTCTCCGATCTTCGCAAGTATTCCGTAGCATCATCATCAGCACTACCTATACCACTTCCACATGTGCCAAAATCTTCCAAAATCTAGAGGAGGATCATCTTCCAAAATCCATCATTTGTAATACCGAGTCTGCCGGAATCGAAACAACTGTGGAATGCATAGAAACGTGAGCAGTTGTTGGTTCAAATGAAATAGGAATATCAACCATGGGAGTGTCTGTCCTAGATGCAGCAACTGAAGATAAAACAGTAGTAGAAGTCACCAGAATAGACTCTTCAACAACACTAACAACACGAGCTTCGAATTGACTTGGTTAACACTAGGCTCTATTCGCCTTCTCTTGAGCAATGGAACTTCGTCCTCTTCATCCTCTTCATCATCTTCAACCATACCTACTAGAGCAGCAACAGAGGGAATTACAAGAGGAGGATCACCCTGTCATTCTTGGATTTCTTCCAGATAAGCAATTAGGGCTTCTAAGTTCTTCGAAGACAGTTCTTGCAAGACTGGAGTTAGATTGGCATTGAACTCAATAAGATCATCTAAGAAGGCTTGTTCTGCGTCAGTATCCTCATCTATAACCAGATCTTCGACCTCAACCTCTTTCTCTTTGGCAGGCACGTCATGCTCTTCAGCAACAATGGCATTTACCGGTGTAGGAACTGGGACATCCTGTCCAATTACCTCAGCAAATTTTCCAAATTTCTTCAACGCAAAAGGACCAACAAAGACAGTCTTCAATGTTGAGCGATTCTAATTCATTGTGCTGAAAATAGTTGGTCCCATAGGCTTCATATTTAGCAAATTCGCATCCGATGCATCTTTGGCCAAGTCAAATAATCGAGCATCTAGAATCAGTTGTACAAAACATGGATATAACAGAAACATCCTCTTATTGGACTGCTCTAAAATCTTCTTCATGTTTTCGAAGATATAACCTGAGAAGTTATACTTCCAGTCCATAATGAGAGCCACAATTGCAGAAGTCTAGGTTTGATTTGGCTGATCTAGGCCTCCCTTGTTCTATGAAATGCATTGTATAAACATATGTACTAGTAATCTCCACTAGGCAGGAACAATCTTCTTGAGTAACGGCGGATACGACCCTTCATAACTTTATCTTTGCAACTATCAGCAATACTTTCTTCTTCGCATATACAGTCAGGTCAATTGCAGCATCAGCAATCTGTAAAACCTCTCTAACGCAAGCTTCATTAACTAAGATCTCATTCCCATGTATCTGAGAACTTATATACGGTCTCCCATTAGCTCCTCTCTGATGGAATCAAGCTCTCTTCCAAAATGAGTGCACTAGATCTCTATATATAACTGGATTAGCACGTAGTGCATAAGCAATCTTGCACGCGTTCAGACCCGCTATCATCAATTGGAACTCCTAATAAAATTCAGCTGGTGGATCTGATAAGTATCCTTCCTGATTGTGGAACTGCTCCTCTACCAACATAACCGCATCAAAGGCCTCCTCTACCATTTCTGTCAAAACAATTACCAAGTTTAATCAATTTTAACACAACTAACAGAAGTTAACGGAGTTTATCAGGATAAAAGGTCAACACTAATTAGATGGTTCAAACAGATTTCGAAGGTTCAATTATTTAAAGGTTCAAATCAGTTTGAAGGGTTCAATCATTTTAAAAAGGTTCAAAAGGGTTCAAAACCTAGATTCCGGATTCACTAACAGGTCAACACTAATCCGGATGAACCTTTACATCAATCCGGATTAGCAAAGAGGTCAATAGTATTTTGGATGAGTCATTAATCCGGATTAGCAAACAAATCAACAGTATCCCGGATAAATCATCAATCTGGATGAAAATTATCCGAGATGAAATCCGAGTTCCTCAACTTGGTTGAATATCCAATCCGAAATGAGATCCGAAATGCATGTTACTTTGAAGACCAATCCGAAATGCCATCCGAAATACATGAAACATGAAGATTATCATCCGGATTTTATGATTTTAAGCATTATTTACCTAATCCGGATGAGATTCGAGATACAAATCCGAAATGAATAGAGGGAAATCAGAGATAAAATTAGAGAAAATCAGAGATTTCGGAAATTTGTGAATAATCCGAAATGACATCTCTGATTCAATTAAGTACTTTCAGGAATGGGCTTGGGCCTCATATCTTTTGGGCCCAACACAGTCCGGAATCCGGATTCCTAAGAATCCGGATTAGGCTTTTGTCAGGCCTAATCCGGAACAGTATAGCTAAATGGGCCTATCCGGAAAGGGGTGAAAAGCCCAATCCAGAACAGTAACTTATGAATTCTAAATTTTCAATTTTTAAAGACTTTCAGAAAATCTATTGGATTGGCCCAACTTTGAAACTCAGCAGACCAGTCCAATATCCCTTGACAGAAACCATCTAACCAAAAGTCAGCAATTTTACTAACGAAGCATCCAACCACCTTTTCCAACTACAAAAAGAAGAGACTTTAGTACAAACACAAACATAAACATAGCCTTGCTAAGGGATCAAATCGTTTCAAAGGTCGACGAAGGAACATTTTTCAGTATGAGCTGGGTCAGACTAGTCTAAGCGATTGCCAATATATTTGTCCATCTAAATATAAAACTCAACCCTACAGTTCAAGCTTTATGATACGCTTAAGGTAGTATTATACTATGATACCCGTGTGTCCCTACCATGACATTGTAACATCCGTAAAAAACCGGGTTATCCAAACCCGCTTCGTTTATTAAACCGAATAATCAGTTATAAATTTCGTTGCGTATTTAATGCTCAAATTAATTTTATACGATACATAATTAATAAATATATTAGAATTTAAAAACTATAATTAATAATCAATAATAAATAATGAGATAAAAATTAAATAGAGACGCCGGGTTTCGAACCCGGGTCTCCCGCTCAAACAAACACACAACGCACCACCAGGCTACCTGCACTCTTATAATTGAAATCAATAAATATAAATATTCGTGCCATACGAGTCATCAGCGAGATTCAAGTGAGTAACCGCTCTGATTCAAACGTATACGTTTTAAAGGAACGATTATAACAGTCAATCTTTAACAGAAATCACAATTGAAAGCTTTAACTCGCAAACCGTTATGCTGAATCATTGGTACAGTTACCGTTCTTGATTTTAAGCCAAGTCGTGATCTTGGAAGTCTATAAATACTTTCAGTCAGGAAACCAACTCGCTTGTTTACTCGAATCAACTCTCAACACTCTCGCTAACCTCTCTACAAGTCCCTATTCAGCAAGAACACCTCGCCGGAAATTTTCTGCAACTCGCCGGAATTCTCTGCAAGTCGCCGGAAAACCGAACCCATTTCATCTCTTTTGCCTTACTCTATAAATAGGACTTCTAGAGCTTCGACAGAAGTCACCCACACTCACTTCAAACTTCCTGAAGATCCTCTGTCGCAAGTTACACGTCACCGGAATAATCTGCTATCGTTGGAATCTCGCCGGAGAAACAGGGGATCCCTGTTCGGTATATCTTTCACCTAATCCCTTTCATTTTTTTATTTATCTCATGTGTAGTTATTTAAAATTTAATAAATGAATTGATTAATGAATCGAAACAATCGGGTTAACAGTCTGTTTATTCAAATGAAGAAGATGAAGTCTGATCAGTCTATGAATATAATTAAAATCGGTGTTTTAAACGAGTTAGACACACAGTCCAGCGGTGGACTGTGTGCATTTCATGCTATTGATACCGAGTTCGATTCGTACACTTAAACGGTTCCTGCAATAAATCCCAATTTTTTTTTGAAAGGCCCAAGAACACCTTCCAGTTAGTATATAAGATTAATAAAAACAAGTATTTCAACCACCGGTGGACTGTGTGCAAAGTTAAACCACAGGTCACGGGTTCGAAACACATCATGCGCACCGGTTCGACTAGTTTAAAAACCTTTTTAATTAAATAAAATTCTGAATAATCTAAGTAGTATATAAATATGATTAAAAACAGAAATATTTCGGGTTAGACACGTAGCTCAGTTGGTAGAGCTGCGTGCACGTATACGGGAGGTCACGAGTTCGAACCTCACTCAGCGCAAACAAACACAAAGTCCGAACCGGTCAACAGTCAAAGTCAACGGTCAACATATTTTTTTATTTATTTATTCAATCATAAAATTATTTAAAAATACTTAAAAATAATATTTTTAAAGTTAGAAAATGTCCTTAAATTCACAAAAATAAATCTAGAAATCCTATTAAGGTTATGAATTAAAATTATTAATCTCAAATAAAATCCATTTATTTACCGAGCCATTATGTTATTATTTAGGTTAGTTTCTCTCGTGGTTAAATCCAAATTCGTGCGCATTCATCATCAATCCAAGAAAACGCAACCACTGTGAGTGAATTCTTACAAATTCCCCTTTTTATTCATGTTTTGGGGTGTATCATGTGTCGCTTAAATTAATTCGCTTATTCAAACTCGTGCTATACCATTATATGATCTAAACTTAGAATGTAAATATAGTTTGTTGTGATGTATTACATATTGTCAAGTTATATGCAAATTATTTATTAGGCCCATCAGTTCCTCGTGGGAGACGAGTTGAACAACGCGTGCCTCAAAAACATTCATTTGGCCCATCAGTTCGTTGAACAACGCGTGCCTCAAAACTCATTCATTAGGCCCATCAGTTCCTCGTGGGAGACGAGTTGAACAACGCGTGCCTCAAAACAATCGTTTGTTGTATGTGTGTGCAATATTTAATATTATGTGTTTTGTGAATAAATTTACATGTACATTTACTCATATGTGGTTATGCACTTTATTTTATAATCAATACAATAAACACGTTTAAATGTTTTCATAGGATTCACTCGCCAACTTTTTGTTGACCCAAAAACCATTTTTACACATGATACAGGTGGACAGGATGAAGCAAGGAACACATAGGAAATTGCCTTAGAAGAAAAATAATGAAGTCTAGAAAGATGTATAGAACATGTTGTACTTGTATGATTTAATTGTATGATCTCCTTTAAATTGTAATAATAAATATGAAACATTATAATAAATGTCATGAGCTTTGATGAAAACCCAATCATGCCCCGATCACCTTTTTCCGCTGCGGGTCGGGGTGTGACAGACATACCCCCTCAATCAAGGTAAGCACAACAATTCATCGTAGCAGGTGAGTATACTAAGGTCATCCTTTATCTTTTACAACATCAGGCTATTGGTGAACAGGTCAGTACTTTCGTACAGCAGAGTTACCAATAGTGTCTGACGAGGGTTAGGCAAATACCTTATGTGGTACGTAGGAACTTATGGAATTTTCTCATGAAGAGACTTCCATTCTCTTAGGTTTTGCCCTTCTATTTGGCCCTTTTAAAAAGATATCCTGACTGTGCCTAGGTCTGCATATAATCTGGATGCAACAGAAGGGCAGCCAAGATATCCTCGGATGACTCGGCAGCATAAAGACCCGAAACCTCAGACGTTGGCTATCTATCAACACAGGATTTAAGACCATGAAATCATACGCCTATAGTATGTGATCCACTGAGATTTAGACCTATCAACATATCACCTTCGATCCAAGCCTTTTCTCGCTTCAACATGCGAGGATGATAACTCCCAAAGGTTCATAAAGAGTTGAAATTTTGGGTTCAAGAAGAACCAGCACAGGTCTAATGATAAACCTATGTGCAAGACCTGTAACCGCAGGCATTGGGGACAATGCAATGCTGACCCACAGGCTAAACCCTATGGAATTTGCAAAAGAAAAGGGCATAAGACCCTAGAGTGCTATGCCGTCTGTTACGGGTGTAATGAGAAGGGGCACATTAAGCCTAACTGCCCTAAGAACCCCAGAAGTAATGATACAAAGCCTAGAGAGGCTAAGAAAGGAAATGCACGTGCCTTTCATATGAATGCTAGGGAGGCTGCTAATGACAACAACGTCATAACAGGTACATTCCTCATCAGTGATGTATATGCTAGATTTCTTTCCTATTCGTGTGCAGATAAGTCCTTTGTAGACCATAAGTTCAGTAACTATTAAACTTGCCCATAAGAACTTTAGACATAACTTATGAGGTGGAACTGGCTGGCCGAACCTTAGAAACAGCATCTTCCATCCTTGATGGATGTTTTATATCCATTAAGAATCATTCTATACCTATCTCTCTTTTGCCAATGAAATTGGCGGGGTTCTATGTAGTCTTAGGCATGGATTTGTTATCCCATAACCAAGCCCGCATTGCCTATAATAAGAAACTCATTGAAGTTAAAACCCCATCAGGTGAAATGCTCACCATTCTTGGAGATTCACACTAGGGATTGCCTGACAAAGTGTCGTTATTTAAGGCATCCAAGTGTCTAGGAAAGGTTATGTCATTTACATGGCAGGAGTAACTATTAACAAGCCAAATCCAAATATTGAAGACCTTTCAGTCATCTCAGAATATCACGATGTTTTCCCTGAAGAATTACAGGGTCTACCTCCAGATAGACAAGTGGAGTTTAGGATTGACATCCTACTAGGAGCGGCACCTGTTGCAAGAGCTCCGTATTGGCTAGCACCGATAGAAATGAAGGAATTGAGAATACAATTAGATGAACTTTTAGAAAAATGCTTCATTCAGCCTAGTTCCTCACCTTGGGGAGCTCCTATCCTTTTTGTTAAGAAAAAGGACGGTTCAATGCGGATGTGCATTGATTATCGTGAACTAAACAACATAACGATCAAGAATTGTTATCCTCTGCCCAGGATCGATGACTTGTTCGATCAAGTTCAAGGGGCTAGTTACTTCTCTAAGATCGATTTGAGATTTGGATACCATCAACGTAAGGTTAGAAGTGAGGATGTTCCCAAGACTACCTTCAGGACCCATTACAGTCATTATGAATTCCTAGTGATGCCTTTTGGGCTCACAAATGCACCTACAGCATTCATGGACCTCATGAATAGAGTCTGCAAGCCGTACCTAAGTTTGTCATTGTCTTCATAGACGACATACTTATCTACTCTCATAATCAAATTGATCACGAGAAACATCTTCGGTGCATCCTAGAATTGCTAAGACAAGAGAATCTTTATGCTAATTTCTCTAAATGCGAATTTTGGCTTAGAGAAGTCCAGTTTCTTGGACGTGTTGTAAGTGAGGGTGGTATCCAAGTGGATCCCGCCAAAATTGAAGCTATTATGAACTGGGAAGTACCCAAAACTCCAACAGAAGTTCGTAGCTTCTTAGAATTGGCCGGTTATTAAAGGAGATTCATTGAAAAATTTTCTCGTGTAGCCACTCCTTTGACTACTTTGACCCGTAAGAATGTCAAATTTGACTGGGGTCCCAAGCTGGAAGAATTTTTCAAGATTGTAAAGCACAAGCTAAGCAATGCTACAGTGCTAACTCTACCTGAGGGTACAGAGGATTTTGTTGTTTAATGTGATGCCTCGCACACTAGTATGGGCTGTGTGCTAATGCAAAGAGACAAAGTGATTGCTTATGCATCACGACAGTTAAAGGTGCATGAAAGGAATTACACCACCCATGATTTGGAACTGGGTGTAGTAATATTTTCACTTGAGTTGTGGAGACACTATTTATATGGCATGAAGTGTATTATATACACTGACCATAAATGTCTTCAGCATGTGTTCAATCAAAAGGATTTGAACATGCGACAACACCGTTGGATGGAAAAGCTTAATGATTAGAATTGAGAAATTCGTTATCATCCCGGTAAGGCAAATGTCGTTGCTGACGCCTTGAGTCGCAAGGAAAGGGTTAAGCCTATAAGGATTAACGCCAAGAGCATTGAGCTTAGAAATAGCTTGAATGAGAAGCTATTAGATGCACAAAAGCAAGCCCTATTAGAGGTTAATATTCCTAATGAAGGATTAGGCGGAACTGTTGATCAGTTAGTGCCTGAAAAAGATGGAACCCTTAGATTTAATGGCAGAATCTGGGTTCTAATCTTTGGAGGACTTAGGGATCTAATCCTCCAAGAAGCGCATAATTCAAGATACTTTGTTCACTCGGGTGGTGACAAGATGTATCAAGATTTAAAGAAGAATTTTTGGTGGATGGATTTGAATAAATCCATAGCCACTTATGTAGCTAAGTGTCTGACGTGTTCAGAAGTTAAAGCCAAACATCAGAAACTGTCACCACTTCTACAACAGCTTAAGATTCCCACTTGGAAATGGGAAATGGTAACTATGGATTTGATTACCAAGTTACCTAAGACCAAGCGTGTGACATGATTTGGGTCATTGTGGACAGGCTGACTAAGTCAGCACATTTCTTGCCAAGTAAGGAAACTTATAATTTTGACAAGTTGGCAAAGCTATATGTGGACAAGATTGTGTCCCTGCATGGTGTGCCAGTATCTATTGTATCTGATAGAGATACTAGATACACATCTCATTTTTGGAAAAGTTTCCAACAATCTTTTGGCACAAGATTAAACTTTAGTACGGCTTACCACCCACAGACGGATGGATGGAGTGAGCGTACTATTCAGACTTTGGAAGACATGCTTAGAGTCTGTGTTATTGATTTAGGTGGAAGTTGGGATGACTGCTTACCCCTAATAGAATTCTCCTATAATAATAGTTATCATACGAGCATCAAGGTTGCTCCTTTTGAGGCCTTGTATGACAGAAAATGTCGAACACCCGTGTGTTGGGCTGAAGTTGGGGAAGCCCAACTATTAGGACCGAAGATTGTCCTGGAGACCACGGATAAGATTGTGCAAATCCATGATAGACTCAAAGCTGCCCGTGATAGGCAGAAAAGCTATACTGACAAGAGGCATAAACCTCTTAAGTTCCAAATAGGGGACAAAGTCATGCTAAAAGTATCACCTTGGAAAGGTGTAATGCGATTTGGAAAGAAGAGCAAGTTAAGCCAAGATATATTGGACCATTCGAGATAATCGAATGTGTCAGCGTTGTAGCTTATAAGCTTAAGCTGCCAGAGGAGCTTAGTGGAATTCATCATGTATTCCACATCTGTAATCTTAATAAATGTCTAGCTGATGAATCGCTAGCAATGTCACATCATGATGTGCAAATTGACGAAAATCTAAAGTTCGTTGAGAAGCCAATTTCGATCGAGGATCGATAGGTTAAGAAGCTCCGAAAGAAAAAGATACCTATAGTAAAGGTTAAGTGGGATGCCCTTCGAGGCCCCGAGTATACACGGGAGGTTGGGTCCACTATGTAACATTTGTCAAAAACGGGTTTTCCAAACCCGCTCCGTTTGTAATCGAATATCAAGTTATAAATGTTTCGTTGCGTATTTATGTCCATTTTAATTTTTAATAATGCATAATTAATAAACAAACTAGAATATAAAAGTTATAATTGTTAAAAAGTAAAAGTAAAATAAATAAAAAGAAAAATAGGCTGCCGGGACTCGAACCCGGGTCAGCCAGAAAGAAATCTTAAAGAATTATCACACACACATTCCACCACTCCGCCACTTGATGTTTTTGTAAGTTTTAGAAAACAATTAAAACTTATGAACAACCATGAATCAACCTGTTGCGCCAATTGAAACCAATATCGGCTTTCAAAACGTCCAAGACGGTTGAGTGCTCGCGGAATCTTGAACATAACCGATAAACCTACATTTTAAATCAATTCGGTCGTTAATGAACTTGAATTCAGGTGATGTTTGGTTTTTAAAACCGAAAACATTCATTTCTGGAATTACTTCAACAAATCCTCAACTCGCGACTCAATTACATTCCCAGAGCTTCTAATTTCACGTTTACTCTTTTTTCTGGTCGTCGGAATTACTTTTTGAACATCGCCGGAATTCTCTGCAAGTCGCCGGAAAACCGAGACTCACCTCAAAACCGTAAATATCTCGACTTTTTCTATTTCATTCCATTGTGAGATCAATTCTAACATCACTCCATCACCCAGAATCAACCCCAGACGACGTTGCCGGATTTTCTGTTTTCGCCGGAAAACTTCTGGAATTTCCAGAAATTCGCTGTTAACCGGTATGATCATTTAAACCAACTGTAAATCGTTGCTCAGTAATTCAATTTTATATCTAATCAATCAAAACTAGTAATTGACCCGAACAGAGGAAGCTCACAAAACAGAGCCGGCGATCCTTGCCGGAGTTCTGAGAACGACGACCTGTTCCGGTACTTTCTTTCCCCAAACCCTCTCCGTTCACCATCTTTCAATTGCTCATAATCTTTGTTAAACGAATTAAACAAGAAACAGTTGCTTTAACCGATGTCTGTGTTTTGAACGAAGAAGACGAAGTCATGTATGTTATAAGATTAATTAAAATCGGTATTATAAACGGGTTAGACACACAGTCCAGCGGTGGACTGTGTGCAAATAATACGCATACGTCCCGAGTTCGATCCTTGATACACACACACTCTCTGTAATTAAAATGTTCTTTTTTGACTGAACCGGATTCTTTCGCAATAAGATGTTAAGTATAATAAAATCTGTATATTAACCAAGTTGGACACACAGTCCAGCGATGGACTGTGTGTAACATTAAATCACAGGTCCCGGGTTCGAGACATGTTGACGGCACCGGTTTGATAATTAAAATCCTTTTTAAAAATAAATGAATTTTGAATAAATTAAAACAGTATATAAATATAATTAAAAACAGAAATATTTCGGGTTAGACACGTAGCTCAGTTGGTAGAGCTGCGTGCACGCGTACGGGAGGTCTCGGGTTCGAGCCTCACCCAGCGCATACATGCACACAATAGAACCGGTCAAACAGTCAAACAGTCAACGGTCAACGATCAACGCAAAAGTCAACATATTTTTTTTATTTTTATTTATTTAATTTAATTTAAAATCAATTAAAAATACTTAAAAATAATATTTTTAAAGATAGGAAATAGCCTTAAACTCACAAAAATATATCTAAAAATCCTATTAGAATTATTAATAAAATCCACTCATTTACTATAGCTTCCGTTATTATTTAGGTTAGTTAATCCTCGTTGATCAATCCTTCAAACTCGTGCGCATCTCATCATCTCCAACCGAACGCACCCAATGTGAGTGAATCTCTACAAATTCCCCGTTTTAATCACGTTTTTTCGGGTGTATCATGTGTCTTACCATTTATTATATTTAAATCATTGTGCATACATCATATCATGAACAAATGTGTATTCAGCTTGTATCAACTGTTGTGTGGTTATTGTTTAGATTTAATTTATTATTTTCAGTACATGCAATTTCATAGGCCGCCGCTCCCCATTACATTATGAGCGTTGAGCAGTTCCCCATTACATTATGAGCGTGAACCTGGCGTTGCCAACATACGATCGGCTCCGTTTGATTGAGCCTTGATCGCACAGACATTCATCATAGGCCGTCAGTTCCCCATTACATTATGAGCGTGAACGTGACGTTGCCAACATATACAGTTTCATTCATGTTATATATTCATGCAAGTTCATATGTTATTGTATCTTATTGTATGTTATTGTTTGTGGATTGTTATTGCTATTGTTGGATTATTTACATTTGCTCGCATATGACTATTGCACAATTTTTCCTGGATAAAATAACAAGAAATCAATAATAAATGTTTAACTAACAAGGTTCACTCGCCAACTTATGTTGACCCCAAAACCCCCATTTTTACACATGATACAGGTGAACCAGCTGCAGCAAGAAACACATAGGATTGGCTTAGAAGAATAAACTGGTTTAGAGCTTGGATTGTTTAGTTGGTTATTTTTCTTTGTATTTTTATGGACATGTTTGGATTATTGAGAATGTAATTTTGACTTTAATAAATATGAAACATATTAGTAAATATCATGAGCTTTGGTGATAACCCAATTATGCCCCGACTCTTATTCCGCTGCGGGTCGGGGTGTGACAGATTGGTATCAGAGCCATGACTATAGCGATATAGGATAGGTTATTAGACCCTTAGAGCCTATACTATAGTTGATTAGAAATTTTTAAGATTTTTGTGTGTTACATGCAAAATTCATGATGTTTATATGTTTTATGTTTAATGTTACATTCAATGTTATGCAAGCATGTTCATAAGTACATATTAGTATATAATGCCTATCATAAATCATATTCTCATAACATATCATATCCATGAAAGCACACATCACATCATTTTCATGATTGTTTTTTTACAATGATTTTTTTTTTGTATTTTCAAATCACATCAAAGTGACTTCTCATGACGGGCATGTAGTAACTGGAAGGGTACAAGTACCGGTAGTTGGAACGTCCTGTCTAGGCTGGCATTCGTATAAATCCAAAATAAAGGACCAGTTTGCCTACCTGGGGACTAGCGATGAGAGTACGAAGTACCTATTAGGCCAAAGCATGCTATACCAAACGTCGTGGGAGCTACCCCACTTTGAGTTGTCATTGTGTCTACACCTGGACACATTCCGACCATACATCTCGTAAACATATTTCGTGGTTTTCATTCGGGTGATGCGAGTGTTAAAACGCCAATACTAATGTGAATCCTACCAAGCCAATAGACATGGGGGCCCACATGACTATACAGGTGAAGGTATGGGGGACATTTGAGGCCCAACATGAGCAAACCCAAGACATCCTATGGATGTAGTTACATTATTGATATTTATGTTATTTTCATTTTCTTTAAGACACATGACACCTAAAAAGACCCCATAAACTCACAATCTTCTTACGTATGTTCCTGTAGATGTCGGATAGACAACAACGAGGGGGTAATCAGGAAGGTCTCACGAACGCTTAGCCACTCAAATCGCGAAACAAATGGCCGCGGTGCTTCCTGACATTGTGGTTCAAGTACAACAAGCTCTCGCCACAAATCCCACTAATCTCCCCAGCAAGAAGAACAGAACATCAGCAACCCGCCTACCAAAAAGTGCTCATATAAACATTTCAAGTCTTGCGATCCTCCTAAATTTGAAGGGACCGAAGGTGTCACTGCTCTCCTCCACTGGTTTGAGGAAATGGAAAACACCTTCCTCAACTGCGATTGCCCCGAGGATCGCAAGGTACGATACGCAACCGGGAGACTATTTGGGGTAGCTCTTACCTGGTGGAATACTGAAAAGGGTAAGAGGGGAATCGAAGATGCTATGGCCTTAACGTGGGAGGAGTTAAGGGAAATCATGTCGAGGCGATTCTGTCCTAGAAGTGAGATTAAAAAGTTAGAGGACGAATTTCATTCTTTGAAGCAAAAGGACGGAGATCATACTTCCTACAACAAGAGGTTCTTAGAGTTGAACCAAATGGTCCCTAACTTGTTCACCCCAGTTTACCGCTTAATCGAGCATTATATTCGAGGTCTTCCCTCGAAAATTCAAGATTCAGTTCTCCGCACTTCACCAGCAACACTTGAAGCTGCTATGGAACTAGCTACTGAACTGACCGAGAATCGAATTCGCAACGGTAAGTTTAAAGAGGAGAAAAAGAAAGCCCCCGTTGAGGGCCAAACTTACAACCATTCCACCTCCTCCTCTAAGTTTGCTAACAAGAGGAAACGTAACACCAGAAACTTCGCTGTCACACAAACCAATTTCCCTATCCCTGCTGCACCCATTACCCAAGTTGCCCCCTCACCTGCACCATACAAAAGGCCATACTCTGGCCCATTACCAAAATGCAACCGTTGCCAATACCACCACTTTCCTGATCATCCCTGCCAACATTGCACCGGCTGTGGTCGCGCAGGTCATACTGTTCAAACTTGTCGCATACCTCAGCGAACGAACCGCCATCATCCTTCAACCCAAACCCACCAACAAATAATGGGTCAAGCCCAACAACCCCTACTACTACCACCTACCCAACATTTAGCCCAATCATACTACCAACCCAACTATCCCATGGTGCAACCTATGCGGGCTTGCTACAATTGTGGAGACCCAAGCCACTTTAGAAACACTTGTCCATGTTTAGTGAACATTATTCATGCTCAAGCCCAAGCCAATCCGGTGAATCAAGCTAACCAAGCTCCTCCACCTGCAAGAGGAAGAGCCTTCAACATCAACGCTAATCAGGCTAGAGCTGACAGCAATGTGGTTAACGGTACGTTCCTTATCAATGGTAGTTATGCATCCATGTTGTTTGATACCGTCGCGGATAAAAGTTTTGTGTCCTTAGAGTTTGAACCCATCCTAAACCAAAATCGTGATAAGCTCATGGAATCCATAACAGTAGAAGTTGCTAACGGGAAACCGGTTTCATTAAACTCTATTATACGCAATTGTACTCTCACCTTAAACGACCACGATTTTCCAGTTGACCTCATTCCTATGAAGTTGGGAAGCTTTGATATTATAATTGGTATGGACTGGCTCAGCCAACATCAGGCTGAAGTTTGCCGCGAAAAGTTTATACGCATTCCTCTTTCAAACGGTCAGACTCTTTGAATCTTTGGAGAAACCCCATCGAAAGGGCTTAGATTAATGTCCTGTCTTCAAGCTCAAAAATATCTTCGCAAGAATTATGTCGCATTTTTAACTCATGTCGTCAAAAAGGGAACCATGGAGAAGAAACTTGAAGACATCCATGTAGTAAAAGATTTTCCGCAAGTATTTCCTGACCACATTTCAGGACTTCCTCCCGTGAGAGAAGTATCCGAAATGCAAGAGCTAGCCAGTCAATTGCAAGAGTTGACTGACAAAGGATTCATACGTCCTAGCTCCTCGCCTTGGGGTGCACCTGTCCTTTTTGTGAAGAAGAAAGATGGATCGTTTCGCATGTGCATCGACTACAGAGAACTCAACAAGTTAACGATCAAGAATCGCTATCCATTACCTCGCATTGATGATCTTCTTGACCAACTTCAAGGCGCCAGCTGTTTTTCAAAAATCGACCTTCGTTCTGGTTATCATCAACTCAGAGTACATGAAGAAGACATCCTAAAGACCGCTTTCCGAACTCGTTATGGTCATTATGAATTCATGGTCATGCCATTTGGTTTAACCAATGCTCCAGCTGTCTTCATGGATCTAATGAACAGAGTCTGCAAACCCTATCTCGATCATTTTGTTATAGTCTTCATCGACGACATCCTCATTTATTCAAAGTCTACGTCTGATCATGAACGGCATCTTCGACTCATCCTTACACTCCTAGAGAATGAAAAACTTTACGCCAAATTCTCCAAATGCGAATTCTGGTTAAAAGAGGTACAATTCCTTGGACATGTAGTCAATGACAAGGGAATACATGTCGACCCCTCAAAGATCAAAGCGGTACAAGAATGGCAAGCGCCACGTACACCAACTGAAGTAAGATCATTCCTTGGTTTGGCTGGTTATTATCGCCGTTTCATCTCAAACTTCTCTCGCATTGCTGTACCATTCACGGCTTTAACTCATAAGGGAAAACCCTTCATATGGGGACCCAAACAAGAAGAAGCCTTCCAAACCCTTAAACAAAAACTCTTTGATGCACCAATCCTCACTCTTCCTGAAGGTTGTGATGACTTCGTGGTTTATTGCGACGCGTCAGGGCAAGGACTAGGCTGTGTTCTAATGCAAAGAGGAAAGGTGATAGCTTATGCTTCGAGACAACTCAAAACTCATGAGAAGAACTACACCACCCATGACCTAGAACTTGGAGCCGTTGTGTTCGCTCTTAAGATATGGAGACATTATCTCTACGGTACTAAGTGTGAAATATACACTGACCACAAGAGTCTTCAACATATCTTCAATCAAAAGGAGTTAAACATGAGGCAACGAAGATGGGTCGAACTTCTAAATGACTACGACTGTGAAATTCAGTACCACCCTGGCAAGGCAAATGTGGTGGCTGATGCACTCAGTCGAAAGGGTTATGCGAACTCCATTCATCTTCTATGTTCGCAAATCATAACTGACATTAAAGATCAAATTCGAGAAGCCCAACATGTTTCAGTAACGGAAGACGACGTACGAAAGGAGCTGTCCTGTGGAGCTGAACTTAAAATTGAAACTAAATCTGACGGTATTCTGTACTATCTAGATCGCATATGGATTCCTGACCACAACAACCTTCGTGAATTTCTTATGAATGAGGCTCACAAAACATGATACTCTATACACCCAGGAGCCGATAAGATGTATCAAGACCTTCGATACACCTATTGTGGCCTGGAATGAAAAAGGATATTGTTGTTTTTGTTTCCAAGTGCCTTAAATGTTCCAAGGTGAAAGCTGAACACCAAAGACCCTCAGGACTTCTGGTCCAACCTGAAATACCTGTATGGAAGTGAGAAAGCATAACCATGGACTTCATTACCGGGTTACCTCGCACTTCTGGTGGGTATGACACTATATGGGTAATCATTGATCGTCTTACAAAATCAGCTCACTTTATTCCTATCCGCGAAGATTTCAAGAACGAGAAGCTAGCTCGTATTTATATCAACGAAATCATAAGCCGACATGGTGTACCGTTAAGCATTATTTCAGATCGTGATGGTCGTTTCACTTCACGAACATGGCAAGCAGTACAAGCCGCTTTGGGTACACGATTAGATCTCAGTACCGCTTATCATCCTCAAACTGATGGACAATCTGAACGCACCATTCAAACTCTTGAAGATATGCTTCGAGATGTGTCATAGACTTCAAGGGAAATTGGGACGCTCATCTATCATTAGTTGAATTTTCGTACTACAACAGCTATCATTCAAGTATCGGCATGGCACCTTTTGAAGCTTTATATGGTCGTAAGTGTCGATCTCCAGTATGTTGGCACGAAATTGGGGAAGCTCAAATCACCGGTCCAGAATTGATTCAAGAAACCACAGACAAGATCCATCAAATTCGAAACAATCTTCTAGCGGCTCAAAGTCATCAAAAGAGTTATGCAGATAAACGACGGAAGCCTTTGGAGTTTAACATTGGTGATCATGTACTTTTAAAACTATCACCGTGGAAGGGAGTAGTTCGTTTTGGTCAAAAAGGCAAGCTAGCACCACGCTACGTAGGACCTTTCAAGATACTCGAAAGAGTAGGACCTGTAGCATACAAGCTTGATCTACCAGAAGAACTCAACAGGATTCATCCCACATTCCACGTATCAAACTTGAAGAAGTGCCTCGCTGATGAGAACCTCCATATTCCTCTGGAAGATATTCAGATTGATGAATCTATGCATTTTATTGAAAGACCAGTAGAGATCATGGACTTCGGAGAAAAACGTCTACGACGAAGTCGCATTCCAATTGTTAGGGTACGCTGGGAGTGGAAGCGGGGACCTGAGTTTACTTGGGAACGTGAAGACTCAATGCGCGAAAAATACCCGCATCTTTTTCCTACTACTACTACTTAAATTTCGGGACGAAATTCCTAAAAGTAGGGGATACTGTAACATTTGTCAAAAACGGGTTTTCCAAACCCGCTCCGTTTGTAATCGGATATCAAGTTATAAATGTTTCGTTGCGTATTTATGTCCATTTTAATTTTTAATAATGCATAATTAATAAAAAACTAGAATATAAAAGTTATAATTGATAAAAAGTAAAAATAAAATAAATAAAAAGAAAAATAGGCTGCCGGGACTCGAACCCGGGTCAGCCGGAAAGAACTCAAAGAATTATCACACACACATTCCACCACTCCGCCACTTGATGTTTTTGTAAGTTTTAGAAAACAATTAAAACTTATGAATAACCATGAATCAACCTGTTGCGCCAATTGAAACCGATATCGGCTTTCAAACCGTCCAAGACAGTTGAGTGCGCGCGGAATCTTGAACATAACCGATAAACCGACATTTTAAATCAATTCGGTCGTTAATGAACTTGAATTCAGGTGATGTTTGGTTTTTAAAACCGAAAACATTCATTTCTGTAATTACTTCAACAAATCCTCAACTCGCGACTCAATTACATTCCCAGAGCTTCTAATTTCACGTTTACTCTATTTTCTGGTCGTCGGAATTACTTTTTGAACATCGCCGGAATTCTCTGCAAGTCGCCGGAAAACCGAGACTCACCTCAAAACGGTAAATACCTCGACTTTTTCTATTTCATTCCATTGTGAGATCAATTCTAACATCACTCCATCACCCAGAATCAACCCAGACGACGTTGCCGGATTTTCTGTTTTCACCGGAAAACTTCTGGAATTTCCAGAAATTCGCTGTTAACCGGTATGATCATTTAAACCAACTGTAAATCGTTGCTCAGTAATTCAATTTTATATCTAATCAATCAAAACTAGTAATTGACCCGAACATAGGAAGCTCACAAAACAGAGCCGGCGATCCTTGCCGGAGTTCTGAGAACGACGACCTGTTCCGGTACTTTCTTTCCCCAAACCCTCTCCGTTCACCATCTTTCAATTGCTCATAATCTTTGTTAAACGAATTAAACAAGAAACAGTTGCTTTAACCGATGTCTGTGTTTTGAACGAAGAAGACGAAGTCATGTATGTTATAAGATTAATTAAAATCGGTATTATGAACGGGTTAGACACACAGTCCAGCGGTGGACTGTGTGCAAATAATACGCATACGTCCCGAGTTCGATCCTTGATACACACACACTCTCTGTAATTAAAATGTTCTTTTTGGACTGAACCGGATCCTTTCGCAATAAGATGTTAAGTATAATAAAAATCTGTATATTAACCAAGTTAGACACACAGTCCAGCGATGGACTGTGTGTAACATTAAATCACAGGTCCCGGGTTCGAGACCTGTTGACGGCACCGGTTTGATAATTAAAATCCTTTTTAAAAATAAATGAATTTTGAATAAATTAAAACAGTATATAAATATAATTAAAAACAGAAATATTTCGGGTTAGACACGTAGCTCAGTTGGTAGAGCTGCGTGCACGCGTACGGGAGGTCTCGGGTTCGAGCCTCACCCAGCGCATACATGCACACAATAGAACCGGTCAAACAGTCAAACAGTCAACGGTCAACGATCAACGCAAAAGTCAACATATTTTTTTTATTTTTATTTATTTAATTTAATTTAAAAATCAATTAAAAATACTTAAAAATAATATTTTTAAAGATAGGAAATAGCCTTAAACTCACAAAAATATATCTAAAAATCCTATTAGAATTATTAATAAAATCCACTCATTTACTATAGCTTCCGTTATTATTTAGGTTAGTTAATCCTCGTTGATCAATCCTTCAAACTCGTGCGCATCTCATCATCTCCAACCGAACGCACCCAATGTGAGTGAATCTCTACAAATTCCCCGTTTTAATCACGTTTTTCGGGTGTATCATGTGTCTTACCATTTATTATATTTAAATCATTGTGCATACATCATATCATGAACAAATGTGTATTCAGCTTGTATCAACTGTTGTGTGGTTATTGTTTAGATTTAATTTATTATTTTCAGTACATGCAATTTCATAGGCCGCCGCTCCCCATTACATTATGAGCGTTGAGCAGTTCCCCATTACATTATGAGCGTGAACCTGGCGTTGCCAACATACGATCGGCTCCGTTTGATTGAGCCTTGATCGCACAGACATTCATCATAGGCCGTCAGTTCCCCATTACATTATGAGCGTGAACGTGACGTTGCCAACATATACAGTTTCATTCATGTTATATATTCATGCAAGTTCATATGTTATTGTATCTTATTGTATGTTATTGTTTGTGGATTGTTATTGCTATTGTTGGATTATTTACATTTGCTCGCATATGACTATTGCACGATTTTTCCTGGATAAAAATAACAAGAAATCAATAATAAATGTTTAACTAACAAGGTTCACTCGCCAACTTATGTTGACCCAAAAACCCCCATTTTTACACATGATACAGGTGAACCAGCTGCAGCAAGAAACACATAGGATTGGCTTAGAAGAATAAACTGGTTTAGAGCTTGGATTGTTTAGTTGGTTATTTTTCTTTGTATTTGTATGGACATGTTTGGATTATTGAGAATGTAATTTTGACTTTAATAAATATGAAACATATTAGTAAATATCATGAGCTTTGGTGATAACCCAATTATGCCCCGACTGTTATTCCGTTGCGGGTCGGGGTGTGACACACTATGCGACAAAAGTACCCCCATCTTTTTAAATAAAATCTCGAGGTCGAGATTTCTTTTAAGGGGGTGAGGATGTAACACCTCGTAAAATTGTGTCCAATAATATAGCGACACGTGTCATTACTTTTATATTAAGTTTAATAAGGACTAAAGGTGTCAACATGCTCAAACTAAGCCTCTGAGTGACCCTTTTACGAAGTCCTAACTCTCATATGAGCCACTTGATGGTCGAGAGGGATTATTTGTGTAATTATGTAAGAGTTGGACGATGGAGGCTTTAAAAGTGTCAACATGTTAATTTATATCTCTAAGTGATCTTTTAATGAACCGAGAGCTTGACAATGTCCGGGCATACTCCTGGGTATGCCAAATATTAGCTACGAAGGCTAATTATGCTTATAAAGGTGTTTTAGAATTTTAATAAGTTGAGGGGCTAAATGTGGCAAATTTTGAAAGAGTTTATAGACCGCTCGTCGGCCGCGAGAGACAAGACCTGGTCTCTCGCGGGCCGCCCGAGGAGGTCTGTTGCAGAAAGTTTTGCTTGGCAACCACATAAGCTGCCAAAACTCATTCAATTCGAAACCATGTGCTTCCAAACTGCTATGCCATATTTAGGACACTTGTAGACACCCTCTAACACTTGCTAAGACCTGGCATCGACTCCTTCAAGCTCTCCAACTATAAATAGGAGCATTGGTTCTTCATTTGAACTTGCACCTTTCTCATAATCATTCTATCTCCCTACTCTGGAAGTTCATAACTGAAAGGAACATCCAACTTAGTTCTATTTCATCCAAGGATCACTTGTAAGTGTTAGTCAAAGTCAAAGCTAGCATCTACATCCGATTTTAATCATGGTCGCTACATAAAATTGAGCACCTTTCGTTCCCACAATATCCTTTTCCACGTGGCTTCTTTTACTTGGTAGACAGGGATTTGCTAATTTCAGAGACTGTCAATTATACACAAGTTGATAAGCAAAGAAGAGTAGTACTTGGAGGATAACTCTTCACCTCAGCGTCACATCATAGTCCTTGAAGGATGCTCCTTCAAGGAAGAAAACAATGAAATGGGTGATGGCTTTACCCCATCTACTTTTTTCTAAATTCATCTAGTTTTTTAAGATTTCATAAGATTTAAAATAAAATTATTAATATTAAAAAGCAAATATTACATAAGTTAAAAAAACATAACCTAAAAAAATAAAAATCCTAAGAAATCTATTTTTCACGATCATTTCTTTCATTTTTCGTAAAATCGATCAATCTTCTCCAGGATACAAGTTTATATCGGTTGTCATTATCTCCCTATCTTTATATTTGTTCTTCTCATTCTTCAACCAAACCAGTTCTTCCACATCACGTTCCTTCGCTCTTACCTTTTGGGCCGTGACCTCGGTGTACGCTTTGAAATGTGCCATAAACTCGTCCATTTAGAACCGCCCCCCGTTGCGGCTTATTTTTCCTTTTGCAGTCACCGCCTTTTAAGATTTGTCCCTGCCCGGGCCCGGGGGACGTTCCTACTCTCGAACCCAGTACTCTTCTTCGTTAAATTCGGGCTCGTCGTTTATATTTATTTGGCATCGTGCGTCCGAGCCCCCCGCACTATAACTACGAAAGTTTAGCCATTGTAACCTCGTTTGGAACCGCACCCACTTATTACTGGTTCGCAAAACTTTTCAAGCCCGTAAGAATGTGATATTATCATATTATGAAATTTGGTATCCTTGAAATATACAAATCACGACCAATTATAAAAAGAAAACAAATATTTATAATATAAATTCAACAATCGAAAGTAATTGTTGTAAATTTATAATGAGTTATGGTTATTAGGTTTTTTCTATTTAATTATTTAACAATTTAAGTAGTTAGATCTATTTTATTTAAGGTTCCAAATGCAATTTGGGTTTAATTGGTTAAAGTAGTTGAGCCTTATATTATTTAGGAATAAATATACATAATATGTAAATAATATAAATAAAAGTTTAAAAAAATCTAGCGTCGTCACCCACCAGCCCTCTCCCAAAGTTGCCCAAGGTTATATCATTTGAACAATAGCCTACATGCGTTACAACTTGTTCATGTGAACATTGAATTTCATCAAAGTAATCGACATCATATTAGCATATTAGAAAAGATCGTGACTATTGATTTGAGAAATTGTAAGTAAGATAATAGGTTGAATGTATGTAAGATTAAATAGCATTAAAACTACGTTAACATAACGATCGGAATGGAACATTGTTAGTTCTTGGGTTTAAAGGATGACCGAGTATCTCAAAACATAGATTTCATCTCTCAGTAAAGTTTTGTTTCTGGAAAGACTTGATTTTTTGTTAAACTTATACTTAAAAACCTAAACCGTGACATAACAAAATATTTTATAGGTGTCAACCGTGTCTGGTTAACGCGTTGAATAGTAACAACTTAAACAATCAATTACTCAGCTCAAATGAACCGTGATGACGTGGGTAGTTCAAGGCCTAATAAACTAATCAGAGTACACAATAACTTAAAAGGTTGAAAGCCAAAAAGGTGTAACGCCTCGCTTTTTTCATACTTCCTTAATTAGAAAGTGTAATCGTATTTCTATTTATGGGAACTTGTATTCGTATCGCATTTATATATCAATTCCCAATCTTGTAATCCGAGACTTTGATCGTAATAAAAATTCATACTTGATATATACTTGTCTTACATGCATTCAATAGTTTAATACGTGTTTATATACAAAACTGATACTTGTTATACGTATAAATACTCATACATACATACCCGATACCTAAAATATACATACATATTGTTATACACTTAAAAACATGACAAAACACCAAGTTCTAGCATGAAATGAAGGAAAAACCAAGTTCGGGGACTAAAAGTGACAAAAATCAAACAAGTTTCTGGATTAACACTTCTCGCGCCCTGACCGTCCCCCTTGCCTTCTCTCGCGGCCCGCCAGAGGGCTTGATCCGCAAATAGTTGTATCTAGCTCATGGATTAGGCAATTGTGTGTTTATTAGTTGTGTTTCTTGTATTTATGACTCACCTAACTCACCCCCTAAACCTCAACTATAAAAACTCACCTCTTCTCACACTCACTTTGCACCTCAAACACTCATCTCTCTCTCTAATCTCTCTAAACCCAATCCAGAAAGTTCAAGACTTTCAAATGAGTTCTAACTCGCATCTACTTCACTCCTTTACTCTTTTCTTTCTTCTTAACACTTGGAACACATCTAGGAGTGTTTCCATAGGTTTTCCATGGAAAACCAACATGGAACATCACTATATTTGAGGTCACAAGTGTAAGAAACTTTCCGTTTTAATAGGGTTTTAACCCACAAGGGTTGTATCCTTCCAAGCTTGTTCTTGTAACAAGACTTGAGTTGATAGTGTGTGATTATTTGAAAGCCTTGGCTATCCTACCTTCAATCCACCACCTCACTTGATGATTTAGAATATTTTATAACTTTTATTTTCATTTTAACTTATTCATGATCATCCTTGTTGTCCTTGGACAACTTGTGCATTGGTGAACAATACAAAAGAGATTAAAGGAAGGTTATCCTCCTACCTCCATGCATGACTTCTATGAACTTCCATGATAAACATGATGTACTTATTACGTAAACTATAATATATATATATATATATATATATATATATATATATATATATATATAAATATAGTAACCAAACCCTTGGTGTTAATTGAAAGATTTTCCGTCATGGTATTAAGTTACATCATCTAAGTACTTAATTTCTCGTTACGATTCTAATGGGTATCTTAACTCATGAAAACACATCGACCCCAAATGGGATTCATAGTGTCAAAAACGAGTATTAAGTCTAGATGATTACTTTCTCGTATTTATACTTTGGCATATTTAAATTCCTAATCCGCCGTTATCATCCGAATACTTACACATCTACGTTTTCCTCATGTAGGATAACTCGGTGTTCCATCCTCAAAACTCTTTACAGAATTATCAAGTGGAAGCTTGCAAAACCGTGAGTACACTTGACCCATTCTCCTTTTCATACAATTTGGATTGTAACATGTTAACGTACAAAATACACAAATACACACAACATACCTTATACACTCGATCCAATATACATGCTTATTGTTATGTTTAGGTTCATGCTAGATACATACATGCTTCTTGTCATTAACTTAGCTAGCCCGAATTTAACATATATAGCGCTATAGGAGTAGCACACCGCCCACCGGGGTATTGTTAAGCTTATTCTTATGCTTAAAATAGTCTCGTTACTTTTGTGGCGAGGGACACTTAATTCTTGTGGACACTTGGGTTTGACATTGAGTATTGCATGCTAGCTTACCTTGTATACAATTGCCATGTGGGATTTGAGCAAATTCTTTTATTCTTATACTATGTAATCCAAAACTTGTGTACTCACCAATGCTTTTGTGTTGAACTATACATTTAACATGTTACAGGTTAAAGATGTTGAACATGACGAAAACTTAGTAGGGACGCCATAGAAACGCACCTAGAATGTTAGGCTTTTATTTTGCTGAAGTTGTTTTATTTTGATTTATGTTGTAATTGACTATTTGATATATGAAATGAAATGAGTTTTGATTTTAATATTGTCGCAAATAGTGTTAGTGTCTCGAGCAATCTATTTCGTCTCACTCCGATATTTCCGCCATCGGTTGGGATGTGACAAAAGGTTCCGAAGTAAAACAACTATCGTAAACAGCAAAAGGAACGACACAGTGTCCGGTCACATCACACTTTGCGTGTGAACTTTCCCATCTAACCACAACAGGAGCATGTGGGAGAGTGCACTATATTATCCGAAGGTCCAAAGCATTTAACCAACCAAAAAGTGTAAGCCGTCCACTGTAGTGATGGATCATGAGTCAAAGGTTTTTCTTCATAGAAGACCCTCTCCTCTATAAATGACAGGCCCTTGTCACTCAACAAGAGACACCTAATCTCTCTTCTGTACCCTAGAACTTGCTTCTTGCATGTTCTATTCTTCACTAAAAACAACACAATCTAACTGAGTACGAACATTCTGTGTTGAATATTATTCAATTCGGAATTCAAAACAATAATAACAAATCGATCCAACTTCACGTACTACAAATGTGGGCAACCCCACGACCTGCGTTAGGTTAATCGAAATCGTTAAACCTTTTTATCTCGGAGATATCGTTACCATTCTTATTTTTATATTTGTTGTAGCAACAATCCCTTTTATAATTTGTGTTTTTTTAATTATACTTGTTTCTTGCCATCATTTCCAATTTACAAATTTGAATTTATATATTTAGTTCTAGAAATCAAATGAAAAGGACTCGAGAATAGGAAAATAGGACCGAAACGAAGAGTTTAAAGCAAGAAACTAATTTCACTTTTGGATATTCAAAATTAAATTAAAAAGTAATATTAAACTTTTAGTATTCAACACTTCTTAAATTACTCTCTCTAACATCAAAGGTTATCTAGCTAAATCTAAATTAACAAGTCATAGGTTAACCTATTTTTATCAACACATGTCACGTTCAAGATTGGCCCAATTAATAAACGTTTTATATTATCCAACCCAAAACCAAAACTAAAACCAAATTCATACCGCCTCATAGACAAATTTTTATATTACAAATAGCTTATATTATATCAAAAAAAAATATTTAATTTTTATTGTTTTTTTTTATTTTAATATTTCAATTCTGTCTAGAAAAGATTCGAAGAAAGTGCAAAATGAAAAAGGTTACATACTCCCCACATAACATACCCCCCAACCTGTTTTTCCTACCTGTTTCTCCCTCCCATTCAACTACTTGCATCTTTCTTTTCTCTATAAATCGCCCACCAATTTGGGCTTCTCTCTTTTTTTATTACATCAAATCCCCAAATCTTCAATTTTTTTCAGACCCATTTCAGTTTTCATCTCAATGGCTTCCATTAACATGTCTTCTTCATCCACATCTCTACTACGCTCAAAGTAAGCCTTTTTCTTCCATTTTTGTTCAATATTATTCATGCTTCTTGTTGGGTATTTGGATCCACTTGATCTTGTTTCTTTTCTAAATCATTGCAGGGTTGTTTGATTATTATTATTATTATTATTATTTCATATAGATATTTCTAGATCTGGATTTGGGTTTGAAGCTTATTATGTTTAGGTTAAGAGTTAAGTTTCTTTAATGAGATTCTTATATAAAGGGTTGGGAATTTGGGATCTATTGTTTTGTTTGTGTTAAGTTTTAATTAATATAACTGACAGTATCGAATACGCACACCACCACCTACGCTACTAATCATTTCCCGATTGATTTGATGTTATACCGCGGTACAGGGTGTATGATTTGTTGGTAAACGCACGCATAGCGGTATGACATGATGGGTATGACTGATGGATTGATGTGATGGTAGGGGGTGTTCGTATAGTATGACCCATCTTGTCATAAGTTGTATGTAATACACTTGATTTATCTGACCAAAGTTGCATGTTTTGAATTAATCGGTTAATATTCACACGCCACTTGTCTTTCTCCCTATACATTGATATATAAAGAGAGATAAAGTGAAAGAAAAGTGACTAATCTCAAGTAAGAATTTTGTTAGGGTTATTCTCTTGTTACTTATTTTAAGTTAAGAACCATATTCTATATCAGTACAGAACATTTGGGGTCCCATCAGAGATTAAAGTGTTTCAGCTTCTGTTTGATCAACATGGACCTCTCCTTTAGAAGATCTTATAGTCATAATGTTAAAAAAAAAAGAATTTTGCCTTTTTCTACACAGTAAAATTTATTTTCATATTGCAGGAAATGTTTCAATAGTATCAACCTCTTTGTTCATTAGTATCATTACAAAACATGGGATCATAAAGATTTTGGGTGTGTTTCTTTATTGTATGGGTCGTTTTAATATTTTGCTGATAGTGATATCTTTCATTAAAATACATTGCAATAAAGTAAGTCAATGCTATATTCTTTGACAATGTTGGTTTTAAATGGTGTAATTAGAGATGGCTTTAATCCATTTACTTGTGAATCGGTAGATTTGGGTATTTTATCTTGTGAGGGTCAAATAGGAGAATCAAAAAGGGTCAAATGGGACAAACAAGTTAAAATCCACCCAGTGTCTTATATGAGATGCATTGCATACATCATCCTAAATCGTTTATTCGAATGTTAGACTATTTTTGTAACAATATTGTTTTATATTAATGATTAACACATTCATTATTAGATAACCTTAAAAGAAATAACGGTGTTAATGAACTGTCTATGATTTTATGCAGGATGATCATAAACGTCAGCTCATATAACGGTGATCACTTCGTAAAGCTATTTTCATCCAACGGGCAGACATCCGAGGCCTTTCTCCATCTTGGTACTAGATCATGCCTCAAAAGTAAAGGTGACGGTAGGCTCAGAGCGTCATTATTGCCTACAGATGGTAGTTTTCCTGTTAATGAAAAAAGATTCAACGGTTTAGAGAAAAACGGTGTTAGCGTCTCATCTGATGTAGTGATACAGCCTGATTCAATAGCTTTGGGTACGTTAGCAGCCGAAACAACTCCTAGCATGAATGATTTTTCTACTGCTGCTGATGAATACGATTTGGATCAGCCAACCCGGGTTTCTCGTCCATTCCTGAGGCGATTGAAGATATACGACAAGGAAAGGTTTGTATTCTTTCATTTTGTCATTTGCTGTATATTACACATAATTCAAATATTCATAAACTATATGATACAAGGGGATGGTTATCTTGAGAACACACTAAATATAGCGAGAATCGTGAGAACAAATGAAAAAGCCAATCAAAATCATTTTTTTAATACAAACCTCATTATAATTAAAAAACAACATTAAAAAAAGAATTTACTCTTTAAAAAGTTCACCTCTCCTCGCAAAATCACTCTTAATAAAGTGTTTACAGATGTGTAAATACAACAAATTTATGTATGTGTAAATGGCAAACTTACACATATGTAAATTTTGTTATTTACGAATATATTTAAAATTGACGTGTAAATTTAATTTCTAATATTGTATTCTAATAATAATGATAAGTGTAAAAAAATTTGAATTTGAAATTAAATTCACACGTTTAAATTTACATGTATAATGCGATCTAGTAGCCGGTTTGTGTATAAACAATGTACCTTAGATGTTTTTCGTGCTGCTTGATCCATCTCCTTTTTAGATTATTTTTTATTTTACCCATCAGCTTTTAAACGTAACGCGAATACCCAACTCATCACCTTCACAAGAAGCTTGTTGTTCCATTTTTGGGGCATTTTTCTTTGTCAATATAATCAAGAAACTTGCGTAAATTTTAAATAAATAGCTGAAATACACGAAAACATATTTTCATGAAGTTGAATAGCAAAACTGTAGATAAACCAGAAACATAAACAAAAGGAAACAAATATAACGTGCCGATAGTTGTTTATCTTGCAGATGGTAGTGGTTGTCGACGATGAAAGCAGAGAAAATGAAGGAGATTTAATAATGGCAGCACAATGTGTTACACCAGAGGCTATGGCGTTTATCGTTAAGCATGGAACTGGAATTGTTTGTGTAAGCATGAAAGGTGAAGATCTCGATAGACTCGAACTTCCGTTAATGGTTACTCATAAAGATAATGAAGAAAAACTCACTACAGCCTTTACAGTATCAGTGGTATGTATAGTGTTTTCTATATTTAATATCCTCACTAAAAAAATCTATAGTTGACTTCTCAATTTAAAAGTAACTAAATAATCTTGTGGATTTGTAGGATGCTAAACATGGTACGACTACTGGTGTGTCAGCACATGATAGGGCGGCAACGATAAAAGCGTTAGCTTCGAAAGATTCACAGCCCGCGGATTTTAACCGCCCGGGCCATATATTTCCACTGAAATATAGGGAAGGCGGTGTTCTAAAAAGAGCGGGTCATACGGAAGCTTCTGTTGACCTAGCGATGTTAGCTGGGTTTGACCCTGTAGCCGTGTTATGTGAGATTGTGGACGATGACGGTTCCATGGCTAGATTGCCAAAGCTAAAGGAGTTTGTCAAAAGGGAAAATTTAAAGATTATTTCGATTGCTGATCTAATCAGGTAGATGCCGATCTTATTCACTTTTGTGTTCTTCATTTATAAGAGATGGCAAAAATGGGTGGGTGGGTGACATATTGATAATGTTTTCAGAACTGGATCAGGCATTGAACCGGACGTCTTACGGGTACACTGGTTGGACCGGTTGAACCGGTCAAACCGGATTTAAGAACCGGACGACATCATAAATATTTTCAAAAAATAAATGGAATATAACATAAATTCTAAGAACCTGTGGAACTTGAAAATGATTTAGTAGTTTAATTTAGTAATATATATTTATTTGAATAATGATTACTTGTATTAAATACATAAAGTAATAAATAGTTTAATTATTTAATAGTAAATGGACCTCAAATTGAACTTTGGAAACATAAACAAGCTAGAAAGCTTAGAATAGTTAGTTTACTCGCATTCAAGAGTTTAAAATAATAAAATGGGCTCCCAAAACACTTTTTTGTCCAAAATGCTTCAGATTTTTATATAGTTAATTAGTGAGTTAAATATGATAGCCAGTATATTTTTTTAATGATCTGAGCTAATGTGACTTATTTCTTTCAATGCTAGTTTTTGTAAGGGTTTTTTTACCCGTTTGACATGTTACAGATAAAGTATAACCTGCATTGACGCATATATAATAAGTTAATGGGTCGAAATTGTCACTTCTTGAATTAATGAAGTAACGGGCTTTTCATAACATGGGTTTCAATTTGGCAGGTATAGAAGAAAGACTGATAAGCTAGTGGAGCGTGCTTCTGCCGCACGTATACCTACCACATGGGGGCCATTTGTTGCTTACTGTTATAGATCAGTTTTAGATGGAATTGAACATATTGCTATGGTTAAGGTGAGGAAACTTCTAGAAAACTATGTTTTTTGGAGGTGGAAAATTTGTTGATTTGGGTTTTGTTTCATCTCAAACGGGTCAAATAAAAAGAATTAGCAAAAATGGGGAGGGGACACAAGGGTTGAATTTGTTTCATGCATGTAAGTTACAGTTTTCCTCTTGAAAGTTCACTTTTTTCATTGATCTCAAACTTTTATGCATAGAGAGACAAAATTGCCTCTTGAAAGTTCACTTATTTCATTGATCTCAAACTTTTATGCATAGAGAGACAAAATGGACGGTGGGCAGGCTGGGCAACGGGTCAAAAACGGTCAGATTTAAATCTAAATGGTTACTTCTTTAAAATTGCGAGCCAAAATGAGTTGGGTCGAGGTGACCCCCGACACCTTATGTTCTTTTTTTTAATTCAAAATTTATAGATAATTATCGTATTAAACATGATTGCAGAAGTTACTTTATGAAAATAATAATTCAAGCTATTAAATGAAACAATTCAAAAGAGTGTAAGCATCTATGATGCACTGGGACGGGTACATGAACGGGGTACGGGGACGGGTATGGGAAACGGCAAAACTAAAAAATTCAGGAAGCGGGGACGGGACGGGACGGGTACGGGAATAAAAACATATAAAAAATAAATATATATCAAAGATAATGTAACAAAAAACCCCAAAATAGTTATATATTGATGTAAAGCTCAAAAATCTCATTTCTTCCTAATCTAATGTAAGGTAGTGAAAATAGGGGGGGTTAAATGTTAAAATACAAAAACTAATTTTACACTTATGTAAGTTTTACAAGTTTTAATGACTAAAAGTAACCCTAATGAAAGATAGAGGGGTTAAATGTTAAAACCCATAAACTTATTTAACCCTAGAAAGGCTCAAACGCAACAAAAAAGCAGCCGCTCTTCTTCACAGTTTCCAGCAAGTCTCCAGCAAGTTTCCGGCAGAAATTGCAGGTTTCCGGCCAGAAGTCGTCGTCGGAATCCGCTATTTTCACGCTATTCAGTCGATAACTATGACCGGAAACTTGCAGGAAACGTTTCCTACGCGTCCCCATACACCGTCCCCTTCTCCTGCATGCTTCCTGGCCGTTTCTTACCTGTCGGGGACGTTTCCCGGCCGTCCCTGTGCCGTTTCCGTCCCCTAACAGTCCCCGGGACGGGAGACGGCACCTCCCAGGCGTTTCCCTGCTTCCGAGGTAAGCATTCACATATGGTTTAGACTTTAGTCGTAGTTTGACCCATTTCATTTTGAGCTAATTTTACTACTTAAACCCGTCTGACTGGTTTAAACGCAATACATTCCATACATATATGCTGCAAATTTCAAACTTATCATAGAAATTTGATATTAATAAAATGAAAAATTTTCTCATTCTAAAACAGGGTGACATTGGGGACGGAAATGACATTCTCGTGAGGGTACATTCAGAATGCTTAACGGGAGACATATTCGGGTCAGCCAGATGTGATTGTGGTAATCAACTGGCACTTGCAATGCAACAAATTGAAGAAGCTGGCAGGGGCGTTTTGGTATATCTCCGAGGTCACGAGGGAAGAGGCATCGGATTAGGTCACAAGCTTCGTGCTTATAACCTTCAAGATGATGGTCGTGATACAGTTGAAGCCAATGAGGAGCTTGGTTTGCCTGTTGATTCAAGGGAGTACGGTATTGGCGCACAGGTAAATCATATATTTAAATTCCAAGTGAAAGACGTAAAAAATGCACGCATAAATGATATCATAATATTCTAATTTTTGTTCTAAAATTTATGTTGATCAACAATATGCAGATTTTGAGAGATTTGGGAGTTCGGACAATGAAGTTGATGACAAACAACCCTGCTAAGTATAGTGGGCTCAAGGGCTATGGCTTAGAAGTTGCAGGCAGAGTTCCCCTTCTGACTCCGATTACAAAGCACAACAAGCGATATCTTGAGACCAAACGGGCTAAGATGGGTCACGTTTATGGGTCTGGTGTCCCGAGCCTTATCACCCAAAACGACAAACCAACCACCCCAAACCCAAGTGATTAAGTTTTGGTTCATCGACTCTGATTGACTCACATTCTTTACTTACCCTCAAATTCTTTTTAAAACCGATTTATATATTATACTTGTTATTGGATGGCGTGATGTTTATGACCATGTTTAGGTGATATTTATGATATAATTAGGGATTCTATTACATAAATTTTCAAAGAAAAACACTTGATGCAAGTTTATAAGACCAGTTTTGGCCATTGCTTCAACCATAATTTTTTTTATGACTTATTATATTATTTTGCAATGCCTATTTTCTTCGGAAAAATTAATTTTAAATATTTGTTCTGTAAAAGTGATATGTTAGTTTGTACAATCTGATAAGAAAGATGTTAATTATATAGTTCTAAATAATGACATTTTTATAAATTAGTTACAAAAATTTAAAACATCCTTGATTGATTTCTTTATCCTTTAGTTCATTTAATATTTACGATTATTAGGTTATAGAACAATGTAAATGTTGTACAATAAAAATGATATAGTTATATAGTCTATAAAAAGAACTTCACTGATGTATATATATTATCATATGATAGTCAATACAACTAATTTAAATTTATCACAAAAATCGGTCTATGATAATTAGTAACATTGAAATACCAGAATAACATATGCATTACAAGAGTTAACCACTGAAAAATATGTAGTACACAAATATGTATATTCTTCGTACCACTGAAATTACGTATTATATTATATATAATATTGTATATAAATAATATTATTTTTTTATTATTATGTATGATTTAAATATAACTTTTAGTTAAAGTAAATGAAAATAAATTTATTGGTATGTAAAAAATTAAATTTATTGTTCTTATTAATATTTGTTATGTGAATTAAGTAATAACTAGTTAATATAATAATATATTTGAAGTTAATGATTTATATGTGTCAAATAAAATATTTTCATAATTAATCGTTAGTTTTACTATCTAACAAAATGGTAAAAGAAAAAAGAGAAATTAATAATATTAAAATATGATTAATTTGCTCTTCTTACTTTATAAAACAATTCATTATTTAGGGTTGACAAGTTTTTTTTACTTTATAAAACATTTATTTAGTAAGGGTCACGAAAAAGTCTGGACGGAAAAGAGTTGGTGAGGTGAAATATGTTAACAAATAATATGAGCCCTAGCCGAGTTAGGGTGTTACGACTATAGTATCAGAACTCAGGCTCTTTCCTATGAATTTTTTTTTCTAAAACAAAACATGTGAGGTAATTGGTAGATGTCGGGTTAAGATATATGTACAAATTAGGTTTTCGCTATGAATATTGTTCATATTCATCCATTTATAAACGAAGGATATTCTGAATTATGTGCCGGTCTCCATTGACTTAGCTTTTGTTCTCCGTTATTCACATACTTTGTAAGTTATTTTTTATTTAGTAATTTTGAGAACTTTCTTTTAGGGTGATATAGCTGTAACACCTATGAAAAAAAATACATAGTTGTGAAAAAAAATACATAGTAATTTTAGTTGAATAGTAATTTAAATGATATTAATGCAATTGATGGTAAAGGTAGTTTTATCAGATAATGTTTAAATGAACTAGTATTAAGTCCCTCTACGTTACGACGGAGGCGTAAAACTGTGACAAATAGCATTAATGCCACACCACCACCAACGACCACCAACATTGAATTTGCGGCGTGTCAATACGAAGAAATTAGACCGAAACGTAAAAATAGAAAATAATAACTAAGTCGATTTAGGAACCGCACGTTGCGACAAAACCTATTAAACAGGAAAAAACAGACGATGTAAAAACGTTGAACCACACACGCACCGTTGCACCATGTTAACTCGCAAAATTTAGAGCGTAGTGTAAAACAAAACGTTGAACCACACACGTATGTTGCGCCGTGTTAACTCATAAAATTTATTATGAAACGTAATACGAAAGTTTTGAGGAGTATATAAAGTATAGGGGACCAAATTTGAAAAGTAAAAAGTTGTGAAGTTAAATTAAAAAAGATGAAAACTTTAGAATGACTAACATTAATGTGTTTTATGTTGATTATCATGTTGTGTTTTACATTCATAGTTGTACGATGGTGTGTTTGAAGTTTTTAAAGATTGTTATGGTTTGGATATTGTGTTTTAGTGACCTTCACTAGGTTATTTGTGGGTTTCGAGTGTGTTTTATAGCTAAAATTGTGGTGTTTTATGACTTTGTACACTTTATAGGAAAAATGGACTTTGTAGCTGAACCCCACCCTACACACATATATATATATATATGTGTGTTTGTAGGGTACGATTATCTTGAGAATGCTAAATATTGCGAGAACCGTGAGAACGAATGAAAAACCCAATCAAAACTATTTTTTTATTACAAGCCTCATTGTGATTAAAATACAACATAAAAAAATAAAGAATTTACAACATCAAATAATTCATTTCTTCTCTCAAAATCATTCTTATTAAAATGTTTACACATGTGTAAATGACAAACTTACACATGTGCAAATTTTCTTATTTACGTATTCACGTAAATTTAAACATGTAAATTAAATTTCTAACATTGTATTCGAATAATTATGATAAGTGTAAATTTGTTTTGAATTTGCAATGGGTTTGACCAAGTTCTTGCGGTTTTTTCATTCGTTCTCACGTTTCTCACAATATTTAGTGTTCTTATTTAAACCTTCTCCTATGTGTGTGTGTATATATAGATACTACGCATTTATAATCATTTTTTGTAATACAGATATATATATATATATATATATATTAAGCATTTATAAGCATTTTTTTGTGATATATGGTATGATTTGTACCATATTAAATATGTAACATATTTAATAAAACATCGTATATTACACGAGTTGAATGTGTAAAATTTGGTATTATTTTTGTAACTTTGAATGGTTGAGATAATAATAATAATAATAATAATAATAAGAATAAGAATAATAATAATAATAATAATAATAATAAGAATAATAATAATAATAATAATAATAACAACAATAATAACAAAAATTTTAAAATAACATAATGTTTGAGAGTATAAATCACTTCATTCTCCTCACCATCCGCCCAAATAAATTGTGAGAACTGTTGGATGGACCGAAATAAGAATATTTGACTTTAAAAGAGAAAGTATTGAAGTTTAAACCTCAGTAAGCTTGATGAATTTATTTGCTATTTAGTGATTTTTAAATCTAATCATAATTGACAATAATTTTAGAATTTATTTAGTTTCTTTGAGCCCTATGACTATTTAGTTCACAAATCCGTGAAGCACGACTAAATTATCAAACACCCATCATAGTATAAATTAAAATTTTATTTGTGAATTTAGATTGAGTATATGTATTTTCACCAAGATTACTTAAGTAAAATAATCATATAAAGGTGGACTATATTTGGTTCGAGTTTTGTTTGACTGGCGATGAATGAAATTAATGCACTTTATGTCCGTCACTGTGGCTAGATAGAGCGTGTGTTTAATATTGTATAGATTAGATACGAACACACGACCCAAGTACGAACGTGAGAGGAGCAAAAGTGTCACTTCGTACGAATCTAACTCACCTCGTACGAGGTGGTCACCACTTCGTACGAAGCAGTATGCTCACTTCGTACGAGGTGCTCATGTCTATATATATGTGTGGTGTGTTCATTGTTTTGTAAGTTTTGAAAGTTCCCTGAGGGGAAATGCTAGCGGAATCTCTTTAGAAATTCTGTCAGCCAGACAAGATGTATACTCTTTTGGTATGAATGAATGAATGCTTTCGCTGATTTTGTTTCTACTCCTTTCTTAATAACGTTCTACCGAATCGGTACTATATACGCCCAAACTTCCGTCTAGAACCACCATCACCGGGACCTACAACTGGTATCAGAGCAACGGTACCGATTCAATTGATCTAACAGTCGATTGAATCATCTACGCTCATGAATTATGGAGGTTTAGAGGTTTTAGACATAAATCATCAAATAAAGGGACAATTCACGGACACAACGTAAAATTGGAACTATAGGATTATTAGAAAATGATTTTCGACCAGATCTGTGGAAGAATCATCTTGAAATTAGAAAAAATAAAGATTCTGGATCGAAAAAAAGGTGATTAGACTCGCTTGTACGAAGTGAAGACCCACCTCGTATGAAGTGTGATGTGCCTAAAAAAATAAAAAAATTTGCTGATCATATTGACGAGACGAGTGTCAGATTTTCGCAGGTATTCACAGATTTGAAGTTTGCCAGTGTGGTAATTCGAAGTTTCTATCAATTGCCTGTTGGGTTTTTGAAGACCAGAGGATCAAGCATAGAAGTGCGCTAAAACCGAACACGGATATGGTTAAAGTTGAAACGGAGAAGCTGCATTGATGAGCTTCAAGTTGGTGGTTATTCGAGAAAATTTGTTGATTAATCAAATCTGAGGAGGTCGGGAACCGTGCAACCAAAGAACTGAAGATTAATTACTGGAGGAATTAATTCAGGGGGAATTGGTGCTTTAATGTTGATAATTCAAGCCTGGATCATCAATCAAGGGGGAATTTGTTGACGCGTTCTACGATATCGAAAGATACCTGATTGAAGTTGCAGTATATTTAAACACAGCTATCATATTTCAAGATCAAGCTTTGACAGTGACGTCCAAGGGGAAAATTGTTGATGCACTTTATGTCCGTCACTGTGCGAATAGGCCACATAGAGCGTGTGTTGAATATTATATAGATTAGATATGAACACACGACCCAAGTACAAACGTGAGGGGAGCGAAAGTGTCACTTCGTACGAAGCTAACTCACCTCGTACGAGGTGGTCACCACTTCGTACGAAGCAGTATGCTCACTTCATACGAGGTGCTCGTGTGTCTATATATGTATTGTGTGTGTGTGTGTGTTGTGTGTGTTCATTGTTTTGTAAGTTTTGGAAGTTCCCAGAGGGGAAACGCTGGCGGAATATCTCCAGAAATTCCGCCAACCAGGCAAGATGTATATTCTTTCGGTATGAATGAATGAATGCTTCCGCTGATTCTGTTCTACTCCTTTCTTAATAACGTTCTACCGAATCGGTACTATCATACGCACAAACTTCCGTCTGGAACCACCATCACCGGGACCTACAATAATATTCAAATTAAAAGGCCATGGTATTATAGCTAAGTGGTATTTTTAGGGTATGATAGGCTTAGTAATCATCATGTTCTAGGTTCAATTCATACAAGGGGTTTTTCTTAGATTTAATGGGTTTAATCATAAATAAATGTATAGACATTATTGCCTAGGTAACTGTTTTCCATCATCTGATTCAAACCTAGTTTTCATCTTTAGCTTTTGTTCAGTTTCACTAGTTTAATCTAGTAGTTAAAATTAGTTACAAGGGGTTTTTTTTAGGGTATGATAGGCTTAGTAATCATCATGTTCTAGGTTCAATTCATACAAGGGGTTTTTCTTAGATTTAATGGGTTTAATCATAAATAAATGTATAGACATTATTGCCTAGGTAACTGTTTTCCATCATCTGATTCAAACCTAGTTTTCATCTTTAGCTTTTGTTCAGTTTCACTAGTTTAATCTAGTAGTTAAAATTAGTTACTTAAAACCTAAAAACAAACTTTTAAAATTTGACATATATTCGGTAAAGGTTAATCTTAAAAGTGCTAAAAAGTCTCTAGGGTTCGATATTTGGTCTTATCAAATATACTACACTGCGGCAGATACACTTGTCGTACATGTGTGGTTTAGTTGTTGAGTCCGAATTTAAAACTTGCAGAAAATAATTAACTATACACTTTTCACACATCAAGTTCTTTGCACCGTTGCAAGGGACTTTATTTTAGGCACTTTTTAGGAATGACCCGAGTCATTTATTTGTCACTTTTTCATGTTTTTTAGATTTTTCATTGGCCTTTTGGTGCTTTTTTTGCTGTTTTCTAGTGTGCCATTAGGTTTAGGTTATTTTTGAATTCTTTTAAACCCCTCCCCCCAATTCCATTTTTCAACATGGGTGATAACCTTGACCCGCCACCATGACGCACGGTTCATCAACGTACCAGTGCAAGATTCACAGGGGGGCGATCCCCTATCATTGATCCTGCCATCACCACTACTCAAAACTGGCAAATTCCTTCCCATGCTATGACTACCATCTCGAACACTGCCTAGTTCCACGGATTAGAGGATGAGGATGCTCTGAGCCATATCACCCGCTTTCGTTTTATCTGCAGCACTTTCAATATCTAGAACACTACTAATAAGGTAATCTACTTACGCCTCTTTTCATTCTCACTTGTTGGTCGAGCTGCCACCTGGCTTGACACTCTGCCTTAGGATTCCATCACTACTTGGGAATATGAAGGACAAATTTCTGAACAAATATTACCCGCCCTCCAAAGCCGCATGTCTTAGGGAGCAGATCCACTCTTTTCGCATGGACCTTGATGAGACATACCACAAGGCTTAGGAGCGCTTCTAGACTTTGATTGCTAGATGCCCTCAGCATGGACTTTCTGATTGGGCACCTGTTGAGAAGTTCTTTAATGGACTAACCTTCGAGACCCAACAAAGGTTCAACACTACCAATGGAGGAAACCTAATGGAGATAAAGATGTCAGCGGGTGTTAGGATCTATTGAGAATTCTGCCTAGACCGAACAACCACATTCTATTAGGAATTCCATTCCTACGACCAAGACCACCGCATCTGCACACGGTGTGTATCAGGTCACTCCTGACACTGGTGTTATGGCTTTATGGAGGCTTTGGCAAAAGAGGTTAGAGAGCTAAAGATGAAAGTGCAAAGGAGTGAGATATGTAGAGGAGGACACGAGACCCAAGATTGTCTGGTTAGTCAGCAGGAGCAACTCGACTTTGTTGGAAACCAAAACTGAGCTTTTGGAAATTCTTATAATTCGGGATGGAGAAATCAGTTAAATTCCGATTGGATGTCAGGAGGGAACTCACTAGGATTCGTACAGCAACAGAGTGCAGATGGTAGTAATGGTGGAGAGTTAAAGGAGTTAAAGGAGATCATGTTGCAACAGTCCTAGCAGATGACTTAGTTTATAGCGGAAAGCAAGGTGTGTCACCAGTAGAGCGAGCAAGTGATTAGAAACTATGGCGCAACCATTCAAAATCTGGAAAAGACCGTTTGAGAGTTGGCGAATCAGTTGGATTGGAGCCAGGTAGGAGGTCTACCGAGAAATATCATGACAAACCCGAATGCTCAGGTACTTGCAATTTTTAATAGGAGTAGTAGGATCACTTGATTAGTTGAGCAATCACCGAGCGTAGAAGAAGAGCCGGTTGATGAGGAGCGTGAGTTAGAGACTCTAGTTAGCAAGGTGCAGCCAAGGCATAGCCAAACAAGTACAACAAAACCTAGTGGAGTTCTAGGTGAAGAGGAGAAAGAGGAGCTTGATAAATGCTACAGGTTATTACCGCCATACCCCATGAGACTTCTAAGTTCAAAACAGAAAGAGCAATGTTATGGGTTTCCAGAGATGGTGAAGAAACTTCATATGGATATTCCCTTCATTAAAGCTATAAAAATAATATCTAAATTTTTGAAGTTTCTGAAGGATCTTTTATATAAGAGGAAGAAAATTGAGGATTTAAAAGGTTGTTACTTTGAGTGAAACTTGTTCTGATATTATCCAAAACAAACTTCCTGCTAAGATGCTAGATCCAGAAAGTTTTACCGTTCCATGTGAGATTGAGAGTTTTGAATTTAGAAGTGCTTTGGCCGACTTAGGAGCTAGCATAAATGTGATGCCCTTTTATGTTTTAAAGAAGCATAACTTAGGAGAGCCTACCCCAACCTTTATGAATGTTCAACTCGCCGATCATTGGTGAAGTTTCTGAGGGTATTACAGAGAACGTGCTAGTTAAAGTTGATAGGTTTGTATTCCCATCTAATTTTATCATTCCAGATATGGACAAGATCCAATTGGAGTTTCTAGTGTTCCACTCATCTTAGGACGTCCTTTCCTTTCTACCACAAAAGCCATAGTAGATGTTCATGGCGGTAAGATAACTCTTGGTGTCATTGATGATAAAGTTACATTCCATGTTAGTGAGAAGAAAACCGAGAAAGGGAAGCCCTCAGTAGAAATGTAAGAGTTAAAGGAAGTAGGAGATGTTAGGATGGAAAGTGATAGGATTCAGGAAAAGAAGCACGTTAGATTTAAGGATGAGGTGGAAGTCGTAGGAGGTGAGGATAAGTTTGATGATGGTTCATGGAGCTTGGTAACAGATTATAACTTGGGAGGTACGAAAGAAACTAAGTGTGGGGATGGCATTTTAATGTGTAATTCGAGGTATAAATCCCCCACGAGTGATTATAGATCGGGTTTGTTTGACAGAGATTTTTGAAGAAGGGTTTTGGCAAGAGTGATTTTGATAGACGACCAAGTGTTAGGTACGAGGATGAGTTGGATCTCAAAGTTCCCCCGTAGAGTATTGAGAGGATGAAAGATAGTTCTCGTGGTTAGAACCCGAGTGTAAAGTTTGTATATTTTTCATAGTGTTTTATTTTTATCTTTAACGTTTTAGTTTTGTTGAGTCGATTCTTATTTTTTAGTCAGTATTACGCTTGGGTTTGTTTGTGTTTATTTGTGTAGGTTGGTTTGACCCATTCGTACTCAATCTCCATTCAGGCGTGGATTTTGGAGCTGCTATCATTATGTAAAGGTAACCCAAGCATACCAATTGTTAGATGACCATGATGGAAATGCTATATAATCATTCGGTTGGAATAAAGACACGCGCAGCTAGCACTGACTTTTATCCTAACCAGCTAAGTCGTTTCCAATTCGTTTTCTTTTCATATATTATTTTAGGTTTTTATGCTTCCTTATTATTATCAGGTTTTCCATCCACATTGAAGACAATGTGAGATTTAAGTGTGAGGATGAGAAACTACATTTGTAGTATGGTTGAGTGGGAAAGTTACATAAAAATACAAAAACAATGGAAAATTTTAAAAAAATGTTCGCAATTAAATGGAAAATGATAGATAAAATTGGGTTTTTGGTTTTCAATATTATATGTATGAGAAAATAAAAGATTGAATACACATCTGATTTAAGATATGTGGGTAGGCCCAACCGATATAAATGTTCCCTAGGATTGAACTAATGCACTTTAATTATCATGATACTTGTGGGTTCTCGCCTAGAAGAAATAGCAAAGCTGAAACCACCATAATAGCATAAAAGGGACACTATAACTTTTAACCTTTAAATTTTTTAGTCAAATTGAGACACTTTTTCCTTTTTAGGAAACTAAATTCGGAACTGGTGGCACCTTAAAAATATTCCATTTATCCACTAATCGAGCTAGATGTGTAGTAATGAAAGCCTATGGTATTGCTCACTGGGATGGTGACTCAGGTGGGATATACCCTCTAGGTCAAGTTAGAGAAAAAACTATACATGAAGCTTATGATATTGCTCACTGGGATGGTGACTCTTGTGCATATACCCTATAAGTTAAACATTCACAACAACACGTCTAAGTTCGTATCCATCATCCATCAAAAATTTGTATTTAAATATTTTGGTATCTATGGAAAATGGTAAGAAAATCTTTTTACCTTATAAACTTGATGCAGGATTCGGTAAACTTGTGGCTACATTATTGTGAGACACATAGATGATTGAATCATTTGAACTTAAATGACCTTGATTGGGGGCCTGGAAATTGGTGGTTGGGTTTAAGAGGACAAATATACCTATAATCATTGTCAATGTGTAATGATATCTAGTTAAGTAGCCAAATGTTTTGAAACCAAATTAACCTGATTCTGTTCCATTACAACTTTTAGGGAAGAAAAAGTTCAAGTGTTGAGATAGTTGATATGTTGCAAAACACACCATTTTTCCCTTGTATTTTGTATATGTTTTCGATAGTTTTCTAGTCTTTTTGGTCATTTATAGCTTATACTCAGTGGATTGATGTTTTTCAGGTGTTCGTGTATAAAAGGAGTAGAAATCGAGTCATATTCATGAAGATACGAGCACACGAGAAAAAAAACTGAGTGAGGCAATGCGGCAGAGATGTGTCGGAACTTCAAACGGTTATATCTTGAGCTAGAAAAGGAGTTACGAGACCTATAATACATGAATTTGGGGTAGCTCGATGAAATGAATCCAAATATGGGGTTTTGGGTGTTCAATTCCCAAGTTACGAGCCGTAAGCATCAAGATGGTTACGGACCGTAAACATCAAAAACATTATGGGGCTCTCCTTATGTTATTATTGGGCCTTGGGCTCACTATGGGCCGTAAACTCTAAAAGGTTACGGGTCGTAAGCAACCCAAATCAGCCCTAGCGCATGAAAAACCCTAGGGTTCAGTATTTAAGTTAAACGACAACAAAAAACGCAAATGAATGACGAAAAACCCGTTGTTACGGACCTGTAAACAAGAATACAAGGCTTGGACTGATTTTTGATGTGGATTGCTTGAAGACTTTGATTGCATATAGTTAGAAAACATCATTGAACTTGCTTTTCGGTATTTGAACATGTGTAATCAGATTTCTTTGAACTTTGTTTGTTCGTTTTCCATCACCATGAGTAACTAGACTTTATAAACTGCCTAGGCTCATGGTGAATATTAGTTGAACTCGTTAGATTTGGTTTTATTCGGCTTATATTCAATGCTTTGGTAAATTGTTAGCATATCATTGATTTTGATGCATATGTGCTTAGTTTGGTTGTGATATTGACTTATTCTGCAAGTTTCTTAACTAATTTGATTTGGTATCATTCGAGTTGAGTTACATGTGTTATTTGCTTACTTTGTGTTTATGATATTGCTTGTGGTTTCTTACTATATAAAACCCTAGGATCAAGTCATACCATTGCTAAAACAAGTGTTCTAGTTGTCTTTGAGACGAGAGAAGATAGGGTATTAATTTGTCTAGTCTTTAGTTGACGAGTTTTGGTGAGACCGGGTTGAGATCCATAGCCTAGAACCTTTAGATCTTAGTGAACCGAGTTAAAACTGTTATAGATAGACTACCTCTTCACATCTTCGGGTGTGTTGTGATTAGTGAGGCTAGAAGGAGATCTGATCTTAGGTACCTTAGCACCTTAATAGGTGAGACCGGGAGGTGAACCGAAGCCCTAGAAAGCCATGACATTCAAACCGTTTAGTTTAGGATTGTCGTGTAGCACTAGTGAGACCGGGAGGAGATCTAGAGTGTCTTAGAAACCTTTATTAGTCCTATCCATAGAACTCGGCTAAAACCAATACCCAATTCCAAGAGTGTGCGAGTTTACTAGTAGGATCCTATGCCTAGGTAGTTATTTTCCATCATCTTATTCAGACCCGATTTTCATCTTTAGCTTTTGTTAAGTTTCCCTAGTTTAATCTACAAGTTAAAATTAGTTACTTAAAAACCTAAAAATAAACTTTTAAAATTTGGCATGTATTTGGTAAAGGTTAATCTTAAAAGTGCAAAGAAACAAAGTCTCTAGGGTTCGATATCTGGTCTTATCAAATATACTACACTGCGATTGATACACTTGTCATACGTGTGTGGTTTAGTTATTGAGTCCGCAGTTAAAACGTGTAGAAATAATTAATTATACACTTTTCACACATCATGGATTATTACCCAATTCTGGCTCAACCACCTTTCGTTGTGTCATATAACCTTACCAAAAGTATGACCCGTTACACATACTTGGTGATGTCTAATCATTAACCCGTTACCAATACCTTGTGATTCCATATGATAATTCATGGCAATGCATTCCTTTACCATTATGTGTACTTGTAAGTATAATATTCAACAATACAAAGCATTAAATCCCGAGTTCAAATGGTGATTACATCACCATTTGACCCAAATGAGCCGTTGGTCTACTTGACCAGAATTTCATAAAAACTAAGTTTTCGGGTTACTATGCACCCATTTCGTAATATCATAAGGATTTAATTAAATCAAGTATCTAACTCCCGCTATATTATTCGTAAAAATATTTATATTTATGTATATCCTGTACTTGGACTATCCATTTTTCATTGTAGGTCCACCTGAGGATGTCAAACCTATTCCTTGTTCATATAACACACACACGAGTGTGGAATCCAAGTGTGTATGCAACCAAAGCAAGAGCACAATCAATATGATAAAGATGTATTTTCAAATGTTCACTATATTGATATGAAGAGAGACTCGGTACATAGACTCTTGAATACACTGCTTTATCTCTCTAGTGCTCACACACGTCTGGTCTTGTCTTGCACAGCTAACCTCTGGCCTCCACTCAAAGGTTCTCTCTCAAGGCTCACTGGACCAACACTGACTGAGAGGTGCATGTCTGCTTATATAGTGTCCATGCTGGTCATCCGTAGGAAATTGGTTCGTACGGAGCAATTGGTTTCGTACGAAGCAACCAATTTCGTACAAAGCAACCAATTTCGTACGAAGCAACCAATTTCGTACGGAGCAATGACATACATAAGACTCAATCGTATGCACACATGCACCGTTTAACACAGACTAACTAAGATGTCGTATGAAACCAAGATAGAAGGATATCTTGATTTGGTTGACATGACCAAACTTATACAGACACAATTAAACAAAGACCGAACAATTACATACGTAACTAAGAACAAGCGACTGACACAAAAGTGCATCAACAAACTCCCCCTTGGATGTTTCTTGATCTTCGATCTTTACTTCGAATAGCCTGCTTCAGACTATGAGCTTCTGGTGTGAAAACCAATCTGACTTGTACTAAACCGAACCGAGTCAAACTGCCCCTTGGATGTTGCTCATGATGGTTCGTTCTTCATACTGTTGGATCTTCAGATGTCTTCACATGTCATAGTTAGGAAGTGCATCAACAAACTCCCCCTTGAATGTATCTGGTGGTGTTGAAAAGTGGTCAACTATGAAGATTGATCTTCTTGATTCACAGCTTGCAGTCATGTTGTGTCTTTTCTCCCGTAACTAGATTTCTTTAGATTCGTTCTCTTTGACTTTTAGCTTGCTTGGATATTCCATCTGTACATACCACAAAGCTAAACACATAATGAGAACAACAGTAGGGATGTAATCAACCTTATAGAATTTTTATTTGAAAATTTCACGAAGGATTGATCTTTAACAGAATTAGCAAAAGACACATGAGACCAATTCTCTTTCAACTACCAACTGACAATACTTTACAAGTTTTTAAGATCATTTAATTTTAACTTGTTAAACTTTAAAGCTTGTCAACTTCGACCATTTATGAAGATGTAGTTGTTTTCTGGCTTACACTCAAGATTTCAGGTAGAATAGACTTTGAGTCCTAACATCGGTCAACCAAAAATAAACTAGAAGTAAAATCTTTTTGATATTTTGCAAATTTTAAAGGTAAGGACGGAAAGCATTAAATAAATAACTATTTATAGACATTCTTTTTACGAATTTCAAGGGTAAGAGAATCATATTAGTATACGGTTCTGTCAAAACACACTTGTTGTTTGATTAGATAGTATTAAGATAAGTATCCTATAACAATTATCGGTATTGTTGTCCACGTAAGCTCAACTTATCAGATGTAATCGTGGTTAGGGGATACGATTAATGTATGATTTATACTTACCGACCGGTGTTCATCCACTTCACGACACATTCCCGTATCAAGATATGCACGAGAGAAAATCTTACCGGTGAGTATACTGCTTTATCATCTGTTTTGACATATATATGATGTGAGATACTCACTTATTTGATTAAAAACAAGCCCTGTGTGATTAAATCACTTATGGATGAGGAACTTGATTTTCATATGTATGCAGGGCACAGGAGTAAATCCGTGAACAGGTTAGTACCATCGTACCGACAGAGATACGAACTTAGCTCCCGCATAAAGCTTGTGATATTTTATCACTTATTTGGGGATGTGATATTTTTATCACTTTTTGATGGTCGTATGCAGTATGTACACGTATGTATGATATCATGGAAGCTCTAGACTTGCGCCACCGTTATTTTTCGGATAGAAGATTCAACCATGATACCCAGATGATAAGTCAGCATAAAGATCGTATATCCCAGAACCTCGGCACTCTATCAAACGAAATTTCGGTACCAAGATCATATGCCAATGAATGGTTCCCACCTGGTCTTAAGTTGATTATGTTTATATCGCCCTGTTTACACTTTAAAATGATTATGAGCCTACCAATACATCGAATATAGAGCTACTTACCATTTTTCATTTTAAGTTCAAAGAGGTTTTGACAGACCACTAATTTGCTATCATTTTCTCTTTTTCTCGCCAGGAAACTCATTTTTGTTTTTCCCATGTTTTTGTATTTTTCTGATTGGAAATTTACTCCCCCTACAATGCAAAAAGTAGATTTAGACAGTTAAATATACCTTTTTGGATTATCTTTGAAGAAAATATTTACAAAAATGATTTTCCGATGTGGATTAACTCAGGTTTTACCACGATGCCATTTACCAAAACTAATTTAATAAAAATGGTTTATCAAGATTTGAAAAAATGAGTTGACATGTTGGTAATCGGTTGTTGAGTTTCACATTGAAACAAACATGTGTGAGGTGATATTCTAGATCAATGTGTTTGGTCTGGAGAGCTAAGGTCTTTGTCTTTCTCCTTGAGAAGTAGTGTGCGGTTGTTCAAACCATGCTAAGGCATCTGCACACCCAGTTGATTTGTTCAAACAAACACATTTTCTTCAATCACACCCTTGGAGAAATGTATACTGCACGATCATCTTGTAAGCTTTTTCTTTCTTGTGGAAGATATAAGATATGAATCTTTGAGAATCTTCCATCGTGCTACAGGCGCATACATTTCTATTGAAACTATCCTGTGGATCTGATCCAATCGAAGTTATAAATTTCAAACACTACTTCTTTTCTTTCTATTCTCCAACAATGGCAACAACTCCTGGATATACCAATGTTGTGGAGCCACATGTCGCCGATCTTGTGCCTGGATGCTCTACTATCAATAATCCTAAGATTATCAATAGTTCCTCCTAGAACATCCTCCACACTCATCAAAGATTAGTTGGAGGTGGGGACCCGAGTCATTGTTGACTTGGGTCGTCCGACATCATCGACAATCGAAACTTTATTTTTCTGATCATTTGGAATGGATTGTGCTCCCCTGAAACAATGTTTGGTCTTGGTTTCCAAATCTGTTTTTGTTTTTCAGTTTCAATATTTGATTTTGTTTGGACAACCTTTGGTTTCAAAGCTTTTTCAACCACCTTTTGTTGTTTCTTTCTCTGTTTCATTTTTCTTTATTTAACAAGACGAGGGTCCTGTTTTGGTGAAACAAATTTTGTATGGTAACGTTTACCATGGGGTGCATCAATCTTTGCTTTTCTTTTTGTAAGATATGGACAATTTTTGATAATGTGTCCACACTTACCACACTCAAAACATGATCTTCGCTCAACAAACCTCGGAGTATGATGAGATTGACATCTTGATGATGGATTGCGTGATCTTGAGGTACTTGGTCCTTCATCACAATAATGTGTGTGTTGTGTGTGGTTCCGTGTTGGATTTGTTTACAAAAGATTCAATTTTATCAGTCCCTCTGGATTTCACGAAGTTCACCTTTGGAATTTTCTTCATGTTTTAGCTTTGTTTTCCCTTTTCTTTTCCTTGATTAGCATGATTTTGCTTTTGTTGATTGTTTTGAGATTTCCACTTTTGATTTCTGTTTTTCTTTCTATCTTCAGTTTTTCGGATAAGAGCACTCTTAATTATTACAACTTTCGGGCTTGAATTTCCCAAAAACTTACTAGTAGAATCTTCAAAAACTTTATCAATCAAGGATTGATTGACATTTTTTATGGGAAATTCTTTGTTTGAGAAAACTTTGTTAGAACCAATCAACGTATAAAGCAAATTCATGCTTTCACAGGTTTTATCATGAGCTTTAACATTCTTGACATTTCCAGTCACACACGGTTTCGTTGAAGGATCACATAGAAAGTGATTTTCGAGAGGTATATTTTCCTCTTTTGTTACCGTGTTTGACTGTTTAGGTTTATCCTCGGCTAACTCGTCATCCGAACTATCATAATCCTCAATGATGGGAGAATTTTGATTATTCTTAGACTTTGAGTCATTGACGTTATCCGGTTGGCTTTGACTTGAAGATGTGCCCTTTGTGAATCCTAGACCATGTTTAAACTCATCTAGGTCTAATGGAACAGTGGTTCAAAATGTGGCATATCCTCATCAACTGGCATTTTGGTGTAATTGTGCCTAACCGGAGGAGGACAAGCCTGATAACCTATGCATTTTACATCACCTTTCTTCTTTTGACTTTCGATGATGTGATCCAAAACATATCTTAAGTTGGAATAACTGTCCAACTTGAGTTTGATTGCGTCATGTTCACATTTTGCACAGGCTGGCTCCTTTTTTGCCTCTTCAAGCATGTTAATGTAATTGTTAATGGATGTTTGTTTTCTTAAAACATTCTTTGACAATTCAGAAACATCTTTCTTTAAAGTCTCAAATGTTGTTTTAAGTTCTTTTTCCTTTTTCTTAAGAGTTGTGTTTGCCTCGGTGCATTTTGTTAGATCCACAATCAAGCTCTGATGATGTTTCTTCATGTGATCAAATTTACCTTCATGTTCTAAGTATTTACCTTATAAGAATATACAATTAAAACACTTAGACATAGTAGGTTTATCAAGACTTACCTGACTGGATTGACAGTCCAAACGTGTCATAAAAGCTGCACGAAGTGTCGAAGATCCGATTGATGAGAGGTGCTCGGAAAATTCATTAGATGGTTCTTCAGTTTCATGCTCTGAATCTTCTTTACTGCTATCTGTTGATTCAGTTTCCATGACTACCTCATCTTCAGATTGTTCTCCACTAGAAGTCGATTCTGCTTCATTTGAACTGATGCTGTCCCCTGAACTGTTGTCATTTCTGGATGATTCTACATCGTTACTTTTCTTTGCAATTTCGGCATATAATGCAGTTCCTCCTCCACCAATGTTTCCCAATTGAATTGACCAATCACAGTGTTCGTCAGCTTGAACCACTAATGCTCGGTTGGAATTGTTTGCGGGAACCATTGCTCTTTCATTGTTAGCAGCTTGAATTCTGGTAAACAGATATTGATTCCCTTGCTGTGGAGGCTTCGTGCATTCTCTTTTAAAATGCCCTTTTTCCCTGCAGTTGAAACAAGTAACTTTTCTTTTATCAAAACCATATGGAGTATCCTTGTTACTTTCTAAATCAGTTCTTCCGGTTCTCTCTAGAAAATCTTTTGCTCTACGGACTTCACTTGCGAACGCCCATTTGATATCAATTAACTCCATCTCTTCCTTATCAATTTGTGCATAGTCTTCACTGGTTAAGTTGACATTTCCAATTTTACCAGCTACTAATCCACAGTAAGAACTCACCAATGTGTTCAGAAGCTCCATATGTTCCCGTGCAACTTCCACGCTTACCTTGGAAAGGTTTGATGTATCTAATCTGATAGTGTTTGAAGTTGAAGGTTGAGAATTTGTACCATAGAAAGCTTGTTGTTGAAATTGAGGTGTAGCAACTTGAGGTTGAGGAAGAAAAGCCTTTGGATCAAAAGTTCGTTCATAAGTTTGAGCACTTGTACCAACAGACTGATCAGATTTCACTGGACATTCCCAAAAAGGAACTGTATTTGACACGAAAGTTGTTTGAAGTTTTGGTTGATGAACTGCACTTGTACTTGGTTTAATGCCACCAAAATACATTTCTGGATTTTGCTGAACTGGAAATCGTTTAGCTTTGCGAATTTCTTCTTCATCTTTATTTTCAAGTTTTTGAATAAATTCGTAAATGCTGATCACATCCATCACACTTGTATGTTTTAACAATTCTATAAATTGATTTCACTTAGGTGGTAAGGCATCAGCAAAACGCGTAACAATCTCCTATTGTGATGCAAGAACCTTATACGAGTGCATCTCACTCATCAAATGATAGAAACGAGTTGTCATATCATTTAATGTTTCATTTTTCATAAAATGAAATCCTTCAAATTCCTTCTTTAAAAGATCATGTCTAACTTTCCTTGTTGCTGCGTTTCATTCTCCTCTTATTTTTAATGCGTACCACAAACTCTTCGTAGATGTACAGTGCATGAATTGATGATAAATGTCTCTGTGAAGTGCTTGTGTAAGAATAGCAAAGGACTTCTTTTCAAGATCATAGGCCCTTTTATCATTCTCATCTAATTCAACTAATGATGTAGAATTTGATACGACGTCTTCGAGAGATTCTCTGTATGGAGAAACAAAACATGTCCACAATTATGTATTCTGACCAAGAATATATGTATGAAAACTATTGTTCCATGAAGAATAATCATTCATGTGATTTAGTTTTGGTGGACGGTTGTTGCTCCCAGTTTCACTTTCGCTAAGAAGGAGGTTTTGAACGCTTTGGTTCTGATTTGTAACAAAAGCCCATTGACCAGCAGTAAACACGTTTGGAGGTATCATCGATTTGGCCCATGAGGTAGTTTCCTGACTTGTAGTACACTCACAATCCCAAGGATTTGTACTCATTTTGTATTTTCTTGATTTATGAAAAATTTAAAGGTTTAAGGTTTGAAAATAACAATTACCTAAAAGTTCACAATTTTGAAAATATTTGAAAAGCACAAAGCTTTGAAAATCTGAAGTACGAAAAACAAACAATAACGAAGATTATTCATACAAACCAACTTCGTACGGATGAGTTCCTTCATACGAAAACTTCATACGGATGAGCTTTTTGGTGAATTTCTTCTACAAATGTGTTCAACTTGAACAAAAGAAAATTTTAATGAAAACTTTCTAGATATAACAGATTTTAACCAAGTTTTAAGTTAGTTATCTATTTAAAACTTAAGTTTTCTGCTGGGAGTTCAGGAACACTTCAAGAAACCTTCAAACTAGCTTAGACACAACTAAGCCGGTTTTGAACAAGGAAAGAGCCAAGCTCTGATACCACTTGTAGGTCCACCTGAGGATGTCAAACCTATTCCTTGTCATATAACACACACACAAGTGTGGAATCCAAGTGTGTATGCAACCAAAGCAAGAGCACAATCAGTATGACAAAGATGTATCTTCAAATGTTCACTATATTGATATGAAGAGAGACTCAGTACATAGACTCTTGAATACACTGCTTTATCTCTCTAGTGCTCACACATGTCTGGTCTTGTCTCGCACAGTCAAGGCTCACTGGACCAACCCTGACTGAGAGGTGCATGTCTGCTTATATAGTGTCATGCTGGTCATCCGTACAAAATTGGTTCGTACGGAGCAACTGGTTTCGTACGAAGCAACCAATTTCGTACAAAGCAACCAATTTCGTATGAAGCAACCAATTTCGTACAAAGCAACTGGTTTCATACGAAGCAACCAATTTCGTACGAAGCAACCAATTTCATACGGATTAATGACGTACACAAGACTCAACGGTATGCTCACATGCACCCGTTTAACACATACTAACTAAGATCTCGTACGAAACCAAGATAGAAGGATATCTTGATTTGGTCGACATGACCAAACTTATACAGACACAACAAACCAAGACCGAACAATTACATACGTAACTAAGAACAAGAGACAGACACAAAAGTGCATCAACATTCATTATTAAGGTTACAACCCAACCTTGAGTTTAACCTAAATTCCCAAATTACCCCTTCTTTGTATAACTTAAAATTTCGATATTGATATTAATCATGGGTTCACACATACGAATTTATCAAAATTTAGCTTTAGGTGAGTTTGGCTTTTTAGGTATGTACATGTGCACTACTTAGAACATGCTTAGCATACAAGTTTATAATACTTATCTTAGATACTTCTAATACACTGAAATAGACGCACATAATCAACTAAAAGCGACAATTTGTGTTTTAGTTGTTCACGTTGACATATCCATTTTTAATACCTTAGAAAAACTTATATTTGTGAAGTAACTTTTTATGTAGCTACTAAATCGACCATCTTGACCCATCTACAATATGAACTAGTTCAAATGTTCAAATATGGATTGTAGAAGGCTTAACTAGATTTCCAAGCATATATAATACACATCCATATGATTTTTCTACGATTTTTACAAAATCAGGACAACAACTTATTTTTAGGTCAAACCACATGTCATTTCGACATAGCCACTGAATTCGACGTTTTTGACCGATTTAATATCTGAACCAGTTCTTCATGTTCAAATATGAAATAAACTATGCTTGGAGGACTTTTCGATCATATAGTGCTCGTCTACACAAGAATTTTATGTGATGTTATACGATTTTTTCAAAATAGGCTTGCAACTCATTTCAATTATAACTTCCACTTTCTTTGAGGCATTTATACAAACACTTGGTATGCGTACAATATTTTAAGGCATAATGTACATGTAATTCATGCTTAAATTCCTAGCTCATGGTATCAAACATCATATCTCTTTCAAAAATCAACAACCATTCGTTCAGTAAACATCAAGCATAGAAAAATATCACACTCTTTCAATCTATTTATCAAATTGACCAAACATGATCATGGATTACACCCAAAATCAACACCCACACCCAATTCCGTGAAACCTCCTTCTACAAGTGACTAATCAAGTTTATTCACAAAACTGAACAAGAAACACATATCAATCATGAATGGTAGTATGTGAAACGTATATAGTTTAGGAAATCATTATCAATTTCAGATTTGTTGATCAAGATTGAACTCCAATAATCTTCTCATGTAGTTAGAGCATCATCTAGGGCTAAAAACTCAAACCTCATGGTAAAACACACTTGATTATCATCAAAATTCATTCATGCAAGGCTTCAATTGAAAAATCAAGCATCAATTTTGACCAATCTCTCTCTCTATCTCTCTCTCTTGCACATCCATGTCACCATCTTCCTCATCTAGAACCCAAGTCCTGATTTTGACCATAGTCCACCCCTATTTTGACCATTTTACAACTTACAAAAAGTCTCAAATGGTCCCTCAACTTAGCCCCCATTAACCCATGTGAGTATTCAAACCAAATCTAACTTAACTCTCAATATTTAACTAATAGTTAATGTTTTATTCACCATTAGTTAACCTAGTAGATGTTTATAAACATAAACTAGTCTTAAGAAATTATGTCACAATTCTTTTAGCATTTACATCAATTAATCGCATGAGTAGACAAATTGAGTCCTTAAGATTTTTAATGCCAAAATCCCCAAGTTCATATTTTCATAAACTTTACCTTTTAACCTTTACATGCGGACTAACCCAGTCCCTACCATCCCGGGTCCTGGTATGATCGATCCGGTTTAATTTATGTCCCGGTAGCGAGCCTTTATAAATTTTATCTTCTATAAAGTATTCATTCACCTTTAATTAACATTAGATTTATTTATTTAAATCATAATGCTTACTTGGTTAATCTTTACCACTAATGGTATTTTACTCACTCATCCCCCATTAATTTTATTTAATTACCAAATTTGTTCTCGGGATGTTACATTGACGCCGACAAAGGACATCGTCATATCTAGTGGTGGTGGTGGTGGCGATTGCAAAAAAAAGACCACATTATCGTGAATGGAGGTAATAGCGGATGGTTCCGGGAGGCGTTGGCGACGATTAGTTTTGGGTTGCGGTACAAGTTGGTGTGGGGGATGGTGGGTTGGTTAGATTGGTGGGAAATGGAGGAGGGTTGGATGAGGGATTTGGAAGACAAAGTAAAAGATTGGTGAAAAGAAGTTTTCTTTTTGATGTTTTTAATGAATAAAAGGGCATTTGTGTAATTTAACAATAAGGAATAAGGTAAATCAGTCATTTCATCGAAAACTAAGAGAATGATAATAACAGTTAGCCTCAGGGGGTATATTGAAGTGAATTGGAAATGTTGAAGACTCAATCATCTTTTTTTCAAAATATGGACTCAATATGTTAAGGGAGGTCAACCACAGGGATGCCATTTGAGGTTTACTCTTTCTGTTTTTTTTTATATTTAGTTTACAAACCAAACAAGAGATAGCTAAGTAAACTAGTTGGTAACTTAAAAAGGGTTGAGTAATAAAAGTCGTGTCATTTGGGTTCGACACTTGGTTCTTACATAAGCTTTACTACAAACGATATGTAAACTTGTATATTGTGTGTTTAGTCTAAGTAAAAATAATTTCTTATAAATTTAAAACAAGATAACTGTTTTCAAAAGTTATTAAATTAACCACATGTAAACAACATACATCAGCTTGCAACTAATTTTGATTTTCCGTCGGGCTCATTCTTTACTTGGTATTGAGTCTAGTAACGAAGTTTAGGTGAGTATCGTACCTAATGTGCACTGACCAACGGTTTTCAAGTGGTGGTAGTGTCAAGGATGGACCTATTTCTGCCAAGGGGGCATCCCTCCTCCTTAAACATTTTTAATGTTATACGTGTGTGAAAATTCGGAGTGCCCCTCATAAATAATGTAATCGTCCCCTTAAGACGGAAGGTGAGAGGGTGTATGATGAGAAAAGTAACTTTTGACTGCTTGGATTTTTTTAAGTGGCATGAGATCTGTTGATAAAATGAAAAAGATAACTTCAAAGTGCATCGTTTATTTAAAAGAAATTCTTTAATTTATTTATTTATTTTGAACGACAAATGTTACTCTACTTTATTTTACACCAAAATTCTAAATCACTCCCTCTTGTCTACAAAAGCATAAGTCTAATTATATATATAATATATTAAATTACAACTTAACATCGCTATAGCAGTGCGAGTGAAAACTAACCTTTTTTTCTTTTTACTTTTTTAAATTTAAATTCACTTTTATATTATAAATAATATACACATTTAACCAAATACTTTTATTTTCCTCTTATAACATTGGTTTGTTAGTTCTTTTTACAAAAACTAAATATGCGTATAAAACATCGATATAATATCGGTCTTATTAAAACCATTACTGGTATTTTTTACTATTGTTTCCAATCAATGTAAAACACGTGTAGATGTACTTTTGTACTTACCACGACTTTATTTTTAAGTTTTTTCTTTCAGTTACTATATTTAATAAAAATTGGGTGGCCTCCACTGCGATGCACGGGTGCAACCCCCTAATTATTATTATTATTATTATTATTATTATTATTATTATTATTATAACAATTATCACCTTGTGAATAGTAACTTTCACTTTTTTCTCCATCTTTTTTATTTTTTAGTTTCAATTACACACCTTATGCAATAAATAATACTATAATTTACAAGAGTTACCAACTTGCGTGAACAGTAATTTTGACTTTTTTTATAAGTTTATGTGACACATCTTATACTATATTTAATATACGTTTTTAACTCTACAGTTTTGTTTTTTCCTTATCATTTTCATTCATTCGATATATTATTGGTAGAGTCTATTAGAACTTTTCAACAATGATATATATTGGCGAAATAATTTGGATTATTTCTTTTAGTTGCTATATCACGTGTGTTACCGAATTGATATCGTTACAGAACGAATAGACACTTTCCCCGTGGCGTAGCGCAGGGGAATGTTGCTAGTTAACCTACAACTAGTATTTTTGACGCGTGTGTTGCAACGGGGCTGTTAAACTGAACAATAGATGGACGTAAAACATTGTATCACGCATGCACATTACGGCGTGTTAACTCGAAAAAAAATTAAAATGAAACGTAAAACATATCGTAAAACAGAATAATCATATGAGGAAAACCATATTTGATAATTAATACATGATTAAAACCATATTTGCACATAAGATTGTATATGAGTTAAGATTATATAAGTTTGTAAAATAAAAAAATAGTAAATTATATTTTTCGTCCTTTATGTTTTGCAACGGATAGCCTTTAACTTCAATAATTACAATCACAACCCTTTATTTGCAAAATCCATTACACCTTTCGTCCTTTAGCACTAACCAGGTTAAAATGTTAAAATGTTAAGTTAAGTCTGGTCATGTGACTTGCACATAAGGGTAGATCAGTAATTTTACTCATTTATTTAAAAAAGTGTGTGTGTATATATATATATATATATATATATATATATATATATATATATATATATAGGGTAGGGTTCTAGAGTGAACAACATGCCAAGAGTGAACTGTGTGAACTGATATGGACCATGATTTTCATCATCTTGATATTCTGATTAGTGGTATGATAGTAATTATTGGGTTATTTTTTTCTATTTAATTTAATTAATAAGGGTATGTATGTAATTACACATGGAAAATATAAAAACTGGAAACTGAATAGTTTTCATATGTTCACAAGAGAACCAATTCCTTTAGAATCGGAAATTTAATTTCCATATATTCTCGATTCCGGCAATTAAGTACACATGTGTAAATGATTCAAATATTAGAAAACTTAGTGCATATTGTACACACTTATTACATCTGTGTACAGTTCTATAGTTAGTTAAGTGCACAGTTATGCATTAACACTAGCTGGTAGTTTTTGTACACATGTGTACAGTTTTGTATATACTAATAACACATGTGTATAGGTCTGTATATACTACAGTACACATGTGTACATTTCAAAGAAGGATGCGCAGATAATATGGATTAAACAAGAACATATGTTTATTCATCTTAAAAATATGATACAAAAAACAGAAGAACAAACCTAGGCGATCCATTGTTGTAACGAATACATTGTCATTACTCGGTTCGTAGTTATGATTTGCGTTTTCGAAAGAATTACGATTATTACAACCTGAATCAGCCATGTTTGAATGAACGTAAAAATACAAATGGTCAACACTGATTGAAACAGGGGTGAAGAAACTAAAACCCGGTAAAGATCTTCGAAAATCGTATATTAACAAAAGATCTGCGATTTTGTAAAATTGAAAATTACGTATATTGCTACAAAAATTTAAAAAGATATTTCCCTATAACGTAGGGATTTGATAATTGAAAACAATTATTAACAAAAAAGATTTCATTGTAGATAAATTAAAAATACTATCCTACCCTTAACACTTAAAAAGGAAATCAATGGCTAAGATGCATTCACACAGTTCACTATAAAGATATTGTTCACAAATGATTCTAATCATATATATATATATATATATATATATATATATATATATATACGCACATAAATCCACTGGTCATCTTCCTCCTCTCACCTATTCCCCCACACCTCCCTCTCTCTTTTCAATCAACTCCACCACCACCGTATCCCAACCACCACCATTGAATCGAGCCCTACCACCACCGAATCTAACCGACGTATACCTAACTCCTCTTCCTTCTCTTTAACCACAGGCTTCCTAAAACTCCCCATCATCTGCAGCTGCCGCTGCATCACCACCGCAGCTGCCAGCAATCCTTTTTCCGGCGCCCGGAAGCTCCGATTCATTGCCACAACAACCAATAACCACTGTCTCACTATTCCAAAACCATAAACCCTGATAAAACACATCGTATGCACATAAATAAATGCACATGCCTAATTTCTAAATATCTTAAACCCTAACTTTAAGATTTAAAACATGAAACTAATGAATAGAGGTAAATCGTGAAATTATCAGCTCCAGAACAAAAACTAAGCTGAAACGGTTATAATGGAGGAAAAACGACTGTTTGAATCCAAACAACATGAAGGTATATATGAGATGAGAGGTTTGAGCTTCGATGTGTTTTGAGAAGATGAATTTTAGAGAGGTGGTGGTGGTTTGGTGTGGTGAATCTGGTGGTGGTGATGATATACGTTAGCTTGATTCGGTGGTGGTGGGTTTGTGGTGGCCGGATCCGGTGGTGGTAGGGCTCGATTCAGTGGTGGTGCCTGGGATACGGTGGCGGTGGAGGTTGATTGAAGAGAAACAGGGAGGGGTGGGGATAGGTGAGAGGAAGAAGATGACTCGTGGATATGTGCATACATATAAAAAATTTACTTTAAAAAAACGAGTAAAATTACTGATCTATCCTCATGTGCAAGTCATATGACCAGACTTAACTTGAAATTTTAACCTGGTTAGTACGAAAGGACGAAAGGTGTAATGTGTTTTGCAAATAAAAGATTGTGACTTTAATTATTAAAGTTAAAGACCATTCATTGCAATCCAGTACAAACATAAAGGACGAAAAATGTAATTCACCCAAAAAATAAAGCATTTTCCAATTCTTACTTTTTTGGACGAGTACACATGTTTTATTATATTAAAAAGAGTAAACTTTTGTTTTGCTCCCTATGGTTTGGTCGTTCTAACAGTTTTGCCCAAGTCCTTTAAAAATGACCATTTTCCTCCCTGATCTATAAAGCTCATCTCTATTTCACTCCCCGCCCTTGACGCCGTCCAAAATGTTTGACAAGAATTACGACAATTTGGTAATATTACATGTAATGAGAATGGTGTTTTGGTAACTTTACAAATAAGAATTTATTGTTTATAATTAATCTTTAAATTCATTTTAAACTCTCTTTCTCCCCTAGGGATGAGCATTTGGTACTGGGTACCGGTACCGTACCGGTTATATTCGATACAGGTACCCACTTTCCCCCTTTTTTGATACTGATAGCGGTATGGTACCGTATTTACGGGTAAAACACCGGTAAATACCGGTACCCACTTTTCTCATTTTTCGGTACCGGAACCGGTTTGGTACCGAACAGGTACCATGCTCATCCCTATTCTCCCCTACCTATTCTTCTTTGTAATACATTAAGCCACCACTCCACCTGCAACCCTCACCACCACCAACCACCATACCTAGCCATCGTCATCATACCTAAATTAACCCTTCTGTTGTTACCCTAAACTCTCTCTCTCTCTCTCTCTCTCTTCTCATCGCCATTTACTACCCCCTACCACTACAAGTTAGGCAACATCAGCCTACCACAATCATCACCGCCCCAATATCATAAACCCTAGATCAGCCCACCCCCTTCTTTAATTGCATATCTAAATTAAAAAACCATCACAAAATTACCACCCCCCACTCCACCGTCCCCCCCTCTCACACACACATGACCACAGCCTCCACCACTAAAGTTTCTATTAAACAATCATAACCTGTTGATGCACTTTTGTGTCTGTCGCTTGTTCTTTGTTACGTATGTAATTGTGTGGTCCTTGTTTGTTGTGTCTGTATAAGTTTGGTCATGTCGACCAAATCAAGATATCCTTCTATCTTGGTTTCATACGACATCTTAGTTAGTCTGTGTTAAACGGGTGCATGTGTGCATACTGTTGAGTCTTGTGTACGTCATTGCACCGTACGAAATTGGTTGCTTCGTACGAAACCAGTTGCTTCGTACAAAATTGGTTGCTTCGTACAAAATTGGTTGCTTCATACGAAATTGGTTGCTTCGTATGAAACTAGTTGCTCCGTACGAACCAATTTCGTACGGATGACCAGCATGGACACTATATAAGCAGACATGCACCTCTTAGTCAGTGTTGGTCCAGTGAGCCTTGAGAGAGAACCTTTAAGTGGAAACCAGAGGTTAGCTGTGCGAGACAAGACCAGACGTGTGTGAGCACTAAAGAGATAAAGCAGTGTATTCAAGAGTCTATGTACTGAGTCTCTCTTCATATCAATATAGTGAATATTTGAAGATACATCTTTGTCATATTGATTGTGCTCTTGCTTTGGTTGCATACACACTTGGATTCCGCACTCGTGTGTGTGTTATATGAACAAGGAATAGGTTTGACATCCTCAGGTGGACCTACAAGTGGTATCAGAGCTTTGGCTCTTTCCTTGTTCAAAACCAAGCTTAGTTGTGTCTGAGCTAGTTTGAAGATTTCTGAAGTGTTCTTGAATCTCCAGCAGAAAACTTAAGTTTTGGATAAATACCTAACTTAAAACTTGGTTAAAATATGTTATATCCAGAAAGTTTTCATTAAAATTTTCTTTTGTTTTGTTCAAGTTGAACACATTTTTAGAAGAAATTCACCAGAAAACTCATCCGTACGAAGTTTTCGTACGAAGGAACTCATCCGTACGACGTTTTCGTACGAAGGAACTCCTCCGTACGAAGTTTTCGTACGAAGAAACTCATCCGTACGAAGTTGGTTCGTACGAATAATCTTCGTTATTCTTTGTTTTTCGTACTTTAGATTTTCAAAGCTATGTGCTTTTCAAATATTTTCAAAATTGTGAACTATTAAAAGGTAATTGTTATTTTCAAACCTTAAACCTTTAAATTTTTCAAAAATCAAGAAAATACAAAATGAGTACAAATCCTTGGGATTGGGAGTGTACTACAAGTCAGGAAACTACCTCCTGGGCCAAATCGATGATACCTCCAAACGTGTTTACTGCTGGTCAATGGGCTTTTGTTACAAATCAGAACCAAAGCGTTCAAAACCTCCTTCTTAGCGAAAGTGAAACTGGGATCAACAACCGTCCACCAAAACTAAATCACATGAACGATTATTCTTCATGGAACAGTCGTTTTCATACATATATTCTTGGTCAGAATACAGAATTGTGGACATGTTTTGTTTCTCCACATAGAGAATTTCTCGAAGACGTCGTATCAAATTCTGCATCATTAGCTGAATTAAATGAGAATGATAAAAGGGCCTATGATCTTGAAAAGAAGGCCTTTGCTATTCTTACGCAAGCACTTAACAAAGACATTTATCATCAATTCATGCATTGTACATCTACGAAGAGTTTGTGGGACGCTTTAAAAATAAGAGTAGAAGGAAACACAACAACAAGGAAAGTTAGACATGATCTTTTAAAAAAGGAATTTGAAGGATTTCATTTTATGAAAAATGAAACATTAAATGATATGGCAACTCGTTTCTATCATTTGATGAGTGAGATGCACTCATACAAGGTTCTTGTGTCACAACAGGAGATTGTTACGCGTTTTGCTAATGCCTTACCACCTAAGTGGAAACAATTTATAGAATTGTTAAAACATATAGGTGTGATGGATGTGATCAGCATTTACGAATTTATTCAGAAACTTGAAAATAAAGATGAAGAAGAAACTCGCAAAGCTAAACGATTTCCAGTTCAGCAAAATCCAGAAATGTATTTTGGTGGCATTAAACCGAGTACAGGTGCAGTTCATCAACCAAAACTTCATACAACTTTTGTGTCAAATATAGTTCCTTTTTGGGAATGTCCAGTGAAATCTGATCAGTCTATTGGTACAAGTGCTCAAACTTATGAACGAACTTTTGATCCAAAGGCTTTTCTTCCTCAACCTCAAGTTCAACAACAAGCTTTCTATGGTACAAATTCTCAACCTTCAACTTCAAACACTGTCAGATTAGATACATCAAACCTTTCCAAGGTAAGTGTGGAAGTTGCACGGGAACATATGGAGCTTCTGAACACATTGGTGAGTCTTACTGTGGATTAGTAGCTGGTAAAATTGGTAATGTCAACTTAACCAGTGAAGACTATGCGTAAATTGATAAGGAATAGATGGAGTTAATTGATATCAAATGGGCGTTCGCAAGTGCAGTCCATAGAGCAAAAGATTTTACGGAGAGAACCGGGAGAACTGATTTAGAAAGTAACAAGGATACTCCATATGGTTTTGACAAAAGAAAGGTTACTTGTTTCAACTACAGGGAAAAAGGGAATTTTAAAAGAGAATGCACGAAACCTCCACAACAAGGGAATCAATATCCTTTTACCAGAAATCAAGCTGCCAACAACGAAAGAGCAATGGTTCCTGCAAACGATTCCAACCGAGCATTAGTGGTTCAAGCTGACGAACACTGTAATTGGTCAATTCAATTGGGAAACATTGGTGGAGGAGGAACTGCATTATATGCCGAAATTCCAAAGAACAGTAATGATGGAGAATCATCCAGAAATAGCAACAGTTCAGGAGACAACAACAGTTCAGAATAAGCAGAATCGACTTCTAATGGAGAACAATCTCAAAATGAGGTAGTCACGGAGACTGAATCAACAGATAGCAGTGAAGAAGATTCAGAGCATGAAACTAAAGAACCATCTGATGAATTTTCCAAGCATCCTTATCAATTGGATCTTCAACACTCCATGCAACTTTCATGACACGCTTGGACTGTCAATCCAGTCAGGTAAGTCCCGATAAACCTACCGTGTCTAAGTGTTTTAATTGTATATTTTTAAAAGGAAAAAACTTAGAACAGGAAGGTAAATTTAATCACATGAAGAAACATCATCAGAGCTTGATTGTGGATCTAACAAAATGCACCGAGGCAAATACAGCTCTTAAGAAAAAGGAAAAAGAATTTAAAACAACAATTGAAACCTTAAAGAAAGATGTTTCTGAATTGTCAAAGAATGTTTTGAGAAAACAAACATCCATTAACAATTACATTAACATGCTTGAAAAGGCAAAAAAGGAGCCATCCTGTGCAAAATGTGAACATGACGCAATCAAACTCAAGTTGGACAGTTATTCCAACTTAAGATATGTTTTGGATCACATCATCGAAAGTCAAAAGAAGAAAGGTGATGTAAAATGCATAGGTTATCAGGCTTGTCCTCCTCCGGTTAGGCACAATTACACCAAAATGCCAGTTGATGAGGATATGCCACATTTTGAACCACTGTTCCATTAGACCTAGATGAGTTTAAACATGGTCTAGGATTCACAAAGGGCACATCTTCAAGTCAAAGCCAACCGGATAACGTCAATGACTCAAAGTCTAAGAATAATCAAAATTCTTCCATCATTGAGGATTATGATAGTTCGGATGACGAGTTAGCCGAGGATAAACCTAAACAGTCAAACACGGTAACAAAAGAGGAAAATATTACCTATCGAAAATCACATTCTATGTGATCCTTCAACGAAACCGTGTGTGACTGAAAATGTCAAGAATGTTAAAGCTCATGATAAAACCTGTGAAAGCATGAATTTGCTTTATACGTTGATTGGTTCTAACAAAGTTTTCTCAAACAAAGAATTTCCCATAAAAAATGTCAATCAATCCTTGATTGATAAAGTTTTTTAAGATTCTACTAGTAAGTTTTTAGGAAATACGAGCACGAAAGTTGTAATAACTAAGCGTGCCCCTATCCTAAAAGCTGAAAATAGAAATAAAAACAGAAATGAAAAGTGGAAATATCAAAGCAATCAACAAAAGCAAACTCATGTTAATCAAGGAAAAGGAAATCCGAGCCAAAACAAGAAGAAGATCCCAAAGGTGAACTTCGTGAAATCCAGAGGGACTGATAAAATTGAATCTTTTGTAAACAAGTCCAACATGGATTTTGTTCAACAAAGAAAACTTTTAAAGCAAAACAGTCAGAACAGTCACACACTACACATACATGTTGTAATGAAGGACCAAGTACCTCAAGATCACGAAACTCATCTTCAAGATATCAATCTCATCATACTCCGAGGTTTGTTGAGCGGAGATCATGTTTTAAGTGTGGTAAGTATGGACACATCATCAAAAATTGACCATATCTTACAAAAGGAAAAGCAAAGATTGACGCACCCCATGGTAAATGTTACCATACAAAATCCGTTTCACCAAAATAGGACCCTCGTCTTGTTAAACAAAGAAAAATGAAACAAAGAAAGAAACAACAAAAGGTGGTTGAAAAGGCTTTGAAACCAAAGGTTGTCCAAACAAAAACTGATATTAAAACTGAAAAACAAAAACAGATTTGGAAACCAAAACCAAACAATTTTTCAGGGGGAGCACAATCCATTCCGAATGATCGGAGAAACAAGGTATCGATGATGACGGGCGACCCAGTCAACAATGACTCGGGTCCCCACCTCCAACTAATCTTTGATCAGTGTGCAAGATGTTCTAGGAGGAACTATTGATAATTCTAGGATTGTTGATAATAGAGCATCCAGGCACAAGATAGGTGACATACGGCTCCAAAACTTTGATATATCCAGGAGTTGTTGTCTTTGTTGGAGAGAAGAAAGAAACATTGATGATTGAAATTGATAACTTCGACAAGATGAAAAACAACTAACAATTTGTTTGTTTAAGGCTTGTATCAGATCCACAAGATAGATTAAATAGAAATGTATGCGCCTGCAACACGATGGAAGATTATCAAAGATTCATATCTTATATCTTCCACAAGAAAGAAAAGCTTACAAGATGATCGTGCATTATATATTTCCCCAAGGGTGTGATTGAAGAAAATGTGTTTGTTTGAACAAATCAACTGGGTGTGCGGATGCCTTGGCATGGTTTGAACAACCACACACTACTTCTCAAGAGAAAGACGAAGACCTTTGCTCTCCAGACCAAACACATTGATCCAGAATATCACCTCACACGTGATTGTTTCAATATGAAACTCATCAATGTTGTTGCTTCACACCGATTACCAACACGTCAACTCATTTTTCCAAGTCTTGATAAACCATTTTTATTAAATTAATTTTGGTAAATAGCATCGAGGTAAAACATGAGTTAATCCACATCGGAAAATCGTTTTTCTAAATATTTTTCTTCAAAGACAATCCAAAAAGGTATATTTTACTGTCTAACTCTACTTTTGCATTGTAGGGGGAGTAAATTCCAATCAGAAAAATACAAAAACATGAGAAAAACAAAAAATGAGTTTCCTGGCGAGAAAAAGAGAATATGATAGCAAATTAGTGGTCTGTCAAAACATCTTTGAACTTAAAATGAAAAATGGTAAGTAGCTCTATATTCGATGTATCGGTAGGCTCACAATCATTTTAAAGTATAAACAAGGCGATATAAACATAATCGACTGAAGACCAGGTGGAAACCATTCATTGGCATATGGTCTTGGTACCGAAATTTCGTTTGATAGAGTGCCGAGGTTCTGAGATATACGGTCTTTATGCTGACTTATCATCTGGGTATCATGGTTGAATCTTCTATCCGAAAAATAACGGTGGCGGAAGTCTAGAACTTCCATGATATCATACATACGTGTACGTACTGCATACAACCATCAATAAGTGATAAAAATATCACATCCCCAAAATAAGTGATAAAATATCACAAGCTTTATGCGGGAGCTAAGTTCGTCTCTCTGTCAGTACGATGGTACTAACCTGTTCACGGATTTACTCCTGTGCCCTGCATGCATATGAAAATCAGGTTCCTCATCCATAAGTGATTTAATCACATAGGGCTTGTTTTCAATCAAATAAGTGAGTATCTCACATCATATATACATCAAAACAGATGATAAAGCAGTATACTTACCGGTAAGATTTTCTCTCGTGCATATCTTGATACGGGAATGTGTCGTGAAGTGGATGAACACTGGTCGGTGAGTATAAATCATACATTAAACGTATCCCTTAACCACGTTTACATCTGATAAGTTAAGTTACGTGGACAACAATACCGATAATTGTTATAGGATACTTATCTTAATACTATCTAATCAAACAACAAGTGTGTTTTGACAGAACCGTATACTAATATGATTCTCTTACCCTCGAAATTCGCAAAAAGAATGTCTGTAAATATTTATTTATTTAATGCTTTCCCTCCTTACCTTTAAAATTTGCAAAATATCAAAAAGATTTTACTTCTAGTTTATTTTTGGTAGACCGATGTTGGAACTCAAAGTCTATTCTACCTGAAATCTTGATTGTAAGCCAGAAAACAACTACATCTTCATAAATGGTCAAAGTTGACAAGCTTTAAAGTTTAACAATTTAAAATTAAACGATCTTAAAAACTTGTAAAGTATTGTCAGTTGGTAGTTGAAAGAGAATTGTTCTCATGTGTGTCTTTTGCTAATTCTGTTAAAGATCAATCCTTCGTGAAATTTTCAAATAAAAATTCTATAAGGTTGATTACATCCCTCCAGTTGTTCTCATTACGTGTTTAGCTTTGTGGTATGTACAGATGGAATATCCAAGCAAGCTAAAAGTCAAAGAGAACGAGTCTGAAGAAATCCAGTTACGGGAGAAAAGACAGAACATGACTGCAAGCTGTGAATCAAGAAGATCAATCTTCATAGTTGACCACTTTTCAACACCACCAGATACATTCAAGGGGGAGTTTGTTGATGCACTTCCTAACTATGACATGTGAAGACATCTGAAGATCCAACAGTATGAAGAACGAACCATCACGAGCAACACTCAAGGGGGAGTTTGACTCAGTTCGGTTCAGTACAAGTCAGATCGGTTTTCATGCCAGAAGCTCATAGTCTGAAGCAGGCAATTCGAAGTAAAGATCGAAGAACAAGCAACATCCAAGGGGGAGTTTGTTGATGCACTTTTGTGTCTGTCGCTTGTTCTTAGTTACGTATGTAATTGTTCGGTCCTTGTTTGTTGTGTCTGTATAAGTTTGGTCATGTCGACCAAATCAAGATATCCTTCTATCTTGGTTTCGTACGACATCTTAGTTAGTCTGTGTTAAACGGGTGCATGTGTGCATACCGTTGAGTCTTGTGTACGTCATTGCTCCGTACGAAATTGGTTGTTTCGTACGAAATTAGTTGCTACGTACGAAACCAGGTGCTTCGTACGAAATTGGTTGCTTCGTACGAAATTCGTTGCTTTGTACGAAATTGGTTGCTTCGTACGAAATTGGTTGCTTCGTACGAAACCGGTTGCTCCGTACGAACCAATTTCGTATGGATGACCAGCATGGAGACTATATAAGCATACATGCACCTCTCAGTCAGTGTTGGTCCAGTGAGCCTTGAGAGAGAACCTTTGAGTGGAGACCAGAGGTTAGCTGTGCGAGACAAGACCAGACGTGTGTGAGCACTAGAGGGATAAAGCAGTGTATTCAAGAGTCTATGTACTGAGTCTCTCTTCATATCAATATGGTGAACATTTGAAGATACATATTGATTGTGCTCTTGCTTTGGTTGCATACACACTTGGATTCCGCACTCGTGTATGTGTTATATGAACAAGGAATAGGTTTGACATCCTCAGGTGGACCTACATAACCATTATCGCCGGACCTAACCATCACCAGCAATCTCGTTTCTTATTTCAAATGTTGTTTACAAATCTTGTTTTTGTGGTTTCAAATCCTGAGTTAACTTCAGTAGGTGGTGGTGGTAGCATATAGTGGCCGGTAGGTAGGGGTAGTTATGACAGGTATTGGTAGCGGTAGATGGAAGTGAAGGTTACAGTTTAGAGAGAGAGAGAATATAGTGGTTACCGCAGGTAGTGGTGGCAGCCAGAGGTGGCAGTGGCGACTAGTTGTGGTGGGTGTTGATATAGAGATAAATGATAGGTGAGAATGGGATACCAGGTTTAAGCTTCAATATTTCTAGAAGAAGTTAAAGTCGTGACAAGTTAGGGTTTTAAAAGTGAACAAGATGGGAGGTTTTATCAAGGAAGATGGAAAAAGAGTAAAATGCCCCTCATGTAAGGGGCATATGACCAGGATTTAACAGTTGAATTGGATGGAGTTAAGGGCGAGGAGTGAAATAAAGATGAACTTTATAGATCAAAGAGGAAAATGGTCATTTTTAAAGCATTGGGTAAAACCATTAAAATGATCAAACCATAGAGAGCAAAACAGAAGTTTACTCTATTAAAAATGCCTTAGAGCATCCACATTGGAGCATCTTTCTCCATCTTTATATTTTAATCAAAAACACATTTTTCTCTAAATTAAGTTTACTTTTCAAAAAACTTGTCACATCCAACTTTCTATTTATTTCTATATCATGCTTATAAACATTTATTTTATTACTTCTTTCTCTTTCTTACACACTCACAATAAAAATATAGAAGCATGGATATGGGCCTCTAAATGTAGAGATTTATTTTAATATCTATAAAACTTTTTTTGTTATAAAAATTCAATATAATAGTATTTTTATTATTTTCTCAATTTCTTTCTCTATATTATATAGAATACACTAAGGTTCAAATGTGAATACCTTTAAAGATATAGTGTGAATTGCTTGTAGTGTATGAAGAAAAATTTATACAAAGTTGAATTGTAAGTTTGACTCACAACCCAAAATTGTAAATTGTAATTGTAAATTAATACAATAGGAAATGAACAAACTTTAAATCTGTAAATTATCTATCTACTTTTCTTCTTTATAGTCAATCTAATTTGATAAGAATTTTCATTTTTTGTTTTATTTCACTTTTTGTTCTTTTTTTACTTTATGATATATAATTTTCTATAAGTTTTCCGATTCTATCCTAATAATAACTGAATTTATTATTTTTATATAAGTTTTTCAATTCTATCCTAATGAATAGCTAAATTATATAGTAAGTAGATACATTTTTTTCTAAATATATTATAATACAAAAATAAAATATCACTTATAATATCTATTAAAACCTACTTAAAAAAACCAACAATTGTTTTCATGCATAATACATTGGTTATAACTAGTTTTAAAATTGGAAACTCGTAGAGAACACATTTAGACATGTTAGATTTCCGTTATGCATTTGTAATGATTTTTGACGTATTTTTGTTGATAATATAAAATTTAGTTTAGTTATCTTTTTACATGAATCAACCAACTTAGTGACCTGACTCGAACCAGACTGAAAAAATTATTATATAGCTTAGACAAAGGGTCTTCAAAATTTTCGCCCCGATGAGAAAATTTTTTGATCAACCACTAAGTAGTGATTTCGGAGATGATTCTTGTTTTAGATTTTTTTATTATAAAATGTAGGGTTTTTATATTTTATGTTAAAATTAAGAAGGTATAATAGTTTTTTTTACATGTGCTTAACAGAAAAAAATAATGTCTATCCACGCTAGGGAGCACTAGTGCTGTGGTTGAGTGAACATGTAATTTTAGAAAAATGATGAGTACACGTGCCAGCTATATGGACATACCACAGTATGAGCAAACATGCAATATGGACAAACATGATATTGTAATTATAGAAAAATGATAAGCAATCAGTATGTGTAATTTTAGAAAAATAATGAGCAAACGTGCAATACATACAACTTTTAACACATTTAATTTTATTTTTCGTAGATAACTTTTATTCGTTAACCTTTTAAAAAAAGTTCATCGTCGTGTTTATTTTTTTTCATATATTGTTATAAATTTTATGGAAAACAATATTGTATAAAAAATATATTTTGTTGTGTCGAAAATTGTAGATAATGTAGTATTTTACCAATAGGTACCGGCATTTATTTTTATGTTTCTCTATTGATGTAAAAACACGTGTTGATATTTTTTTAAACATATCACGACTATATTTTTTGAGGTTTTTCTTTTGGTTACTATATCGATCGTTGATAAATCAATTTGATATCAAGAAATCTCACTAGTGTAAATAAATTATCAGTATAAAATATTATTATCGAGTACTACTGTGTAGTGTGGCCAAAGAAATTGCGTTTTACATGTATATGGGTGGATAATAACTGGTCTCTAAAAAAGTTTTGACATTATTAGTAAAATAATCAAATATGTTAACATTAATATTAATTAATAGCTATAGATTACTATATGCGGGTTAATATAATTTTCTAAGATTAGGTAATATAATCTGGAGAACGAACTTGATATGTTCTCCTGATTCTAATTTTTGTAGATTAGGTTCGGTATTGGACGCTGTTTGATATAATTTTTTTTTAACATTTACATTAATGTCAGACGTGTTAACATTGACATTAATAACTTTTAGATTACTATACGCGGGTTGAAATAAATTTTGGAGTTTAGGTAATATAATCTGGAGACTAACTTGATATGTTATCGGGAAGATAGTTTTGGTAGATTAGGTTTGATATTATTAATGTTAAACATGACCAAAACCCATTAAACTTACTAAAATAATATGCAATGGAGAAACAACTCCTTGCACCAGGGCTGTTCCGTTAAGTTTATTAACCTAGGCTAATGCCTAGGGCCATCCATAAACAAAGGCCTTTAAAAGAAAATTTTCTTTTCATATATTAGACTAGTTATTGACCCATTTAAACAACATTTCTCGGCCCAAAATTTAGGATTTTATTTCAAGAGTCCACATCACACTTCATTCCAGAAATCATAAGCAGCACCGCAGCACACAAACCCTCGTTACTTGCGGCGTCTTTTGAGTAACCAATGTGAAATTGGTTGCGGATGGAACGAAATTAGGGCGGACATTAGGAAAAATCATCTCTATGGTTATTCAATGTCTCAACTTTCAAATTGTTGATTTTTTTATACTAATTCAATAGGGCCCTGACTTTATAGTTCGTTTAGGCCCTCTAAAAACGTTGGAATAGCCCTGCATTGCAAGTTAGTATTTGTCTCATGAACATTAACAATGAGTCAGTACCGAGTACCTTCATAACTAGCGAGGATTCGTTGTAACCCGTGTGTTCAATTTTGGTGTAGTCGTCAAAGGATGATCACTAAAACCCACTATGGTTGTTTATTTATTTATTTATTTGTTTATACGCGTATAACCTTGATCCTGATTGAGAATATTTATTAATTGGGTTAATAAATCAAATATATAGTACATATAAAATCGACCATTGTTAATATATGTAAATTGCAACACACGGGTTACAACGAATCCTCGCTAGTAGGAAGTTGACAACCGAGCACAAGGTACCCAAAGGTAGAGGCTGCAACGCCTCGTATTCCTTATTCCTATTTTTAGAAAGTTCATATTCGCATTCTATTTTTAGAAACTTTACAATCATTCCCCATCATCGCTATCACAATTCGAGGCGTTAATCATAATGAAATTCATATTTTATACATATTTGTTATTCGCACAACCGATGGTTTAGATGCATGTTTATACACAAGAAAAAACCAACACTTGAAATACTTGAAATTATCAATTATACGTGCTTTATACACATACATTAGTTTGATACACTTGGAAATAACTAAAAACATGCATAAATATGAGTTTCTAGCATAAAATAATGGAATTATCAAACTCTAGGGGTTAAACTGCAAATTTGGGAAAATTCTGTCGGGAAGCATGACCATGCTCACGACTCGACGGTCATGCTCATGATCCGCACGACCATGCTCATGACTCGCACGATAGTGCTCATGACCATTCAGTGAAGATTCGTGACCCGCATGATCATGCTCATGACTCGCACGATCATGCTCATGGCTCGTACGACCATGCTTATGACTGGCACGAGTATGCCAAAACGTCAGAGCTGGCAGAATTGCCTTAGAAACACATTAATTTCAGCACTTACTCCTACTTTTCAACCACCAACTCCTCACCAACACCATTAATAACCAAACCCTAATAATCCCACTATAAATAAGTCTTCTCCACACCATCTAAACACTTTACACTCCCTCTAAACACTCTCTAATTCTCCAAATCATCTCTAAATTCTCCAAGAACACTCCAAAGTGGGCAGAAAATTTCAAGTGTTCTAAGTGAGTTTTAGCTCACTTTTCTTCTTGTTTTCTTTTGTTTTCTTCTTTCTTTCTACTTGGATAACCTCGAGGAAGGTTTTCACAACTGGCAAACTAAGGTGAAACCTCATCACATTTGAGGTCCAAAGTAGGATTAAAATTCTGCTTTCATTTATACTTTGTATCTTGTTTTTTCTTGATTAAAACTTGGTTCAATCCTGTGCCTACATGTTCTTGAGCTTATCTAGGGTTGAGAGACTTGTTAGGAATAGATCCTTATGGGTTTAAGAGGTATAAACACCTCTAAACTTTCTGTTTTTGCAAGGGTTTATGCAATCCACAAGTGATAAAACCATCCGAGCTTGCCATGAAGTTGATGGCAAGACTTGTGTTTTGGTATATGTGTGAATACTTGGAAGCCTTGGCTATCCTAACTTCATTCCACCACCTCACTTGATGTTTTTACCTTGCTATCTCAAGTAGTTTGCTAGACTTAAAGTAACTTAACCCTGTCTAGTCTCCGACACTTAGTTAACTCTTTCCATGTTGGGAATGACTCACCCAGGTTAAAGCTTACTTGGCTACTTGATATAGTAAGAAGTTGTACATTTCATTTTCATTCATGACCATCCGAATCATCCTTGTGATGATTTGTGTATTAGTTAATCATACAATGAGGTTAATCCTCCATGCTTGACTTACATGACAATCTATGATACTCTTGATTGACATAGCTTAGAATTATTATATAAACTGTAATATATATATATATAACACACACACACATAACCAAACCCTTGATGATAATCGACATGGTTACTTGTCATGGTAATAGGTTATATTATCTAAGACTTTAACCTCTCGTTACGATTCTAATGGGCACTTAACCCATGAAATCACGACAACCCATGCAGGATATATAGTGTCAAAAACGAGTGTTTTAAGACTAGATAATTACTTTGTGTGTACAGACTTTTTGTACTTAAATTCTAGATTCCAAATTCAATCACTCCATAAACCCCAATAACCTTATACCCTCGATTCCCCATTCTCAAACAACTCGTCACTCACGGACAATCGGAAAGCTTTGCAAAATTGTGAGTATACATGACCCCTTTTGCTTTTACACTTTTGGGTGCAATACATTATACTATTAAACACACGTAATCACTTATACTTTATGCAAACACAAACAATCCAATCATACATGCTTAAATACGTGATACTTGATTTGTATTCTTGGAACATTCTTATGTTATTTACTTGTCATTAACTTTGTTTAAAGCCTCCCCTTAACATGTATAGCGCTATAGGAGTAACGCACTGCCCGTATTCTTGAGGTCATGTTAAGTCATTCATTCATTACGGTCTTATCGTTGCGATGATAAGATTACACTTGCGGTAAACTTTGGGTTGACTTGTGTAATTGCATGCCTTGGTACATTAATCTAGTTAACTATTTATGTCATGTGGGTTGTTCAAACCTTCTTTACATATATGTTATTACTCAAACTTGTATGCTCGCCAATACTTTTGTATTGAACTATACTTTAAAACGTATTTGCAGGATTTTGACGATGATGATGCACGAAACATAGTAGGATACCTGTAAACGCACCTTAAACTTTAATTCTTGTTGTATCTTATTTTGATCCAAACTTGTTGTAATTTAATTTTCAAACAATGTACTTGATATTAGTAATAAAATGAAATTTTGTTATTTAAATACTTGTCACTTAGTAGCATTATTAAGTCCCGAACAATCTCGTTCGTCTCACTCCGATGTTTCTGCCGTCGATTGGGGTGTGACAAAGGCGGCCAAAGGGAGGAGGCAGCGGTGGTGCTTGGTTCGTTGCAGGTGGGTGGCGGCCCTTTATGGGGTCGGCCGAAAAAAGGGGAAAAGGCAAGGGGTTGTTGTTTTGTTAAAAGGTATGATTAGGGTTTGCACCTTAATGCCCTTTTAATAAAAATCTTACATTAAGCCCCATGTGATTATATAATTATAATCCTCTTAATAACAATCTAATTAATTTTAAGTCTCTCGAGTTTAAACTATTATTATCTCACAAATAATAGTCCACCTACTCGTGAACATATACGATTCGTGTACCAACGTGTAACTCTTCGGATCGTACAGAGTTGGTTACGTTGACTTTAATTACGATCGGGCATATACATATCTCCAACAATCTCTCACTTGGACGAGTTTAATTAAATGAGTCAACGTGTGCAAAGTTGGATGCCTAGCTGCATTGCACTGCTCCTAATACGGTATGACACTTTACAGTCGTCAACTAGTTCTTTGAGTTCAAGCAACACTTTACTTAATGAAATAATGTAGCCCTGATATTTCTAACAATAAGTCCCTTCTATATAGAACATTCGTTGATCATAAGACATGGATCATTCATTCTTATATAGTGATCAACTATACTCTATTCTCGTCTTTAATTCAAAGTGGTCTAATGAACTACTTTTAGTTCGAGTGTGACCACACGTTTATTCCAGTTTGAGTTAACGAGGGCACCAGATTATCTAAACTTCTAATCCTATAGAAGTACAATATTCCATCAGAGTCATACAACTCCTACTTAACCTTGGATTTCTCCCAACGCTGCCTGGATTACTACCCATGTTTCAGGACAGTGTTAGATAACATTAAAGATTGTCCTTGATCAATTTAGTTTAATATGTGCCTAAGGAAAAAGGACAGATTGAACATATCAATATCAAAATATCTCATGACTTAGATCCATGGAGATCGTTTTGAAGCGAGTCACATCCAATATCATTCCCTAGTGATATCTGTGAATTTTAATTCTCAAACCCTTGAGTTATTCATCTCATGAATACAATCATCTCGATTCACAACAATGTTACATTCAAATTCATTTCTATGTAATTTGATCGACTACGGATATTAGAATATGCTTATTCAAGAATTTAAACATGCAAATAACGAACACAGTTACAAAATTTTAAACTTGCATTTAACCAATAAATCAAATAAATATTCAAGGTAAGTGTTGTAGTTCAAAATTAAAACACTAATAGTAACTACAGATCATGCCCATATTCTAGCAAATCTAAGCCCTATCTTTTAAGCATGCTCCTTATGTTTAGCTTGGGGTAAAGGCTTAGTAAAGGGTCAGCCAGATTTAGATATGTATGAACTTTGTTTATTATGATGTCTCCACGCTCTATTATCTCTCTAATATAGTGGAATTTTCTGAGTATATGCCTTGTGGTTTGATGCGACCTTGGTTCCTTTGAAAGAGAAATGGCAACAGTGTTGTCACATAATATCTCGATCGGTTTCTTTATGCTAGGCACAACGTCGAGATCAACAATGAACTTCTTCATCCAGGCAGCATCCGATGCAGCACTATATTCTGATTCACAGGAGGATTGAGCAACCACACTTTGCTTAGAGCTCTTCCAAGTAACAGCCCCACCAATTGAGAATGAAAACATATCCGGTCTGTGACCTTGAATTGTCACAATCAGTCTTAAAACTTGCATTAATATAACACTTAACTAACAACTCCTCATCCAGTCCTCCATATATTAAGAACATGTTGTCACACCCCGGATTTCCAATCCAAATCCATACACCGGTGGGCCCGGGTAGGAAGTATCGTGATGTCAGTTGATAACATCATTGTCAATTAAACACGGCAAAACGGAAGTCTTGGAGTAAAAATAATATTACAAACCTAATGTTCGAAATACAAAATAATATACAGGCTCGTAATAGAAGATCCACAGGCGGATCATAAAATGTACAAACAAAGAATATAAAACAGACTTTAGGGCAGATCAAAGGATTTGCAAGATCCTCTTATTTCACTACCGAGCAGCTCCTAGCCTATTTCGTATTGTACCTGCAGCTTAGTCTTTTGAAAATACGTCACTTTCGCTGGTAAATACACCCGACTAACTCATTTTGAAAACATTTAAAATTAGATTTAAGTTCACAATGCACAAATCCTTTATAACTTGGGAAAGTTACTTTGTAAACTTGTTAACAGATTCACATGTTTGTCCATACATACAGGGCTCAGTACGGAGACCAAGATATGATTAAGTACGCACCACTTATAACTCACAAAGGAGTTATCCCCAACGCCTTGGGTAATTTGCATTTGATCGTCTGTCAGGTGTATGCCTACACCCCGCGCTAAGGTCGTGGCCATTATCTAATGTAATGAGCCGAGGATATCCAGGACACGGTAGTTAACCCCCGATGTTTAAGTTATCAAACAAAACTGATTAAAATGGAATATGCGGATTTACTAGCCACAATCTGGCATTCGATTGATCCCATTTCCGACCAAACAGTAATAATTTACCGTGTTCCAAGCCCGTATAAGGAAAATAAGTCAAGAGTATTTACATGAGCTAGTCTTGATTTAAAAATGAAAGATTTAATATCTCAGCCGTATCCAAAATGATCTAAGTGCAGATAGCATTTACTGGAAGGCTCTAGTCTAGATTATGGCATAAGCTAGCCAATTAATACTAACGGTCTTATTTAAGTCGTAGATTTAGACCGAGTAGTGGACAGGATCAATACGTATAACGCTTGATTAAACAATGACCGGATAGAATGTAGTTTAAACCCGACAAGTACTTTGACTTGTATTATATGGGTAAACTATAAACATTCTGGATTTTGAGTTTAAAATGATAAGGTTAAACCCGTTTTGGTTAATTTTCGTATACTAGTTACATATACTTAACCATGCGCATATTAGCGATATCAGGTAACCGGATAAGTCATGGACAAGTTCTATATGCCATTAACCTTTATATAAGTTGTAATATCAGTAGGATATCAACTTATATGCCCGTTAAGGTTTAAAATGAAATTATGCCTCATAAGGGCATTTTGGTAATGTCATATCGTATAAAAGGAACTTGAATATAACTAAATGTTATAATTATAAATATTTTGGAAAAATATTTTATTTATGGTATAATATCAGTAGGATATCAATTATATGTCTAATTTATATTTTACGACCAAACATGCACCGAAGGGGCATTTTGGTCATTTTACACATAGTTCATAAATTATTTGAGATTCTGAGTTCATATCATATACCTGCTACAAAAATATCTAAAATAAATTTTAAAATCAGTAGGTAACAAGTCTTAGTTGATAGTTATGGTTTTAAATCATACTATGCGCCGAAACGACGCTTATGTCGTAAAATGACGATTTATGCGATGATTAATGAAAACTGATATTAAGGTCAGATTAAAATTTCTTAGATATGTTATTTAATATAACATATCAGTAGGTAAAAGATTTACCTTGAAAAGATTTGATTAAAACCCTTTTATGAGCCACAAAGGCTTTATCGTCGTTTATCGACATAATACAAGGACATGTTTGTAAACTCAGTTTATAATCTGATTTGACATCCCAAATAATCCTACTTATAATATTACATCAGTAGGAAACTTATTTCAAGTTCATTATCATTTAAACCTTGTTTTATGCAAAAAATGGCATTTTAGTAAAAAATGGCATAATTACGAAACTTGTGCATAAACTCGAATTTCTTATTATGATCAAGTAGTATTACCCCAGAGGGTTATGCTACATTATATTACGATCATAATGCAACCTTAGATCAGTATCCAACTATTCTAAATCGGGTCAGAATCGAAAGTCAAAGCAGAAATCAAACTTCGCGACTTTCGGTTACGAACTGACCCTAGAACTGAAATTGAAGAGCCGAACATGTTGTTACATGTTCTAATAATTATTACCAACTTGTTTAAGTGTCAAAACAAGTTTCATAACATATATAAGATCAAATTATGATTTTTCTAAAAAAATGGCCTGTTTAACTTTTTAATATCATAACTTTGACCCGTCAATTGGTCTAGCAAACGTGATCTTCAGGAGGTGCCCTTTATAGGGACTAACACCTACCTTATTATAATCACTTAGCCATGTTCATTACGAACAGTGGCTGGACCGTAGTGGTCTTAACCGAAAGTCAAGGCGTTTTCCGTAAAACGCTTGACTTTTGGCTATAAAAGCCTATAAACGAAAATGCAAGGGCAATGAACACTTACAAGAGGTTCCTAGAATGCAAGAGAACTAAGTTGGATGCTCCTTTCAGTTAGGAACTTCCAGAGGAGGGAGAAGAGTTGAAAATGAGAAAGGTGCAAGTTCAAAGGTTGAACCTTTGCACCTATTTATAGTTGGAGAGCTTGAAGGAGGTGATGCCAGGTGCTAAGAGGTGTAAGAGAGAGCTTACAAGTGTCCTAAAATGTGGCATAGCTGTTTGAAAGTCCCTAGTTTCGATTTAATGGTTTTTTTGGCAATATGTGTGGAGGCCAAGCAAACTTTCTGCAGACACAGGCCTCTCGCGCCCTGCGAGAGGCCAGGCCTTAGCTACTCGCGCCCCGCGAGCGCCCTATGTCAGATTTCAAAATTTTTCACATTTAGCCCCTCAACTTATTAAACCCCTTTAAACCTTCTAAAATACCTTTTTAGCACTTTTAGCCCTCCGTAGCCAATACTTGGTGTACCCGGGATTATGCCCGGACATTGTCAAGCACTCGGTTCGTTAAAAGGTCACTCAGAGGTATAAATTAACATGTTGACACTTTTAATCCCTCCAACGTCCAACTTTTATAAAAATTACAGATTTAATCCCTCTCGTCCAATAAATGCGACATATGAGAGTTAGGACTTCGTAAAAGATCATCAGAGGCTCATTATAAGCATGTTGACTCCGATGTCACTCAGAGGCTGGGAATGTTGACACAACGGTCAATCAGAGGCCAAGTTTTAGTATGTTGACACTAATGGTCACTCATAGGCTATGTTTTAAGCATGTTGACACTAATGGTCACTTAGAGGCTCGGTTTATGCATGTTGACATCAGAAGATCACTCCGAGACTTAGTTTGAGCATGTTGACGCTTTTAGTCCCTGTTAGTGTTTAATAGACTAAAAATAAAATATATAACACGTGCCGCTATATGATTGGACATGATTTTACAGGGTGTTACATCCTCACCCCCTTAAAAGAAATCTCGGCCTCGAGATGTTATTCAAAAAGATGGGGGTACTTTTGTCGCATAGTGGACTCAACCTCCCATGTATACTTGGGACCTCTAAAAGCGTTCCACTTAACCTTTACTATAGGTATTAATATTCTTCGGAGCTTCTTAACCTGCCGATCCTCGATCGAAGTTGATTTCTCAACGAACCTCAGGTTTTTATCTATTTGGACATCTTTATGTGACATTGCTAGTGATTCATCAGCTAGACATTTCTTAAGATTACTAATGTGGAACACATCATGAATTCCACTAAGCTCCTCTGGCAATCTGAGCTTATAAGCTACAGTGCCGACACATTTGATTATCTAGAATGGTCCGATATATCTTGGGCTTAACTGGCCTTCTTCCCAAAGCCCATCCTATTTCCAGGGTGACACTTTTAACATGACTTTGTCCCCTACTTGGAACTTAAGAGGTTTATGCCTCTTGTCAGCATAGCTCTTCTACCTATCCCTGGCAGCTTTAAGACAATCACGGATTTGTACAATCTTTTCTGTGGTCTCCAGGATAATCTCTGGTCCTGATAGTTGGGCTTCCCCAACTTCTGTCCAACACACGGGCGTTCTACATTTTCTCCCAAACAAGGCCTCAAAAGGAGCAGCTTGATGCTCGTATGATAACTATTATTATAGGAGAATTCTATCAGGGGTAAGTGGTTATCCCAACTTCCACCTAAATCAATTACACATGCCCGGAGCAGTCTTCCAAAGTTTGAATAGTACGTTCACTTTGACCATCAGTCTTCGGATGGTAAGCCGTACCAAAGTTTAATAGTGTGCCTAAAGATTGTTGGAAACTTTTCCAAAAATGAGAGGTATATCTAGTATCTCTATCAGATACAATAGACTTTAGCACACCATGTAGGGACACACTCTTGTCCACATACAACTTAGCCAATTTGTCTGAATTATATGTTTCCTTTATTGGCAAGAAATGTGCTGACTTAGTCAGCCTATCCACAATGACCCAAATAGTGTCATTTCCACTTTTGGTCTTAGGTAACTTGGTAATCAAGTCCATAGTTACCATTTCTCATTTCCATGTGGGAATTTCCAATTGTTGTAGAAGTCCTGACGGTTTCTGATATTCGGCCTTAATTTGCGAACACATCAGATGTAACATCCGTCGAAATACGGGTTTCCAAAACCCGCTTCGTTTATTAATTGAATATCAAGTTATAAAATTTTGTTGCGTATTTATGATTATTTTTAGTTTTAAACAATACATAATTAATAAACATTTTAGAATTTAGAAACTATAATTATTAAGAAGTAAAAATAAAGTAAATAAAAAAAAAGAGGTTGCCGGGTTTCGAACCCGGGTCAGCCGAAAGAAACAAGCAACACTTAACCACTCCGTCACTTGACTCATTTGTGATATTTATTAAAACAAATAACATTTATAATAAAACTCGAAATCGAGTTCAATCATCAGCGCGCCCAATCCGCAGTCGCCGGAATTAGCGACGATTTCGCCAATTATCGACGGTTTCCTTTGACTGAACGCGTGTATTAACCTCGACATCGGTTATAACCGATGTCCAGTCCCGCGATCCCAGTCATAACTGCCGGAGAAAACCTTGACCATGAATCAAGACTAAATTCGGACTCAATTCATCATGATTCTTCCCTATAAATACACACCCAAGTCTCTGGTAATCTTTTCGCTCAAAACCGCACAAATTCTCGAAGAAATTACACTCGCCGGAGATATTCTGTATTGCCGGACTTTCGCCGGAAAACCGAGACATACATCAAATCGGTAAATTTCTCGATTCTTTTGTTTTCAATCCATTGTTAGACTTATACTAACTTCAATCCTTCAACCAGAATCGGTCCCAGACGACGTTGCCGGATAATCTGCACTCGCTGGAAAATCTCTGAAATTTTCCGAAAACACGCTGTGAATCGGTACAAACATCTAAACCCTCTGATAATCCTTGTTTAGTAACTCAATTTCACAACTCATCGATCAAAACTGTTAATTGATTTAATCAGACGGGATTCACAAATCAGAGCCGACGACCATTACCGGAATTCTGAGGAAAACGTTTCTGTTCGGTACATTCGATTCCTTAACTCTTTTTATCCATTACATTTCAACCACTTATATGTCCGACGAATGATTTAAACCAGAACAGTCGAATATCGGTTGTCTGTGTTCATGAATGAAGAAGACGAAGTCAAACATTGTGTATAAGTATAATTAAAACAACTTATTAAACCGGGTTAGACACACAGTCCAGCGGTGGACTGTGTGCAAACACATAGTGCACGTCACGAGTTCGAACCTTACAAACGCACCGACTTTCCGAATTAAAACCAATTTTTTTTTTAAAACTGAATCAGAACAGGTCCCAGTATGTTTATAAGATTAATATAAACCGTAAGTTAAACAGATAAGACACACAGCCCAACTGGTTGGGCTGTGCGCTTACAAACCAATGGACCCGAGTTCGATCCGGCTTCCCTGCAACCGGTTCAACCAGTTTAAATCCTTTTAATATAAACCAAATAAATTAACATTTAATTAGTATATATATATAATTAAAACATAGAATATTTCGGGTTAGACACGTAGCTCAGTTGGTAGAGCTGCGTGCACGCGTACGAGAGGTCCCGGGTTCGAACCTCACTCAGCGCACCAATTACCACTGTCCGACCGGTCAACGGTCCGGTCAACGGACCGGTCAACGGTCAACCAAAAAGTCAAATTTTTTTTATTTTTTATTTATTTATTTAATTTAAAAATCAATTAAAAATACTTAAAAATAATATTTTTAAAGTTAGAAAATGACCTTAACTCATAATAATAAATCTAAAAATCCTATTAAAATTGTTAATAAAATCCACTTATTTACCGTACCATTTCGTTATTATTTTAGGTTAGTCTTTCCTCGTCGATCAAATCCCAAAACTCGTGTGCATTCAACATCACCAAAAGAACGCACCCAATGTGAGTGAATCTCTACCAATTCCCCGTTTTAATCATATTTTGGGGTGTATCATGTGTCGCTTATTATTTATTACATTTAAACACTTGTGCATCCATCATATCCATGATCAAATGTGTATCCAATATGTATCAATTGTTTGTGTGGTTAATGTTTAGATTAAATTTATCATTTTTAGTACATACATCATCATAGGCTCGTCTGTTCCCCATTACCTATGAGCGGAATGTGGCGTTGCCAACATTCGATCGGCTCCGTTTGATTGAGCCTTGATCTCACATACATTATCATAAGCTCGTCCATTCCCCATTACCTATGAGCGGAACGTGACATTGCCAACATACGATCGGCTCCGTTTGATTGAGCCTTGATCTCACAATACATTATCATTCATGTCATATACTCAAGCAAGGTGGTTTGTGATTGTTTGTTTATTTACGTTTGCTCACATATGATTATTGCACAATTTTTCCATATTAAATACAACAAGAAATCAATAACAAATGTTTTTAACAAGGTTCTCTCGCCAACTTTTGTTGACCCAAAATTCCCCATTTTTACACATGATACAGGTGATCCAGTTGAAGCAAGAAACATATAGGACGGCCTAGAAGAATAAACCAGTTTAGACTTTTGATTGTTTTATTTAGTTTTCATTTCCTTGTATTGTATGAATTTGGTTTGAACATTTAAGTGTAATTTGAATTTAATAAATATGAAACATTTTAGTAAACATCATGAGCTTTGGTGATAACCCAATTATGCCCCGACTCTTATTCCGCTGCGGGTCGGGGTGTGACATCAGACACTTAGCTACATAAGTGGTTATGGATTTCTTCAAACCTATCCACCAATAATTCTTTTTCAAATCTTGATACATCTTGTCACCACCCGGGTGAACTGAGTATCTTGAATTATGCGCTTCATGGAGGATTAGATCTCTAAGTCCTCCAAAGATTGGAACCCAGATTCTATCATTAAACCTAAAAATTCCATCTTTTCCAGGCGCTAACTGATCAATAGTTCCGCCTAATCCTTCATTAGGAGCATTAGCCTCTAATAGAGCTTGCTTTTGCGCATCCAATAGCTTCTCATTTAAGCTATTTCTGAGCTCAATGCTCTTGGCGTTAATCCTTATAGGCTTAACCCTTTCTTTGCGACTTAAGGCGTCAGCAACTACGTTTACCTTGTCGGGATGATAGCGAATCTCGCAATCATAGTCATTAAGTGTTTACATCCAACGGCGTTGTCGCATGTTCAATTCTTTCTGATTGAACAAATGCTGGGGACTCTTATGATCAGTGTATATGATACACTTGGTGCCATACAAATAATGTCTCCATAACTTAAGTGCAAATACAACGGCACCCAATTCCAAATCATGGGTGGTGTAATTCCTTTCGTGCACCTTTAACTGTCATGATGCATAAGCAATTACCTTGTCTTTTTGCATTAGCACACAGCCCATGCCAGTGTGCGACGCATCACAGTAAACAACAAAATCTTCAACACCCTAAGGTAGGGATAACACAGGAGCATTGCTTAACTTGTGTTTCAGAATCTCAAAAGATTCTTGTTGTTTTGGACCCCAATTATACTTAACATTTTTACGGGTCAGGGTAATTAAAGGAGTGGCTATTCTTGAAAAGTTCTCAATGAACCTTCTGTAGTATCCAGCCAATCCTAGGAAACTAGGAAACTCTAATGGGGTCTTGGGCACTTCCCAATTCATTATGGCTTCTATTTTGCCGGGATCCACTTGAATACCACGCTCACTTACAACATGTCCAAGAAATTGGACTTCTCTAAGCCAAAATTCACACTTAAAAAATTTAGCATAAAGCTTTTCCTGCCTTAACAATTCTAAAATGCACCGAAGATGTTTCTCGTGATCAACTTAATTACGAGAATAGATAAGTATGTCGTCTATGAAGACAATGATAAACTTATCCAAATACGGTTTCCAGACTCTATTCATGAGATCCATGAATGCTACAGGTGCGTTTGTGAGCCCAAAAGGCATCACCAAAAATTCAAAGTGACCATAACGGGTTCTGAAGGCTGTCTTATGAACATCCTCACTCCTAACCTTTAGCTAATGATATCCTGATCTTAGATCAATCTTGGAGAAGTAACTATCCCCTTGAAGTTGGTCGAATAAATCATCGATCCTAGGCAGAGGATATCGATTTCTTGATGGTTAATTTGTTTAGCTCTCGGTAATCAATGCACATCTGCATTGAACCGTCCTTTTTCTTAACGAAAAGAATTGGAGCTCCCAAGGCAAGGAACTTGGCTGAATAAAGCCTTTCTCTAAGAGTTCATCTAACTAAGTCCTCAATTCCTTTATTTCTGTTGGAGCCAGGCGATATGGGGCCCTAGCTACAGGTGCTGATCCAGGTATGATATCAATTCTAAATTCCACTTGCCTATCTGGTGGTAGGCCTGGTAATTTCTCGGGGAAAAAATCGGAATACTCCAAGATAACTAATAGGTGTCTTCAATACTTGGCTTAGGCTCATTAATGGTAACTTGTGCCATGTAAATGACACAACCTTTCCTCAAACACTTGGATGCCTTAAAGAACGACACCTTGTTCGGCAATCCGAAGTGTGAGTCTCCAGGGATGGTGATTATTTCACCAGATGGGTTTTTAATTTCAATGAGTTTCTTATCGCAGGCAATGTGGGCTAGGTTATGAGATAACCAATCCATGCCTAAAACTACATCGAACCATGCCAATTTCATTGGCAAAAGAGTGATGGGGATAGAATGATTATTAATGGACATAGTGTCACACCCCGACCCGCAGCGCAAAAGGTGATCGGGGCATGATTGGGTTTTCATCAAAGCTCATGACATTTATTATAATGTTTCATATTTATTATTACAATTTACAAGGAATCCTACAATCAAATCAAACAAATACAACATGTTCTATTCCTCCTTCTAAACTTCATTATTTTTCTTCTAAGGCAATTTCCTATGTTTTCCTTGCTTCATCCTGTTCACCTGTATCATGTGTAAAAATGGTTTTTGGATCAACAAAAGTTGGCGAGTGAACCTTGTTAGAAAACATTTATTATTTATTTCTTATTGTGTTTAATATGGAAAAATTGTGCAATATTCATATATGAACAAACGTAAATAAACATACAATAACAACAAATAGCATACAATAACAAACCAATAGCATACAATATCAAACAACAACAAACAATAACATACATTAACAAACCAATAGCATAGAATAACATATCAACTTGCATGAATATATAACATGAATGAAACTGTATATGTTGGCAACGTCACGTTCACGCTCATAATGTAATGGGGAACGGACGGCCTATGATAAATGTATGTACTGAAAATTATAAATGTCTGTGCGATCAAGGCTCAATCAAACGGAGCCGATCGTATGTTGGCAACGCCTGGTTCACGCTCATAATGTATTGGGGAACTGCTCAACGCTCATAATGTAATGGGGAGCGGCGGCCTATGATATTGCATGTACTGAAAATGATAAATGTCTGTGCGATCAAGGCTCAATCAAACGGAGCCGATTGTATGTTGGCAACGCCTGGTTCACGCTCATAATGTAATGGGGAACTGCTCAACGCTCATAATGTAATGGGGAGCGGCGGCCTATGATATTGCATGTACTGAAAATGATAAATTAAATCTAAACAATAACCACACAAACAGTTGATACAAGCTGAATACACATTTGTTCATGGATATGATGTATGCACAATGATTTAAATATAATAAATGGTAAGACACATGATACACCCCAAAAACGTGATTAAAACGGGGAGTTTGTAGAGATTCACTCACATTGGGTGCGTTCGGTTGATGATGTTGAATGCGCAAGAGTTTAGAGGATTGATCGACGAGGAAAAACTAACCGGAACAGGTCGTCGTTCTCAGAACTCCGGCAAGGATCGCCGGCTCTGTTTTGTGAGCTTCCTCAGTTAACAGCGAGTTTCTGGAAATTCCAGAAGTTTTCCGGCGAAAACAGAAAATCCGGCAACGTTCAAAAAGTAATTCCGACAACCAGAAAATATAGTAAACGTGAAATTAGAAGCTCTGGGAATGTAATTGAGTCGCGAGATGAGGATTTTGTTGAAGTAATTCCAGAATTGAATGTTTTCGGTTATAAAAACCAAACATCACCTGAATTCAAGTTCATTAATCGACTGAATTGATTTATAATGTCGGTTTATCGGCTATGTTCAAGATTCCGCGAGCACTCAAACGTCTTGGACGGTTTGAAAGCCGATATCGGTTTCAGCTGGCGCAACAGGCTGATTCTCAGTTGAAGATATGATTTAATTGTTTCCTAAAACTCACAAAAACATCAAGTGGCGGAGTGGTTGGGCGAGTGGAAGTTAAGTCTTTGTGGTTCCCGGCTGACCCGGGTTCGAAACCCGGCATCAGCATTTAATTTTATTTCATTATTTTTAATACATTTTCAAATATAAACTTTATATTCTAATATACTTATTAATTATGTATTGATTAAAATTAATTTGAGCATTAAATATGCAACAAAATTTTTTAACTGAGTGTTCGGTTAATAAATGAAGCGGGTTTGGTTAACCCGGTTTTTTACGGATGTTACAGTATCCCCTACTTTTAGAAATTTCGTCCCGAAATTTAAGTAGTGGCATGTTTGACTCAAAAGGGTGGTGTTTTAATTACATACTTAGAAGGGAGTAAGAGTTTAAATTTTGCTTGAGGCGGTAACGTTCCTTGTAAAGGTTGAGTACCCTGCTACAGGAATCGCTTTTTGATGCCTAAGATAATGGATATTGATAAAAAGAGTTGATTGACTAAGTATGATTTCATGCGCAAGAGTTTTGATACGCTTGAAAAGATAGGGTTATACCCTAAAAACAAAACTTCTACTACTAAAACCTACATGGAACTTCTCATAATCGCCTGACAATGCCTCTGATCCTTTGACGAGAATACTTATATATAGGAAGTACCAGCGGAGTATCCACCATACTCTTATCAAATTTTCATTGGTTTTATCAGTAAGTTATAATTAGTTCTATGTTGTGACTCTAGAACATAAACAAACACAATAACCAAAGCTTGAGTCTTAATTCTGATAGTATTCATGTTTGATGAAAGATAGTACCTCTCTCGTTTGTTATGATGGAGAGGTTAGTCTATGTAGAAGTGAGACACAACCCAACTTCCTTAAATGATAAGATTGAAATGATATGAATGCAAAATTAGTGAGTATAAAACAAACTTCAACCAAGACATTACTAACTCCTATATGGAACTTCTCATAGCCACCTGACAATGCCTCTGATCCTTTGGTAAGAATACTTATATATAGGAAGTACCAGCGGCCTATCCACCATATTCTTGTCAAATTTTCATTGGTTTTGTCAGTAAATTATGATTAGTTCTATGTGACTCTAAAACATAAATAAACACAATAACAAAAGCTTGAGTCTCAATTCTGAAAGGATACATGACTGAATGATGACGGTACCTCTCTCATTTGTTATGATGAAGGGGTTAGTCTATGTAAAAGTGAGACACAACCCAACTTCTTTAAATGATGAGATCGAGGTACGTCGAGATGTCTGATGATATGAATGTTAAAACAATGAGTATAAAACAAACTTGAGATAGTAATTCGCATTAAGATTCTTGGATTCAATTTTCAATTTACAAATGAGATACGTGAAGATTGAGATAAACATAAATAAAACATAAACACTAAGCGGTTGGAGTTGAATTCTTGATTTTTGGTGAAGAAACTAGTTGGGTGATTCGTTTGGGCCGTCATTATCTTCATCAGGATTGGTGTTGATGTTGTAAACCCTTCCTCTTGCTGGTGGCCTAGTGGTTAGGTTTTCTTGATTTGTTTGGTTAACTGGGTTTGCTTGAGCTTGGGCGTTTATGATGTTAATCAATCGAGGGAACGTGTTTCTAAAGTGGGTAGGGTCGCCACAATTGAAACAAGCTCGAACATATGGGAGCATGGGGTATTGAGGTTGTTGATATGTTTGGATCATGTTTTGAGTAGGGGGTAAGGTTTGGCTTTGAGAGGTGCGGCAAACCTTGCTCGAATGACCATAGCGTCCACAATTCGCACATAGTCGACAAGGTAAGGTAAATGGATGGTGATAAGAACAGGTATTGCATTGAGGGTGAGGTCCAAAGTAAGGTTTCTTATTTAGGTAAGTTGAGTTGGGTGCTACTTGAGTGATTGGGATAGCTTGGAGGGGTATGGCTTGTGACGTTGGTTGATTGTGTTGGGTGACAGCGAAAAGTTGCCCATCTCGTTTTCTCTTAGAAATGGGTTGGGAAGGGGATTCGGTTTGGGTGGAGTTTGAGGTTTCAGTTGATGCTTTATCCTTCTTCTTCTCCTCCTTGAAGTCCTTATTTCTTATGCGGTTCTCGGTGAGTTCTGTAGCTAACTCCATAGCTGCTTCCAAAGTTGCAGGTGTGGTACTTATTACAGAGTCTTGAATTTTTGAAGGAAGACCTAGAATATAGTGCTCGATCAAACGGTAAAGAGGAGTGAACAAGTTGGGGACCATTTGATTTAACTCGAGGAATCTCTTGTTGTATGTGGTGTGGTCGCCTTCCTTTTGTTTCAAAGAATAGAACTCATCCTCCAATTTCTTGATTTCGCTTCTTGGGCAAAATCGTCTTGTCATGATTTCCTTCAACTCTTCCCAAGTCAAAGTCATAGCATCTTCAACACCTCGTTTAGCCTTCTCTGTATTCCACCATGTAAGCGCTATTCCAAGTAAACGAGCAGTAGCATATCGCACTTTGCGATCATCGGGGCAATCGCAATTTCGAAAAGTGTTTTCCATTTCTTCAAACCAATGGAGGAGAGCGGTGACACCTTCAGTCCCTTCGTATTTTGGAGGGTCACAGGATTTGAAATGCTTGAGGGTGCATTTAGTAGCTTTTGGGGGAGGGTTGATAACATTTTGATCTTCTTGGTTGACAGGATTAGCGGTAAGGGCTTGTTGAACTTGAACTACAATGTTGGGTATTACGGCAGCCATTTGTTGAGCGATTTGGGCAGCCATACGCTCGCGAGCTTTTCCTGCTCTCATCTTCCTACGAGCGGAATTAGAAGACATCTACAAGGAATACATATCAAGAGTATGAGTTGGATGTTTTTGGGATCATGTGTCGTATTTAGGAATAAACATTCATAAAATAAACATAGCATAATAAATCTACTACATCCATAGGATGTCTTGGGCTTTGCTCGTAATTGGGCCTTGCATGCCGCCATACTTCACCTTCGTAATCATGTGGGCCCCCATGATTACCTGGTTTTTCATATGGTTCGCATGTGTTAGCTTGGTTACGTACACTAAAACCCGGAGAAAATCGAGAAATATGTATGTAACGTATGCTATTCGGAATGTATCCAGGTGTGGACACGGTGACACCTCAAAGTGGGGTTAGTTCGAACGACGTTTGGTGTGGCATGCTTTGGCCTAATAGGTCCTTCGTACTCTCATCATTAGTCCCCAGGTAGGCAAACTGGTCCGTTATATTGGATTTATACGAATGCCAACCTAGACAGAACGTTCCAACTACCGGTACTTGTACCCTTACAGTTACTACATGCCCGTCGCAGAACTCACTTTGATGAGATTTGAAAAATGAAAAATGCGACAAAATCTTGAATAACGGAAGTATGAAGATGATTCGAATATGTGAGCATTGAAATATGTATAATGAATGTGTATGTAAGTATGTATGTTTGACTGTAAGTATAATTCACTATGTATCACAAAATGTAGTATTGGAAGTATTTGCATGCATTTGTGTATGTAATAAATATGAAGAAATAAACATCATGAGTTTGCATATAACCACATAAACAATTAAAATCTAATCAACTATAGTATAGGCTCTAAGGGTCTAATAACCTATCCTATATCCCTATAGTCAAAAGCTCTGATACCAATCTGTCACACCCCGACACGCAGCGGAAAAGGTGATCGGGGCATGATTGGGTTTTCATCAAAGCTCATGACATTTATTATAATGTTTCATATTTATTATTACAATTTACAAGGAATCCTACAATCAAATCAAACAAATACAACATGTTCTATTCCTCCTTCTAAACTTCATTATTTTTCTTCTAAGGCAATTTCCTATGTTTTCCTTGCTTCATCCTGTTCACCTGTATCATGTGTAAAAATGGTTTTTGGATCAACAAAAGTTGGCGAGTGAACCTTGTTAGAAAACATTTATTATTTATTTCTTATTGTGTTTAATATGGAAAAATTGTGCAATATTCATATATGAACAAACGTAAATAAACATACAATAACAACAAATAGCATACAATAACAAACCAATAGCATACAATATCAAACAACAACAAACAATAACATACATTAACAAACCAATAGCATAGAATAACATATCAACTTGCATGAATATATAACATGAATGAAACTGTATATTTTGGCAACGTCACGTTCACGCTCATAATGTAATGGGGAACGGACGGCCTATGATAAATGTATGTACTGAAAATGATAAATGTCTGTGCGATCAAGGCTCAATCAAACGGAGCCAATCGTATGTTGGCAACGCCTGGTTCACGCTCATAATGTAATGGGGAACTTCTCAACGCTCATAATGTAATGGGGAGCGGCGGCCTATGATATTGCATGTACTGAAAATGATAAATGTCTGTGCGATCAAGGCTCAATCAAACGGAGCCGATCGTATGTTGGCAACACCTGGTTCACGCTCATAATGTAATGGGGAACTGCTCAACACTCATAATGTAATGGGGAGCGGCGGCCTATGATATTGCATGTACTGAAAATGATAAATTAAATCTAAACAATAACCACACAAACAGTTGATACAAGCTGAATACACATTTGTTCATGGATATGATGTATGCACAATGATTTAAATATAATAAATGGTAAGACACATGATACACCCCAAAAACGTGATTAAAACGGGGAGTTTGTAGAGATTCACTCACATTGGGTGCGTTTGGTTGATGATGTTGAATGCGCACGAGTTTAGAGGATTGATCGACGAGGAAAAACTAACCGGAACAGGTCGTCGTTCTCAGAACTCCGGCAAGGATCGCCGGCTCTGTTTTGTGAGCTTCCTCGGTTAACAGCGAGTTTCTGGAAATTCCAGATGTTTTCCGGCGAAAACAGAAAACCCGGCAACGTTCAAAAAGTAATTCCGACGACCAGAAAATAGAGTAAACGTGAAATTAGAAGCTCTGGGAATGTAATTGAGTCGCGAGATGAGGATTTTGTTGAAGTAATTCCAGAATTGAATGTTTTCGGTTATAAAAACCAAACATCACCTGAATTCAAGTTCATTAATCGACTGAATTGATTTAAAATGTCGGTTTATCAGTTATGTTCAAGATTCCGCGAGCACTCAAACGTCTTGGACGGTTTGAAAGCCGATATCGGTTTCAGTTGGCGCAACAGGCTGATTCTCAGTTGAAGATATTATTTAATTGTTTCCTAAAACTCACAAAAACATCAAGTGGCGGAGTGGTTAGGCGAGTGGAAGTTAAGTCTTTGTGGTTCCCGGCTGACCCGGGTTCGAAACCCGGCATCAGCATTTAATTTTTATTTCATTATTTTTAATACATTTTCAAATATAAACTTTATATTCTAATATACTTATTAATTATGTATTGATTAAAATTAATTTGAGCATTAAATATGCAACAAAATTTTTTAACTGAGTGTTCGGTTAATAAACGAAGCGGGTTTGGTTAACCCGGTTTTTGACGGATGTTACACATAGAGCATCCATCAAGAACGGAAGATGCTATCTCTAATGTTCCATCAGCGAGTTCTACCTCATATGTTATAACTAGAGTTCTTATGGGCAAGTTTAATAGTTTACTAAACTTATGATCAACAAAAGATTTATCTGCACTCGAATCGAAAAGAACTCTAGCATAAATATTGTTAATGAGGAATGTACATGTTTTGACAATGTTGTCATTAACAGCCTCTCTTGCAGTCATCTGAAAGGCACGAGCATTCTCCTTCTTGGCCTCTCCAGGCTTCGCATTATTACTCTTAAGATTCTTAGGGCAGTTAGTCTTGATATGCCCTTTTTCATTGCAGACGTAGCAGAGGGCATCCTTAAGATCCTTGCATTCTAAGGTCTTATGCCCCTTTCTCTTACAAATACCATAGGTTTGGCTTGTGGATGATAATTACACTGCCCCCAGTGCCCGCGGTTGCACGTCTTGCATGTTGGCATCATAGCCGACTTGTCTTGGTTCCTTTTGAACCCAAATCTCCCTTTATTTTTCTTATTGAACCTTTGTGAGTTGTCATCTTCTCTCTTCCTTTTCCCATCAGTTTCAGACTTAACTGACTTTTGCCTTACTAGATCAAGGGTGAGGGAGAGAGATAGGTCAATAGCGAACCTATAGGTACTAGGCTGACAGCCTTTACCATGCCCTTAATTTCAGGAGCTAACCCATTGATAAAACGCACAATGCGTTTGGTTTCAGGGGTGATCAGATAGGAAACTAACCTAGATAGGGAGTTAAAGTCAGAAATGTACTTCTGACAATCTAGGTTTTTCATTGAAAGAGACAAAAAGTATGTCTCTAACTTCTTCACCTCATGAGGCGGGTAGTAAGTTTCCTTAACTAATTCGACAAAATTAGGCCATCCTAAGTTGTACAGGTGGACTTTTCCCACAGATTGGATCATAGCTTTCCACCAGATTAAGCCATCACCCTTAATGGACTGTGATACCTATTTGACCACATCCTTATCAGCACAGCTGCTGATATCTACGATTGTCTCCATCTCATCCAGCCACTTTAGGACTTCCACAACTCCTTTTTCCCATTAAAATCTCAGGGCTTGCAGGAGACGAAATATTTATAGGTACATCCATCTTTAACAGAGCGGGACCTATCAGCAAAATCTATTTTCTTTGGTTCATTCTTCGCATTCAAAGAGTGAACGGAGCTCTCCTTATGAGCTGAGGATGGGGTAATCGATAATGGTCTAGAGCGAGTAGCACTCGACTCTTTAAGCTTTTCTATGGCCTTCCCCATGGCCTTTTCAACGGCTGCATCAATACGAGCTTGGAAGTTGTCATATTAGTGGCTATATTTTCTGCGTTATTAGAGTTAACATCCCGGTGGCTACTTTGTGCCTCATCAGAGTTAGCCATTTCTTCAAAGCTTTGGTTCTAAATACCAAATAAAATTCTTTCTTAGCCATGGTATTAAAACCTATTTCGGCTATAAACATTGGATATGACAATCCATTGCCTAATCAAGTTAGTGTGAATAACATCACAACTCTTAGGCTTATTATATCTATTTTTGGCCTAGGTCTCAAAAGGACCATCAAAGGCAAATTACAATTTGGACATAGTCCATATATTATTGGACAGTGGATCGCATTGTCACAACTGTCATTGTTATAATTGACAATTATATTAGGCTCATAAGCTTGTCATGAAAGACATAAAATTTTATGGCACATAGGCATGTCACTAATTGACATAAAATATGGCACATAGGCCTGTCACTAATGGACATAAAATATGACACTTAGGCCTGTCACTAATGGACATAAAATATGGCACATAGGCTTGTCACTAATGGACATAAAATTTGGATAGGGGGTTATATTAACCACAGTTGTCATTGTCATTTGACAATATAATATTGCGCAAAGGCAAATCATCACTAAATGGATGTTAAATCATAGCCCCAAAGGCAATACATCACTAATGGATGTTTAATCATAGCCCAAGGGCAATACATCACTAATGGATGTTTAATCATAGCCCCAAGGGCAATACATCACTAATGGATGTTGCCCCAAGAGCAGTACATCACTAATGGATGTTTAATCACAGCCCCAAGGACAATACATCACTAATGAATGTTTAATCATCGCACTAATGATATTAGCCGGGATCAAGTTTGATCACGTAGGCTATATAAGGTTAGGACATAGTCCATTACCTTGAAGGCTAGTGTGGTTCCTCAAGTCACACTACCAGGAGTACGAACATTCCTGAATGTTAACATAAGAGTACCTTAATGGTTGATTAATAGTCTCGGTCGCATTGACCTTAACGACTTGGAGGCTTGAACTTAAGTCCACCACCTCTGGGTAGAAGGATAACTTCCCTTAACTATCATGATAGAAGGCCCTTTTTATCCTTAAATATCATTTATAATGTTGGCCAATTATGTGGTCTGTGCCACTTGGATAATCAAAACCATTAAGATCTTTTTGGAACTATATCATAGAGCATAAATTTCGAATGAAATCGAGACGCTCGTTTGAAGAGGATGAATACTTATATATAATTCCAAAAATACTTCATTAAATTCCAAATAGAAATTGTAATACTAGAAACAATGAAATAAACTGTCCATGCAAGGACTTAAAGAAATAAAAATGTCCATGCAGTGACTAAGTAAATAACAATGTCCTCGCAGGGACTAACATAAGTTATTAGAAGAGACTTCACTCGTCCTTCTTTCCCTTAACCAGTTTGGAGAGTTTCTTGAAGAACTTGTTCGTCTTCTTCTCCGTTTTCTCTGCTTGTTGTTGCATTTCTTTCATTCGTCCTAAGGCTTCGTTAATGGCCTCAAGTGGTGGCGGAGGTTGTGGTTGTGGTTGCGGTTGTGGCATAACAGGATACTGGTATCCATAAGTTAGATATCCAGTAGGTGGATAAGCAGGTGGGAAAGGAGACGGGTAAAGTGCGTTATGCATGACCGCTTGCGCGTAAGGGTCATGCGACCATACTTGATAGTCTACTGGTGTAGACGGGTTAAAAGGGTCATATCTAGACGTATCCGGATATGTTGGGATAGGGTTACTATAACCAGATGGTGGTGGTTGAACTGTAGGCGTTGGTGTTGGTTCCACCACAGGTGAGGTGCTAGAGGGTCCACCCATTGGTGGATCCTCTTGAATGGTGGGGTAGGATTTAGCAATGGTGGTAGCGAACCCGACCGTTGACCTGCACGTACTGACATACGTGCTCCTCTTTTCCTCCTTGGCGACTCAGGTGGCGGCTGATGATGTTCCACTGGTTCTATGTGAACATCTTCTTGTATAGGAGGTGGTTGAGAGTGATGGGAAGGAGTGTTGGCAAAGGTCAATTGGTTCCAATATTGGTCCCATTCGTTAGGACCTTGGCATGGCGATCCGGCGTAAGAGTTCGAATCGTTTGAGATTTCTATGGGATGCGTATGCGATCCCGACGGCGGCATCTCCGGGTGGGAGTCCTCGTCCATGGGGTTTGGTTGGTCTAACTGATTTTGATCGACTGGAGGTGTGTTAAAGTACTGGTTGGGGTTAAATTCATCCTGATAAGAATGATGGGAATGGTGAGAGTGGTGTGAATGATGTGAATGGTACGAGTGATAAGAATTTTGGGTATGGGAAGGTGAGTGTTGTGGTAGTGGCCATGAATCCCCCGAATCTTCATAGGGGTTCGGGTGATGTGGATGTGGAGGGATATTCCTGAAGGTCCTCCCCTCATTGGTCCTTTTCCTCTTCCTCGTACACGTGGCGGCATTTTCCAGTTAAAATCAATTCAAAAACAATACTAATAACTTAATAATGAAATGAGTAATCCTAGGTCAATGCCTAGACTCGGAAGTCTAAGAAATGTGCTTGTGTAAGTTTGAGATTAAACATAAGAAGGATAGTGTTTAATTTTTCTCAAACGTTGGCTCTAATACCAACCTGTCATACCCCAAATTTTCAATCCAAATCCATACACCGGTGGGCCTGGGTGGGGAGTATCATGACGTCAGTAGATAACATCATAGTCAATTAAACACGGCATAGCGAAAGTCTTGGAGTAAAATTACTATTACAAACCAAATGTTCGAAATACAAAATAATATACAGGCTCGTAATAGAAGATCCACAGGCGGATCATAAAATGTACAAAGACAGAATATAAAACAGACTTTAGGGCAGATCTAAGGATTTGCAAGATCCTCTTATTTCACTACCAAGCAGCTTCCAGCCTATTTCGTATTGTACCTGCAGCTTGGTCTTTTGAAAATATGTCAGCGGTATATACACGCGACTGACTCATTTTGAAAACATTTTAGAAATAGATTTAAGTGCACATGGCACAAATCTTTTATAACTTGGGAAAGTTACTTTGTAACCTTGTTAACAGATTCACATGTTTGTCCATACATACAGGGCCCGATACAGAGACCGAGATATGATTAAGTACACACCACTTATAACTCACAAAGGAGTTATCCCCAACGTCTTGGGTAATTTGCATTTGAGCGTCTGTCAGGTGTATGCCTATACCCCGCGCTAAGGTCGTGGCCATTATCTAATGTAATGAGCTGAGGATATCCAGTACACGGTAGTTAACCCCTGATGTTTAAGTTATCAAACAAAACTGATTAAAACGGAATATGCGGATTTACTAGCCACAATCCGTCATTTGATTGATCCCATTTCCGACCAAGCGATAATAATTTACCGTATCCCAAGTCAGTATAGGGAAAATAAGTCAAGAGTATTTACCAGAGCTAGTCTTGATTTAAAAATGCAAGATTTAATATCTCAGCCGTATCCAAAATGATCTAAGTACAGATAACATTTACCGGAAGGCTCTAGTCTGGATTATGGCATAAGCTAACCAATTAAATACTAATGGTCTTATTTAAGTCGTAGACTTAGACCGAGTAGTGTACATGATCAAAACGTATAACGGTTGATTAAACGATGACCGAATAGAATGTAGTTTAAACCCGACAAGAACTTTGACTTGTATTATATGGTAACCTATAAACATTATGGATTTTGAGTTTAAAATGATAAGGTTAAACCCTTTTTGGTTAATTTTCGTAAACTAGTTACATATACTTAACCATGCGCATATTAGCGATATCGGGTAACCGGATAAGTCATGGGCAAGTTATATATGCCATTATATTTAAATAAGTTGTAATATCAATAAGATATCAACTTATATGCTGTTAAGGTTTAAAATAAAATTATGCCTCATAAGGGCATTTCGGTAATTTCATATCGTATAAAAGGAACTTGAATATAATTAATTGTTATAATTATAAATAATCCAGAAAAATATTTTATTTATGATATAATATCAGTAGGATATCAATTATATGTCTAATTTATATTTCAAGACCAAACTATGCACCGAATGGGCATTTTGGTCATTTTACACATAGTTTAAAAAATATTTGAGATTCTGAGTTCATATCATATACCTACTACAAAAATATCTAAAATAAGGTTTAAAATCAGTAGGTAACAAGTCTTAGTTGATAGTTATGGTTTCAAACCATACTATGCGCCAAAACGACGCTTATGTCGTAAAATGACGATTTATGCGATGATTAACGAAAACTGATATTAAGGTCAGATTAAAATGTCTTAGATATTTTATTTAATATAGCATATCTATAGGTAAAATATTTACGTTGAAAATATTTGATTAAAACCGATTTATGAGCCACAAGGGCTTTATCGTCATTTATCGACATAATACAAGAACCTGTTTGTAAACTCAGTTTATAATCTGATTTGACATCCCAAGTAATCCTACTTATAATATTACATCAGTAGGAAACTTATTTTCAAGTTCATTATCATTTAAACCTTGTTTTATGCAAAAATGGCATTTTAGTCAAAAATTGCATAATTACGGAACTTGTGCATAAACTTGGATTATGATTATGATCATGTAGTATGACCCCAGAGGGTTATGCTAGATTATATTACCATCATAATTCAACCTTAGATCAGTATCCAACTATTCTAAATCGGGTCAGAATCGAAAGTCAAAGCAGAAATCAAACTTCGCGACTTTCGGTTACGAACTGACCCTAGAACTGAAATTGAAGAGCCGAACATGTTGTTACATGTTCTAATAATTATTACCAACTTGTTTAAGTGTCAAAACAAGTTTCATAACATATATAAGATCAAATTATGATTTTTCTAAAAAAATGGCCTGTTTAACTTTTTAATATCATAACTTTGACCCGTCAATTGGTCTAGCAAACGTGATCTTCAGGAGGTGCCCTTTATAGGGACTAACACCTACCTTATTATAATCACTTAGCCATGTTCATTACGAACAGTGGCTGGACCGTAGTGGTCTTAACCGAAAGTCAAGGCGTTTTCCGTAAAACGCTTGACTTTTGGCTATAAAAGCCTATAAACGAAAATGCAAGGGCAATGAACACTTACAAGAGGTTCCTAGAATGCAAGAGAACTAAGTTGGATGCTCCTTTCAGTTAGGAACTTCCAGAGGAGGGAGAAGAGTTGAAAATGAGAAAGGTGCAAGTTCAAAGGTTGAACCTTTGCACCTATTTATAGTTGGAGAGCTTGAAGGAGGTGATGCCAGGTGCTAAGAGGTGTAAGAGAGAGCTTACAAGTGTCCTAAAATGTGGCATAGCTGTTTGAAAGTCCCTAGTTTCGATTTAATGGTTTTTTTGGCAATATGTGTGGAGGCCAAGCAAACTTTCTGCAGACACAGGCCTCTCGCGCCCTGCGAGAGGCCAGGCCTTAGCTACTCGCGCCCCGCGAGCGCCCTATGTCAGATTTCAAAATTTTTCACATTTAGCCCCTCAACTTATTAAACCCCTTTAAACCTTCTAAAATACCTTTTTAGCACTTTTAGCCCTCCGTAGCCAATACTTGGTGTACCCGGGATTATGCCCGGACATTGTCAAGCACTCGGTTCGTTAAAAGGTCACTCAGAGGTATAAATTAACATGTTGACACTTTAATCCCTCCAACGTCCAACTTTTATAAAAATTACAGATTTAATCCCTCTCGTCCAATAAATGCGACATATGAGAGTTAGGACTTCGTAAAAGATCATCAGAGGCTCATTATAAGCATGTTGACTCCGATGTCACTCAGAGGCTGGGAATGTTGACACAACGGTCAATCAGAGGCCAAGTTTTAGTATGTTGACACTAATGGTCACTCATAGGCTATGTTTTAAGCATGTTGACACTAATGGTCACTTAGAGGCTCGGTTTATGCATGTTGACATCAGAAGATCACTCCGAGACTTAGTTTGAGCATGTTGACGCTTTTAGTCCCTGTTAGTGTTTAATAGACTAAAAATAAAATATATAACACGTGCCGCTATATGATTGGACATGATTTTACAGGGTGTTACACATGTCCTTAGTCCTTCTTAAGTACTTAAGAATGTTCTTCATTGCAGCCTAGTGACTCTCTCCTGGATTCTGTTGATATCTACTTGTCATGTTAAGAGCATACGAGACATCAGGTCTAGTACATAACATGGCGTACATGATAGAACCAATAGCAGAAGCATATGGAACTCTTTCCATTTTCTTTTTTTCCTTTTCAGTGTTTGCACACTGCTTGCTATTAAGAACGGTTCTAGGTGCCATGGGCAAGAGCCCCCTTTTAAGTTTTGCATTGAGAAGTGTCGTATCTTATCAATATATGTACTCTGACTCAAACCTAATAACTGCTTTGATCTATCTCTATAAATCTTTATTCCTAGAATATAAGTTGCTTCACCAATATCTTTCATTGCGAAACATTTACCCAACCAAGCCTTAACATCTTTTAGGATACGGATACTGTTTTCAATGATTAGTATGTCACCTACATACAGAATGAGAAGAGTGATATAGCTCCCACTAGATTTCTTGTAAAACACACGGTCATCTTCGTTTTTTAATAAAACTAAACTCTTTGATTTTCTGATTAAAATGGAGATTCCAACTGCGAGATGCTTGCTTTAACCCATAGATGGATTTATTTAGCTTGCGCACCTTATTAGGATTCTTTGGATCGACAAAACCCTCAGGTTGAACCATATAGACATCTTCAAGTAAGTGTCCGTTAAGGAACTCGGTCTTGACATCCATTTGCCATATCTCATAGTCAAAATACGTATCAATGGCAAGTAGAATTATAATAGACTTAAGCATGGATACTGGCAAGAAAGTTTCCTCATAATTAATTCCTTGAGTCTGGGTGAGCCCTTTCATTACAAGACTTGCTTTGTAGGTTTGCATAATTCAATCCATGTCGGTATTCTTCTTGAAGATCCATTTGTTTCCTACAGTCCGACCTTCGGTGGGAAGATCAACCAAATCCCGGACTTGGTTATCATACATGGATTGCATCTCTCTGCATTCATGGCTTCTTGCCATTTCTTGGATTCTGAATCCAAAATTGCAACTTTGTAAGTAGCAGGTTCAGCTTCATCAATCATGAAGATATCGTCATACATTTCAGGTGCACGACGATCCCTAGTACTTCTTCGAACACTTGGTGTTTCTGTTGTTTCTTGAGTCCTCTCAGGCTCAACTTCAACAATTGGATCAGTTACTTCTAGTTCTGTCTGAACAACTTGTTCAGTCACTTGTGATTCTAGAATTTCTTCAGCATCCACATGGTTTTCTCCAATCCCTCACGCCAGAAGCTCTTCCTCCAAGAACGTGCCTCTGCGTTTAGTGAAAATCTTATTTTTAGTGGGGTGGTAGAAAAGGTAACCGCATATCCGACGAAAACCAATTTTTCGCCTCTAGGATCTAGTTTATCCAAAGATTCTATAACATTCGTCAATAAATGAATGAATCCTAGAACCCGACCTGTTTTTGTAACTCAATCCGTTTTCATATTCCACGTAATCTTGTTTTATGTTTAAGCAATAAAATGTCTTGGATTCTATGTTTTGATCATACATGTTATCATATCTGGTGATTTATAGTCTTATACATGTTTAAGACAACCTTGTAAATTCATTTCCATGTATTTTGAAGCAACCCTCCATATCTCAAGGTCTAAAACTAAGGTTTTCCTTAAGTTAATCAAAAACTTTGGAGACCTCGTGAACATACCTAACACATCATATCCTAACCTTCTTATCATTCAAAATTCATTGTATACATGCCTTAAGATAGGATATTGTGTTTTGGAGAGTTTAGATGTAAATGATCGCAAGTAAAAAGCTCTACATGTCATATTCTTAGTTTTGTCATAAGATGACTTTCGGGTGACTTTCTTGCTAACTTTTCTCCATCCTTGAGCTATCATTCTGGTCCATTCAAAGCTCCAAGATATACTTGGTATAATAAGGATCAAATAGGTTCAAATGGTGCATAAAACTGAGCTCCAGCGTAATGGGAATCACAAACACAAGTTTTAGAACATAACCCTCGACCTGCATCAAGACCCAAGGTTTAAGCCCAATTCTCGACACAATGGATGTTGGATTACTCTCTTCCATATGATAGTACTCTGAAAATAATGAACGTAGGAGAAAACCATGCACGAAACGGAGTTATAACGAAGCGGGAATCGCGAAAACAAGTTTGGTGTGTGTTGCTGATTTGAAAGACGCGAAAATCTTGTTTTAAAGTCATCCCACATCGCCCAATCACCATTTTGTGCTCCATTTCACACCTATAAATATCCTTGCTTGGTTCTTATAGCTTGCAACTCCTAGTTTGAGTATAAACAAGTGGAATAACCAAATTTGGTGGCTCCACAAGCACAATAGCCCTTTGGGTGTGGTGTGTAGTAGTTTTTATTTCCGCTTTCGACGAGGAGGTGCTGCCTTTCAAGCTCTTCTCATTTTGTAAAGTTCTTCTTCGAGGTAATCTTCCTTTCTTTGTTTTTTTAATATTCATTTATTTATTGCTTTCGTAGTTTAATTAGTTTAGTTTAGGTTCTTAGTTAATGAGCATTAGGCTCGTTAAGGTAGCCTAGTTTAGGCTCGCCTTTTGGCTTTTCATAGCCTTGTAGAGGCTCGTTAGGCTCAACGAGTAACATATCATGTTTGTTCATTTAGCTATGCCTAGCATAATGTTTACTTTTTTTTGTTGCATTCGTTTGTCTAGCTTAAATCACGCTTATCAATTGGATTTTCTCCTTATTCTCGTGCGGTTTTTCACTAAGGATTAAAAACGCAAACACTGTGAGTGAATCCTTACAAATTCCCCTTTTTATTCACGTTTTAGGGTGTATCATGTGTCGTAATTTACTTTATTTATACAAATACATGTGCTACCACCATTATGTGATCTAATGTGTATATTTGTTTGTTGTGGTTATGTGTGGTTACATTTTATCATTTCAGTGCAATCATTCATTTAAGGCCCATCAGTTCCTCGTGGGATACGAGTTGAGCATTAGGTGCCTCATTAGATCGGCTCCGTTTGATTGAGCCTTGATCTTAAGTTCATCATTCATCATGTTCATATGTTCATTGTTAATATTTTGTGTTTTGTGATTTAATTATATATACATATGCTCATATATGGTCCATGCACATTTTTATTAAAATAACCAATTTAACAAACTGTTTAAATGTTTAACTTAGATTCACTCGCCAACCTTTGTGGACCCAAAAACCATTTTTACACATGATACAGGTGAATAGGTACGAAGAGAAGATTGGACATAGGATGGGCCTTAGTTAACAAGAAACGAATTAGTGCAATATACTTGTTATAAACATTGTCTTGTGTTTGTAATTGTTTATGTGAATTATTTGTATTGTGAGACATTGATATGAATTAATGAATATTTAACAAGTAATAGCAAGTCATAAGCTCTCGAGTTACCCAGTCATACCCGATCACCTATTCGCTGCGGGTCGGGGTGTGACAGATTGGTATCAGAGCTATTAACTTTAGGGATATAGGATAGGTTATTAGACCCTTAGAACCTATACTTTAGTCAACTAGGACCTATGTGCTTATGTGATTTTATGTTTTGTTTGACTTATGATTTGCTATTGCCCAGACATTTAATTTCACACAGAAACGCATGCAAGCACTCTCTTTGTTACTTGATTATGTGATACTTGCAATGTGTTATAATTATGTCATGAAGTCTACATATATGTTACATATATACATATCACTCCACCTAAAATGTACCATACGAAACTTATGAAACACTTTTTTTATAAGTTCTCGATTTTCTTTAAATTTTCGAAACATTTCTCTCCATTTTCCAAATACTTATTTTTATGTTATTCAAACTTTTGTGATGTTTTTAGTTTTCAAATCTCATCAAGGTGAGTTCATGTGACGGGCATGTGGTAACTGGAAGGGTTCGAGTATCGGTAGTCGGGATGTCCTGTCTAGGATTGGCATTCATATAAATCCGAATCAACGGACCAGATTGTCTACCTGGGGACTACTGATGAGAGTACGAAGGACCTATTAGGCCAAATCATGCCACACCAAACGTCGTGTGAACTAACCCCACTTTGAGGTGTCACCGTGTCCACACTTGGATGCACTCCTACTTTCATACGTTACATTCACATTTCTCGATTTTCTCCGGGTTTTAGTGTACGTTACCAGGCTAACACATGCGAACCATACGAAATCCCGGTAATCATGGGGGCTCACATGATTGCGAAGGTGAAGTATGGCGATATGCAAGGCCCAATTACGAGCAAAGCCCAAGAACACTTTAAAAGTGTTGTGTTATCATAAGTTATTGTTTTCAAATACTCCCCAAAGTTTTCATTTTATCATATGTTTATATTTTTTTCACATCCCTGCTAGCAAATCCATCAACAGAATCTCACAATCTCGTTTGCGTAAATTCCTGTAGATGTCCTTTAGGCACCTTCTTGGAGGAAACAGAACCGGAAACTCCAGTAGACGCATGGCTGCCCAAATTGCCAAGCAAATGGTTGCCGTGATTCCTAACATTGTGATCCAATTTCAATAAGCCCTCACTAATAACCAAGTCAATCAAGTCGAACCAATCGCTGTAAATGCTCCCGCAACTACATCCAAGTGCTCCCATAAGCACCTCAAGTCTTGTGACCCCCCGAAATATGAGGGAACAGAAGGGGTCACTACACTCCTGCGATGGTTCGAAGAAATGGAAAGCACCTTCCTAAATTGTGACTGCCCTAACGATCGCAAGGTTCGTTATGCTACCGGTCGTCTCATTGGAGCAACTTTAACCTGGTGGAACACTGAAAAGGGTCGAAGAGGGGCTGAAGCTGCTGTGGCCCTAACTTGAGAACAACTCAAGGAACTAATGACTAAATGGTTCTGTCTTAGGAGTGAGATCAAGAAGTTGGAGGACAAATTCTACCGCTTAAAGCAAAATGATGGAGACCATACGGCTTATAACAAGCGTTTCCTCGAGCTCAACCAGATGGTCCCAAATATGTTCACTCCTCCTTACCGTCTCATTGAACATTACATGAGGGGTCTTCCTTCTTGTATCCAGGATTCCGTGATGGGCACTGTACCCACAACATTGGAAGCTGCAATAGAATTAGCCACCGAACTCACCGAAAACCATATCCGAAATGGAGACTTTAAAAAGAAGGGCACAACTAACAAGGTTTCAATGGAAGAGCCAAAGACAACCAAGATCGAAACATTCTCCCATTCCGATACCAAACGAAAGCGTGACGGTAAAACTACGCTATTGCCTCAACTAACCCAACTTCACAAGCCGTACCATTCCAAGCCATCCCAATCACCCAAATGGCACCCAACCCAGCTTATCCAAACAAGAACCCTACACTGGTCCCCACCCTCAATGCAACACTTGCCACTATCACCACCAACTCACCGTACCCTGTCGTCTATGTGCCAATTCACGTGTCGCACTCCTCAAAACCAAGTTTCACCTCTTGCCCAAAACATGATCCAGCCCTACCAACCACCGCATTACCCCATGGTGCCATATGTTCGAGCATGCTTTAATTGTGGTGATCCTACTCATTTCAGAAACACGTGCCCTAGGTTGGTAAACATCATCAACGCTCAAGCCCAAGCAAATCCAGTTAACCAAGCGAACCAGGCAAACCCAGCACCCCCACCAGCAAGAGGGAGAGCCTACAACGTCAACGCAAACCCAGTTGAGGTCAACGACAGTGCGAATGAACAACCTAACTAGTCTTTCTCCCATCATGAAGACTCAAGACTCTGCTCCAGTTGTTTATTTTATTTTTATTCCCAATCCAAGCTTTAATAAATTCCATTACTTGTCCCGACTATTCAAATTACCATTGTTTTCAATTTAGGTAATAATGTTTCAAGATTTCATTATTTCATATTAATGCCACTAATGCAATTTATATCACGCTATGCCAATTTGTTTCATTACATGTCTCTATACATCGATTAAATTTCATGTTATTCGTGTTATCATACATCACGACGAACCCCGTCTCATCATTTAGGGAAGTTAAGTCGTGTCTCACTTTTTCATAGACTGACCACTTCCTCATAACACAAGAGAGAGGTACCGCCGTCATTTAGTCTTCGTCTCTTCGGATTCGAGATTCAAGCATGGGTTATTGTGTTTGTTTATGTTTGGTAGATTTTAGGATGAGTCACATAGAACTAATCGTGACTTAATAACAAGGCCAATGAAAATTTGACAAGGACATGGTGGATACGCTGTAGGTACTTCCTATATATAAGTGTTCTTGTCTGGTGATCAAAAGCATTGTTAGACGGTTATGGGAAGTTCTATGCAAGTAGTGTCAATCTCAATTTGGATAACGATGTGGTTGATGATTTCGTTTTGTGACGTAACTTTATCATTATGAGGCTTTGATTTTCTCAAAACCCCTTATATGAGACAATATCCAGTTAGCCATCTCCGTGTTACAACACTTTTCATTTTTACACCTCAGGCATCAAAAAGCGATTCATGTAGCAGGGTATTCAACCCTTACTAGGAACGTTACCGCCTCAATCAAAATCCAAACTTCACACTCACCTGGTTATGTATATCCTTAGCATCATCGAGATTTTTATTACCTAGCATACTCGAGATCCAATCTATAAGAAACACTATTAACTAACCCTCCAAAACGGTTCCCTCCTAATTTTGAAACGAAATTCCTAAAAGTAGGGGAGACTGTAACATCCGCCAAAAACGGGTATCCAGAAGTCCGACCCACTTTGAAATCCGGATCCTAACCTTTAAACTTTGGAAATTTTCACGAAATAAATAACCGTTGAAAAATTTTACTCTTTAATTTAAATTCATTTATCGATTTATTTATTTATTAATTTAATTTAATTTAATTAATATCACAATTAAAATCATTATTAAAATCTAGTTAGGTTTTAAAGTGAGTTTTAAGGTAATATGTGTTAGTAGCCAAGTTAGTTTGGATAGTAGAGTTAAGGGATCTGATTTGTAACATTTCAAAACTTTAAATTAAAAAGAAATATAAAATAGTGGACAAGGTATTCGAACCCAGGTCTCACTAACAAACAAAACACTTGATCCACTCCACCACATCAAACCTTTGTTAAAATTTTCATTTCCAAAATCCTTAAACACTGCAATCCTTTTTGAATTACCTTTACCCCCCCAAATGTTAAATAGCTAAACGGTTACCTCCTAATTTCGGGACGAAATTACCAAAAGTAGGGGAGGCTGTAACATTCGTCAAAAAAATGAATGAATCCTAAAACCCGACCTGTTTTTGTAACTCAATCCGTTTTCATATTCCACGTAATCTTGTTTAATGTTTAAGCAATAAAATGTCTTGGATTCTATGTTTTGATCATACATGTTATCATATCTGGTGATTTATAGTCTTATACATGTTTTAGACAACCTTGTAAATTCATTTCCATGTATTTTGAAGCAACCCTCCATATCTCAAGGTCTAAAACTAAGGTTTTCCTTAAGTTAATCAAAAACTTTGGAGACCTCGTGAACATACCTAACACATCATATCCTAACCTTCTTATCATTCAAACTTCATTTTATACATGCCTTAAGATAGGATATTGTGTTTTGGAGAGTTTAGATGTAAATGAACGCAAGTAAAAAGCTCTACATGTCGTATTCTTAGTTTTGTCATAAGATGACTTTCGGGTGACTTTCTTGCTAACTTTTCTCCATCCTTGAGCTATCATTCTGGTCCATTCAAAGCTCCAAGATATACTTGGTATAATAAGGATCAAATAGGTTCAAATGGTGCATAAAACTGAGCTCCAGCGTAATGGGAATCACAAACACAAGTTTTAGAACATAACCCTCGACCTGCATCAAGACCCAAGGTTTAAGCCCAATTCTTGACAAAATGGATGTTGGATTACTCTCTTCCATATGATAGTACTCTGAAAATAATGAACGTAGGCGAAAACCATGCACGAAACGAAGTTATAACGAAGCGGGAATCGCGAAAACAAGTTTGGTGTGTGTTGCTGATTTGAAAGACGCGAAAATATTGTTTTAAAGTCATCCCACATCGCCCAATCACCATTTTGTGCTCCATTTCACACCTATAAATACGTTTTCTTGGTTCTTTATAGCTTGCAACTCCTAGTTTGAGTATAAACAAGTGGAATAACCAAATTTGGTGGCTCCACAAGCACAATACCCCTTTGGGTGTGGTGTGTAGTAGTTTTTATTTCCGCTTTCGACGAGGAGGTGCTGCCCTTCAAGCTCTTCTCATTTTGTAGAGTTCTTCTTCAAGGTAATCTTCCTTTCTTTGTTTTTTTTAATATTCATTTATTTATTGCTTTCTTAGTTTAATTAGTTTAGTTTAGGTTCTTAGTTAAGGAGCATTAGGCTCGTTAAGGTAGCCTAGTTTAGGCTCGCCTTTAGGCTTTTCATAGCCTTGTAGAGGCTCATTAGGCTCAACGAGTCTAACATATCATGTTCGTTCATTTAGCTATGCCTAGCATAACGTTTACTTTTTTTGTTGCATTCGTTTGTCTAGCTTAAATCACGCTTATCAATTGGATTTACTTCTTATTCGCGTGCGGTTTTTCACTAAGGATTAAAAACGCAAACACTGTGAGTGAATCCTTACAAATTCCCTTTTTTATTCACGTTTTGGGGTGTATCATATGTCGTAATTTACTTTATTATACAAATACATGTGCTACCACCATTATGTGATCTAATGTGTATATTTGTTTGTTGTGGTTATGTGTGGTTACATTTTTTCATTTCAGTGCAATCATTCATTTAAGGCCCATCAGTTTCTCGTGGGATACGAGTTGAGCATCAGGTGCCTCATTAGATCGGCTCCGTTTGATTGAGCCTTGATCTCAAGTTCATCATTCATCATGTTCATATGTTCATTGTTGATATTATGTGGTTTGTGATTTAATTATATATACATATGCTCATATATGGTCCATGCACATTTTTATTGAAATAACCAATTTAACAAACTGTTTAAATGTTTAACTTAGATTCACTCGCCAACCTTTGTTGACCCAAAAACCATTTTTACACATGATACAGGTGAACAGGTACGAAGAGAAGATTGGAAACGAATTAGTGAAATATACTTGTTATAAACATCGTCTTGTGTTTGTAATTGTTTATGTGAATTATTTGTATTGTGAGACACTTGATATGAATTAATGAATATTTAAAACAAGTAATAGCAAGTCATAATCTCTCGAGTTAACCCAATCATGCCCCAATCACCTATTCCGCTGCGGGTCGGGGTGTGACAGATTCTAGAGTGACATGGGTGTTACAACCCCAGACCTTAAGATAGGATACTTTAGGTTTCTTTCCATTCCATATCTCATAAGGTGTTTTGTCAACCTTCTTCATTGGAGCTATATTTACAAGTCTTGCGACGGTTTCCAGAGCATAACTCCAAAAAGAGTGTGGGAGGGTTGTTCGACACATAATTGATCGAATCATATCTAAAGAGTTCGATTTCTCCGCTCAGCCACACCAATATGCTGTGGAGTTCCAGGTGGAGTGAGTTGTGAAACTATTCCACAATCCTTTAGGTTGTCGATGCACTCCTGACTAAGATACTCACTGCCTCGGTCTGATTGAAGCATCTTAATAATTCTACTTAGCTGATTCTCTACTTTGTTTTGGTACTTCTTCAACTTTTCAAGTGTTTCAGGTTTATGCTTCATAAGATATACATAACCATATTTATTGAAATCATCAGTAAATGTAACAAAGTATCTTTCTCCATGTCTTGACATTGTTCTGAATGGACCACATACTTCTGTATGTACAAGTCCCAAAAGATCATTAGCTTTTTCTCCAACATTTGAAAAAGGTGTTTTTGTTAACTTTCCACTTAAGCATGATTCGCATTTGCCAAACATTTTTGAACCCTTGGAATCTAGGATTCCTGCGGTTTTGAGTTGTTTAACATGGTTCTCGCTTATGTGACCAAGTCTAAAATGCCACATATACGTCTCATTAAAGTCTAGCTTATTATGTTTATAGGAGATGTTGCATAATATGTTATTGTTTTGATTTCTATCTCATAGATTCCATTGTTTGGTTTTGCATCAAAGTAATATACATCATTAAAATAAGCAGAAATAAATTAACCATTAAAACGATGATTGAAACCTTGTCCATGCAAAGCAGAAACCGAAACAATATTTTCAGTAACACTAGGAATAAAACAAACATTGTTCAAAACAAGTTCTAAACCAGAAGGAAGTAAAAGAACATATTCTCCAATCGCCTTCACAGCAACTCTTTGTCCATTGCCAACATGTACCTCCAAGTCGCTCTGTTTTAGCTTCCTAATCTTTCTTAGTCCCTAAAAAGCATTACAAATGTGAAAACCACATCCTATGTCAAGCACCATGTTTTGCCAGAAAAAATAAAGATTTCAATAACATATATACCTGAGGACTCTTCACCTGAAGCCTTGGCTTGCTTTAGTTCAGCTAAATACTTAGCACAGTTCCTCTTCTAGTGCCCAGTCTCATCACAATGAAAACACTTGGTATCCTTCTGAGGCTTCTTGTTTGCAAGAGATTTGCCTTTGCCATTCCCTTTGCCCTGATTGCCCCTTTTCTTGGTGTTAGGTTTCTTAACATGATCCTCCCTGATCATCAGCATTGGTGCAGTTTTGCTAGGTATATTCACCTCAGCAGTTTGGAGCATCTGATGCAGCTCTGCAAGTGTCTTCTCCATCCAATTCATATTGTAGTTCATAGTGAACTGATCATATGACTTGGGCAATGAGTTGAGGATGATATCCCCAGCTAACTCATCACTCAAGGGGGATTCCAAACGAGCCAAGTGATCAACATATGCCTTCATCTTTAGCACATGAGCCCTAACTGATGTACCCTCTTGCATACGAGTGGTTATAAGTGATCTCATCATATCAAACCTCTCATGGCGAGCCTTCTGTTGGAACATTTTCACTAGGTGCTCCTTCATCGTGTATGCCAACATTTCATCCATGGTCCTTTGAAGTTCAGGGATCATGGATGCTAACATCAGACATGAGACTTTCATAGAGTAATCAAAGTGCTTCGTATAGTTTCTATACGCAGCAGTTTGCTTATTGATGGGTTCATCAGGGACTGGCGTTTCAAGAGCATGCAGTTTATTCTCCGCCTTGAGAACGATTTTCAAGTTACGGTGCCAGCCCATGAAGTTGGAGTGGTTCAGTTTTCCTTCTTTAATATGGACTTGAGAGAGAATTAGGAGGAATTGTTTACAGTTGACATCTACAAAATATAAAAATAATTTATTAGTATTTTATGTTTTAAATATCCTAATTTTATTTTATGACCCAAAAGCCAAATTTTAATTAAGATGAGATCCCGATTCATCAAATCACAGTGAATTGGCTTAAGCACTATCCACTGGTATGATTATGTAGGTAACAACAATTGTTAATTGTGTTTACTACACAAACTCTCCATTTGGGGTTATTGCTTAAAAGCGATGTATGTTTAACCCCAACTATGCCCACTTGATGAACAATCGATGTTTTGTCCTTTACTGTTAACTGTAACACCAGCCTATGTTACAGAGGAAACGCAATGGTTACCTTCTTTCATGATAGACGCCCAAATGCAGGGTATAGCACTAACATTTGGGTTCGATGTAGAATGAAGTGTTAACTCATTAATGGTGGCATAAAACTTTAATTTAAATTTGTGATTTATTTTAATATTTACCAAAAATAGTTTGAATAATTCGTAACATGAGGCGAGTTACACAACAGTTTATAAAATCCAATTTTATATAATTTGTGATAATAGAAATCCCTTTCCACACTCAACATGGTATAGTTTTAAATACCCTATTAAACTATGTCGGTCGCTTTATCGCGAATAAACTTGTTTTGAATTTTAATAAAACTCTTTTATTAAATATAATTTTCAGTTTTATAAATCTTGTTTTAATAAAACCATTGTCTTGATTGTGAAAATTTTTATTTACTTTGGGTTATCTAGATTATTTACAATAAATAAACACAACCACAAAACATAACAATAATAATAAAATAAACGAATCGAGCTCCTAATAGGTCGCCCGTTTCGTTTTAGCCAGAAACGAAACAAACAAGTATAAAGGGTTTCAAAAGCTATTTTGAAAACTCCCACTTGACCTGCGATCTCTATCTTCATGGTACATGTTCGCCATTTATCTTGATCTTGTACTTGGAGGATTACAATAATAAATTTGAAAATACAATAAAACCAAATCTATTCTAATCCTATCTATTACATGGGATCCAATATCCGCAATAAAATACAAATCAAAAATAAAACCTCAACCATAACAAACACAACCATGACAAGGGTCATAACCTAGGGCTCGATTCACGGCACAATCCATAGGAAAAAAAAACTTTTTATCTTTTGTCAAAATGAATAATTTTTGACAAATAAAACATAGATCAAAATTATAACCTTATCATCTATACATGCGTAACTGTGGCTCTAATACCACTGTTGGGAATCAAGGTATCAAAACTTAAGCGGAAGTGGTTGACATATATTAACAATGGCCGATTTTATATGTACTATATATTTGATTTATTAATCCAATTAATAGATGTTCCCAATCAGGATCAAGGTTATACACGTATAAATAAATAAACAACCATAGTGGGTTTTAGTGATCAACCTTTGACGACTACACCAGAATTGCAACACGCGGGTTATAACGAATCCTCGCTAGTAGAAAGTTCGCAACCGAGAAAAAGGTACCCGAAGGTAGAGGCGGCCAAAGGGAGGAGGCAGCGGTGGTGCTTGGTTCGTGGCAGGTGGACGACGGCCCTTTGATGGGGTCAGCCGAAAACGGGAGGAGGCAAGGGGTTGTTTTGTTAAAAGGTATGATTAGAGTTTGCACCTTAATGCCTTTTTTATAAAACATAATCTTACATTAAGCCCCATGTGATATACAATTATAATCCTCTTAATAATAATCTAATTAATATTAAGTCCCTCGGGTTAATAATCCACCTACTCGTGAACATATACGATTCGTGTACTAACGTTAAGTTACGTTGACTTTAATTACGATCGGACATATACATATTTCCAACAAAGACAAGCACGTTGATAAAAGATCATGATTCATCTCTAAAGGAATTGACGAGTGATCAAGTGAATAGACAGAACAATAATAATAACTAAGACCAAACCCAATGGGTTGTATTTTGGCTATGCATTTGCTGATGTGGATATGGTTTGCACACATGCTGCGTTGATGGAAGATACATTTTTACAAAACGCACGTAACTATGTGCTCTTAAATGCGAAATGGGTGGGCTAGCTTTAATAAAAAGAAATTATCCCTCTTTTAATTTTCATCAAGTCCTCAGCGTTCATATGGATTATAGAAAAAAAAAACTCAACCCAAGCCTATGGCGACTAATCCTCTTGATAGTACGGTCGTAGCTTCTAAATGTGCAAATATCGTAGCAGGACTAGGGTCTGTCAAATCATCTACAGGATCTTCCAACCAAACATAATTCTATTTGTTTAACTTCTTAGTTTCAATAGTTCATGTTTAAAAATCTATATAGTTATCTTAATTATATTCACTTATAATTATTATATTTAGTTAGTTAACTATTATATTATATTTATTATTAATAATATATTTTTAATAATACAAAAGTAAAAGAAATATATTAATTATCAAAAGAATCTGACTATTAAAAATAAAATGTAAAATGTGATGATGATATGAAAATATAAATATTGATAAGAGTGTAGAGTTGTAAAGAAAATGAGTGTTTTTGATACGTTTGTATAAATATGATGTAGCATCTGTATGTATTTGTGGGTGCATATAGCACGTTGCACTGGTGATATAGTCTAAGAGCTAAATAATGCAAGCGAACATACACGGAAAATAATGGAATCAAAAGACATACACGGAAAATAATGGAATCAAAGGAGTCGTATCATATGGAGTAATACCCATTATGCACAACTATAACAATAAGCAGTTAATAAAGATATGCTTGTTCTGTCGATCCAATGCACTGCAATGTGATTTGAGGTGTTAACACGCATCAACCCAACCACCAATACAACGCAACTTATACTAGGACCGATCCGTACACATCTTACAATTTATAGCGAAACAATACAATATAAAGACAAGGTGGTTTTCTTCAAACCACCATGAATTGTGCTATGCCATTGCTGCCTCGGTGATACAGATGTGTAATCCCTAAAAGAGGCTTGCTGGGGAAATGATTTTGGTTTTAGACTTGTTGTCATTGCAGTGATGCCAAATGATGTATGATGCCTAAATGTAGACACTGACCTTAGACACTAAACCAATATATAGTCACCACCACAGCAGATGATCTATTTATTACTGAAAACAAAAAGAGGTTCAAACATACAAATAAAAACAAGGAAAAACAGACAAGGTTTATTGTTAAATACCAAGAAGTTTTAACACACAATGCACCCAAACAAAAACAAACACATTCAACCGGCACTCAAAACAGCAAGACATCATAACATCACCTCAAAACTTATTCTTCTTCGCTTTCAGACTCGGCACTCTGAAGCCATTCCACAAACGGCTTCGCGTTCTTCCAGATAGACCAGCTCTTGTTCCCACCACTCAATCCCTCCTCGTACCACTTAACCACATATTCCTCCTCTAGAATGTCAATATCATACAATGCTTTCAGAACAAGCGCCACTTCCTTCACCGCATTCGGGTTTGACTTCCCGCAGAAGTCCTCAATCGCTCGTAACAGAAGCAACTGTGAATCCTCCTCACCCTCGACAACAGCTGCTAAATAGTTTTTCTTCTTGAGCAAGTGTTTTGAGAACCCTTTCTCGACACCATCAAGTAAGGCCTCGTAAAGAGCACTAGCGTTTTCCTGAGGTGATCCGGATAGTGACGCCAACAACGCCTTTGGACCGACACCCGTCTTCAGACTTTCTTTCGCCACGTCCACCAGACTCTTCTTCGCACTGCCATTAGAATTCTCCTCAACGGGAGGAGACGACTTCTTCACAACCTTCTTCTCGGGCTCGTCTGTAGAGAGCATCACCATATCAGCCGTCACCGCGCTGAGCTGTTCCTGAATACGTTGGCGAGCAGCCGCTGCTGATGTGTCGGTCTGCCACTGGACGTCATCATCGTCGTCATCTTCACCAGAACCGTTATCCTTGTCTCCAGCGTGGCTTACAGTTGGCGAAGTGTGATCCTCATCAGAAGCATTACCTTTCTTTTTTGTCGACGTTTTATCTTTCGTCTTCTTCACGTCTTTCGTCAGCTTCTTTTGTATCTTATCCGCCGCTTCACCTTCCTTTAACCGCTCCTTCTCAGCCCGTCTCATCGCCTTCTTGTCTTTCGAATTCTTCTTCTGCTCAGGTGGATTCTTCAAGATAAACGACGTCAGCTTGTCTCTCATGTCCACATCAGACACAAAACCACACGCAGCACATTTTAACTGAACCATCTGCGTCTTCGTAATCAGTATCTCCGTCTCCGGGTTCCCACAACCGTAACACTGAACATACTTTTTGATAAAATTCTCAAGAAGACCAGCTAGTTTTGCTGTGTCATGAGAACCGTTCACAAGCGACACCCCGTTTTTTCATCGAATTTTGATTGTGCTCCAAGCTCACACCCGAAGTATTTCGTAGTATACGAAGCTGGTCTAGCCAAAGCTTTGGCAACATCCACCATGTTGACGATATTTGTTTTGATACCATTTCCACGCCCCTCGATTTTGGTAATCATTTTCGGCATCTTGTACCTGTAAAAGGCATCGTCGCTGTTGCTGGCACCAATGTTCTGCAACGCCATTGTGATTGGTTCGAGTAGAGAATAATATCACTCACGATAACCGGAAGTATAAGTGTCAGATCAGAGATAATTGGGAACGAATACGGGAGAAATCGGTTGTAGTGAATGAAGGTTGCGCCAAACTGTTGCAACCACGAATTTTTGTAGTAGGGCTTGATGCATGCAGCCAAGAGTTTCCTTCTTCGAATAATATAGGACAATACTGTCCCAACAACCCAATAGACCCTAAGTAGATAATACCCTGCTCGGACATAAAAAACACTTTTTAACTTCTCGCAAACGCCAACTTGCACACTGTCACAAAACAACAGATAGCCACCGCAAAACCTTCATCAAAAAAATGGTAATAAATTAGTATACACTTGAAAAACTATAACTTTATAAGAGTGACAAATACAATCACTACAATGAGATTTATTCTTATATCACATGAAAAATGTAAACCATATGTACAAAACGTTTTAGCAGAATGTTAATCTTAACAAAATCAAATTAACAACTTTCGCAAAAAAGGAACATACAAGCAAACCAAGAATGAAGATAGCTAGACAACAAAATCATGTTAATAAAGCTAAAAGAATAAAGAAAGCATTCTTCAATTAGGTATGTCATGTATGACGTTTCACTGTTTAGTTGTGTTACTCAAAATTGCATAATTATAAACACAACTAAAAGAGAAACTTTAGCAATGATCAATTAAGGCGACTCTATTATCAAAGATAGATATCGATGGTATTTTAGCAATGATCAATTAAGGCAACTCTATTATCAAGGATAGAAATATCGACGGTAGGGCACCCTTCACAAAGGTGTGCTGAATGTGCAAAAAAAACAAATATATACAGCCACGCGCGCACACCGACAGCACAGATACAAACATTATTGGATATGACATCACTAAAACATCAACTTTCAAGCAAATTCCAATACAACTCAAAACAAATTATAATACTTTATTATTTCACCAGCTATAAGAACATTCATACAAAACCACATAAACAGGTAATTAATGTTTTCAGTATTAAAACAGCATCACAACCAGTTCACAAACAACATAATCAAAACTTAAACTACGATTATGAAACACTCATCAATACTACAGCTGATAAATCAAATCATCAAAGTTCCTCAACATACACAACACCTTCTATCATCAAGCAATCGTAATTCAACAAAAACAATACATATCAGATCTGAATATATGCCCAATCTAAATTCAAAACTTCAATTGACGGTAAAGAAAACACAGTAAAGCGTTATCAGATTTCAGATTCAAATAAAAACACCATGTTCTTAATCAGTTAATCTCCAAACAAATCAATTATACTATCAATTCATCAACAAACAAACTCAGATCTTAAAAATATCCACCGACTACAAACAAACAACATCGATTAGCATAAAAATCACAGTAGAACATCATCAAAACAAATCACAATCGAAACAAATACATCGATTATACTATCATCAACAAACAAACAGAGATCTTAAACAAATCCACCGATTACAAGCATACGTGATCGATTAGCATAAACTAGCATAGCAGACTATTATCAAAAAAATCATAATCGAAAGGAATCGAGAGTTGTAGAAACTTACAGATCGATTGAGAGAGATAACAGATGGTGTCTAGGGTTTTTAGTTGAGGCAGATAGACGAGCGATTGAGAGAGGCGGCCTATCATATAGATATATATAGGCGGGGTTATGGGATGTATATTTTATTGAGACAATCTCAAGAGAGTAAATTTTATAATTTTATGTTAAGTAACAATTAATTATGGTGATATTTGTATCTTAAATGAGGTATTTAGTAGATTTATAAGTATTAATTAATGATAAAAAAAATCGATCATATATGTTTCAGGAAATGCATAAAAGTTTATTGATGTCTTTATAATATGGAAGATCGATATAAAAACGATGTTCCATATCTGTTATATAGGTTTCGTGTCCTTTTAGAAGATAAAAATGTTTTGATTTACAATAATGTTGGCCACAAAGCGTATACACTCATCATGTCCATTCGTGAAACACGGTGACTTAGGTGTGCGTTTATGGTGTATAGTCGTATTATAATTTCTATATCCATTTTGAATGAGCCAAAAGGAACGTAAAAAGTGTTATTAGAGTAACGTTGGGTCATTTATGTTGCTAATAGGTTTGATGATGATATTTCTATCTTATACCTTGAAAATGTTGTTCATATTAATCACATGTTGGACAATGTACACTGTTTAGTGAAAATCCAGAGTTGTAAAGTTGGTCTAGTGTTTTTTTTTCACTTGATTAACGTAAAGAGATGGTTGTTGTGGGAACAACACACCTATCGGTTGATGTCCAAGCATATTGTCTCAATGGGGTTCTTACCTTATTGACGCCCATAGCTCGTTCGAGTGTAACACTCCGTCCGAGTTAGGTTGGCGTGTCATATAATACAAAATCATAGGTACCTGTAAAGGCATAATTAAATGAGTCAAAGTCAATAATTTCAAAACCAGATATTAAATTTCTCAAACTAAGTATTAAGTCTTATTAATCTCTCATCCAATCTCTTCCTAGCTTAACCATTGAATCTCTTCATACAATCTTGTGATTCCCATATGTAGCTACCGCAAAAAAAAAAGAACAATGTGGCGGAACGAATGCTCGTAAACGTATAAAAATAGTCGATCAAAACAAGTACAATGTTATGGTATATGTGTGTGTGTATATATATATAAAGAGAGAGAGAGTGAGAGAGATAGAGAGAAACGGATCAGGAGACAACGATTGGAAGTGTGAAAACGGTGAGAAGGGATCTTGTTCGAACACGTGTCAGAGGAGCGCTAAATGATATACGGGGTACGATTGTCATTGTTCAAGTCCACTTAATATATGGCGTTATAATTCATTTTAAAACAAAAGTCCATCAGATATCGTGTGTTGTTCTTTATTTTTGTTTCTATGGCGTTTAATTTTCATATTTATTTTTCAAAGCAAAATTTTTGAAAATGTCGTTTTAATTAAAATGTTTTAGGGTTACGGTAAATATGAATTATAGCGTTTTCATTATGAATGGCGTTTTACATCTTGGTACACATATCTGAATTATGGCATTTTCATTAAAATGTTTTAGGGTTACAGCAAATTTGTTATTCTTATTGTTTATCAATAAACTAATGGTTTGTTCATTATGGCGTTGTCATCTTCTTCCCTCACAGCAGCCACTTCATGTGTAGTTTATATTTTTTATATATATTTTTCGTATCTCTTGTCGTGTGATGTAGGATGGAAACCTATAATGTGACAGGTAATTATGATGTTTTGAAGAAATAAAAAATTCAATTGTCATGATGTGGTTTTTAATATAATAAATGTTAGTAATAAAGTTTCCTTCATTTCAGTTACTATTTGTAGTTACTGTTTGTTCAACTTTATCTGTTAAGGCTGTAACACGTCCCATCTTTTAAGTTTGGTATTTTTTATTTAATGGCGTTTTATAGATAAAGGTGGCAAAATAAAACTTTTGTAAAGCACCCTTTTGTTCTATTCACTTGCACATTTTTTATACATTGCAGTAATTATTTGGAGTCCTTTAATAATACGTGATTAAAGGATTTTTATTATAGGTTTGGTGTTTGGCGTTATGTATTTTATTAGCTGAAAATCAGATAACAAACCATAAGAAAATAGAAAAGAAAAAAAAAAAATGCTAATCCAATTTATTATCCAAATCTTCACTACTATCAGACTCTTCTTCTTGAAGTTTTTGTCCCATGAACCTTTGAACTCCTTTAGATAGGTGCCTATTTCCTACACAGCTGAAACTCCCTGCTCTAGACGAAGTTGATCATTCAGTAAAATATGGCGTTTTGGTTTTTGTGTGATCTTTTGTTGTTGTTTGTTGAAGTGGTTTTGTGGATGTTGGAGACATAGATCGATGCCGTATTTTGTCAATGCTATTATTGGGTGTGAATGTGAGTGAGTTTTTCGCTTGGAGTCCAAAATAGCATTTACACTGCCATCATCTTCATGCTCATCCCATTCTTCATCATTTAATAATGAAGTCCAAAATAGCATTTACACTAGCATAGCTCTCTTCTTCTCATCCAAACCTTCCTCAAGAACAAAGCACACAAAATGATATATCACTTTTATTAATCTCTTTTTCTTGAAGATTTGTTGATCTCATTCAACAAAAGCTTATTGAGTTATATCCCTCACCTAAGAAGTCATTCAGCGAAACTTCATGGAAAACAATACTGAATTTTCAAGAAACGATGTTTCCCATCTATGGTTGTTTTAACTTTTTGACGTTTCTAAGTGAATTGTTCGCCAAGAAAAATGACATTTTGTTTTTGGGTGTGATCAATGGAAGTTCCTGAGATGTTTGTTTATATAAGAGTTTTTTGGCGCGTCGTTGAGGCGAGATTTTATTTTAATAAATGTTAGTAATAAAGCATCTGTCGCTTCAGTTACTGTTTGTCGTTATTGTTTGTTCAGCTTTATCTGTCAAGGCTGTAACACGTCCCATCTTTCATGTTTGGCGTTTTGTTTTTTAATGGCGTTTTATAGATAAAGATTATAAAACACACTAATTAACTTTTTGGTATTTTTCAATTGTGGCATTCGGAATATAAATTTAACAAAAACAAATAACATATCGGAGATCCATTGTTAAACATAAAGATTCGGAATAAATAAGAAAAATTCTAAGCCCGTTTCAATCACAAAACCACCGTTGTTAAACATAAAGATCCGGAATAATTAAAAAACTACTGCTAATGACTAACGGGAGGCTCAAATTTTTTCATAAACTCTTCATTTTCTTTGATTTCTTTTTCCATATGGTGTACTCTTTGCTCCAACTCTTATATAGATCCCTTTCATTTGCAAGTTCATTTTCTATTTCAACTCGGACTTTTTCAACCTAAATTGTTAAAACGGGTCAATAATCTAAGTTATTGTTTTCTACTAATTAATTGTTAAAAACTATATAATTTATAGAATTGCAATGGAATATGATAGATCAGTTCCGACATTGGCATTTACCAGAAAATCCACACCTACCTTAGCCATCATGTCAAGTTGTCTTTGAAACCATGCCGATTTTGTCAGGCTTCAATTTAGGAACCTCATACATCATCAATCTTCAGTCAACATGTTCGAACACCACGACTGTATGGCCTATCCTATTAGTTGATCAACAGCAACTAACTCAGCAGGATCACTTCTAACAGTAGCTAATTTTTCTGTAGAAAAATGGAATAGCCAAAAAATAAATGAAAATACAAAATTAAGTAAGTCAACACAAAGAAATTCAAAATCACTAAGTTCTCTTGAGGGGTGGTTGAGACACCATCCACCCTTCCTCAAAATCCTTGTATAGATCGAGCACTCAATGTTTTTAATCGAGACTGGATTTTTGATTATACTGAGTGCACAAGAGCCTTCACATAGAGTAGGGCAGACCCAGCCCATGAAATCTGGGAATAGGGGTGAGCATTTTTTATTACCCGACCCGAGCAAAACCCAACCCGATACCCGAACACACCTAAAAACACTACCCGAAAAAAATACCCAAAACAAATAATCGGTTTCGGTTATTTTTTGCGTCGGGTAACATGGTCCACGGATAATAAACCGAACACAACTTACACTTGAGTTCCAAGCCACTCAACACAAGAATACTTGTTATTTTTAGCAGTAGCTTTCTCTGTAGTGGAGAAATATATTGAATTATGTGATTTGGTATCATTAACCTGAAGTTTAATATCAAGGCATAGTATATCACTTAAGATCATGTAATGTTATTAGACCTATTCGTTAAATAACAAAACAATCTATAACAAATATAATAACAGTAACACCAACAAATAATAAATTAATGGGTCGGGTATTATAGAAAACGGATAGTTGTTAATTAGTATACGAACTTGGAATGAACACGACTTGACCCCATAGAGAATAACATGCAACAAAACCTGACCCGTTTATACATTTATTAAAATCTTTTGACCCGTTAACCATAAATTAACTAGTTAACCTGCAAAAGTATGATCAGAATACTTTTAGTAAAAAATAGTATTTATTCTTGTAAAAACCTCCTAAAATTGAAGTGGTATAACCTGGTAAATAAAAAAATTTACTCAAGTGGGTCAAAAGAAAAGTTTTGTAGGTGTGAAGCTGAACAGAAAAGAGTCAAAACAAAATAGAACATATGCTACATAAAATTCGGTCCATATTCTTTACTTAGGGTTTCATTCGGTTTTGGACCGAACCTACCCCAACTTGATCTCATTAGAATTACTAGAGCCAACCATTGTACCTACCTTATTCGGTTCGGGTTGGTTTGGGCATTTTTCGGGTCGGTTATCGGGTTTTATCGGTCCGGACCAAAATATGCCCACCCCTATCTGGGAAGTTATTTGTCTCAAGAAGTCGATATAATGCATCACGTCATCTATTCCGATAAAGCAGCTCGTTGAATTCAGGAATTTTGTTGCCGATTAATAAACAGAACAAGATGAAGGTTATCGTATTACAACCAAGCATAAAAAATTAAAGTCGTTATTGTATCACATGAGTTTGTATGTGCACTTAAACGAACCATCTTTATGGCCTAGCTACATTTAACCACCTAAAAGTACCTTAAAGTCTAGTATATATATATATATATATATATATATATATATATATATATATATATATATATATATATATATATATATATAAAAGACCCTTTCTTGTTTGTAAGAATTTCGTGGGAAAAGTGTCAAAATTTTCGTTTGTAGGAAATTTTGGTAGGAATGGTAGCAATTTTCTAGTAGTGGTAGCCTGGTAGGGTATGGAAGAAAAATTTCATTGCAGGTGGGAAGTTTGGTTTGAAAATTGTTGCCCCTGCCATCTATGCATCATACCCCCTCTTTATGAATTAATGATGTATATCAGTTTTAGGAAAAGTTTTATTACATGTCTCATTTTTTAAGGCGAAGGTAGTTAAGATCACTCTTGTGTGCTCTAGACATCAACACCATTGACTTTTGAAATGATTGTCAAGGGCTTTTAATCATGAATTTAGACATCTGAATTCACACAAAAATCTTGAAGATTATCCAAATGGATGGGTGCTTTGTTCTAAACATTTGTTTGGCTTGAACAGATATTTGGTCTTCCTTGAACAGATCTTTGCTTCAACAGGTCTTTGCCCTTGATCAGTGATTGGTTCTTCTTCGACAGTGGTTTCTAAGGCTTGAACAGAAATTAACATGTCTTCAACAGATGTTCTGATTAGTGTTCAACATTCAATGTCTTTTGGAGGAGAATGCTTCATCTACTGTTTATTTCTTGATCAAAATATCATGTTTTGGCTTTTGAATATCATATGTTCTTTTGTAGGTCCAACGATTCCCCATCCCCACACTTAACATGTACATTGTTCCCAATGTACAAAAACAAAAGCAAAGGTAAAGGAATTAGAAACTTCTCTGTTATTGTGAAATGAGAAACGACATCTTGAAAATTTTGTATTGCCTCGCACAAACTGCTTCTTGGATTTCTCAACTAACCCAAACCTACTAAGAAACTCAAAAAAAATATCTTTGTATGCAACAAGATTGACAAATATAGGGTTATGAAAAGAAAAATTTATTCAAGGTACTCAACAATTCAAACAAAACACACCAAATAAAGTACCAAAAGAAAACAAACAAAACAAAACAAATTAACTAACGTGCCAACAAAACAAACACATAAGAAATCAAATCATCATATCACTTTGTGTAGTTGTAGCCCTATCTTGGATCTTCCTCCTCTTGATCAGAATGGAACATACTCATGATCTTTTTCTGAGTCTTCCTCTTCCTCCTCTTCTTCTTTCTTTGAAATAACATCCACATCAATGACCTCCTTCATCTTGCTAAAAACCCCTACACGCATAAGAGGGTTAATAGGAAACTTTGGCTTCTTAGACGGCTCTCCCAATTCATAGATTGAAGTGGCCTTAATATAAATAGGTGAATTCTGATAAAGCTTAGAAAACCTATCCTGAGAGTAACAGTATATTTATGAAGTAAAAACATGAGTTGGTCGTATGTGATTAGGTTATGATTTTTTTCGATTTAAAACTTTCAACTTCAACAAAACAATATATTTATGAATTAAAAACGTGTTTGAAAACTGATAGATCACAATTAACAAGAGAAAGATCATATAAAGAACGAATAGAATAAGAGTATACCTTTAGTTCTTCGAACTCGCCATTATTTTGTTGAATGTCTGAATTCTCTCAATCACAAGTGTGTAGAATGGGAAAACTAGGGTTTCAGACTTTCAATATATAGATTATGGGAATCATAGGGCGGTTTCGAAACATACGGGCCATAAGTTAAGGTTTGCAAACGGGCCGTGAACTGATTCAGTTTTATAGATGGAGCCCACTTAACAGGTTACGATCATAAGGCCTTACTTATGGGTTGTAAGCACGAAAAAGACAGTAGCTTCCATATTTGGATGACTAGATTATGAATTCTTTAAATGAATGATTTCTGGACTCTCGGTCAGCCTCCCAGAAGAGCTAAGTTTACGCATCTTCGACCGGACTCACACCTAAATGTTATTTGCTTTTGGGGTGAAGGTATTATTCCTTTAATCATGTGGCTTCTCCTTTATGTGTTTTCCACTCGTTCCGTTTAATTTAATTCTTCTACCATTTGCTAGGAAAAGTCCCATAGTTGAATTGAAAATAATATTGAAAAATTTAGACGGGTCGAGCCACCAATATTTATATTTACCTGGACCAAACCTGATATGAGTGATGTAATGAAGGAGATGATCATCTTTACTGTAACACCCCAAATTTTAATTATGTCTAGTTATATATATGAAATTAGAAGCTACCACAAGTAGTAACTAGAAACATGACCATAGTTAATGTATAAGTTAAAATGTGCTAAATATAAGTGTTCATACTAGAGGGGCCAAAAGAGATAATAGAAGAAAGTTCAGTTTTATAAACATAAAAATTACACACACCATGTAACATTTGTCAAAAAACGGGTTTCCAAACCCGCTCCGTTTGTAATCGAATATCAAGTTATAAATGTTTCGTTGCGTATTTATGTCCATTTTAATTTTTAATATTGCATAATTAATAAACAAACTAGAATATAAAAGTTATAATTGATAAAATGTAAAAATAAAATAATTAAAAAGAAAATTAGGCTGCCGGGACTCGAACCCGGGTCAGCCGGGTTTAAGTTCAAAGACTTATCACTCACACATATAACCACTCCGCCACTTGTTGTTTTCTGTAAATGCCAGGAAACAATTAAATTTTATGGTCTATCATAAATCAATCCGGTTACGCCAACTGTAACCGAAATCGGTCACCAAACGTCCAAAGACGTTTGATTGATCGCGGTTTACTGAGTTTAACAGATACACCGACACCTCCAATCAATTTAGCTTTGAATGGACTTGAATTCATGAGTGGATTGGTTTTAATAACCGAAAACTTTCAATTCCTGAATTACTTCAATCATTGTCCCCTCTCGCGACTCAAACACACTCTGCAAACCTTCAATTGCATTTTCGCACAACTTTCAGTTCGCCGGAGAAGCTATTTGAACTCGCCGGACTTTCGCCGGAAAACCGTGTTTTCCATCCAATCAGTAAGTCTCTCACTTCTTTCATTTCCTATCAGTTGTTAAGCTATTGCTAACTCAAACCCTTCAATCGGAATCAATTTCAGACGTCGATATCGGATAACTCACTCTCGCCGGAAAATTTCTGAAAATTCTTATCTTCCGCTGTAAAACGGTATAGACATTCAAACCTTCTGTTAACTCTTGTTTAGTACTTCAATTCCACAATTAGCTAATCAAAACTGTTAATTTGTTCGCTCAGTTGAAGTTCATAAAAACAGAGCCGACGCCTTGCCGGAATTCTGAGATAAATCATTCCTCCGGCATGTTTACTTCCAACACCGACTCTGCCATTTCATTTTAGTCTTATGAATGTTTGTAAATCAAATTAAACAAGAATCAATAGAGTAATCGTAGATTGTAATTCGGTAACGATGAAGACGAAGTAGGTTGATTATAAGTTTATTATAATTTGGATATTATCTCGGGTTAGACACACAGTCCAGCGGTGGACTCTGTGCACACATATATCACACGCCGCGAGTTCGATCCTTGATACACACACACCCTTTGTAATTAAAATGTTCTTTTTCTAAATGAACCAGATCCTTATCGCAATCAGATGTTAAGTATAATAAAAATATGTATATTAACCAAGTTAGACACACAGTCCAGCGATGGACTGTGTGTAACGTTAAAGCACAGGTCCCGGGTTCGAGACCTGTTGACGGCACATGGTTGATGATTAAAATTCTTTTTAAAAATAAATGAATTTTGAATAAACTAAATTAGTATATAAATATAATTAAAAACAGGATTATTTCGGGTTAGACACGTAGCTCAGTTGGTAGAGCTGCGTGCACGCGTACGGGAGGTCTCGGGTTCGAGTCCTGCCCAGCGCATACGTTTACACAATAAAATCAGTCAAACAGTCAATGGTCAACGGTCAACGCAAAAGTCAACATTTTTGTTACATTTTTATTTATTTAATTTAATTCAAAAATCAATTAAAAATACTTAAAAATAATGTTTTTAAAGATGGGAAATAGCCTTAAACTCACAAAAATATATCTAAAAATCCTATTAAAATTATTAATAAAATTCACTCATTAACTATACCTTCCATTATTATTTAGGTTAGTTAATCCTCATGTTCAATCCTTCAAACTCGTGTGCATCTCATCATCTCCAACCAAACGCACCCAATGTGAGTGAATCTCTACAAATTCCCCGTTTTAATCACGTTTTTGGGGTGTATCATGTGTCTTACCATTTATTATATTTAAATCATTGTGCATACATCATATCATGAACAAATGTGTGTTCAACTTGTATCAACTGTTGTGTGGTTATTGTTTAGATTTACTTTATTATTTTCAGTACATGCAATTTCATAGGCCGCCGCTCCCCATTACATTATGAGCGTTGAGCAGTTCCCCATTACATTATGAGCGTGAACCTGGCGTGCCAACATACGATCGGCTCCGTTTGATTGAGCCTTGATCGCACAGACATTCATCATAGGCCGTCCGTTCCCCATTACATTATGAGCGTGAACGTGACGTTGCCAACATATACAGTTTTCATTCATGTTATACATTCATGCAAGTTCATATGTTAATGTATGTTATTGTATGTTATTGTTATTATCGGATTATTTACATTGCTCGCATATGACTATTGCACAATTTTTCCTTGATAAAAATAACAAGAAATCAATAATAAATGTTTAACTAACAAGGTTCACTCGCCAACTTATGTTGACCCAAAAACCCCCATTTTTACACATGATACAGGTGAACCAGCTGCAGCAAGAAACACATAGGATTGGCTTAGAAGAATAAAATGGTTTTGAGCTTGGATTGTTTAGTTGGTTATTTTTCTTTGTATTTGTATGAACATGTTTGGATTATTGAGAATGTAATTTTGACTTTAATAAATATGAAACATATTAGTAAATATCATGAGCTTTGGTGATAACCCAATTATGCCCCGACTCTTATTCCGCTACGGGTCGGGGTGTGACAGATTGGTATCAGAGCCATGACTATAGGGATATAGGATATGTTATTAGACCCTTAGAGCCTATACTATAGTTGATTATAAATTTTTAAGATTTTTGTGTATTACATGCCAAATTTCATGATGTTATATGTTTTATGTTAAGTGTTACATTCAATGTTATGTAAGCATGTTCATAAGTATATATTATCATATAATGCCTATCATGAATCATATTCTCATAACATATCATAACCATGAAAGCACACATCACATCATTTTCATGATTGTTTTTACAATGATTTTTGTATTTTCAAATCTCATCAAAGTGAGTTCTCATGACGGGCATGTAGTAACTGGAAGGGTACAAGTACCGGTAGTCGGAACGTCCTGTCTAGGCTTGGCATTCGTATAAATCCAAAATAAAGGACCAGTTTGCCTACCTGGGGACTAACGATGAGAGTACGAAGTACCTATTAGGCCAAAGCATGCTATACCAAACGTCGTGTGAGCTAACCCCACTTTGAGTTGTCATTGTGTCTACACCTGGACACATTCGACCATACATCTCGTAAACATATTTTGTGGTTTTCATTCGGGTGATGCGAGTGTTAAATCGCCAATACTAATGTGAATCCTACCAAGCCAATAGTCATGGGGGCCCACATGACTATACAGGTGAAGGTATGGGGGACATTTGAGGCCCAACATGAGCAAACCCAAGACATCCTATGGATGTAGTTGCATTATTGATATTTATGTTATTTTCATTTTCTTTAAGACACATGACACCTAAGAAGACTCCATAAACTCACAATCTTCTTATGTATGTTCCTGTAGATGTCGGCTAGACAACAACGAGGGGGTAAAAGATCAGGAAGGTCTCACGAACGCTTGGCCACACAAATCGCGAAACAAATGGCCGCGGTGCTTCCTGACATTGTGGTTCAAGTACAACAAGCTCTCGCCACAAATCCCACTAATCCTCCCCAGCAAGGTGACCAGAACATCGGCAACCCTCCTACCAGCAAGTGCTCATATAAACATTTCAAGTCTTGCGATCCTCCTAAATTTGAAGGGACCGAAGGTGTCACTGCTCTCCTCCACTGGTTTGAGGAAATGGAAAACACCTTCCTCAACTGCGATTGTCCCGATGATCGCAAGGTACGATACGCGACCGGGAGACTATTTGGGGTAGCTCTTACCTGGTGGAATACTGAAAAGGGTAAGAGGGGAATCGAAGATGCTATGGCCTTAACGTGGGAGGAGTTAAGGGAAATCATGACGAGGCGGTTCTGTCCTAGGAGTGAGATTAAAAGTTGGAGGACGAATTTCATTCTTTGAAGCAAAAGGAGGGAGATCATACTTCCTACAACAAGAGGTTCTTAGAGTTGAACCAAATGGTCCCTAACCTGTTCACCCCAGTTTACCGCTTAATCGAGCATTATATTCAAGGTCTTCCCTCGAAAATTCAAGATTCAGTTCTCAGCACTTCACCAGCAACACTTGAAGCTGCTATGGAACTAGCTACTGAACTGACCGAGAATCGAATTCGCAACGGTAAGTTTAAAGAGGAGAAAAAGAAAGCCCCCGTTGAGGGCCAAACTTCAAACCATTCCACCTCCTCCTCTAAGTTTGCTAACAAGAGGAAACGTAACACCAGAAACTTCGCTGTCACACAAACCAATTTCCCTATCCCTGCTGCACCCATTACCCAAGTTGCTCCCTCACCTGCACCATACAAAAGGCCATACTCTGGCCCATTACCAAAATGCAACCGTTGCCAATATCACCATTTTCCTGATCATCCCTGCCAACATTGCACCGGCTGCGGTCGCGCAGGTCATATTGTTCAAACCTGCCGCATACCTCAGCGAACGAACCGCCACCAGCCTTCAACCCAAACCCACCAACAAATAATGGGTCAAGCCCAACAACCCCTACTATTACCACCTACCCAACATTTAGCCCAATCATACTACCAACCCAACTATCCCATGGTACAACCTACGCGGGCTTGCTACAATTGTGGAGACCCAAGCCACTTTAGAAACACTTGTCCAAGGTTGGTGAACATTATTCATGCTCAAGCCCAAGCCAATCCAGTGAATCAAGCTAACCAAGCTCCTCCACCTGCAAGAGGAAGAGCTTTCAACATCAACGCTAATCAGGCTAGAGCTGAAAGCAATGTGGTTAACGGTACGTTCCTTATCAATGGTAGTTATGTATCCATGTTGTTTGATACTGGCGCGGATAAAAGTTTTGTATCCTTAGAGTTTGAACCCATCCTAAATCAAAATCGTGATAAGCTCATGGAATCCATAACAGTAGAAGTTGCTGACGGGAAACCGGTCTCATTAAACTCTATTATACGCAATTGTACTCTCACTTTAAACGATCACAATTTTCTAGTTGACCTCATTCCAATGAAGTTGGGAAGCTTTGACATTATAATTGGTATGGACTGTCTCAGCCAACATCAGGCTGAAGTTGTATGTCGCGAAAAGTTTATACACATTCCTCTTTCAAACGGTCAGACTCTACGAATCTTTGGAGAAACCTCGTCGAAAGGGCTCAGATTAATGTCCTGTCTTCAAGCTCAAAAATATCTTCGCAAGAATTATGTCGCGTTTTTAGCTCATGTCGTCAAAAAGGGAACCATGGAGAAGAAACTTGAAGACATTCCTGTGGTAAAAGATTTCCCGCAAGTTTTTCCTGACGATATTTCAGGACTTCCTTCCATGAGAGAAGTCGAATTTCGTATCGATCTTATACCTGGTGCTACACCAGTTGCAAAGTCTCCTTATAGGTTAGCCCCATCTGAAATGCAAGAGCTAGCCAGTCAATTGCAAGAGTTGACTGACAAAGATTTATACGTCCTAGCTCCTCGCCTTGGGGTGCACCTGTTCTTTTTGTGAAGAAGAAAGATGGATCGTTTCGCATGTGCATTGACTACAGAGAACTCAACAAGTTAACGATCAAGAATCGCTATCCATTACCTCGCATTGATGATCTTCTTGACCAACTTCAAGGCGCCAACTGTTTTTCAAAAATCGACCTTCGTTCTGGTTATCATCAACTCAGAGTACATGAAGAAGACGTCCCAAAGACCGCTTTCCGAACTCGTTATGGTCATTATGAATTCATGGTCATGCCATTTGGTTTAACCAACGCTCCAGCTGTCTTCATGGATCTAATGAACAGAGTCTGCAAACCCTATCTCGATCGTTTTGTTATAGTCTTCATCGACGACATTCTCATTTATTCAAAGTCTAAGTCTGATCATGAACGGCATCTTCGACTCATCCTTACACTCTTAGAGAATGAAAAGCTTTACGCCAAATTCTCCAAATGCGAATTCTGGTTAAAAGAGGTACAATTCCTTGGACATGTAGTTAATGATAAGGGAATACATGTCGACCCCTCAAAAATCAAAGCGGTACAAGAATGGCAAGCGCCACGTACACCAACTGAATTAAGATCATTCCTTGGTCTGGCTGGTTATTATCGCCGTTTTATTTCAAATTTCTCTCGCATTGCTGTACCACTCACGGCTTTAACTCATAAGGGAAAACCTTTCATATGGGGACCCAAACAAGAAGAAGCCTTCCAAACCCTTAAACAAAAACTATGTGATGCACCAATCCTCACTCTGCCTGAAGGTTGTGATGACTTCGTGGTTTATTGCGACGCATCAGGGCAAGGACTAGGCTGTGTTCTAATGCAAAGAGGAAAGGTTATAGCTTATGCTTCGAGACAACTCAAGACTCATGAGAAGAACTACACCACCCATGACCTAGAACTTGGAGCCGTTGTGTGCGCTCTTAAGATATGGAGACATTATCTCTACGGTACAAAGTGTGAAATATACACTGACCACAAGAGTCTTCAACATATCTTCAATCAAAAGGAGTTAAACATGAGGCAACGAAGATGGGTCGAACTTCTAAATGACTAAGACTGTGAAATTCAGTACCACCCTTGCAAGGCAAATGTGGTGGCTGATGCACTCAGTCGAAAGGGTTATGCGAACTCCATTCATCTTCTATGTTCGCAAATCATAACTGACATTAAAGATCAAATTCGAGAAGCCCAACATGTTTCAGTAACGGAAGACGACGTACGAAAGGAGCTGTCCTGTGGAGCTGAACTGGAAAATTGAAACTAAATCTGACGGTATTCTGTACTATCTAGATCACATATGGATTCCTGACCACAACAACCTTCGTGAATTTCTTATGAATGAGGCTCACAAAACACGATACTCTATACACCCATGAGCCGATAAGATGTATCAAGACCTTCGATACACCTATTGGTGGCCTAGAATGAAAAAGGATATTGCTGTTTTTGTTTCCAAGTGCCTTACATGTTCCAAGGTGAAAGCTGAACATCAAAGACCCTCAGGACTTCTGGTCCAACCTGAAATACATGTATGGAAGTGGGAAAACATAACCATGGACTTCATTACCGAGTTACCTCGCACTTCTGGTGGGTATGACACTATATGGGTAATCATTGATCGTCTCACAAAATCAGCTCACTTTATTCCTATCCGCGAAGATTTCAAGAACGAGAAGCTAGCTCGTATCTACATCAGCGAAATCGTAAGCCGACATGGTGTACCGTTAAGCATTATTTCAGATCGTGATGGTCGTTTCACTTCACGAACATGGCAAGCAGTACAAGCCGCTTTGGGTACGCGATAAGATCTCAGTACCGCTTATCATCCTCAAACTGATGGACAATCTGAACGCACGATTCAAACTCTTAAGATATGCTTCGAGCATGTGTCATAGACTTCAAGGGAAATTGGGACGCTCATCTACCATTAGTTGAATTTTCGTACAACAACAGCTATCATTCAAGCATCGGCATGGCACCTTTTGAAGCCTTATATGGCCGTAAGTGCCGATCTCCAGTATGTTGGCACGAAATTAGGGAAGCTCAAATCACCTGTCCAGAATTGATTCAAGAAACCACAGACAAGATCCATCAAATTCGAAACAATCTTCTAGCGGCTCAAAGTCGTCAAAAGAGTTATGCAGATAAACGACGGAAGCCTTTGGAGTTTAACATTGGTGATCATGTACTTTTAAAAGTATCATCCGTGGAAGGGAGTAGTTCGTTTTGGTCAAAAAGGCAAGCTAGCACCATGCTACGTAGGACCTTTCAAGATACTCGAAAGAGTAGGACCTGTAGCATACAAGCTTGATCTACCAGAAGAACTCAATAGGATTCATCCCACATTCCACGTATCAAACTTGAAGAAGTGCCTCGCTGATGAGAACCTCCATATTCCTCTAGAAGATATTCAGATTGATGAATCTATGCATTTTATTGAAAGACCCGTAGAGATCATGGACTTCGGAGAAAAACGTCTTCGACGAAGTCGCATTCCAATTGTTAGGGTACGCTGGGAGTCGAAACGGGGACCTGAGTTTACTTGGGAACGTGAAGACTCAATGCGCGAAAAATACCCGCATCTTTTTCCTACTACTACTACTTAAATTTCGGGATGAAATTCCTAAAAGTAGGGATACTTTAACATTTGTCAAAAAACGGGTTTCCAAACCCGCTCCGTTTGTAATCGAATATTAAGTTATAAATGTTTCGTTGCGTATTTATGTCCATTAATTTTTAATAATGCATAATTAATAAACAAACTAGAATATAAAAGTTATAATTGATAAAATGTAAAAATAAAATAATTAAAAAGAAAATTAGGCTGCCGGGACTCGAACCCGGGTCAGCCGGGTTTAAGTTCAAAGACTTATCACTCACACATATAACCACTCTGCCACTTGTTGTTTTCTGTAAATGTTAGGAAACAATTAAATTTTATGGTCTATCATAAATCAATCCGGTTACGCCAACTGTAACCGAAATCGGTCACCAAACGTCCAAAGACGTTTGATTGATCGCGGTTTACTGAGTTTAACCGATACACCGACACCTCCAATCAATTTAGCTTTGAATGGACTTGAATTCATGAGTGGATGGGTTTTAATAACCGAAAACTTTCAATTCCTGAATTACTTCAATCATTGTCCCCTCTCGCGACTCAAACACACTCTGCAAACCTTCAATTGCATTTTCGCACAACTTTCAGTTCGCCGGAGAAGCTATTTGAACTCGCCGGACTTTCGCCGGAAAACTGTGTTTTCCATCCAATCAGTAAGTCTCTCACTTCTTTCATTTCCTATCAGTTGTTAAGCTATTGCTAACTCAAACCCTTCAATCGGAATCAATTTCAGACGTCGATATCGGATAACTCACTCTCGCCGGAAAACTTCTGAAAATTCTTATCTTCCGCTTTAAAACGGTATAGACATTCAAACCTTCTGTTAACTCTTGTTTGGTACTTCAATTCCACAATTAGCTAATCAAAACTGTTAATTTGTTCGCTCAGTTGAAGTTCATAAAAACAGAGCCGACGCCTTGCCGGAATTCTGAGATAAATCATTCCTCCGGTATGTTTACTTCCAACACCGACTCTGCCATTTCATTTTAGTCTTATGAATGTTTGTCAATCAAATTAAACAAGAATCAATAGAGTAATCGTAGATTGTAATTCGGTAACGAAGAAGACGAAGTAGGTTGATTTTAAGTTTATTATAATTTGGATATTATCTCGGGTTAGACACACAGTCCAGCGGTGGACTGTGTGCACACATATATCACACGCCGCGAGTTCGATCCTTGATACACACACACCCTCTGTAATTAAAATGTTCTTTTTTTAAATGAACCGGATCCTTATCGCAATCAGATGTTAAGTATAATAAAAATCTATATATTAACCAAGTTAGACACACAGTCCAGCGGTGGACTGTGTGTAACGTTAAAGCACAGGTCCGGGTTCGAGACCTGTTGACGGCACCGGGTTGATGATTAAAATTCTTTTTAGAAATAAATGAATTTTGAATAAACTAAATTAGTATATAAATATAATTAAAAACATGATTATTTCGGGTTAGACACGTAGCTCAGTTGGTAGAGCTGCGTGCACGCGTACGGGAGGTCTCGGGTTCGAGTCCTGCCCGGCGCATACGTTTACACAATAAAATCGGTCAAACAGTCAAACAGTCAATGGTCAACGGTCAACGCAAAATTCAACATTTTTGTTACATTTTTATTTATTTTATTTAATTCAAAAATCAATTAAAAATACTTAAAAATAATGTTTTTAAAGATGAGAAATAGCCTTAAACTCACAAAAATATATCTAAAAATCCTATTAAAATTATTAATAAAATTCACTTATTAACTATACCTTCCATTATTATTTAGGTTAGTTAATCCTCATTGTTCAATCCTTCAAACTCGTGCGCATCTCATCATCTCCAACCAAACGCACCCAATGTGAGTGAATCTCTACAAATTCCCCGTTTTAATCACGTTTTTTGGGTGTATCATGTGTCTTACCATTTATTATATTTAAATCATTGTGCATACATCATATCATGAACAAATGTGTGTTCAGCTTGTATCAACTGTTGTGTGGTTATTGTTTAGATTTACTTTATTATTTTCAGTACATGCAATTTCATAGGCCGCCGCTCCCCATTACATTATGAGCGTTGAGCAGTTCCCCATTACATTATGAGCGTGAACCTGGTGTGCCAACATACGATCGGCTCCATTTGATTGAGCCTTGATCGCACAGACATTCATCATAGGCCGTCCGTTCCCCATTACATTGTGAGCGTGAACGTGACGTTGCCAACATATACAGTTTTCATTCATGTTATACATTCATGCAAGTTCATATGTTAATGTATGTTATTGTATGTTATTGTTGTGGATTGTTATTGTTATTGTCGAATCATTTACATTTGCTCGCATATGACTATTGCACAATTTTCCTTGATAAAAATAACAAGAAATCAATAATAAATGTTTAACTAACAAGGTTCACTCGCCAACTTATGTTGACCCAAAAACCCCCATTTTTACACATGATACAGGTGAACCAGCTGCAGCAAGAAACACATAGGATTGGCTTAGAAGAATAAAATGGTTTAGAGCTTGGATTGTTTAGTTGGTTATTTTTCTTTGTATTTGTATGAACATGTTTGGATTATTGAGAATGTAATTTTGACTTTAATAAATATGAAACATATTAGTAAATATCATGAGCTTTGGTGATAACCCAATTATGCCCCGACTCTTATTCCGCTGCGGGTCGGGGTGTGACACACCACACACACAGCAAATGTGTGTGGCGACCAGAACAAGACCAGGGGAAGAAGAAAACCCCCATCTTTACAAAAATTAGGAGAATCAAGAAGGAATTCAAGGCCTCTCTCTCTCTGCATGAATACTTAATCTTAATCATCTCAACTAGTCTAACAAGAGGTAAGTTAAATTTTGTGATTTGATGAAGTTTCCTAAGTGGGTTATGAAAAATCTATGAAATTGGATAAAATTAGTATGAATAATTGATATAATCACTAAATAGAAGATGAAATGTGCTTGAATTTTTATTATAATGATGATTTATGATTAAACCCATTTGTTATAGAACTAGGATGATGAATGATGGTCATGTTAGTGTAATTCATATGGTGTTAATGTAAAAATTGAATGTAGTAGAACATTAGTAGATGGTTGTGTGCTAGATAATGACCATTGTGTGAATTTGATCGATTATGAAAGTTTATGTAATGAAGAAGGAAGAATGTGCATAGAATACATGTACTTTATGCTTTGATCTTGGTGCGCACACCAAGTGTTTGATGAAATGCTTAGAATAAAGGTTTTTATGTGATTTCAATGATCAAATGTAATTATGGTACTAATTGGCTCATGTCAAGAATGTGAAGAATTACTATATATGCTATGTCAAGAAAAGAATGAGTTGAAAACATAAGATTTAAGCATGTTAAATTGATATTTTAGGAGTGAAAGAAGAAGGTGCGAGCAATACCGGGTCAGCATCAAAACGGGACAAAGGTAACTTCTTACACTTACTAGTATTGGTAATTTATAATGTTTTATTATGATTAATCTAAGTCATCTAAGTTTGTGTTGTAAACTTGAATATCATGTACGGATAAGTAAGTAAAAGTATGGCTATGAATGTGATCCGTTCCAAACGGGTCAACGAATGAAAGACTTCATAAAGAATGAATAACACAATTGTGTAAATTTAGTGACATGAAATTAAAAGTGAGTTAATATTGACTTTGTGTTTGTGGTGTAGGTAAAGCTGACTTTTAAGGCAAGCGAAGCTCGGATCGAACACACTCCAAGTTACTTTCATCACGCTTCCGTATTTTAAATCATTCGAACATGTCAAGATATTTTGATGAATATGTTTTGAAAGTGATAATGTTTAAGTACCTAAAATTATGTTTACTATAATTGTTGTAAATGATGTTTAGTTAATACTAAACAAACGGTTAGTCCGTTAGTAAAATTAAAACTTTTGGAATGGTATCAAAATGTCGAAACTTTATGCGAAATTATTTGTTTTTAAAAATTTTCGTTCTTGATCAAATTTTAAGGATGAGCCATCACAAGTTGGTATCAGAGCCAAGGTTTGAGGGATGCAAGTGCTAAAGCTAGTGTACTTGAACTCAAACCGAGAGCTCATGCAAAAGTATGTTCGTTCCGAGGCACGATACTAGTAAGTATTCTTAAGAAATTTTAATGTTCTTGTTTATAAACGTTAAAACGGGAAGGGGTTTGTAGAGATTTAACATAATATTTACGACTAGTGAAGTCACGAGATGTTATGAAATGGTTTTGGCTGCGAAAAAGGTTAGATAACGGACCGAATGGCTGAAACAAAATCTACAGTGTCAAAGAGATTGGGCAAGGCGTCGGCAACGGGCTCCTTATGCATCGCCGACAACCCTTCTTTGTTCCGACGCACTAGTGGACTGTCTATGCAAGAATCGCAGTAACGCAACTTTCTGGAGTGCGTCGGTGACGCGGTGTTGGGCCATCGCCGATGCCAGTCACTGAAGCATGTCGCTGATGCATTATTTTATTATATTAAAATTTTCAAACAAGTCCCAAACACTCGTTAAACTCTAGAAAGGGCACCAGAATGTAAATGAAACCATGATGACATGCTAGTTAACCTATACATATAACGAATGTGCGAATGAATAAGAAAGTTGAATGCACAAACAGAAGTATTGTCACATCCCGACCCGCAGCGGATAAAAGTCGGGGCATAATTGGGTTATCACCAAAGCTCATGATATTTACTAAGATGTTTCATATTTATTAAATTCAAATTACAAACTTAAAGATCCAAAAACAAAATCCATACAATTACAAAGGAAACTGAAACTATATATTTATTCCAAAGCATTAACTTGTTTATTCTTCTAGGCCATCCTAAGTGTTTCCTGTCTCAGCTGGATCACCTGTATCATGTGTAAAACAGGGGAGATTTTGGGTCAACAAAAGTTGGCGAGTGAACCTTGATAAAACATTTTAACTAATTTCTTGTTTTATTTATTAAAGAAAATTCATGCATTAATCACATGTGAGCAAACATATATATGTAAACAATCACAAACCACTTTGGATGAGTATATGACATGAATGATGATGTATTTGAGATCAATGCTCAATCAAACGGAGCCGATCTAATGAGGCTCCTGATGCTCAACCCGTATCCCACGGGGAACTGATGGGTCTAATGAAATGCGTGCACTGAAATGATAAATTCAATCTACATATAATTCACACAACAATCAATACACATTTAATCACGGATATGATGTATGCACAAGTGTTTAAATAAAATAAAAGAATAGTACGACACATGATACACCCCAAAACATGATTAAAACGGTGAATTGGTAGAGGTTCACTCACAGTGGGTGCGTTCCTTGATAATGATGAATGCGCACGAATTTATGATTCAACCGATGAGGGAAAACTAACCTAAATAATAACGAAATAATTCGATAAATAAATAATTTTATTTGGGATTAACATTTTTAATTAGTGCTCTTAATGAGATTTTTAGATTTATTTTTATGAGTTTATTGCAAATCTTTATCCTTAGGAATCTTATTTTTTAAGTATTTTAAATAATTTTTCAATTTAAATAAGTAAAAATGAGAAAACAAATTTAAAAAAATGTGTTGACCTTGTCAGGTCTGACCGGTCAGATAGCATGAATTTCAGGCGGCGAGTGAGGTTCGAACCCATGACCTCCCGTATACGTGCATGCAGCTCTACCAACTGAGCTACGTGTCTAACCCGAAATATTCTCTGATTTAATTATTCTTATATACTAGTTAAGTAATTTTCTGAAATTCATTTATTTTAAAAAGATTTAAAATCATCGGACCGCTGTCCACCCGCGGTATCGAACTCTCGATCTTGTATTCATTTGCACCCAGCCCTACCAACTGGGCTGGGTGTCTAACCCGTAATTATTGGGAGATTTAATACTTTTATTAACTGGTTGCCGAAAGCACAGACTCCTTTTAAAAAAACGAATTTTTAATCAGGACTATCGGTCACAAGCAAAGCTCGAACCCGGAACGTGCTTGTTAACTTTGCACACAATCCACCGCTGGACTGTGTGTCTAACCCGGTTTAATACCCGATTTTAATTATATTAATATACAACTTAAGCTTCATCTTCTTCACTAAGAAAAACACAGAACAGTGATCCCGACTGTTTTGCTGAATTGACCAACAAACTCATATTAGATTGAATAAAAGATTAAGTAACATGACATACCAAAACAGAGAGTTTCTTCAGATTTCCGGCAAAGTTTTCGTCGGCCCTGATTTGCGATTTCCGGCGAGAGTTTCCGGTGACAAAACTGAGTTTTTCGACGAAAGAGACAAGTTGAATAGAGAGGATATGAGTAATGATTGGAACGAAAGGCGAGCTTGAAATGATTGAAGGACAATATTTAGACAAAGAAATCCAGATTCAAGTTTTCGGTTTCAAGTTCATCAATTTCAAAATAAATTGGTTTCAAAAACTTCGGTTATAACCGTTGCCGGTCATTAATATTACACGTTTTCGATCAACAGAGGCGTTTTGCCCATAAATTTCGCGCTCAAGCTTTGACGACTGATTTAGGCTACCCTGTTTTATTTTTTTTTATTTTATTTTTTTTGATTTATTATTAGTGATTAATTTAACTTACTTTTTTTGTTTATTTATTAATTATGGTTTTTGAATTCTAAAATATTTATTAACTAAGAGATATTTAAAATAACCGGAAAAATAAATACGCAACGAACTTTTAACCGAATATTTGATTATTAAAGGAAGCTGGTTTTGAAACCCGTTTTACGACAAATATTACAGTATCCCCTACTTTTAGAAATTTCGTCCCGAAATTTAAGTAGTAGTGGTAACCGGAAAAAGATGCGGGTATTTTTCGCGCATTGAGTCTTCACGTTCCCAAGTAAACCCGGGTCCTCGTTTTGACTCCCAACGTACCCTGACAATTGGAATACGACTTCGCCTTAAACGCTTCTCTCCGAAATCCATGATTTCCACTGGTCTTTCAACGAAGTGCATCGATTCATCGACTTGAATGTCTTCTAGAGGAATGTGGAGGTTTTCATCGGCGAGGCACTTTTTCAAGTTTGATACGTGGAATGTGGGATGAATTCTGTTGAGCTCTTCTGGTAGGTCAAGCTTGTATGCTACAGGACCTACTCTCTCGAGTATCTTGAAAAGTCCTACGTAACGTGGTGCTAGCTTCCCTTCTGGCCAAAACGAACCACTCCCTTCCATGGTGATACTTTTAAAAGTACTTGATCACCAATGTCAAACTCCAAGGGTTTTCGTCGTTTGTCAGCATAACTCTTTTGACGACTTTGAGCCGCTAGAAGATTGTTTCGAATTTGAAGGATCTTGTCAGTTGTTTCTTGAATTAATTCTGGACCGGTGATTTGTGCTTCCCCAATTTCGTGCCAACATACTAGAGATCGGCACTTACGACCATATAAAGCTTCGAAAGGAGCCATGCCGATACTTGAATGATAGCTATTGTTGTACGAAAACTCAACTAATGGTAGGTGAGCGTCCCAGTTCCCTTTGAAGTCTATGACACATGCTCGTAGCATGTCTTCAAAGGTTTGGATGGTGCGTTCAGATTGACCATCAGTTTGAGGATGAAAAGCGGTACTAAGGTCTAATCGTGTACCCAAAGCGGTTTGTACGGCTCGCCATGTTCGTGAAGTGAAACGACCATCACGGTCTGAAATGATGCTTAATGGTACACCATGACGGCTTACGATCTCGCTGATGTAGATACGAGCTAACTTCTCGTTCTTGAAGTCCTCGCGAATCGGAATGAAGTGAGATGACTTTGTAAGACGATCGATTATTACCCATATGGTGTCATACCCACTGGAGGTGCGAGGTAACCCGGTAATGAAATCCATGGTTATGTTTTCCCACTTCCATACAGGTATTTTGGGTTGGACTAAAAGTCCTGAAGGTCTTTGATGTTCAGCTTTTACTTTGGAACAGGTTAGGCACTTGGAAACAAAAACAGCGATATCCTTTTTCATGCCAGGCCACCAGTAGGTGTATCGTAGGTCTTGATACATCTTGTCGGCTCCTAGGTGTACAGAGTATCATGTTTTGTGTGCCTCATCCATGAGGAAATCACGAAGGTTATCGCGATCAGGAATCCATATACGGTTTAAATAGTATAGAATACCGTCGGATTTGGTTTCGATTTTGAGTTCAGCTCCACATGACAGCTCATCGCGTACGTCATTTTCTGTTACAGAAACATGTTGAGCTGCCCGAATTCGATCTTTGATGTCGGTTATGATTTGCGAACATAGAAGACGAACAGAGTTCGCATAACCTTTTCAACTGAGCGCATCGGCCACCACGTTTGCCTTGCCAGGATGGTACCGAATTTCACAGTCGTAGTCGTTGAGCAGTTCGACCCATCTTCGTTGCCTCATATTCAACTCTTTCTGGTTGAAGATATGTTGGAGACTCTTGTGGTCAGTGTATATTTCACACTTGGTACTGTAGAGGTAATGTATCCATATCTTGAGAGCGAACACAACGGCTCCAAGTTCCAGGTCGTGGGTGGTGTAATTCTTCTCGTGAACCTTGAGTTGCCTAGAGGCGTAGGCTATCACTTTTCCTCTTTGCATCAATACACAGCCTAGCCCTTGCTCTGATGCGTCGCAATATACCACAAAGTCATCGCAACCCTCAGGGAGTGTGAGGATAGGTGCGTCACAAAGTTTTTGCTTTAGAGTTTGGAAGGCCTCCTCTTGCTTAGGTCCCCATATGAAGGGTTTTCCTTTATGAGTCAAGGCCGTGAGTGGTACAGCGATACGGGAAAAGTTGGCAATGAAGCGTCGATAGTAACCAGCCAAACCAAGAAATGACCTAACTTCGGTAGGGGTACGTGGCTTGCCATTCCTGTACTGCCTTGATTTTTGAAGGATCGACATGAATTCCCTTGTCATTGATGACATGTCCAAGGAATTGTACTTCTCTTAACCAGAATTTGCATTTTGAGAACTTAGCGAGAGCTTTTCAGTCCTTAAGAGTGTAAGAATGAGTCGAAGGTGTCGCTCATGATCGGATTTAGACTTGGAGTAGATAAGGATGTCGTCGATGAAGACTATGACGAAACGGTCGAGGTAGGGTTTGCATACCCTATTCATCAAATCCATGAAGACAGCGGGGGCGTTGGTTAAACCGAAGGGCATGACCATGAACTCGTAATGACCATAACGAGTCCGGAAGGCGGTTTTTGGGATATCTTCTTCGCGCACTCTAAGCAGATGATAACCTGAACGAAGGTCGATTTTTGAAAAGTAGGTGGCGCCTTGAAGTTGGTCTAGGAGGTCATCAATGCGAGGCAGTCGATAGAGATTTTTAACCGTTAACTTGTTGAGTTCTCTATAATCAATGCACATGCGAAACTTTCCATCTTTCTTCTTCACAAAAAGAACAGGTGCACCCCAAGGCGATGAGCTAGGACGTATGAATCCTTTGTCAGTCAGCTCTTGCAGTTGACTGGCCAGCTCTTGCATTTCGGATAGGGCTAACCTATAAGGAGATTTTGCGACTGGTGTAGTGCCAGGTACAAGATCGATGCGAAATTCGACTTCTCTCACAGGAGGAAGTCCTGAAATGTCGTCGGGAAAGACTTGTGGGAATTCCTTCACAATTGGGATATCTTCGAGTTTCCTCTCCGTTTCCCTTCTTGACGACGTAAGTTAGGAATGCGACATAGTTCTTGCGGAGATATCTTCGGGCTTGAAGGCAGGACATTAATTTGAGTCCTTTCGAAGGGGTTTCCCAAAAAATACGTAGTGTCTGACCGTCTGCAAGAGGAATGCGAATGAATTTTTTGTGGCACACCACTTCAGCATGATGCTGGCTGAGCCAGTCCATACCGATTATAACATCGAAACTTCCCAACTTCATAGGAATGAGGTCAATTGGAAAATCGTGATCGTTTAGGGTGAGAGTACAATTGCGTATAATAGAATTTAATGAAACGGGTTTTCTGTCAGCAACTTCCACCGTTAGAGATTCGATGAGATTAACACGAGGTTGGTCGAGGATAGGTTCAAATTCTAAGGACACAAAGCTCTTATCCGCATCGGTATCGAATAATATGGATGCATAACTACCATTGATGAGAAACGTACTGTTGGCCACGTTGTTGTCAGCCCTGGCTTGGTTAGCATTGATATTGAAAGCTCTTCCTCTGGCATGTGGGGGAGCTTGGTTAGCTTGGTTTACCGGGTTTGCTTGAGCTTGGGCATGGATGATGTTCACTAGGCGTGGACATGTGTTCCTGAAGTGGTTTGGGTCCCCACATTTGAAACAAGCTCACATGGGTTGCATCATGGGGTAGTTGGGTTGGTAGTAAGGTTGGGCTGCGTGTTGTGAAGGTGGTAGAAGTAAGGGTTGTTGGGTTTGGCCCACTATCTGATTTTGGGTTTGGGTTGGACGTTGATTGCGGTTCATTCGTTGAAGGGTACGGCAGGTTTGGATGGTGTGACCTGCACGGCCACAACTTGTGCAATGTTGGCATGGGTTTTCGAGAGGGTGATGGTATTGACAGCGGTTGCACTTTGGGTGTGGGCCAGTGTATGGCTTTTTGAATGGTGCAGCTGGAGGAGCAATTTGGGTGATTGGTGCAGCAGTGATAGGAGGGTTGGTTTGAGTGACAACAAAATTCTTGCTATTTCGCTTCCTCTTACCAGTTCGAGGATGAGACGAGGTGGTTTGGAGTTGGGGTCTCAATGGGTGCTTTCTTCTTCTCATCTTTGAACTTTCCATTTCGAATGCGATTCTCAGTGAGTTCTGTAGCTAACTCCATTGCGGCTTCAAGTGTTGCAGGCGAAGTGCTTAAAACCGAATCTTTGATTTTCGAGGGGAGGCCTCGAATGTAGTGTTCAACTAAGCGGTACAAGGGGGTGAACAAGGGATCATCTGGTTCAACTCTAGAAATCTCTTATTATATGAAGTGTGGTCTCCTTCCTTTTGTTTCAGTGCGTGGAATTCGTCTTCCAGCTTTTTGATTTCGCTTCTTGGACAGAAACGTCTTGTCATAAGTTCCCTTAACTCTTCCCATGTTAAGGCCATGGCATCTTCAACTCCTCGCTTACCCTTTTCCGTGTTCCACCAGGTAAGGGCTACCCAAACAGTCTTCCAGTCGCGTAACGTACCTTACGGTCCTCGGGACAATCGCAATTGAGGAAAGTGTTTTCCATTTCTTCAAACCAGTGAAGGAGGGCGGTAACACCTTCGGTCCCTTCATATTTTGGGGGATCGCAGGATTTGAAGTGTTTGTAGGTGCACTTGGGGGTTTTGGAAGGAGGGTTGGCGACGCCCTGGTCTTCTTGGTTGGGTGGGTTGATGGGATTAGCGGTGAGAGCTTGTTGAACTTGAAGCACGATGTCAGGAAGCACAACGGCCATTTGTTTAGCGATTTGTGTGGTCAAGTGTTCGTTTGACTTTCCTGACTTTCTACCTCCACGTAATGCCTAGCCGGCATCCAGGAACATATATAGGAAGATTGTGAGTTTAAGAATTTTCTAGGTGTCATGTGTCGTAAAAAGAATGAAAAACAACATAACTGACAATAATTTAACTACATCCATAGGATGTCTTGGGTTTGCTCATGTTTGGGCCTCCAAATGTCCCCCATACCATTGCCTGTGTAGTCATGTGGGCCCCCATGACTAATGGACTTGGTAGGATTCACATTGGAGTCGGCGGGTTAACACTCGCACCACCGAATGAAAATCGTAAAACATGATTGCGAGATGTATGGTAGGAGGGTGTCCAGGTGTAGACACAATGACAACTCAAAGTGGGGTTAGCTCACACGACGTTTGGTATAGCATGCTTTGGCCTAATAGGTCCTTCGTACTCTCATCGTTATTCCCCAGGTAGGCAAACTGGTCCTTTATTTTGGATTTATACGAATGCCAAGCCTAGACAGGACGTTCCGACTACCGGTACTCGTACCCTTCCAGTTACTACATGTCCGTCGTGAGAACTCACTTTGATGTGATTTGAAAAATACAAAATCATTGCAAAAATCATGGAAATCGTGAGGTGTGTGCTCTCATATATATGGTATGTTATGAGGATATGAATTATGATGAGCATTGCATATTAACATGTACTTGTGAGCGTGCTTGCATAATATTGGGTGTGAAAATAAACATGAAACATATAAATATCATGAATTTTGTATGTAACGCATAAACAATTAAAATTTAATCAACTATAGTATAGGCTCTAAGGGTCTAATAACCTATCCTGTATCGCTATAGTCACAAGCTCTAATACCAATCTGTCACACCCCGACCCGCAGCGGAATAAAAGTCGGGGCATAATTGGGTTATCACCAAAGCTCATGATATTTACTAAGATGTTTCATATTTATTAAATTCAAATTACAAACTTAAATATCCGAAAACAAAATCCATACAATTACAAAGGAAACTGAAACTATATATTTATTCCAAAGCATTAACTTGTTTATTCTTCTAGGCCATCCTAAGCGTTTCCTGTCTTAGCTGGATCACCTGTATCATGTGTAAAACAGGGGAGATTTTGGGTCAACAAAAGTTGGCGAGTGAACCTTGATAAAACATTTTAACTAATTTCTTGTTTTATTTATTAAAGAAAATTCATGCATTAATCACATGTGAGCAAACATATATATGTAAACAATCACAAACCACTTTGGATGAGTATATGACATGAATGATGATGTATTTGAGATCAAGGCTCAATCAAACGGAGCCGATCTAATGAGGCTCCGGATGCTCAATCTGTATCCCACGGGGAACTGATGGGCCTAATGAAATGCGTGCACTGAAATGATAAATTCAATCTACATATAATTCACACAACAATCAATACACATTTGATCACGGATATGATGTATGCACAAGTGTTTAAATAAAATAAAAGAATAGTACGACACATGATACACCCCAAAACATGATTAAAACGATGAATTGGTAGAGGTTCACTCACAGTGGGTGCGTTCCTTGATAATGATGAATGCGCACGAATTTATGATTCAACCGACGAGGGAAAACTAACCTAAATAATAACGAAATAATTCGATAAATAAATAATTTTATTTGGGATTAATATTTTTAATTAGTGCTCTTAATGAGATTTTTAGATTTATTTTTATGAGTTTATTGCAAATTTTTAACCTTAGGAATCTTATTTTTTAAGTATTTTTAAATAATTTTTCAATTTAAATAAGTAAAAATGAGAAAACAAAATTTAAAAAAATGTGTTGCCCTTGTCAGGTCTGACCGGGTCTGACCCGTCGGATAGCATGAATTTCAGGCGGCGGTGAGGTTCGAACCAGTGACCTCCCGTATACGTGCACGCAGCTTACTAACTGAGCTACGTGTCTAACCCGAAATATTCTCTGATTTAATTATTCTTATATACTAGTTAAGTAATTTTTCTGAAATTCATTTATTTTAAAAAGATTTAAAATCATCGGACCGCTGTCCACCCGCGGTATCGAACTCTCGATCTTGTATTCATTTGCACCCAGCCCTACCAACTGGGCTGGGTGTCTAACCCGTAATTATTGGGAGATTTAATACTTTTATTAACTGGTTGCCGAAAGCACAGACTCCTTTTAAAAAAACGAATTTTTAATCAGGACTATCGGTCACAAGCAAAGCTCGAACCCGGAACGTGCTTGTTAACTTTGCACACAGTCCACCGCTGGACTGTGTGTCTAAACCGGTTTAATACCCGATTTTAATATATTAATATACAACTTAAGCTTCATCTTCTTCACTAAGAAAAACGCAGAACAGTGATCCCGACTGTTTTGCTTAATTGACCAACAAACTCATATTAGATTGAATAAAAGATTAAGTAACATGACATACCAAAACAGAGAGTTTCTTCAGATTTCCGGCAAAGTTTTCGTCGGCCCTGATTTGCGATTTCCGGAGAGAGTTTCCGGTGACAAAACTGAGTTTTTCGACCAAAGAGACAAGTTAAATCGAGAGGATATGAGTAATGATTGGAACGAAAGGCGAGCTTGAAATGATTGAAGGACAATATTTAGACAAAGAAATCCAGATTCAAGTTTTCAGTTTCAAGTTCATCAATTTCAAAATAAATTGGTTTCAAAAACTTCGGTTATAACCGTTGCCGGTCATTAATATTACACGTTTTCGATCAACAGAGGCATTTTGCCCATAAATTTCGCGCTCAAGCTTTGACGACTGATTTAGAGGTGGTGTATTCGAATTGCAGGTTTTCCGCTAGATTCTTCATAAATGTTATTTGGTTTTGGTTTTGGTTTTAGTCACAAATGTGTGTGTGGAGTAGTGGTGAAGTCTGTGTGTGTATGAGTGGGAGACCCGGGTTCGAGACCCGGTTACCCTGTTTTATTTTTTTTTAATTTTAATTTTATTTTTTTGATTTATTATTAGTGATTAATTTAACTTACTTTTTTATTTTATTTATTAATTATGGTTTTTGAATTCTAAAATATTTATTAACTAAGAGATATTTAAAATAACCGGAAAAATAAATACGCAACGAACTTTTAACCGAATATTTGATTATTAAACGAAGCGGGTTTTGAAACCCGTTTTACGACGAATGTTACAAGTATATTGCAATTGGTACGTCAAGAATATTGTGATAAGAATTATTTGAACCCGTAACCTACAAGAATGATATTTTGAGATTATGCAACGTATAGAATGGTATATGTATATAAATGTATACATACATATGAATGAATAGTATGATATCTAAACATAAATATGTGATTGTAGATGACGGGTGAAGGAGGTTCAAACGATACGGAACAAATAAGTTAGGTTGAATTAAATAAGTTGATTGCAGATGAAGTAGTAAAGACACTTGATGCAAACATCCCTCGTACAGCACAAGAAGTAGAAAGTTAAGTGCTAAACATAGTAGAAACTATGATGACCATCAAGATAGACGAACTGAAGGAAATGATAAATGGAATACAAGGCAAGAAAGAAGCACGTTGGTGCACGTACAAGGAATTCATGGCGTGTAAACCACATAGATCCCATAGAATGTCAAAGGTGGATCTCCAACATAGAAGGGGTGTTCATTCGAAACCATTGTGAAAAGGAAGATCAAGTGATGTTCGCTACGGGGCAACTTCAACGACAAGCGAAGGATTGGTGGGATGCGTATAGTAAGGAGATAGGTGAGGATAAGCTACAAACTATTACATGGCAAGAATTCAAAGAACCTTTCATTAAATACCATTGTCCGCAATAGGCTGTAGATCAGATTCAAGAAGACTTTCTCTGTCTTCGATAAAAGAATGAAACAATCGATGAAATTACAAACATTTGCCTTGACAAAATGAAGTTTTGTAAGGAATTCACAAGAACGGAGAGGATGAAGATTAACCGTTATCATGATATGCTAAAGCCGAGTACAGAGAGTTCATCACCCCTTCTAAATGTGAAACTTTGAATGAACTCATTAATTGGGCAAGGGATAGGAAGATCGAATTGAAGAGACAAGAAGAGCGAGGAGAGAAAAGACATATGGAAAAGGGGTCAATTCAAGGCACTCCTAAAAGGCCCAAGATTCAAGATCATAGTAAGAAGGAAACTTCAAAAGGAGGATTTCCACGATGTAAGACATGTGGGAAACTCCATTCGGGTGAATGCTTAATGGGAAAAAGAGGATGCTATAACAGTGGTCAAGAAGCGCACCCATACTACAATTGTCCTATCCAAAGAGAGTATGTTACAACTGTAACGAGTGGGGCCATGTGAAAGCCGAGTGCCCAAAGCTCAAACAAGGAACAAGAAAAGAAGGAAAGAAGGAAGAACCCATCAAGGCCAAAGGAAGAATGTTCCAAATTTCGTCGGAAGAGGCAAAGACACACCCGAATGTTGTATCAGGTATATTTATGCTAAACTCTATACCAACATATGTATTATTTGATACGGGAGCTAGTAGGTCATTTGTGTCAAGTGAAATTATACATTCCTCCTCATTTGTGATAGAAAGAATGCCCATACCTCTAGAAGTAGAAATATCTGATTGTAAGAGTTATTTGTTACATGAGATATGTAGAAAGTGTAAGATCACCATAGAGGTTGAAGAATTTGACATCGATCTTATTCCCATGGTTTTGGGAGAATTCAAGGTGGTGATAGGTATAGATTGACTATCCCAACACCATGCGGAAATTCTATGTGAAAACAAGATCATACATATTATGTCTCCTAAAGGGAAGCGAGTAAGCATTTATGGGGAAAGAAAAGTAGAGACTAAATTATGTACCATTGTTGAAGCGGTTAAGTATGTAAGAAATGGAAGTAAAGCATTTCTAGCTTATGTGATCGATACTAAACAAGACAATGTAGCAATAAAAGATACAAGAGTTGTGAATGAATACCCGGATGTATTTCTAGATGAATTACCGGGACTTCCACCTGAACGGGAATTAGAATTTCGGATTGAATTGGAACCAAATGCCAAGCCGGTAGCCAAGGCCCCGTACTGATTGGCTCCTACTAAAGTACGAGAATTAACGGTCCAGTTGCAAGAACTCCTTGACAAGGGCTTCATACGTCCTAGTGTATCCCCTTGGGGAGCACCTGTCTTATTTGTAAAGAAGAAGGACAGTTCGATCCGCATCGACTATCGTGAGCTCAATAAACTCACGGTGAAAAATCGATACCCCTTACCAAGAATAGATGACCTCTTCGATCAATTACAAGGGGCAAGTTGGTTTTCAAAAATTGATTTACGTTCAAGATATCACCAGTTACGAGTAAGGGAAGAAGACGTGGCTAAAACTGCGTTTAGAACCGCTACGGACATTACGAGTTTTTAGTAATGTATTTCAGATTAACTAACGCTCCGGTCGCATTTATGGATTTGATGAATAGAGTATGCCGAAATATGTTAGACAAATTTGTTATAGTATTTATAGACGATATTCTGGTATACTCTCGAAGTAAGTTCGAACATGCTCATCACATACGAGAAGTACTTGAGACACCCCGAAAAGAAAGGTTATACGCTAAGTTTTCCAAATGTACATTCTGTTCAAAGAGGTGCAATTCTTAGGCCATGTGATTAATTGTAACATCCGTCAAAAACCGGGTTAACCAAACCCGCTTCATTTATTAACCGAACATCCAGTTAAAAATTTCGTTGTGTATTTAACGCTCAAATTAATTTTAAACGATACATAATTAATAAGTATATTAGAATATAAAATTTATATTTGAAAATTTATTAAAAATAATGAAATAAAAATTAAATGCTGATGCCGGGTTTCGAACCCGGGTCAGCCGAGAGTATCATCAATGACTTAGCACACACACATCCTACCACTCCGCCACTAGTGTTACTTGTTAATTTATTGAAACAACTAATGCATAAAATAAATCTGGAAATCAAACCCAGTCAACAGCGCGCCCAAATCCGCAGACGCCGTAAAATCCGACGATTTCGCCAATTATCGTCGGTTACTTTTGACTTAACGTAAGTATTAACGTCGCCATCGGTTATAACCGATGTCCAGTGTCCGCGACATCAGTCGTAACCGCCGGAGAACGGCTGACCAATGAATCGAGACTAGAAACAGACCCAATCAACTTGATTCTTCCCTATAAATGCACACCCTAGCCTCTGGTAAACTTTTCGCTCAAAATCGCACCGATTCTCGAATCAATTTCACTCGCCGGAATTCTCTGCAAGTCACCGGAAAACCGAGACTTTCATCAACGCGGTAAATACCTCGACTTTTTCTATTTCATTCCATTGTGAGACCAATTCTAACATCACTCCATCACCCAGAATCAACCCCAGACGACGTTGCCGAATTTTCTGTTTTCGCCGGAAAACTTCTGGAATTTCCAGAATCTCGTTGTTAATCGGTATGATCATCTAAACATCCTGATAATCGTTGCTCAGTAATTCAATTTTATATCTAATCAATCAAAACTGTTATTTGACCCGAACAGAGGAAGCTCACAAAACAGAGCCGGCGATCCTTGCCGGAGTTCTGAAAAAGACGACCTGTTCCGGTACTTTCTTTCCCCAAACCCTTTCTGTTCAATACCTTTCAATTGCTCATAATATTCATTAACCGAATTAAACAAGAAACAGTTGGTTTAACCGTTGTCTGTGTTTGAACGAAGAAGATGAAGTCTATTATGATTATAAGATTAATTAAAATCGGTATTATAAACGGGTTAGACACATAGTCCAGCGGTGACTGTGTGCAAACAATACGCATACGTCTCGAGTTCGATCCTTGACACACGCACATTCTCGGTAATAAAAATGTTCCTTTTTAAACTGAACCGGATCCACTCGCAGTTAACTGTTAAGTATAATAAAAACCGGAATATTTACCAAGTTACACACACAGTCCAGCGATGGACTGTGTGCCAAACTAAACCACAGGTCCTGGGTTCGAGACCTGTGGAGAACACCGAGTCGATACAATTAAATCTTTTTTTAAAATAAATGATTTTCGGATTAACTTAAATAGTGTATAAATATAATTAAAAACAGAAATATTTCGGGTTAGACACCTAGCTCAGTTGGTAGAGCTGCGTGCACGTGTACGGGAGGTTACGGGTTCGAGTCTCACTCAGTGCAATAATATTCACAACTGAACCGGTCAACGGTCAATGGTCAACGGTCAAAAGTCAACATTTTTTTATTATTTTTATTTATTTATTTAAATTAAATACTTAAAAATAACATTTTTAAAGTTAGAAAATAGCCTTAAACTCACAAAAATTTATCCAAAAATCCTATTAGAATTATTAATAAAATCCACTTATTTACCGTACCCTTTTCGTTATTAATTAGGTTAGTTATTCCTCGTCGATCAATCCTCTAAACTCGTGCGCATTCAACATCATCAACCGAACGCACCCAATGTGAGTGAATCTCTACAAATTCCCCGTTTTAATCACGTTTTTGGGGTGTATCATGTGTCTTATTATTTATCACATTTAAACTATTGTGCATCTATCATATCCATGAACAAATGTGTATTCAACATGTATCAACTGTTTGTGTGGTTATTGTTTAGATTAAATTTATCATTTTCAGTACATACATTATCATAGGCCGCCGCTCCCCATTACCTATGAGCGTGAGCCGTTCCCCATTACCTATGAGCGTGAACGAGGTGTTGCCAACATACGATTGGCTCCGTTTGATTGAGCCTTGATCGCACATACATTTCATCATAGGCCGTCTGCTCCCCATTACCTATGAGCGTGAGCCGTTACCCATTACCTATGAGCGTGAACGAGACGTTGCCACATTTACATTGTCATTCATGTTATATATTCATGCAAGGTGGTTTGTTATTGTATGTTATTGTTTGTTATGGTTATTGTTATTGTATGTTATTGTTTGTTATGGTTATTGTTATTGTATCTTTATTTACGTTTGCTCACATATGATTATTGCACAATTTTTCCATATTAAATACAACAAGAAATAAATAATAAATGTTTTCTAATAAGGTTCACTCGCCAACTTTTTGTTGACCCAAAAACCATTTTTACACATGATACAGGTGGACAGGATGAAGCAAGGATCACATAGGAAAATGCCTTAGAAGAAAAATAATGAAGTCTAGAAAGATGTATAGGACATGTTGTACTTGTTTGATTTGATTGTGTGATCTTCTTTAATATTGTAATAATAAATATGAAACATTATAATAAATGTCATGAGCTTTGATGAAAACCCAATCATGCCCCGATCACCTTTTTCCGCTGCGGGTCGGGGTGTGACATTAATGAGAAAGGAATTTCAGTAGATCCGTCTAAAGTAGAGGCTGTGATTAAATGGTTACCCCCAAAGAATGTTAGTGAAGTACGAAGTTTTCTGGGCTTAGCTGGCTATTATAGGAGATTTATTCAAGATTTCTCTAAAATAGTCTTGCCTATAACTAGATTCATGAAGAAAGAAGAAAAATTTTCATGGGGTCTCAAACAAGAGAAGGTTTTCCAAATGCTAAAAGAAAAATTGTCAAGTTCTCTGGTGTTAACCTTACCAGAAGGAATGGAAGATTTGGTGGTATTCACAGATCCTTCACACCAAGGGTTAGGGTGTGTCTTGATGCAACGAGGTAAATTCATTGCCAATGCATCAAGGCAACTTAAACAACATGAAGACAATTATCCGACTCATGATTTAGAGTTCGCAGCTGTGGTTTTTGCGTTAAAAATTTGGAGACACTATGTGTACGGAACGAAATGCACAATATACTCAGATCATAAGAGTCTCAAATACTTCTTCGAACAAAAAGACCTTAATATGAGACAACGAAGGTGGCTAGAATTGATTAAAGACTATGATTGTGACTTTTATTTACCATCCAGGTAAGGCCAATGTCGTAGAAGACGCTTTAAGCAGGAAGCAATATCCGCCGCCTATTCGAGTAAAGTCAATGAGAATGATAGTTACACCTAACATTATCGAAGCAATAAGGGAAGCTCAAACTAAGTCATTAAATGCGAGTGATCCAAGAGGTCAAAGGACGAAAGGGTTTGTTGATAAGCTTGAAACGAATGCAAGTGGGATTAAGACAAGGTATGGCCGGACTTGGATACCATGTTATTGTGAAATAAAGACTCTATTACTTGAAGAAGCACACAAGTCCTGCTACTCGATTCATCCGGGAGCCACCAAAATGTATCGAGATTTGAAAGAAAATTATTGGTGGACAAGAATGAAACGCGAAATTGTTAAGTATGTATCTAAATGCCTAACATGCTCACAAGTGAAAGTGGAACATCAAAAACCATATGGGAAACTCCAACCGTTGGAGATTCCGGTATGGAAATGGAAAAACTTGACCATGGATCTGGTAACCAAACTTCCCAAAACAAAAAGAGGTCACGATGCTATTTGGGTCATTGTCAATCGTCTTTCAAAGAGTGCTCATTTCTTACCGATACGAGAGACTTACTCATAAAAAAGAATGGTGGTAATATTTGTGAATGAAATAGTCTCCCGTCATGGGGTACATGTATCTATTGTCTCGGATCGAGACGCCAGATTTACTTCTCGTTATTGGAGAAGATTTCATGAACATATGGGCACCAAACTGGACTTAAGTACCGCATACCATCCTCAAACGGATGGTCAATTAGAAAAAAACCATACAAACCTTGGTTGATATGTTAAGAGCATGTTAGATTTTGGGGGAAACTGGGATGACCATTTACCACTAGTAGAGTTCTCGTACAACAATAGCTATCAAATTAGTATTCAAATGGCGCCATACGAGATTTTTATATGGAAGAAAATGTAGAACTCCTGTTTGTTGGGGGGAAGTGGGACAAAGAGAACTAGCCCCCAAGGATGTAGTAGCAAGAACTAATGAAAAGATTGATCTAGTACGAGCTTGATTAAAAGCAGCTCAAGATCGGCAAAAGTCTTATGCGAATAAAAGGAGTCGTCCAATTGAATTCAAAGTAGGAGACCGAGTATTATTGAAAGTCTCTCCATGGAAAAGTGTAATTCGATTCCGTAAACGAGGGAAGTTGGGTCCTCGATACATTGACCGTTTAAAATTCTAGCTCGTATTGGAAAAGTTGCGTATCAATTAGAACTACCCCCAGCATTAGATGGCATTCACAATACCTTTCACGTGTCTCAATTACGAAAGTGCCTTGTGAATGAAACGGCACACATACCTTTTTATGACCTTGAGTTGGACGAAAGAATGAATTATGTTGAAAGACCAGTAGCTATAAAAGATTTCAAGGTAAGGAACCTTCGCAACAAAGAAGTTAAACAAGCATTAGTTCAATGGAAACACGGGAAGGGGTCGGATTTTACTTGGGAACTGGAGGATGAAATGCGAAAGTTCTACCCGACCTTACTTAGTATGTATTCAGGTTTCGGGGACGAAACCTCCTATAAGGAGGGTGGACTTGTAACACCCCAAACTTTAATTATGTATAGTTATATATGATATTAGAAGATACCACAAGTAGTAACTAGAAACATGACCATAGTTAGTGTATAAGTTAAAATGTGCTAAATATAAGTGTTCATACTAGAGAGGCCAAAAGAGATAATAGAAGAAAGTTTAGTTTTATAAACATAAAAATTACACACACCACACACACAGCAAATGTGTGTGGCGACCAGAACAAGACCAGGGGAAGAAGAAAACCCCCATCTTTACAAAAATTAAGAGAATCAAGAAGGAATTCAAGGCCTCTCTCTCTCTCTCTGCATGAACACTTAATCTTAATCATCTCAACTAGTCTAACAAGAGGTAAGTTAAATTTTGTGATTTGATGAAGTTTCCTAAGTGGGTTATGAACAATCTATGAAATTGGATAAAATTAGTATGAATAATTGATATAATCACTAAATAGAAGATGAAATGTGCTTGAATTTTTTATTATAATGATGATTTATGATTAAACCCATTTGTTATAGAACTAGGATGATGAATGATGGTCATGTTAGTGTAATTCATATGGTGTTAATGTAAAAATTGAATGTAGTAGAACATTAGTAGATGGTTGTGTGCTAGATGATGACCATTGTGTGAATTTGATCGATTATGAAAGTTTATGTAATGAAGAAGGAAGAATGTGCATAGAATACATGTACTTTATGCTTTGATCTTGGTGTGCACACCAAGTGTTTGATGAAATGCTTAGAATAGAGGTTTTTATGTGATTTCAATGATCAAATGTAATTATGGTACTAATTGGCTCATGTCAAGAATGTGAAGAATTACTATATATGCTATGTCAAGAAAAGAATGAGTTGAAAACATAAGATTTAAGCATGTTAAATTGATATTTTAGGAGTGAAAGAAGAAGGTGCGAGCAATATCGGATCAGCATCAAAACGGGACAAAGGTAAGTTCTTACACTTACTAGTATTGGTAATTTATAATGTTTTATTATGATTAATCTAAGTCATCTAAGTTTGTGTTATAAACTTGAATATCATGTACGGATAAGTAAGTAAAAGTATGGCTATGAATGTGATCCGTTCCAAACGGGTCAACGAATGAAAGACTTCATAAAGAATGAATAACACAATTGTGTAAATTTAGTGACATGAAATTAAAAGTGAGTTAATATTGACTTTGTGTTTGTGGTGTAGGTAAAGCTGACTTTTAAGGCAAGCGAAGCTCGGATCGAACACACTCCAAGTTACTTTCATCACGCTTCCGTATTTTAAATCATTCAAACATGTCAAGATATTTTGATGAATATGTTTTGAAAGTGATAATGTTTAAGTACCTAAAATTATGTTTGCTATAATTGTTGTAAATGATGTTTAGTTAATACTAAACAAACGGTTAGTCCGTTAGTAAAATTAAAACTTTTGGAATGGTATCAAAATGTCGAAACTTTATGCGAAATTATTTGTTTTTAAAAATTTTTGTTCTTGATCAAATTTTAAGGATGAGCCATCACATTTACTGTTGGTTAAACTTGTATGAACACTCTTAAATTGTTCCTGCACAATCTCGGTCGATCCAACTTGTGTATTACCTTCTTCCATGATGTCTTGAGTTTGGGTGCGATTCACTATCATGCTCATCACCGAATTGGCTATCTTTACCACAAAGTGAAGGGTTATGTATGCAAGGAGGAAATACTTATCTTCAATAGCAAATCTATTAAGAATACAACACACAAACAAGCTTACTTCCTCATCGAGGATGATTCCATCATCATATTTTGGTTCACCCACTCACAAGCATATGAAAGTTTCTTTGTCTCTACACTCATACCCTCGAGATATTTTAAGTTCCTTTCCCACATCATTCTCCATTGTATCGCCATATGAGGACATCTTGCTAACGTTTTCTCTAGCTTTCGCGTCAACTTTTGCTTCAAGAGTTGTAGTTGCTTCAACTTGGAGAATAATAGCCTTTTTGCCTGAATTTTAAGACTTAAATAATGAATAGTTAGTGGTGGTGATCATTTCGAGTATAACATGTGTATCAGTGGGAGATAGTGTGCTGAACACCCCTCCAGCTTTGATATCAAGAGTGTTCTTGGATGGTGTGGACAACCCATGGTAGAATGTGGTGAGAATCATCAAGGTTTCCATCCCATGATAATCTTACCAACTCCTTGAACTGTTCCTATACTTCAGAGAGGGATTCATCATTTTTTTGCTCAAAAGCATTAATAACCTTTTAGAGTTTAGAGGTTCTTGATGGTGGAAAATATTGACAAAGGAATTTCTCAACCATCATACTCCAAGTAGTGATAGAACCAGCTAACAAGGAGCAAAGCTATAACTTGGCCTTTCCACGCAAGGAGAAAGGAAACAATCGCAGTTTGATTGATTCCTCATATACATCTTTTAACTTGAATGTATTGCAGTACTCCATAAACGATTAAAGATGATCATTTAGGTCTTCATCTACAAAGCCTTTAAATTAACAGCTGTCAAGTATCATTTGAATTACTTTAGGTGGGGGTCATCAATTAAGCTGCTTCCACCTTTGGTGGAATGATGCTCCGAAATGGTGTTAGAAAGTTGTAGCTTTTAATTTTATCTGCATACACACGCACGTAATCCGCAATATTTTGTCCTGCCACCGTTCCTAAGTGAAGCCTAATGCACTAAAAGTACTAAGGCACACGAAAGAAAGTAGAATACAAAGCAAAGATAACAAGAAATAAACTAACCTAAACCTAACTAATGGTTAAACTACTACTAGTAAGATAGATATGCAATATGTGTCTCCGGAAACAACGCCAAAAACTTGACGTGCTTAGAAAGTAACAAATAAATTGACATAGAACACAACCGAGTTTTAAGGATAAAAAACTAAATAGTAACTACACACATTCTAGGCAAGCGTACAAATCAGTATATATATAGCCTAGGTAAGTACCCCCAGAATCACTCTGTGGACACTAAATCTATCAACGTATCTCTTTTGTAATATTTAACCTAAGTAACTTTTAGTAATTAGGAAAATGCTTAATAACCTATTTGATTAAGCTTTAAAAAAACATGGATAAAAAGATAACCACTTAGGTCCATAATCATCTTATTACTTTTGCAAAACAGTTGATTATGGTTCTTATGAAAAACTCGCCCTAGATGATGCTAGTAACGATGGTGTAGTGTTAAAAGCTAGAGCCATCTCGGGTTAGCTCAATGTCCCCAAACAACCAAGCTATAGACAGTCCCAATTATTTGGTTTCAAGTAACTAAGAAATTTACTCATTCCTTGTGATCTAAGAGTCTCTAATATTGCTCTAGCAACCTAGATCAACAAACCGAGTGAACTACTATCTAGTTTACGCAATTTAAAGCAAACCCTTATCTAGTTTCCAAACCCTTATAATTGGATTCTTCCTGTAGGTGACCCGTATGCATTACAAACATCTAATAAAGTTTATCCTTTGCCTACAAGCATCCGGCCTTAGACTATCGATCAATATATATCCTAAAGATAAATGAAACAGATCTAACATGCATAACCTCATAGAAAGACCTAAATCATCCACACAAACTCAATTCAACATCAATACTCAACATATAGATTACACTATCACAAGTTCATAAGCAAACCTTACTAAAAACACACTTTCATAACAAAATCAACATAGTCAATGTAAAGTAACAAGAATCATCCTACCCTAACCGGCTATGGTGCGGTTAGCTACTCATAGTAATAAACAAAGCTATATATTCATTGAATACATGATAGAAATCACATGAAATGATAATACAAAGGATGCTAACTCAGTAAGGAACAATCTCTTGTCCTCATGTACATTCTTCTTCCTTAAATCCTTTCCTCAATCTCTGATCTTGAATCCTTGAACTTCAACAGCCATTTTCTCGCTTCTTTCTTCTGGTTTCGTCCACTCTCTAGGGTTTCTTAAGAGATCTTATTTTATTTATACAGTCTATATACGATTTGGGTAGTTTACAGCCCGTTAACCCAAACCCGGGTCACGACACGTAAACAAGGGAAAGTTGTTATTATCGTTTTAGGGTTTCCAAATAGTATGTTAGTGTACTGAATTGGGACTCACGACTCATATTCTTCTTTTAAGCACACGGCCTGTAATCAACATAATTGGGCCTGCTTTCAGCAATCTATGATAATCTCCAGTTCCGTCCCAGAAATCCTTTATTTCACTTAGGAACCTTCAAAATACTAATATGTACGCTTGCCTAGAACATGTATATACTATAAACAACTATCAATTCTAAACAGTTCTGGCCTAGAAACGAACATTTAATTCATTCTAAACAATATTAACTACAAACAACTATCAAAATGCGAGTTTTGATACTATAATAACATGTTGTCTTTTCAGACACATCAATCCATGATGATTATTTTGAAGCGTGTTATGTCCGATATCATTCTATATTATATTGATTGTGTCTCAAAAAGTTTGAGATACTTATTTTATTACACACTACAGATAATTGCGATTTTGTTTGTACTTTGAATATGTCTAAGGAGAATCCGGAGTTGTGTTTGTGATTGTGAAAAGGTTACTTCGACTATTTGCTAGTGTTATCTATCAATTGAGCAAGATACCAGACCAAAGAACATGTCTCCTCAAGTATGCAGAATACCGAGCTAAGAATCCTCCTTCTACAACTTTTGATTTATTTAAGAAAAAGAGAGATGGAAATGCTTGTCAATGATGATGTATGCAAAAAGAGAGAGCTTATCAGAAAAGTACTTAAAAACCAAAAAAAAATGATAGATAAGATTTTAGCAAAGAAATTGAAAAGCATTGATTTAGGAGAGACTGTTGGGTCTTGAAATTGCGATTCAAGCTTTTCAAATTGAAGATCACAGTGTACCTGAAACGACAGTTGTAAAAACGATTCAAGATGTTGATAACGTTAGCCTCAGGGGGAGATTGTTGGATTTAAAAAGTGTCGCCCACTGTTATTAACAAAGTGTAGGGTTTGAAGATGTAGATTATGAAAGTTGAAGGATTAAATCTTGCAAGTCTTGAATGTTGCTTCAATTTGTAACTATACTCTATATATATAATAACTTATTTTTTTTTATTTATTATATGCTTTTCATAATTCAATTCTTCTAAAATTATTGTTTATGTTGTGAAACAACAAGCCTAATAGCTAAATAATAAGATAAAGAGATGTAGGGAGAAAAATCTTTATATTATTCATGGTGTGTTCATACAATAGATACAATGAAGTATATATAGAGTAAAGAAACTTGAAGAATAAGCATATTCTATTTTAGACGTTGATAACCATAATATCAATATATTTATAACAATTTAAATTTTATTTTGTTGTCATTATAGTTTTGTAATACTTTCTAAATACTATTAATATACAAGGATACGTCTTGAAAAGGAAAAAAATAAATCCATCTTCCTCATAAGTTGCTAACACCGGTAATTAGTCAAATTGTAAGATTTTCGTTCTTTATTATCTTACTTTTAATTTGGGTTATATTTTAATTGAATATAGAATATTTTTTTACAAATACTAACTTCTTAATTATTTTTTTAAGTGATGTCTCAAGAACTATATTATCTAACATTTCAAATGGTATGAAACATATTGCATTCTTAATCGGTATAACTTTTTATATTTTAAAATATAATACACCATTAAGAGTTGGATTTTACTTAAAACAATCGGTTTTCACCCATAGTCAGTTGTATGCGGCATTATCAAGAGTAGAGATAGAGTCAAATTACTAATATTAGATGCAAATGGTAAAATTATAAATAAAACATCTAATGTAGCCAATGACTCCCAGATCAACTGGTTTGGGAGGAGGCACCCTATGACCTTTGAAGGTCGAGGTCATGGGTTCGAATCCCAATTGATGCAATTTGTTACAGGTGGATCATGAATTTTACCATAGTGAGCCTTAGGGCGGTGGATTTCCCTTGGAATGGCAGGCGAGCTGAATCATCAGGGTTGGCTGTGTTCGTAGGGCGTGAGTGGCTTTTCGCCAATAGATTTACTCAGGTGGCCAAGCTTGTATGGTAATAGTTAGCTATTAAAAAATACATCTAATGTCATAACATAATCATTGGTAATTTATCGTATCTTATGTCGATATTCATTACTTGGTAAAGCATGGTCCCTTCTCTTTTAAAAGAATCGTAATATCTTTTTTATAACGGTTTCGCTACACAATTATAATCGATGATAATGAGTTACTAACTTGTATTTTCTTAATGTAATAAACTATATTATGTTTTTTTCTCTCTATATATTAAATCTCTAGTAAATTTGAGTGGTCGTTCTTCATCCCTTATCCCACAATTAGATCTTGCAACACAAATGCAAACACGAATCTTTGAACCTGTCTAGCTATAATATAGCATGCTTAGAAGGATAAACAAGAGTCAGGATGGCCGAGTGGTCTAAGGCGCCAGACTCAAGTTCTGGTCTTTGAGAGAGGGCGTGGGTTCAAATCCTCCTTATGACATTTTTTTCAATTTTATTTGTTGACTCTTGGTCAAAGTCAACGATTTTTCCTCTACAAAAGTCAACAAATGAACCCAGTGTAAGTGGGTTCGGAAACTGGGGTCCAATTTGTTAGTGGGTTAAGCAAATGTAAAATGCCCAACTTTCGGAGCCTTTAAATTGAATTCAAACTTTTAACAATTGTTCTTAATTTTTTTATAGGTAATTTATATTTGATATTCCAAAGTCGGAGCCTTTAAATTGAATTCAAACTTTTTAACAATTGTTTTTAATTTTTTATAGGTAATTTATATTTGAAATTCCAAAAGTTTGGAATATGGTAAGTGACTGTTTTATTTATTTATAACTTCTAAGAAACAAGGAATTACGATCGAATAAAATAAAACTGTTTCATCTATCTTTTGAGTGACATTTTTTAGTTCAAATCATACAACATGGTATTTATCTTTTTCAAGTTACTAGTGGATGTATGTGTTTAGTCTGGATGTCAATTGTATTGGGTTGATGGATTAAAAATGTATGAACCGAACACGATCTATATATATTTGTACTTGTTTTGCGTAGACCCACTTATAATCTTGTTGTGTTCAGATGGTGCTTTGGGTCATTGCGTTTAAGTTCATTTACAAACATAATACCTATTAGCTCAATAACAACTTAAATAATCAACTATTCGGGTCAAACGAAACATTACTATGATGGTGTCATTTTTTCGTAATTGTTTTTGTTTCCTTATCTCTCATTCTCATATCTAACAAACTTGGATTTATATATTTAGCTTGAGATTTTGGGAAGCGAAAGAACAAATGCGTAGCTATAGCTAATGATTAAAGTGGTTGAAAATTATGAGGTTATATAGAATTCCAAGGTGATTATTAATAGTTAGATTGAGAAATTATAAATTAAATTGTTAAAATTAAAATTTGAACACTTTTGAAGTAACTCACTTTAAATTTAAATAGGAACATTTAAACAAGTAACTCATTTATCAGATGGGTTTTTTTTACGGGGTAATCGGTTTAATAAAACAAGTTATGTAATCTGTGAGACCAAAATCTTATTATTTTTGTGTTATGTTCATGGCTAATATATGTAAAGTACATTACGCATCTATTTTGTTGTCACTTCTAAGTTCTAACCTAAAGGTCATGCTTGTAAAACAAGCATGTTATCAGTGAGACTGGAAGGGTTTGGTGATCCAAACAAAATATAAGGTGATTATATGGTCACAAAATGCGCTTTGATCTTTTGACTTTTTTTGAAAGTCTCAGCCCTAACTCGTTACATGATTCATCTAGTGTCAGATTTATGTGATCGATTTAGTCTCCTTTTATAAGTTGTTTAGAAGTTACTAAATGATCATTTATATGGAACACATATGTTATATCTAATATGAAAGTTTAATTTTTGTTATATATTTTTTTATTAATTAATAATTAATGAGATTGATTGTATGGGTGTTTTTGCGTTTCCGAGCCAACAATTTTCCCATATATCTTTTTAGTATGTACAAAACTAACAAAAGAAGAATTTTTGCTATACTAGTCAAATAATCCTTATATATATATATATATATATATATATATATATATATATATATATATATATATATAATTGAAGGAACAAGTAACAACCTCAAGAATATAAAAATATATTCAACTGAGAGAAATTTACTACTTTACTTCAACTTGAAAAAGGATCCCCGACATTATTGCATACGTTACGCCAACCCTCTGCACTTAATATACACACACTAAACTATCATTTAATTTTTTGTTTTTAAATGTGGATATGAAACTTCACTTTGTACGTATATTTATGCAACAAATGAATATCTATTTGTTTAAGGATTTTGTAATTCTATGTATGTGACTCATGCCTATAACGTTCTGAAATTGAGAACATTGGTGGATCATTAACAAAAGTAAGATCTCTCAAAGTCAACTCTATTAAGGTGAGAAGTTCACAATATTGCATCATATTCAATAGTTCATTACGAGCGAATGAAAACATAAAAGAATCTATGTGGCAACAATAATCTTCTCGAATCGGTTATTTATTTTTCAAAGAGAAACATAATATAAAAACCCATCTAGTTAGCGAACAACTAACTTGGAAAAATCAAACACAATTACATAGCAAATAGGGGGGTTTTCACCCACTTGGTTCAAGTCCAACTGATTTTACAGCTGGGATTACAACTAAAACATCACAAAAATAAAAACGAAACAACTAAATCAAGTAAAGAATGTAGCGACTGAGATTTACTTTCAAAAAGGTTTTCATTTCTTGATCCCCAAATAATCCACTAGGTCGTGAAAACAATAAGCTTAATCAAATTCTTCTTATCTTTTGATAACACCATAGGTGCGAGGGAATTCAAAATGCGAACATGACCTACCAAATACTATAATGAAATATCAAGTCATTTACAATGTCCTTCTATAATCTAGATACAAGGCTATAGTTGCCAAAAACATGATTTACCGACTCCATTGAACCAAAACAAACTGGGCAGACAATCTAAGGAATACCAAACCTTCTTTTATCGCCGATCCAGAAGCTTCTTCATTGTTCCCACCGTATATGATGATTATCATCGGTAAGATTTTATGCTTTTCTAACGCTAACCAAATATTCTTTTTCAAGATCCCAATCTCATCCCCCAAAATCACCCGTTTTAAAATCACCTTTAAGTTATTAGATTGCGTGTAAATAAAACTTTCTAATTAGAGTTTTCCATCAAAGTTAAAAAAGAAAACAAACAAAAACTAACTAATAATCAAAATCATTTTAGCATTGGATGATAATTTGTTCATCAACTAGTTTTTTGGTCAAAAGTGTATCACAATAACATGAAATCAACCATAAAAACAAATCGTGTTGTCGAATTTTATAATTATATTCCACCAATATCCATATATATATATATGTTTACCAATTTAAATCATTGTACGTAAAGGTGACAAATTATGACGGTGACTTAAAAGGGTAATGTCGTAATGGAATTTCCCCCAATTTTCTTGCTTTAGTTATACATTTTATATTACTTTCTAATGTAGTGCTTTTATGCCTGAAAAGAAATAACACAAGTAGGTCAAGTCAAACTTTAATAAAAATGTAAGCATTTCTTACATGTTTTATCAAATACAACTAATAAATATTATTTTATTTATTAATAACAACTTTTCTTTTTTATTAAATAAAAAATGTATATAAGTACCCATCCCATTTCATGTTACATGAGTGCCCTTAACGCATCCTTTTTGGGATCCAACAAAATTCTATTTATTTTATTAATTATTTTTCCACTGTTTAAAATTCTAATTTTATACCCCTCTTAACTCAATCTAACATGACCATACTCCCCTCTCACAACCCCAACCCCAACCTCACCACCACAACCACCAAACCGGAAATGCCACACTACCAAAAACACTCACCACGATCCACCATCGCTGCCGCCACCACCGCCACGCGAACATCCTTCTCGTTCTTCTCCCCAAAACTCTCTGTCTACCTTTGCTCTATATGTGTCACACTCTTCATCCTCTTTCACATTAAAATCCTCCAAACTCCCTTACCATCATCCCAAAACTCCCTCTCCTTTCTCCACAACTGGCAAGAGAAACTGATCAACAACGACGAACCCGCTTCATGCAACGACGATATAACCTCAATGGGCGACAAGCTTCGCGAATCGGTCACATTCCTTCCCTTGAAGGACCTCCGGTTCGCGAATGCGGCCCTTGTGGGCCACACGTGGTTCATTAGCTCTTTGTATGACACACATGAAGAAGGTGAAGTACAATACCAACAGTTTCCATCAAAGTCATCTAACCGCCGGATTTTATGCATTAAAGGACGTGATAATCATGATGGATCATGGAATTATTATGGTCTTGCTTACCCTGGATTTTTACCCAAAAATGCTACCTTGGTGCCCGGACGGACTTTTGTGTCGTATAATCATTATGATTTTGGTAACATATGGCATGGGTTATCCGCGCTCGTACCCTTCGTTGCGTGGCATCTGAAGAGTGAATGCGCTGCGCCTGACCGGTGGATTTTGTACCACTGGGGTGAGGTATCCTTCTTATTAAATTAGTTGTTATATGGTTATGTAAAAAGGTAAACGTTACCTATACAGGTTGTATAAAGGATGGCGTTCTCATAAATGCTAAATCTTATGTGATCCATACAAAAAAGGCAATATTTACTACATCCTATAGGGTGTATAGGCTTTTTTTTAAGAAAAAAAAAATTTAAAATCAGTCAAATCACTAGGAGTGCATTTAGAGTCACAAAACCGATTTTTTAGCTAGTTTAAGTCGGTTTGAAACAGGTTTAGATTGAGTCAAAGAAAGTCAAATTGGTTTCAACCCGAAACGGTTTGGATTACAAACATATTTACAAGGGAAAAAGGATCAAACCACTTTGAAACCGGTTTGGTTTGAAACCGATTCTTATCGGTTCAGTTTTAAACCGTTTCAACAAAGGAGTTCTTAACCTGGTAACAAATTGGCTGTTTCGTTCAGACCAAACAACCAATTTCGGTTTCTAAATCAAATCAATTTTGGTTTAGAAACTGATATTGGATCCCAAACTAGTCTGATATGTCACTGAGATATGTTTAGCTAACCCTTTGCTTTTACATATTTGTCAATCACATAGATGTATTAAACTAATTATATTTAATATATATTTTGAACACATTCTAAAGGTACGGACAGGGATGAGCCCATGGTTAAACACACTTATGGAGGCCACATTCAACGGGCCACTAAACATTGAAAAATTCGAGGACCCGGGTAACAACTACGAGTGGCCGATGTGTTACGAGGAGGCGGTGGTGATGCGCCATAACGAAGGGGGGATGTCAAGGGAAAAGAGGATGGAGGTTTATGATCTCATTAGATGTAAGGCAAGAATGATGTGTGATGTGGAGTTGGATCGCACCGACAACGATATCGGGTTAACCCTGTTCATGAGAACGGGCCGAGATCGTTTCGGAATGAGACAACGGTGGTGGAGATTTTTGAGAGGGAGTGTATGAAGGTGGAGAATTGCCGGTTGAAGGTGGCGTATTCAAGTAATCTTACCGTTTGTGAACAGGTTAGTTGTTTAAAGTTTTTTTAGTGTTTTAAAAACCAGTTCAAACCTGTCGGTAGTACCTATCGAATATATGAACCCTTTACCTAATTCAAAACTTTCCTATTGAATCTATGGACCCTTTACTTAATTTAAAACTTTCCCATTGATATATTTTAGAAATGGGCTTGGGTAATGGGCCGATAGGTTAATGACCTGACTAAAAATGTGTCTGACATGTTCAATCCATTTATTCTGATTATGACATAAAATACGTTTACCTTACTATGCTCAATAGTTTAATAGGTTTGGCACCACACATCTATGAACAATTTATCGAAACAACATAGTTATATAAACAAATAATTATGTTATCAATAAATATTGATTGGTGGCGAAAAAGAAATATGTTAATTGTGTCTTATTATTTTTATTTGTGTTTGGTGAATCGTGTCAATAATCATGTTAAATGTGTCATCTTATTGGATTGTTTATGTTTAACCATGTTAAACAAGTCGTGTCGGGTCATTCATGCTATTGAACCGGTTACATTAAGTTGTACTTGTAGTGGGCTTATTAAACATGATAGTGTTAGCGTCTAAGAAAATTTCACTTTTATCTACACATGTTATGTTCATGTTCACTAGTCATATTAAATGTGTGTTATTGTGTTCGAATAACTTACACAACATGATATATTTTTGCAGGTCTACATTAAGTGTTATCTGTATATAAACAAGTTCTACTAAGTAATGTATGAGAAAATATCGTTTCTTTAAACTTTATAATTAAAAAATATCAATTTACCCGCCATATTACAAAATAAAGCTCTAATTAGGTACTTAAATATAATTTATGTATAACAAAGATAAAGAGTGAACTAACAAATTTCACCTAAGGCCAAAGAAACAATCATAAACAGATACGAATTTATGAAGTAATTAAATAAAATCTATTCAACTGCATTTTGTCACAAAATGAAACATTAAAAAAATGAATAAAATATTAAATGTTTATTTATATAAAATAGTAGCTCACAATATATCAACTTATTTTTAGCACTAAACTACCAAAACTCAAAAAAAAAAAAACAACAATTTTTTTATTAGCATCATTTTACAATAAGGACAGCTGGTCTTACTTTGACTTTTAATTTTTTTGTAGTATTGAATAAAATTTACTAAAATAAAGCTATTTAACTATTTTGATAATTATCATTAATTTTGGTATTATATTTATTGTTATCATCATTTATAATTTACTTGGGTTTAATTTAATCTTTGTGCATCATGAGCAGCACCTACCATTTCCGGTACCATCACCACCAGTCCAAAACGGTGGTGGATCTAGAAAATAATTATAATGCCAACGTTTAAAAAAACAATTTTCAAAAGAGGCAGCAAAATCGAAAACACATCATTTTTTTACACTACCAACGAGCGTTTAAGGGGTATCGAAGACTACCCTTGTTATATGGTGAGTCCACCACTGCCAACACCACCTGTTGAGAATCACCAAATCCCTCTGCAAAGTTCAACACCTAAATCACTCCTCTCTCACTTCCGATACAAAAAATTTATATATGGGGATAGTTTTACATATTTTCTTGTATAACTTACTTTATAACATATTTATCCAATTTTTTTGAATATAAGTTATATCCATGTTTATATTAATGATATTATACCACTTCCTAAATATCTTAATTAGAAATTATAAGACTATGTGCAATGGGCTAACGCCAAATACCAATTCAACCCAAAAGTACGTAAAAGACTGCCCCCTTGAGGCGTGAGCGAGGCTTGAGGGCTCCTCCGTGAGTGTGGCTACAACATGGGTATTTGTTGAATTAGTTTTATTATCTAATCCACCATTATTTTAATAAAAAAAGGATACTTTAGTGAGTGTTACACTCTTGTTTACGTGACAGTGACATAGCAACAACCCAATGCTTTTCACACTTTTTAGTGAGAATGGCCTAAAAGTGAAAAAGAAGACTTTAATATATATATATATATATATATATATATATATATACACACGCACCCAATTATATATTAAAATTTCTCCAATTTTATTTCGTAATATTTGGTTGTGAGTGTAGGTGAGGTTGATGGCTTCAACGGACATATTGGTTTCACCACATGGTGCACAATTGACGAATATGTTCCTAATGGATAGAAATAGTAGTGTGTTGGAGTTCTTTCCTAAAGGTTGGCTCAAGTTGGCCGGTGTCGGCCAGCTTGTCTACCACTGGATAGCCAGTTGGTCTGGGATGAAGCACCAAGGTGCATGGCGTGACACGGAAGGTGATCCTTGCCCCTACCCTGATGATGATCGTCGTTGTATGTCTGTCTATAAGAATGGTAGAATCGGATACAATTCAACTTATTTTTCCGAGTGGGCTTCAAGGGTTCTTAACGAGGTCAAAATGAGGAAATCTGAAGAAGCCACGATGGGTAACATAGTTCCTACCAAGTGTGCTTGTAGCTAAATCGTACACTTTTTTCTATATGAAAGGTTATAACTTATAAAAAATTATTGTTTGAATTCGGTATCTTGCTAGCGGAAAAATTGTAATGATTATTAGAATTTATATCAAATTTTACTTTATTTTTTATAACATGAATTTTCCCTGGATTTTCAACAGGAAATGTGAATTTCTCTAACGGGTCTAAATAGTCTTGGTGTCGATCTTTAAAAGTCGTTTTATCAGGCCAATTAGTAAAAATGTAAAACTGATACCCTTGGATGATATATCATCTCATTCACAAATATAGTGAATATAGAAATGATATACAATTCACACGGACTATGAGTGTAATGACCAAATTTGCACCAAAACCATTTGCTTTAATCTTTATACACAAATATAGTATTATCATCAAATATAATGATAACAAATATAATATAACACACAAAATATGGAGTAAATATAATTGTAAAATTTGATTTTCAACACTTTGACGAGAAATTAATTGATTCTTAGGTTACATGGTGTGGTATAAAGCTCTTAGGGGCTTTATCACGGCACCTCATTGCTACGTCAACGTCACGTCACATAGGGCGTTTTAAAGCCATCCCTCCCTTTAACTTGCATGCAATGGTAAAACCCCTATCATTATTATATAATTATTTTTTTATTATATTTTATTTTTTAATTTATATGCCAATTTTATTTAAAACAAAATTAAAAAAAAAACATAATTTCATTAAAATAAATAAAACATTACAAAGGCCTAAAAATGCAAAGTTACTTAAAAATTAAGGTACCAGAAAATAAAAAACTATATGTATTTCGCTCGGATGATTGGGATCCTACACGTTTTTGTTGTTGGGAAACTTTGTGTGATTATGAAAAAAAATTGTAAAGATTTAGATAAAGAGTAGAGGAATAAGAGATGAAAAATATAGAAAAGGGGTAAGGTATTTATAGGTAAAATGGTAAAATATAAATTTTAAACTTAAACTTTTTAAATGACCGTTGATCAACGGTCATGTTGACCAAATGCCTTGATCCACCCAAAGTTCGTCCGTTAGCGTGCTAGCGACAAGGGGATAGCGCCCCCTTATTAACGAGCGGGGGTGGTTGATGGGGCCATAAGACGCTAAAATCGATGGACAGGCGGGGTGATACTAAGCCACACTCTATGGCCTTAGAATTTATCAACGCTTAGCAAGAAATTAGTTGATTCATAGAATTTAGTACATTTATCGTAGTGATTTATTGAAAAAAAATACTACTTTCAGAAGAAGTTAAATAAGCACGAACAAATAGAAAATTCAGTAACTTGTAACAATCTAGTTTTCTTTGTTAATGATGTTAATTTGTGATTAAATTACTAAAGATAAACAAATGACACCCAAAATAAATGCATATATAATTTATTAAACAAAAGTGATTAAAGCGTAAAAGGGAAATTCGAGTATACTAACGGTTAGCATTGAATTTTCATAAAAGTGAGTTTGATAAGTCTTGAGTTTTGTAACACCGAAGTTACCCTAAGAAAGGGTGAATGAAGATGTACGAGTAGCGGATTTGATTATTTGGGTTGGATTCGGAATTTAGAGGGTACTTTATATATTATAGTCAAATGTTAAGTAAGGCACCATGAAAATGGTCACGCAAGGAGGAGGATGATCAACATCCATTAGACCTCATTATACGATTCACCAAAGTACAAAATCATCAACTTAGTTGATAATTATGGTTGATCATGAATATTGACTAAAATGGAAGTACACAAATTACTACGTAGCCAAATGAGGGAAACCAAGACGTGTGCATACCCAACATGGTAAGTGTTAGAGACGAGGTGGGTTAGTTTATTTTGGTTCTTGGAAGCTACTTGAAACTTTGTATTATCTACGTCACCAAGCAACCAAGTAATATAAAACTAGATTAGTGCACGCCATTCATGGCAAGTGTTTGAAGACTTGGTGTAGTTTGGTCACTTTGTTACTAGTAAGTTTACTTGGTAACTTAGGTGCAAGATTGTTTAACAAATCAAGCTAGTGAAGTAGTGGAAACATAGTTGGAAAGCGTAGGCTTCCATGGTTCACACATCACCAAAACACAAGTCTCATCACATTGAAGGTGGTGAGCTTGGTTGGTTTCAACACTTGTCTAGGTTACTTGGAACCTTTAGAATCGAAAGTTTAGAAAGTAGTTGGACCTCTAATCTTATGGAAATCAACCATACGTAAGTCCCATTACCATGAGTTTGATTGGAACAAGGTAGGCATAAGGTTCCCACAAGAATAACATAGGCAAGGAACATGTAGTAAAAGTTAAATCAAAACAGATAGTATAACCACTTTAGACGTCTTTTCTGGAGTTGTACCATCTTGTTACACCATGGTAAACATTGAGTAACAATCATGGATGCTATCCAAGTGTTTTGAAGTAAGAATTCATAAAGAAGAAAAGGAAAAAGTGATTGGAAACTCATTTATAAACTTGCAAAGTTTCTGCTCAAAACTTGCTGAATTCAGATGTTCAAAAGTGTTGTAAGTGAGATTAGAGTGTGGGAAAAGTGAAATAAATGTGTGTGGAGCTTGGTTATATAGTGATTGATTAGGGTTAGTGTTTTAATGGAGGTTGAAGAGAAAACTGACCAATTCCCGTCTACAAAACAACTTTCTGCGGATTCAGTCCCTACGTGTCACGCTGCAGAGGAAGCCAAGGGGAACGCGTGATGCGGTGTTTTTCTTTTCCGACCGAAGTTTAGTTTTATTCACTTTTAGTCCCTCGACTTGTATATGTTTGTTATTTCATGCTAATAGTTTATATTTTGAAGGTTTTTAAGTATCGGAGGTGTAGATATGCATGTGTTACGTATCGTGCATGTATGATTGATAGTTTGAATGTATAATAAATCTTGGTTTTCCATGTAAACACGTATTTGACGATTGATTGTATAAAACACAAGTATGATTTTAACACAATTGATATAAATACGAATTTCCATTATGGTTGAAGTCTGGGATTACAAGATTGGAAATGAAATACGAATATAAGTTGCTAAAATGGAAATGTAAGTACAACTTCCTAAATATAGAAAGCACAAAAATATGGAATGTTACAGTATAAGTGTGTGTATAAGTATAAATGTGTGTGTGTACGTGTATATATTACAATTACAATTATTTTTATTGTTTTTTATTTAAAGGTAAAAATAAAATAAAATAAACAAAAAAAGAAATGGATATATTGTCAAAATCGTCCATGAGTTAACGATAATTTTAACTGGATTTGTGATTTGGATTGAAATGGACATAAGATCAAAACATCAAGTGTCCAGATACCAAAAAAAGAAGAAGTTATTTTGAATGTAACAGGGAAATCAACCCAAACCTTATGGACAATTTTTTGGCATTTTACTCTTTTTATTTTTAGAACAACTAATTTACACATCTGCTAATTCTACTTTTAAACGTATATTTTTGTCTACCCTAAGACTAGAACTCTCAACCATTACAAGGACTTACTTTCCTCACATTGATACCACTATGGTATAGCCCCTTTGCTAGGTCAAATAGGACTTACTTTGCACATTTTGGTACTATCAATAGTTGGTTCGGTTAACCAAACCGACGGTTATTTTCTCATTTTTACTTTAACTGGTTTGGTTATTCACTTTAACCGTGTTAGGATCTGAGTTTGATTGTTGTGAAAGTTTTAAGATGAAAATCAATGGAAGATGAAAATTCAAAGATGATAAATGCAGCAGAAATGTATACTTGTAAATCACAACAATGAAGATAATGTTTTCATCAACATGTTTTTATAAATGAAAGTTTACGTATGCATGAAAGATATATGTCACACCCTCAAATTCCACATGCGGGGTTTTACCGCAAGACGTGTGACCGACCAGGATCTAGCCACTAATCATGTTGAACCAATCATTTAAAATAATAAAAGTATCACTATCGACATGATTAGCCATCAGGTTTTAATTTGTTCAAAAGACAGTTTGTGTTGCAGCGGAAAATAGAATTTAAAAACCAATAGGAACTTAAAATTTCAAGTTAAGTAAATTGTCAAAACAATATGTTTAAATGGACCACCCACTCCGGCCAATTGAAATACCCGTCCAAAGCTGTACCTATTTACCTGCAAAGCATGCAACTACGTGTCAACACTAAAGTTGGCGAATTCACAAAATTTGAGTTTAGTAAAAATAAAGTTCACAACATTTTGATATAAGCATGACTCGGGTAGCTAACCCTCATCATATGACTAAACTGTGTACCGAACGCTGATATTTGGTTTGTGCCCTCAATAATGTCTATCAACATTAAAGCAAGAGTGAAGGTTAGAAGTTCACGCCAGCCTACAGCACGGTGTGAGGTTTGTCAAACCTAATAGCAATATCAACTAATACCCCGCGTATACCCACCTGGAAATCTAATCGGTAAAATGTAGGGACTTTCATGATAGAGTTTTCGTTTAGTCTAAGTATGTTATCCACCTCCAGTGGATAGCATGTTTTTTCAGTGGTCCACACAAGGGACACACGCGTAGCCCAAATCAGGGATACCGTAAAAAGTATTGTCCCAAACCAGGGACGCATGCTTTTAGAAAATAGTTGTGAACTCACCTTAGTTTGCTCGGTATTCAACTTGAAAGGTAATCAGGAAGGTCAACTTTGTCCTGATATGTTTACCGTTTCAATTAGTTCACTTTATGAATTCCCACATGTAACACATAATCACCGAACCACGTTGTCGTACAAATTACACGTTTAAGTAAGTTAGAGTAGGTGATCGCCTAATTCCATATAATGCATTCATAGACACCCGTTAACGTTTCTAATAACTTTCAAAACACTTTGTTGCAACATATAATTATATTTAACATGTTCACAAATACTTTTAGCTTAATGCAGTTTCATGTCAGTTTTAAGGCAGTTTTCGGAATTTATTTAAAATACTAAACAAACTCATAAAATTATGATATTTTAACACAACATGCCTTTTGTTCCTGAATACTTATGTATTTTTTTCATAACCTGAATCTTTACACAAAAATCACTAAAAATCATCTCTACACTTAGGTCTGATCTACCACTTTCTGATGACAGTTTATGCCAAAAATCATTTAAAAATCCTTGTTTATTCTTTTTATGAAATTCCAGTTGGAGATTTCATGACCTCCAATAAATTCCTACAGTAAAAATTTGAGATCATAACTCAATTCCCACATTGAGATATGACACTCGTAATGGGCTACAAATTCTGATGAAAAACGTAACCTGAATCTTTGACACGAAAAAAATTCATAAAACATTCATTTTTCGTCAAAAAATACTATTCCAGTGGGGTTTGAAAGATTTTTCCTGGAAGTTCACCCTAGACTAAAGAAAAATCAGTTTTTGACAAAATTTGACCCAGTTACAGCCGCTTAAAGCCGGCTGTAACGTTCTGGACAGAACCCGATTAGTCATCCGAACCCCATAAAAGACTAGTTCATGAACTCAATAGCTTATATCCAAAATCACAGCAGGTTTTTATCATAACTTGTATCATATAGAACTAGTTTATCACTAACCACCGGGTTAAACCTATAAACACCCGAGAGACCTACCCGCACCCGTGTTAAACCATACCATCCAAAATCATCAACTAATCCCAAAAAAAACGCAACCAAGTTAACTCCAAAAATCATGTATGATCATTAATTAATATTACATATCACATGTTTCAACCCTTAGATAAAACTCAAGTGACACAACCAAACTTATAGTCGATCCAAACATTATAGTTAGATGATTTACTACTCGAACTACACGTATCATCCTATAATATAAACACCCATCATGGATCAGAAACGCAACCGAGATTCAACAAAAGATCAACTATTTAAATCATACATAACCTTGTAAAGTTATATTAAGATTCAAGATATATTAACCCAATTGCGTTGTGGTTGAAATAATGGATTGCATAAAATTAACTTTTGAGAGATAGGTATCTACTAGAAAGATTTTATTATTATTATTATTACTATTATTATTATTATTATTATTATTATTATTATTATAACAATCAACTAATAACAATTATTATTAATCAACATTAACTAATATATAAGTTATGGTTCGGTCCTCATAAGTTTCGAGTTACGTGAGTGGGTTGAATCAACACGCGAGACATGTACTTTGGTTCAAACGGTTCGGGTCGGTACAACACGATATGGATTTAATATAATTTGATAAGAATATACTTGATTCAATAAATAAAATAAGTATGTGATTTGATTTATAAAATCAAAACAAAAAGGTTTTTACCTCGAAATTACGGGTTGTCACATCATCCCCAAGTTGAAAGAAATTTCGTCCCGAAATTTAAAAACTGTCGCTGAAGATGCTAATGTGGTTGAGCGTTTCTGTGGGGTGTTACATCATCCACAAGTGGTCTGGAATTTCGTTACGAAATTCAGTAGCAACTTCAGCTTTCGATGTATCATTTTTGAACAGTTGAGGATACTTGCACATCATTTGATCTTCTCGTTCCAGGTGAACTCTGGGCCACGTTTTGAGTTCCAACGAATCCGAACTATAGGAATTTTACTACATTTAAGCGTTTTGACTTCCCGATCCATGATTCTTCAATGAAACGGAGTTAGTCATCAATCTTGAGTTCTTTGAATGGGACCACAAGTGTTTCATCAGATAGACATTTCTTTAGATTTAATACATGAAAGACATTGTGCACACCACTAAGTTCTTTAGGTAAATCCAGTCGTTATCCTAATGTGCCATTTCTTTTTATGATCTCAAATGGTCCGACATAACATGGATTTAGTTTGCCTTGTTTCCCGAATCAAATAACTGTAACACCCTGTAAAATCATGTCTAATAGTATAGTGACACGTGTTGTATTTTAAAATATAGTCTATTAAAGACCAATAAGGACTAAAGGTGTCAACATGCTTAAAACTTGGCCTCTGAGTGACTGATATGTCAACATGCCCGGCCTCTGAGTGACATCGGAGTCAACATGCTTATAATAAGACTCTGAGTGATCCTTTGCGAAGTCCTAACTCTCATATGTGCCATTTATTGGACGAGAGGGTTCAAATTTGTAAATATGAAAGTTGGATAATGGAGGGATTAAAAGTGTCAACATGTTAGTTTATACCTCTAAGTGACCTTTTAACGAACCGAGAGCTCGACAATGTCCGGGAATAATCCCGGGTATGCCAGGTATTGGCTACGGAGGGCTAAATATGCCAAAAAGGTGGTTTAGAAGGTTTTTATAAGCTTTATTAAGTTAAGGGGGTTAAAGTGTCAAAATTTGAAACTAGCCATAGGGCGGACGCCGGCCCCGAGAGACCAGGCCCGGGTCTCTCGCGGGGCGCGAGAAGACCTCTGCTGCAGAAAGTTTTATTGGCTTCCAAACAAAAATGCCAAAAACCATGAATTCAGAACCATGGTCTTCCAAACAGCTATGCCACATTTTCGGACAGTTGTAAGCTCCCTCTTACACCCCTAAACACTTGGCATCACCTCCTTTGAGTTCTTCAACTATAAATAGGTGCTCAAGTTCACCATTTCAACTTGCACCTTTCTCATTCATACACTCTTCTCCCTCCTTTGGAAGTTCCTAACTGAAAGGAGCATCCAACATAGTTTTCTTGCATTCTAGGAACCTCTTGTAAGTGTTCTTTGCTCTTGCATTTTCGTTTATAGGCTTTTATAGCCAAAAGTTAAGCGTTTTAACGGAAAAAGCCTTGACTTTCGGTTAAGACCATTATGGTCCAGCCATTGTTCGTAATGAACATGGCTAAGTGATCGTAATAAGGTAGGTGTTAGTCCCTATAAAGGGCACCTCCTGAAGATCACGTTTGCTAGACCAATTGACAGGTCAAAGTTATGATATTAAAAAGTCAAATAAGCCATTTTTCGGAAAAATCATAAATTGATCTTATATATGTTATGAAACCTGTTTTGACACTTAAACAAGTTGGTAATAATTATTAGAACATGTAAGAACATTTCGGCTCATCAATTTCAGTTCTAGGGTCGGTTCGCAACCAAAAGTCGCGAAGTTAGACTTCTGCTTTGACTTTCGATTCTGACCCGATTTAGATTAGTTAGTTACTGATCTAAGGTTGCAGTATGATCATAATATAATGTAGCATAACCCTCTGAGGTTATATTACATGATCATAATCAGAATCTGAGTTTATGCGCAAGTTCCATAATTATGCCATTTTTGCATAAATCAAGATTTTAATGATAAGGAACTTGAAAATAAGTTTTCTACTGATATAATATTATAAGCAGAATTATTTGGGATATTATATCAGATTATAAACTGAGTTTACAAGCAGGTCCTTGAATTATGTCGATAAATGATGATTTAGCCCTTGTGGCTCATAAAATGTTTTAATCAAATATTTTCAAGGTAAATCAATTACCTACTGATATGTTATATTAAATAGCATATCTAAGATATTTTAATCTGACCTTAACATCAGTTTTCGTAAGACGTCGTATAACACGTCATTTTACGACATAAGCGCCGTTTCGACGCATAGTATGGTTTTAAACCATATTAATTACCAAGACTTGTTACCTACTGATTTTAAAACATATTTTAAACATATTTACAGTAGGTACAAGTTATAAACTCAGAATCCCAAATAATTTATAAACTATGTGTAAAATGACCAAAATGCCCTTTCGGTGCATAGTTTGGTCATAAAAGATAAATTACACATATAATTGATATCCTACTGATATTGTATCATAAATAAAGTATTTTTCCAGAATACTTATAGTTATAACATTAAATTATATTCAAACTCCTTTTATACGATATGAAATTACCGTAATGCCCTTATGAGGCATAGTTTCATTTAAAAACCATAATGGGCATAAAAGTTGATATCCTACTGATATTACAACTTATTTAAAATATAATGGCATATAGAACTTGTCCATGACTTATCCGGTTACCTATCGCTAATATGCGTACGGTTAATTATATGTAACTAGTTTACGAAAATTAACAGAAACGGGTTTAACCTTATCATTTTAATCTCAAAATCCAGAATGTTAATTGTTTACCCTTATTATGCAAGTCAAAGTACGTGTTGGGTTTAAACTACATTCTATCTGGTTATCGCTTAATCTAGCGTACCGCTTTTTACCCATTACGCTAGTCGGTTTAAGTCTATGACTTACATAAAGACCATTAGCATTTTAATTGGTTAGCTTATGCCATAATCCAGACTAGAGTCTTCCGGTAAATGCTATCTGCACTTAGCTCATTTTGAATATGGGTGGGTTATAATCTTGCATTTTTAAACAAGGCTAATTCAGGTAAATACTCTTGACTTTGGTCGGAGATGGGATCAATCGAATGCCGGATTGTGGCTAGTAAATCCGCATATTCCGTTTTAATCAGTTTGTTTGATAACTTAACCATCGGGGGTTAAATTACCGTGTTCTGGATATCCTCGGCTCATTACATTAGATAATGGCCACGACCTTAGCGCGGGGTGTAGGCATACACCTGATAGACACTCCAATGCAAATTACCCAAGACGTTGGGGATAACTCCTCTGTGAGTTCTAAGTGGTGTGTATTTAATCATGTCTCGGTCTCTGTACTGGGCCCTGTATGTATGGACAAACATGTGAATCTATTAACAAGGTTACAAAGTAACTTTCCCAAGTTATAAAAAGATTTGTGCCCTGTGCACTTAAATCTAATTTCTAAAATGTTTTCAAAATGAGTCAGCGGGTGTATTTACCATCGAAAGCTGACGTATTTTCAAAAGACTAAGCTTGCAGGTACAATATGAAATAGGTCGGAAGCTGCTCGGTAGTGAAATAAGAGGATCTTGCAAATCCTTAGATCTGCCCTAAAGTCTGTTTTATATTCTTTCTTTGTACATTTATGATCCGCATGTGGATCTTCTATTACGAGCCTGTATATTATTTTGTATTTCGAACATTCAGTTTGTAATAGTAATTTTACTCCATGACTTTCGAAGTGCCGTGTTTAATTGACAATGATGTTATCAACTGAAGTCAGGATACTCATCACCCGGGCCCACCAGTGTATTGATTTGGATTGGAAATCCGGGTGTGACAGGTTGGTATCAGAGCCAACGTTTGAGAGAATTAAAACACTATCATTCTTGTGTTTAATCTCAAACTTACACGAGCACAATCCTTAGACTTCTGAGTCTAGGCATTGACCTAGGATTACTCATATCATTATTAAGATATTAGTATTATTTTAAATTTGATTTTTAACAAGAAAATGCCGCCGAGAGTAAGAGGACAAAGTGGGAGAGGCAAAGGTCCAATGAGGGGAGGACCATCGGGACACATCCCTCCTCAACCTCACAACTCAGATGCCTACCAAGAATCAGGAAATTCGTCTCCTTGGCAACCAGCGAGACACTTTATATCTCATAGACACTCGCCCCCACATTCCCAAAATTCTTACCACTCTCACCACTCCTACCACTCACACCATTCTCACCATTCTCATCATTCCCATTCACATTCTTATCATGAAGAATTTAACCCTAACTACTACTTTAACACTCCTCCAGCCGATCAAAATCAGTTGGACCAACCAAACCCTATGGACGAGGACTCCGACCCGTAGATGCCGCCGTCGGGATCGCATACACATCCCATTGAAATCTCAAGCGATTCGAACTCCTATGCCAGATCGCCTTACCAAGGTCCTAATGAGTGGGACCAATATTGGAACCAATTCACTTTCGCCAACACTCCTTCCGTCCACTCCCAACCACCTCCGTACAAGAAGATGTCCACATGGAACCGGTGGACCAACCTCAACCACCACCTGAACCACCAAGGAGGAAGCGTGGAGCATGTATGTCGGTACGTGCTGGACATAGGTCGGGATCGCTGCCACCTTTGCCCAATTCCTACCCCACAATTCAAGAGGACCCATAAATGGGAGGACCCTCTAACACCTCACTTGTAGTGGAACCAACACCAACACCTGCAGTTCAACCACAACCAACATGTTATACTAACCCAATCCCCACATATCCAGACACGTCTGGATATGATCCATTTAACCGACTACACCAGTGGACTATCAAGCATGGTCGCATGACCCTTACATGCAAGCGGTCATGCACAACGCACTTTACCCGTCTCATTTCCCGCCTGCTTATCCACCTACTGGATATCCAACTTATGGGAACCAGTATCCGGTATGCCGCAAGCAAAACCACAACCTCCGCCACCACTTGAGGCCATTAATGACGCCCTAGAAAGAATGAAAGAAATGCAACAACAAGCGGAGAAAACGGAGAAAAAGACGAACAAGTTCTTCAAGAAGCTCTCCAAACTGGTTAAGGGAAAGAAGGACGAGTGAAGTCTCTTCTAATATATGTTAGTCCCTGCGAGGACATTATTATTTCTTTAGTTCCTGCGTGGACATTTTGTTTTCTGTAGTCCTTGCATGGACAATTTATTTCATTTTTCTAGTATTGTAACTTCTATTGAAATTTAATGAAGTATTTTGGAATTATATATATGTATTCATTCTCTTCAAACGAGCATCTCGATTTTACTCGAAATTATGCTCTGCGATATAATTCCTAAAAGATCTTAATGGTTTTGATTTGCCAAGTGGCACAGACCACACATTGGCCAATTATTAGAAGATAGTTAACTACGAAGGGGTCTTCTATCAGGATAGTTAAGGGAAGTTATCCTTCTATCCAGAGGTGGTGGACTTAAGTTCAAGCCTCCAAGTCGTTAACGTCAATGCGACCGGGACTATTAGTCAACCATTAAGGTACTCTAATGTTAACATTCAGGAATGTTCATACTCCTGGTAGTGTGACTTGAGGAACCACACTAGCCTTTAAGGTAATGGACTATGTCCTAACCTTATATAGCCTATGTGATCAAATTTGATCCCGGACAGTAACATCAGTGCGATGATTTAAACACCCATTAGTGATGTATTTCCCTTGGGGCTATGATTTAAACATCCATTAGTGGTGTATTGCCCTTGGGGCTATGATTTAAACATCCATTAGTGATGTATTGCCCTTGGGGCTATGATAAAACATCCAATAGTGATGTATTGCCCTTGGGGCTATAATTAAACATCCATTAGTGATGTGTAGCCCTTGGGGCTATGATTAAAACATCCATTAGTGATGTATTGGCCTTGGAGCTATGATTAAACATCCATTAGTGATGTAATGCCTTTGGGCAATAACTTGATGTCCATTAGTGACAGGCCTATGTGCCATATTTTATGTCCATTAATGACATGCCTATGTGCCCTATTTTATGTCCTTTAAGACAAGCTATGAGCTAAATATAATTGTCAATTTCGACAATGACAATTGTGACAATACGGTCCACTGTCCAATAATATATGGACTATGTCCAAATCGTAATTTGCCTTAATGGTCCTTTTGTGACCTAGGCCAAATATAGTTATATTATGCCTAAGAGTTGTGATGTTATTCACACTAGTTTAGGCAATGGATTGTTATATCAAATGTTTAAAACCAATATGGTTGACATACCATGACTAAGTGAAACTTTATCGGTGTATAGAACCAAAGCTTGAAGATGGCTAACTCAAATGAGGCACAAAGTAGCCACCGGGATATTGACGCTAATAATGCTGAAAACAGAGCCATTAATAATGACGACTTCCAAGCTCGCATTGACGCAGCTGTTGAAAACGCCATGGGGAAAGCCATAGAAAAGCTTAGAGAATCGAGTGCTACTTGATCCAGACCCTTATCTATTCCACCATCTTCTGCTCATAAAGAGAGCTCCGTTCACTCTTCGAATGCGAAGAGTGAACCAAAGAAAATAGACTTTGCTGGAAGTTCCCGTTCTATTAAAGACGGATGTACCTATAAATACTTTGTCTCCTATAAGCCCCGAGACTTTAATGGGAAAAAAAGGAGATGTGGAAGCCTTAAAGTGGCTAGACGAGATGGAAATGAATGTAGATATCAACAGTTGTGCTGATGAGGATGTGGTCAAGTATGTATCATAGTCCTTTAAAGGCGATGCCCTAATCTGGTGGAAAGCCATGATCCAGTCTACAAGTAAAGGACACCTGTATAATTAGGGATGGTCTAAGTTTGTGGACCTTGTTAAGGAAACATACTGCGTACATCATGAGGTGGAGAAATTAGAGACAGACTTTTTGTCTCTTTCAATGAGAAACCTAGATTGTCGGAAATATGTTTCCGATTTCAACTCCCTATCTAGGTTAGTTTCTTATCTGATTACCCCGGAACCTAAACGCATTGCGCATTTTATTAATGGGTTAGCTCCCGAAATAAAGAGGATGGTAAAGGCTGCTCAGCCTAGTACCTATAGGTCCGCCGTTGACCTATCTCTCTCCCTTACCCTTGATCTAGTAAGGCAAAAGTCAGTTAAGTCTGAAACTGATGGGAAAAGAAAGAAAGAGGATGACAACTCCCAAAGATTTAATAAGAAGAATAAAGGGAGATTTAGGTTCAAAAGGAACCAAGGCAAGTCGGCTGTGACGCCAACATGCAAAACTTGCAACTGCAGACACTGGGGACAGTGTAATTATGGTTCACAAGCCAACCCCTGTGGTATCTATAAGAGAAAGGGGCATAAGACCCTTGAATGCAAGGATCTTAAGGATGTCGTTTGCTACATCTGCAATGAAAAAGGGCATATTAAGACTAACTGCCCTAAGATCCTTAAGAATAATAATGCAAAGCCTGGAGAGGCCAAGAAGGGGAATGCTCGAGCCTTTCAGATGACTAGAAGAGAGGCTGTTAATGAAAACAATGTCATAACAGGTACATTCCTCATTAACGATATTTATGCTAGAGTTCTTTTCGATCAGGTGCAGATAAATCTTTTGTTGATCATAAGTTTCGTAAACTATTAAACCTGTCCATAAGAACTATAGATAAAACTTAATAGAACTTGCTGATGGAAGTTTAGAATCAGCGTCTTCCATTCTTGATGGAGGTTTCATATCCATTAAGAATCATTCCATTCCTATCTCTCTTTTGCCAATGAAATTGGCGGGGTTCGATATAGTTTTAGGCATGGATTGGTTATCTCATAACCAAGCCCGCATTGCCTGTGATAAGTAACTCATCGAAATCAAAACCCCATCTGGTGAAATCATCACTATCCCTGGGGACTCACACTACGGATTGCCAAACAAAGTGTCATTATTTAAGGCATCCAAGTGTTTGAGGAAAGGTTGTGTCATTTACATGGCACAAGTTACTATTAATGAGCCTAAGCCAAACATGGAAGACCTACCAGTTATTTCTGAATATTCCGATGTCTTTCCCGAAGAACTACCAGGCCTACCTCCTGACAGACAAGTGGAGTTTAGGATTGATATCCTGCTAGGATCATCACCTGTAGCTAGAGCTCCATACCGCTTAGCACCAACGGAAATGAAGGAGTTGAGGACACAATTAGATGAACTCTTAGAGAAAGGCTTTATACAGCCTAGTTCCTCGCATTGGGGAGATCCTATCCTTTTCGTTAAGAAGAAAGATGGTTCAATGCGGATGTGCATTGATTACCGTGAGTTGAACAAGTTAACAATTAAGAATAGATATCCTCTGCCCAGGATCGACGATTTATTTGACCAACTTCAAAGAGCTAGTTACTTCTCCAAGATCGACCTGAGATCAGGATATCATCAGCTGAAGGTTAGAAGTGAGGATGTTCCTAAGACAACCTTCAGGACCTGCTATGGTCACTTTGAATTCTTAGTGAGCCTTTTGGGCTCACAAATGCACCAGCATCATTCATGGATCTCATGAATAGAGTCTGCAAACCGTATTTGGATAAGTTTGTCATTGTCTTCATAGACGACATACTTATCTATTCTCGTGATCAAACACGAGAAACATCTTCGGTGCATCTTAGAACTGCTAAGGCAAGAGAAGCTTTATGCTAAATTTTCTAAGTGCGAATTTTGGCTTAGAGAAGTCCAATTCCTTGGACACATTATAAGTGAGCGTGGTATCCAAGTGGATCCCGCCAAAATAGAGGTCATAATAAATTGGGAAGTGCCCAAGACCCCATCGGAGATTCCTAGTTTTCTAGGATTGGCTGGTTACCATAGGAGGTTCATTGAGAACTTTTCGAGGATAGCCACTCCTTTAACTACCCTGACCTGTAAGAATGTCAAGTATAATTGGGGTCCAAAACAACAAGAATCCTTTGAGATTCTTAAACATAAGTTGAGCAATGCTCCCGTGTTATCCATACCTGAGGATATTGAGGAATTTGTAGTCTATTGTGATGCTTCGCACAACGGCATGGGCTGTGTGCTAATGCAAAAAGGCAAAGTGATTGCCTATGCATCACGACAGTTAAAAGTGCACGAAAGGAATTATACCACCCACGATTTAGAATTGGGTGTCGTTGTATTTGCACTAAAGCTATGGAGACATTACTTGTATGGCACAAAGTGTATTATATACACAGACCATAAAAGTTTCCAGCATTTGTTCAATCAGAAGGAATTGAACATGCGACAACGTCGATGGATGGAAACACTTAATGATTATGATTGCAAAATTCACCATCATCCAGGCAAGGCAAATGTAGTTGCTGATGCCTTAAGTCATAAGGAGCAGGTTAAACCTATCAGGATTTACGCCAAGAGCATTGAGCTCAGAAATAACTTAAATGAGAAGCTATTAGATGCGCAAAGGCAAGCTCTATTAGAAGCTAATGCTCCCAATGAAGGATTGGGCGTAACTGTCAATCAGTTAACTCCTGGAAAAGATGGAATCCTTAGATTTAATGATAGAATTTGGGTTCCAATCTTTGTAGGACTTAGAGATCTATGTAACATCCGTCAAAAACGGATTTACCAAACCCGCTCCGTTTATCAACCGAACAGTCAGTTAAAATTTTCGTTGCGAATTAAATGCCCAAAATAATTTTAAACGATACATAATCAATTATTATACGGGAATATATAATTAGTTTTTGAAAAACTGTTAAAAATCGCAAAATAAAAATACTTTGTTCCTGCCGGGTTTCGAACCCGGGTCAGTAACCGGTTCACAAACAAACTTAACACACGCGCACAAACCACTGCGCCAGTAATGTTCCTTGTGAAATATTGAGATCATTTAATTCATATCTTGACTTTACAAATTCAAAACCGGCGCCCAAAAGTTCAGTCGTCGGAAATCCCGGTAATCTCGCGAAACTTAACGTTTCTTTCAGTTATAACGTAAATCATAAACGCCATATCGGTTATAACCGATGTTTGAGTCCGCGACCAAAGTCATAACCGTCGGAGTTTTTATAACCAATGAATCCAGTTGGAAATCGGGCCAAATACATCGACGATTTGCCTATAAAAACCACCTCGAACTTCTGCAAACCTTTTTGCTCAAAACCGCACCCTTTCTCGGCGAAAACTCACTCGCCGGAATATCTCTGCTCATCACCGGAAAACCGGGTTCTTCATTTCTGAACCTTACTGAACCCCCTGAGCTTATACCAGAGATACCCACACCCTTTGTGAGCTTTCCGGAGACTCGCTGCTGCAAGACACCCGACGCCGGAGCCTATTGCTGTCGCCGGAGTTCTGCCAGAAAACAGAGGAAAGCTAGTCGGTATACCTCACACTTAATTTCTTCATTCTTTTTATTTAATCTCACTTGTAATTAACCCTCTGTCACTAAAGATCATGTTTTAATCATCGAACCAGTCGATTTCCGATTCTGGTTAAAACCAGTGAAGAAGACGATGTTCGGTAATGTTTAAGTATAATTAAAAGCAAGATATTACTCGGGTTAGACACACAGTCCAGCGGTGGACTGTGTGCACAATAAACACTAACGTCTCGAGTTCGAATCCTGTTCCACACACGCGGCCTTAATAAAAATGATTTTTTTTTATTAACCGAACCGGAGTCATACTGATATATGTTAAGTATATTAATAACCGGAAAAATAACCAAGTTAGACACACAGTCCAGCGGTGGACTGTGTGTATGTTTAAGTCGCACGTCACGAGTTCGAGTCCGGTCTTCTGCATCGACCCGGACAATTATTCTACCTTTTTAAATAAGTCAGAAATGAAAACAAATAGTTTGTATTTAAGTATAATAAAAATTGGATTATATATCATGTTAAACACACAGTCCAGCGGTGGACTGTGTGTTACGCAACCCACAGGTCCCGGGTTCGAGACCTGTGGAGCGCACCGGTCCGAACAATTAAATCGTTTTTCAAAAAATAAATGATTTTCGGTTTAAACTAATTAATGTATAAATATAATTAAAATCAGATATATGACGGGTTAGACACGTAGCTCAGTTGGTAGAGCTGCGTGCACGCGTACGGGAGGTCTCGGGTTCGAGCCTCACTCAGCGCACAACAATACGCATACGAACCGGTCAACGGTCAGTCAACGGTCAACCGGTCAAAGTCAACGGTCACTGTAGCAAAAAAATCAAATTTTTTTTTATTATTTTTATTTAATTATTTTAATTAAAAATCAATTAAAAAATACTTAAAAATAACATTTTTAAGGTTAGAAAATAGCCTTAAACTCACAAAAATACACCCAACAATTCTACTAAAATAGATTAATAAAATCCGTTTACTTACCAAACCATAATGCGATTTATCTAGGTTAATCTCACTCGTGGTTAAAACCACTTCGCGTGCATTCAACATCATCAACCGAACGCACCCACGGTGAGTGAATCTTACAACTCCCCTTTTAAATTACACGTTTTGGGGTGTGTCATGTGTTATAAAAATAATTAACTTGTTTATTTAAACATGTGCCATACTACATCATGATCTAAACTTAGATTGTTTATATTGTTGTGATTACTTATTTCCTTTTGTCAAATTATATGAAACTCATTCATTAAGCCCATCAGTTCCTCGTGGGAGACGAGTTGAACAACGCGTGCCTCAAATCAAATTCATTATTGTTCATGTGTGTATCATTGAGTTTATATTGTTTGTAGTTGTGTCATTCATATTATCATGTTTATGCAATTCATTCATTAGGCCCCTCAGTTCCTCGTGAGAGACGAGTTGAGCCTCGCGTGCCTCTAAATGTTCCATTAATGTTCATGTGTGTTTTATTTAATATCTTATGATTGTTGAATAAGTTTACATCTATTTTTACTCATGTTTGGTTGTGCACATATTTCATAATCAATTCAAATAAACTTGTTCAAATGTTTTCCATAGGATTCACTCGCCAACATTATGTTGATCCAAAAACCCTTTTACACATGATACAGGTGAACAGGTTGAAGCAAGGAAAAACATAGGAAATGCCTTAGAAGAGAACAAAGAAGCTTAGATTGATAGTTAGAACATATTGTAATTCTTATTGTAAATTTCCATTAAATTGTATTAATGAATATGAAACGCACAATAAATGTCATGAGCTTTGATGATAACCCAATCATGCCCCGATCACCTTTTCCGCTGCGGGTCGGGGTGTGACAGATTGGTATCAGAGCCATGACTATAGGGATATAGGATAGGTTATTAGACCCTTAGAGCCTATACTATAGTCTGCCTAAATTTTAATTGATTAGGTGGTTACATACAAACTTGTGATATTTATTTGTTTCATATTTGTTTACATTTACAGTCAAACATACATGCTTATATACATATTCATTATACATATATCGATGTTCATGTATTCAATTTATTTTCATACTCTCATTATCCAAAGATTTTGTTGCAATTTTCAAATCTCATCAAAGTAAGTTCTGCGACGGGCATGTAGTAACTGGAAGGGTACAAGTACCGGTAGTCGGAACGTCCTGTCTAGGTTGGCATTCGTATAAATCCAATATAACGGACCAGTTTGCCTACCTGGGGACCAACGATGAGAGTACGAAGGACCTATTAGGCCAAAGCATGCCACACCAAACGTCGTTCGAACTAACCTACTTTGAGGTGTCACCGTGTCTACACCTGGACACATTCCGAATATCACACGTTGTATACATATTTCTCGATTTTCTCCGGGTTTTTGTGTACGCAACCTGGCAAACCCGTGCGAACCATATGAAAAACCGGTATTCATGGGGGCCCACATGATTACACAGGTAAAGTATGGCGGCATGTAGGGCCTAATGGCGAGCAAAACCCAAGACATCCTATGGATGTAGTAGATTTATTTTCTATAATTATTTTATGAATGTTCATTCCTAATGCGACCCATGAACCCAAAAACATCCAACTCATACTCTTGTCATGTATCCCTTGTAGATGTCTTCTAACCCCGCCCGTAGGAAGACGAGAGCAAGAAAAGCCCGCGAACGCATGGCTGCCTTAATCGCTCAACAAATGGCTGCCGTAATACCCAACATTGTAATCCAAGTTCAACAAGCACTTACCGCTAATCCTGTCAATCAAGAAAACCAAAACATTGTCAACTCTCCCTCAAATATCACTAGATGCACCTACAAGCATTTCAAATCATGCGACCCTCCAAAGTACAAAGGGACTGAAGGCGTCACCGCTCTCCTCCATTGGTTTGAAGAAATGGAGAACACTTTTCTAAATTGCGATTGCCCTGACGATCGCAAAGTGCGATATGCTACCGGTCGATTCTATGGGATAGCACTTACTTGGTGGAATACAGAGAAGGCCCAACGAGGCGTCGACGATGCTATGACTTTAACTTGGAACGAATTGAAGGAAATCATGACCAGACGATTTTGCCCAAGGAGTGAAATCAAGAAATTAGAAGATGAATTTTATTCGTTGAAGCAAAAGGAAGGAGACCACACCACATACAACAAAAGATTCCTCGAGTTACATCAAATGGTTCCCAACATGTTCACTCCCCTCTACCGTTTGATCGAGCACTACATTCGTGGTCTTCCGTCAAAGATTCAAGACCTTGTAATAAGTACCAAGCCTGCAACTCTGGAAGCAGCAATGGAGCTAGCAACAGAGCTCACCGAGAACCGAATCCGAAACAAAGACTTCAAGGAGGAGAAGAAGAAGGATAAAGAATCGACTGAAACTTTCGACTCCACCCAAACCGAATCCCCTTCTCAACCCAATTCTAAGAGAAGAAGAAACGGACAACTTTTCGCTGCTACCCAACGAAACCAACCTATTTCACACGCCATACCCATCCAAGCTATCCCAATCACCCAAGTGGCACCCAACTCAACTTACCCAAATAAGAAGCCATATCTTGGACCTCACCCTCGATGCAACAACTGTTTTTATCACCATCCCCTTACCTTACCTTGTCGACTATGTGCAACTTGTGGTCGCTATGGTCATTTGAGCAAGGTTTGCCGCACCTTTCAAAACCAAACCTTTTCCCCTACTCAAAACATGGCCTAAACCTATCAACAACCCCATTACCCCGTGTTCCCATATGTTCGAGCTTGTTTCAATTGTGGTGACCCTACCCACTTTAGAAACACATGCCCTCAATTGGTTAACGTCATCAACACTCAAGCCCAATCAAACCCAGTTAACCAAGTAAACCAAGAAAACCCAACCGCTAGGTCACCAGCAAGAGGAAGAGTCTTCAACATCAACGCCAATCCTGTCGAAGATAATGACGGCCCAAGCGAAGATACTCAACTAGTCCTTTTCATCGAAGATCCAGATTCAACTCCTATCGTTTAGTTTTATGTTTTTCTTTATCACATAGAATCAAACATAACTTAAGGATAAAGCCAATGAAACTTTGACGAGAATACGGTGGATACGCCGCTGGTACTTCCTATATATAAGTATTCTTGTCAAAGGATCAGAAGCATTATCTGGCGGTTATGAGAGGTTCCATGTGTAGACTGTTAGAGTAATTATTGTTTATTGTTTTCAGTATATGCATTTGCCGAGGCCGCAGCTCCCCATCCATGAGGTTGAGCTTGTTCCCCATTTTATTATGCGGTTGAACTGTGGCGTGCCCGCACGATCGGCTCCGTTTGATTGAGCCTTGATCGGTCATTTCATTTTACATTTCAATACATGCAATACGATCGGCTCCGTTTGATTGAGCCTTGATCGCACAGTTCAATTTACATTTCCAGTTCATGCAATACGTTCGGCTCCGTTTGATTGAGCCTTGAGCGCACAGACATTTTCATTATCAGTATCTTGTGGTTGTGGTGTTTGTAGTAGAGTTGCATAGAACTAACCATAACTTGCGGATAAAGTCAATGAAAATTTGACAAGAATATGGTGGATACGCCGCTGGTACTTCCTATATATAAGTATTCTTGTCAAATGATCGGAGGCATTATCAGGCGGTTATGAGAGGTTCCATGCATAGGCTGTTTGTGTGATTGTTGTTTAGATTAAGTTGTTCATTTTCAGTACATGCAATACGTTCGGCTCCGTTTGATTGAGCCTTGAGCGCACATACAATTTCATTTTCAGTACATGCAATACGTTCGGCTCCGTTTGATTGAGCCTTGAGCGCACAGACAATTTCATTATCAGTATCTTGTGGTTGTTGTGTTTATTGTAGAGTCGCATAGAACTAATCATGACTTGCGGATAAAGTCAATGTGAATTTGACAAGGATATGGTGGATACGCCGCTGGTACTTCCTATATATAAGTATTCTTGTCAAATGATCGGAGGCATTATCAGGCGGTTATGAGAGGTTCCATGCATAGGCTGTTTGTGTGATTAAGTTATTCATTTTCAGTACATGCAATACGCTCAGCTCCGTTTGATTGAGCCTTAAGCACACATACAATTTCATTTTCAGTACATACAATACGATCGGCTCCGTTTGATTGAGTCTTGATCGCACAGATATATTTCATTTCAGTATTTTATGTTTGTTGTATTGGTTGTAGAGTTATATAGGACTAATCATAATTCACTGATAAAACCAATGAAAATTTGACAAGGATATGGTGGATACGCCGCTGGTACTTCCTATATATAAGTATTCTTGTCAAAGGATCAGAGGCATTGTCGGACGGTTATGAGAAGTTCTATGTAGGATTTATTAGTTTCTTGGTAACTAATCATAACTTGTGGATAAAACCAATGAAAATTTGGCAAGAATATGGTGGATACGCCGCTGGTACTTCCTATATATAAGTATTCTTGCCAAAGGATCAGAGGCATTATCAGGCGGTTATGAGAAGTTCCATGTAAGATTTGGTATTGCCTTGGTTGAAATTATGTTACATTTATATCATCTTGCTATTTAGAGAAATTGGAATTGTGTTCCATTTCTACATAAACTAACCTCTCCATCATAACAAACGAGAGAGGAAATTCCATCATTCAAACATATATGTTATCAGAATGTGGATTCAAATATTTGCTGTTGTGTTTATTTATGTCAAATATCAGCTGTTGTGTTTATTTATGTTCCGTGTAGGTTGTAGTGTTAGAAGTTTTGCCTTAGGATATAACCATACCTTTCCAAACATATCCAACCTCTTATGCATGATATCATAGTTAGCGAATCAAATCTGACTATCAATACTTTTACAGTAGTCAACAAAAAGCGATTCCTATAATAGGGTACTTAACCCTTACAAGGAACGTTACCGTCTCAAACAAAAACTTAAACCCTTACTTCTTTTCTAAGCATGTAACTGTCAACACCATCATTCTTTTAGTCAAATATATCTCTATGTAAATTTCGGGACGAAATTTCTAAAAAGCAGGGGATACTGTAACATCCGTCAAAAACGGATTTACCAAACCCGCTCCGTTTATCAACCGAACAGTCAGTTAAAATTTTCGTTGCGAATTAAATGCCCAAAATAATTTTAAACGATACATAATCAATTATTATACGGGAATATATAATTAGTTTTTGAAAAACTGTTAAAAATCGCAAAATAAAAATACTTTGTTCCTGCCGGGTTTCGAACCCGGGTCAGTAACCGGTTCACAAACAAACTTAACAAACGCGCACAAACCACTGCGCCACTAATGTTCCTTGTGAAATATTGAGATCATTTAATTCATATCTTGACTTTACAAATTCAAAACCGGCGCCCAAAAGTTCAGTCGTCGAAAATCCCGGTAATCTCGCGAAACTTAACGTTTCTTTCAGTTATAACGTAAATCATAAACGCCATATCGGTTATAACCGATGTTTGAGTCCGCGACCAAAGTCATAACCGCCGGAGTTTTTATAACCAATGAATCCAGTTGGAAATTGGGCCAAATACATCGACGATTTGCCCTATAAAAACCACCTCGAACTTCTGCAAACCTTTTTGCTCAAAGCCGCACCCTTTCTCAGCGAAAACTCACTCGCCGGAATATCTCTGCTCATCACCAGAAAACCGGGTTCTTCATTTCTGAACCTTACTGAACCCCCTGAGCTTATACCGGAGATACCCACACCCTTTGTGAGCTTTCTGGAGACTCGCTGCTGCAAGACACCCGACGCCGGAGCCTATTGCTGTCGCCGGAGTTCTGCCGGAAAACAGAGGAAAGCTAGTCGGTATACCTCACGCTTAATTTCTTCATTCTTTTTATTTAATCTCACTTGTAATTAACCCTCTGTCACTAAAGATCATGTTTTAATCATCGAACCAGTCGATTTCCGATTCTGGTTAAAACCAGTGAAGAAGACGATGTTCGGTAACGTTTAAGTATAATTAAAAGCAAGATATTACTCGGGTTAGACACACAGTCCAGCGGTGGACTGTGTGCACAATAAACACTAACGTCTCGAGTTCGAATCCTGTTCCACACACGCGGCCTTAATAAAAATGATTTTTTTGATTAACCGAACCGGAGTCATACTGATATATGTTAAGTATATTAATAACCAGAAAAATAACCAAGTTAGACACACAGTCCAGCGGTGGACTGTGTGTATGTTTAAGTCGCACGTCACGAGTTCGAGTCCGGTCTTCTGCATCGACCTGGACAATTATTCTACCTTTTTAAATAAGTCAGAAATGAAAACAAATAGTTTGTATTTAAGTATAATAAAAATTGGATTATATATCATGTTAAACACACAGTCCAGCAGTGGACTGTGTGTTACGCAACCCACAGGTCCCGGGTTCGAGACCTGTGGAGCGCACCGGTCCGAACAATTAAATCGTTTTTAAAAAAAATAAATGATTTTCGGTTTAAACTAATTAATGTATAAATATAATTAAAATCAGATATATGACGGGTTAGACACGTAGCTCAGTTGGTAGAGCTGCGTGCACGCGTACGGGAGGTCTCGGGTTCGAGCCTCACTCAGCGCACAACAATACGCATACGAACCGGTCAACGGTCAGTCAACGGTCAACCGGTCAAAGTCAACGGTCACTGTAGCAAAAAAATCAAATTTTTTTTATTATTTTTATTTAATTATTTTAATTAAAAATCAATTAAAAATACTTAAAAATAACATTTTTAAGGTTAGAAAATAGCCTTAAACTCACAAAAATACACCCAACAATTCTACTAAAATAGATTAATAAAATCCGTTTACTTACCAAACCATAATGCGATTTATCTAGGTTAATCTCACTCGTGGTTAAAACCACTTCGCGTGCATTCAACATCATCAACCGAACGCACCCACGGTGAGTGAATCTTACAACTCCCCCTTTTAAATTACACGTTTTGGGGTGTGTCATGTGTTATAAAAATAATTAACTTGTTTATTTAAACATGTGCCATACCACATCATGATCTAAACTTAGATTGTTTATATTATTGTGATTACTTATTTCCTTTTGTCAAATTATATGAAACTCATTCATTAAGCCCATCAGTTCCTCGTGGGAGACGAGTTGAACAACGCGTGCCTCAAATCAAATTCATTATTATTCATGTGTGTATCATTGAGTTTATATTGTTTGTAGTTGTGTCATTCATATTATCATGTTTATGCAATTCATTCATTAGGCCCCTCAGTTCCTCGTGAGAGACGAGTTGAGCATCGCGTGCCTCTAAATGTTCCATTAATGTTCATGTGTGTTTTATTTAATATCTTATGATTGTTGAATAAGTTTACATCTATTTTTACTCATGTTTGGTTGTGCACATATTTCATAATCAATTCAAATAAACTTGTTCAAATGTTTTCCATAGGATTCACTTGCCAATATTATGTTGATCCAAAAACCCTTTTACACATGATACAGGTGAACAGGTTGAAGCAAGGAAAAACATAGGAAATGCCTTAGAAGAGAACAAAGAAACTTAGATTGATAGTTAGAACATATTGTAATTCTTATTGTGAATTTCCATTAAATTGTATTAATGAATATGAAACGCATAATAAATGTCATGAGCTTTGATGATAACCCAATCATGCCCCGATCACCTTTTCCGCTGCGGGTCGGGGTGTGACAATCTAATCCTCCAAGAAGCACATAACTCAAGATACTCAGTTCACCCAGGTGGTGACAAGATGTTTTCAAGATCTGAAGAAGAATTATTGGTTGATGGGTTTGAAGAAATCCATAGCCACTTATGTAGCTAAGAGTCTGACGTGTTCACAAGTTAAAGCTGAACATCAGAATCCGTCAGGAATTCTACAACAACTTGAAATTCCCACTTGGAAATGGGAAATGGTAACTATGGACTTGATTACCAAGTTACCTAAGACAAAAAGTGGAAATGACACTATTTGGGTCATTGTTGATAGGCAGACTAAGTCAGCACATTTCTTCCCAATAAAGGAAACGTATCATTCAGACAAATTGGCTAAGTTGTATGTGGACAAGATTGTGTCCCTACACGGTGTGCTTGTATCTATTGTATCTGATAGAGATACTAGATACACATCCACTTTTGGAAGAGTTTCCAACAATCGTTAGGCACAAGATTAAACTTTAGTACGGCTTACCATCCGCAGACTGATGGTCAACGTGAGCATACTATTCAAACATTGGAAGACATGCTTAAGGCATTTGTGATTGACTTAGGTGGAAGTTGGGATGACCACTTACCCCTAATAGAATTCTCCTACAATAATAGTTATCATACAAGCATCAAGGCTGCTCCTTTTGAGGCCTTGTATGGGAGAAATGTAGAATGCCCGTATGTTCGGCAGAAGTTGGGGAAGCCCAACTATCAGGACCGGAGATTGTCCTGGAGACCACGGAAAAGATTATGCAAATCCGTGATCGTCTCAAAGTTGCCAGGGATAGACAGAGGAGCTATGCTGACAAGAGGCATAAACCTCTTAAGTTCTAAATAGGGGACAAAGTCATGTTAAAAGTGTCACCCTGGAAAGGTGTGATGCGTTTTGGAAAGAAGGGCAAGTTAAGCCCAAGATATATCGGACCATTCGAGATAGTCGAATGCGTCGGCACTATGGCTTATAAACTCAGATTGCCGGAGGAGCTTAGTGGAATCCATGATGTATTTCACATATCTAACCTTAAGAAATGTCTAGCCGATGAGTCGCTAGTAATGTCACACAAGGATGTGCAAATTGATGAAAACCTGAGGTTCGTTGAGAAACCAACATCGATCGAGGATCGACAAGTTAAGAAGCTCCGAAGGAAAATGATACCTATAGTAAAGGTTAAGTGGGACGCTTTTAGAGGTCCCGAGTATACATGGGAGGTTGAGTCCACTATGCGACAAAAGTACCCCCATTTTTTTGAATAAAATCTCGAGGTCGAGATTTCTTTTAAGGAAGTGAGGATGTAACACCCTGTAAAATCATGTCCAATAGTATAGTGACACGTCTTATATTTTAAATATAGTCTATTAAAGACCAATAAGGACTAAAGGTGCCAACATGCTTAAAACTTGGCCTCTGAGTGACTGATATGTCAACATGCCCAGCCTCTGAGTGACATCGGAGTCAACATGCTTATAATAAGCCTCTGAGTGATCCTTTGTGAAGTCCTAACTCTCATACGTGCCATTTATTGGACGAGAGGGTTCAAATTTGTAAATATATGAAAGTTGGATAATGGAGGGATTAAAAGTGTCAACATGTTAATTTATATCTCTGAGTGACCTTTTAACAAACTGAGAGCTCGACAATGTCCGGACATAATCCTGGGTATGCCAAGTATTGGCTACGGAGGGCTAAATATGCCAAAAAGGTGTTTCAGAAGGTTTTTAGAAGCTTTTTTAATTTAAGGGGGTTAATGTGTCAAAATTTGAAACTAGCCATAGGGCGGTCGCAGGCCGCGAGAGACCAGGCCTGGGTCTCTCACGGGGCGCGAGAAGTCCTCTGCCGCAGAAAGTTTTTCTTGGCTTCCAAACAAAAATGCCAAAAACCATGAATTCAGAACCATGGTCTTCCAAACAACTATGCCATGTTTTGGGACACTTGTAAGCTCCCTCTTACACCCCTAAACACCTGGCATCACCTCCTTTGAGTTCTTCAACTATAAATAGGTGCTCAAGTTCACCATTTCAACTTGAACCTTTCTCATTCATACACTCTTCTCCCTCCTCTGGAAGTTCCTAACGAAAGGAGCATCCAACATAGTTCTCTTGCATTCTAGGAACCTCTTGTAAGTGTTCTTTGCTCTTGCATTTTCATTTATAGGCTTTTATAGCCAAAAGTCAAGCGTTTTACAGAAAACACCTTGACTTTTGGTTAAGACCATTATGGTCCAGCCATTGTTCGTAATGAACATGGCTAAGTGATCGTAATAAAGTAGGTGTTAATCCCTATAAAGAGCACCTCCTGAAGATCACGTTTGCTAGACCAATTGACGGGTCAAAGTTATGATATTAAAAAGTCAAATAGGCTATTTTTCGGAAAAATCATAAATTGATCTTGCATATGTTATGAAACCTATTTTGACACTTAAACAAGTTGGTAATAATTATTAGAACATGTAAGAACATTTCGGCTCATCCATTTCAGTTCTAGGGTCGGTTCGCAACCGAAAGTCGTGAAGTTTGACTTCTACTTTGACTTTCGATTCTGAGCCGATTTAGATTAGTTAGTTACTGATCTAAGGTTGCAGTATGATTGTAATATAATGTAGCATAACCCTCTGAGGTTATATTACATGATCATAATCAGAATATGAGTTTATGCGCAAGTTCCATAATTATGCCATTTTTGACTAAAATGCCATTTTTGCATAAATCAAGATTTATTGATAATGAAACTGAAAATAAGTTACCTACTGATATAATATTATAATTAGAATTATTTGGGATCTTAAATCAGATTATAAACTGAGTTTACAAGCAGGTCCTTGAATTATGTCGATAAATGACGATTTAACCCTTGTGGCTCATAAAATGTTTTAATCAAATCTTTTCAAGGTAAATCAATTACCTACTGATATGTTATATTAAATAGCATATCTAAGACATTTTAATCTGACCATAACATCAGTTTTCATAAGACATCGTATAACATGTCATTTTACGACATAAGCGCCGTTTCGGCGCATAGTATGGTTTTAAACCATATTAATTGACCAAGACTTGTTACCTACTGATTTTAAAACATATTTTAAACATATTTACAGTAGGTACATGTTATAAACTCAGAATCCCAAATAATTTATAAACTATGTGTAAAATGACCAAAATGCCCCTTCGGTGCATAGTTTGGTCATAAAAGATAAATTACACATATAATTGATATCCTACTGATATTGTATCATAAATAAAGTATTTTTCCAGAATACTTATAGTTATAACATTAAATTATATTCAAACTCCTTTTATACGGTATGAAATTACCGAAACGCCCTTATGAGGCATAGTTTCATTTAAAAACCATAATGGACATAAAAGTTGATATCCTACTAATATTACAACTTATTTAAAATATAATGGCATATAGAACTTGTCCATGACTTATCCGGTTACCCGATATCGCTATTATGCATACGGTTAAGTATATGTAATTAGCTTACGAAAATTAACCGAAACGGGTTTAACCTTATCATTTTAATCTAGAAATCCAGAATGTTAATTGTTTACCCTTATTATGCAAGTCAAAGTACTTGTTGGGTTTAAACTACATTCTATCCGGTCATCGCTTAATCTAGCGTACCGCTTTTGATCCATTACGCTTGTCGATTTAAGTCTATGACTTACATAACGACCTCTAGCATTTTAATTGGTTAGCTTATGCCATAATCTGCACTTAGCTCATTTTGAATATGGCTGGGTTATAATCTTGCATTTTTTAAACAAGGCTAATTCAGGTAAATACTCTTGACTTATTTTCCCTATACGGGCTTGGGATATGGTAAATTATTACTGCTTGGTCGGAAATGGGATCAATCGAATGCCGGATTATGGCTAGTAAATCTGCATATTCCGTTTTAATCAGTTTTGTTTAATAACTTAAACATCAGAGGTTAAATTACCGTGTCCTGGATATCCTCGGCTCATTACATTAGATAATGGCCACGACCTTAGCGCGGGGTGTAGGCATACACCTGACAGACGCTCCAATGCAAATTACCCAAGACGTTGGGGATAACTCCTCTGTGAGTTCTAAGTGGTGTGTATTTAATCATGTCTCGGTATCTGTACTGGGCCCTGTATGTATGGACAAACATGTGAATCTGTTTACAAGGTTACAAAGTAACTTTCCCAAGTTATAAAAGATTTGTGCCCTGTGCACTTAAATCTAATTTCTAAAATGTTTTCAAAATGAGTCAGCGGGTGTATTTACCAGCGAAAGCTGACATATTTTCAAAAGACTAAGCTTGCAGGTACAATACGAAATAGGCCGGAAGCTGCTCGGTAGTGAAATAAGAGGATCCTGCAAATCCTTAGATCTGCCCTAAAGTCTGTTTTATATTCTTTCTTTATACATTTATGATCCGCCTGTGGATCTTCTATTACGAGCTTGTATATTATTTTGTATTTCGAACATTTGGTTTGTAATAGTAATTTTACCCCAAGACTTTCGCTGTGCCGTGTTTAATTCACAATGATGTTATCAACTGACATCACGATACTCCCCACCCGGGCCCACCGGTGTATGGATTTGGATTGGAAATCCGGGGTGTGACAATAACACCCTTCCAAGGTGAGACCTTTAACAAAACCTTGTCCCCAACTTGGAATTCCAACGGTTTCTTGCGCTTATCAGCATAGCTTTTCTGACGGTCACGAGCTGCTGCCATGCAGTTTCTAATCTGAATGATCTTCTCTGATGTTTCAAGCACGGGTTCAGGACCAGTGATTTGGCTGTCTCCAACTTTAGCCCAACAAATAGGTGATCGGTATTTCCGTTCATACAGTGCTTCGAACGTTGCGGCCTGTATGCCCGAGTGATAACTATTGTTGTAGGAGAATTCCACCAGGGGTAGGTATCTTTCCCAACCTTTACCAACATCAATAACACACGCTCGCAACATGTACTCAACTGTCTGGATGGTGCATTCAGTCTGACCATCGGTTTGTGGGTGATATGCTGTGCTCATGTCCAATCGCGAGCTGAATGATTTATGCATGGACTGCCATAGGTAGGACGCGAAATGAGGGTCATGATCAGAGATGATAGAGGTGGGCACTCCGTGCCGCGAGACTACTTCCTTCAAGTATAAACTGGCAAGCGTGTCATATTTGTCGGTTTCTTTGATCGTGAGGAAGTGGGCGGATTTAGTTAGGCGGTCCACGATCACCCAGATGGTGTCGTTTCTGCTTTGAGTTCTTGGTAGCCCGATGACAAAATCCATAGAAATTTGCTCCCATTTCCATGTAGGTATTTCATTTTGCTAAAGTAACCCAGACGACTTTTGATACTCGGTCTTGACTCTAGCACAGGTCAAGAACTTGCTGACATACTTTGCTATAGTTGCCTTCATGTTAGGCCACCAGTACAATATCTTCAGATCGTGATACATCTTGTCAGAACCAGGATGTATCAAGTATCGAGACTTGTGTGCTTCGTCCATCACAAGCTCTCACAAATTTCTATAGGATGGAACCCATATACGTTCCATGAAGTAATGAATGCCATCATATTTGAGCTTGAGTTGTTTCTCCATACCCCGCATGGATTCAGCTAGGAGATTCTCTTCCTTTACTGCTTCAACTTGAGCGTTACGAATTTGCTCGGGAAGGTTCGAATGGATCGTAAGTTGTAGAGCATGAACTCGTTTGGGCTTTGTTTCTTTTCAGCTGAGGGCGTCGGCTACAACATTTGCCTTGCTCGGATGATATTTGATTGCACACTCGTAATCATTTAGAAGTTCAACCCATCGACGTTGTCACATGTTCAACTCCTTTTGGTCGAGTATATGCTGGAGACTCTTGTGAACGGTGTATATCGTGCACTTGGTACCGTACAAGTAGTGTCTCCATATCTTGAGTGCAAACACTACAGCTCCCAGCTCCAGGTCGTGGGTAGTGTAGTTCTTTTCATGGACCTTGAGTTGTCGGGACGCGTAAGCAATGACTTTCTCGCGTTGCATCAACACGCAACCGAGTCCCTGAATGGATGCGTCACAGTAGACAACGAAAACATCGGTGCCTTCAGGTAGAGATAGAATAGGTGCACTACAGAGCTTCTCTTTTAAATGCTGAAACGCAAATTCTTGAGCATCACCCACTTGTAGGTGATACCTTTTTGAGTTAGAGCAGTAAGAGGTTGTGCACTCTTCGAGAATCCTTCGATGAATCTACGGTAATAACCTGCCAAACCAACGAATTGGCGGATTTCGGTTGGAGTTTTTGGCGTAGGCTAATTCTTGATTGAGTCGATCTTGGCTGGATCAACGTGAATCCCAGCATCATTGACCACGTGACCGAGGAAATGGACTTCACGAAGCCAAAAGTCGCATTTCGAGAGTTTAGCGTAAAGCTGTTTCTTCCGTAAGAGTTCCAAGATAATACACAGATGTCGCTCGTGTTCCTCCTAACTCTTATAGTAGATTAGGATATCGTCAATGAAAACAATGACAAACTTGTCAAGATGAGGCTTGCACACTCGGTTCATAAGATCCATGAAAACCGCGGGTGCATTCGTTAGCCCAAAAGGCATAACGAGGAACTCGTAATGGCCGTATCGAGTCTTGAATGCTGTTTTGGATATGTCTTCATCTCGGACTCTCAACTGATGATAGCCCGATCTTAGATCAATTTTGGAGTAAAAGCTTGACCCTTGTAATTGGTCGAATAGATCATCAATGTGTAGAAGTGGATAACAGTTCTTGACAGTCACCTTGTTTAGTTCACGGTAGTCAATGCACATGCGAAAAGTACCATCCTTCTTTTTGACGAAAAGTACAGGAGCTCCCATGGTGACGAGCTAGGTCGGATAAAACCTTTATCCAAGAGCTCTTGCAATGTAACATTTGTAAAAATCGGGTTTTCAAATCCCCCTCCGTTTTGTAATCAAGTATCAAGTTATAAAAGTTACATTAAATATTTATGATTATTTTGAGTTAAAACGATACATAATTAATAAATAAACTAAACTATAAAAATTATATTTGATAAAAAGTTAAAACAAAATAAATAAAAAAATTATGAAGCTGCCGGGACTCGAACCCGGGTCAGCCGGTTACAACATCAAATACTTAACGCGCACACACACATCACCACTCAGCCACTTGTTTGTTTTCTGTCATCTTTAGGAAACAAATAGGTTTTATGGACTAAGGTAAATCAATCGATTTTACACATTATAACTGAAACCGGTTATCAATCACCCAAAGTCGATCTGGATACTCGCGATTCAGCGAGTATAACCGATAAACGGACGATTCCAATCAATGCTGCCATGAGTGTAACTTGAATTCGGAAGTGGATCGGTTTAATAACCGAAAGTTTTCAATTCTCGGATTACTTCAATCCTAGACCCTTCCTGCGACTCAAAACACTCTGCAAGACTCCCAATTGCATTTCCGCAACCTTACAGTCCACCGGAGAAGCTTGAATCAGACCGCCGGAAAAATTCTGCAAGTCGCCGGAAAACCGGGACTCACATCCACACGGTATTTCCTCCGACTCTTTCTGTTTCAATCATGTGATTAATCAGTCACTAACACAACTCCACCATCAGAATCGATCCTAGTCAACGTTTGTCGAAAATCTTACCTTCGCCGGAAAACTCCTGAAACTGCCGGAAACACACCGTGAATGGGTATGATCTCCCAAACTTCTGTTAAACCTTGTTTAAGTGACTCAACTTCTTAAATAATCGAACAAAGCTGTTAATTGGTTTCAACAGCCGGAGTTCACCTTCAGAACCGACGAACCTCTGCCGGAATTCCGTGAACAACATCAATCGGTACATCTTTTTCCCCAAACTCTCTTCATTCTCTACTTTTAAATTACTTGTAATGTCTGAAAAGCGTATATGTCATGAATCGGTCATAACAGTTGGAATAAGTTTGTTTGTGTAAAATCAACGAAGAAGATGAAGACGCAACATAACTTAAGACTAATTAAAATTTGGTATTTTAAACGGGTTAGACACACAGTCCAGCGGTGGACTGTGTGCAAAATACACACGCACGTCCCGAGTTCGATTCCTGCTATACGCACTCCTTATATAATAAAAAGCCTTTTTGTTTAAAAACTAAACCGGGATAAGTCAGTTAGTTATTAAGTATAATAGAAACCGAGATAATAACCAGGTTAGACACACAGTCCAGCGGTGGACTGTGTGCAACATGAATCATACGTCGCGCGTTCGAAACCCGTCACTTGCACCGATCCGTTGAATTAAAATGTTTTTGAAATTAAAGAGAATTTCGGTTAAACTGAATAAGTTTATAAATATAAATAAAAACAAGATTATTTCGGGTTAGACACGTAGCTCAGTTGGTAGAGCTGCGTGCACGCGAACGGGAGGTCTCGGGTTCGAGCCTCATCCGGCGCAAACTAATACGCTGACCGAACCGGTCAACGGTCAACGGTCAACGCTAAATAAACAATTTTTTTATATTTTTATTTATTTAATTTAATTTAAAAATCAATTAAAAATACTTAAAAATAACATTTTTAAAGATAGAAAATAGCCATAAACTCACAAAAATATATCTAAAAATTTCATTAAAATCCTTAATAAAATCCACCCATTTAATATATTTTTCCGTTATTATTTAGGTTAGTAATCCCCGTTTTTCCGCTCATCTAATTCGTACGCATATCACCATCTCCAATCCAACGCACCCAAGGTGAGTGAATCTTTACAAATTCCCTGTTTTAATCACGTTTTGGGGTGTATCATGTGTCTTGATATATATATATTATACTTAAACCATTGTGCATACATCATATCATGAACTAGTGTATTCAGTTTGTTTCCTGTTGTGTTGTTATTGTTGGATGCAAGTTTATTATTTTCAGTACATGCAAATTCATAGGCCGCCGCTTCCCATTACATTATGAGCGTTGAGCATGTTCCCCATTTTATTATGCGGTTGAACCTGGCGTGCCCACATACGATCGGCTCCGTTTGATTGAGCCTTGATCGCACAGACATTTTCATTTTCAGTACATGCAATACGATCGGCTCCGTTTGATTGAGCCTTGATCGCACAGACATTTTCATTTTCAGTACATGCAATACGATCGGCTCCGTTTGATTGAGCCTTGATCGCACCGTTTCATTTATGTTATTTACAGTATGATGTTGGTATGTTCATGTATGCTGTCATGTGTTATTGTATGTTATAGTTGTGACTGCTATTTGCCATTGCTTGATTATTTACATTTGCTCATCTATGATTATGCACAATTTTTCATTGATAAACTACCAATTAATTCATTAATAAATGTTTATCTAATAAGGTTCACTCGCCAACTTATGTTGACCCAAAAACCCCATTTTACACATGATACAGGTGAAGCAGCAGCAGCAGCTAGGAACACATAGGACTTGGACTAGAAGAATAAAACGATTTAGTGTTGGGATTGTTATGCTTGGCTTATTTTCCTTGTATTGAATGAACATGTTTGGATTTTTGGAAATGTAACTTTGACTTTATTAAATATGAAACATATTAGTAAATGTCATGAGCTTTGGTGATAACCCAATTATGCCCCGACTCTTATTCCGCTGCGGTCGGGGTGTGACAGATTGGTATCAGAGCCATGACTATAGGGATATAGGATAGGTTATTAGACCCTTAGAGCCTATACTATAGTCGATTAGAAACTTATAAGATTTTTTGTGTGTTACATGCCAAATCTCATGATGTTATATGTTTTATGTTAAATGTTACATTTAATATTGTGCAAGCATGTTCATAAGTATGTATTATCATATAATGCCTATCATGAATCGTATACTCATAACATATCACATCCATGAAAGCACACACCACTTCATGATTGCTTTTACAATGACTTTCGTGTTTTCAAATCTCATCAAAGTGAGTTCTCATGACGGGCATGTAGTAACTGGAAGGGTACCAGTACCGGTAGTCGGAACGTCCTGTCTAGGCTGGCATTCGTATAAATCCAAAATAAAGGACCAGTTTGCCTACCTGGGGACTAACGATGAGAGTACGAAGTACCTATTAGGCCAAAGCATGCTATACCAAACGTCGTGTGAGCTAACCCCACTTTGAGTTGTCATTGTGTCTACACCTGGACACGTTCCGACCAAACATCTCATGAACATATTTTGTGGTTTGCATTCGGGGGATGCAAGTGTTAAATTGCCAATACTAATGTGAATCCTACCAAGCCAATAGCCATGGGGGCCCACATGACTATGTAGGTGAAGGTATGGGGGACATTTGAGGCCCAACATGAGCGAACCCAAGACATCCTATGGATGTAGTTGCATTATTGATATTTATGTTATTTTCATTTTCTTAAAGACACATGACACCTAAAAAGACACCATAAACTCACAATCTTCTCATTTATGATCCTGTAGATGTCGTCTAGACAGCAATGAAGGGGTAAAAGATCGGGAAGGTCTCAGGAACGTTTGGCCACTCAGATCGCAAAACAAATGGCCACGATACTGCCTGACATTGTGGTCCAAGTACAACAAGCCCTTGCTACAAATCCTACTAACCCTCCCCAACAACAGGACCAGAACATCGACAACCCTCCTACCAGCAAGTGCTCTTACAAACATTTTAAGTCCTGTGATCCTCCTAAATTTGAAGGGACCGAGGGTGTCACTGCTCTCCTACATTGGTTCGAGGAGATGGAAAACACCTTCCTAAACTGCGATTGTCCTGAGGATCGCAAGGTTCGATACGCCACCGGGAGACTACTTGGAGTAGCTCTCACTTGGTGGAATATGAGAAAGGGAAGAGGGGAACTGAAGATGCGATGGCCTTAACTTGGGAGGAGTTAAGGGAAATCATGACTAGGCGTTTTTGTCCTAGAAGTGAAATTAAGAAGTTGGAGGATGAATTTCATGCTCTAAAGCAAAAGGAGGGTGATCACATTACCTACAACAAGAGGTTCTTGTAGTTGAACCAAATGGTTCCAAATTTATTCACTCCAACCTATCGTCTGATCGAGCATTATATTCGAGGACTTCCCTCGAAAATCCAAGATTCAGTTCTCAGCGTTTCACCAGTAACACTTGAAGCTGCTATGGAGTTAGCAACTGAACTGACCGAAAACCGAATTCGCAACGGGAAGTTCAAAGAAGAGAAGAAGAAAGCCCCTGTTGAGGGACAAACTTCAAACCACCCCATTCCTTCCTCTAAGTTTGCTAACAAGAGGAAGCGTAACACCAGAAATTTTGCAGTTACCCAAACCAACACCCCTATTCCTGCTGCACCCATTACTCAAGTCACTCCTTCACCCGCACCATACAGAAGACCCTACACTGGCCCGTTACCAAAATGTAACCGTTGCCAATATCACCATTCCCCTGATCATCCTTGCCAATATTGCACCGGCTGCGGTCGCGCGGGTCATAATGTTCAAACTTGCCGCATGCCTCAACGAACGAACCGCCACCAACCTATAACCCAAACCCACCAACAAATAATGGGCCAAGGCCAACAACCCCTACTACCACCCACTCAACATTTAGCCCAAACATATTACCAGCCCAATTATCCTATGGGTCAACCAATGCGGGCTTGCTACAATTGTGGCGACCCAAGTCATTTCAGAAACACATGTCCAAGGCTGGTTAATATTATTCATGCTCAGGCCCAAGCCAACCCAGTGAACCAAGCAAACCAAGCTCCCCCACCTGCAAGAGGGAGAGCTTTCAATATCAACGCTAACCAGGCCAGAGCTGACGGCAATGTGGTCAACGGTACGTTCCTTATAAATGGTAGATATGCATCTATATTATTTGATACTGGTGCGGATAGAAGTTTTGTATCTTTAGAATTTGAACCTATTTTAAACAAAAATCGGGATAAGCTCACGGAATCCATAACGGTAGAAGTTGCGGATGGGAAGCCAGTTTCATTAGACTCTATTTTACGCAACTGTACACTCACCTTAAACGACCACGATTTCTCAGTCGACCTTATTCCTATGAAGCTGGGAAGTTTTGACATCATAATCGGTATGGATTGGCTCAGTCAACATCAGGCGGAAGTTGTATGTCGTGAAAAATATATTCGTATTCCTCTTTCGAACGGCCAGACTCTTCGAATCATTGGAGAAACCTCGTCGAAAGGGCTCAGCTTAATGTCTTGTCTTCAAGCTCAAAAATATCTTCGCAAGAATTATGTCGCGTTTTTAGCTCATATCATCAAGAAGGGAACCACAGAGAAGAAACTTGAAGACATTCCTGTAGTGAAAGATTTCCCACAAGTTTTTCCTGACGACATTTCAGGACTTCCTCCAATTAGAGACGTCGAATTCCGTATTGATCTTATACCTGGTGCTACACCAGTTGCAAAGTCTCCATATAGGTTAGCCCCCTCTGAATTGCAAGAGCTAGCCAGTCAATTGCAAGAGTTGACTGACAAGGGATTCATACGTCCTAGCTCGTCGCCTTGGGGTGCACCTGTCCTTTTTGTAAAGAAGAAAGATGGATCTTTTCGTATGTGCATCGACTACAGGGAGCTCAAAAAGTTAACAATCAAGAATCGCTATCCTTTACCTCGCATTGATGATCTTCTTGACCAACTACAAGGTGCCAGCTGCTTTTCAAAAATCGATCTTCGATCTGGCTATCATCAACTTAGAGTGCATGAAGAAGACGTCCCTAAGACTGCTTTTCGAACTCGTTATGGCCACTATGAATTCATGGTTATGCCATTTGGATTAACCAACGCACCAGCTGTCTTCATGGACCTAATGAACAGAGTCTGCAAACCTTATCTTAATCGATTTGTTATAGTCTTCATCGACGATATTCTTATTTATTAAAAATCTAAAGCTGATCATGAGCGTCATCTTCGACTCGTTCTTGTACTTCTAGAAAAGGAAAAGCTTTATGCCAAGTTCTCCAAATGTGAATTTTGGTTAAAAGAGGTGCAAATCCTCGGGCATGTAGTCAATGACAAGGGAATACATGTTGACCCTTCAAAGATCAAAGCAGTTCAAGAATGGCAAGCTCCACGTACACCAACTGAAGTAAGATCTTTTCTTGGACTAGCTGGCTATTATCGTCGGTTCATTTCAAACTTCTCTCGCATTGCTGTCCCACTCACGGCTTTAACTCATAAGGGAAAACCTTTCATATGGGGACCCAAGCAAGAAGAAGCCTTTCAAACTCTTAAACAAAAACTTTGTGATGCACCAATCCTCACTCTTCCTGAAGGTTGTGATGATTTTGTAGTCTATTGCGACGCGTCAGGGCAAGGATTAGGCTGCGTTCTCATGCAAAGAGGAAAAGTCATAGCTTATGCCTCGAGACAACTCAAGACGCATGAAAAGAACTACACCACTCATGACCTAGAACTTGGAGCCGTTGTATTCGCTCTTAAGATATGGAGACATTATCTCTATGGCACTAAGTGTGAAATATACACTGACCACAAGAGTCTTCAACATATCTTCAATCAAAAAGAGTTAAACATGAGGCAACGAAGATGGGTCGAACTTCTGAATGATTACGATTGTGAAATTAGATACCACCCTGGTAAAGCAAATGTGGTGGCTGATGCACTTAGTCGAAAGGGTTATGCGAACTCCATTCATCTTCTATGTTCGCAAATTATAACTGACATTAAAGATCAAATTCGAGAAGCCCAACACGTTTCAATAATAGAAGAAGATGTACGAAAGGAGATGTCCTGTGGAGCCGAGCTTAAACTTGAAACTAAATCAGACGGTATTCTGTATTACCTAGATCGTATCTGGATTCCTAACCACAACAATCTTCGTGAAACTCTTATGAATGAAGCTCACAAAACGCGATATTCCATACACCCAGGAGCCGATAAGATGTATCAAGACCTACGATACACCTATTGGTGGCCTGGAATGAAGAAGGATATTGCCGTTTTTGTTTCCAAGTGCCTCACATGTTCCAAGGTGAAGGCTGAACACCAAAGACCCTCTGGACTTCTAGTCCAACCGGAAATACCTGTATGGAAGTGGGAAAATATAACCATGGATTTCATTACCGGGTTACCTCGCACTACTGGTGGGTATGACACTATATGGGTGATTATAGACCGACTTACAAAATCAGCTCACTTTATTCCTATCCGCGAAGATTTCAAGAACGAAAAGCTTGCACGTATTTATATCAACGAAATCGTAAGCCGGCATGGAGTATCGTTAAGTATTATTTCTGATCGTGATGGTCGTTTCACCTCACGAACATGGCAAGCAGTACAATCCGCTATGGGTACACGATTAGATCTCAGTACCGCCTATCATCCTCAAACTGATGGACAGTCTGAGCGCACCATTCAAACTCTTGAAGATATGCTTAGAGCATGTGTCATAGACTTCAAGGGAAATTGGGACGCCCACCTACCATTAGTAGAATTTTCGTACAACAACAGCTATCATTCGAGCATCGGCATGGCACCTTTTGAAGCCTTATATGGTCGTAAGTGCCGATCTCCTGTATGTTGGCACGAAATTGGGGAAGCACAAATTACTGGTCCAGAATTGATCCAAGAAACCACAGACAAGATCCATCAAATTCGAAACATCTTCTAGCGGCTCAAAGTCGTCAAAAGAGTTATGCAGATAAACGACGGAAGCCCTTAGAGTTTAACATTGGTGATCATGTGCTTTTAAAAGTATCACCGTGGAAGGGAGTAGTTCGTTTTGGTCAAAAGGGGAAGCTAGCACCTCGTTACGTTGGACCTTTCAAGATACTCGAAAGAGTAGGTCCTGTAGTATACAAGCTTGACCTACCAGAAGAACTCAACAGGATTCATCCTACATTCCACGTGTCGAACTTGAAGAAGTGCCTCGCTGATGAGAATCTCCATATTCCGCTGGAAGATATTCAGATTGATGAATCTATGCATTTTATTGAAAGACCAGTGGAGATCATGGACTACGGGGAGAAACGTCTTCGACAAAGTCGCATTCCAATTGTTAGGGCACGCTGGGAGTCGAAACGGGGACCTGAGTTTACTTGGGAACATGAAGACTCAATGCGTGAAAAATACCCGCATCTTTTTCCTACTACTTCAACTACTTAAATTTCGGGACGAAATTCCTAAAAGTAGGGGATACTGTAACATTTGTAAAAATACGGATTTTCAAAACCCGCTCCGTTTTGTAATCAAGTATCAAGTTATAAAAGTTACATTAAATATTTATGATTATTTTGAGTTAAAACGATACATAATTAATAAATAAACTAAACTATAAAAACTATATTTGATAAAAAGTTAAAACAAAATAAATAAAAAAATTATGAAGCTGCCGGCACTCGAACCCGGGTCAGCCGGTTACAACATCAAAGACTTAACGCACACACACATCACCACTCCGCCACTTGTTTGTTTTCTGTCATCTTTAGGAAACAAATAGGCTTTATGGACTAAGGTAAATCAATCGATTTTACACATTGTAACTGAAACCGGTTATCAATCACCCAAAGTCGATCTGGATACTCGCGATTCAGCGAGTATAACCGATAAACGGACGATTCCAATCAATGCTGCCATGAGTGTAACTTGAATTCGGAAGTGGATCGGTTTAATAACCGAAAGTTTTCAATTCTCGGATTACTTCAATCCTAGATCCTTCCTGCGACTCAAAACACTCTGAAGACTCCCAATTGCATTTCCGCAACCTTACAGTCCACCGGAGAAGCTTGAATCAGACCGCCGGAAAAATTCTGCAAGTCGCCGGAAAACCGGGACTCACATCCACACGGTATTTCCTCCGACTCTTTCTGTTTCAATCATGTGATTAATCAGTCACTAACACAACTCCACCATCAGAATCGATCCTAGTCAACGTTTGTCGAAAATCTTACCTTCGCCGGAAAACTCCTGAAACTGCCGGAAACACACCGTGAACGGGTATGATCTCCCAAACTTCTGTTAAACCTTATTTAAGTGACTCAACTTCTTAAATAATCGAACAAAGCTGTTAATTGGTTTCAACAGCCGGAGTTCACCTTCAGAACCGACGAACCTCTGCCGGAATTCCGTGAACAACATCAATCGGTACATCTTTTTCCCCAAACTCTCTCCATTCTCTACTTTTAAATTACTTGTAATGTCTGAAAAGCGTATATGTCATGAATCGGTCATAACAGTCGGAATAAGTTTGTCTGTGTAAAATCAACGAAGAAGATGAAGACGCAACATAACTTAAAACTAATTAAAATTGGTATTTTAAACGGGTTAGACACACAGTCCAGCGGTGGACTGTGTGCAAAATACACACGCACGTCCCGAGTTCGATTCCTGCTATACGCACTCCTTATATAATAAAAAGCCTTTTTGTTTAAAAACTAAACCGGGATAAGTCAGTTAGTTATTAAGTATAATAGAAACCGAGATAATAACCAGGTTAGACACACAGTCCAGCGGTGGACTGTGTGCAACATGAATCATACGTCGCGCGTTCGAAACCCGTCACTTGCACCGATCCGTTGAATTAAAATGTTTTTGAAATTAAAGAGAATTTCGGTTAAACTGAATAAGTGTATAAATATAAATAAAAACAAGATTATTTCGGGTTAGACACGTAGCTCAGTTGGTAGAGCTGCGTGCACGCGAACGGGAGGTCTCGGGTTCGAGCCTCACCCGGCGCAAACTAATATGCTGACCGAACCGGTCAACGGTCAACGGTCAACGGTCAACGCTAAATAAACAATTTTTTTACATTTTTATTTATTTAATTTAATTTAAAAATCAATTAAAAATACTTATAAATAACATTTTTAAAGATAGAAAATTGCCATAAACTCACAAAAATATATCTAAAAATTTCATTAAAATCCTTAATAAAATCCACCCATTTAATATATTTTTCCGTTATTATTTAGGTTAGTAATCCCCGTTGTTCCGCTCATCTAATTCATGCGCATATCACCATCTCCAATCCAACGCACCCAAGGTGAGTGAATCTTTACAAATTCCCCGTTTTAATCACGTTTTGGGGTGTATCATGTGTCTTGATATATATATATTATACTTAAACCATTGTGCATACATCATATCATGAACTAGTGTATTCAGTTTGTTTCCTGTTGTGTTGTTATTGTTGGATGCAAGTTTATTATTTTCAGTACATGCAAATTTATAGGCCGCCGCTCCCCATTACATTATGAGCGTTGAGCATGTTCCCCATTTTATTATGCGGTTGAACCTGGCGTGCCCACATACGATCGGCTCCGTTTGATTGAGCCTTGATCGCACAGACATTTTCATTTTCAGTACATGCAATGCGATCGGCTCCGTTTGATTGAGCCTTGATCGCACAGACATTTTCATTTTCAGTACATGCAATACGATCGGCTCCGTTTGATTGAGCCTTGATCGCACAGTTTCATTTATGTTATTTACAGTATGATGTTGGTATGTTCATGTATGCTGTCATGTGTTATTGTATGTTATAGTTGTGACTGCTATTTGCCATTGCTTGATTATTTACATTTGCTCATCTATGATTATGCACAATTTTTCATTGATAAACTAACAATTAATTCATTAATAAATGTTTATCTAATAAGGTTCACTCGCCAACTTATATTGACCCAAAAACCCCCATTTTACACATGATACAGGTGAAGCAGCGGCAGCTAGGAACACAATAGGACTTGGACTAGAAGAATAAAACGATTTAGTGTTGGGATTGTTATGCTTGGCTTATTTTCCTTGTATTGAATGAACATGTTTGGATTTTTGGAAATGTAACTTTGACTTTATTAAATATGAAACATATTAGTAAATGTCATGAGCTTTGGTGATAACCCAATTATGCCCCGACTCTTATTCCGCTGCGGGTCGGGGTGTGACATGCAATTGCGTAGATAGCTCTTCTAATTCGGTCGGTGCTAATCGATATGGTGCTCGAGCTATAAGTGCCGCTCCCGGAGTTAGCTCGATTTGGAATTCGACTTGGTGGTGACGTGGAAGACCAGATAGTTCTTCTGGAAAGACTTCAGGAAAGTCGCGAACAATAGGAATATCTTCGACCTTTTTCTCTTTAGTTTGAACATCAGCGACAACAGCTAGAATAGCAGTATGGCCCTTATGTAAACATTTCCAGGCCTTCATGAATGAAATAATGCTTACTACATCGCCACACTTTTCGCCTCGAACATCAAGGGTTTCGCCGCTAAGAAGGCGGATGCGCACGATCTTTTCGTGACAAAGTATCTCCGTGTGATTTAGGGATAGCCAATCCATCCGGACTACAACATCAAAACTACCAAGGGTGATAGGGATAAGGTCAATATTGAATTTGTGGCCAGATAACTCCAAACTACAGTCGCGATGAATACGTGTTGCCTTGAGGGATTTACCGTTAGATAGTTCTACTGTGTGATTACGTTCAAGAGAAGTTGGGACAGGCTTAAGTAGTGTACTAAAGTCTGTGGAAATAGAACTGCAGTCCGCGCCAGAACAAAAAAGTACCGAAACAAAAGAGTCGTTCAGAAGGAACTTACCCGTCACAACATTAGGGTCATTCCTTGCTTCGCCTAAACCGAAGACGAATGCTCGGCCTCTGCCGCCATTCCCTTATCACCGTTGTGGTTTTTGATGTTATTCAGCTGCGGACAATTCCTTTTAATGTGCCCCTCGGCCCCACACTGATAGCATCCCCTATTGTTACCCTGTTGTTGCTGTTGTTGACGTTGAGGTTGTTGGTTCTGCTGTTGCTAAGCTTGTCTGGCTGGATAAGGACTTCTACAATCTTTAGCTGTATGACCCAGCTTCCAGCACCGCTGACAGCGGTTCGTGTAATGCCTCGCTTTTTCATACTTTCTTAATTTAGAAAGTTCTGTCGTTTTCTTTTTGGAAGCTTGTATTCGCATTTCTTTTCTTGTAATCTGAGACTTGAATCATAATGAAACTTATACTTGATACTTACTTGTCTTATATGCATTTAAACATTGAATACATGCAAACTTATACTTATATGCGATTTCACACTCGATATTTATATGCTTATACATGATTAAAACATGCTAAATTGGTAAAATAATCAAGTTATAGGGCTAAAAGTATTAAAAATCAAAGAACCTTCTGAAATACCTTACCTCGCGCCCCGCGACCGAAGCAATGGAAGTCTCTCGCGGCCCGCCAGAACTCTAGCGGCCCGCAACCGAGAAGCCTTCACCCTCTTTCGGCCCGTGAGAGGGGCGCGATCCGGAAATGTCCATTTAAAGTTCATGGATTGGCCAAACGTGTGCTTTTACCATTAAATACCCCAACTAACAACCTCCCCCATTTTACCTATAAATACCCCACTCCATTTCACTCTCAACTCAAACCTAAATCTTCTCTTCTCTTCTCTAAAAGCTCTAAAGAGCTCTCTTCTTCTCTCAAAGATTAAAGCCCCTAAAAAGTGAGTTCTAACTCACCTCTCTCTTTTGATCTTTCCTTTTTCTTACAACTTGGAAATACCTTTGGAATGTTTCCATAAGCCTTCCATGGAAGACTAACTTGGAACATCACCATGACTAAGGTCCCAAGAGTAAGTGTTTTCTTTTGGTTTTAATAGGGTTTTACCCACAAGTGGTGTATCCTTCCAAGCTTGTTCTCGAAACAAGACTTGAGTTGGTAGAGTGTGATCACATGGAAGCCATGGCTATCCTAACTTCGATCCACCACCTCACTTGATGATTTCATTTACTTTTATGTTCAAACTTACTCATGACCATCCTTGTCGGCCTTGTGACGACTTATGCATTGGTAACTATACGAGAGGTTTTAAAAGGAAGGTTCTCCTCCTACCTCCATGCATGACTTCTATGAAATTACATGATGTTTATGAATTACCGATTGTTATACTACACTATAATATATATATATATATATATATATATGAATACTAACCGAACTCTTGATAGTGGTCAAATGATTATCCGTCATGATACTAGGTTATATCACCTATGTATTTAATCTCTCGTTACGATTCTAATGGGTATCATAACCCATGAAATCACATCAACCCAAATGGGCATAATAGTGTCAAGAACGAGTATTAAGTCTAGATGATTATTTTCTCATATACATACTTTATCCTACTTTATCGTTGTTTACAATCCAAATCCTCCGTTATCATTCGTTTACTTACCAACCTAAGTTCTCCTCTTGTAGGATAACTCGGTGCTCATCCCACCCGTCAACCCACTTCGCGAACTCGTGAAGTTTGAAGAGTACGCAAAACCGTGAGTACACTCGACCCACTTTTCGTTTACAACACTTTTGGGTGTAACATGTTTACTTATACCAAAACCACAAAACTTTATGAAATGCACAAACAAACCTATACACATGAATACTTGATACGCTTACGTGATGCTTATATCTTGGATATTCTTTATGTGATACTGTAGTCATTAACTTGCTTAAAGCCTTCGTTTGACATGTATAGCGCTATAGGAAGTCACGCATCCCCCTCCATCGCATAAACTTGAGGCCATGTTAAATAGTGTGTTTGCATTAAGGGTTTTACTAGTTGTATTGCATGCCTTCTATATGCTCTCGTAAAATAATAGTTGCCATGAGGATTTGTTTAAACGTTAATCGTACACGTATGCTATGCTTAAACTTGTGTACTAGCCTTTTCTTTTGCATTGAATTGTATTTTAAAACATGTTACAGGTTGATGAAGAGGATGCTATGAAATCAAATAGCAAGGACTTAGATACACACAAGTAGACGTTTAGGCTAAATTTGTTGTATCAATTTGTGTTGTATTGTGTTATTTGTATTTGCTTCAATGTTGTACTTGACAATCGTTATTGAAATGAAATTTGGCTTTAATTAAATATTGTCATTATTAGCGTTTTGAGCAATGAACAATCTATTTTGTCTCACTCTGATGTTTCTGCCATCGGTTGGGGTGTGACAGTTCGGGTCACATTGCCCATGGTGGTGTCTGTTGCATTTGTCACATTTGGGCTGGTTTCCCTGGTAACCACCCCAGGCTTGATGATTCGACGTTTGCTGGTTTGGGGTACGGTTGATGTCGAATTTTCTTTGCTGCTGAGGGGGTTGAGTATAGCTGGAACCCTTAGCTTGACTTCCGTCCCATTTACGCTTGTTATCAGAAGAGCTTTCAGAAGCTGATACATTGCGTTTGGGTAGCTTGCCCTGTTCCACTGCCTGATCAGTTAGTTGGTGAGCAAGTCGGATATTTTGCTGGATAGTTTGAAGATTGGCTGAGGTCACCATGATTTTAATTTGGGGAACTAACCCCTTGATGTATAGCTCGATTCGCTTGAAGTCTGGATCAGACATGTTAGGACACAAGGAGGCCAATTTGTTTGATCGTTTCGTATACGCCTCGATCTCTGAACCAGACATTATAAATTGTAGTACTAGGTTTCCAATTTCTGAATGTCATCCCTGTGGCAGTATTTTTCTTTCATCATGTGGAATGTGTTCCAAGGTGTGGCATTAGCAAGTTCCAAGCCTAGAATCTGTACTTGCGCGTTCCACAGGAAAGAGCAGCATCTTCAAGAACTCCCGCTGCGAATTTGACCATATTCTCAGCAGGGCAGTTGCACATGGCGAACACGGATTCCACCTTTTCAAACCAGTGGAGCAGACCAATAGCACCTTCGTTGCCGGTGAAGTGACTGGGCTAACAACCCATGAATGATTTGAAGGTGCAAGCTGGTGGCTGAGGTTGGACTTGCGGGCTTAAACAAGAAATTTAGCACAAATAAGAACACAAAGATAAAAGATAACAACAATTGAAATAGATATTTAGGTCATTCTATAATAATAGATTTACCTCCACCTTGAGCGGCTTGATATGCCGCCAACGCTTCAGCGACTCGGTCGTTGATAAGTGCCGTCAGTTAGGCTTGGGTCATGTTGACGCCCCCACGCCCGCCGCCACGGCCATTGCCTCTACCGCTCATGATTTCCTTTAATTAAACAAAAATGAGTATATAAAACACGGTTATACATTCATTATATAAATTCCAAGAACAAGGTAATCAATAACAACCAGTCCAAGCAATATATGAAACAACTTAAATAAAAATATCTAATGAAAATAAATTGCAACCGTCTTTACAACGTATTTCAATAAATATTCAAATTTAAAAATAAGCATGGTTTCAGAACAAATGAAATGAGAAAGATAATTAGGTGGCGGATCAGTCATCAACTTCTCCATCGCCCATGCCAGCATCGCCGTCGTTGCCATCGTCACCGTCGTCATCATTGTCGTCCTCATCAGCAGCTACCTTGTTAGGTTCCTCCTCCTCGGGATCCTCCTCAGGTTCCTTTACTGGGCCCTATTCGGGTTCTTCTTCCTACGACTCTGATTCTGCCGGTGGTGATGGTGGTGTGGTACACGTTCGTCCAGAAAATACACCCCCAAGCAGTCTCGTGTAAATTTACTTCTAGGAGTCCGACCTGGAAGTCTCCCCTTGTGTTAGCCTTCTCCAAATACTTTATCCTTTCAAGAGCATCTTGCAGATCCGCTTCTAAGCGTTGGATACGTATCTGGTCAAGGGTAGGTAGAGAAGAAGATTCGCCGGTTTGGGCGAGACGTGCCCGACGATAAGCGCGGGTCTCCATGCGACGCGGAGGGGAATGAACAAAAGGTGCTTTCCCTGATGCATGGGAACATTTGGAAGAGGAAGATGAGGATGTCAACATACATGTAATACGTTACACTTACCTATTTTAGTTCGCACAAAAGTCATAATATAGTAAGGATAATGCACATATGAATGTCAAGTAATACAAGTACCAAGTATGCATATAAGTATGACGAACCTTGCAATCTGGAGTGTGGTGTCGTGGTGATTTCTAATAAAGAACGGTTATAGTCCGGTTTTCATAAAAAAATATTTTATATTTTTAAACCTAGTTCACTATAACCAATGGCTCTGATACCAATCTGTCACACCCTCAAATTCCACATGCGGGGTTTTACCGCAAGGCGTGTGACCGACCAGGATCTAGCCACTAATCATGTTGAACCAACCATTTAAAATAATAAAAGTATCACTATCAACATGATTAGCGATCAGGTTTTAATTTGTTCAAAAGACAATTTGTGTTGCAGCGGAAAATGAATTTAAAAACAACAGGAACTTAAAATTTCAAGTTAAGTAAATTGTCAAAACAATACGTTTAAATGGACTACCCACTCCGGCCGATTGCAATGCCCGTCCAAAGCTGTACCTATTTACCTGCAAAGCATGCAACTACGTGTCAACAATAAAGTTGGCGAATTCACAAAATTTGAGTGTAGTAAACATAAAGTTCACAACATTTCGATATAAGTATGACTCGGGTAGCTAACCCTCATCATATGACTAAACTGTGTACCGACGTTTCGTTTGTGCCCACAATAATGTGTATCAACATTAAAGCAAGAGTGAAGGTTAGAAGTTCACGCCTGGCCTACAGTGCGGTGTGAGGTTTGTCAAACCTAATAGCGCTATCAACTAATACCCCGCGTATGCCTACCCGGAAATCTAATCGGTAAAATGTAGGGACTTTTATGATAGAGTTTTCGTTTAGTCTAAGTGTACTATCCACCTCCAGTGGATAGCATGTTTCAGTGGTCCACACAAGGGACACGAGCGTAGCCCAAACTAGGGATACCGTAAAAAGTGTTGTCCCAAACCCGGGACGCATGCTTTTAGAAAATAGTTGTGAACTCACCTTAGTTTGCTCGGTATTCAACATGAAAGGTAATCAGGAAGGTCAACTTTGTCCTGATATGTTTACCGTTTCAATTAGTTCACTTTATGAATTCCTACACGTAGTCTAACACATAATCATCGAATCACGTTGTCGTACAAATTACACGTTTAAGTAAGTTAGAGTAGGTGATCGCCTAATTCCATATAATGCATTCATAGACACCCGTTAACGTTTCTAATAACATTTAACACTTTGTTGCAACATATAATCATATTTAACACGTTCACAAATAATTTTAGCTTAATGCAGTTTCATGTCAGTTTTAAGGCAGTTTTTCAAAATTTATTTAAAATACTAAATGAACTCATAAAATTTTGATATTTTAACACAACGTGCCCTTTTGTTCCTGAATACTTGTATATTTTTTTTATAACCTTAATATTTACACAACAATCACTGAAAATCATTATCTATACTTAGGTCTGATCTACCACTTTTTGATAACAGTTTACGCCAAAAATCATTTAAAACTCCTCGTTTATTCTTTTTATGAAATTCCAGTTGGATATTTTCATGACCTCCCGGAACTTCCTACAATATAAATTTGAGATCATAACTCAATTCCCACATTGAGATAGGACACTCGTAATGGGCTACAAATTCTGACGAAAAACGCAGCCTAAACCTTTGACACGAAAAAAATTCATAAAACATTCATTTTTCGTCGAAAAAATGCCATTCCAGTGGGGTTTGAAAGATCTTTCCTGGAAGTTCACCCGAGACTCAAGAAAAATCAGTTTTTGATAAAATTTGACCCAGTTACAGCCGCTTAAAGTCGGCTGTAACATTCTGGACAGAACCCATTAGTCATCCGAACCCCATAAAGACTAGTTTATGAACTCAATAGCTTATATCCAAAATCACAGCAGGTTTTTATCATAAATTATATCATATAGCAACTAGTTTATCACTAACCACAGGTTAAACCTAGAAACAACCGAGAGACCTACCCGCACCCGTGTTAAACCATACCATCCAAAATCATCAACTAATCCCCCCCAAAAAAACACAACCAAGTTAACTCCAAAAATCATGTATGATCATTAATTAATATTACATATCACATGTTTCAACCCGTAGACAAAACTCTAGTGACACAACCAAACTTATAGTCGATCCAAACATTATAGTTACATGATTTACTACTCGAACTACACGTATCATCCTATAATATAAACACCCATCATGGATCAGAAACGCAACCGAGATCCAACAAAAGATCAACTAGTTAAATCATACATAACCTTGTAAAGTTATATTAAGACTCAAGATATATTACCTAGTGATTAGAAGAAAATTGCTAGAGCTTGGATATCCTCTTTTCCTATGGATTCTTGGCTTGCACACGTTCACAGCAGAAGGGGGGAAATAGAGAGTAGAAGAGTTCGCAGGTGGTGGTTAGGGTTTGATTAGGATAGATATTATATGATTTAGTTATAATATAACTACATGTTTACATAAAGCATATACTGTGACTAAAGGGTGGGTGGTTTAAACATTAGTGGGGTTGGGCCAAAAATAATAAGAAAGACGATGGGGTGTTGGGCTGTTAATCCAATTGCATTGTGGTTGAAATAATGATTGCATACAATTAACTTTTGAGAGATAGGTATACACTAGAAAGATTCTATTATTAATATTATTATTATTATTATTATCAACTAATAGCAATTATTGTTAATAAACATCAACTAATATATACGTTATGGTTCGGTCCTCATAAGTTTCGAGTTACGTGAGTGGGTTGAATCGACACGCGAGACATGTACTTTGGTTCAAACGGTTCGGGTCAGTACAACGCGATATGGATTTAATATAATTTGATAAGAATATACTTGATTCAATAAATAAATAAGTATGTGATTTGATTTAAAAAAGCGAAACAAACGGGTTTTTACCTCGAAATTACGGGTTGTCACAATATACAAACTCCCTCTCAGTCTGATCACTCTAATTTGTTCGTACAAGAAACGTCAAGGAGAAGTGATAAATAAAACAGTACACACACTTTTCTATTTATTGTACAAAGCAAACCACTATGGCATCTAAGATGATGTTACCTTGACAGTGACATCTAACGACCTAACAATTCTAACATCTGTTAGACTAAAACATTGTTACATTGATAATATATGAACTTTGTTGATCCAGCATCTGTTGTAGAAACTCTAATGAGGTTTAACCTCGTTGGTCCAGCAGACTTTTGCTTCAACAATATTTAATTTTCAACAGCAGAGCTTATCTTCAACAGACTTTAGACTTGTCTTCAACAGATCTTGTATAACGGACTTTATTTTAACAGACCCTTGAGTAGCAATTTTTGATGTTATTGCCTTTAGGAGGAAGTATATCTTCTAAGCACTATTTATTGATGATCAGATGTTCATAGATTATTTTGGCTTTCCAATCATATGTTCTTTTATAGTGTTCAATAGATCCAACAAACAGCTTTGATTAATAACCTGTTTTTCAGTTAATTAACCGGTAATAACCAGTTTCAATCATATATGTATCTCTCACCGGTTAAGAGCCGACGGTTATTCTTGACTTCGAATCAGTTACTAGTTTACCGGTTATTTACCAGTTCTAGTTTCGGTTAATAATTGGTTCCGGTTATTAGTGGTGCACAAATCGGGTTTTTTCAATACCCGATTCCGGTATGAAACCGGGTTCGGGTACGATCGGGTTCTACAAAATCGTGTATTGATAATACGCGGGTCGGGTCCTGGTTTTATACAAAAATGTATACCCTATATACCAGGGTTCGGGTAGGGTCCGGGTCGGGTTTTCTAATACCCGGGTATTATAAAACCCTATTTCCGGGTTCGGGTAAGGTCGGGTGTGGATCGGGTATGCCTCGAGTTTGGTTCGAGTATGCCTCGGGTATTCATTTTTTTTTTCATAAAACATAGAAATATAAATTGTAAAACCTTTTTATTTCATAAAACATAGAAATACATGAAACCTAAATAATCATAGAACCAGGTCGAATAAGACGATGAACATAGATAGCTTCGAATAACTTGATCGTCTTCGTTTATTGTTTGTCTCAAGGATAGCACCTGCGGTTAAACCAAACATCAAAGACCCCTTTTATAGGGTATAGAGATACAATGTAAACAAAAAATGGTCAAAATACACTTTCTAACGACTATATAGCCGTTACCAATGTACAAAACACAAAAAAAATATGAAAAAACCTGAACAGGGTATTGGAGAACCTGGTTCCGGGTTCAGGTTGAAACGGGTACTCGTAAAACCCAGGTTGAAAACGGGTATAAAAAAACCCAGTTCTAGGTTTGGATTTTATAAAAGAAATGCATACCCGACCCCTACCCTATGGGTAGGGTCGGGTTCGGATTCAGGTATAAAAAAATCCGGATTTTATAATGCCTGGTTTCCAGTTTTTTTCCAGGTCCGAGTTCAGGTTTTTTTGTGCACCACTACCGGTTATTATTTTGCCCACCTCAAGTTAAGGATACAATTTGTAAGGATTGGGCCTTAACTAATATCTGTGATTTTAGTTGATGTGCACGTTGGCGGCATGGCCCATTTGATGTGATTTTAGTCAAATAACCGTTAATCCGTCATGCATACTTGTAGATAAAGAGAGGTTGACGAAAGGGCTAAAAATGAATGACAAGAAGATCCAATTACTACTACATGTAGCTACTTAAGTAAATAAAACCCAATTAAGCATATATCTCAACTATTTAGCATAACAGAGCTCATTTTTTAGTAAAAAATCCGATATGATGTTCAAGTTTTTCTATTTTTAATTATACAGCGAACATTATGTCTGAATTCTTTTTTTTTTTTTTATTAAACTAACAGAATTTAGTTTTTATTAACAATCAATCACTGCAAAATATTTTTTAACTTATTACCTTATTTTTAAAATACTTATTACTAACCTAAAAGGACTTTGTTCTTAGTGAAGAAAACAAGTTCTATTTATTTATTTTGTCTTTAACATGCTAGAATATAATATTTTCTCAAATAACTACTTTTTTTTCTTTCTTTCTTTAATATGCAAACACGCATGATCAAAGCACTTTTAATAAAAAGAAAAATAAATAGTAACTAACTTTGCACATGTTTTAACTTTTACATCAAGCATAACATAACAAAACATGTACAAATATATTATATTATATTGCCTTAACTAAAAGTGAAGTGTATCAAATAATAAGTTCTATCTTTCTGTAATATTTTACTTGGAATTTTCTATGTTAGTATGATTAGATCACGTTATCTCTATTTTATTTGGGTATCTGTATGTCTGAAAAAACACTTTACTTCTGGTGTGATATAGTATTTTATTATTAATATATTTTAGCATGTCTCTTAGTTTTTATAAAAAAAGACATTTTTGTAAGAAATGTGAAAGACATAAGAATTAACATGTATACAGTACTTTTTGTACTTGGACATGATGATTTGAGTTGTTTTGCCAAGAAAAACACAAAAAATAACAATTTAAGACACAATTCAATGAATTATAGGTTTAAAACTTAAAACATCATGTCAAAAACATTAAGTAGTGTATTTTAAGTGTTAAGCAGTGTATTTTATTTGTGTTTTAAATTTCATGTCTATAATACATTGCAATGTGTTTTAAATTGTTATGTTTGGTTTTTTTGCCAAAAAAACCCAAAACATCATACCTCAGTCCAAAACATGATGCCTACATGTTAATTTATATGCCTTCTCACACTTCTCACGAAAAATATCCTTTTTATAAGAACATCACCATATTTACTATTATTATTTGATCCCACACATTCAAAATTATAAAAATTAAAACCAAATTTTATATATTCAACCCGTGTAATACACGAAATTTCAACCTAATACTATTTAGAGAAAAGTGTCTGGATAGTCCATGTGATTTGCTCCGTTTTCACCTATAGTCCCTACACTTCTAAAATTACAGCTATAGTTTCCAACTTTTGCACTTTCGTTCTCAGATAGTTTTTGGCATGAATAAAGCTAGTTTTCTCAGTTAAGTCGGTATGAAATGACTATAATGTCCTTGCTATAAAAAAATAACAAATAAAACACTAAAATATTAAAAAGTATATATGAACCCTACCATCTACCCCACCTACTTCATCTTCTACAGTCTTCACCATAACCACCTTTCATCACCACCATAACACCTCCACACCACATAACACCATCAAATTCAATCATTCTTAGCAACAGTTAATAAAGCACATATAGTTATGGTTTAGAAACTATTAATAATGCACATTAATTTAATCAGTAGACATATATTTATGTATGACCCACCACCTTTTTCCCAGAAAACCTTCCTCCCCTTCATCCAACAGAACCGGAGAAAACCACCATTTTCTCGCTGGAAAAACGAGGGGAACCCCTACAACATTCCAATCTCTCTCTGAACTTGAATGGGATCTGAAACCGTGGTTGGTGGTGTTCCATTGCCGGATTTCAGATCTGGCCACAGGGTTGAAGTAGTAAGCGAATAGGAACAGAGGGGGACGAGGGCGCGGCCAACTTATTCCATTGCCGGAAAGTATTGCAACTACCGGATCGTGAACATGCAACCTCAGAACTATAGCTATAATTTTAGAAATGGAAAAACTATAGGTGAACACACACTTTTCTCTGCTATTTAAGAAATATAGATTACTACACGAACACATGGCTTTAATATAGTATCATACAAATATTCTACGTTTGTTTAGGATTGATGTTTTTTTATTCACCTTGATACACAAGGGTTTGGTATAAGTAGATTAAAGTCAAAGAGTAAAATACAAAAATACTATCAATGATCACGTGATCACACAGACTTTAGTATAATATTATAAGTTAAAACTTCAAATGTAAGATAATATCGTAAAAGTCTAAGAGTAAATCATTATTGACTTATTATATATTATTAGGTAGAAGAGCAATTCTAACAAGTCAATCCAAAGTTTGAGATGCACAAATGTTTAAAAAAAATGATAATAGAAACGGATCAACACATTTTAAAGGATTAAACAATCTTCAATGCTCTTTTAAGGAATTTAACATACATCTCCATAGATATATCTTGAATTATAACCATCAAACATAAAACATTACATATATAATAATAACGTTACATATTATAGCAAATGGATAACATATTAATGTAGCCTAGGTAGCTTCAAGGATGAACGGTTCCAGCTAATGGAGGAGTGAATATCCCAGCCAACGGAGGAACCATAGGGGCGTACCGATAGGGAACGGGAAGGGACGGGTTAAACGGGGGCAATGGTAGTGTAGGAAGGCCAGTGATAGGATAGGAAGACTAGGAAAAGATGGCAATGAGGGAAGAGGGAGAGTTGCCGGTAAACCAGGGACTCCAGGGATTGTCGAGAGGCGGCTTGTCACGGTGGTTTGGAGGTCGCTAGAGAAAACTAGTGTGACAAGAAGGGAAAAGACAATGTGGGTTGTGGAAGCCAAGTTGGAATGAAATGTTGAAATGATGTTCTAGGAGTCGACTATATGTAGAGGATGGTATTCATATTAGACGATGCTTAATGGTTAATGCTCTTTAAGGGGCATTTTCGCTAAATCAGCATTATAATACCTATTTAAAAAATGTTTAACGGTTAATGTCTATTACTGCTCATTTCATTCAATACTTTTTAGACGAGTTTTGACTATCTTACCATGTACTTTTAATTTTTTAACCCGTTATTAAAAAACTATAAATTAAATCTATTTATTATTACTATTCAGTAAGCGGATTAAAACTGTTACCTTTATCATTTCGCACGCATAAATTAGTAAAACGAGCTCTATATTATCAATTTCTATAATACAACAATTAACCTAGCAAATTGAATTTTTTTAACAGCTGGAAATTGAACTAAACCCGGCAAACTAATCAAACACAAAACTTAGCAACTTCTAAAACTCACGTGTGGACCCCATCTGCGCACACACATCAATGACAGCTAGTGCAAGTACAACTAGTACAAGTGGCACGAGTCTGCAGTCAATTAACGTACGCTAGGCTTCATCCATACAATTTCCACGATGATCAATTGTACAGGAAATAAGAAGTACAAAAGGACAATGACATGTAGCCAACCAGCGTGTGCCATTAACTGTTTCGCGTTCTCCACTCGTAGCTGATGAAAGACTCGATAACAAGTACACTTGTCAAGCCACGTGGCACCAACCAACGTGCGCCGATGCCCCTCTACCTCTGCAAACACTATTTGTTGTGTCAAAGGGCAGAAACCGGATAATCCTTATTGACGATTTCTGGCCCAAGGCCCATCAGCCCATCTCCTTGTCCACACTTTTCAGCTATAAATAACAACCTTCAATCACATGTTTAATGAACGATCCTCTCTCACTCCCACTATTAACACACGCTCGTTTAGTTCCTAAAGTGATACTTATTCTCATGTTGTATGATGGTTGAAAGGAGAACTCCTATCTTCTCCTTCTCGTGACGAGCTTACGGTGTTTCCTATTTTGCATATTTACTCTCAAGGCAGCACTAGTCATTAATAAGGAGATATTAAGGATTAACCCTTGTCGAGACAACCTCTTTGATTTTAACCTCACGCGAATTAGAACCAATGTTTCTTTAGGATTACCTTTCCTTTTTTTCATTACATTCACTCAAATTAGCAAATTCTTTACAGTCTTTGAAGATTTTATCAATTTATTTAAAGAATTTCAAACTATATATGATTAATTTGTAGAGAACAAAAACGAGTTATATATTTCATGCATATATTAGTAAAACGAGCTATCTATTATTGATTTGTATATGACAAAATCTAGCAAATTGATTTCTTTTTATATTTAACGGCTGGGAAATTGATCTGGATTGTGATATAATGTATGATTTGTCAAAATAGGTACATTCTTGTTGCCTTTATACCTTTTAAATTCCAATCATGTGTGGTCCTACCTTATACTTATATGACGGGTTCAAATGATCTCCTGGTTTCTTTTTATTTTTCTGTTTTACATGTAACATATACTATTGTTTTATAGACTGACATACGACTTAGGTTAATTATACTGTAGGTCCGTTTGATTTCTGCAATTAAAAGAAAATTCATAGACTGCCCTACGACTTAGGTTAATTATACTGTAATTAAAAGAAAATTCATGTGCTAACTAACAATATTAATATTAATGCAAATTTATTCTTTTAGGTTTGTTTGATTTCTTATACAAGCAAACCACTATGTATTATAGTTATGTTAGATTTTTCTTGGTACTAAACACGGATAAAATAGTACCGTTTATAATAATCAAAAAAGAAAAAAGACCTGAAAATTTCATTTTGTTTTAGGCATACAAAAAGATTAGAACGACCCTGATAGGTAGTTGGAGTGGTTAACCACATTTTGAATCACTTCATAGAATTTCAAATTCTTTTGTTTATTTGTTTCCGTTTTCCTTAGTCGGACCTTGTTTTTTCCCTTTATCTTTCTTTTCCTTCCAAGTTCTCAAAACTTTTTTTTAAGTGGATTACTTTCTCCCTTTTTACTTACCCCATCCAAGTTAACATTTTCTTCAAATAGTTTTTGATGATTTCTTTATTTAAAGATTTTGAAGGAAAAAAAGTTTTGTTAAAGGAATTCTGTCATTTAAAAGTAGCAATCTTTTGTATCGAGTCAGAGGGTATGTTTTTTTTTATTATTTTTTTAACGTGCTTGTATTTTATTAGCAATCTTTTATTCTTTAATAGATCAAGTGCTCGACTAAATTGGCTCGGACCGTATGACGAGATTCTCTGTTATGTAAATCCTTGAACATGTGCAAGTGTTCGATAAAATCTGTTGTCGATCCATGACTTGGTGGTTCTATTTCATCATCCTCATCATTGGATTACTCGCTTATAGTGTGTTATTCATCTTCTACAATAATTGTCCAATATAATGCATGCACACATTATCCCTGGCATTATTTTTGTGCTCCACTCCCTTGTATAAAATTCTCATCGAGTTCAGAGGACAATTTACGCCCTCTCTTTTCTTGCTGACTCATTACGCATTTTGAATTCTTTCACATTGAGTTTTGTGGAATCGAGACATTATCTACAATTGTCACCTATTTAGGATAAATTTCATATGCAAGATAGTATCCTTAGTGATACTTTGTGCTGCTCATAGTAAAATTACATAGCGGGCAATACCGTCCCTTATTGACGCTTGCAAAATACCGCCCCTTAATGACGCTTGCAAAATGGGAGGGGGAGGAGGATTGAGTGTTTATTGGAAAGTTTGAGGGGGTGTCGACCCATACCATACCATACAACGTTAGTAAAGAAAAACATGTCCTATTTCTTTTTCTTTAACCTGCTAGAAAATGATATTTTCTCAAATAACTGTTTTTACTTTCTTCAATATATAAATACCCATAATTAAAGTACTTTTAATAAAAGTAAAAATAACCCATAACTAACTTTATACATGTTTTAACTTTTACATCAAGTATAACAATACATGTATCTTTAATGATAAAATAAAACCTAAAACTAACATCATGTTCGTTTTGTATCAAAATAATAAATTGTATACGAAAAATTATATTTATTGGATTAAATTACAAATCATAAGACTTTCAAGGATGACACGTCTGTCGATAATCCTTGGTGAAGGCAGGGTTTGTTGGTAATCTCCTATGTTTTAATGGATTACATTAAAAATCATAACACTTTGATCAGCAACAAATCATTGATGACAACATGTCGCTAACGAATTACCACCGACAACTTTACCCACGAATTACGTAACGATGTTTAGATGTCGTCGTTTATTTCACCACCAAGTCATCCACATACATCCACCAACGACATTACATCAGAATTTTGTCAACATCTTTTGTTGTATGAGGACGAATTATTAATTAATTCGAACCACTCTTGAGTAATTGCAGAAAAACAAAGAAGAATTTTCCTTGGATTGCTCTACAAATCGTAAGATGCTATAAGATTAACCTATTTGATGATACTCCTCAAACGATTAATCGGATTAGATGCATAAATTTTGCACAAGAACAAATTTGATAGTTTGTTTGGAAAAATACCGTATACGAGCATTCACTCTCACTTCTCCAACTCGTCCAATAAATAATAAAATTAACTTAATTGAAAACTTAAACCAATACCACTAAATAATCAAAGATATTTATAATTTTTTATGAGCGTTAAAGTATACAATAATTTCTTAGAATAATAGTTAAAATAATCTGCAAAAAGAATTTGTTGTGTGTTACTCGGGTCAAACAATTTAAACTATATAATAAATATTTCTTATAAAAGCAAATAAAAAAATGGAGACATTAATATACCACATTGACATACATAAGTTCATATAAAGATAATGTATGTTAGTATTATAAAAGTCATCAAAGAAGCATGTAATCAAACTGTGATTGAAAAGAATACAAAAATAAAGATATTATATAATACTTATTATTATATTTACGTATTGTATTACATTTAATGAGAAATAAAAAGTTACAATTATAATTTGCACATTACCGAAAATAATTTGAATCCAAAAAATATTCACATAATTCATAAATTATACACACTCCTAGACCGGCCCGAAAACTTTTCCAGTAGTCTGATTAAAATCTCAATAACAACAACAATAGTAATAATGGCAACAGTTAATAGTGATAATAGTTATATTAATAAAAAAGTAATATTTTTGATATATATATATATAGATATATATATATATATATATATATATATATATATAGGTATATATATATTAATAGTTATATTAAAAAATATAATTTTTATGTATGACAACATTAAATGTAAAAAGAAAGTATCTCGTGTGTTACACGGCTCGAATAACTTAAAAATGTATAACAACATTAAATATATATAGAAAATACTATGTTTGTTACATAGGTTGAATAACTAAACAATAAAAATAATGATGATAATATTGTAAGTGTTTTAAAAAAAATAAATTATAAGTTGTGAGGTTGTGGCTAAACAAATATAAATAAAATTGTACATTAATGATAAAATAAATACTATATTAGAAAGTAAATATCATCATAGTATAAACAATATTAGATATATAAAAATCATATATAATATATATATAAGGATAATAATGATGATAATATTATAAGTGTTTTTAAAAAAATAAATTATAAGTTGTAAGGTTGTGGCTAAAAAATTATAAATATTATGTAAATTACTGATATAATAAATACTATATTAGAAAGTAAATATCATCATAGTATAAACGATATTAGATATCTAAAACTCATATATAATATATATAAGGATAAATATATATGGTTAACTGTTATCTGTATCTATATTAGTATTATCCTTAACCTTATATGATGATAAACAGATTTAATTAATATATTTTCATTAATTGTATCGAAAAGTGTCTACCAAGATTTCAGGATTTTATATATATATATATATATATATATATATATATAGATTAGGATCATTTGTGAACAACTTCTTAAAAATAAACTGAGTGAATTAATCTTGACCGTTAATTATTTTTTAGATTAAAAAGGGTAAAATTGACATTAGCTCTCTCTCTCTCTTTTAATTAAAATCTCTTAATTTTCTTATCTATTAATTCTCTCTCTGTCTCTCTCTCTCTCTCTACTTCTCCATTATTTTAAATTCGTGTAGAATCAGTTGCTAATAACGTATACGAAACTTCTAGCGGAACTAGGTACTGGACACTAACTGTCCCTCCCGGATTCAAACCGTATATGAAACTTCTAACGGAACTAGGTCGTAGACTACAAAATACACAGATGTATCAAAAGTCTGTACACATCTGTATAAACTAACAACTGTGTATCTTGTATAAACTAATAGTTAGTGAGACTGTACACATGTGTATAAACTAACAGCGGTGTATCTTGTATAAATGATAGTTAGCGAGATTGTACACATGTGTATAAACTAACATCTGTGTATCTTGTATAAACTGATAGTATCGAGATTGTACAAATGTGTATACACTAACAATTGTGTATTTTGTATATACGGAAACTAATAAGATTTTAGGAATTTTTGATTATATTGTTTAATAAATGCAATTTACAAAAGACGCAAATACATTTCTGTCAATTAATTTAAAGGGAAGTTAAAACATTATAATTACAATTTTGTCATTGTTTAAAAATCTCCAGATGATATAATCCAATGGCTCAGATTAGTTCACAAAGTTCACTCTCAACCTAGTGTTCACTCTAGAACCCTACCCTATATATATGTAACATCTGACGAAAAACGGGTTCTAAAACCCGCTCCGTTTTTGTAATTCAAGTATATATTATAAACATTTGTTTCAAATTTTATGTAGTCACTAATAGTTTTCGTAATATAATTAATATAAACAATAATAAAGATAAAATTAATAATAATAATAACTAATATATATATAATAAATAATACTTAGTAAATTAAAAGCAAAAGGGTGGACTGCAGGGATAGAACCCGGGTCTCCACCCAAACCAAACACACCACACACCACTATACCAGTTGCTCATATCTGTTATATCTCAAACCAATTAAACACTTGCATTCTCATTCGTTTGATCCGTATTCAAATAGAAACAGCCGCGCTAAATCATCGGCGATCATCAAGATCTCGGATTACTCTTCAATTAACGAGTGTAACTGATTTCAAATCGTGTAACAGACTCAATCAGTGAGTCAACAACCCCCAAATCGGTTATACAATCATTTCGACAATTAATTCTTGACCGAAACTCATGAAACCGAAAACTTTAACAAAGTCACTGCCATACTCTATAAATAGGGGCTTTAACACTCAAATAGAACACACCTACTCACACTCTAACTCTCTGCATCTGCTGTTCTTCAATTTCATTTCGCCGGAAGTTCGGAATTCGCCGGAATACCGCCAGAGTTCTAGAACGTCTTCAATTCGGTAAAATTCTTTTACTCTACCCTTTCAATCTTTGTAGATATTATGCATATACTTAGTTAGTATCCAATAAAAGAAGAATTAAACCAAGTCGGATGGTTTAACATTTCAGCGTCTTCTTGAAACAAAGAAGACGAACTGAACGCGTGTTTAAAAGAATTTGAAATCTGAATTATACCGGGTTAGACACACAGTCCAGTGGATGGACTGTGTGCATTCGAGATCAAGGTCTCCTGTTCGAGTCATGCACACGTTTTCGATTTCCCTATATATCACAAACCTTTTTATAACTTATATATAACACGACTCAGTTAGTATATAAGATTAATTTAAATCTTATATTCTTCGGGTTAGGCACACAGCCCAATTGGTCAGGCTGTGTGCAATACGAAGCACAGGTTACGAGTTCGAGTCCGGTTCCATGCGCGGTCCTTATAAAATACCAAACCTTTTTAATAAATCAAAATATAACTTGAACCAGTTAGTGTTTGAAACTAATTAAAATCTGATATATTTCGGGTTAGACACGTAGCTCAGTTGGTAGAGCTGCGTGCACGTAAACGAGAGGTCACAAGTTCGAATCCCACACACTGCGAATACCCGGCCGGTTCGATCCGAAAAGAAACATATTTTTTTAATTAAACTTTTGATTATTTTTCCTTAAAAACTATAAAATACATAATCAACTAATCTCTTTTTAGGCACATAAAAATAATAATAAATACAATAAAATTATCTTAAATGTCTAATAAAAATTGATTAAGTAAAAATACTTTTAACCAAAAGAAATATATATTTACCGAATTTATTACCTGAATATTTAGGTTAGCCTTTCTCGTCGTTTGGTATCTCAAACGTTAAATCGTGCGTAATCTTCACCAACTCATAAACGCACCCACTGTGAGTGAATTCTTACAACTCCTCTTTTTATTCACGTTTTTTGGGCGTATCATGTGTCGTTTTTGTTTATCTCACTAATACAAATCTCGTGCTATTTCCATTATGTGATCTAACGTGCTATGTGATATTGTTGCTTATTGTTATTGTGTTTATATTTCGCATTACAGTTAAGCTCTCACATTAGGCCTATTTATTCCCCGTTACTAACGGGTAGAGCGTCGCGTTGCCTAATTTATCAGATCGTCTCCATTTGATTGAGCCTTGATCTCACAGCACATAGCTTATCGTGCTCACATATACATTGCTAATTGAACGTGTGGTTTGTGAACTATATTGCATATACGTTTCTCAGACTTGGTTATTGCACATTTTATTTAAAATAATAAGCATATCATTTTTCTTAATGATTAAATGAGATTCACTCGCCAACTTATGTTGATCCAAATCTCTATTTTTTTACACATGATACATGTGATTAGGTTGAAGCAAGGAACACATAGGACATGGGCCTTAGAAGAAAATAAAACGTTACTTGAAAGTTTTGTTTAGAACATTTTGTGTTTGTATGGATTATGTGTTGATTGGAATATTTCATTTTAATTTGAAATAATAAATGTGAAACTTTTATAATAGTAAATGTCATGAGCTTTGATGAAAACCCAATCATGCCCCGACTACCATATCCGCTGTGGGTCAGGGTGTGACATATTGGTATTAGAGCTTATGACTATAGGGATATAGGATAGGTTATTAGACCCTTAGAGCCTATACTATAGTCAATTAGAATTTAATTGCTCACGTGTTAAGTTGGTTACATGCAAATTTATGATATTTACTTGTTTTACATTTCTCTCACACACAAATACATGCAAGCACTCCAACTACTATATGATTTTGTGTGATATTCAATGTGTTTTAAATATTGTCAACATAACATGCTTACATATATACGCATATATTACAGTCATAACGTACGTCTCAATTCTCACATATTTAAACATTTTCTTGCCTTTCTTTTCAAAAATTTATGATGCTCTTATTTTTTCAATCTCATCAAAGTGAGTTCTACGACGGGCATGTAGTAACTGGAAGGGTACAAGTACCGGTTGTCGAAACGTCCTGTCTAGGATTGGCATTCGTATAAATCCAAAATAATGGACCAGTTTGCCTACCTGGGGACTAACGATGAGAGTACGAAGGACCTATTAGGCCAAAGCATGCCACACCAAACGTCGTGTGGACTAACCCCACTTTGAGTTGTCACAGTGTCTACACCAGGACACCTTCCGACCTTATACTTCGCAATCATGCTTTACGATTTTCATTCGGGTGGTGCAAGTATTAACAGGCCAAAACCAATGTGAACCCTACAAAGCCCAGTAGTCATTGGGGCCCACATGACTACCTAGGCCAAGTATTGGGGACATATGGGGGCCCAAACATGAGCAAAACCCAAGACATCTTATGGATGTAATGAATTTATTTTTCTCATTTGTTTTGTGGATGTTTATTTCTAAATGCGACACATATGAACCTTTATGTCAAACTCATAATCTCGTTACGTACTTCCTGTAGATGTCTTCTAGACACTCTCGAGGAGGTAGGAGATCAAGAAAATCCGATGAACATATGGCTGTTCAAATAGCCCAACAAATGGCCGCTGTGATTCCCGATATCGTAATTCAAGTTCAACAAGCTCCTGCCGCTAACCCTGTCAATCCAATCAACCAGGAGGGACAAAATGCTGATAACCCTCCTACAAATACCACCAAGTGCACTTACAAGCACTTCAACTCATGTGACCCTCCAAAGTACGGGGGAACTGAAGGGGTCACTGCTCTCCTCCGATGGTTTGAAAAAATGGAGAGTACTTTTCTCAATTGTGACTGTCCCAACGACCGTAAGGTTCGTTATGCTACTGGCCGTTTGTATGGGGTAGCACTCAATTGGTGGAACACCAAAAAGCGCAGAAGAGGCGCTGAAGCCGCAGTAGCCCTAACTTGGGAACAACTTCGAGAGCTTATGACAAGACGCTTCTGCCCAAGAAGCGAAATTAAAAAGCTGGAGGATGAGTTCTATTTTCTGAAACAAAAAGAGGGAGATCATATAACCTACAACAAGAGATTCCTCGAGTTGAATCAAATGGTTCCGAATTTGTTCACTCCCCTTAGCCAACTCAACCCAACCAACCCATTGCAAGCCGCTCCAATCACCCAAGTTTCTCCCCCTGCCACTCCATACAAGAAGCAATACACATGTTCTCACCCGAAGTGCAATCGATGCCAATAACATCACCCTCTTGAGAACCCATGTCTCCATTGTACAGGGTGTGGCCGAGTAGGTCATACAATCCAAACTTGTCGCTCACTTCAAAGACAAGCCCGCAACCAACCACAAGCCTAACCCAACAACCAAATAGTGGGCCTAGTTCCCTACCAACAACCTCTACTACTACCACATGCTCAGCTTATGGCCCAACCCTTTTACCAACCTAACTACCCTATGATGCCACCCGTCAAACCTTATTTTAATTGCGGTGATCCAACTCATTTCCGCAACACCTGCCCGCGTTTAGTGAACATCATTCATGCGCAAGCCCAATCAAATCCTGTGAACCAAGCCAATCCGCCAGCAAGAGGTAGAGCTTTTAACATCAACGCCAATCAGGCTAAGGCGGATAACAACGTGTTCAACGGTACGTTCCTCGTTAGTGATAGTTATGCATCTATTCTTTTTGACACTGGCGCGGATAAGAGTTTTGTGTCCCTAGAATTCGAATCTATTCTTGGTTTACCTCGCGTTAGTGTAGCCGAATCGTTTACAGTGGAAGTAGCAGACGGTGAACCTATTACGTTGGATTCTATCATTTGCGACTGTACTCGTACTCTTAATGATCGTGATTTTCCAACCGATCTCATTCCCATGAAATTGGGAAGTTTCGACGTCATCATTGGTATGGACTGGCTCAGTCAGCATCATGCTGAAGTCGTATGTTATGAAAAATTCATTTGAATTCCACTCGCCGACGGTCAAACTCTTCGTATTTTTGGTGAAACCCCATCCAAAGGACTCAAGTTGATGTCGTGTCTACAAGCCCGAAAGCATCTTCATAAGGATTACATAGCATTCTTAGCCCACATCGTCAAGAAAGAAGGCAATGAGAAGAAACTTGAAGATATTCCGATTGTTAGAGATTTTCCTCAAGTCTTTCCAGACGACGTCTTAGGACTTCCTCCTACGCGAGAAGTCGAACTTCGAATCGATCTTGTACCTGGTGCCACTCCAGTTGCAAAATCTCCATATCGGTTAGCCCCATCTGAAATGCAAGAGTTAGCTAGCCAGCTGCAAGAACTGATTGACAAAGGGTTCATATGCCCTAGCTCATCACCTTGGGGTGCGCCGGTTCTATTCGTCAAGAAGAAAGATGGAACTTTACGAATGTGTATCGACTTTCGAGAGTTCAACAAGCTGACCATCAAGAACTGTTATTCTTTACCTCGCATCGATGATCTTCTAGACCAACTTCAGGGCGCCACTTGTTTCTCAAAAATCGATCTTTGATCTGGCTATCATCAGCTTAGAGTACGTGAAGAAGACATTCCAAAGACTGCCTTTTGAACTCGCTACGGTCACTACGAATTCATGGTCATGCCCTTTGGGTTCACCAATGCTCCCGCCGTTTTCATGGATCTAATGAATAGGGTGTGCAAACCCTACCTCGATCGTTTCTTATTGTTTTTATCGATGATATTCTTATTTATTCCAAGACTAAGCCAGATTATGAGCGACATCTTCTTCTTATTCAAACACTTTTGAAAACGGAAAAGCTTTACGCTAAGTTTTCAAAATGTGAATTCTGGTTAAAAGAAGTTCAATTACTTGGTCACGTCGTCAACGACAAAGGAATTCATGTCGACCCTACAAAGATCAAAGCAGTGCAGGAATGGCAGGCGCCACGCGCTCCTACTGAAGTTAGATCATTCCTCGGCTTAGCGGGTTATTATCGATGTTTTATCGCCAATTTCTCCCGCGTTGCCTTATCGCTCATAGCCTTGACTCATAAGGGCAAGCCCTTCGATTGGGGGCCAAAACAGGAAGAGGCTTTCCAAACCTTGAAACAGAGACTTTGTGATGCACCTATTCTCACTCTCCCTGACGGTTGTGAAGACTTTGTGGTCTATTGTGACGCATCAGGGCAGGGACTATGGTGTGTCTTAATGCAAAGAGGAAATGTGATAGCCTACGTGTCACACCCCGACCCGCAGCGGAATAAGAGTCGGGGCATAATTGGGTTATCACCAAAGCTCATGATGTTTACTAATATGTTTCATATTTATTAAATTCAAAATTACATCTTCAATATTCCAAACAAGTTCATACAATTACAAGGAAAAAGTAACTAAATAAACCATCCAAAGCCTAAACCGATTTATTCTTCTAAGCCGTCCTATATGTTTCTTGCTGCAACTGGATCACCTGTATCATGTGTAAAAATGGGGGTTTTTGGGTCAACAAAAGTTGGCGAGTGAACCTTGTTAGAAAAAAATTATTATTGATTTCTTGTTGTACTTAATATGGAAAAATTGTGCAACAATCATCTGTGAGCAAACGTAAATAAACATACAATAACAATAACAAACCACCTTGCATGAGTAAATGACATGAATGATAATGTAACGTTCCGCTCATAGGTAATGGGGAACGGACGGCCTATGATGATGTATGTGCGATCAAGGCTCAATCAAACGGAGTCGATCGTATGTTGGCAACGCCTCGTTCACGCTCATAGGTAATGGGGAACGGTTCCGCTCATAGGTAATGGGGAACAGACGGCCTATGATGATGTATGTACTGAAAATGATAAATTTAATCTAAACATTAACCACACAAACAGTTGATACATATTGAATACACATTTGATCATTGACATGATGGATGCACAAGTGTTTAAATGTAATAAATAATAAGACACATGATACACCCCAAAATGTGATTAAAACGGGGAATTTGTAGAGATTCACTCACATTGGGTGCGTTCGTTTGATGGTGTTGAATGCGCACGAGTTTAGAGAGTTGATCGACGAGGAATAACTAACCTAAATAATAACGAAAAGGTACGGTAAATAAGTGGATTTTATTAACAGTTTTAATAGGATTTTTAGATATATTTTTGTGAGTTTAAGGTCATTTTCTAACTTTAAAAATATTATTTTTAAGTATTTTTAATTGATTTTTAAATTAAATAAATAAATAAAAATATAAAAAATGTTGACTTTTTGGGTTGACCGTTGACCGTTGACCATTGACTTTGACTGTTGACCGGTTCGGACTTGTGTATGTATGCGCTGGGTGAGGCTCGAACTTGTGACCTCCCGTACGTGTGCACGCAGCTCTACCAACTGAGCTACGTGTCTAACTTGAAATATTTCTGTTTTTAATTATATTTATATACTACTTAGATTATTCAGAATTTAATTTAATTAAAAAGGTTTTTAAACTAGTCGAACCGGTGCGCATGATGTATTTCGAACCCGTGACCTGTGGTTTAACTTTGCACACAGTCCACCGTTGGACTGTGTGTCTAACCTGGTTAAAATACTTGTTTTTATTAATCTTATATACTAACTGAAAGGTTCCGTATTTGGGTTTTATAAAAAGGTTTGAATATTGTGACGAATCGGAACAAGGACAGACTCGAACTCGGTATCTCTATGTTTCAAATGCACACAGTCCACAGCTGGACTGTGTGTCTAACCCGATTTATATTAAATATATACACAACCTAAACTTCATCTTCTTCGTTAAAACAACCCAGAACAACAATTATTCGACTGTTCTTGTTTAATTCGATTAACGGACATATAAATGATTAAAATGAAATGGATAAAGAAGGTTTTGGAAATGAGTGTACCGGGAAGATGATTTTCTCAGAACTCCGGCAAAGGTCGTCGGCTCTGTTTATGAATTCCGTCTGAGCGGACCAATTAACAGTTTTGATTAACTAATTGTGAAATTAAGTGACTAAACAAGAATTATCAGAGAGTTTAGATGCTCGTACCGATTCACAGTGATTTCGGAATTTTCAGAGATTTTTCGGCGGTTGCATATTATCCGGTATCGTCGTCTGGGACCGATTCTGGTTGAAGGATTTGAGTTAGTATAAGTCTAACAATAGATAGAAGATGAAAGAATTGAGAAATTTACCGATTCGATGAATGTCACGGTTTTCCGGCGAAAGTCCGGCGATATCAGATAGCGATTCTGACGAACAGAATTTAGAGCGCAAATGAAATTGGAGGTTCTGTGAGTGTTTCTGAGTTGCGAGACAATGATATTACCGGTGTAAATTGGAATTGAATGCTTTCGGTTATCAAACTCAAAAATCATAAGAATCGAGTTCAATAAAGACTGAATTGATTAAGAACGTGGGTTGTAATGGTTTTATCGGTTATAACCAGTAACTCATAATCACTCAAACGTCTGGATTGTTGAAAGCCGATTATCGGTTTCAGTTTTTGGCGCAAACAGATAGATTCACGGGTGAACTTAAGGTTTATTTGTTTCCTTGATTACACAAAAACATCAAGTGGCGGAGTGGTTAAGTGTTTGACGATTGAATCTTCCGGCTGACCCGGGTTCGAAACCCGGCAGCCCATTTTCATTTTTAATTACTTTATTTTTACTTTTTAACAATTTTAGTTTCCATTATGTTTATTAGTTATGTATTGTTTAAAATTAAAATGAGCATTAAATAAGCAACAAAAATTTGATACTGACTATTCGATTAATAAACGAAGCGGGTTTTGAAAACCCATTTTTCGACGGATGTTACAGTATCCCCTACTTTTAGAAATTTCGTCCCGAAATTTAAGTAGTAGTGGTAACAGGAAAAAGATGCGGGTATTTTTCGCGCATTGAGTCTTCACGTTCCCAAGTAAACTCAGGTCCTCGTTTAGACTCTCAGCGTACCCTAACAATTGGAATACGACTCTGTCTTAAACGTTTTTCTCTGAAGTCCATGATCTCTACTGGTCTTTCAATGAAGTGCATAGATTCATCGATCTGAATATCTTCTAGGGGAATATGGAGGATTTCATCGGCGAGGCACTTCTTTAAGTTTGATACGTGGAATGTAGGGTGAATTCTGTTGAGTTCTTCTAGTAGGTCAAGCTTGTATGCTACAGGTCCTACTCTTTCGAGTATCTTGAAAGGTCCTACGTAGCGTGGTGCTAGCTTGCCCTTCTGGCCAAAACGAATTACTCCCTTCCACGGTGATACTTTTAAAAGTACATGATCACCAATGTTAAACTCCAAAGGCTTTCGTCGTTTGTCTGCATAACTCTTTTGACGACTTTGTGCCGCTAGAAGATTGTTTCGAATTTGATGGATCTTGTCTGTGGTTTCTTGAATCAATTCTGGACTGGTGATTTGAGCTTCTCCAATTTCGTGCCAACATACATACTGGAGATCGGCACTTACGACCATATAAAGCTTCGAAAGGTGCCATGCCGATACTTGAATGATAGCTGTTGTTGTACGAAAATTCAACTAATGGTAGATGAGCGTCCCAATTTCCCTTGAAGTCTATGACACATGCTCGAAGCATGTCTTCAAGTGTTTGGATGGTGCGTTCAGATTGTCCATCAGTTTGAGGATGATAAGCAGTACTGAGGTCTAATCGTGTACCCAAAGCGGCTTGTACGGCTTGCCATGTTCGTGAAGTGAAACGACCATCACGATCTGAAATAATGCTTAACGGTACACCATGACGGCTTACGATCTCGCTGATGTAGATACGAGCTAACTTCTCGTTCTTGAAGTCCTCGCGAACCGGAATGAAGTGAGCTGATTTTGTAAGACGATCAATGATTACCCATATAGTGTCATACCCACCAGAGGTGCGAGGTAACCCGATAATGAAGTCCATGGTTATGTTTTCCCACTTCCATACAGGTATTTCAGGTTGGACTAGAAGTCCTGAGGGTCTTTGATGTTCAGCTTTTACTTTGGAACATGTAAGGCACTTGGAAACAAAAACAGCGATATCCTTCTTCATGCCAGGCCACCAGTAGATGTATCGAAGGTCTTGATACATCTTGTCGGCTCCTGGGTGTACAGAGTACCGTGTTTTGTGCGCCTCTTTCATAAGGAAATCACGAAGGTTATTGTGATCGGGAATCCATATGCGATCTAGATAGTACAGAATACCGTCGGATTTAGTTTCGATTTTAAGTTCAGCTCCACAAGACAGCTCCTTGCGTACGTCGTTTTCCGTTACTGAAACATGTTGGGCTTCTCGGATTTGATCTTTGATGTCGGTTATGATTTGCGAACATAGAAGACGAATGGAGTTCGCATAACCCTTTCGACTGAGCGCATCGGCCACCACGTTTGCCTTGCTAGGATGATACCGAATTTCACAGTCGTAGTCATTAAGAAGTTCGACCCATCTCCGTTGCCTCATGTTTAACTCCTTCTGGTTGAAGATATGTTGGAGGCTCTTGTGGTCAGTGTATATTTCACACTTGGTACCGTAGAGGTAATGTCTCCATATCTTAAGAGCGAACACAACGGCTCCAAGTTCTAGGTCGTGGGTGGTGTAGTTCTTCTCATGAGTTTTGAGTTGTCTAGAAGCATAAGCTATCACCTTTCCTCTTTGCATCAGTACACAGCCTAGTCCTTGCTCTGACGCGTCGCAATAAACCACGAAGTCATCACAACCTTCAGGAAGTGTGAGAATAGGTGCGTCACAGAGTTTTTGTTTAAGGGTTTGCAAGGCTTCTTCTTGTTTGGGTCCCCATATGAAGGGTTTTCCTTTATGTGTTAAAGCCGTGAGTGGTACAGCGATACGGGAGAAATTTGCAATGAAACGGCGATAATAACCAGCCAAACCAAGAAATGATCTTACTTCGGTAGGTGTACGTGGCGCTTGCCATTCTTGTACTGCTTTGATCTTTGAGGAGTCGACATGTACTCCCTTGTCATTGACGACATGTCCAAGGAATTGTACCTCTTTTAACCAGAATCCGCATTTTGAGAATTTGGCATAGAGCTTTTCATTCCTTAAGAGCGTAAGGATGAGTCGAAGGTGTCGTTCATGATCAGACTTAGACTTTGAGTAAATGAGGATGTCGTCGATGAAGACTATAACAAAGCGATCGAGATAGGGTTTGCAGACTCTGTTCATTAGATCCATGAAGACAGCTGGAGCGTTGGTTAGACCAAATGGCATGACCATGAATTCATAATGACCATAACAAGTTCGGAAGGCGGTCTTTGGGACGTCTTCTTCATGTACTCTGAGTTGATGATAACCAGAACGAAGGTCGATTTTTGAAAAACAGGTGGCGCCTTGAAGTTGGTCTAGAAGATCATCGATGCGAGGTAATGGGTAGCGGTTCTTGACCGTTAACTTGTTGAGTTCTCTGTAGTCGATACACATGCGAAACGTTCCATCTTTCTTCTTCACAAAAAGGACAGGTGCACCCCAAGGCGATGAGCTAGGATGTATGAATCCTTTGTCAGTCAGCTCTTGCAGTTGACTGGCCAGCTCTTGCATTTCGGATGGAGCTAACCTATAAGGAGATTTTGCAACTGGTGTAGCTCCAGGTATAAGATCAATGCGGAATTTGACTTCTCTCACGAGAGGAAGTCCTGAAATGTCGTCAGGAAAAACTTGCGGAAAATCTTTTACTCCTGGGATGTCTTTGAGTTTCTTCTTCTTGATTCCCTTTTTGACGACATAAGTTAGGAATGCGACATAATTCTTGCGGAGATATTTTCGGGCTTGAAGACAGGACATTAATTTGAGTCCCTTCGAAGGGGTTTCTCCAAAGATTCGTAGAGTCTGACCGTTTGCAAGAGGAATGAGAATGAACTTTTCACGACATACAACTTCAGCATGATGTTGGCTGAGCCAGTCCATACCAATTATAATGTCAAAACTTCCCAACTTCATAGGTATGAGGTCAACTGGAAAATCGTGATCGTTTAGGGTGAGAGTACAATTGCGTATAATAGAGTTTAATGAGACCTGTTTTCCGTCAGCAACTTCTACCATTATGGATTCCATGAGTTTATCACGAGTTTGGTTGAGGATGGGTTCAAATTCTAAGGACACAAAACTCTTATCCGCGCCAGTATCAAATAACATGGATGCATAACTACCATTGATGAGAAACGTACCGTTAACCACATTGTTGTCAGCCCTGGCCTGATTTGCGTTGATGTTGAAAGCTCTTCCTCTAGCAGGTGGAGGAGCTTGGTTAGCCTGGTTTACTGGATTAGCTTGAGCTTGGGCATGGATGATATTCACCAGGCGTGGACAAGTGTTCCTGAAGTGGTTCGGTTCTCCACAGTTGTAACAAGCCCGCATAGGTTGCACCATGGGATAGTTGGGTTAGTAGTAGGATTGGGCTACATGTTGGCCAGGTGGTAGGAGTAAAGGTTGTTGGGCTTGACCCACTATCTGATGGTGGGTTTGGGTTGAGGGCTGATGGCGGTTCGCTCGCTGAAGTGCGCGACAGGTTTGAATGGTGTGTCCTGCGCGACCACAGCCGGTGCAATGTTGGCAGGGATGATCAGGAAAGTGATGGTATTGGCAACGGTTGCATTTTTGGTATGGGCCGGAGTATGGCTTTTTATATGGTGCAGGTGAGGGGGCAACTTGAGTGATGGGTGCAGCAGGGATAGGGAAGTTTGTTTGGGTGACAGCAAAGTTTCTGGTGTTTCGTTTCCTCTTATTAGCAACCTTTGAGGAGGAGGTGGAATGGTTTGAAGTTTGGCCCTCAATGGGGGCTTTCTTTTTCTCGTCCTTAAATTTGCCGTTACGAATACGATTCTCGGTAAGCTCGGTAGCTAGTTTCATAGCAACTTCAAGTGTTGCCGGCGAAGTGCTCAGACTGAGTCTTGAATTTTCGAGGGGAGGCCTCGAATATAGTGTTCGATTAAGCGGTATACTGGGGTGAACAAGTTGGGGATCATTTGGTTCAACTCTAAAATCTTTTGTTGTAGGAAGTATGATCTCCTTCCTTTTGCTTTAACATGTGGAATTCATCCTCTAACTTTTGATCTCGTTTCTTGGACAGAAGCGTCTCGTCATGATTTCCCTTAACTCCTCCCATGTTAAGGCCATTGCATCTTCGATTCCTCTCTTACCTTTTTCTGTATTCCACCAAGTAAGAGCTACTCCAAATAGTCTCCCGGTTGCGTAACGTACCTTGCGATCCTCGGGACAATCGCAATTGAGGAAGGTGTTTTCCATTTCCTCAAACCAGTGGAGGAGAGCAGTGACACCTTCGGTCCCTTCAAATTTCGGGGGATCGCAAGACTTGAAGTGTTTGTAAGAGCACTTTTTGGAGGGAGGGTTGTCGACGTTCTGGTCTTCTTGATAGGGAGGATTGACGGGATTTGCGGCGAGAGCTTGTTGGACTTGAATTACGATGTCAGGAAGCACCGCGGCCATTTGTTTTGCGATTTGGGTGGCCAAGCGTTCGTTTGACCTTCCTGACCTTCTACCCCCACGTTGCTGCCTAGCCGACATCTACAGGAACATACATAAGAAGATTGTGAGTTTAAGGAGTCTTTTAGGTGTCATGTGTCATAAAAAAAATAAAAATAACATAAACATCAATAACGCAACTACATCCATAGGATGTCTTGGGTTTGCTCATGTTTGGGCCTCCAATGTCCCCCATACCATCACCTGTATAGTCATGTGGGCCCCCATGACTATTGGCTTAGTAGGATTCACATTAGTGTTGGCGGTTTAACACTCGCATCACCCGAATGAAAACCATGAAATATGTTTGCGAGATGTATGGTCGGAGGGTGTCCAGGTGTAGACACAATGACAACTCAAAGTGGGGTTAGCTCACCCGACGTTTGGTATAGCATGCTTTGGTCTAATAGGTCCTTCGTACTCTCATCGTTAGTCCCTAGGTAGGCAAACTGGTCCTTTATTTTAGATTTATACGAATGCCAAGCCTAGACAGGACGTTCCGACTACCGGTACTCGTACCTTTCCAGTTACTACATGTCCGTCATGAGAACTCACTTTGATGTGATTTGAAAATACAAAAATCGTTGCAAAAATCATGGAAATTGTGTGGTGTGTGCTCTCATGGATATGATATGTTATGAGGATATGATTTATGGTAGGCATTGTATAAAAATATGTACTTATGAACATGCTTGCATAACATTGAATGTAACAATAAACATAAAGCATATAAACATCATGAATTTTGCATGTAACACATAAACAATTTTAAAAATTGTAATCAACTATAGTATAGGCTCTAAGGGTCTAATACCTATCCTATATCCCTATAGTCATGGCTCTGATACCAATCTGTCACACCCCGACCCGCATCGAAATAAGAGTCGGGGCATAATTGGGTTATCACCAAAGCTCATGATGTTTACTAATATGTTTCATATTTATTAAATTCAAAATTACATCTTCAATATTCCAAACAAGTTCATACAATTACAAGGAAAAAGTAACTAAATAAACCATCCAAAGCCTAAACCGATTTATTCTTCTAAGCCGTCCTATATGTTTCTTGCTATAACTGGATCACCTGTATCATGTGTAAAAATGGGGGTTTTCGGGTCAACAAAAGTTGGCGAGTGAACCTTATTAGAAAACATTTATTATTGATTTCTTGTTATATTTAATATGGAAAAATTGTGCAACAATCATATGTGAGCAAACGTAAATAAACATACAATAACAATAACAAACCACCTTGCATGAGTAAATGACATGAATGATAATGTAACGTTCCGCTCATAGGTAATGGGGAACGGACGGCCTATGATGATGTATGTGCGATCAAGGCTCAATCAAACGGAGTCGATCGTATGTTGGCAACGCCTCGTTCACGCTCATAGGTAATGGGGAACGGTTCTGCTCATAGGTAATGGGGAACAGACGGCCTATGATGATGTATGTACTGAAAATGATAAATTTAATCTAAACATTAACCACACAAACAGTTGAAACATATTGAATACACATTTGATCATTGACATGATGGATGCACAAGTGTTTAAATGTAATAAATAATAAGACACATGATACACCCCAAAATGTGATTAAAACGGGGAATTTGTAGAGATTCACTCACATTGGGTGCGTTCGTTTGATGGTGTTGAATGCGCACGAGTTTAGAGAGTTGATCGACGAGGAATAACTAACCTAAATAATAACGAAAAGGTACGGTAAATAAGTGGATTTTATTAACAGTTTTAATAGGATTTTTAGATATATTTTGTGAGTTTAAGGTCATTTTCTAACTTTAAAAATATTATTTTTAAGTATTTTTAATTGATTTTTAAATTAAATAAATAAATAAAAATATAAAAAAAATGTTGACTTTTTGGGTTGACCGTTGACCGTTGACCATTGACTTTGACTGTTGACCGGTTCGGACTTGTGTATGTATGCGCTGGGTGAGGCTCAAACTTGTGACCTCCCGTACGCGTGCACGCAGCTCTACCAACTGAGCTACGTGTCTAACCCGAAATATTTCTGTTTTTAATTATATTTATATACTACTTAGATTATTCAGAATTTAATTTAATTAAAAAGGTTTTTAAACTAGTCGAACCGGTGCGCATGATGTGTTTCGAACCCGTGACCTGTGGTTTAACTTTGCACACAGTCCACCGCTGGACTGTGTGTCTAACCTGGTTAAAATACTTGTTTTTATTAATCTTATATACTAACTGAAAGGTTCCGTATTTGGGTTTTATAAAAAGGTTTGAATATTGTGACGAATCGGAACAAAGACAGACTCGAACTCGGTATCTCTATGTTTCAAATGCACACAGTCCACCGCTGGACTGTGTGTCTAACCCGATTTATATTAAATATATACACAACCTAAACTTCATCTTCTTCGTTAAAACAACCCAGAACAACAATTATTCGACTGTTCTTGTTTAATTCGATTAACGGACATATAAATGATTAAAATGAAATGGATAGAGAAGGTTTTGGAAATGAGTGTACCGGGAAGATGATTTTCTCAGAACTCCGGCAAAGGTCGTCGGCTCTGTTTATGAATTCCGTCTGAGCGGACCAATTAACAGTTTTGATTAACTAATTGTGAAATTAAGTGACTAAACAAGAATTATCAGAGAGTTTAGATGCTCGTACCGATTCACAGCGTGATTTCGGAATTTTCAGAGATTTTCCGGCGGTTGCAGATTATCCAGTATCGTCGTCTGGGACCGATTCTGGTTGAAGGATTTGAGTTAGTATAAGTCTAACAGTAGATAGAAGATGAAAGAATTGAGAAATTTACCGATTCGATGAATGTCACGGTTTTCCGGCGAAAGTCCGGCGATATCAGATAGCGATTCCGACGAACAGAAATTAGAGCGCAAATGAAATTGGAGGTTCTGTGAGTGTTTCTGAGTTGCGAGACAATGATATTACCGGTGTAAATTGGAAGTGAATGCTTTCGGTTATCAAACTCAAAAATCATAAGAATCGAGTTCAATAAAGACTGAATTGATTAAGAACGTGGGTTGTAATGGTTTTATCGATTATAACCAGTAACTCACGATCACTCAAACGTCTGGATTGTTGAAAGCCGATTATCGGTTTCAGTTTTTGGCGCAAACAGATAGATTCACGGGTGAACTTAAGGTTTTATTTGTTTCCTTGATTACACAAAAACATCAAGTGGCGGAGTGGTTAAGTGTTTGATAATTGAATCTTCCGGCTGACCCGGGTTCGAAACCCGGCAGCCCATTTTCATTTTTAATTACTTTATTGTTACTTTTTAACAATTTTAATTTCCATATTCTAAAATGTTTATTAGTTATGTATTGTTTAAAATTAAAATGAGCATTAAATAAGCAACAAAAATTTGATACTGACTATTCGATTAATAAACAAAGCGGGTTTTGAAAACCCGTTTTTCGACGGATGTTACACTACGCCTCAAGGCAACTCAAAGTCCATGAGAAGAATCACACCACTCACGACCTGGAACTCGGGGCAATCGTGTTCGCTCTAAAGATATGGAGACATTATCTCTATGGTACAAAGTGTGAGATTTACACTGACCACAAGAGCCTTCAACATATCTTCAATCAGAAAGAGTTAAACATGAGGCAACGACGATGGGTCGAACTTTTGAATGATTATGATTGCGAAATTCATTATCATCCTAGTAAAGCCAATGTTGTAGCTGATGCTCTTAGTCGGAAAGAATATGCTAACTCCATTCATCTATTGTGCTCTCAAATCGTAACTGACCTTCTGAAACGCATCCGCGAAGCCCAACATACCTTTGTCACGGAAAATGATGTGCGTGATGAATTAGCTTGTGGAGCTGAAACCAAGTTAGAGTCAAAGTCCGATGGTATTCTTTATTATTTGAATCGTATTTGGGTACCTAATCGTGACAATCTTCGTACATTTCTCATGAATCAGGCTCACAAAACACGATACTCCATACATCCGGGTGCTGATAAGATGTATCAAGATCTACGATACTCTTACTGGTGGCCTGGTATGAAGAAGGATATCGCCATTTTTGTTTCCAAGTGCCTCACGTGTTCGAAAGTTAAAGCCGAACATCAAAGACCCTCAGGCTTACTCGTTCAAACCGAAATACCCGTTTGGAAGTGGGAAAACATAACCATAGATTTTATTGCCGGGTTACCTCGCACCTCCAGTGGGCATGATACGATTTGGGTTATCGTCGATCGTCTTACCAAATCAGCTCATTTTATTCTAATCCGCAAAGACTATAAGAACGAGAAGCTAACTCGTATCTACATCGATGAAATTGTAAGTCGACACGGTGTGCCTTTAAGCATCCTCTCAGATCGAGATGGACGTTTTACTTCACGAACATGGCAAGCCGTACAATCAGCATTAGGTACTCGTTTAGATCTCAGCACCGCCTTCCATCCTCAAAATGATGGTCAATCTGAACGCACCATATAGACTCTTGAAGACATGTTGCGATCATGCGTTATTGACTTCAAGGGCAATTAGGATACTCATCTACCATTGGTTGAATTTTCTTACAATAATAGTTACCACTCGAGCATTGGTATGGCTCCTTTTGAAGCACTATATGGTCGTAAGTGCCGATCACCTGTATGTTGGCACGAAATCGGTGAAGCACAAATCACTGGACCGGAATTAATCCAAGAAACAACCAATAAGATTCTTCAAATCCGCAATAATCTTCTAGCAGCTCAAAGTCGTCAAAAGAGTTACGCTGACAAACGACGAAAGCCGCTCGAGTTTTGTGTTGGTGATCAAGTACTTTTGAAAGTATCACCATGGAAGGGAGTTGTTCGTTTTGGACAAAATGGCAAGCTAGCACCTTGCTATGTTGGATCATTTAAAATACTCGAGAGAGTTGGTCCGGTAGCCTCCAAGCTTGACTTACCTGAAGAACTCAGCAAGATCCATCCCATGTTCCATGTATCTAACCTGAAAAAGTGCCTTGCCGATGAAAACCTCCATATACCGTTAGAAGATATTCAGATTGTGTAGTCGATGCATTTTGTAGAGCGACCTGTAGAAATTATGGACTTCCGTGTAAAACACTTAAGACGAAGTCGAATTCCTATAGTAAGGGTGCGTTGGGAGTCAAAACGAGAACCTGAATTCACTTGGGAACGTGAAGACTCGATACGCGAAAAATACCCTCATATTTTTCAAGGCAAACCTACTATCACTTAAATTTCGGGATGAAATTTCTAAAAGTAGGGGATACTATAACATCTGACGAAAAACGGATTCTAAAACCCGCTCCGTTTTTGTAATTCAAGTATATATTATAAACATCTGTTTCAAATCTTATGTAGTCACTAATAGCTTTCGTAATATAATTAATATAAACAATAATAAAGATAAAATAATAATAATAATAATAATAACTAAGATATACATACATATATATATATATACATACATACATATATATATAATATACATACATATATATATATATATATATAATAATACTTAGTAAATTAAAAGCAAAAGGGTGGACCGCGGGATCGAACCCGGGTCTCCACCCAAACCAAACACACCATACACCACTACACCACTTGCTCATATCTGTTATATCTCAAACCAATTAAACACTTGTATTCTCATTCATTTGATCCGGATTCAAATAGAAACAGCCGCGCTAAATCATCGGCTATCATCAAGATCTCGGATTCCTCTTCAATTAACGAGTGTAACTGATTTCAAATCGTGTAACAGACTCAATCAGTGAGTCAACAACCCCCAAATAGGTTATACAATCATTTCGACAATTAATTCTTGACCGAAACTCATGAAACCAAAAACTTTAACCAAGTCACTGCCATACTCTATAAATAGGGGCTTTAACACTCAAATAGAACACACCTACTCACACTCTAACTCTCTGCATCTCTTGTTCTTCAATTTCATTTCGCCGGAAGTCGGAATTCACCGGAATACCGCCGGAGTTCTAGAACGTCTTCAATTCGGTAAAATTCTTTTACTCTACCCTTTCAATCTTTGTAGATATTATGCATATACTTAGTTAGTATCCAATAAAAGAAGAATTAAACCAAGTCGGATGGTTTAACATTTCAGCGTCTTCTTGAAACAAAGAAGACGAACTGAACGCGTGTTTAAAAGAATTTGAAATCTGAATTATACCGGGTTAGACACACAGTCCAGTGGATGGACTGTGTGCGTTCGAGATCAAGGTCTCCGGTTAGAGTCATGCACACGTTTCCTATTTCCCTATATATCACAAACCTGTTTCTAACTTATATATAAAACGACTCAGTTAGTATATAAGATTAATTAAAATCTTATATTCTTCGGGTTAGACACACAGCCCAATTGGTCGGGCTGTGTGCAACACGAAGCACAGGTCACGAGTTCGAGTCCGGTTCCATGCGCGGTCCTTGTAAAATTCCAAACCTTTTTAATAAATCTAAATATAACTTGAACCAGTTAGTGTATAAAACTAATTAAAATCTGATATATTTCGGGTTAGACACGTAGCTCTGTTGGTAGAGCTGCGTACATGTAAACAAGAGGTCACACGCTTCGAATACCCGGCTGGTTCGAACCGAAAAGAAACATATTTTTTTACTTAAACTTTTGATTATTTTTCCTTAAAAACTATAAAAATATATAATCAAATAATCTCTTTTTAGGCACATAAAAATAGTAATAAATACAATAAAATTATCTTAAATGTCTAAAAATTGATTAAGTAAAAATACTTTTAACCAAAAGAAATATATATTTACCGAATTTATTACGTGAATATTTAGGTCAGCCTTTCTCGTCATTTGGTATCTCAAACGCTAAATCGTGCGCAATCTTCATCAACTCATAAACGCACCCACTGTGAGTGAATTTTTGCAACTCCTCTTTTTATTCACGTTTTTGGGGTATATCATGTGTCGCTTTAGTTTATCTCACTAATTCAAATCTCGTGCTATTTCCATTATGTGATCTAATGTGCTATCGTTGCTTATTGTTATTGTGTTTATATTTCTCATTACAGTTAAGTTCTCACATTAGGCCCATTTGTTCCCCGTTACTAACGGGTGGAGCGTCGCGTTGCCTAATTATTAAATCGGCTTCGTTTGATTGAGCCTTGATCTCACAGCACATCGCTTAACGTGCTCACATATACATTGCTAGTTGAATATGTGGTTTGTGAACTATATTGCATATACGTTTCTCATACTTGGTTATTGCACATTTTATTTAAAATAATAAACACATCATTTTTCTTAATGATTAAATGGGATTCACTCGCCAACTTATGTTGACCCAAATCTCTATTTTTTTTACAAATGATACATGTGATCAGGTTGAAACAAGAAACAATAGGACATGGGCCTTAGAAGTAAATAAAACGTTACTTGAAAGTTTTGTCTGGAACATTTTATGTTTGTATGGATTATGTGTTGATTGGGATATTTCATTTTAATTTGTAATAATAAATGTGAAACTTTTATAATAGTAAATGTCATGAGCTTTGATGAAAACCCAATCATGCCCCGACTACCATATTTGCTGCGGGTAAGGGTGTGACAATATATATATATATACATACATATATATATATATATATATGTTGAATTTAGGATTAACTATGAAACTAAAAGAATTATGTTTTAGATGGTAAAATAGAATTCTAAATAGCTTCAATGATTGCCATGTGTCTCAAATTGGTTTACTTTACTATATATATAGATATAGATATATAATTATTTAAACTATCATATGTTAGACAATTCACATCCCATACCTCATACAGATTTGAGTAAAATGCCAAAATGGTCCCTGAGTTTAAGTTCCTTTTGTCACATTAGTCTAAAAATGAAACATTTGGAATCTGGGGTCCTTGAGTTTTCAATTTTGATATCATTTTCATCCAAAAGGCAAACTGGGTCAAAATTTTATGTTAAACTCCACCGGATTAATGGAACGCCCTAACACGTTTTGACCCAAAGACGATGCAACGGAAATACCAACTTAAAAATTCTTTCTGTATTGTCTATATGACCTACTTGAAGGTTCCTTTAGTAAATGTTGGACACTTTCCTGAAACGAATTACAACATTCATTATTGATTAACTTCTTAAATGTAATACATGAATACAAATTATGGGACCGCTCTTCCTGTACAATCCTTGCTCCTTGACTCGATCTTCAACCCTTTAAATTCCATAGTAATGTTAACTTGGTGCAACCTGCAATCACAACATACATTCGCATTATTAATATTCAGTAGCATCATACATAGTATTCAACATTCATAATTAAATGAATAACTCCATATTCTTTCTATTCATGAAATCCTTTCGATTATCATTCCATGTATAATCTTACATTCCAATCATCAATCTTCAAAGATCAACATAAGTAAACCTGCACTTTCATTTCATTCTCAGAGCAATAATTAGTAACATTAATGCTCATACGTATTGAAGCCGTGTATACATACAGCAGGCCTTTATTTACCCATAAAATTATACTAATATATCCATTTAATTAAGTCTTATACATACGAACCCATGCGTGTGCTTACTCCTATTCATATTTACCGAGGGATTTCACGACTAACATGTAATTCAGCCACACACACATACATGCTTACATACTTATTCATCTCCGGTAATCATTAATACAATTCAATAAGTTCACATAACTCACTATTAGTTATTTTTAATTTTCGGGGTTCATTGAGGATTTCGGAACAAATATTAGAAGATATGGAACTTGGATGCGAATAACTAACCAAATCAGCATGCCAAATTTGAGGGATGCGTCGGCGACGCCCTTCTATAGCGTCGCCGACACCACCTAGAATATCACGTCGGTACACAATTGCGTAGACAGTTAGTTAGTGCATCGGGAGAAGGGGCAGCATCGGCGACGGCTAAGGAGGCCGTCGTCGACGCCTCTTCTGTGTTGCCGACGCTGTTTTTCCTTACTCAAGCTTACGCAACCCGATTCTGATTTCCGTTCTAACCCGAACTGACTCATTATGACCCGTATCATCCCATAACATTCTGTAAGCTTCCCCTATCCTTTTTAACACTTAACCCATGTCTCCTTAATCAAACTATACTTCTATCATACTTACTTGGCTCTTTTGACCCGTTCGACTATTCTAAGTTATTTCCAACATAGCTACTATTCACGGCCCGTTATAACAATACTTTCTTTAGTTCTGAGATTAGTTAAACATTCTTATATGGTTCCCATACCATAACATCCAAAACCCACACCTGACACATACTTCTACATTTTGACCCGTTTACTTCCAATATGATTTCCGAACGTAGTTGACATCCTATAGCTTATCACAACAATACATACCTTGACTCCTACCCTTATCTGTAATTTCTTACACAACCCCCTGCATTCAACATAACAATATTCATTTACAAAAGAAGAGGTGATTCCAGAGTCACTTACCTTAGCGTCCGTATTTGCGTCCGTTGCGTTGTCTCCTTTTGCCCCGTTAGCCTTTCATGCTTCCATCCATCTTGACATGGTCCCTATACTTTCATGTCATCGCAATCACATCCTTGTTAGCACACACGATTGTACCCATTCACGATCATATCAAATGCATAATTCACAATTGACTTTCATAAGTCAATCCTAACAAGCACAAGACATATTCCCAAAATCACATCTTTTCAAATTCATATAATTCATTATGTCATCACATATAACACATATTGATACATCACATACTGTATGACTTTCTATAATCTTACAAGTGTGACAACAAGTCTAAGCATGCTTCTTATGCGCATTGACTTTCAGAAGTCAAAGTTTATCATATGAACTTTCGACATAACTTCATATATTCGTGTCATCATATTAGGCTATATTAATGACACTATGTACATTTCATACTCAAGATGCAATATACTTACAACCACAAGATCACCTAGCTATGTATATGTATAACCAAATCAATACAAACTCAAACTCTCATGATATTGAAATTGTCAACTACATTCAAAACTAGCAATTTACATAATCTCAACATCATATTTACTAGTATGTCCACAAGCTATACATTTCATGCATATCCGTTTCTAAATTACCGTTAAGTTACTAATCCAACTTATGGTGTACACCACCATTCAAACATAGGGTACTAGTTCCTAAAGCATTCTTTTACCGAATCACGTCATCAACTACGTTTCACATATACTTATCAAATACATTCCTAATGTTACTAAAAAGCATATCATTATCACTTTCTATACATGTTTACCTATTATTTGCATACAAATCTCATCTAATAATCTCACCTATGCATTTCATCAAAACTTGGTGTGCATACTACAATCTAAGCACATTGTACAAGTATTCTATGCATAATCTTACTAGCTCATATCAAGATCATCAAATTTCACTAGTTTCACATAACTTTCCTTCTAAATCAACCTCACTTAACAATAGCCTACAACATCCAATTTCTTATATATCAAAACTATTCTTGATTCAACACATACAACATCATCATGTTCATAACATTATTTTTACAAGTGGGTCTTCATTAAAACATCAAAATAATCAGAAATTCAAGCATGATTCATGTTTCATGAGATGATTCTAATTCGTTATCATCATAATTTTACACAAGCTCATGGATTAAACACAACCCATTTCATCAATGATCATCAAATCTCAAATTACTACTTATCACACGTTTGTTAGGTTGAGATGATGATAATTCTTCACTCATGCAAGAGATTAGCTTCCATTTTCACCATCAATTTCTTCAAATTATGAGGTTTTGGGGAAGAACCCCCTTTTTCCTTCTATGTGTTCCGACACACACACACAAATACACACAAAATCTCTGCACATTCTATTTAGATGCAAACTTAAATCCAATTCCCCACCTTTAGTCCCTCTAGTTTGCCATTTACCATATTTATCACAATCCTTGTATTTTACCATAAGACTTATAGTTCTAACTAAGTTAAATAACTTAGTTATCACCTTTCATTCCATATCTTATGAAACCATACTAGTGAGTCAAACATTCGGGTTTTGGGGCGTTTACAATTAACTATAAAACTAAAAGGATTATGTTTTAGACGGTAAAATAAAATTCTAAATAGCCTCAATGATTTTCATGTGTCTCAAGTTGGTTTACTTTATTATATATATATATATATATATATATATATATATATATATATATATATATATATATATATATATATATATATATAGATATATAATTTTAAACTATCATATGTTAGAAAATTCACATCCCATACCTCATACAGATTTGAGTAAAATGCCAAAATGGTCTCTGAGGTTAAGTCACTTTTGTCACTTTAGTCCAACAATGAAACATTATGAATCTGGGTCCCTGAGTTTTCAATTTTTATGTCATTTTCATCCAAAAGGCAAACCGAGTCAAAATCTTCTGTTAAACTCCATCTTTTTTGTCGTGTTCCTCGTTTTAATTTAGTTATATAAAAGGATAAAAAGATAATTCTATCCTTCATTAAAATGAGGAACATGACAAAAAAGATGAAGGTTTACCGAAAAATTCTGACCAGATTGCCTTTTGGATGAAAATGATATAAAAAATGAAACTTCAAGAACTCAGATTCAAAAGGTTTTATTTTTGGATTAAAGTGGTAAAAATAACCTAAACCCAAGAACCATTTTGACATTTTACTGTACTGATTTTATCCATTATATTTAGAAGATTAGAGAAAAAAACATCACTCCATCCGATTCCTTTCGATATTTTTTATCAATATATATTTTTAAGGAAAACTAAAGTGTTCTTATATTTATGAAAAATTAAAGTAAATCCTTATAGTTTTATGGATAAGAAATGAGATACAAGATGTTTTAAAAATATGAGACATAAATTAATGGAATAGAGATATCTAGTTAAGTTATATGAATAAGGGGTTGTTTGTTTATCTCTTAATGAGGCTTCTAATAGTTCAGATATCTTACTGGTTCAGATTGTTTGTTTCGCGAGCAGATGTGTGAATAGTTCAGACATTTGTCTCTGAATGGTTAAGTATTATGCTAAGTCTGAATGGTTAAGACCTCTAATCTGAATTGGTCAGACATTTGCCTCTGAACGGGTAAACCTTATACTGGCTCTTAATGGTTCAGATCTTTCTTTTACTGGTTCAGCACTTAATGGTTCAGACCTCTTATTGGTTCAGCACTTAATCATTCAGAAGTTATCAAATAACCCCCAAAGAATAAAAAATAAGATGTGAACGTTGTTATGCTCTGAACACTCTGGATATGGCAACCCAGAGGTGTTAGCTGTGCGTTAAACACCACTCCAAGAGTGCATGAAAGAGAGTGAATAGGCTCATAATGAAAGAAGTCACATGCATGATTGTGGATGTACCCCATGGCGTAGCCAATAAAAAATCCATGTGGGAGGAGGGCTTGAAAATAGTTAAAAACATAACACATCCTTAGGGTTACTAATATTTAACCAATGAAGTCCTATAAATTTTCAAATTAATCTTATGAATTTTCTCATAACGTATTTAAATAAATGTTTTGTTATCGTTTAACTTTTTTACACAACGTTGAACCATGTAACTTTAAGTGCTATTATGATTACATTATTATTATAGGTGGAAGGGCGATTCTAACAAGTCAATCCAAATTTTGAAATGAACATATTGTTAAAGAAATGTTAAAAGATCAAAACCATAAACCAAAACCAACACATTTTAAAGGATTAATCAATCTTTAAAGCTCGAAGGAATCCAACATACATTTCCATATTCAGAATCTTGAATTACAACCATCAAACATAAAACATAAAACATTACATATATAATAATAACACCATATTATGGAAAATAAATGACATATTCATATAGCCTAGGAAACTTCAAGGATTAACGGTTCCAGCTACTGGAGGAGTGAAGATCCCTGCAGCCGGCGTACCAATAGAGGGCGTACCAATAGGGAACGGGAAGTTGGGAAGGGACGGGTTAAACGGGGGCATTGGCAGTGTAGGGAGGCCAGCGGGTGGGGTGAAGGGAGGCACTGGCAATGTTGGGAGGCCATTAGATGGGGTGAAAGGAGGCAATGGAAATGTAGGGAGGCCGGAAAAGGCGGCAATGAGGGAAGACCAGTGATTCCAGGCGTCGACGCGAGGCGGCGTGCCTCCGTGGTTTGGAGGTTGCTAGAGAAAACTAGTGTGACAAGAAGAGAAAAGGCAATGAGGGTTTTGGAAGACATTTTGAGAGTTGGAGTGTAAGTGTTGTGGAAATGGTGGGTTGGAAGCCGTTTATATAGAGGATAGTAATCGGATTTAGTGAGATAATATGTATTTTAACTATTTTTTTTTAAAAGTTATTGATCTAATTTGTTATAGAAATTGAACGGCTTTAGACTAATCTTACCATGTGCTTTTAATTTTTTAACCCGTTTTAAAAAATATAATTTAAATCTTTGTACTTTTATGTAAAGGGATTCATATCATTTCCTATGCATAAATTAGTAAAACGAGCTATATATATTATAGATTGTATATGAGAAAAACCTGGCAAATTGATTTCTTTTAATTTAATGGCTGGCAAATTGATTTTTTTTCATTTTTTTTTTCATATTTAAATGCTGGCAAATTGATCTAGATTGTGATATAATGCATAATCTGTCAAAATAAGTACATTCTTGCCTTTAAACCTTTTATATTCCAAAAATGGACGGACCTACCTTAAAGAATCGGGTCAAGTAACTCTGCATTTTTATTTTATTTAACCCATACCGTTTTATGATTGGTATAAAGGTTTTTAAATGAAGACTGTTATAAAGTTGAGTGTCATTATATTAAACGATGATAGATGATTAGAGTGGTTAACTTTATATGTTTTGATTCAACTAACCGGATTTTATTTTATATGTTTTAATTCAACTAACCGGATTTTAAACATTGTTGATCGTATTTTTTTTTCTTTCTTTTTATTTCTTGCCGGATTTCAAACCCTTTTTAGGGATAACCTTCCTTTTTACCTATCACCATCCAAATTAGCATTTTGAAGGATTTCCATAAATTTTTGAAAATTTGCAATCTTTGTATTGGGTGTAAGAGGATTTTTACTTTTTTACTTCCTAAGTATTTAGTAACCATGAATTTTATTATTTGCCCCGGCTGAACTCAAAAACTTTAACGTCTAACTGATAAATATATGGGCACCGAAACATCGGTAAAAAACATTTGTGATTCCCTGACTTCAAAGACCAAACAAAAACGATATTAACTTTAGTGGTTGTTGCAACAGTAGCTGTTTGCTGCTAGTAAAGTACAACTTCCTTTGCACATTTCATAAATGTACAATCCTTTGTGCATATGGTACAATATACCATCATGATATCGTAAACCACTTTCTTCATTTTCCTTTTCTTCAAATTTTATTTTCTTATTTTAAAAATGTCTTAAACTTCACAAATTTAGTCTGAGATAAAATTCCAAGTGACAAAAATATGTAAGTTATATAATTTAGGGTTTCAGGACTTTTGAGAAATTATAGGGATTTTTATGATTTTGTTTTCCTACAAATATAGTTGAAGGAAATTCAAAGTGATATATTTCTAAATTATAAACACAATTTTCTTAAAGATTCGGTTATTTAATTATTTGTTTAATTAAAAAAAACGACAAAATGCATTTAGGACTGAACAGGTTTCCTCCGTTATTTCTTTTGAACTTTTATCCACCCAATCAATAGCTTAATCTATGGCTAACTATTCGAAGTCACAACTTTTACAAAATGCCAAATACACCCCTATTTTGCACTTTCATAATTTTACCCTCTATGTCTTTGCCACAAACCAAAACATCTCATTATACTTAGAGATCGCACACTTTTATCCTTATATTTTTAAATTTTTTATTAACTGTAATTTTCTTCCCTTTAGTTTCTAAAAGGTTCAAGTTCACGCTGTTCTTTCATTCTTTTACTTGGAAAAAACGATTTTCTTATGTTCTTATTTTCTAAAAGTTTCAAGTTCACGCTATATTTTCATTCTTTTACTTGAAAAAAAACGATTTCCTTATGTGCTTATTTTACATATGTGTCTATATAAGAATCACTGTACTTTTTGACGTCGCTAAGTCTTTATGCAAAGATAAGGGTGGTGTAGTTGTTAGGTCGAACCCATTAAACAAACCAACGTGGGTTTGATCCCGTTTTTCTATACAACAAAATTTTGATTTACTTTAGTTTTTTATCCAACCGTAATGCTTATATAGGTTACATTGAGTTATATCAGATACGTCGAAACATGTGTATTTACATGAGTGACGCATTATATAACGCTTTAACTAATCCATTCGACGTTTGCAATGTATCCACGCCGCAACGCGTGCGGGTCTTAATGTTAGTTTACCTTAAAAAGAAATGAGCATTTATGTTTATTTACAACAATTTACACCGAATATTACGAGATTTGTTATACTACCTCTAAATTATTGCAAGTAGGGATGAGCATTTGAGTATGGTACCGGTACCGAATTCCTGTACCGAAAATTTTTCGATACCGATTCGGTACCTACTTTTTGGCGTTTTCGATTCGGTATGGCTCCAGTGTTTTGTCGAATTTTACACTCAAATACCGGTACCGTACTGAACATTTTCGGTACCGGTACCCATATTTGGCGATTTCGGTATCGGTACTTTCGGTACTGTACCGAGCTCATTCCTAATTGCAAGAAGAAATTAAGCCACTTGAGGTATGGCTGGGTGATAGAAGCTTTTGCCTCTTAGAGTAGAAAATAGATAAGGGTTTAAAACCTGTGATAAAGAGTAATTTAATATATATTGGTGTAGCTTAGGAGTAGCAGTAGAAACAATGTAATTTTTGTCATTCAAAAGAAAAAAATGACTAAAATGCCATTTTAGTCCCTGAGATTTGCACCATATTGACACTTTAGTCCAAATGTTTCATTTATCGTCTGTGGGTCCAAAATTTTTTTTAACATTGTCATTTTAGTCTAACTAACTTAAAACACCCATTTAACTTTTTTTTATATATATATTTTACTATTTGCATTAAAGGCTCCAAAATATATAAGTTATTAATGGTGATTACAAACATCTTATATCTTAAAATTTTGGTCAAAACTTAGCTAGACACAATTAAAACGGAAGCTTGGACATTGGATATGTTTGGTTCTTTAGCATGGCTTAATCTTCATCCGCACCTTACTTGTAGATCTTTTTTAAACTGAAAATTTTGAATTTATTAATGATATAATCAATAAAGAAAATATATCTTAACATTTAATTTAAATTATTAAATTTTAAGATTTGAAATTTCTGCATGGCATCGGCGACGGCATAAAGCCTCGTCGGCGACGCCACATGAAAAGTTACATCGGATCATTGCTACCGTAGACAGTTGTAACATTTGTCAAAAACGGGTTTTCCAAACCCGTTTCGTTTGTAATCGAATATCAAGTTATAAATGTTTCGTCGCGTATTTATGTTGATTTTAATTTTTAATGATGCATAATTAATAAACAAACTAGAATATAAAAGTTATAATTGATAAAAAGTAAAAATAAAATAAATAAAATTAAGAGCAGGCTGCCAGGACTCGAACCCGGGTCACCGGAAAGGATTCAACGTCTTAACACGCACACATATAACCACTCCGCCACTTGATGTTTTCTGTTAGTTCTAGGAATCAATTAAACCTTATGTTCAACCATGAATAGATATGTTTACGCAAACTGTAACCGAAATCGGTCTCCAAACGTCCAAAAACGTTTGAGTGTTCGCGGTTTTCTGACCATAACCGATACACCGACACCTTCAATCAATTTGGTCTTGAATGGACTTGAATTCATGAGTTGATCGGTTTTAATAACCGAAAAATCTGCACTTCCTGAATTACTCCAACCTTAGTCCCCTCTCGCGACTCAAACTCATCTGCAGACCTTCAATTTCATTTTCGCACTACTTTCGGTTCGTCGGAAAAGCTTTTTGAACTCGCCGGACTTTCGCCGGAAAACCGTGCCTTCCATCAAATCAGTAAGTCTTTCAATTCTTTCATCGTCTATCAGTTGTTAAGCTTTTGCTAACTCAAACCCTTCAATCAGAATCAGTTTCAGACGACGATATCGGATAATTCACTCTCGCCGGAAAACTTCTGAAAGTTTCCAATTCTCGCTGTGAAACGGTATAGCCTTCTAAACCTCTTGGTAATTCTTGTTCAGTGCTTAAATTCCGCATCTAGCTAATCAAAATTGTTAATCTATCCGCTCAGATGAAAACCGTAAAAACAGAGCCGACGACTTCGCCGGAATTATGAGATAGATCGTTTCTCCGGTATGTTTACTTCCGAAATCTTCTCTGCTATTTCATTTTAGTCATTTGAATGTTTGTCAATCGAATTAATCAAGAATCAGTAGAGTAATCGTAGTCTGTAATATTGTAACGAAGAAGATGAAGTTAGGTTGTTTATAAGTTTAATATAATTTGGATATTATCTCGGGTTAGACACACAGTCCAGCGGTGGACTGTGTGCAAACATATATCACACGCCGCGAGTTCGATCCTTGACACACACGTATGCTCTGTAATAAAGATGTTTTATTTTTCTAATTGAACCGGATTAACTCACGGTAGATGTTAAGTATAATAAAAATCGGTATATTAACCATGTTAGACACACAGTCCAGCGGTGGACTGTGTGCAACACTAACCCACAGGTCCCGGGTTCGAGACCTGTTGCACACTCCGGCTCGATGATTGAAACCCTTTTTAAAAATAAAATTTTTTTGAATAAACTAAAATAGTATATAAATATAATTAAAAACAGAATTATTTCGGGTTAGACACGTAGCTCAGTTGGTAGAGCTGCGTGCACGCGTACGGGAGGTCTCGGGTTCGAGCCTTACTCGGTGCACACCTATACACCAGCGAACCGGTCAAACAGTCAACAGTCCCGGTCAACGGTCAATGGTCAACGCAAAAGTCAACATTTTTTTATATTTTTTATTTATTTATTTAATTTAAAAATCAATTAAAAATACTTAAAAATAATGTTTTTAAAGATAGAAAATAGCCTTAAACTCACAAAAATATATCTAAAAATCCTATTAAAATTATTAATAAAATCCACTCATTTGCTATACCTTCCGTTATTATTTAGGTTAGTTAATCCTCATTGATCAATTCTCCAAACTCGTGCTTATTTCATCATCTCCAACCGAACGCACCCAATGTGAGTGAATCTCTACAAATTCCCCGTTTTAATCACGTTTTTGGGGTGTATCATGTGTCTTACCATTTATTATATTTAAATCATTGTGCATACATCATATCCATGAACAAATGTGTATCCAGCTTGTATCAACTGTTTGTGTGGTTATTGTTTAGATTTAATTTATTATTTTCAGTACATGCAATATCATAGGCCGCCGCTCCCCATTACATTATGAGCGTTGAGCAGTTCCCCATTACATTATGAGCGTGAACCGGGCGTTGCCAACATACGATCGGCTCCGTTTGATTGAGCCTTGATCGCACAGACATTCATCATAGGCCGTCCGTTCCCCATTACATTATGAGCGTGAACGTGACGTTGCCAACATATACAGTTTCATTCATGTTATATATTCATGCAAGTTGATTTGTTATTGTATGTTATTGTTTGTTATTATTATTGTCATTGTTATTGTTATTGTATAATTATTTACATTTGCTCACATATGACTAATGCATAATTTTTCCTTAATAATGATAACAAGAAATCAATAATAAATGTTTAACTAACAAGGTTCACTCGCCAACTTATGTTGACCCAAAACCCCCTATTTTTACACGTGATACAGGTGATCCAGCCGCAACAAGAAACACATAGGATTGGCTTAGAAGAATAAACTGGTTTAGAGCTTGGATTGTTTAGTTGATTATTTTCTTTGTATTTGTATGAACATGTTTGGATTATTGAGGATGTAATTTTGACTTTAATAAATATGAAACATATTAGTAAATATCATGAGCTTTGGTGATAACCCAATTATGCCCCGACTCTTATTCCGCTGCGGGTCGGGGTGTGACAGATTGGTATCAGAGCCATGACTATAGGGATATAGGATAAGTTATTAGACCCTTAGAGCCTATACTATGGTTAATTAGAAATTTTTAAGAGTTTGTGTGTTACATGCAAAATTCATGATGTTTATATGTTTTATGTTTAATGTTACATTCAATGTTATGCAAGCATGTTCATAAGTACATATGCCTATCATGAATCATATTCTCATAACATATCATATCCATGCGAGCACACACCACATCATTTTCATGATTGTTTTTGCAATAATTTTTGTATTTTCAAATCACATCAAAGTGAGTTCTCATGACGGGCATGTAGTAACTGGAAGGGTACAAGTACCGGTAGTCGGAACGTCCTGTCTAGGCTGGCATTCGTATAAATCCAAAATAAAGGACCAGTTTGCCTACCTGGGGACTAACGACGAGAGTACGAAGTACCTATTAGGCCAAAGCATGTTATACCAAACGTCGTGTGAGCTAACCCCACTTTGAGTTGTCATTGTGTATACACCTGGACACATTCCGACCATACATCTCGTAAACATATTTCGTGGTTTTCATTCGGGTAATGCGAGTGTTAAACCGCCAATACTAATGTGAATCCTACCAAGCCAATAGTCATGGGGGCTCACATGACTATACAGGTGAAGGTATGGGGGACATTTGAGGCCCAACATGAGCAAACCCAAGACATCCTATGGATGTAGTTGCATTATTGATATTTATGTTATTTTCATTTTCTTTAAGACACATGACACCTAAAAAGACTCCATAAACTCACAATCTTCTTATGTATGTTCTTGTAGATGTCGGCTAGACAACAACGAGGGGGTAGAAGATCAGGAAGGTCACACGAACGCTTGGCCACTCAAATCGCAAAGCAAATGGCCGCGGTGCTTCCTGACATTGTGGTTCAAGTACAACAAGCTCTCGCACAGATCCCACCAATCCTCCCCAGCAAGAAGACCAGAACATCGGCAACCCTCCTACCAAAAAGTGCTCATATAAACATTTCAAGTCTTGCGATCCTCCTAAATTTGAAGGGACCGAAGGTGTCACTGCTCTCCTCCACTGGTTTGAGGAAATGGAAAACACCTTCCTCAACTGCGATTGTCCCGAGGATCGCAAGGTACGATACGCAACCGGGAGACTATTTGGGGTAGCTCTTACCTGGTGGAATACTGAAAAGGGTAAGAGGGGAATCGAAGATGCAATGGCCTTAACGTGGGAGGAGTTAAGGGAAATCATGACGAGACGATTCTGTCCTAGAAGTGAGATTAAAAAGTTAGAGGATGAATTTCATTCATTGAAGCAAAAGGAGGGAGATCATACTTCCTACAACAAGAGGTTCTTAGAGTTGAACCAAATGGTCCCTAACTTGTTCACCCCAGTTTACCGCTTAGTCGAGCATTATATTCGAGGTCTTCCCTCGAAAATTCAAGATTCAGTTCTCAGCACTTCGCCAGCAACACTTGAAGCTGCTATGGAACTAGCTACTGAACTGACCGAGAATCGAATTCGTAACGGTAAATTTAAAGAAGAGAAAAAGAAAGCCCCTGTTGAGGGCCAAACTTCAAACCATTCCACCTCCTCCTCTAAGTTTGCTAACAAAAGGAAACGTAACACCAGAAACTTCGCTGTCACACAAACCAATTACCCTATCCCTGCTACACCCATTACCCAAGTTGCCCCCTCACCTGCACCATATAAAAGGCCATACTCTGGCCCATTACCAAAATGCAACCGTTGCCAATACCATCACTTTCCTGATCATCCCTGTCAACATTGCACAGACTGTGGTCGCGCAGGTCACACTGTTCAAACCTGTCGCATACCTCAGCGAACGAACCGCCACCAGCCCTCAACTCAAACCCACCATCAAATAATGGGTCAAGCCCAACAACCCCTACTACTACCACCTACCCAACATTTAGCCCAATCATACTACCAACCCAACTATCCCATGGTGCAACCTATGCGGGCTTGCTACAATTGTGGAGACCCAAGCCACTTTAGAAACACTTGTCCACGTTTGGTGAACATTATGCATGCTCAAGCCCAAGCAAATCCGGTGAATCAAGCTAACCAAGTTCCTCCACCTGCAAGAGGAAGGGCTTTCAACATCAACGCTAATCAGGCTAGAGCTGACAGCAATGTGGTTAACGGTACATTCCTTATCAATGGTAGTTATGCATCCATGTTGTTTGATACTGGCGCGGATAAAAGTTTTGTGTCCTTAGAGTTTGAACCCATCCCGTCAGCAACATTTGTCAAAAACGGGTTTTCCAACCCTGTTTCGTTTGTAATCGAATATCAAGTTATAAATGTTTCGTCGCGTATTTATGTTGATTTTAATTTTTAATGATGCATAATTAATAAACAAACTAGAATATAAAAGTTATAATTGATAAAAAGTAAAAATAAAATAAATAAAATGAAGAGCAGGCTGCCGGGACTCGAACCCGGGTCAGCCGGAAAGGATTCAACGTCTTAACACGCACACATATAACCACTCCGCCACTTGATGTTTTCTGTTAGTTCTAGGAATCAATTAAACCTTATGTTCAACCATGAATCGATCTGTTTACGCTAACTGTAACCGAAATCGGTCTCCAAACGTCCAAAAACGTTTGAGTGTTCGCGGTTTTCTGACCATAACCGATACACCGACACCTTCAATAAATTTGGTCTTGAATGGACTTGAATTCATGAGTTGATCGGTTTTAATAACCGAAAAATCTGCACTTCCTGAATTACTCCAACCTTAGTCCCCTCTCGCGACTCAAACTCATCTGCAGACCTTCAATTTCATTTTCGCACTACTTTCGGTTCGTCGGAAAAGCTTTTTGAACTCGCCGGACTTTCGCCGGAAAACCGTGCCTTCCATCAAATCAGTAAGTCTTTCAATTCTTTCATCGTCTATCAGTTGTTAAGCTTTTGCTAACTCAAACCCTTCAATCAGAATCAGTTTCAGACGACGATATCGGATAATTCACTCTCGCCGGAAAACTTCTGAAAGTTTCCAATTCTCGCTGTGAAACGGTATAGCCTTCTAAACCTCCTGGTAATTCTTGTTTAGTGCTTAAATTCCACATCTAGCTAATCAAAATTGTTAATCTGTCCGCTCAGACGAAAACCGTAAAAACAGAGCCGACGACTTCGCCGGAATTCTGAGATAGATCGTTTCTCCGGTATGTTTACTTCCGAAATCTTCTCTGCTATTTCATTTTAGTCATTTGAATGTTTGTCAATCGAATTAATCAAGAATCAGTAAAGTAATCGTAGTCTGTAATATTGTAACGAAGAAGATGAAGTTAGGTTGTTTATAAGTTTAATATAATTTGGATATTATCTCGGGTTAGACACACAGTCCAGCGGTGGACTGTGTGCACACATATATCACACGCCGCGAGTTCGATCCTTGACACACACGTATGCTCTGTAATAAAGATGTTTTATTTTTCTAACTGAACCGGATTAACTCACGGTAGATGTTAAGTATAATAAAAATCGGTATATAACCAGGTTAGACACACAGTCCAGCGGTGGACTGTGTGCAACACTAACCCACAGGTCCCGGGTTCGAGACCTGTTGCACACTCCGGCTCGATGATTAAAACCCTTTTTGAAAATAAAAGAATTTTGAATAAACTAAATTGTATATAAATATAATTAAAAACAGAATTATTTCGGGTTAGACACGTAGCTCAGTTGGTAGAGCTGCGTGCATGCGTACGGGAGGTCCCGGGTTCGAGCCTTACCCGGCGCACACCTATACACCAGCGAACCGGTCAAACAGTCAACAGTCCCGGTCAACGGTCAATGGTCAACGCAAAAGTCAACATTTTTTTATATTTTTTATTTATTTATTTAATTTAAAAATCAATTAAAAATACTTAAAAATAATGTTTTTAAAGATAGAAAATAGCCTTAAACTCACAAAAATATATCTAAAAATCCTATTAAAATTATTTATAAAATCCACTCATTTGCTATAACTTCCGTTATTATTTAGGTTAGTTAATCCTCATTGATCAATTCTCCAAACTCGTGCTTATTTCATCATCTCCAACCGAACGCACCCAATGTGAGTGAATCTCTACAAATTCCCCGTTTTAATCACGTTTTTGGGTGTATCATGTGTCTTACCATTTATTATATTTAAATCATTGTGCATACATCATATCCATGAACAAATGTGTATGCAGCTTGTATCAACTGTTTGTGTGGTTATTGTTTAGATTTAATTTATTATTTTCAGTACATGCAATATCATAGGCCGCCGCTCCCCATTACATTATGAGCGTTGAGCAGTTCCCCATTACATTATGAGCGTGAACCGGGCGTTGCCAACATACGATCGGCTCCGTTTGATTGAGCCTTGATCGCACAGACATTCATCATAGGCCGTCCGTTCCCCATTACATTATGAGCGTGAACGTGACGTTGCCAACATATACAGTTTCATTCATGTTATATATTCATGCAAGTTGATTTGTTATTGTATGTTATTGTTTGTTATTATTATTGTCATTGTTATTGTTATTGTATGATTATTTACATTTGCTCACAATTTTTCCTTAATAATGATAACAAGAAATCATAATAAATGTTTAACTAACAAGGTTCACTCGCCAACTTATGTTGACCCAAAAACCCCTATTTTTACACGTGATACAGGTGATCCAGCCGCAGCAAGAAACACATAGGATTGGCTTAGAAGAATAAACTGGTTTAGAGCTTGGATTGTTTAGTTGATTATTTTCTTTGTATTTGTATGAACATGTTTGGATTATTGAGGATGTAATTTTGACTTTAATAAATATGAAACATATTAGTAAATATCATGAGCTTTGGTGATAACCCAATTATGCCCCGACTCTTATTCCGCTGCGGGTCGGGGTGTGACAACAGTCGCATAGGGCGTCGGTACTAAGGTAGTGCGTCGGCGACGACCAGTTGTGCCGTCGGCGACGGCACCTTCTGCAGCGATTTTGCTGCAGATTCGTTTTAATGCCCATCCGACCCATTTCGACTTCCGTACTTCAGCGTATGACTCGGAACTTGCAAAACTCTTCAGAATAATGATATTCTCAGTTTTTGTTACCATAGTGCTCTCATTTTAAGTATTTTCATTGGTCGACTTCTACTTTCGTAAACCTCATTATTTTGACCCATTTACAAAAATTCAACAAACAACTTGATATACTTATTATTCATTACAATTATCAGTTATATATATATGTACACATCCTCATTCTTCCGAATAGTTGTTCATAATTTACACATCTATTCCTTTATTTTAATGCATATAAACTTCTTTTTTCGATTTTGCCCTTTTATCCCATTTTAACTAAGACGAGTATACATGTATCCTTTCCGGCATACATTTAAACTCCACTATGACTTGTTTGGTTGTTTAACGAAATCCATCGTTTTATTCAACTAAACCATTGTCTTCCACATTTTGACCCGTTTGGTTGTTTAACGAAATGCATCGTCTTATTCAACCAAACCATTATCTATTTCCTCATTTTGACCTGTTTGGTTGTTTAACGAAATCTATCGTTTTATTCAACCAAACCATTGTCTATTTCCACATTTTGACCCCTTTGGTTGTTTAACGAAATCCATCGTTTTATTCAACCAAACCCTTATCCATTTCCTCATTTTGACCCGTTTGGTTGTTTAACGAAATCCATCATTTTATTCAACCAAACCATTATCTATTTCTTTGATATCACCTATTAGTTTCATTCGGGTGAAGTCCATCACTTGTGAATGAGGCGAATTTATCTTAGTTCGTTTCATTATTCACATTTATCACTACAAGAATCATAAGTAAAATCTTACGAAGCAATAAGCCACGTACCCTAAAGCTTTCTTTTCAAGCGCATGTCCGTCCCGGGTTTGCCACTTGACGCTTCACCCAATTTGCCTATAGAGTTCAATCTGATATGTCGTTTAGAACTAATAATACAACATAGGACACGCAATATTGTCAAAATCTCATTTACGTGATTCTTTCATACTTTTCAACCATTCATGATCATTTAAGCATTACCTCAAACACCTTGTGGGCAAGATTTACATACTACCTTTGTTAAGCCTATGATTTATCTAATAGCCATGTTCTCAACTTTTGAAACCTCTATGTCTAGTATGTATAATTAACATCTAGAATTTAACATTTTAACATCAATACTACAATTTCACTATCACAATTCATGTGCTCATCATGTTTATCAAGACCCATTTAACACAAGCATTGTTAACACTTCAAACACTTAACTATAGCATTTTGATCACTAATTTCATCAAGGGTTTGTTTCAAAACATGAACACCCTCCCAGCCATGCTATAACACCTACAATTCATACTTGAATCGTAACTTGTGATGTTTATCAAATTTCATAACATCACTAAACATAAAGATTCAACATACCTTAGGATCTCCTAGCTTGGGTGATCACTAGTTTCAGTTCATGCGTTAACTTTAGGCTCGATTCCCCTTTTGATTTGAAGAAATTAAGAACTTAGGTCTTGGGAAGTTCTTCCCCTGGTTTTGGTCGACCAGAACACACACTTAGTGTGTGTTTTTAGTGTTGTTTTTATTATTAGCTTAGTAGTTTGGAAATTGACAACTATAGTCCCTCAAGGTTAGTTCTTGCCCATGATAGTTTATAACTTGATATTTTCAATTAATCCAATTCTTGTTACTAATTAGGTTAGTTTTCTTTTGGTGTTGTATAATAATACATATACATGTACACACTTACATATATACATATTTATACAGATTTAATATTTTTGGGGTGTTACAAGTCCACCCCCTTAAAGGGGTTTCGTCCTCGAAACATGTATACGTACCAAAAAGCGAAGGGTAAAGTCGTCTCATTTCCTCTTCCGACTCCCACGTGGTGTATGATCCCTTCCGATGCTCCCATTTGACCTTCACTTGGTCAATCTCCTTATTCCTTAATCCTTTGACCTTCCGATCGATGATTTGAATCGGCTTAGCTATATAGTTAAGCTTATCATCGATCTCAATATCACTATAGGGTACATATGCTCTTTCATCCGCTAAACATTTGCGGAGATGTGATACATGAAATGTGTTGTCTATCCCACTTAATTCGTCTGGAAGTTCTAGTTTGTATGCCACCTTATCCACTCGACTGACAACCTTAAATGGGCCAATATATCGTGGACTCAATTTGCCTCTTTTCCTAAATCGAATGACTCCTTTCCACGGGGATACCTTGAGCATTACACTATTGCCTACTTGGAACTCGATAGGTCTTCACCTTTTATCGGCATAGGACTTTTGTCGGTCCTGAGCCGCCTTTAAATGGGCTCGAATCGTATCTATTTTCTCGTTGGTCACTTTAATTATATCTTTGTGAGCGAGTTCGCGAGGGCCTACTTCACCCCAACACATTGGGGTTCGGCATTTCCTACCATAAAGCATTTCGTATGGTGCCATTCCAATACTAGAATGATAACTATTGTTGTATGAAAATTCAACCAACAGTATGTAAGCATCCCAACCTCCGCCAAAATCGATAATACATGCTCACATCATGTCTTCTAACGTTTGAATCGTTCGTTCACCTTGCCCATCTGTCTGTGGATGATAGGCTGTACTGATTAATAGTTTCGTACCCAGCTGTTCTTGGAAGTCGCGCCAGAAGTTTGAAGTGAACCGAGTATCTCTATCTAATACGATGGACACTGGCACTCCATGACGTGCTATCTCATTGATATACATCTCCAACATCTTTTCAGATGTATAAGTCTCACGAACAGGAAGAAGAATGACCACTTTTTGTCAATCTATCTACAATCACCCAATAGCATCGAATCACCGTGCCGTTTTTGGCAGCTTAGTTAATAGATCCATTGTAACATGTTCCCATTTCCAAACTGGAATATCTAGTGGTTGGAGCTCGCCGTAAGGTTTTTGGTGCTCCGCTTTTACTTGTAGACAAGTTAAACATTTTTCGACATACTTCGCTGCATCTTTTTTCATACCAGGCCACCAATAGTTTTGTTTTAGGTCTCGATACATCTTGGTCGCTCCCGGGTGTATCGAGTAACGTGACTTATGAGCCTCATCAAGTAGAAGATCCTTGACACCACAAGTGTTTGGGACCCAAATTCTTCCGAATCGGATTTTCATGCCATTTTCTCCGTCTACAATGTCCTTTAATAAACCTTTTACCCGTTCTTTATTCCAATTTTCTTCTTTTATTGCCTCTTCTTGTGCCACTCGAATTTGTTCAAGCATACCCGACGTTACTACGAGTTGCATCGACTGCACTCGTATGGGTATATATCCTTCCTTTCGGGTTAGCACATCCGCTACTACATTGGCCCTTCCAAGATGATAATGGATTTCGCAATCATAGTGCTTCACTGTTTCTAGCCATCTTCTTTGTCTCATATTTAACTCCTTTTGATTAAAGAAGTATTTCAAACTTCTATGATTGGTGAAAATAGTGCATTTCACTCCATACAAATAGTGCCTCTAAATCTTCAAGGCAAATATCATCGCTGCTAATTAAAGGTCATGAGTTGGATATTTCTTTTCGTGGACCTTTAATTGTCTAGAGGCATAGGCACCTTGCCTCGTTGCATAAGCACACACCCAAGGCCTAAATGCGACGCATCTGAATACACTACTAAGTCGCCAGTGCCATCCGGTAATGTCAATACCAGAGCACTTGTTAACTTCTCCTTAAGTGCTTGGAATGCTCTTTCTTGTTCGTCATTCCACTCAAACTTTTCATTCTTGCGAGTTAACTTGGTTATTGGCGAGGCAATCTTGGAGAAATTTTGAATAAATCATCTATAATAACCCGCAAGCCCAAAATAGCTTCTAATTTCCGACAGATTTTTCGAAAGATTCCATTTTGACACCGCTTCAATCTTGGACGGGTCAACTAATATTCCGTCGGCACTTATGATGTGCCCTAGTAATTGTACTTCTAGAAGCCAAAAGGCACATTTTAAGAATTTTGCATAGAGCTGTTCTCTTCTAAGTGTTTCTAATACCTCTCGCAAATGGAGTGCATGATCCTCTTCGCTTTTTGAATAAACTAGGATGTCATCAATGAATACTATCACCGACTTATCCAACATTGGCTTGCAAACCCGATTCATAAGATCCATGAAGGCCGCGAATGCATTTGTTAGCCCGAAGGACATTACAAGAAATTCATAATGCCCATACCGAGTACGGAAAGCCGTCTTGGGTATGTCTTTCTCTTTCACCCTCAATTGATGATACCCTGACCTCAAGTCAATTTTTGAAAATAGTCTCGTACCTTGCAACTGATCGAATAAATCATCGATTCTTGGAAGTGGGTACCGATTCTTTACCCCAAGTTTGTTTAATTCTCGGTGATCGATGCACATGCACATACTCCCATCTTTCTTCTTTACAAATAATACTGGCGCTCCCCAAGGAGAGACACTAGGTCGAATGAATCCTTTGTCGAGCAAATCTTGCAATTATGAAAGTAATTCTTGAAGTTCGGACGGTGCTAATCTGTATGGCGCCTTGGCCACCGACTTAGCACTTGGAATTAATTCTATTCCAAATTCTACTTCCCGCTCGGGTGGTATCTCCGGTAAATCCTCCGGAAATACATCTCTAAATCTTGTACGAAAGGCACATCTTCTATTCTTGGCGACTCTTTTTTCTGAATCATGTACGCATGTCAAATAGGCCTTACATCCAGGTTGAATGAGCTTATGGGCTTCTTTAATTGAACATACTATAGGATTGCAATTCTTTTCCCCGTAAACAATTACATGTCTTTCGCTTGGTGATGTTAGTTGTATCTCTTTACGGAAACATATTACTTTAGCGTGGTGACGAGATAACCAATCCATTCCAATTACTACTTGGAATTCCCCCATCGATATGAGTATCAAATCAACAAAATAATCCTCGCCATCAACATTTAATTTGCATTCCCGACATATATCACAAACAACAAAACTTTTATTATTACCTACTTCTACTTCTATAGGCATAGGTAATTTTGTTAGTGTGAACAAAGGGTGTCGAATAAATCTATGTGAAACAAAGGACTTGTTTGCACCCGTATCAAATAAAACACGTGCGGGAATTGAATTTACGGTGAACATACCTGAAACCACATCGAGTTCATTTTTGGCCTCAGCTGCAGTTATGTGGAAGGATCTTGCCCTTGTCTTCGAAGTTTCATTCTCCGCATTGATTGCGTCCTTCTTTCCTACCAACTCCGGGCATTCGGACTTTTTATGACCCGGTTGGTAACACTTAAAACAAACCGATACTTTAGTAGGGAAATTTGAGGGTGCATGTCCTGTTTTTCCACACATGACACATGGTTTGTTTTTATAGAAACACTCACCCCTATGAGAGCGTCCACAAACTTTGCAACTAGGCGACCCCCTTTTACGTTTCCCTTCTTCGGAGGTTCATTTACCCTTTGTTTCTTTGTGGGACTTGGGTTTGCGTCCAGCGTCCTCCTCTCTCCTCTTTCAACTTGCTTTTTCAATTAAATTTCGCGCTCTCGCGCGACATTAACGATCTCCGTGAGATGTTCATACTTTGAGGGAGTCATAAACTCCTGATATTCTGCGCTCAGCATGTTATAGTAATAATAGATCTTCTGTTCTTCAGTTTGGACTAATTTATCACAAAACCTCAATTTGTCCAGGAAGATCCCCGTGATCTTGTCAATCGATTCGTCTTTCTGTCTTAGCTGAATAAATTCTTCCTTGGTTTTGTTCATTACAGCTTTTGGGCTATGATGTTTAAGGAAAGGCGCCTTAAATCTTCCCATGTCATGGTTCTGGTGGTTTCAATTCCCAGTTCCTTCTTGAGGTTATCCCACCAATCAATCGATTGACCCCTTAGTTGAGCGGTCCCGTAAGCTACGAAGTCAGTTGGGTCACAATGGGTTCATTCAAAAACTCCCTCAATATCACTTATCCATTGTTGACAAATGATTGGATCTACCTCTCCATTGTAATTCGGGGGCTTACATGCCATGAATTTGTTGTAAGGGTATGCCTTCCCTTCTTTAACCTTGCCTTTATCTTGATTGAGGCTTTCTTTGATTTTATTCATCCTTTCTTCTATTGTTGCTAACATCGTTGTTTGCAACCTTTCCATAAATTCAGGTAAGGCCGCTTCTAATGCTTTTCCGACTTCTTCGGAAATTTTTGCTTGTATCTCCTCCATCATGAGGGATACCGTATCAGCACCCGTTCCGTTAGACATCTCTTTTACTGAAATGTCCATAACAAGTAGGTAAATAATTTGTTTAATTATTTCAATATTATTATTATATGGAAATTGATACTCATCATTCGATATTACGTGTGATGTATTATTCTTGTTTGGTTGATTAAGTATATAACTTATCTCAACCATTTATATTTTGTGTATTTCCCGGGTTCGAGTGTATTAATAAAATCCTTCCATACACTTCAAATCATCTTCTTTTCTATTGAAATTCATTTCATAGTCACTTGTTACCGGATGTCTTGATCAAGCCTTGAACCGAACACATTTCGTCTTTAACCTGAAGCTCTGATTACCAACTTGAAACACCCATTTAACTTTTTTTATATATATTTTACTATTTGCATTAAAGGCTCCAAAATATATAAGTTATTAGTGGTGATTACAAACATCTTATATCTTAAAGATTTGTTCAAAACTTAGCTAGACACAAAAAAAACGGAAGCTTGGACATTGGATATGTTCGGTTCTTTAGCATGGCTTGATCTTCAACCGCACCTTACTTGCAGATCCTTTTTAAACTGAAAAATTTTAATTTATTAGTGATATAACCAATAAAGAAAATATATCTTAACATTTAAATTAAATTATTAAATTTTAAGATTTGAAATTTCTGCATGGCGTCAGCGACGGCATAAAGCCTCGTCGGCGACGTCACGTGAAACGTTACGTCGGATCATTGCTACTGTAGACAGTCGCATAGGGCGTCGGTACTAAGGTGGTGCGTCGGCGATGGCCAGTTGTGCCGTCGGCGACGACACCTCATTCTTCGGAATAGTTGTTCATAATTTACCCGTCTATTCCTTGATTTTAATGCATACAAACTTTTCTTTTTCCGATTTTGCCCTTTTATACCATTTTAACAAAGACGAGTATACATGTATCCTTTCCGGCATTCATTTAAACTCCATTATGACTCGTTTGGTTGTTTAACGAAATCCATCGTTTTATTCAACCAAACCATTGTCTATTTCCACATTTTGACCCGTTTGATTGTTTAACGAAATCCATCGTTTAATTCAACCAAACCATTATCTATTTCCTTATTTTGACCCGTTTGGTTGTTTACGAAATCCATCGTCTTATTCAACCAAACTATTATCTATTTCCTCATTTTGACCTGTTTGGTTGTTTAATGAAATCCATCGTTTTATTCAACCAAACCATTGTCTATTTCCACATTTTGACCCGTTTGGTTGTTTAACGAAATCCATCATCCATTTCCTCATTTTGACCCGTTTGGTTGTTTAACGAAATCCATCATTTTATTCAACCAAACCATTATCTATTTCTTTGATATCACCTGTTCGTTTCATTTGGGTGAAGTCCATCACTTGTGAATGAGGCGAATTTATCTAAGTTCGTTTCATTATTCACATTTATCACCACAAGAATCATAAGTAAAATCTTACGAAGCAATAAGCCACGTACCCTAAAGCTTTCCTTTCAAGCGCATGTCCGTCCCGGGTTGGCCACTTGACGCTTCACCCAATTTGCCTATAGAGTTCAATCCAATATGTCGTTTCGAACTAATAATACAACTAGGACATGTAATATTGTCGAAATCTCATTTACGTGATTCTTTCATACTTTTCAACCATTCATGATCATTTAAGCATTACCTCAAACACCTTGTGGGCAAGATTTACATACTACCTTTGTTAAGCCTATGATTTATCTAATAGCCATGTATTCTCATCTTTTCAAACCTGTATGTCTAGTATGTATAATTAACATCTAGAATTTAACATTTTAACATCAATACTACAATTTCACTATCACAATTCATGTGCTCATCATGTTTATCAAGACCCATTTAACACAAGCATTGTTAACCCTTCAAACACTTAAATTATAGCATTTTCATCACTAATTTCATCAAGGGTTTGTTTCAAAATATGAACACACTCCCAGCTATGCTTTAACACCTACAATTCATACTTGAATTGTAACTTGTGATGTTCATCAAATTTCATAACATCACTAAACATAAAGATTCAACATACCTTAGGATCTCCAAGCTTGGGTGATCACTAGTTTTAGTTCATGCGTTAACTTTAGGCTCGATTCCCCTTTTGATTTGAAGAAATTAAGAACAAAGGTCTTGGGAAGTTCTTCCCCTGGTTTTGGTCGACCAGAACACACACTTAGTATGTGTTTTTGGTGTTGTTTTTATTATTATCTTAGTAGTTTGGAAATTGACAACTATAGTTCCTCAAGGTTAGTTCTTGCCCATGATAGTTTATAACTTGATATTTTCAATTAATCCAATTCTTGTTACTAATTAGGTTAGTTTTCTTTTGGTGTTGTATAATAATACATATACATGTACACACTTACATATATACATATTTATACAGATTTAATATTTTTGGGGTGTTACAAGTCCACCCCCCTTAAAGGGGTTTCGTCCTCGAAACATGTATACGTACCAAAAAGCGAAGGACAAAGTCGTCTCATTTCCTCTTCCGACTCCCACGTGGTGTATGATCCCTTCCGATGCTCCCATTTGACCTTCACTTGGTCAATCTCCTTATTCCTTAATCCTTTGACCTTCCGATCGATGATTTGAATCTGCATCGATCTCAATAACACTATAGGGTACATATGCTCTTTCATCCGCTAAACATTTGCGGAGATGTGATACATGAAATGTGTTGTGTATCCTACTTAATTCGTCCGGAAGTTCTAGTTTGTATGCCACCTTACCCACTCGACTGACAAACTTAAATGGGCCAATATATCGTGGACTCAATTTGCCTCTTTTCCTAAATCGAATGACTCCTTTCCACGGGGATACCTTGATCATTACACTATCGCCTACTTGGAACTCGATAGGTCTTCGCCTTTTATCCGCATAGGACTTTTGTCCGTCCTGAGCCGCCTTTAAATGGGCTCGAATCGTATGTATTTTCTTATTGGTGACTTTAATTATATCTTTGTGAGCGAGTTCGCGAGGGCCTACTTCACCCCAACACACCGGGGTTCGGCATTTCCTACCATAAAGCATTTAGTATGGTGCCATTCCAATATTTGAATGATAACTATTGTTGTATGAAAATTCAACCACGGTAGGTAAGCTTGACAAAACTCTTTCGAATAATGATATTTTCAGTTTTTGTTACCAAAGTGCTCTCATTTTGAGTATTTTCATTGGTCGACTTTTACTTTCATAAACCTCATTATTTTGACCCATTTACAAAAATTCAACAAACAACTTGATATACTTATTATTCATTACAATATATATATATATATATATATATATATATATATATCCTCATTCTTCGGAATAGTTGTTCATAGTTTACACGTCTATTCCTTGATTTTAATGCATATAAACTTTTATTTTTCCGATTTTGCCCTTTTATCCCATTTTAACTAAGACGAGTATACATGTATCCTTTCCGGCATACATTTAAACTCCACTATGACTCGTTTGGTTGTTTAACTAAATCCATCATTTTATTCAACCAAACCATTATCTATTTCCACATTTTGACCTATTTGGTTGTTTAACGATATCCATCGTTTAATTCAACCAAACCATTATCTATTTACTTATTTTGACCCGTTTGGTTGTTTAACGAAATCTATCGTCTTATTCAACCAAACCATTATCTATTTCCTCATTTTGACCCGTTTGGTTGTTTAACGAAATCCCTCGTTTTATTCATCCAAATCATTGTCAAATAAACATAAACGCAAACCGGGTAATGGGTGCGTGAAATACTAGAATAATTAGCGCGGGTAATGGGTTGTAATTGGTTGCTCATAAGTGATGGTATTCACAAGAGTAAACCAAACAGGTCAAATAAACATAAATGTAAATGGGATAACGATGTGTGAAATACTAGAATAATGAGTCCGGATAATGGATTGTAATTGGTTGCTTATGAGTGATGGTATTCACAAGAGCTAACCAAACGGGTCAAATAAACATAAGCACAAACCGGGTAACAAAAGCGCGAAACACAAGATTAATAAGCTCGGGTAATGTGTTATAGTTTAAAAAAGTTAAGAAATGAATTCCGAATGATTAAACGAGTTTGAATTGAGATGGAAGAGTTTTGGTTGGAAAAGTGATAAAAATTTCCTAAGGTTGGGAATCTCCCAGCTCTAACAAACTTTCTGGAAAAGTGGCATGTCGCGTCGCACAACAGGCATACGTGATCACTTGTCAAAGGTCCGCGTCAACTGTACCCTATTGCATCGCACGACAGGTGTTATTCTTCTCTGTCGCATGACGGACTGACTAAAATACTGGCAACAATTTTATGTTTTCATTTATTTCGTTATATGGGTTCCTTTAATACGTTTATTGATGGCATAAACTAGTGTTTGGAATGATTAACGTGTCATAGGTGATGTTTAATTCTCATGATGGATGAAGATCGAGTCAAACGAAGAATCGAACACAATTTAAGATCAATGCTTCTATATTTTCTTTTGTTACTTATCTTTGCAAACTTAAAACTTTATGTATTTTGTAAAAACTAAACATTTACCTTTGTTGATGTTGTATTCTTATGAAGTTGGCATGTGTTACAAGATATTTTAAGATTGTATTAGAATAGGTCTTATAATCACCGATGATATCTGGTTCACCATCATCACTGGGCCACCATTGTCCTATCACTAAACACCGCCACCATCTGTCGATGTGAAACCCCCAAACGCACCACCGTCACCTACTCTGATGTCCACAACCAGCGTCACCAACATCAACTTTAACCGTTGTCATTGTTAACCCTAATAACCGTCGATGTCTCTGAATCCCACAACCAACACCACCGACCTTCGTCCTCAAGATAAGTTGACCAGCTGGAGACCATGGCCGGCACCCACTCCTATTGTCATCTCTCTCTCTAGTGGTAAAAGATAAGGTTAAAACAAAGGTTATAAGGGTTATATGTGAACACCAAACCAAACTGTTGTGGCAAAACTCAAGAATCAAATACTACACTGCCACAATAAGTTTGTCTATTATATATATATAATAATAATAATTATTATATAATGTATTTATGTAACCTTAGATATTGGATTCGTAGATATTGGAATTGTAAAACGTCTTGTACCATAGATATTGGATTTGTAGCAAATAAATGTATGCTTAAATGGTCCAAGCCCTTTGACCCGTGAGTACTGACCCGCCCGACCCACAAAATTCAGGTCCGATTCACTTTCTTCTGATCCGGTTCTCGGTTATGATATTTACAGTGTTCCAATTCTGGTTCATTTCTTACCCATGGAACACCCCCACTTAAAATTCTACTCTCCCTTTTCTCCCAAATTATAAATTCTCAATGCCAATTATATGACAACTTCCATAATTTGGAAGTTTTTTATGTCTTAAGAATCATATATTTCTTGTCTTCCAAATAGTACTTTATTGCATTTTTAAGATAAAGAGACGGTTCATTATACTAAAAAATAGATCTTAACTTATTGAAGTTAATAATTTGGGTTTGTGATAATTTAAAAAATACATATCTTTGTGATAAGATAACTCAAAAAAAAATGTGACTTCCGTTTACTGTTTCTATAATTATCTTTCGTTAACTGTTTCTAACATTATCAAAAGCTTGCGTTTGTTTTCAAGATTAATTAAATGACACTATTTTACTTTTATAACAAAAACATATAATAATCTAATTATAAATTATGACATGTGTGATTTTAGAGTTTCTATTAAAGTATTTTAATAGTTTAAATATAATTCTTGTGATGGTTGTTAATTTGCAGAAGTCATGTATGTTATGTTAATGGTGATACTAAATACATTTCTCTAATTACTTAATACATCTTTTTCCTCTCTTATATTTACGGGTGGAGTCCATAGAGGGCTGGTACTTTTCCTCTCATAAGGAGAGGTATAATTATTAATTAGAGGGACACATTTAGATCTCTCTTCCTGTCTTTTTTATACAGGTCATGTATGTTATGTTAAAGGGTATTGATTAAAGTATCTCTCTTCCTATCTTTTTTATTTATTAAACTTCCTCCTTAAACTTATTAAATCTATTATTTCTTCACTTTAATCTTTTGGTATTTAACATATCACCATTTTAACTTTTTCTTCATTTAATATCTCCCATAGGGGTGTTTTTCAGATTATTTATATGAGTTTTAGATTGTTCGAATCAAGCTAATCAATTCTTTTTTGTTTGGAAATTTAATGATAACCGAAGTAAATAACATTCAAATTCTGTCTTTTTTTTCTTTCTTGCAATTCATGCATTTCTTTCAAACATTCAAATTTTATCTTTCTTACAATTTATACATATCTTTCAAACATTCAAATTCTATCTTTCTTTTTTGGAATTTTACACAATTGCATTCTACCTTTCATTCTTGTTGTTCATTCATACCCTTCCTTTATTATGAAATGCTCTCGATTACCCAAGAGTCTTACATCCTCCTTTCCCCTTTTGCTCATGTGCTTTGAGATCTATTTTGGACCTTGGTTCATCCATACTTAAATCAAATCTTACACGCAGCTGAAGTCCAAACCAGCTCTTCATGTCTAAGTATGAAATAAACTTAATTTTATTATTTTAACGACTTTTACATGTGGCTATACCCTCCATCGGATATTAGTCATTTTGGTGCAAGATGGTCGAGAGGATACATATTACTTGTTTACTCTAATACATATATTGTTTTATACTAATTAGGAGTCATTTTTGGGATGGATGTGGGGCACCCGTAATTGAAACAAATAAAGTGGACCACAACAAGCAAGAATCGTAACAACAAGTTTGATGATGGTACGTTTTTTTCTAATCAAAACTAGTAACATTATATGTATAATTACTCACAGTTTAGTGGTTGTGTGCTACGACTCTTCGGCACACATCAGTACTCTTGTTAATTAACAGATGTATAATGAAAATGTTATACCCTTATAGCATTTTTCATGTCAGAACTTTTTTTATAAACTCACACATTTTTTTTGGTAAAATCTCACCTCATACTTGCTTATGCCCCTAAAATGTGGGAGGAGAGTGCTGGAGGCAGGAAGAAAGGCTGTCCTGCGCCTTTGGTACCCGTCACAATCCATATTATGCCGTTACCAGTGACCCCGTATTAAAATAAAAACTAGAGTCGGATATTTAGACGGTACGAAGGGCTATGGCGGCACACAGAGAAGCGACGATGCAAGTACTGATCTGAGCGACTATGGAAGAAGTATTGCGCTCAAAGGAGTGAGGACTTACCATGACCGACACTTGTGATGACCCTCGCGGTTTGGTTGGCTAAATTTTTCATAGTAGAAAGTTATATACCAGTGATGATGCCGTACCGATGTTGTGATGAAGTGAATCTTTTCCAGTGAATACCATTTGTGTTGGTATTATCGGAACCACTATTGATATTTGTTTTTATAATTTTCGATCGATGTAAAATACATACTGATATCCTTTTGGACAAATTACAACTTTATTATTTGGTTTTTCTCTTTCCATTACTATAGCGAGTACTAGTATTGCACCGAAAGCGTAATGAACCAAAACACTACCGATCAAATTCACATAATAAAGCGCAAGAGAATTCCACTAAGTTATATGTTATAATCTTTGTAAAAGATAATAAAATATATACAAATTATTTGAGTGCAAAAAATATGAAAGTAAATAAAAGTCGTAAATGTTAGGTTTCCTTACGTCCTTCTTACCATTTAGTTCTTTCATTTTGTAAATTTGACAACCCTAGAATTCCAATCAATGATTAGTCGTATGGATTATATAATTTTAATTTATTCCAATTTATATGCAACTTTTTTTCCAACAAGTTGGCCAGAAGAAACAAAAGAAGATTGATATTTTTCCTCACTTATTAGTATATTTTATTCGTTAAATTTTGTAATATTTTTAATCTTGTTTTATTTGTGTTCTCGTCAATTAACGTTTGAGTAAAATGAACTTATTTCCAAAACTGCGACATAGAATATAGTAAAATAATCACACATGCTCCAATAAATTAAACCATGATGAAAATTAAATATTTAGCAAAAAATCACATTGCCTGTACATAATTAAACCATGATGAAAATTAAATATTTAGCATAAAAATCACATTGCATGTGCAATACTACCTTTGGGGGGTCGTGATTTAATTTGTCAAATGGGAGCTAATGTGGCTACACTAAATTGACCAAGTGATTAAAACCATGATTGATTTTATGTGATGGTTATATTGTTGGTCCGCTTTTGTTTTAACCTTAAAGTCCCACTTCTAACCGATGACTTTAGCTTCAAGTGGCAATCAAGTAAATTCCTACGTAGTATTTTTGCGTATAGAATCGAGCTCGGTTCGCACTGGTTTCATCCATCCCTGTCATCCGACCCTGCAGCTGGGCTAGTAGCCACCGCTGTTTACGCCCCAATCAGTGGGCATGTTGGGCCGTTTCCACCATCACTAGACACTAGCTGACCCGTTGTTATTCGAGCCAGTTTCTGAGTTCGGGTCAATTCCACTGGGTTCGGTGTTGACTGATCCCACACTTGTATCAACAATACCGTCTAGATAACCAGAACATACCTGATGCTAGACTATCCTCCTCAACATTCCTGCTAGATTTAACACAATATGATTCGCGCTCTTCATCAAATTCTGCGTCCCCATCTCGGCACACAACAATTTTTGGGTTGTTGGGTTATATAAATGATGCGTCGTAGAACACGAATCACTTCCAAGGTAAATTACACGAGTCAAACGATTGTCTAGTTTTGTAAAATGAACAACCACAAGTTTCGTATTACCTAAGTAACCGAACAACTTCTTGAAGTATTGAAGATCGGGCTTCGTACAATTTAACATCTCGTAAAGTTTCGTGTCTTTTAGAGCTCATGTAGAAGTTTTGTGACTAACATAGGTTGAATGCCTCAACGCTTCTCCCCACAAATAGTTTGAAACTTGTCTCGCTTTTAACATACTCTAAGTCATCTCCATGAAAGTGTATAAAAGTGTGATTATGCCTCTCCTCCACACCATTTTGTTGAGGTGTGTATGGAGCGGTTAGATGTCGAATGATTACTCTAACGTATTTTAATCATAACATAACTAAAAAACTGATTATAAACTTTTGAAAAATTCATGACTCAAATCATTTGTATATACTAATCAAACTTGATAGCCAAGCTAACCTATTTCAACACAAATCAACTAGCTAAGTAATAGGAGATAAACCTACTTATTTAATACGTGTCCCTTAATCCAACCAACTTGTAGACTAAGTTACATTAAACCGATCCACTAATTAATCAACCCATTTATTAATTGATTCGGCCAATCTGATCCAACATGATGGGTTAGCAATTACTTCCAAATATCACCCCCAAAGTTTTTACTTAAAAAGTGGGTCCTCAACTCCAAACATGTCTTAATTGCCTTGATTCTCTTAGAAATCCTCTTGATCTCTAGTTGTATTTTTTGGCTCCTTTCTATCTTGAACATTCTTGCGAACTTGTACCCTGACTAGTCCTTTGTTCATAAGAACTCTACCATCATTGACTCGGCTATGATCTTGAGGAAAACTAGTGATGTGTTGCAAACACATCCTATTATCCTATTATGGTGTTTTGTAGGTTAAAATGTGCAAACAGGGCTTAAACGAGCTAATATGGTGAAAGAACAAGCACAGGACTGGAACTGATTGACAAAAGATAATTTTCTGGCCAAATGGCCTTTAGGTGCATCGCGAAGGATGTATAGGGCCCGCGTTGCGTATCTCCTTAGTGGAGAATTTAGCCCAAAAATTTAAAGGTATCCTAATTTTTTTTGGGTTAGTGATAGACTGGTATCCTTTGTATAAAAAAAGTACACTACGTAGATAGAGTTGAAAGATATTATTACATGTACTACGGAGACGGAGTCGAGGGGTAACATGAACTCTCCTGCTGATACACTACCTCCACCCATCTAGTGGTATTTAGAGTGCAAAAGTCCTAAATGCCCTTGAAGTTCCCGTTATTTACCTCGGAAGCCACCCTTCGTATCACGTATCATATAATGCCCTTGAAGTTCCCTTTAATTACCAAAAAACCAGCACAATTTTTTGGATTTGGATTCATTAATGCGGCAGAATGGTTATATGTTATGTGTTGTAATTTATTACAAACACCTTAGATAACCTAGTGTGATATATTATTAAATAAACAATTATGATGGATGTAAGAATTTGTTTCTATAGTTACAATTTTTATTGGTCATGTTTATCACAACCAAACATTAGTAGTTTTAGGATAGGTTGCGATGGTCGATTTGGGTCGTGACAAACTGAATCAATAAAGTCTAAACAATTTTGGTAGTGGTATAGGTTATCTGTTTTATATCTTAAGTTGTGCCGAGTGTCAGCACTCTACTGATATCATGACGGACCAAACTTATATTGTCCCAACAATGTCGGTAACACATCAATTCCGACTCAAGAGACTTACTTTATGGTTTTCGATCGAATCCCATATTGATATTATTTTGGGCATCTCATAACTTTATTTTGGGGTTTTTATATTCCGGCTAATATAATGAGTGCTGGTACCATGATAAACCAAACCGATATCGTCCGAGTTTCTATGAATGAAGAAACCCTACTAGTTATATTTATTATTATACATATTCTACATATTATACATATTAATTTTAACTGATGATGAACAGTAGGATTAATTTTAAATATATTAAATTGTGTTTTAAATATCACCCTCATACTTGCTTATGCCCCTAAAATGTGGGAGGAGAGTGCTGGAGGCAGGAAGAAAGGCTAACTCTGCGCCTTTGGTACCCGTCACAATTCATATTGTGCTGTTACCAGTGACCCCGTATTAAAATAAAAACTAGAGTCGGATATTTAGACGGTACGAAGGGCTATGGAGGCACACAGAGAAGCGACGATGCAAGTACTGATCTGAGCGACTATGGAAGAAGTATTGCGCTCAAAGGAGTGAGGACTTACCATGACCGACACTTGTGATGACCCTCGCGGTTTGGTTGGCTAAATTTTTCATAGTAGAAAGTTATATACCAGTGATGATGCCGTACCGATGTTGTGATGAAGTGAATCTTTTCCACTGAATAACATTTGTGTTGGTATCATCGGAACCACTATTGATATTTGTTTGTATAATTTTCGATCGATGTAAAATACATACTGATATCCTTTTGGACAAATTACAACTTTATTATTTGGGTTTTCTCTTTCCATTGCTATAGCGAGTACTAGTATTGCACCGAAAGCGTAATGAACCAAAACACTACCGATCAAATTCACATAATAAAGCGCAAGAGAATTCCACTAAGTTATATGTTATAATCTTTGTAAAAGATAATAAAATATATACAAATTATTTGAGTGCAAAAAATATGAAAGTAAATAAAAGTCGTAAATGTTAGGTTTCCTTACGTCCTTCTTACCATTTAGTTCTTTCATTTTGTAAATTTGACAACCCTAGAATTCCAATCACTGATTAGTCGTATGGATTATATAATTTTAATTTATTCCAATTTATATGCAACTTTTTTTCCAACAAGTTGGCCAGAAGAAACAAAAGAAGATTGATATTTTTCCTCACTTATTAGTATATTTTATTCGTTAAATTTTGTAATATTTTTAATCTTGTTTTATTTGTGTTCTCGTCAATTAACATTTGAGTAAAATGAACTTATTTCCAAAACTGCGACATAGAATATAGTAAAATAATCACACATGCTCCAATAAATTAAACCATGATGAAAATTAAATATTTAGCAAAAAATCACATTGCCTGTACATAATTAAACCATGATGAAAATTAAATATTTAGCATAAAAATCACATTGCATGTGCAATACTACCTTTGGGGGGTCGTGATTTAATTTGTCAAATGGGAGCTAATGTGGCTACACTAAATTGACCAAGTGATTAAAACCATGATTGATTTTATGTGATGGTTATATTGTTGGTCCGCTTTTGTTTTAACCTTAAAGTCCCACTTCTAACCGATGACTTTAGCTTCAAGTGGCAATCAAGTAAATTCCTACGTAGTATTTTTGTGTATAGAATCGAGCTCGGTTCGCACTGGTTTCATCCATCCCGGTCATGCGACCCTGCAGCTGGGCTAGTAGCCACCGCTGTTTACGCCCCAATCAGTGGGCATGTTGTTATTCGAGCCAGTTTCTGAGTTCGGGTCACTTCCACTGGGTTCGGTGTTGACTGATCCCACACTTGTATCAACAATACCGTCTAGATAACCAGAACATACCTGATGCTAGACTATCCTCCTCAACATTCCTGCTAGATTTAACCCAATATGATTCGCGCTCTTCATCAAATTCTGCGTCCCCATCTCGGCACACAACAATTTTTGGGTTGTTGGGTTATATAAATGATGCGTCGTAGAACACGAATCACTTCCAAGGTAAATTACACGAGTCAAACGATTGTCTAGTTTTGTAAAATGAACAACCACAAGTTTCGGATTACCTAAGTAACCGAACACCTTGAAGTATTGAAGATCGAGCTTCGTACAATTTAACATCTCGTAAAGTTTCGTGTCTTTTAGAGCTCATGTAGAAGTTTTGTGACTAACATAGGTTGAATGCCTCAACGCTTCTCCCTACAAATAGTTTGAAACTTGTCTCGCTTTTAACATACTCTAAGTCATCTCCATAAAAGTGTATAAAAGTGTGATTATGCCTCTCCACCACACCATTTTGTTGAGGTGTGTATGGAGCGGTTAGATGTCGAATGATACTCTAACGTATTTTAATCATAACATAACTAAAAAACTGATTATAAACTTTTGAAAAATTCATGACTCAAATCATTTGTATATACTAATCAAACTTGATAGCCAAGCTAACCTATTTGAACACAAATCAACTAGCTAAGTAATAGGAGATAAACCTACTTATTTAATACGTGTCCCTTAATCCAACCAACTTGTAGACTAAGTTACATTAAACCGATCCACTAATTAATCAACCCATTTATTAATTGATTCGGCCCAATCTGATCCAACTTGATGGGTTAGCAATTACTTCCAACTATCACCCCCAAAGTTTTTACTTAAAAAGTGGGTCCTCAACTCCAAACATGTTTTAATTGCCTTGATTCTCTTAGAAATCCTCTTGTTCTCTAGTTGTATATTTTAGCTCCTTTCTATCTTGAACATTCTTGCGAACTTGTACCCTGACTAGTCCTTTGTTCATAAGAACTCTACCATCATTGACTCGGCTATGATCTTGAGGAAAACTAGTGATGTGTTGCAAACACATCCTATTATCCTATTATGGTGTTTTGTAGGTTAAAATGTGCAAACAGGGCTTAAACGAGCTAATATGGTGAAAGAATGAGCACAGGACTGGAACTGATTGACAAAAGATAATTTTCTGGCCAAATGGCCTTGAGGTGCATCGCGAAGGATGTATAGGGCCCGCGTTGCGTATCTCCTTAGTGGCGAATTTAGCCCAAAAATTTAGAGGTATCCTAATTTTTTTTGGGTTAGTGATAGACTGGTATTCTTTGTATAAAAAAATTACACTACGGAGACGGAGTCGAGGGGTAACATGAACTACTCCTGCTGATACACTATCTCCACCCATCTAGTGGTATTTAGAGTGCAAAAGTCCTAAATGCCCTTGAAATTCCCGTTATTTACCTCGGAAGCCACCCTTCGTATCACGAATCGTATAATGCCCTTGAAGTTCCCTTTAATTACCAAAAAACCAGCACAATTTTTTGGATTTGGATTCATTAATGCGGCAGAATGGTTATATGTTATGTGTTGTAATTTATTACAAACACCTTAGATAACCTAGTGTGATATATTATTAAATAAACAATTATGATGGATGTAAGAATTTGTTTCTATAGTTACAATTTTTATCGGTCATGTTTATCACAACCAAACATTAGTAGTTTTAGGATAGGTTGCGATGGTCGATTTGGGTCGTGACAAACTGAATCAATAATGTCTAAACAATTTTGGTAGTGGTATAGGTTATCTGTTTTATATCTTAAGTTGTGCCGAGTGTCAGCACTCTACTGATATCGTGACGGACCAAACTTATATTGTCCCAACAATGTCGGTAACACATCAATTCCGACTCAAGAGACTTACTTTATGGTTTTCGATCGTTTCCCATATCGATATTATTTTGGACATCTCATAACTTTATTTTGGGGTTTTTATATTCCGGCTAATATAATGAGTGCTAGTACCATGATAAAGCAAACCGATATCGTCCGAGTTTCTATGCATGAAGAAACCCTAATTGTTATAATTACTATTATACATATTATACATATTAATTTTAACTGATGATGAACATTAGGATTAATTTTAAATATATTAAATTGTGTTTTAAATATACTAAAGTGTGTTATTTACAACCGATGATTAAGACTAGGATTAATTTTAAATATTAAATTGTGTTTTAAATATATTAAGGTGTGTTGTATTTCTTTGGTTAAAACAATTTACATGAAATATAAATATATTAGACTATTCATAATGGCTAATATTTTCTAAGGGGTATTTTCAGCCATATCAGCATTATAACATTCCTTTAAAAATGTGTAATGGTTAACGCTCATAAATGCTCTTTCAATCATTATTTTCTATTTCGTTTTCTCTCCATTGGGCAATATAGTAGAAACGTCTCTTCTTCTTCATGCTCCTATAACGCCCAGAGAGGCGGTGTTGGAGGCGTTATCAAGCCCATTTACGCCTCTATAATATCCATTACGCATGACCTTAAAGTGTGTCTTCTCCTTTGTTCAACATAACGATTCACATGAAACATATGTCAAGTCTTTCTAATCTCTCGCTAATCATGTTTTTATTATATTTTAAAACCAAAAAATCTTCCGTTTTTATTAGTTAAATGCCTTTTAAGAAACTAGGATTTATGATTTTCTATAAACTTTTATAAAATTTGAATATATCATACGTCGTACTTACTTTTATCTACATTTCATTAAAAGTTTTGTTTAAAATTGAAGCGTCAAATAAAATTGACCTTTTTCTGTTTTTTTATCATGATGAACCGATACCGTGCAAACAACTTCTTTAACGATATAGAGTATCTTTTTTATATCGTAAGCTATAGCAAAGTGTTGGTACCGTGACGAACCGAACTAATATCGTCCCAACAATATTGGTAATATGTTGATTCCAACCAAACAAGATACTCACTTTTATGGCTATTTATTGATGTAAAACACGTGTCTATATACATTTGGGCACATAGTGACTAATTTTGGGTTTTATCTTTCAGTTGCCATAACGAGTGCCAGTAACGTACCAATACCCTAATAAATCAAACTGATATCAACCGAATTCTTGCCGCAACACGCGGGGAGAATTCTACTAGTTTGTATGAAAATACAGGCAGAGTTTATGAATATTGATTAAAATTTTAAGTTTGACCAAAGGTGACCTTAAATAACAATTTTGATTAATTATTTGACCACATTAAAATGTCATCGAGCTCATTTTAGTGAATTTTTGAACGAACATGTCACATAGGGTTTGAAATTAACAAGTCAAGTACACTATGAATGCCCTAACCAAATTTGGTTAAAGTTTGGTAAACTAGAGTTGAGTTGGTCATGTCAGTAAGGAAATTGGTAATAAAACAAATCAAAGATAATCACCGTGAAACTTAGCTTTTATTGTAATCTTAATGAACCTTAAGTGTCAAAGCATATAGAATATATCAAAACTTCTTTCATAACCATGTGTTCACTAGATTTTGTATAATCACGTCTATTTTGTATATTCGATTAAGTTGGTAGTTATTAATAGTCACTACAAGGAAATTTACTATTATCGAAGGACAATATCCATCAGTAATTAACAAGGGATCAACGACAGATCCCATAAAAACCATATAAATGATTCTAAAAAAAACCCTACAAATACCTGTTGATAATAGCCGATATAGGCAGAAGAAAAAGAATTTTACTATCAGTTATTCTCCAAAAGAAACATCCGAGGGTAATTACTGACAGATTGTTGATGGATCATCGACCCGGTTAACATTCTAGATGAGATATTGGTGAGACTGATTTGGTCATCTTCGGTTGAAATCGTTTATGATCAAGTATTGGTTACTGATTCTTCGTTAGCGGCGAATATTAGATTTCGGATAAGATTTTTGTCGCAATTGCTCAAGTGTTGTCAGTTGGAATTCGTTTTCGACAAATTGTCTCGTCGGTAATTCTTTATTACTTCTAGAGGTAATGTTACAAATAATGTTTCTTGGCCGCCTTTAAAGTCATTGTCAGACGCAAGAAGTCTCTTCATTCGATGATTGATGAATATATATCTTTTATGAACCTCCTGATTTTCAAATGCATTCCATCGTTTCCAAATGTACCAGCCTTTTGATATGTATTCTTTCTCAAATACCAATACATGTTAGAAATCAAGTGACGGGCACATGTTTATCACGAAAAAAAAAAACAAAATAAAAAAACATGACGATATAATGTGGTTCAGTTTTGATGTGAAACCTACGTCCACGAATGCAACAAGGTTTCTCTTTCTTTAGGTGCTCAAAGATCACATTGACATCGTTTATATTAATAGAGACTAACTAGGATTAATTACTTGTTAAACAAGAAACAAAATTAGGAACAAGTAGGTCGGCCCATTCTCCTTTGTTCTCCTTGTCGCCACTTAAGCCGATAAGAAAAGTGATAGAGAATAGAATAGAATCCGTGCCTCCATTCATTTGATTGTGTACAATACATAGAATCCAATCTTGACCTATTCTAGGTATGATGTTAATCACAATAATTACAAATAATGATTATAGTCTAAATCATAGTCTATTATACCCTCGCAGTTGAAGCTGGAGGTGAACAAATGCTTAGACTGGATCTGAAATCTTCAAACAGTTGACGTGGGAGACCTTTGGTGAATATATCTGCAATTTGAAAGCGTGATGCCACTGGTGAACACTCACGAGCCCGCGTTGGACTTGTTCTCGGACAAAATGAATATCAAGTTCAATGTGCTTGGTCCGTTGGTGCTGAATGGGATTCCCGGATAAGTAGACGGCACTGACATTATCACAGTACACAATTGTGGCTTTAGACGGCAGGTGATGTAATTCAAGAAGTAGATTTCGTAACCAACAAATTTCAGCTACAACATTAGCAACACCTCTGTATTTGGCTTCTGCACTCGACCTAGAAACTGTGGGTGTAAGTCCCGTTAAGCTGGATCTAACACTGATATCACACAATCACCAAAGATGGGCGGAATCCAAACTTGGTGATCTTCAAGAAAACCGAAACGATGAAGAACAATAACGAATTCACTTAACACCTTGCACACGATTCTATTACTTGAACAAGCAAAACCGTCTGGTACAAGATGATAGTTCTCTCTAGAGAAATCTCTAAAGTCTTCCAAAGTTCTCACCCTAGCAATGTCATAACATTCTATTTATACCTTGGGTAAGGCATAACCTTAATGGGCTTGCCTATGGGCTTGCCTGACCCACATGGCCTATGGCATGCCTAAATGACCTATAAAGGTCCAAACCTAACACAAACTAACCTAGTTAAGCCCAGTTAGCTACCTTAGACTCTTGCGTATATTTGATACTTCAGTCTCACATTTATAGGACCTAACAATCTCCCCTAGACTGATGCATCAAATTGTCTTCATAGTGCAAATTGAGCAACGTCTTCAACAGAATCTATGGTTGTCGCTATGCTGTAAGTATTGTGGAAGTCAGTCTCATACTTTTAGTACCTCACTCTTCAACAAACTCTCAGCATTAGGTATCTTTCTTCTGCTGTTGTGGTTAGCTTCATATCAGGATCTCGATCAGCTTTGCTTGAAACATCTTTGTCAAAAAGAATGCGAGTGGAGGAACCTCAGCAGCTCTTTTCTTCTTCAATCTTTCTCTTTCAAGCAAGCAGGTTCACAGGTACTTCTTCAAATGCACTATCACTGTCAGATGATGATTGGAATTTGGTTCTTCTAACTCAGGTACACTTTGCTGTTGTGATGCTTCATGCTTTGTCGGCAACTAACAGCTCTCAATTTCAGTAACCCCTGTTTCTTGATCTAAATCAAGATCTGCACAATTCTCTCAGAAATTTATAAGCAAACATTCTTATGTAACAGGGAGAGTACCACATGAACACCTGATACATCTAAGTCCTTGTACTCAGATCAAAATTCAAATTTCTTTCATCATCTGATAATTAGCCAAATCTTCAAGAACGATTAATAATTTTTTAATAAAACAAATAAAACACTTTATTTTTGGATTTTTAAATTTTCTATTTTTTTAAATTTATTTTTGTTGTATTTTTTAAATATAAGAATATAAACAGAAACACAAATAAACAAAGAAACTAACTCAATAGTTACAACTATACAATTACAATGGGATCAAAATCGTTTTCAGGCAGACCAATGAACACTTTTCGGTGCGAACTTATTCAGACTGGTCTATGCGATTGCCAATATGTTTGTCCACTTAAACTTTAACGCTCAACTTTTATTTTTCAACTTCGTGATATGCTTAAGGTAGTATTATACTATAATATCTATGTGTCCCATACCACGACATACCCCCGCGATCAAGGTAAGCACAACGATTCATCGTAACAGGTGAGTATACTGAGATCATCATTTATCTTTTACAACGTCAGGGTATTGGTGAACAGGTCAGTACTTCCGTACAGCAGAGAGACCAATAGTTTCTGACGAGTGTTAGGCATATACCTTATGTGGTATGTTTGGATTCATGGAATTTTCTCATAATGAGATTTCCTTTCTTTTAAGGTTTTGGCCCTTCAACTTTGGCTCTTTTAAGAATATCCTGACTGTGCCTAGGTCTGTATATAATCTGGATGCAACAGAAGGACAGCCAAGATATTCCCGGATGACTCAACAGCATAAAGACCCGAAACCTCAGATGTTGGTTATCTATCAACACAAGATTTAAGATCATAAAATCATACGCCAATGGTATGTTACCACAAGATACATAGTTCCTTATGTTTATATCACTTAGTATCTTATAATCACTTTGAGCGTAAAGCCTATCGACATATCACATTAGATCCTAGTCTTTTTAGCTACAACACCTTACATGTGTCAGTCACGCCCTTTATCACGAATATTCATTTCATTTCCCATGACTTTTTATTTTTGTATTTTTCTGTTTTTCAAATAATGTTTTTGTATTTTTCTAATTTTCTCCCCCTCAAACAATACCCCTAAATTTGTGCATCATACTTTATGCACAAGTTTACCTAATAAAGAAAACATATACACAAAGGTTTACACAAAATGAAAAGGAAAATATTTTTGTTGTTTTTGCTTAACCGTTCCGTCATTGGATTAAAAACTAATCAATTTTAAAATTTAAGCACGAATATCAAATTGTACCTTTTCGCTGATCTTGTTTAACGTCATCTCCTCCAAAGGAAACATCACAATCGAAATTTTTTTAACCTTTTTGCAACAGTGAGATGTTATCCTTCATGTCCCTGGAATAACCGCTACCAACATTCCAGAGATTATCAACAGCTCCTCCTTGGCTGTTCTTGAGAAAATAAAGAGATTAGTAAGACAATGGGACCCAGGCCATCGTGGTCCTGGTTTCCCTAAAGCATCAAAATAAGACACTTCTTGAAGACACAAGTCCCCTTTTGTTTCAAGGATTGGTGATGTTGCTGCTGATTTGGATTTGGATTTGGGTTTCCATATCTGTTTCATATTAACAAGCGTGGTTGTTGCCTTTGATTGAGCAACTCAGGTTTAGTCATTTTAGAAATAGATTTTTGTTTCTGAACAACCTTGCGTTTGTTTTTGGCAACATTCCAATCCCCATCAGATGGTTTAACCTTGGAATTTACATTCTTCATTGCCTTAGGAGATGATACCTTCATCGACTTGGAATGATTGTTATTCTTTAGTGTAACCTTCTGATTTTTAGCATTACACGGAACATGGGAATCGCGTGTACAGTTTCGAGCAATGTGACCAGGAATGCCGCAATTGAAGCACGTTTGTTTCTTCACATATAAAACATTCTGATCAGCCTCTTGTAGGCCTTGAAGGATGAGATGATCCCTTCTGTGCTCGCCTTCCTTGCACGTTTCTTGCATACGAAGATGAATTTAGATGTTTGTACTTGTCGTTTGCAAGGGCCTTCTTCTGTTGTGGAGATTTCTTTGGATTCTTCTTCTTTTGTTTAGACTGCAAGTCTTGTTCAGAAATCTCCCCAACCTTTCCAAAAGCTTTGCTAGCACGATCAAAAGCATATTTTTCGCATTTGCCATTAAAGACCGGCTTAGCAAAAGCATTTTTCACAGCACCAGCCTTTTGAGGGCTATTGCTGCCCACTGATGATCTTGAAGAACGTGATTGTCCTTGACGTTTGGACTTCTGTTTTCTTCGTCTCCGATTTGCTCTTTTCTGCTCTTTTAGATTGCTCTGAATCTTTTCATCAGTAGCAGAAGGTTCAGATTGTTCAGATTGCGCACTTGGAGCCTTGTTCACATTAGCTCTCTCTTCATCAGCTGACTCATTAGAAGAGTCAACAGCACCATATGGTTCCCTTGCGTCTGGTGTATAATCACTGGGTTTGTCGTACACCTGTGCTTTCTAATATCTTCTTCGGTTTCAGGCATTGTTGTGTAGCTGTGATTATACAGTGGGGCAATTGATTGAATCCCAAACCCTTCCCTTTGTTCCCCTTTTTATGCTAGCTGCAGATTGCACACGTCTTGAACAAGTTTGCTAGATGTATCAAACTTCTTTATATTAACCTCGTTTTGTTGATATTTTCCAATAAGAAGTCCCAGCTCAACTCTTACCAAGTCGCATTCCATGGTTTTTTATTCTAATCTGGTTTTGTAATCATGGACCCAACATTTCTGTTGATTTACGTCCAGGTGAAGCTGAGCTATATCTTTGTTTTGTGCTTCAACATTTTCTTTGAGTAACTTGTTGCTTTCTCGAAGGCTGATGCACTGAGCCATTACATTGTTGTATTCATCGGTTATGTTTGAACTTGAGGTTCAGTGCACAAAAGATAGTTGACTGTGTCAATAGACGAGCTAGATTGTCAGCGTTAGTTTGAACTTGAGGTCGAGTTTGGGGTGCTGGGCTGCTGATTGCTGCATCCGGGGCTGTTGATTTCTGTTCGGACACTTCTTCAGGATGAGACTCTGTAGATATTGCATATCGATCTTGGAGATCTTGGAATGATTGTAAATGATCCCACAACCAAGAAACAAAGGAGTCGTTATCATCACCCAAGAAGCTATCCATCGCATTTCTTACTTCCTCTTTACGCCCCCCACATTCAAGCAAAAGCATCACATAGTTAGCAACCGGATCAACATTGTAGTCTCCGATAAACTCATTCAGCTTTTCTTTCGCTTCATCCCGCAGGCTCGGGTTTTGATTTTGTGCTGAACTGAGAGCTATGTTCGAGTGCTGAGCTTGGGCTGCAAACATCTTCGGATAGTCGAAACCAGACCGGTAAACACGATAAAAAATGTCCGAAAACTGTTTTTACCAAAATGTACCGTTAGACTCGTCTCGACGATACGATTCCAACGATATATACTATCCGATGATGAGTTTAAGAATTTTCGTGCCTTAAATATATTAAATTGTATTTTAAATATATTAAAGTGTGTTATTTACAACTGATGATTAACTGCAAATATTGTGTTTTAGATATTTTAAGGTGTGTTCTATTTCTTTGGTTAAAACAATTTACATGAAATATAAATATATTAGACTATTCATAATGGCTAATATCTTCTAAGGGTATTTTCAGCCATATCAGCATTATAACATCCTTTTAAAAATGTGTAATGGTTAACGCTTATTAATGCTCTTTCAATCATTATTTTTCATTTCGTTTTCTCTCCATTGGGCAATATATTAGAAACGTCTCTCCCTCTTCATGCCCTTATAACGCCCAGAGAGACGGTGTTGGAGGCGTTATCAAGCCCATTTACGCCCCTATAATACTTATTAAGCATGACTTTAAAGTGTGTATTCTCCTTTGTTCAACATAGCGATTTACATGAAACATATGTTGAGTCTTTCTAATCTCTCGCTAATCATGTTCTTATTATATTTTAAAACCAAAAAATCTTCCGTTTTTATTAGTTAAATGCCTTTTAAGAAACTACGATTTATGATTTTCTATAAACTTTTATAAAATTTGAATATACCATACGTCGTACTTAGTTTTATATACGTTTCATTAAAAGTTTTGTTTAAAATTGAAGCGTCAAATAAAATTGACCTTTTTCTGTTTTTTTATCATGATGAACCGATACCGTGCAAACAACTTCCTTAACGATATATAGTATCTTTTTTATATCGTAAGCTATAACAAAGTATTGGTGTCGTGACGAACCGAACTAATATCGTCCTAACAATGTCGGTAATATGTCGATTCCAACCAAACAAGATACTCACTTTTATGTTTTTTTATTGATGTAAAACACGTGTCTATATACTTTTGGGCATATAGTGACTAATTTCGGGTTTTATCTTTCAGTTGCCATAACGAGTGCCGGTAAAGTACCAACACCCTAATAAATCCAGTCGACATCAACCGAATTCCCGCCGCAACACGCGGGGAGAATCCTACTAGTTTGTATGAAGATACAGGCAGAATTTATGAATATTGATTAAAATTTTAAGTTGACCAAAGGTTGCCTTAAATAACAATTTTGATTAATTATTTGACCACATTAAAAGGTCATCGAGCTCATTTTGGTGAATTTTTTAACGAACATGTCACATAGGGTTTGAAATTACCAAGTCAAGTACACTATGAATATGCCATAACCAAATTTGGTTAAAGTTTGGTAAACTAGAGTTGAGTTGGTCATGTCAGTAAGGAAATTGGTAATAAAACAATTCAAAGATAATCACCGTGAAACTTAGCTTTTATTGTAATCTTAATGAACCTTAAGTGTCAAAGCATATAGAATATATCAAAACTTCTTTCATAACCATGTGTTCACTAGATTTTGTATAATCACGTCTATTTTGTATATTCGATTAAGTTGGTAGTTATTAATAGTCACTACAAGGAAATTTACTATTATCGAAGGACAATATCCATCAGTAATTAACAAGGGATCAACGACAGATCCGATAAAAACCATATAAATGATTCTAAAAAAAACCCTACAAATACCTGTTGATAATAGCCGATATAGGCAGAAGAAAAAGAATTTTACTATCAGTTATTCTCTAAAAGAAACATCCGAGGGTAATTACTGACAGATTGTTGATGGATCATCGACCTGGTTAACATTCTAGATGAGATATTGGTGAGACTGATTTGGTCATCTTCGGTTGAAATCGGTTATGATCAAGTATTGGTTAGTGATTCTTCGTTAGAGGCGAATATTAGATTTCGGATAAGATTTTTGTTGCAATTGCTCAAGTGTTGTCAGTTGGAATTCGTTTTCGACAAATTGTCTCGTCGGTAATTCTTTATTACTTCTAGAGGTAATGTTACAAATAATGTTTCTTGGCCGCCTTTAAAGTCATTGTCAGACGCAAGAAGTCTCTTCATTCGATGATTGATGAATATATATTTTTTATGAACCTCCTGATTTTCAAATGCATTCCATCGTTTCCAAATGTACTAGCCTTTTGATATGTATTCTTTCTCAAATACCAATACATGTTAGAAATCAAGTGACAAGCACATGTTATCACGCAGAAAAACAAAATAAAAAAAAAACATGACAATATAACGTGGTTCGGTTTTGATGTGAAACCTACGTCCACGAATGCAACTAAGGTTTCTCCTTATTTAGGTGCTCAAAGATTACATTGACATAGGCTTATGTTAATAGAGACTAACTAGGATTAATTACTTGTTAAACAAGAAACAAAATTAGGAACAAGTAGGTCGGCCCATTCTCCTTTGTTCTCCTTGTCGCCACTTAAGCCCATAAGGAAAGGACTCCAAAATTCAAAAATCTTCCACTTGGAGACTTTGCACATTCCACAAACTATCATCCCAACAAACCCTGCATTAGTAGCTCAGTAATTTTCATAAATAAGTCCTCCAAGCCCAATTTCAAGAATAAGTTGATATCTGAAAGACCCTCAAATTCCCACGGACCTCTCATCATTAACCTGAAAGGCCCGTTGAATCTCTCTAGAGCTAGGACCCATTAGTGATGGCTAAACCCGAGATTGACCCATTCTCTATCTCATCCGACTTGAACACTCCACCAGATCCTGAGATACACCGAGAATTAACCTCCGTGGCTCCATGCTTCCCACTTGCAAAGTGAAGCCTTCTAAGCCTACTAGGTTCTGTGATCCAGACTTTGCCTTTTCTTAACAGGGACGGTCATACTTCCATCAACAGGTAGCTCAACCATACATAATGATCCTCGTTTTTCTCGAGAAATTACCAGATTACTATTAGACTTGTCGAGACGTGTACAATATTAGATATTTTGAACCGATTTTGTACACTATATCAAGCTTTAAATTTATAAACACGATAAAATAAAATCACTTATACAACACATTAGGGCGAGTGCACCCACTGTTAGCGTAGTATAACGAAGGTAAGATACCGACGTCATCCAAGGATACAATAGCTTTTAATACCACAATGTTGTTAACATCTAGTCAAACCAAGAGCAAGTTTTGTTGAAAAGGTTTTAAATTAAAAACAAAACAATTAAATGATAAATGAAATCAATAACAAGAAGAATCACTTGGATCCGACTTCCCTTTAATGATTATTTTAACTTCTTTGATTAATGACTTTCAAGAAATAATTATATGAAAAATACACCTCCTCGATGTGTTCTCCTGAGTACTTTGCGAAAGAACCCACCTAAAGTCGGTCTATAAAGAGAATGAATTTGTGTGCTATTAATGCCAAAATGTAGTAGGTTTTCTTTTTTGGGTAAATGTTACATTCGACTATATTAGTTAGAAGCAGCAGGTCGGCCATCACGCAAAGTCCGAAAAAGTATAAAATAAGATTTGTTCATAAGAGATTTGAGCCATTAACTACTATGGACCTCTTGATTTAGTGCTATCTCCTCAAGAGTAGTAGAAATGTGTCAAACCACGTCCTTGTACATCAAGTATATCACATCTCCATGTAAGGCAAGAACTTAACCCAAACCACACTTCTAACCCCCCTAGCAAGTAGTTAACGTGTTTTTATAAAAACATAAAGACACGAATGTTTGAATCAACAAACACAAAGTGATGGTTAGATTAAAGAACACTTTGAATATAATAAAAGATTATTTAAAGTAATTAACACACACCAAGCAAAAATTCCAAAACTATGAAATCAAAAGGACATTAAAAATCATTTTCACCAAGTGATGAAGAACTTTAGCTAAGAATAGTCATAATTATGAACGTTATCAAACTTGTATGAATAAACATGTTAAAAAAACAAGATTCAATTGTTAAAAATATAAGTTCTTACAATCTTGGATACTAAGACATACCAAAACTTAGAAATGGAAAGTGGTATGGTGGATAGTGGTCGGAGTGAGAGAGAATATACGTCAAAGGATGAGAAAAATGGCAAGTTAGGCCTTTATTTCTAGGCTGATTAGGGGAAGGGACACGACCCCGTGTCGAAAGAGACACAATCCGTGTGGTTGATTTTTTCATCTTTTTTGTGGCAGATTTCGTACAAGACATGTGTGGATAGGCATGACTCAAGTCAACTTTGTAGGGTCCATTGTACTTTATGTCTTCACTTGAAGGATGTGACACACGGGGCGTGCTTGATCAAGCACGAACCCATGTGTGCTATCCTATTTTGTCTTTTTCTTAAGGGATGAAGCACAAGAGTGTGTGAGGTAGGCACGGGGGCGTGTCACTTGCCTATCTTCTTGCAAAACTCTTGATTTTCATCACGAATTTGCTTCTTTTATTGCTTTATGTATTTTTGCATCTGAAAATCAAAAGTCAACAATAAACGACTTATTTATAGAATTCATACAAGAAAACTATCAAATCGCCCCCGATTGATAAAAAAACATCTTAGGTTTTGCGCATATCACTATCGATCTCCTTCCATTTACCACCACCAAACTTAACATCTAGTCCCCGTTCGTCCAATTAACTAACAAAAAAATGCTTTATCTTCAAACCTGGAATCACCCTGACACTCTGTAAGTTCCATGTAGTTTCCAACGGAGCTTTCGTATAAAATCTCTCATGCCCATAACATCAAGAATCTCATCCTTTGCTAATCGTACTATCCCAAATTTTCTCTATTTCGGATTCTTCATCATCTCACTATTATGCATGGCAAACGAAGCTCTAGATTCCATGACCCTAGAGTCCACATTGCTTTCAACACTATGGATCAATGCTTCATTTTCAAAGACATCCCTAACAATGTTCAATTCCTTCATCTTATGCGGAAATGACTCTTAACATGCCCCACATGTTGCAGATCCAACACGTCACAACTTTTCCAAGCTCTAGATAAACTCTTCCCATTGATCCAACTATTCATGTTAATCCTTCTAACCCTACCCACATTCAACAACTCAAAAGAAGATGAAACGCTTGAATTCTTGTGTTTGCATTCTCTCCAAGAACCAAGTCTCTAATTCCTTTAAATGTGAATCTGCGGGTCCTCATGGAAGCTAAAATAACAAGTGTCCCAGACCAACTATTTGGAAATGAATATAGCAAAAGCAGAACATGAGTCTCATCATCAAATTTAATTCCCACAGAACTTAACCTAGAGATGATAAAATTTAGATTATTAACGTGAATCATCACCAAGCTCCATTCTTTCATCATTGTTAGCTCATTCATCAGGAAAACCTGATTAGTCGTCAACCGTTTATCATACATATTCGAAACAGCCGATATCATACCTAGAGTTGTAGTTTCCTTAATGATTTTAAAAGAAATGCTCCTCATCAAAGCCAATGTAATAACCGCCCTGACTTTTTTGTCCTTTGATTCCAATCAGCTTGTTCCATTTTCTCAAGGTTATTCCCTAGTACCACATCTAAGTCCTTTTGACACCTCGTTACTTATGTTTGCATTTTCAAGCAACTGAAATCAGAACCCTTGAACTTTTCCCGTCTGCAACCATAACAAACAAGAAATAGATCGAAAACAACTATCGCATGAGCCTGAGCCTCAGCTTAACAGTTCCATTGAATGCTATTAAATAAACCGATATGTTCTTACAATAACCCGATAAACTTGAACTGTAAATAACTTATAAACAATTACATGATTGATCTCCTATAGACAATTCTGACCAAAAAAATAGTTGTTTTTCATAATACACGGTTCCCCAAACAAGGTTGATCAATAAATGGTCAAAATCAGAACTTGACACACAAATAACCAAAACCACACGGCACAAAACGCATCGGCTACACTTCCCAACCTTCACAAAACCTTTCTCGGTGATCAAACTAATTTCCCAGCCACGAACACCAAGCACTACGATCAACCCATTGTTCTTGATAACCAAAGGTTTTTGGCATAACGATTGACTTGGTGACTCAAACTGCTGACCCTGTGAAAGGCTTGCGACTGTAAACAAGAACTCACCAATCCCAGGGATTCCTGATTATTGACGTCGGCCATGGAAACTGATACTAACCCAACCCTAATTGTAATTCTTCAACCTTTCTATGAATTGTCTTAGTGCAAACATGTGTGCAAACCGGAGAGCACGGGAGAAGATCGAACACTACTCAAGATCGACCCGAGGCTATGATACCATGTGGTCAAAATCAAGTGAGACACAATGGGAGTAAACAACACACACACATCAATTATCACGTAGAACTAGAAATTAAATGAGCTCTACACTAGGTTTTCTCTTTATTTAGGTACTCAGATTATAATTACATAGGTTTGTATTTATAGAGACTAACTAGGGTTAAATACTTGCTAAACATGGAACATAATATCGACCCTCTATGTAAATTTAGTAGGCTGAACCATTCTCCTTTGTTCACCTTGTCGTCACTTAAACCTAGTAAGCAAACGAATGTGACGTTAAGTATACCATATTGTTTGATGGAAAAAAGTGGTTTTTGAAGTTAAGCTCAACAAATGTGACGTTGAATCCTTCATATGAGCTAATATGGTGTTAGATGCTTTGTTGGACATGGGCGGTTTCGAAATTTAAATAAGGTACAATGATGTATGTAACTTTTAACATATGCGAGAATAGTTGGTCCATTTGCATATGTTTCAATTTAGTCCTTTGTTAGCAAGTTCATCAACTAAAACACAGCTACAACAATGCCTAATAAGTCAATAACTACAATTCTTAGATCAAGAGTAGGCTTATTTCAAGAGATGGTGATTCTCATCAACAACAATGCATGCATGATTCTCAACTTTACATATTGATGTTTGTATTGTATCTAGAACAAGAATGTATATGATTTACACCTAAAGGAATTGTAATAACCTAATGTGACTTGTGATCGGGTAAAACAACACATTACAATGTCTGATTGGTGAATCTATCATCGAACATATGTTGTTAACACGTAAATGATCTTTTATGACATAATGTGGCTTGTTATTGTTATAGAGTAAAATAACACATTCTCACATGATAAGTCCCATTAAGGTCAAATTAGTGGACTTACCATCCAACATATATCATTAGCACCTAAATGATTTGTTATGACCTAATCATGTGCACACTAGTTATTGTTGTGCTAATCAAACATTAAGGTTTGAGCTTTATGAACATCCAGAATTATATTTAAGGCTTTAAGGCTAGTTCGGACCAAATTCCATTTATGTGATTCGTTGTAAAAACTTGTTGCTTAAATGATAAATTTCCAGAGCCATGGCAGTTTCAGAGTTCCCATGGTGTTTGGGGAGTAATCATTCTTTATAGGGATTGTATACGAGGTGAATTTTCGGCGCAATAATTCTACCAAAGGTGATCGTCGTTCAAGGTAGGGACTGGTCATTCCGTATGAGAGTATGATTTCAATCCATGTAGATGTGTTGCAATGTGGGACTTGTGCATTATGTAAAAGTTTAATCATACTTTCTTCACACCAATTCAGATCCTTATATATAATAAGATATACCTAAAACATACAATTTTTTTGACAAAAAGTATTGCGGAGACAGGATTTGAACCCGTGACCTCAAGGTTATGAGCCTTGCGAGCTACCAAACTGCTCTACCCCGCGCCGAAGAGAATAACTGAAAACTAATATACAAGCAAGGATTGAATGCGCCCCTCTACCATATCTGTACAAATAGAATAGCCTATTTATACAGAATGGCTACAAGAAGTTGGTTGAGATATAAATAGCTCCACATTAAAAAAATTAAGTTAATCGTGTGAATAAATTGACAAATAGATCCATGCACATTTTATAATCCAGGCATGATTAAATTTCATGTTTATATTGCTATCTTAGTGAGTTCAAGTGTTACTCTTTCATGTATTTATTATTATGACTTTTATCATTACACATCTACCCTAACAAATCCATCCAAAGTAATATTTTAAAACATTTTTATAAATGTTTGTTTGAATTATTATGAAAACTAATACGTAATCTTTATTTTTAAATCTCTTACACAGATTGCACGGGTAAAACCAAAATTCATATAACAAACCTGCGTTGAAACAAACTAAAGTTTCATAAGAAACAAGACACAAAGAAGAAGCATACATCAAACAAGCCAAATATAACTTAGTTTAGCTACTGCTTATGGAAAAGTAACACGGTACATATTGTAGCAACAGATCACAAATGCAGACACCAGCTAGCTTCATGGAGTGGTGGTTCCAACACCCGGGGAGTAAACATTCCGGTGAACGTCAGAGTGGATGGAGCACTGGTAGGAAGAGGGAAGTTAGGAAGTGATGGGATCAATCCGGTGGATGGTGTAATAGGGAATGTGGGGAATGACATAGAGGGTGTTGGTGTTGGGAACGTTGCAGGGATACCGGGGACACCGGGGAAGCCAGGGATCGTCAAGAGACGACGGCCCACGGTGGTTTGGAGGTTGCCGGAGAGTATGAGACCGGCAAAGAGGGAGAAGAGAACAAGCTTGGTGAAATCCATTGGGTGTGTTTTTGTATTAGGTTTAGGGTTGGAGTGAGTGAAAAAGAATACTCAAGGGGTGGCTATATATAGAGGTAATGGACTTGAATATTTTTAATTGTAAAATGTGAATTTAAAATGATGTTTTTGTATGCTTACAATAATATTTTCATATATTTTACTAGATAAAATATGTTGATGGTTATGTTTTTCAATTGTAAAGTTACTCTATAAATTCTTTAAAATCTAAAAAAATGTATAAAGACACAGTGGACCGTAAATATAACATAATGTTAAGCAAAAGATAACATGTATAATGGCAAAAAATATAATATAATATCGAGAGAAAAAAAGATATAATGACGCAAATATAGAAAATACACGTTCCTAAATAACTAAAAAGATACAGTGATATAAACAAAAAAAATCTAAAATACAAGCTTTAATCCAAAAGTAAAAACCTAAAATTTCGTATCTAGAGTTCGATGAGACGGTTCCAATGCATTTGAATAAGGTCAATCGATATCCATAAGATACTCTTCTTACGATTTCTAATTTCTTAAAGACTTTGTATTTAATCATGACTACCCTAGTTTTCAAGTACCACATGAATATGTCATCTATTTTTTTATATTTTTTGAAATTTTTAATGTGGAAGATGCATCAATCTAACCTGGCCAAAACTTGCAAATTTTCTCATTTCTACAAGTATTAAACACGTATAACGCAACTTGCATTAAGTTAAGTGATCATATAAAGTTCACTTTGTTGAAAAATATCAAAATATTTTACGAACACATAATTACTCTACCAGAGTAAATACATGATTTCGTTTCAAAAATTTGTAACTAAACATCTTAAGTAAATAGAAAAAGAAATAAAAAAATATTTCTTCCTTTCTCATATTTAGTATGTTAAGACTCATTTGTATCTAATCTTTACCCTACAAGTATTAATAATAACTAGTTATTAAGACTCGCACGTTGCGGTGGTGTCGAGAACGTCCAGCAAAGAAAAAAGTGATGTCGAAATGTTGATAAAAATATGAATCTTCATGCGATACAACGTAGGACGTTAGTAATATTCAAAGCTTTATATAAAAAGTGAGATCTTTATGTAAGCCCACGTATTGTGTAATAAACAAAACGTTAAAAAAATCGCTTTGAAACCTTAACAAGTTTGATAATTTTAGTATTATTCATGTTACTTAAAATAAATTACACCAATACTAAAATTTGATGTTTTACATCTACTAATAATCTCTCTGATATATATTGGGCACGATGAAAGAAACTACAGTTCTTGTTAACAGATAATTGAAAATAAATTCAACAATTAAAAATTTTAACAAAATTCCTTACAATAATGAAAAGGAAATATAGGGAAATAAAAAACTTAGCAAAAGGAAAATAGCATGCTTTACTAAATTGTACAATAACCTCTGTGTAGGAAGAAAGAGTGATTCCTGTCACATGGGAAAAGAAAATGACTATTTGATAATATATAGGTGGCTCAATAAACATAAGTAAAATTGAACAGTAAACTTACGAGGCAAAGTAAATTTGTTAAATTATATTGGAGAAATAACAATAACAGTATCAATCTGTACTAATAAAATTATAATAGAAATAATAATTGTCATAATAATGAAACTAATAATAATAACAATAAATATAATAATAACAATAACATTGATTAATACATACTGAGTTGCAATAAGTTTTATATTATTAGGTTACAACACTTACTTCAACATACTCAAAAGATTTGTTACACCTCTAAGCATTGTTTATAAGACACATGAAATGATATATACTGTTAATTAATCTTAGTAAATGGTATACCTAAAAAGTTGATGATGTATAATACATGGTAGGTCAATGTTACTAATTTGTTAAAAAGAACTTACGAACTTTTTTCCTTTGTGTATCATCATGCTGCAATGCGTTAAAATTGTAAAAACAAATAAATCAGACGGATTAACTAATATGTTAAAATGTTTAACCGATAATGTACTAAAGTTATACCCGTTGAACATTCGAGTTCCTTTAATTTTGTTGATGATTTTTTAGTCATATAGTTTTTGTAGATTTATTAAAACTATTATTTTACTTCTTTATTTTACCTCTTTAGCATGAGATAATTTTTTAATAGCAAAGCTTACTTCTCCTCTATTATACCAATAATAATAAATTAATCATCTATACTTAGGTTTGAACCTAAAGTCTCTCCTCTGAGAGGCAATGCTTCTCAGTTGCGGGTCTAGAAAAACTTTATAAGGACAACATTTCAAATAAAAAAGGGGTAACGACATTGAAAAAACGTCAAATTTTTCTAAAATTTACATTACTATCAGAGCATCAAGAGGCAATGGGGGTTTACCCCTTGTTACAAGGTAGGTCCGGCCCTTATGCTTCTACCAAGTGGGCTAGCCCCATATTAACCAGATAAGATAAATAATAATTGAAATCATTCATTTATTTGTTGCACTATTAATGATGTAATTAACCTCCATGACATAATAATGTACAACATTTGTTGCACTATTAATGGATGTTAACCTCCATGACATAACAACAGCTTAATAACTTAATGCAATATCTCCATATGTTGCAGAGTAGCTAGTCGGTAAGCGACAGCAGGATATCATCGATGCAGAGAGTTTTAAGCTGTCGGTAACTGTTAATAAATATATATATATAAATAGTAAACCAACCGATAATAAACTCTTGAACAATTTGGTATTAAGTTATTTTAGTAAAAGAAATCAGGCTCTCCAAAGGTATTTTCTCATTTCACTCTTAGGGGTGTGAAAAAATCGAATTAACCGAACCATAATCGAATTTACCGAATTAAATAAAAACTGATGCGTTGGTTAATGGTTTTTTTTTAAATCGAAAGTAGCAGGTCGGTTATGGTTATCAATGTTTCCATACCCACCATAACCGAACCGAACCGACATGTAATAAATCTTTGTAGGGTTTAAGATTTTTCACAATTTTTTAAATATTTGATGTTTTTTTTAGTAAAAATTTTTAGTGTTTATGGGTTATTTCATATCGTTTTGCGGTTTTGGCTGAATATTTATTTGAATTTATGGAATATATATCATATCACTTTATATATTCGGTAATAATCGGTATTAACATTATAGATTATATGTATTTTTTAATACTATGTAATATACTAATATATACAAATATACAATAACAGTTTATTCCATGTTAAAAAAATTAAACTATTTTTAGCTAGCCTAAATACACGGTTAACCACCACAACTGACCCGCTATAACCATCAAAATCGATTAACCATAACCGCCATAACCGACGGTTATGGTTATGGTTATCCATTAACCGACATGGTGGTTATGATTATGGTTTTAGGCCAAAACCGACCCATGCAAACCCCTACTCTTTTGTGTTGTTTTGAAACATACACCATATAAATCTATATATACAATTGATCTATCTAGCAACTAATACATGCCAACTGTCATAACTAACATAACAAATAGACACTCTAATATGCCCTCTCGAGCTAGACGAGGAGTATCCACATGAACCTTGGATCGTAGATTGTTAAAACGAACATCAAACAATCTTTTGGTCAAAAGATCTGCAATCTGAAATGTAGTGGAAACATACCAAAAATGTAAAATGCCACCAAAACTATGTCACGAATAAAATGCAAGTCAATCTCCAACTATTTGGTGCGTTGTTGAAACCCCATGTTAACTAAAAGATATGTAGCTCCAATATTGGACGTCACACCAAAGAGACGAAGGAAAATTCATGGTGATATGTAACTCATGTAATATAGAGGTAATCCATCGTAACTCAGCAGTTGTATGAGCAAGCGCTCGGTACTCAACCTATGTACTTGACCTAGCAACCGTATGGTGTTTCTGGGATTCCAACCGGTATGGTTGGGCCCAAGAAAAACACAATAACCTGTGGTAGAATGTCAGTCATCGGGAAATCCAACCCCTCAACATCATTGTAATAAGCATGTAAATCAATACAAGTAGACTGACGTATACATAACCCATAAAAAATGATACCCTTAAGATACCGCAAAATCCGTTTGACAACAACCCAGTGTCTGTGACACCTTACTAATCGCATAAGCAATCTCTGGTGGTGTCAACACAAGATACTCTAATGCACCAACAATGCTCCGATACATAGTACGGTCAGATAAAAGATCACCAATGTGTCGAGAAAGTTGTCTACCGGAAGAGACATGAGTAGATAATGGTCGACAATTAGCAAGACCAGTGCATTGTAGTAAATCAAGTAACACTGTTGAGATAAGTGTAAAACATCATTAGAAAATGTGGCCTGAATACCCAGAAAATATGACAATTGTCCCAAATCCTTGAGCGTAAACTGACAACGCCTAATCAAGCCAGTAACAAAATCAGAAGAGCTCCTAGTAATAATATTGTCATCAACATAGATCAAGACATAACGAAGTATTGAATATAACTGTAAACAAAGAGAGGTACATCTAAAAGACACTGAGTAAAACTACCAGCAAGTAGAGCGGTAGATAGATTGGAAAACAAGCTCTAGGAGCCTACTTTAGGCCATAAAGAGCCTTCTGCAGACGACAAACAAGCTCTAGAAGACTGCTTTAAGCCATATACAGTCTCAAAAAGATCCCCATGTAAGAACACATTTTTACATCAACCTGGTTAATAGGCCATCCTCAAGTGAAAGCGAATGAAAGAACTAGACGAATAATAGTAGGTTTGACCATAAAGTAAAAGTCTTAATATAGTCAATACCCTCAGTTTGATAAATGTCCTTGGCAACAAGTCGGGATTTATAACAACTCATTGATCCATCATGATTATGTTTAATCATGTAAACCCACTTACAACCAATAATGTTGGCATCAGCGGTAGCCTGAACCAAACGTACGTTGTCACACCCCAAACCGCAGCGGAATGGTACGGGGTATGATAATTGTCCATAACTCATGACAACTATTATAAGTGTCACACCCCGTAATTTCCAAACAAACACCAGTGGGCCCGGGTAGGGAATATCGTGATGTAAGTTGGTATCATCATAGTCAATTAAACACAGCACAGCGAAAGTCTTGGGGTTAAATTACTATTACAAACCAAATGTTCAAAGTACGAAAAATAATATACAGACAACTTGTAATGAAGATCCACAGGCGGATCGTAAAATGTACAAAAATGTATAACAGTCTTTGGGTGGATGTAAGGATTTGCAAGATCCTCTTGTATCACTACCAAGTAGCTTCTAGCCTATTTCGTATTGTACTTGCATCTTAGGCTTTTGAAAATACGTTAGCTTTCGCTGGTAAATACACCTGACTGTCTCGTTTTGAAAACGTTTTAAAATTTGATTTAAGTGCACAGGGCACGAAAAATCTTTTATAACTAGGGAAAGTCATCCTTCTAACCTTGTTAACAGCTTTACATGTTTGTCCATACATATGAGGCCTAGTACAGAGACCGAGACATGATTAACGTACATACCACTTATGAACCCACGAAGGAGTTATCCCCAACTAGTGGGTAAAAATAATTTAGCATGAGCATCTATCAGGTGTATGCCTACACACCACGCTTTTGGTCGTGGCCATTATCTAATATAATGAGCCGCGATATCTAGAACACGGTCGTTAACCCCTAATGTTTAAGTTATCAAACAAAACTGATTAAAACGGAATATGCGGATTTACTAGCCACGGTCTGGCATTCGATTGATCCCATTTCTGAATAAGCGGTAATAATTTACCGTAACCCAAGCCCGTATAGGGGAAATAAGTCAAGAGTATTTACCTGAGCTAATCTTGATTTAAAATACAATATTTAATATCTCAGGCGTATTCAAAATGAAATAACTAGAGATAACATTTACTGAAAGGCTTTAGTCTGGATTATGGCATAAGCTAACCAATTAAAATGCTAACGGTCTCAATTAAGTCATAGACTTAGATCGACTAGCGTACAAGATCAAAACGGTATAAGACGCTAGATTAAACGATGACCGGATAGAATGTAGTTTAAACCCAACAAGTACTATGACTTGTATAATATAGGTAAACCGTGTGCATATAAGCGATATCGGGTAACCGGATAAGTCATGAACAAGTTGTATATGCCTTTATACTTTAAATAAGTTGTAATATCAGTAGGATATTAACTTACGTGCCCGTTAAGGTTTTAAAATGAAGTTATGCCTCATAAGGGCGTTTTGGTAATTATATACCGTATAAAAGGAATTTGAATGTATTTTGATGTTATGATCATAAGTATTCTGAAAAAATATTTAGTCTATGGTATAATATCAGTAAGGTACCATTCGTATGTGTAATTTACCATTTATGACCAAACTATGCACCGAATGGGCATTTTGATCATTTTAAACATAGTTTCATAATTTATTTGGGATTATGAGTTTATAGTATGTACCTACTGTAAAAGTATTTTAAATAAGTTTTAAAATCAGTAGGAAACAAGTCGTGGTTGATAACTGCCACACCCTAACCCGCAGCGGAAATGGTAGTCAGGGCATGATTGGGTTTTCATCAAAGCTCATGACATTTACTATAATAAAGTTTCATATTTATTATTTCCAATTTACAAGGAAAAATTTCAACACATAAACCATACAAGCATATAACGATCTAAACAAGACATTCAAGTAACGTTTTATTCTTCTTCTAAGGCCCAATCCTATGTGTTCCTTGTTGCAACCTGTTCACCTGTATCATGTGTTATAGGGTTTGGGTCAACAAAAGTTGGCGAGTGAATCTTATTTAAACATTGAAAAGAATTAATTATATTGGTTATTTAGATAAAATGTGCATAATCCAAATATGAGTAAACGCGTATGTAAATCTAACCACAAACCACATAGTATCAATCAATGCACACACAAGCATGACAAATAATGAACAATGAGATCAAGGCTCAATCAAACGGAGCCAATCTAATGAGGCACCTGATGCTCAACTCGTCTCTAACAAGGAATTGAAGGGCCTAATGAATGAATTGCACGCAACTGACAAAATGTAAGCACACAATACAACAAGTAATATTTACATCACACGTTAGATCACATAATGGTAATAGCATAAGTGTTTGAATAAACTAAATAAATGAAACGACATATGATACACCCCAAAACATGAATAAAAATGGGAATTTGTAAGGATTCACTCACAGTGGGTGTGTTTCCTTGATTGGACGACGAACGCGCACGAATTTGAATTTAACCACGAGAGAAACTAACCTAAATAATAACGTAATAATTCGATAAATAAGTAAATTTTATTTGGATTTAACATTTGAAATTAGTGCTCTTAATTAAATTTTTAGATTTATTTTTATGGTATTTAATGCTATTTCTAAATTTTAAAAAAATTTATTTTTAAGTGTATTAATTAATTTTTAGTGAAAATAATAGAGAATTTGAATATTAAAAAAATACCCTTTTCAGGGATTTGACCGGTTTGACCTTGTAACTATTGGCAGAGTGTGAGATTCGAACTCATAACCTCCCGTATGCGTGCACGAAGCTCTACCAACTGAGCTACGTGTCTAACCCGAAATAAACCCCATTTTAATTACATATATACTAATTAGAATATATCAGAAATTATTTAATTTATAAAGGATTTAAAATCCTTTGAACCAGCGTGCATCCCCCCGAATCAAACCTGTGACCTCCGTGTTGATTTGCACCCAGCCCAACCAACTGGGCTAGGTGTCTAACCCGTTGTATTCTGAATTTATATTGTATTTATATACTTACTCGGTCAAGTCATGCTTTTATTTATTAAAAAGATTTGATATATATGAACGGATCGTTGTATGTAATGAGACTCGAACCCGGGTATCTCTGCTCGTGTTGCACACAGTCCACCACTGGACTGTGTGTCTAACCTAGTAACGCTGAGGATTTAATTATATTAATAAACATTTAAAACTTCATCTTCCTCACAAAAAGAAACCCATAACCCGATTCCAACTGTTTTGATTGATTCAGCCATTATATTTTAAATAAGTCACTTACTGATGGAACTGAAAGATTAAGTACAGATCATACCTGAACAAAGAGTTTTCTTCAAACTTCCGACGAAGTTTCCGACGACCTTGGGTTATGCCTCCGGCGAAGATTTGATTTGAACAGAGGGTTAAACAGGGAGGTTTTGGGTAATGACTTGAGTGAATGAACAAGTTTAGAATGGTTGGAAGTCAGAATTTATAGGCAACGACCACTTGTTTCCAGTTTCAAAATTTTAACTGTTAATCATTGTTTTCAATCAGTTTCATATCAAATTGAATGTTTCATTGCGGTTATAGCTGATGTTCAAACATCAGTTACACTCGTTTGTTTAACAAAATCGTTGATTCAGCTGGTTTTATTCGCTTGGCGGCTTCGGCAGTTACAAAAGCTCCGATTTACAGGTTTTAACATTAAATGAAATATAAAGGTTATTCGTTATGGATTTTGAACCAAATAGTGCGTGTAGCTCAGCGGTATATGGTGTGTGTGTTGATGGGGACCCGGGTTCGACTCCCGGCAACCCCCTTTTGTTTATTTCGTTTTATTATTATTATTATTATTATTAATATTATTTTAAACTTTTATACATTGGTTTTATTTTTTATTCTTTTATTTGTTTAATATATTAACTTCCTAGTTTATTTATTAACCGTAAAAATTAACTAACACAATTTATAAATTGAATAATGCGTAACAAAACATTTAATAGGTTCTTGAATTTTAAACAGAGCGGGTTTTTGGAACCCGTTTAACGACGAATGTTACAATAAATATGGTTCTAGACCATATTATGCGCCGAAACGGCTATGCCGAAAGATGACGATTTGTGCGAAGTTTAATGAAAACTGATGCTAAGACCAGGTTTATATGATTTAGATATGTTATTTAATATAACACGTTAGTAGACAAAAGGTTTGGTATAAAAAGTATGATTAAAACCGTTTTATGTGCCATAAGGGCTTTATCGTCATTTGTCGACATAATCCAAGGACTTGTATGTAGACTCAGTATATAAACTTACTTGACATCCCAAATAATCTTACTTATAATATTACATCAGTAGAAATTAAATTTCAAGTTCATTATCGCTTCAAACCTTATTTATTGTAAAAAGGGTATTCTAGTTAGAATAGGCATAATAAAAGAACTTGTGCATAAACTCAGATTCTGATTATGATCATGTAATTTAATCCTCAGAGGGTTATGCTACATTATATTACGATCATAATGCAACCTTAGATCAATAGCTAACTAATCTAAATCAGGTCAGAATTGAAAGTCAAAGCAGAAGTCATACTTTGCGACTTTCGGTTGCGAACCGACCCTAGAACTGAAATTGACGAATCGAACATGTTCTCACATGTTCTAATAATTATTATCAACTTGTTTAAGTATCAAAACATGTTTCATAACATATATAAACTCAGATTATAATATTTTTGAAAACTGGCATGTTTGACTTTTTAATAATAAAACTTTGACCCGTTAATTGGTCTAGAAAACGTGATCTTTAGGAGGTGCCCTAATAGGGATTAACACCTTCCTTATTATGATCACTTAGCCATGTTCGTTATGAACAATGGCTGGACCATAATGGTCTTAACCAAAAGTCAAAGCGTTTTTCGTAATCGCTTGACTTTTGGCTATAAAAACCTATAAATGAAAATGCAAGAGAAAAGAACACTTACAAGTGATTCCTAGGATGAAATAGAACTAAGTTAGATGCTCCTTTCAGTTAGGAACTTCTAGAGGAGAGAGATAGAATGAAAATGAGAAAGGTGCAAGTTCAAATGGTGAACCAATGCACCTATTTATAGTTGGAGAGTTTGAAGGAGGTGATGCGAGGTGTTAAAGGGTGTCTACAAGAGTCCTAAAACGTGGCATAGCAGTTTGGAAGTCCATGGTTTCGAATCAAATTTTTTGGCAACATGTGTGGAGTCCAAGCAAAAATTATGCAGATACAGGCCTCTGGCGCCCCGTGAGAGACCAGGTTCATGTCTCTCGTGGCTCGCTAGCGCCCCATGGAGACTTTAAAACTTTGACATATTTAGCCCCTCAACTTATTAAACCTCTAAAACACCTTTGTAGCATATTTAGCCCTCCGTAGCCACTATTTGGCGTACCCAGGAGTATGCCCGGACATTGTCAAGCTCTCAATTCGTTAAAAGGTCACTCAGAGGTATAAATTAACATGTTGACACTTTTAACCCCTCCATTGTCCAACTTTTACATATTTACATAATTAATCCCTCTCGTCCAACTAGTGGCTCATATTAGAGTTAGGACTTCGTAAAGGGTTACTCAGAGGCTCAGTGTAAGCATGTTGACATGGATGGTCACTCGGAGGCTAAGTTTAAGCATGTTGACACTAATGGTCACTCATAGGGTCAGTTTAAGCATGTTGACACTAATGGTCACTTAGAGGCTCAGTTTATGAATGTTGACACCAGAGGGTCACTCAGAGGCTTAGTTTGAGCATATTGACACATTTAGTCCTTATTAGTCCTTAATAGACTTATAAAAAAAAATATTGACACGTGTCACTATATTATTGGACACGATTTTACGAGGTGTTACATCCTCACCCCCTTAAAAGAATCTCGACGTCGAGATTTTATTCGAAAAAGATGGGGGTATATTTGCCGCAAAGCGGACTCAACCTCCCATGTATACTCGGGGCCTCGTTGGGCATCCCACTTAACCTTTACTATAGGTATCTTTTTTCTTTCAGAGCTTCTTAACCTGTCGATCCTTGATCAAAATTGGTTTCTCAATGAACCTCAGGTTTTCATCAATTTGCACATCATGATGTGACATTGCTAGCGACTCATCGGCTAGATATTCTTAAGATTATAGATGTGGAATACATCATGAATTCCACTAAGCTCCTCTAGCAGCTTAAGCTTATAAGCTACAGCGGCGACACATTCGATTATCTCGAATGGTCCTATACATTTTGGGCTTAACTTGCCCTTCTTTCCAAATCTCATTACACCTTTCCAATGTGATACTTTCAGCACGACTTTGTCCTCTATTTGGAACTTAAGAGGTTTACGCCTCTTGTCAGCATAGCTCTTCTGCCTATCACAGGCAGCTTTGAGACGATCATGGATTTGCACATTCTTATCCATGGTCTCCAGGACAATCTCTGATCATGTTAGTTGGGCTTTCCCAACTTCGGCCCAACACATGGGCGTTCTGCATTTTCTCTCATACAAGGCCTCAAAAGGAGTAGCCTTGATGCTCGTATGATAACTATTATTATAGTTGAATTCTATTAGGGGTAAGTTGTCATCCCAACTTCCACCTATATCAATTACACATGCTCTAAGCATGTCTTCCAAGGTTTGAATAGTACGCTCATTTTGTCCATCCGTCTGCGGGTGGTAAGCCGTACTAAAGTTTAATCTAGTTCCTAAAGATTGTTGGAAACTTTTCCAAAAATGAGATGTATATCTAGTATCCCTATCAGATACAATAGATACCGGCACACCATGTAGGGACACAATTCTGTCCACATATAACTTAGCCAACTTATCAGAATTATAAGTTTCTTTAATTGGCAGGAAATATGCTGACTTAGTCAGCCTATCAACAATGACCCAAATCGCGTCATTAACACGTTTGGTCTTAGGTAACTTGGTAATCAAATCCATAGTTATCATTTCCCATTTCCAAGTGGGAATTTCAAGTTGCTGTAGAAGTCCTGACGTTTTCTGATGTTCGGCTTTAACTTGCAAACACGCCAGACACTTAGCTACATAAGTGGCTATGGATTTCTTCAAACCTATCCACCAATAATTCTCTTTCAAATCCTGATACATTTTGTCACCACCTGGGTGAACTGAGTATTTTGTATTATGCGCTTCTTGGAGGATTGGATCTCTAAGTCCTCCAAAGATTGGAACCCAAATTCTGCCATTAAATCTAAGATTCCATCCTTTACAGGCATTAACTGGTCAACAGTTCCGTCTAATCCTTCATTAGAAATATTAGTCTCTAACAGGGCTTGCCTTTGTGCATCCAATAGCTTCTCATTTAAACTATTTCTGAGCTCAATACTCTTGGCGTTAATCCTTATAGGCTTAACCCTTTCCTTGTGACTTTAGGCGTCAGCAACTACATTTGCCTTGCTGGGATGATAGCGAATTTCACAATCGAAGTCATTAAGTGTTTCCATCCACCGGCGTTGTTGCATATTCAAATATTTTTTATTGAACAAATATTGGAGACTCTTATGGTCAGTGTATATAACACACTTCGTGCAATATAAGTAATGTCTCCACAACTTAAGTGCAAATACAACAGCACCCAATTCCAAGTCATGTGTGGTGTAATTCCTTTCGTGCATCTTTAACTGTCGTGATGCATAAGCAATCACTTTGCCTTTTTGCATAAGCACACAGCCCATGCCAGTGTGCGAGGCATCATAATAAATGACAAAATCCTCAATACCCTCAGGTAGAGATAACCCCTCCATTGTCCAACTTTTACATATTTACATAATTAATCCCTCTCGTCCAACTAGTGGCTCCTATAGAGAGTTAGGACTTCGTAAAGGGTCACTCAGAGGCTCAGTGTTAGTATGTTGACACGGATGGTCACTTAGAAGCTAAGTTTAAGCATGTTGACACTAATGATCACTCAGAGGCTCAGTTTAATCATGTTGACACTAATAGTCACTTAGAGGCTCAGTTTATGCATGTTGACACCAGAGGGTCACTCAGAGGCTTAGTTTGAGCATATTGAGACCTTTAGTCTTTATTAGTCCTTAATAGACTTATAAAAAAATAACGACACGCGTCATTATATTATTGGACATGATTTTACGAGTTGTTACAATAAGTTTAATATATAAAACATTATCTAATTTAAATTTGTCACACTTTACATGGAATTACAAATAAATCATACAGTTGGCAAATTTACCAATATAAAATAAAATCCAATTCTCTAATCCAAGGCATGTCCTACGTGTCTTTGTCTTCAATTATACCTCATACTCGTGTACCTGTATTACGCGTAAAAAGGGGTTTGGTGTCAACACAAAGTTTGTGAATAGATCTACTTTAAAAAAAATATCTTTCTCTATTATTTGATTTATTTTACTTAAAAGAAATCATTTAGAAACATCCATTACATCTCATAATCACCACAATCACAATAACAATCACAATATAGAAACAATGAGATTCTAGCTCCTAAGAGCGAATCTAATTGTGGCGATAGTAAGTTCAAGCCAAGGCCGTGGGGAACCTAGTTAGTCGCGGATCCACTATAGAAACCTGTGACACAAATTGAGTAAACACATAGATAGACGTATATGCAACAATAGATACTAGAAACAATATAAACCAGAAATAATAAACAAAATCCAATACATAACGACACATTGATTTGCATGATGAAGATTCAAATAGAAACATAAGTAAATATGACACGATGCACCCTAAAAATATTTAAGGACTAAAAGGGATAGAAATATAGATCTACTTACTGGTTGCGAAGAAACAATCTATGAGAATTACTGCACGAGAAGATTTGAATAAAATCTATAACTATAACAATAACAATAATAATCACCCTAAAATAATAATAAAAGAAATCCTAAATGAAGGAAAAATATTAATTTTATGAAACTTGGTTCTTTTATTTTGGGCGTAAATTATATAGAATAATCGTTCAAAAAAATAACCAAAGAATATATATATTTATTTCTAGAATTATTAAACATAATAAAATCATGGAAATACCAAGTTAATAGGTTTTCATATTTTGAAAATGCCAAAAATTAGATTAATTCATCAAACTCATCTAATAATCATATTATATTATATTTAATGATTATCATATATTATAATTTAAAATAAAAGTTTTATAATGAAATTTATTTGTTTAACAATTTCACCAATTCTTTAATTACATAATAGCCCATTGTGACCCCTTATCAGATAAGATAACGAAATCTTTGACGAGCACTCCCTAATAGCTACACAGCGACACTTTCCATCCATCTTCTTCCCGATCGCTATCACCACCGTTGCAAACAGAAACCCATCTCCATGCTCGTCGGAATGCAAGAAAAAGACCTCATCTTCGTCACTAGGAAAATTTCGGTCGTCAGTAACCACCTGATTCCTCCTCAACCTCATTCGTTTAAGTCGATCATACATTCCTCTAATTGCAGCGCCTCTATGAACGATAGCTATCATCGAGTAAGTTCCGAGTCACATACCCGTTTAAAAAGTTGCGTGTGATGAGTCTCGAAAGGAGTTTACTGCTGTTGGTATCAGATAAGAATTAGAGATAAACACAAACAAAAGCAAAGGATTAAATTTATTGTTTATTATCTGGAAACTGAATACAAAGCTGAGAATATGAATTCTCTTAAATAGATAAACAAAACAAACGGCTCTAAGCCTATGACTCGGACTATCTCAACAACCTAGAATAAGTCCTTATTAATTGAAATTTAAAAACATGACGAAATCTTTGCTTCAACACGTGCATGACCGTTGCATGATTTACTGACGTGGACTTGAATCACATTTTTCATCACCCTCCCGTGATGCAAGCTCCACGACTCCGAGCCAATGACGAAAATACACAAACTTTTCTCTGGTCACAGCTTTTGTTAAAACGTCTGCCAACTGATTATTAGTGCAGCAAAGCTGAAGCTTCACTTGTTCTTAAGCAACCATCTCACAAATAAAATGATATCTCAGCTCAATATGCTTAGATCTGCTGTGCATAACTGGATTCTTACTGAGGTTTATGGAAGACATATTGTCACAATAAATTGTAGTTGCTGTATCATGCTTGATGCCTAAATCACTTAACACCCTTCTTAACCATATAGCCTGACATGTAGCAGCTGCAGAAGCAATGTACTCGGCCTCAGTGCGCTAGATAAGTCCATTGTGGATTGCTTCTTTGAGGACCAAGTAACAGCTCCGCTCCCAAGAGTGAACACACATGCTGAAATGCTTTTTCTATCATCTTCACAACTGGCCCAGCCACTGTCAGCATATCCGGTTAATTCAATAGTTGTTCCTTTACCATACCATAAGCCATATGATGTTGTTCCTGCCACATATCTGAGTATACGCTTAGCTGCACCATAGTGAAGTTTGGAAGGAGCTTGCATGAATCTTGAGACCAAACTCACTGAATAAGCTAAGTCTGGCCTAGTGTGAGTTAGATAAATTAAACCTCCAACCAAACTCCTGTAATTTGCTGCATCGACCTTGTCAGCACCATCTTCCAATTTGAGTTTCTCAATTGCATTCATGGGAGTGTCTTCTTTGTTGCAATTCAAATGCCCAAACTTCTTCAATAAAGACTTGGCATACTTTTCTTGACTTAGCAGCAGCCCTTTCTCGGTCTGCTTCACTTCTAGACCCAAAAAGAACTTCAAATATCCAAGGTCAGTCATCTCAAACACCTGTTTCATGCCCTCTTTGAATTCTGCCACAAGATTAGAGCAAGAACTAGTGCATATTATATCATCAACATATAAACATACATACATCAGTTCTTGTTTCTCAGTTTTCTTGACATAAAGAGTAGGTTCATTTTCACTTCTTATGTACCCATTCTCGATTTAAATAGATGTCAATTTTTGAATACCAGGCTCTTGGAGCCTGTTTGAGGCCATAGAGAGCCTTCTTGAGCCGATACACATAATGTTCCTTGCCTTGAACTTGAAAGCCTTGAGGCTGCTCTACATATATTTCTTCGGTCAAATCGCCATTGAGGAAGGCAGATTTGACGTCTAACTGATGGATCTTCCAGCCCCTTTGTGCAGCCACACTAAGCACCACTCTAATTGTTTCAAACCTTGCTACAGGAGCAAAGGTTTCTTGATAATCAACTCCACGTCGCTGAGAATACCCTTTGGCCACAAGCCTGGCCTTGTGTCGAAGTATGGTTCCATCAGCCCGGAATTTGGTTTTAAACAACCATTTTAAACCAACCAAATTCTTGCCAAGAGGCATCTTAACCAATTCCCAGGTTTGGTTCTTTTCAATTGTCCTAAGCTCATCAACCATAGCATCATTCCATTCTTTCTTACCTGCTGCTTCATCATAAGTGCTAGGATCTGCTACATTTAATGCAAACTGACATGCATAAAAGTCTTCATCGACATTTACCTCTTTAGACTGAGCATACACATCTTCTAAGTCTTTAATTTTGCGAGGAGGTGATGAGGCTAAGGTATGACTTGATGAGGTTTGTGGTGAGGCTGAGGCATTGTTAGAGTTACTGTTGGATTGGAGAGTGGCATATTGGTTTGGATTACTAGCTTGTTGAGTAGAGGCTGATGGTGAGTGAGTAGTGTTTAGATTTGCATTGTGGTCAGGTAAAGAGGTTTCATTGGTTATGACAGGAAACGGATCCGAATAACATGCTTGATCAGATAAACTATTGTTCCATGACCATTTTTCTTTTTCAAGAAAAGTTACATCCCTACGAGTTAAGAACTTCTTAGTTACAGGATTGTAAAGCCTGTAACCTCTGCTTTGACTTGAATAACCAATGAAGATGCATCTTTCACTTTTGTTATCAAGTTTCTTTCTGAATTGTGAGGGAATCAAGCCATATGCTATGCATCTAAAGACCCTTAGATGTTTAACTGAAGGTTTTCTTTTAGACCAAGCTTCAATAGGAGTTTTGTTTCTTACTGCCTTTGTTGATGCTAAATTAATCAAATAGACTGAAGTTGCAACAGCTTCAGCCCAAAAATTATTAGGCAAATTCATTTGTTTAAGCATGCTTCTTGTCATACCCATAATGGTGCGGTTTTTTCTTTCAACCACACCACTTCAGGAGTATATGGGAGTAAGCTCCCTTTTCAACCCATGTGACTCACAAAAAACATTAAACTCAGTAGAAGTATACTCACCTCCACGGTCTGATCTTAAAACTTTGATAGGGCACCCACGTTCCTTTTCAACCATGCATTTGAATATCTTGAACTTGGCAAAAACTTCAGATTTTTCAGCAATGAAGTACACCCAACACATTCTGGTGTAGTCATCAATGAATAGCAAGTAGTACTTGCTACCTCCCAAACTTTTAGTCTGCATAGCACCGCATACATCTGTGTGCACCAGTTCCAAAGGTTTTGAAGCTCTCCAAGACTTGTATGGGAATGGTTCTCTCGCTTGCTTGCCAACAACACATTCTTCACATTTGTCTACATATTGAATTCGAGGCAACCCAAATACCATTCTTTTATCATGTAATAATTTCAAGCTTTGAAAATGATAGTGCCCATACCTTTTGTGCCAAAGTAAGGACATTTCTTCTGCTGAAACATTGACATGATTAGCGGAAGTGCCCTTGGGTCCAGCTTGAGATGCATCCAATAAGAACATATTATTATTTTGAATAGGAACATGCATAAGAATCTGCTTTGTAACTTTGTTCTTAATGGTGCATTGGCCATCATCAAAGAGAAGGAAATAACCCTTTCTCATTAATTGACCTACGCTCAAGAGATTGTACCCGATTTGAGGAGCAAAGTAAACTTCTTCTAACAACCTTGTGGTGCCATTAGGAGTAACAATTTTCACTGTACCCTTTCCTTCAACTGCTAAGGTCTTCTTGTCACCAAGCATAACAGCCATTTTAAAACTTTCATCTAATTGAGTAAAGCTTTCTTTTGTACCTGTCATATGATTGGAAGCTCCTGAGTCAAGGAACCACAGGTAGGTTGTGTTACTAGATGAGCTTGTGCTGGTCATAAGGGAGTATTGTTCATCAGTGCAAGCCAAAAACAACCGTCGTTCATCATCTTCTTGACGTTCTTCTTTTTCTGCAGCCACGTTAGCAGTTGGTTGATCTTCAAGGAACCAACAGTCTTTCTTAACATGACCCAGCTTGTTGCAATGAGAGCATTGAGGGATCTTACTTCTGTCTTGACTTCTCCCTCGTCCTCTTCCTCTAAAAGACAACTTGCCTCGTCCTCTAAAGGAATTGCTTCTTGTAAATTGATTGTTCTCTTGCATAGTCTGCAGGGCTTGTTCATCAACTGTCTTCCCTTTTTCTGGTGTTCTGCTGTTAATACGCTCCTCTTGTGACTGTAAACACCCTATTAATTTGACAGGGGTGAGTTTGGACAGATCATAAGCCACCTCTATGGATGGAACAACATAATCAAATTTAGATGTTAGGCTGCGAAGAATTTTCTCCACAATTGTTTGATCAGAGATGATCTCCCCATATGCTCGTTTCTGACTCACAAGAGCCATAACACAGTCCAAAATAGTCACCAATAGCTTCTCCTTCTTTCATGGATAAGTTCTCAAAGTCTCTTCTCAAGCCTTGAAGCTTTACAGCCTTGACTTGAGAATCACCCTGATACTCCATCTTCAGAATCTCCCACGTCTCATTGGCAGTGGAAGCAGCAGCAATACGTGAAAAAAGCTGATCATGCACGGCCTGTTGGATAATGGCCATAGCATGAGCATCTCTTTTTTGAGAGTTTTTCAGTTTTCCTTGATCTTTCTCAGATCCATCGTAACCGTCTGCTACAAGATCCCATAGGTCGCGTGATCGAAGAATTGTTTTCATTCTTATGATCCAATATTCATACCCATCTCCTTTGAATACAGGAATAGGAGTTGGAGCTGTGGGTAGGGTGCTGGTTTGTTCGGCCATGAATACTTGAAAAGGGTTTCACAAGTAGGGTTTGTAGAGGTTCACGATCTGGCTCTGATACCAAATCTGTTGGTATCAGATAAGAATTAGAGATAAACACAAACGGAAGCAAAGGATTTAATTGATTGTTTATTATCTGGAAACTGAATACAAAGATGAGAATATGAATTTTCTTAAATAGATAAACAAAACAAACGGCTCTAAGCCTATGACTCGGACTATCTCAACAACCTAGAATAAGTCCTTTTAATTGAAATTTAAAAACTTGACGAAATCTTTGCTTCAACACGTGCATGACCGTTGCATGATTTACTGACGTGGACTTGAATCACATTTTTTATCAGATATTATATATGAGAAAGCTGAAGGAGAAGCCATAAGGTTCGTAAAATTAGTATATGTTTACAGTCTAAAACTTGATTCACAGTTTAATTTTTTTGTGAGAAAGTTTATGAATATGGTCAAATTTAGGCAAGCATTACAAACAAAACAAAGTCAATGTTAAATTTGCCACCTAATCCCTTAATTTTGAGTAATGAAAGTGCCAACTTTGAAATTTAAAAGTCAAAATGTAGTTTCTTAAAAGAGGTTATTACTGTTATTGTTTCATATTATGGCAATCGAGTTGATTGATGGTCTCGTTAACATGTGAATTAACCCCCAATATTTATAGTAAGTTACCATGGTTAAAATACCCTTTATATTTTGCAGATAACAATAATATAAGCCAGAGAGGATAAATGCACTTCGACCGCATACAATTAAGGAACTAATTCGCGCTTTCAATGATGCAAGAGATGATAGTGCAATATGAGTCTAGGAAAGAGTTTATTGTAAATAACCAATGTGGGATCAGGGTTTGGGGTTTTAAAGTTGAAAAAGAAGATGGGGTCGATGATACAGATGAGGCATGCTTCTTTTTTTATAAAGGGAGTCAAGTATGGTTGGTGAATTGAAAAAAATAGACATCATCTGAGTACATGATCAAGATTTAATTAGGATATTGGATAGTGTTAGTGGTAAGGGTTAAAATGGTTAGAGAAAATGATGCGGGAGACACAAAAGTCAAAAGATTCTTTTTAAGGTTAATAGGGTAAAGTGATATAACATCACGGGCGAAAATTGTAATTCACTCTATAACATAATATAATTATTTCATTATTTGACTTAGTTGTCTTAAATGTTTGGAATATAAAAAATCTAGTAAATTATTCTGAGGTTGTCGGAGTTCTATCTTGGTTGAATTTGAATGTTTGGAATATCATATGTCACAGCCCCGGCCACACCCTGGACGGGAGTCGTGAACATTTAAGTGATAGCGGTGTTTATTAAGTTCGCAGCGGAAAATATTATCAGGATCATAGTTAGGAAAACTTCAGAGTTTAAAAAACACCATATTTTAATATCAAACAGTTGGGATAACACCCATATTACAAACAAAGCTTTTTATAGGGATAGACTATAAGTAGAGAGTTCAAATGAGAAGAAAAATTTTGTAAGAATAAAAGAATAACTTTAAACCAATAGAAATTCTCCATTTACTTCATTTAATGTGTGTATTTAATATTAGGAAAAAGGGCATATAGGTAAATTTATAATTGTCATTAATTAGCTACTTAATTAAACTTGAAACTCATTTTTTGATATACTCTTTCAAGATAAAGTAATTTATGGTGAAAGACAATTTTCGACATGTGTAGGATAAATTTTAGTATGTGTAGGAAAAATTTTGAAATGTGTAGGGTAAATTTACATGTGTTTATGGTAAATTCAGATAAATTTAAGACATGTAGTATAAATTTTGAAAATGTGTAGGATAAAATGTTTTTCATTTATTAATTAAAGATAACATAATTAATGAGAGGAGTTATAAACAATTTAATGGTTTACTATTATGCTCTTTCTTCTTTTTCTTCTCATATTAATTTTCTTCTCAAATGAACCTTCCCCTAGACCATAATTAATAAAACGTAATTTCTTTTCTTTATTTTGGTAATCATAGCCACTTTATTTAAGCATTCAGTGCCTCAAAGCATGATTCTTTTACTTTCCCAGTAAGTTACCTGAAACGCGTTTGAACACATTTTATCAGCCAAAAATACTAGTGAGTTGATTAAATTTTATAAAAAAGAACATTGTTATAATTTACATCATTAAAGGTTTTACATTTGTTTATATCTATCAATTACTCAAATCATTATTTGTCACTCGTGGCATTTCTGATGTGACGGTGGTCATGTCACTCATTGGCTAACTTTCGTCAAATGGTGAGATTATCAAGTAGTGGATACAAAACCCCACATACCGCCAGTAATTTCAGAATACAAAAACTTAATCACTGTAAATACAATTTGAAAAACATTTAGGATTTTGCATATCATTTGAGAAAAAGAGAATGACTCACATCGTAGATTTAGGGTTTATTACTATAGTCTCCTGGTGTTAGGCATGGGCTCCTTATAAAAACACAATGCCACACGTGTTAGTGTATCAACCCAATTCAAACTTTAACGATAAATCATGAGATCAAAACCCCAACATAGTTAACAAAGTATAACCTTATTTAGGCAGCACCTTAACATCCGCTGATGGGTTCTCAGATCGATCGGATATGATATCATACCAATGATTAGAGTTAAAACACTTACTATAGAGCAAAGTGAGAATTTCAAAGGATAAAAACTGAGCAGAGAAAGCGAGAGACAAATAAAGTGTGAGCCATTTAAAAAGCTCACCAACTACTCTATTTATAGTGTTTATTAAAGCTTATCAAGTAGCACACGTCAATTTTATTCTTTCTTATCTTCAGACATACACACGTATACAACAATAACAATTCTTGTAAGTGTTTAATTTTATTATTATTATTTTATATATTATAATTAATTCAGCTGATTCGTTTGTTTTTTTTATAACTTTTAAAATATAACGTTTTATAAAACGATGAATATATCATTAAAACAAGCATATTTTTATCTACATTTTGACCTAAGTTTAGTAAGATCAACTATAATATATTTTATTATTAATTATTAAATGGTTCCTATAAAAGAGTATCTTCGTCTAGATACCTTATATTTCTAACAATCAACTTACTCATAATCTACTCGTTTAATAATATAAGTTTTATATATTTTATTTTAATCTATATATAAAAAAATGGAAATGTTACATCATATAATATAACTATTTAGTCATTTGACTTAAGGGATGTTTATGTAGCTTTTAATGAGGCTCTTAATGATTCAGACCTCTTACTGGTTCAGTACTTAATGATTTAGGTTTTGTCACACCCTAACCGATGGTGGAAACATCAGGGCGAGACGAAAACAAGATTGCAAGAGACTTCATAACACTATTTGTGACAATATTTAAATAATTCGATTTCATTGACACCAAAAGGACAATACATAGTTTCAAAAATGGAAATACAACAAGTTTCGAATGACATAACAACATGAATTGAAATACATAAATTTAAGTCTAGGTGTTTATCTAATCCACCCTAAATAAGTTTCTTCATCAGCAACAACTAGTTTCTTGCAGCATGTATTAAAATAATGATCAACAAAAGTTGGCGAGCATACAAGTTTATTTACATAGCATAATAGTGAAAAAGTTGCCTCATATCCAACATGGTAAATTGCATATTATGTTACAAACATACTAACATACGATAACTATATGTCAATCCAAAGTTTAACGCAATCGTGATTACCTTTGTCACCGAAATGACAATGTGTAAAATAGTTTACTTAACAATACCACAAGAATACGAGCGGTGCGTTAATCGTATAGCGCTATAATTGTTAAGGGAGATGTTCAAGATACCCATTAGAATCGTTAACGAGATGTTCAAGACTTAGATAATATAACCTATTACCATGACAAGTAACCATGTTGATCATCGTCAAGGATTCGGTTATGTATATATATTTATCATATAGTTTATATAATAATTCTAAGCTAAGTCTATCAAGGATATCATAGATTGTCATATAAGTCAAGCATGGAGGTAGGAGGATAACTATCCTTTAACCTCATTGTAAGATTCACTAATACACAAATCATCACAAGGATGATTCAGATGGTCTTGAATGAAAAGGAAATGTATAATAGTTACTATAAATGAAAGCATAATTCTTTTTTTTTAATCCTACTTTGGACCTCAAATGTGGTAATGTTTCATCTTAGTTTGGCAATTCAAGCTTGTAGAAACCTTCCTAAAGGTTATCCAAGTAGAAAGAAAGAAGAAAAATATAAGAAAATAAGAAGAAAAGTGAGCTAAGACTCACTTAGAATGGTTGCAACTTTCTACCAAATCTTTGAAATTAGAGAGTAATCAAAAAGATTTGAGAGTGATTTAAGTGTTTGGAGTGTGTTTAAGAGTGTATGAAGAGTTGTATTTATAAGTGGGGATTAGGGTTTGGGAGTTAATGAAGGTGGAAGGTGATTGGAGGAGAAAGAGGGTGGAGAAGAGTGAAACATGATTGGCTTAAAAAGGTGGAAGGTGATTGGAGGAGAAAGGGGTGGAGAATCTTTTGGTTTTGTTCACTTTAAGTCCTTGCACTTTGTAACTAGGTTAGTTTATGTCGTTTTCTTTAATTTTAGCTTGTTTTTAGGTATCCAAAGTGTATTTTAAGTCTCGGTTTTGCGTATAAACACGTATTTAAATATTGATTGTGAATATAACACAAATATGAAATGTAACATGTATATATCTAAAATGAATTTCCATTATGATTAACGCCTCAAATTATGATAATGGAGATGGAGTATGATTGTAAGGTTTCTAAAACTAGAATGTGAACACGAACTTTCTAAAAAATAGGAATACGAAAATACGAGGCGTTACAGGTTGTTTGTTTCGCGAGGAGATGTCTATCTCTGAATGGTTCAGACAATTGGCTCTTAACGGTTAAGCATTATACTAATTCTGAATGGTTAAGGCCTTTAATATAAATTAGTCAGACATTTACCTCCGAACAGTTAAACATTATACTAGCTTTTAATGATTCAGATCTCTTACTAGTTTAGCACTTAATGATTCAGATCTCTTACTAATTCAACACTTAACCATTAAGAAGTTACCAAACAATCTCTTAATCATCTTAAATGTTTGGAATATAATTTCACTTTTAGGTTCTGATTTAATCAAATACAAATTTGACACAAAGTATTTAGTTAATTAATTATTTGATAATAGTTTTAGATTTAAAATTTCTCAGTGCCTTTTTATTTTGCTACACTTATGAAAAAGAATACTTTAAAAAAAATAATCACACGGAAATGCATTTATAAAGGCAATAACACTTGTAAATTAAGGTATTACTTGTTTGTACATTTTAGTCCATATATCAATATTAACTAAAACAAACATCGAAACATTGAGAAAAATGAGCAGCTCGCCAATGTAAATTCAAATGTTTTTAAATCATTTGAGTTTTAAAAATAGGATAGAAATAAATAAAAGAATTATAAGTTTGTAAGGAAAGGGAATAATGTATAACTACTAATTTAGTTTAAGATTAGGGAATTAAAGTGTAACTAATACGTGGAATTTAAGTGTAATTCTTGTTTAAAAGACTAATTTACTCTTATCGGGTTTAACAGGTCTTCGACGACGTGAATAACACAAGTATTAAACATGAATACAACTTGTTTAACTACTTTATATCTGGTGTTAGTAACACAGCTGTAAAATTTTATGTACCAAAGAGAAGAAATGATAGATCGTAGCCTCCTGATTCTATTTATTTTTAAAAAAGTAAAAAACCAAATAGTGTCCTTTTTCGGTAATCAGGTTTAATCGTGTGTTATACAGATATCTATTGGCAGCCCTATACTTTATGTACTAAAACGGAAAAAAAATCTTAGGTTTTTAGGTATTTTAAAATACTCTTATGTTATCCATTATATATATATAGTGGAGAGCTCAAATGAGAAGAAAAAATTTGTAAGAATAAAAAGAATAACTTTTAAACCAATAGAAATTCTCCATTTACTTCATTTAATGTGTGTATTTGATATTATGAAAAAGGGAGTATAGGTAAATCTACAATTGTCATTAATTAGCTAATTAATTAAACTTGTAACTCATTTTTAATATATTTTTTCAAGATAAAATAATTTATAGTGAAGGACAAGTTTCAACATGTGTAGGATAAATTTTAGTATGTGTAGGATAAATTTGAAATGTGTAGGGTAAATTTACATGTGTGTAGGGTAAATTCCGATAAGTATAAGATATATGTAGGATAAATTTGAAATGTGTAGGATAAAATGTTTTTCTTTTATTAATGAGAGATAACATAATTAATGAGAGGATTTATAAACTATTAATGTTTTACAATTATACCCTTTCTTCTTTTTCTTCTCACATTAAATTTCTTCTCAAATGAACCTTCCCCTATATATATTCGGTTAAATGAGAACGCTAAATATCGCGAGAACGGTGAGAACAAATGAAAAAAACCACTAGACTTGGTCAAAAACAAGTGAAATTCAAAATTTCATTTCACACTTTTCATTATTATTCGAATACATTCTAGAAATTTAATTTACACGTTTAAATTTACGTGAATTTGGAAATAAAGAAAATTTACACATGTGTAAATTTGTTATATGTACACATGCGTAAAAAATTTAGTAAAAGTGACTTTGAGAGGAGAACTGAATCATTTGATGTTGTAAATTCTTTTTTAATGTTGTATTTTAATTATAATGAGGTTTGTATTAAAAAAAGTCAATTTTGATTGGTTTTTTCATTCGTTCTCACGGTTCTCGTAATATTTAGCGTTCTCAAGATAACCCTCCCCTATATATATATATATAGATATACATATATATATATGTATATAGATATACATATATATATATGTTATATATATGTATATAGATATACATATATATATATATGTATATATATATATAGGGCCTAGTTCAAATGAAAACCACCACGAGTTGTGAGAACTATGAAAACTTTTTCTTCCCGCGTGAGTTAGTCCAATTTTTTGCACAAACGTAGATGAAAATATTATAAATACATCTGTAAAGAAAGTAAAAAAATTGTCGATTCAGTAGTTTTGACTTATGCAAGTTTTTTATGCACGGCTGTAAATTTTGTACCAAGATAAATATTTTTTTACGCCTCATATAAATGTGGGAATGCAGTAGTTTTTTAATTTTTTTGCTGAAACAAGTTAATTTTTATGACTTTTGAGAAATTTTTTTTCCAAAAACCCATTTAGATGAGCTAGTTCTCACAACTCAAGGTGGTTCTCATTTTAACCCATCCACATATATATATATATTGGAGGGTTTAAATGAGAACGGTAAATATTACGAGAACTGTAAGAATGAATGAAAAAACCACGAGAATTTGGTCAAAAACGATTTAAATCCAAAATTTCTTTTTCATTTATCATTATAAGTTGCATTTATTAAACAATATAATCAAAATACCTAAAATCTTGTTGGTTTCCGTATATACAAGATACACAGTTGTTAGTGTATACACATGTGTACAGTCTCGATAGTATCAATTTACACAAGATACACAGATGTTAGTTTATACACATGTGTACAGTCTCGCTAACTATCAATTTATACAAGATACACCGCTGTTAGTTTATACACATGTGTATAGTCTCGCTAAACTATCAGTTTATACAAGATACACAGTTGTTAGTTTATACAGATGTGTACAGACTTTTGATACATCTGTGTATTTTGTAGTCCACGACCTAGTTCCGTTAGGAGTTTCATATACGGTTTGAATCTGGGAGGGACAATTGGTGTCTGCCTAGTTCCGTTAGGAGTTTCATATACGTTATTAGCAATTGATTCTACACGAGTTTAAAATAATGGAGAAGTAATTAAAAATGTTAGATTGAGAACGAATAGATGAGAAAATTAAGGGATTTTAATTAAGAGAGAGAGAGAGTTAATGTTAATCTTACCCTTTTAATCTAAAAAATAATCAATGGTCAAGATTAGTTCACTCAGTTTATTTTCAAGAAGTTGTTCACAAATGATCCTAATCATATATATATAGGGGGAGGATAAAACAAAAACCCACTTGAGTTGACAAACTTAAAAAACTTTTGTAAAAACCCAATGTAACATTTTTATTTTTTTCTAAAAGATAAGAAATGTAACACACATATATTTGAACATTTTTATAAAAGAAACACAAAAAAAGTCGAGTAGTTTATTTTTAAAAAAATGTTAAAATTTCATGTAACATAATATATATGTCCAAAAATGTAACATATAAATTATAAAGCCCAAAATTTGATAAAGTCAAAAGTCTGAGGAAAACGTTAAAGTTTTATATATCCGTTCAAAGTTTACATAATTTACCGAAATGACCCTGTTTCGCTAGTTCAAGTAAACACCATCAACACGAATCCAACATGCGTGCTTTTCCAAACTAGCGTAACAACTTACAAGTACCCAACCTACTTACGGAAATTCTAAAATATTCGGTTAACATTTACAACAAAAGGACTTTTGACCCATTTATCACTTATCATATCCGAAAGCGCAAAGAGGGCCACAAGATGTGTTCGTTTCAGGCGCGACATTCCTAAGCATGCGATTTACCTATCATTCACATTTCAAAAGAAAAACATAATAAGTAAGTACAAAAAAATAAATCATTTAAAATACATCGTTGGCATTCTTTTGTCATATGACGCGTTAGCTTATTTATGCTTTCATAACATACTTTGTATTTTCAATCAACAAATTTGACCATTCATCCATTTCATTCTTACTAGGTCAATATCCGAAACATTCTCACAATTTGTAAACTTGGAGTATTTGACCCGTTCATACCAAGTCCACACAATGACCATTTCATTCTTGTAATAGTAATTCCTTCTCCTTGGTTTGATTAACAATGAATCATATCATGCCCAAAAACAATTATCCTTAATCTTCTATTCATTCTTACCTGTTAATAATGGGTTTAAACGTACCATCTACCTTTCCATTCTTAATAATTACTTCATGCTCAACTCATCAATTTACCATGAGTATTTACTACTTACAATTGAAAGCAATATAATAAAATGTTATCTTGAATTGTATTAAAGTAAACGAAGTTCATATGAACTTACCTTAATCTTGCTTTGTTTGCGACCCGGATTGATTAGTGCTCTCTTCCTTTACATTATATAGAGGGTCAACAAATAGTGATTCCCTATCTTACTTTACTAAATTTCCATTTAAAATTTATATTTAAACGAGTAAATACGAATATACATCTACACATATTATTATTTTTTTATAAAACTTCATAACATTTTAACATGTCGACATTGATTTGTTTTGAAACAATAAAACCAGTTGCGGAAGCTTGAGCTTTGATCGTGTTCGGTTCTTCAGATAGCTGGGTCCTCCTCTGGTGCTCCCAATTATCACCTATATTTCATAATTTATGAAATACTTTAGTTAAATTAGATTATAACATAACCGAATAAACCCGAAGACCTAAAACAATAAAAATAAAAAATTTGTTTCAGACCCCATCGTAAGCTACGGTGACCAACGTAACTTACGATCAAACTTTACGGTCCTAACTCACTATCTTACGGCTAAGACTTCCAGTTTCAACCAGCAGTTGCCTACAGTAAGCTATGGTAGGCCACCGTAGCCTACGGTGGCTTGCTGCAAAATTTCTCTTTTTTTTGCCGTTTTAGTTACGACAATTTCCGTAACTCCCTCAATGCTCCTCAGTTTTACTCAAAACTTATTTCTAAATATCCGTAAAATGTTTTCTCACATATTTAACCCGGAATCCTTGACCCGGATTCTTATTTCATATAAATTATGCATTTATTCCCGGTTTATGCTTCTATTTTTCGATTTTGCCCTTTAACCCCATTTAAACCAAACTATACATTTACAAATCCTTTTTGGTATGCGTTAACACTCCATTATTACCCGTATAGTTGCCTTAGCGAATTACATTGCCTTATTCAACTAAACCTTTATTTATTTATTATTTGACCCGTTTGGTTGTTTTAGCGTAATCCAACGCTTATTTCAACCAAACCTTATCTATCTTATCGTTTCCACAGTAAGATGTCTATCTATTACCTCACACCACAACATTATTTGTTGTGGATTTATTATCGTAAATTCATTTTATCCAATTTCTGCCCTTTTGTTCGACAGTTTACGGAAAAGACAATGTAAAAGGGGCATTAAACCAAAAAGGCTTATACTTTTCACTTTTTTACTACCGAAATGGTCTATTATATTATATAACTTATTTTTAAACTAACATTAGAGTTGTTTTCTTATTTCATCACTCGAGTGCATTTTGGTCAACTTAGACCCTTCTTTTATGTCGAAAGACTTTCAATATCGTACTTCGACCAAATATGAACATTTAACTATAACCTATTTAAAATCATTATGTTCTTAAGAACATAATGTCTACAATTTAGATTATTAGATTTACCTTACCTTAGGTAAACTATTGTTCATTCAAGACTAATTTAACACTCATTGGACTTTTAAGTCCTTGTTGAGAGTTTGACCTGTAACACGTACCTGACTCGGGTCATAGCATTGACCCGTTTAAATACTTTGCACTACTAATTACCAATTAATAGTGATGCAAACCAAACGCCATTTCCCTATGATTACAAAACTCGACAAGCGTTCATTAGATATTATTGTCAAATGGTGATATCATCACCATTTGATCCATTTGGCCAAAATGACCACTTATCATTATAAGATGGCATTTATTTGTCATCTCACCATTTAGCCCATTTCGTATTACAATGTGATCATGTTACATTAAAATATCATTTCTTAATTCGCTTGACCCATTATGACTTATGTCATATGGTCTCTTTTTCGGAACTCTTTACTTATCCGTCAATTCGTGACTGGATTACCATTTTACCCCTTATCACCCATTATGGTTTACACCATAAGGTAATGTTTCAATACTCCTTATTTATTCGTCATCACATGACTAATTTACCGTTTTACCCTTTTTACTATCATTCATGATTTCTTACCATTTTCACTTGTTCCGACTTGACTCACTTTGCATCGGAACATCATATTTAATACTAATCTATCTTTTCCTTAACCAATAGTACAAGTGTGTATTCTACTTACAATATGTAAGCTTTACTTACCTTGAAATCCAATTATGTTCTTTCCGCGTACTTGATCCGTTTGATCCGCTTCTTCCCAAGCCTCCACCTAGCTTTTCAAGTGTCAAACTATCATTTATCATTCGCAAGATGGTTAGGTTAGTCATCATTTAACGCGACTATTCCACCTTAAAGATTTTACATCAAATTTATCATTCGATCCTATTACGGGTCAATTTGACTTTTAAAAGTCAACTGTCGATTTACACATACAAACTCACGAATATGTTTAACAACTTATTTAGGCATTTCGTTAATTACCCGGTAAGCGCTATTCTTAGGCCATCATTATAGCTACGTTTCCCAAACCAAGTTCATGTCGTTTCTTTCACTTAAACGAATTCAAGCGATTGTTAACATCAAGATAACTTAGCTTTTGATTAAAAATGCTAATTTATCCATTAGCTAGGTTTTCATCTTTATGTAGCAACCCATTTCATCATATTATTAGACATTCATCCGAATACCTAATATAATCAAATTTCACACACTAATTAGTAAACAACATGATCTTAAACACCTATTAACATTGACATAGCATTAATTTCATCATGTCATGCAAAAACCCATTTCAACATCTACTTGTAATTCACTAACAAGTAATCTTACATCAAGTAGTGCATAATTTCTTTAAGTCTAACGAAATCAAGCATACACCTACACTTAAAGTCATCTTTGGATCATAATCCAACTATCTAAGTGCAAGTATTCAACATGTCTCAAGTTATGATTTTCACCAATCTAAGTTTTGAGACATACCTTATGATCCCCTAATCTAGGTAATCAATATTTCATGTTCATGCACCGATTTGGGTCTCAAATTGATCTTCAATTTTGGTGGATTAGGCTTGAACAAGGGTTTGCCCTTGTTCTTTCTCCTGATGGTCGACCAACACATACACACTAAGTGTGTGTTGTGTTAAACCTTTTGTTTTTAAGACACAAGTATCCTTTTTACGCAGCTTTGGTCCCTCAAGTTTAGTTTCGATTAAATATCAAGTTACAACTCATTATGTTGTCACTTATATACATGTTATTAACTAGGTTAATTTGTTCCTAGTTATGTTGTTTACAGGTTCACTTTTACCACTAACAACCTTTTATCCGCTCTTTAATATTAACGTGGTTTGATTACCAAACCCGTTTTTGGGGTTACACTAAACCATTTAACTTCATATCAATATGGATTCATCATCATTACATAAAAACTACTACAAAAGCATTTCATCAAACACTTGGTGTGCATACAATAAACAAAGCATGGTGTACAAGAATTTTGTGCACAATCTTACTAGTTCATGTTAAAATCATCATCTTTAACCAATTTCACCAAACTTTCACATTAAATCAATCTTATTAAACGTAGAATCACTATAAGTAACATCATACATGATCGTTACACTAATATTTCACATTCATCATCATCATCTTCATATCATAACTACTACAAGTGGGTTTTTCATCAAAGCATCAAGGTACCATAATTTCCAGCATGATTCTTATTGATTACCATTCTAATTTCATATAAATTCATGGATTTCTTAGAAACCCATTTCATATAAAATCATCAAAACATAAAATTCTTCTTACCTTATGTTCTAATGTGCTTAGATGTTTAAGAATTAAGACATGCATGAGATTTAATCAAGACAGCTTCTTCAATTTTGCTGATTTTATGATGATAAGGGGTTTCCCCCTTCTTCCTCTAGCCCCTGTCGAACACACACACCTGAGATGTGTGTGTGTTTGTGTCAAATTCCCCTTTTTATCATTCACTTTTCCATTTGTGTCACTTTTGCCCCTTTATAATTGGTGTTTATATTTTATGGCCTATTACTTTCTCTTTTAGTTATACTTTACTAGTTTACTAACTAGGTTCATAATTCTAATATAAGTATACATATATGTATAGGAAATTTGGGGTGTTACATAAATTTTGAGCATCTTTTAAAAAAAAAAACAAGTAGGCGTTTTTTACATTTTTTATAAGAATGTTCAAGTACATTAATGTTACATTCCCCTTTAAAAAAAAAATAAAATGTAACATAGGTTTTCTTGAGTTTTCTCAACTCAAGTGGGTTTTCATTTTATCTTTCACCTATATATATATAGGATTCGGATCAAGGAAGAACCACTACCACTTGCGAGAACCATGAGAACTCCTCTCATCCAATATAATTTTAACACATCACTTAAAATCAATTTAATTGAAAAGGGTATTTTAGTCTTTTTCTCTCAGTGTCACATCACTTCTCTCTTATCTCTAAAACACAAAACATCTTCATTTATATGTCTAACATAACAATATCTCTCTCCTTTCATCTCTTTTATATTTTTTTATATTTAAAATTAAGAAAAAAATATCTTAGGTTTTAGATTTAAACATTAAAAGCATTACGTAATATAGAAAATACAAAAATATCGAAAATGATATCTATTTTGTTTTTGCTCTATTTTTCCTAATTATGATATAATGTTTTTGTAAAATGCAAGCTATATTTGTCTTATATATTTATTGAAAATTTCTATTTCATTCGTTAACATTTGATAACTTTGCATACAACTTTTTAAAAATAACATTCGATAACGTGCGAAAAAAAAGTTTTGACAATATGCTTTAAAAATTGTGACAATGTGCGTAAAAAAAGTTTTGATAACGTCCGTAAAAAAGTTTGACAACATACGTAAACATTTACACGAACTGAGTATGAGAACACCATTATGTAAAAAATAAATATATAAATGTTTTGACAATGTACGTAAAAAAAGTTTTTTACGCCCCTGATCGCCGACCCGAGCTACTCTAAACATCACGCGTAAATGTAATTTTCAAAGGTGTATAGTAACGGAATGTATAAATCAGTTTTTAAGTACGTTTGAAAAATGTTTTTACCTATGTTGTCAAATATAAAATATTTTTTTGCGCACGGTGTCAAATGATCAAAAGGTTGTTTTACGTCCAAGATCGTCGTTCCGAGCTCCTCTAAACGTCACACGTAAATCTATTTTTCAAACGTATGTAAAAACGGTACACGTAAATGTTTAGTTTTTACGTACTTTGAAAAATTTTTCTCGTTAGTTGTGAATGTAAAAAAGGTTCTCGCATGGTGTCGAATGTAAAAAAAAATCACGCATGGTGCCGAATGTAAAAAAAATGTTTTTATTACACACGATAAAAAATGTTTTTACGTCCGTAATCGTCGGCCCGAGCTCCTTTAAACGTTTGTGGAATGTAAAAGCTTTTCTTTGATTTTCGTAGGTGTTGGGGCTTTTATGTTCAAATGAAGATCAAGATCAAAGATTGAAGACATTTTCTTTTTATACATGTAGTGTAATTTTTTGTATAAAAATTTATGTGTTAAAATTAATTTTTTTAGAAATAAATAAACATAATTAATGTTAATATGAAGAGTGATGTAGTTATGAGTTTGATTGTTAATTTGATAAGTTGACATGAAGACATGTCAAATTTTCAAAATACCCTTCTTATATTATTTATTATTTTATAATCGATAAAATCACAAAAAGACAAATCAAACTTAAGCAATTCAATCTCAATCACTAATACATGAGAGATCTTGGATGGATAATGGTTTCTACGGTTCTTACATCTAAAGGTGGTTCCTATTTTAACCCATCCCTATATATATATATATATATGGCTCTGTTCAAATGAGAACCACCATGAGTTGTGAGAACCATGAGAACTTATTCTCCTCGCGCGAGTTGGGCCAAAATTTTTTTGTACAAACGTAGATGAAAATATGATAAGGTTAAACCCGTTTTGGTTAAATTCCGTAAACTAGTTATGTATAATCAACCGTATGCTTTATAAGCGATAATGGGTAACCGGATAAGTCATGGACAGGTTCTATATGCCATTATGTTTTGAATAAGTTAAGATATCAGTAGGATATCAACTTGTATGCATGTTAAGGTTTTAAACAAAACTACGCCCCAAAGGGCATTTTGGTAATTTCATACCATATAAAAGGAACTTGAATATAAATTAAATGTTATAATTTAAAGTATTCTGGAAAAATACTTTATTTATGATATAATATCAGTAGGATACCAATTATATGTATAATTTATCTTTTATGACCAAATTATGCACCGAATGGGCATTTTGGTCATTTTACACATAGTTCATAAATTATTTGGGATTCTAATTTTATAACATGTACCTACTATAAATATGTTTATAATAAGTTTTAAAATTAGTAGGTAACAAGTCTTGGTCGATTAATATGGTTTAAAACCATACTATGCGCCGAAACGGTGCTTATGTCGTAATATGACGTCTTTATGCGATGTTTATGAAAACTATGTTAAGGTTAGATTAAAATGTTTTAAATATGTTATTTAATATAACATATCAGTAGGTAAATGATTTATCTTGAAAAGATTTGATTAAAACTATTTTATAAGCCACAACGGCTAAAATCGTCATTTATCGACATAGTTTAAGGACCTGTTTGAAAACTCAGTTTATAACTTGGTTTAACATTCGAAATAATCCTACTTATAATATTTCATCAGTAAAAAACTTATTTTCAAGTTTATTACCATTAAAACTTTGTTTTATGCAAAAAGGACATTTTGGTCAAAGATGGCATAATTATGGAACTTGCGCATAAACTTGGATTCTGATTATGATCATGTAATATAACCTCAGAGGGTTATACTACATTATATTATGATCATAATACAACTTTAGATCAGTAGGTAACTAATCTAAATCGGGTCAGGATCGAAAGTCAAGGCAGAAGTCAAACTTCGCGACTTTCGGTTGCGAGCCGACCCTAGAACTGAAATTGACGAGCCTAACATGTTCTTACATGTTCTAATAATTATTACCAACTTGTTTAAGTGTCAAAACAGGTTTCATAACATATATGAGATCAATTTGTGATTTTTCCGAAAAATGGTCTGTTTGATTTATAATATCATAACTTTAACCCGTCAATTGGTCAAGCACGTAATCTTCAGGAGGTGCCCTTTATAGGGACTAACACCTGCCTTATAAAGATCACTTAGCCATGTTCATTTCAAACAATGGTTGGACCATAATGGTCTTAACCAAAAGTCAAAGCGTTTTTCTAAAACGCTTGACTTTTGGCTATAAAAGTCTATAAACTAAAATGCACAAGGAAGGAACACTTACCAGTGATTCCTAGGGTGCAAAAGAACTATGTTGGATGCTCCTTTTAGCTAGGAACTTCCAGAGGAGGGAGAAGGGTGAATGAATGAGAAATGTGCAAGTTGGAATGGTGAACTTAAGCACCTATTTATAGTTGGAGAACTCAAAGGAGGTGAAGCCAGGTGTTTAGGGGTGTAAGAGGGAGCTTACAAGTGTCCCAAAACATGGCATAGCTGATTACAAGTCCATAGTTTCGAATATATAGTTTTTGGAGGTTTGTTTGGAGACCAAGCAAAATTTTCTGCAACAGAGGGCTTCTCGTGCCCCGATAGAGACCCAGGCCAGGTCTCTCATGGCCCGCGACCGCCCCTTGGCCAGTTTCAAAGTTTGACACTTTAACCCCTTTTACTTTATAAAGCTTCTAAAAACCTTTTGGCACTTTTAGCCTTCCGTAGCCAATATTTGGCATACCCGGGATTATGCCCGGACATTGTCGAGCTCTCGGTTCGTTAAAAGGTCATTCAGAGGTATAAATTAACATGTTGACACTTTTAATCCCTCCATCATCCAACTTTCACATATTTACAAAATTGAACCCTCTCGTCCAACAAATGGCACGTGTGAGAGTTAGGACTTCACAAAGGATCACTCAGAGGCTTATTATAAGCATGTTAACTCCGATGTCACTCAGAGGCTGGGCATGTTGACATATCAGTCACTCAGAGGCCAATGATTTAAGCATGTTGACATATCAGTCACTCAGAGGCTAATGATTTAAGCATGTTGACATATCAGTCACTCAGAGGCTTGTTATTTATGCATGTTGACATCGGACCGTCACTCAGAGGCTCAGTTTGAGCATGTTGATGCCTTTAGTCCTTATTGGTCTTTAATAGACTATATTTAAAATACCACACGTGTCACTATATTATTGGACACGATTTTACGAGGTGTTACATGTCATGCAAAAACCCATTTCAACATCTACTTGTAATTCACTAATAAGTAATCTTACATCAAGTAGTGCATAATTTCTTTAAGTCTGACGAAATCAAGCATACACCTACACTTAAAGTCATCTTTGGATCATAATCCAACTATCTAAGTGCAAGTATTCAACATGTCTCAAGTTATGATTTTCACCAATCTAAGTTTTAAGACATACCTTATGATCCCCTAATCTAGGTGATCAATAATTCATGTTCATGCACCGATTTGGTCTCCAATTGATATTCAATTTTGGTGGATTAGGCTTGAACAAAGGTTTGCCCTTGTTCTTTCTCCTTATGGTCGACCAACACACAAACGCAGTAAGTGTGTGTTGTGTTTAAACCTTTTGTTTTTAAAACACAAGTATCCTTTTTACGCAGCTTTGGTCCCTCAAGTTTAGTTTCGATTAAATATCAAGTTACAACTCATTGTGTTGTCACTTATATACATGTTATTAACTAGGTTAATTTGTTCCTAGTTATGTTGTTTACGGGTTCACTTTTACCACTAACAGTCTTTTACCCGCTCTTTAATATTAACGTGATTTGATTACCAAACCCGTTTTTGGGGTGTTACAAATCTACCCCCCTTAAAGAGATTTCATCCCCGAAACCTTTCTTGTGTGGTTCCTTGGGTTCAACCCAATGGATTTAATTATGTTTAAATTATTCTAAAAAATCTTAACTGGAAGATATGGCACTGCCTTTTAGGCTCCAAGGTGCATGCGCCCTTCATGTGTAAGGCCTCATGTGCCGTTACTTTCATCTTGTATTCCTTTTTCTTTACTCGATCGAGTCGCCATTTGCCCACTTGGTCATATGTATTTGTCAACATGCTTACCCCACACAAATCTTATACTGATAAGCGCATTCAATAAGTTTTAATTTTAATTTTGTTCTTAACCGATCTTGTCGGTTAGACTTATTAGTCACCGGTTACCTTATACCTCATAATTTAGGTACCCTCATATTGCCTTCGCAAGGCTATTACAAATTTTCGAGACCCTAGTCTCATAGCTCGTGATACAAGATAGTCATATGCGATGTTATATATCTGTATATATATATATATATCAACCATGATTGTATCACGTCATGTTAAATTTTATATCTATCTTTTTCCTTATCGCAAATTTTCTTTTCAAATTCATCGTCTCACAGCTAATAGTGTCAAGACCTGTTTCCTTTACTATTAATCATTTCCAATTCATCTCATACTATTTATGTTTATTGACACGTTGTTTCTAACTAAAAACCAAATTTTAGTTTAACGTTTTTCCTTTCAACTTATGTCGATTATTCGCATCGAGAATTTGAAAATCTAGTATTTCTTCTTTTTACTGTTTTTATTTCACGTGGGGGATCATAAATAATTTCCTCACTTTATTTAAGAGACCCGTAGGCCTTTTTACTCAGCTTCCTAAACCATTTCTTTAAACTTTTCTCCCTCTTCCTTTCTTTTGCTTATCCTCCTAAGGTGAGGTCTGTTAATGCATCATTCCTCTTCATTCGTGATCCCCAGGTCATTTTGACCCTGTAGATCATTACACTATTCGTAACCCGAAGGTTGTGGTGATCCTTTAGATCATCCTTTTACCCGTGTCGTTCTCTAAATCTATATTTGGTGTCAATGCACCTCTTTTGTATTTGAAAGGAAAATCATTTACATTGTCCCTTCTTTATCCGCCAAATCATGGCTCCATCTTACCACGAAGGCTAATTTATTTTACTTCAATTATGGCCCTCAGACCATGTTTGATCCGGTTTGTTAACATTTTCGTTTTCTATGTCTCCACGAGTCTTTTACGAATCACATTTGCTTGTCGGATCTATTAGTCGTTTCATGATCACTTGCGTCTAAGCCTAGCGCAAGATCAAATGGCGTTGACCACTCGTCACCACCAAGTCACAACTACCATCTTTAGTGACAACCACAGCATTTTGTGTATGTTGCCCCAAACATTTATTCAGATAAGACACCGTCTGTTGATAGCCGTGCGCGCCTGCGCGATCGTAGTCCATGACTAGATCATTTTTTCGTTCGGACAATTCTTTCGACTCTATGACTACATATGTCATTTTTTAGTCGATTTTGTCTCACATTTACTGTTATCCGGTTTAAGCCTATATCGCTTTTCAACCCGTTACTCGAGTTCTTTATCTGAATGTTTTAACGCTCCCGTTATTCACTTTACGTTTTCATTATATTCATTCCATTTTATGGGTTCATTTCTATTTCACGCTTCCATTATTCGGTTTGCGTCTACAGTAATTTAATCACGTCCCATTACCCGGGCTCATTATTCTTTTACTTTAACGCTCCCGTTACCCGGTTTGCGTTTACTTTTAAATTCAATCATTATACTTCTTTTTGACTTGTTTGGCTTGCTCGTGTGAAATCCATCACTTATGAGCGATCGAATCTAATTCTTTATTTAACCCGTTTGATTTGTTCTTGTGAGATTCGTCACTTATGAACTGTCAGACTTTATTCATTATCTGACCTGTTTGACTTGTTCATGTGAAATACATCACTTTTGAACAATCAAACTTTATTCTTTATCTAATCCGCTTGACTTGTTCGTGTGAAATCCATCCCTTTTGAACAGTCAAACTTTATCCTTTATCTGACCCGTTTGACTTGTTCGTGTGAAATCCATCACTTCTGAACAGTCAAACTTTATCCTTTATCCGATCATCCATTATAGCCTCACGGACCATGAATGATGATTATCATCATCATTTCTTTCTTTTCTCTTTTTATCTTTTCTACGATCATAGTCATCGACTTTGATTATTTCCCGTGTGGGCACTACCTTCTTTCTGTGACCCCGCGGGTCATTTATACTTTGGTTTTACGTGTCCTTTTGTCAACCATGGTTCTTTCCTCCATAATGACTTATTCCACAAATTTCTTGGGTTATTTATTTCTATGTATGTTGTATATCGTTTTTATGGTTCCCACAAAAACCATTTATACGAGTACACTTGTAAGTTTCTTGATCCCAAGGATCTTTTAACTTTTCCCATTCACCTCGATTTTACCACATTGAATGTATATGTGTTTATTATAACAAGTTCATGGTATCATGTGTTTATCATTTACTTGGCCAGAGTAAGCGATCAACACATGGTACACGTGACCTTATTATAACTAACACATTACTTCTCATATAAGTAAACCCTCGGTTCATGTCTATATTTCTGATTTTATTTGGTAAAACTTTGTTTAATTGTTATTTAACAATGATTAGTTTTTACCTTTCTCATCTCAAAACATATAGAATGTTTTACCTTTTAGAAGACTTTTATGTAACCACATTTATCCATGTGATCTTTACTTTTCTTCAATAAAATCTTATTGAAAATTTCTACTTGGATGGTCACTCCATCCAAGATTTTAGTTTTGAACTCTTTCATATATATATATATATAATATATATATATATATATATATATATATATATATATATATATATTATTCACTATTGTGAATAATGCGTATTACCCGTCCAATTTCTCTTGGAAACATCATCATGGATGGATATCCCTTCCGGTTTTTTCCATGCTTTAATCCGGTATACAACCGCCGTTCAATACGTATCTGTTGCATACTACTAGTTATACAATAATTTAAAGTGTGCACCTGGGTGATATTTTCTTCATTGGCTTTCATTGTCGTTCCACCTTTATTTAATATCATCATTTAGTTTAGGTCCTTAATGAGTATGCTCTACTTGTCATACTTTGGACCATTCTGTCATCGTGTCGGTAGATCATTAGATTCCCGCCATCTTCAGATGCGAGCATCCTTTAACCAAAACATTTACATTGATTAGTAACATTGAAAATTAATAAGCGTCCTTACTATAGTACAAGGCTATCTACAATACTTGTTAACACAAGTAATTCACTGGCTATATCGGTCTTTTATCATTTTATTTGGGGTAACGTGCGTTCACATGATAACCCTCTGTGTTATTTACAACACTTTAACCATGTTAGACCGTTAAACTTATAATAACTTACCGGATCATGTGACCAAGCCTCGAACCGAACACATATGATCAATAACCTTGAGCTCTGATTACCAACTTGTAAGACCCTATCTTACTTTACTAAATTTCCATTTAAAATTTGTATTTAAATGAGTAAATGCGAATATACATCTACACATATTATTATTTTTTTATAAAACTTGATAACATTTTAACATATCGACTTTGATTTGTTTTGAAACAATAAAACCAGTTGCGGCAGCTTGAGCTTTGATCGTGTTCGGTTCTTCAGATAGCTTGGTCCTCCTCCGGTGCTCCCAATTATCACCTATACTTCATAATTTATGAAATACGTTAGTTATAATTAGATTATAACATAACCGAATAAACCCGAAGACTTAAAACAATAAAAATAAAAACTTTGTTTCAGACCCCATTGTAAGCTACGGTGGTCAAGCTTTACAGTCCTAACTCACTGTCTTACAGCTAAGACTTCCAATTTCAACCAGCAGCTGCCTACAGTAAGCTACGGTAGGCCACCGTAGCCTACGGTGGCTAGCTGTAAAATATCTCTTTTTTTGCCGTTTTAGTTACGACAATTTCCGTAACTCCCTCAATGCTCCTCAGTTTTACTCAAAACTTATTTCTAAATATCCGTAAAATGTTTTCTCACATATTTAACCCGGAATCCTTGACCCGGATTCTTATTTCATATAAATTATGCATTTATTCCCGGTTTATGCTTCTATTTTTCGATTTTGCCCTTTAACCCCATTTAAACCAAACTATACATTTACGCATCCTTTTCGGTATGCGTTAACACTCCATTATTACCGTATAGTTGCCTTAGCAAAATACATTACCTTATTCAACTAAACCTTTATTTATTTATTATTTGACCCGTTTGGTTGTTTTAGCGTAATCCAACGCTTATTTCAACCAAACCTTATCTATCTTATCGTCTCCACACTAAGATATCTATCTATTACCTCACACCACAACATTATTTGTTATGGATTTCTTATCGTAAATTCATTTTATCCAATTTATGATATTTGGTTTGACAGTTTACGGAAAAGACCATGTAAAGGGGCATTAAACCAAAAAGGCTTATACTTTTCACTTTTTACTACCGAAAGGGTCTATTATATTATATAACTTATTTTTAAACTAACATTAGAGTCGTTTTCTTATTTCATCACTCGAGTGCATTTTGGTCAACTTAGACCCTTCTTTTATGTCAAAGGACTTTCAATATCGTACTTCGACCAAATATGAACATTTAACTATAACCTATTTAAAATCATTATATTCTTAAGAACATAATGTCTACGATTTAGATTATTAGATTTACCTTACCTTAGGTAATCTATTGTTCATTCAAAACTAATTTAACACTCATTGGACTTTTAAGTCCTTGTTGAGAGTTTGACCCGTTACACGTACCTGGCTCGGGTCATAGCATTGACCCGTTTAAATACCTTGCACTACTAATTACCAATTAATAGCGATGTGAACCAAACGCCATTTCCCTGTGATTACAAAACTCGACAAGCGTTCATTAGATATTATTGTCAAATGGCGATATCATCAACATTTGATCCATTTAGCCTAAATGACCACTTATCATTAGATGACATTTATTTGTCATCTCACCATTTAGCCCATTTCTTTTTACAATGTGATCATGTTACATTAAAATATCGTTTCTTAATTCGCTTGACCCATTATGACTTACGTCATATGATGTCTTTTTCAGAACTCTTTACTTATCCGTCAATTCGTGACTGGATTACCATTTTACCCTTATCACCCTTTATGGTTTACACCATAAGGTAATGTTTCAATACTCCTTATTTATTCGTCATCACATGACTAATTTACCGTTTTACCCTTTTTACCATCATTCATGATTTCTTACCATTTTCACTTGTTCCGACTTGAATCACTTCGCATCAGAACATCATATTTCGGTACTAATCTATCTTTTCCTTAACCAATACTACAAGTGTGTATTCTACTTAAAATATGTAAGCTTTACTTACCTTAAAATCCAATTATGTTCTTTCCGCGTACTTGATCCGTTTGATCCGCTTCTTCCCAAGCCTCTACCTAGCTTGTCAAGCGTCAAACTATCATTTATCATTCGCAAGATGGTTAGGTTAGTCATCATTTAACGCGACTATTCCACCTTACAGATCTTACATCAAATTTATCATTCGATCCTATTACGGGCCAGTTTGACTTTTAAAAGTCAACTGCCGATTTACACATACAAACTCACGAATAAGTTTAACAACTTACTTAGGCATTTCGTTAATTACCCGGTTAGCGCTATTCTTAGGCCACCATTATAGCTACGTTTCCCAAACCAAGTTCATGTCATTTCTTTCACTTAAACGAATTCAAGTGATTGTTAACGTCAAGTTCACTTAGCTTTTAATTAACAAATGCTAATTTATCCATTAGCTAGGTTTTCATCTTTATTTGGAACCCATTTCATCATATTATTAGACATTCATCCGAATACCTAATATAATCAAATTTCACACACTAATAAGTAAACAACATGATCTTAAACACTTATTAACATTGACAAAGCATTAATTTCATCATGTCATGCAAAAACCCATTTCAACATCTACTTGTAATTCACTAACAAGTAATCTTACATCAAGTAGTGCATATAATTTCTTTAAGTCTAACGAAATCAAGCATACACCTACACTTAAAGTCATCTTTGGATCATAATCCAACTATCTAAGTGCAAGTATTCAACATGTCTCAAGTTATGATTTTCACCAATCTAAGTTTTGAGACATATCTTATGATCCCCTCATCTAGGTGATCAATATTTCATGTTCATGCACCGATTTGGATCTCAAATTGATCTTCAATTTTGGTGGATTAGGCTTGAACAAGGGTTTACCCTTGTTCTTTCTCCTGATGGTCGACCAACACACATACACTAAGTGTGTGTTGTGTTTAAACCTTTTGTTTTTAAGTCACAAGTATCCTTTTTACGCAGCTTTGGTCCCTCAAGTTTAGTTTCGATTAAATATCAAGTTACAACTCATTGTGTTGTCACTTATATACATGTTATTAACTAGGTTAATTTGTTCCTAGTTATGTTGTTTACAGGTTCACTTTTACCACTAACAGCCTTTTATCCGCTCTTTAATATTAACGTGGTTTGATTACCATACCCGTTTTTTGGGTGTTACACTAAACCATTTAACTTCATATCAATATGGATTCATCATCATTACATAAAAACTACTACTCAAAGCATTTCATCAAACACTTGGTGTGCATACAATAAACAAAGCATGGTGTACAAGAATTTTATGCACAATCTTACTAGTTCATGTTAAAATCATCATCTTTAACCAATTTCACCAAACTTTCACATTAAATCAATATTATTAAACATAGAATCACTATAAGTAACATCATACATGATCATTACAATAATATTTCACATTCATCATCATCATCTTCATATCATAACTACTACAAGTGGGTTTTTCATCAAAGCATCAAGGTACCATAATTTCAAGCATGATTCTTATTGATTACCATTCTAATTTCATATAAATTCATGGATTTCTTAGAAACCCATTTCATATAAAATCATCAAAACATAAAATTCTTCTTACCTTGTGTTCTAGTGTGCTTAGATGTTTAAGAATTTAAGACATGCATGAGATTTAATCAAGATAGCTTCTTCAATTTTGCTGATTTTATGATGATAAGGGGTTTCCCCCTTCTTCCTCTAGCCCATGTCAAACACACACACCTGAGATGTGTGTGTGTTTGTGTCAAATTCTCCTTTTTATCATTCACTTTTCCATTTGTGTCACTTTTGCCCCTTTATAATTGGTGTTTATATTTTATGGCCTATTACTTTCTCTTTTAGTTATACTTTACTAGTTTACTAACTAGGTTCATAATTCTAATATAAGTATACATATATGTATAGGAAATTTGGGGTGTTACATAAATTTTGAGCATCTTTTTAAAAAAAAAAAGTAGGCTTTTTACATTTTTTTAAGAATGTTCAAGTACATTAATGTTACATTCCCCTATTTAAAAAAATAAAAATGTAACATAGATTTTCTTGAGTTTTCTCAACTCAAGTGGGTTTTCGTTTTATCTTTCACCTATATATATATATATATATATATATATATATATATATATATATATAATAGGACTCGGATCAAGGAGGAACCACTACCACTTGCGAGAACCATGAGAACTCCTCCCATCCAATATAATTTTAACACATCACTTAAAATCAATTTAATTTAAAAGGGTATTTTAGTCTTTTTCCCTCAGTGTCACATCATTTCTCTCTTATCTCTAAAACACATCACCTCTTCATTTATATTTCTAAAATAACAATATCTCTCTTCTTTCATCTCTTTTATATTTTTTTATATTTAAAATTAAGAAAAAAATATCTTAGGTTTTAGATTTAAACATTAAAAGCATTACGTAATTTAGAAAATACAAAAATATCGAAAATGATATCTATTTTGTTTTTGCTCTATTTTTCCTAATTATGATATAATGTTTTTTTTAAATGCAAGCTATATTTGTCTTATATATTTATTGAAAATTTCTATTTCATTCGTAAGGTTTGATAACTTTGCACTACAACTTTTAAAAAAAACATTCGATAACGTGTGAAAAAAAAGTTTTGACAATGTGCGTTAAAAAGTTGTGACAACGTGCGTAAAAAAAGTTTTGATAACGTCTGTAAAAACGTTTGACAACGTACGTAAACATTTACACGAACTGAGTATGAGAACATCATTATGTAAAAATCAATATATAAATGTTTTGACAGTGTACGTAAAAAAAGTTTTTTACGCCCCTTATCGCCGACCCGAGCTACTCTAAACGTCACGCGTAAATGTAATTTTCAAATGTGTACAGTAACGGAATGTATAAATCAGTTTTTACGTACGTTTGAAAATTGTTTTTACCTAAGTTGTCAAATATAAAATATTTTTTAGCGCACGGTGTCGAATGATCAAAAGGTTGTTTTACGTCCAAGATCATCGGTCCGAGCTCCTCTAAACGTCACACGTAAATCTATTTTTCAAACGTATGTAAAAACGTTACACGTAAATGTTTAGTTTTTACGTCCTTTGAAAAATTGTTTCTCGTACGTTGTTGAATGTTAAAAAGGTTCTCGCATGGTGTCGAATATAAAAAAAATCACGCACGGTGCCGAATGTAAAAAAATGTTTATATTACACACGATAAAAAATATTTTTACGTCCGTAATTGTCGGCCCGAGCTCCTTTAAACGTTTGTGGAATGTAAAAGCTTTTCTTTGATTTTCGTAGGTGTTGGAGCTTTTATGTTCAAATGAAGATCAAGATCAAAGATTGAAGACATTTTCTTCTTATACATGTAGTGTAATTTTTTGTATAAAAATTTATGTTTTAAAATTAATCTTTTTAGAAATAAATAAACATAATTAATGTTAATACGAAGAGTGATATAGTTATGAGTTTGATTGTTAATTTGATAAGTTGACATGAATAGTACACATATCAAAATTTTCAAAATACCCTTCTTATATTATTTATTATTTTATAATCCATAAAATCACTAAAAGACATATCAAACTTAAACAATTCAATCTCAATCACTAATAATGAGAGATCTAGGGTGGATAATTGTGCCTACGGTTCTTGCATCTAAAGGTGGTTCCTATTTTAACTCATTCCTATATATATATATATATATATATATATATATATATGGCTCGGTTCAAATGAGAACCACCACGAGTTGTGAGAACAATGAGAACTTTTTCTCCTCGCGCGAGTTAGGCCAAAATTTTTTTGTACAAACGTAGATGAAAATATTATAAACATATCTGTAAAGAAAAGTAAAAAAAATTAGAGTCGGTAGTTTTGACTGATACAAGTTTTTTTACGTGCTGCTGTAAATTTTGTACGAAGGTAAAAAAAATTTTACGTCTCATGTAAATGTGGTTATGCGGTATTTTTTTTGTTATTATTTTTTTGCTGAAACAAGTGATTTTTTTTTACTTTTAAGAAAATAAAAATTGGAAAAACCTTTTGTATGGGCTAGTTCTCACGGTTCTCACAACTTAAAATGGTTCTCATTTTAACCTATCCATATATATATATATATATATATATATATATATATATATATATATATATATATTGTTGGGTAGAAAAAACGTTTTCTAAATTATGTTATAACATTTTTTTATTTTTAATTTCATTAAAGTTCTTAAAAAAATAATAGTAAATTTAACTTTTAAACTGTCCTAAAATTACAAATTACAAATAAATAGATTTAAATACACTGTGGCGCTAAAGACCCGTTCCTTTGTTCTCTCCAGAAAAACAGCAGTCCGATTCAAACTTTCCATATACATCCCCTCTCTTGGTCTATAATTTGATCAGGAACACACATTATCACGTGTTTCTGTCTTTATCATTTCATCTTTTTCATATTATTTGTTGAATCTGTGAGATACTTGTGTAGAATCAACCATGGATGAAGAGTACGACGTTATAGTTCTCGGCACCGGTCTTAAAGAATGCATCCTCAGCGGTCTCCTCTCCGTCGATGGCCTAAAAGTACGTAATGCCCCCCAATCCATCTCTATATGGTTTGAAACCTTATATAAAATTTGAATGTGTATAGAGATCTGTTGGATAAGCTAAAAGTGGACAATGGTTGATATTAGATCACTTTTATGATTGTACAAGCTGAGAAACTTCCTAATATTTATATGTTACGTTTGAGTCTGTTTCAGAACCAATAGTATGTTGATAACCGTGATGATAATGCATTGGTACTATTATTTTGAATAACGGTGATGTCACCAGGGGCGCAGCATAGTGGGGGCGGGAGGTGGCGACCAACCCCCGAACTTTTCGCTCAGTGGTGGAGAATATGTAGTTTTTGTATAGAAATTTTTGGGTATATAAGTTTTGACCTCCCGGTTTTATAGAAATTTTTGGGTATATACGTTTTCGACCCCCCGGCCTGAAATCTCAAGCTTTGCGCCACCTTTGTTTTAGTCTCCCGCTCTTCAAAGTATTTGTGTGCACTATGCACAATTAGTTTATCATGCAGTTCTCGACATATTATTGATTCTGAAGCGTATGTGTCTTTTTTTATCATCATATGGATTTTAAATTTTAACATTGCCTGAACAACTTATAAAAGCTTGACAATGCTAATAATAAAATTGTGGATAAGAACCGAATTAACACTTCAAGATCAAGATCTATATAATATAATCGCGCGACAATTTCAACAGGTGTTGCATATGGACAGAAACGATTATTATGGAGGAGAATCAAGCTCCCTCATGTTAAATCAGGTACGGTGTGTATAGTGTAGTTAGTATCTTCCATACATGCTTTTAAAACGTCGAACATTTCAAAGGTCAACAAGTTTAGCAATATGTGAAAGTGAGGTTTGAAGTGAATAGAGATTGGTAATTACTCAAGAATGATATTTACTTAGTTGCCATGAGTATCTTTACGTGATTGATTATCTTTCTCCCGTGATTATAGCTATGGAAGCGGTTTAAAGGAGATGAAAACCCTCCAGAATCTTTGGGCAGTAGCAAGGAGTATAATGTTGATATGATTCCAAAGGTAAATTTTTACACACAATACTTTGATTGATTATATGTATAGTTTTCTATATGCAAATATATTGAGTTTCTATGTGTTTTTGTAGTTCATGATGGCAAATGGTGTTTTGGTACGCGCTTTGATCCACACCAACGTTACAAAGTATCTAAATTTTAAGGCGGTAGATGGTAGCTTTGTATACAACAATGGGAAGGTACCTAAGTGCCTACAAGTTTAATATTCTTTTGATATTAGCATTCTATCATTACAGTTTGAAAACCAATATATGAAATGTTTCTTCAATTTCATATGATATACATTTAAATTGGTATCCAGATCTACAAAGTTCCTGCAACTGATGTTGAAGCCCTGAAATCTTCGATTATGGGTCTGTTTGAAAAAAGGCGCGCACGAAAGTTCTTTATATATGTTCAAGACTTCGAGGAAAATGATCCTAAATCTCATGAAGGTTTGGATTTGAACACAATTCCTGCAAAAGAGCTCATTAGGTATATATCTTGCCCTCTTTGTGATCCTTATGATCATCATCAAACTCGATACGTATATTGAGTTTTAATTCAACAAAAGAAGAGTGTGTAGACTGTAGTGTAGAATCATGAGTTGACTACATTGAGTCATCAAGTGTTCTATAAATCCAACTTTTTTGGTGCAGTAAATATGGTCTTGAAGATGATACAATCGAATTTATTGGTCATGCACTGGCACTCTATACTAGTGACAGTTATTTGGAACAGCCTGCAATCGATTTTGTGAAGAGAATCAGGGTGCAATTTTTATTCATAATTTTACTTTATATTGTTGGTTGGTTCTAAGCATCATCAATTCCCTCTCTGAAATTTGTTAATTTATTTCCTTTTTGGTGTTCGCTTCCTTAAAAGCTATATGCAGAGTCTTTAGCGCGTTTTGAATCGGGATCTCCTTACATTTACCCAATGTATGGGCTTGGAGAGTTGCCACAGGTTGGTCTACATATTTCCATTAGATGGTGGTGATTTTGACCCAAATACTTATAACGGGTCCATTTGGGTTGTTTATAAACGGTCAAATCAAAAAACCTTAGCTTAAAGGAGAATGGGTTAAACACGTCGAAAGTATGTCAAAGTCTACGTTAATGCATACAAGCCCCTAAATCTTGTTATTCACAGATTTAGATCATTAATGCAATAATCTTGTTTTTGTACTCATGGCTAACTTATTACAAAAAAAATAGACAGAAAAAAGTATTTACGGGCCAATCCAATCCGATGTAGGCCACTTTTACTTGTACAGCAACACGTTACCTAACCCGTCCATCTGGCCACCTGATCCTACAGGCATTTGCTCGATTAAGTGCGGTTTATGGGGGGACCTACATGCTTAACAAGCCACAATGTAAGGTAACACGTCAGCTTATCACACCCAGAAAATTTACTAAGAGATGTGAATCATGTTACTTTTGAAAATTAATATGTAATTCCCGAATTACAGGTGGAATTTGATGACAGTGGGAAGGTGGTTGGTGTGACCTCTGATGGAGAAACTGCTAAATGCAAAAAAGTTGTATGTGATCCATCATACGTGCCCGATAAGGTAATAAAGTTTATAATGCTATGACTGAAGTCCAACTTCTTCCGTTTGTTCTTTTTCGGTTTGACTGTTTGACTTTGGAGTGCGTTTATGAAACAGGTCAAAAAAGTTGGAAAAGTTGCTCGAGCCATATGTATAATGAGTCACCCAATTCCAGATACCAACGATTGTCACTCTGCCCAAGTCATTATTCCACAAAAGCAACTTAAACGTAAATCAGACATGTATGTTTAAAGTAACATTTGACCAAGTTGACTTTTCTGATGTGGAGGAAAGTGAAAAGTAACCAATAACTGGATGAAGGTCTAACGAGTTTTTTGATATTGTGTTACTTCAGGTATCTATTTTGTTGTTCGTATTCACATAATGTGGCTCCACAAGGCAAGTTTATTGCATTGGTGACAACGGAAGCAGAGACTGATGACCCTGAGAGCGAATTAAAGCCCGGCGTTGACCTTCTCGGACCTGTGGATGAGGTCTTTTATGAAAGTTTGGACAGATTTGAGCCAACAGATGATGGTGCTGCTGATAACTGTTTCGTATCTACTGTAAGTAGGCGTATACACACTATATGTGGTTTATTATGTAGCCCTTTAACCGTAAAGATACGCCAAATATTATTGTTGCATATGATAAGATTCTAATTCTATATGATGATATATCTTGCAGAGTTATGATGCAACGACACACTTTGAGACAACGATGAAAGATGTTCTTACCATGTACACCAAAATAACCGGAAAGGTTTACTTTTACATACATGCACCTAGACTGAGTTTATTTAGAATCAAACATGATTTATGCATTAACAAAAAAAAACTAAGAAAAATGATCCTAAAAGCATATTGAACATATTTGTTATCATTTGGGAAAATATCGAAGGTGCAAATTCCAACCCGTTTACTTAAGAATGGGCCAGTTTATGTTATGGTTTATCCATAGCGGATCAAACGGGTTGGAAGCTGCCTGAAGTGGACTCTTAATAGTTATAGCTTCACAGACTGTTTTATTTCAGAAACTAATACAATTATTGGAAAAATATGGTTTTTTTAACCTTTACTGTTTATACCAAAAAGAAGACACAAAAATGTTCACGGGTCAACCTGACCCGACCCACTCTGACATGTTGACTTAATTTAGCCCCCAAACATCTTTTTCACGTCATTTCTACTTAATAATGTTTGATTTTAAGCATTCTAATACATACTCTTCTTTGTGCACTTCAAGGAACTTGACCTTTCTGTGGACCTGAGTGCCGCTAGTGCTGGTGGTACCCAAGAATAAGTCGTTTACATTAAAACCTCTTGGCTTGTGGAGAGCTTTATTTTATGCGGTCGGGATATATTCTTTTTTTTGTTTTGAAAATAGGACTTGATGATCTAACATCATGCTATTCTCTCATCTAATACTACAAAGAAAATAATTGTTGAGTTTGTTTTGTAACAGTTTTTCTTCCAAATGTTTTGTAGACCATCTGTTTTCTTTGTTCCACTCGATACTAGGTATTTTTTATCGCTAATGTGTGTGATATGGAGCTAATAAAAAAGTTCACAACTAGACAAAAACAAACAGGCTAGAAAAGGACCAAACTTTAAACACACATAACTTTTGTTCCATTTGGAGTTGCAGACTCATGATAACTGACAAAGCGTCTTAACAGGCCAGACATTGTGACAAACGACCAGACATTAGACAATTTGCCCCGACCCTCAGCCCTCGGGTCCCAATTTTTTTACCAATTTGAACATGACAAGTGCATGAAACTTGAAATATGATATATGAATGTCAATATAAAAAAATCAAAGTAAACAAAGTTCTACTCCAAACATCAATTATAAGATCGCAATATGGGAATTGAGTCAAAATGACAGTTTTATTCTATGGAGATTAACCTCGGATTCATGTATCTTAGCATGCATATCTCCTCAAAAAAATCATCAGCGCTGCTATGGCCACTTTTCATCCCAAGAATCTTGATCTTCAACTTCTTTAACGTCTTCCCAAACTTGACTAACGACTCAAGCGTGTTCATTTTCTGTTCAGCATTTAATGGTGATCGTACAGTGATCGCCACCTCTTCAGGGCAAGGAATCCTAAAACTTGAATCCACCTGAAAAATCAGAAAAAGAGAAATTCTTGATTTTCTTGAACCAAGATTCTTGTTTTAGTAAGTAAATGCGTTGCTTTTCGAACTCACATTCTTTAGACTGTTCTTCTGGCATAGAGCGGCAAACATTGCACCATGGATATCGAATGTTTTGAGCTTGGGATGACTTTTTAAAAAGTCAACAAAATCGATCTCAGGAAAGGGGAGAAGAGCTTCGAAATCTCCGGTGAATTCAACTTTCATATAAAGATGCTTTACTTCACTTGCAAGTTGAAGCAATTTGTTTATCGCATCCCAACACCATTGAACACCTCTAATCGATAACGATTCAACTGCCGGAAGCTTACTGAAGTCAACCATGTAAACTCTCCCTGGAAAGCAAAAATACCCACAACATGAAATTACATTATAGATATATGAAATCTTTAATGATGATCTTGAAAGTTGAAAGTTTACCATCATTGTTTGCAAGGGAAAGATTCTTTAAGCAATTAGTCTCGCGAACCCTGATCAAACTACAGCCTTGAACCTCAAGGTATTCAATCTTCGGCGCTGTGAGAGTGAGCGAGCAGCTACCCGCACAATCAAAATCAAGTTTGCAACGTTCAAGACGATTAAGTTGGATCCAAACAGTCCGTAACCCCTCACACCGAAGAAGTACAAGACGGGTCAGGTTAGGGGTTGCTCTAAGTGCCTCAACCAATGCCGAATCCTCGAACTTCGCTCCAACTATTTCGAGATTTTGCAGCTTTTGAAATGCATCCCATTTGGGGGCATTTTGCACGCCCCAAAGTCTTAATGACTCCAAATTTCGTGCAGCTTGTATGCATTCAAGTTTTGATGGAGTACCGTTGTTGTATCCTGGTCAATAAAATTATCCATTCGCAGCTCAAGGTTTTTTAATGACGGTCCCACAACCGACAGCCATGAAGCCAGCCCTGAACCAGTAAAGGGGCAATAAACTACAAGGTCTTCGAGTTGAAAAGTAGACGAGACAATCTGCATCACAATGCAGTCAGAAATTTGACCATTTTTAAGGTGGTCGAAGACGCCACGAGGGAAGTAAAGGCTTTTAACGTAAGGCATCGAATCTTTCCACTTCTTGGAGACACAATTACAAGACGCCACATCCTTCTCATTGTTTATGGTTGACAAAATGTACTGGACAACAGCATCTGGCAGTGAGTCCATTCTCTGAGGATTTTCATCGAACACTTGGCGGTCAGCTCAAATTCAGACAATAAACAAAATTCAAACTTACTCAAACTAGACTTAAATCTCACTTGCAATTAGGCTGAACTAAAGATTATTATTTTCACCTCATAACATAAATTTATTATGTTACTTCAAAAATTCAAATTACACTGAACAAAAAAGACTATTTTTCGTAAAATTCAATCAAATAAATGATTAATTATAAACAAATTAAATTCAACAAAATAAGTTAAAATCCAATAAAAAAACAAATCTTAAAACTTTTTACTTCATGTTTTTTTGGTTTAAAACAAATGTTCTTTAAAATTTTACAAATTTAACCGAATTAACAAACAGTAAAACACACATAAAATTGCTGTAATTTGACAATCAGAAATGAATTGAACATTATAATTGGATAAACAAAAGATGGGATTTATATGGTATTGCAAGAAATTGAAACCCAGAATTCAAATGAAATAAAAGTATACAGAATGAGATGCGTGAAAAGGTTAAATTATGAATATTAGAAGAATTGTACCTTGCTAGATAAGAAATTGGATGAAATAAATTTGAATCTGGAAGTTTGAGAAACTTGTAATGAGATGGGTGTTTGAAGATTGAAGGGGAAGTAGAAATAGGGAATTTTTGGTTTTAATAAAATTTTGAATTTTGCGCGCCTTTGTAATAATATTATGACATGCGATTGGAAAATTTAGGGGGTGGTAACGTATCATTTTTAAATTTTTATGATTTTATAAGATGGTTTGAATCTCTTCACAACTTTAACTACTTTTAAGAATCAATATTTTTTATATATTTAATATTTTTGAAGTTAATTTGTCATTTATTAAATGTGATCTTGTAATTAAGATTAGGTTGAACGCCAGTGTATTTGTGAATTGAGCGAACTAATTTTGGCCATACATATGTGTAAATCAATGGTCATGATTTGATGATAAAATACAATTGTGTATTTTACAATTTGATGATGAAATTTTAGCCATACACGTGTATAAATCAATGGCTAGGATTTGTTCACTTAGTTCGCAAATACATTGGTTTTCACTATAGAACCCTACCCTATGTAATTATATGTAATCTCATCATATTTATATATGTTTAATAACTAATTTACATCTTTATATTACCACGAAATTATAAAGTTACATATAATAATTGATTAATGTGAAACAATCTTCAAAGAATGTTGTTGGGAATACTTTGTGACGTTGGTTAAAATTATTGTGAATAAAGTATGGTGTTTTATGTGATATTTTTAAGAAATCTAATTTACGTCGTATTGTTGACAGATCTAAGCCGTCAACTATGATTCCTAGCATCAAGCAAGCAAGAAGTGATTGTTGGTGTGATTCGAGGAACAACCGGTTTGGCAAAATCGACTCATATAAAAACCGGTTTGAAACCGATTTCATACAAATCTGTGTGGTTTGGGACCGGTTCCCCTTCTCCATGTCAAAAATCAAATCGAACAGGTTTTTGCAAACCGATTTGAAAAACTCGGTTCCAAACCAGTAAGAAAAATTGGTCCTTTTATTTAATCCAAATGTTATTTTATTAAACTTTTTTAAAAAAATTTCTAAAAACCAGTTATTTTTAGCCTAAAATAGTTTGAAAATATAAAAATAATAAATTTCGTATTTTATACTTTTTTTACATCAAAACGGTTAAAAAAGTGTGCATAAGAACCGGTTTACAGACCAAAACGAAACTAAATCAAACCGAAACCGGAACAAACTGGGGCAAGTTTGACTTGGAATTGGTCAAAGTCAAAACCAGTTCCAAACCGGTTTGGGTTCGGAGAAAAAAGGTTTTGTTTGAGGGTTTTCGGGACGGGTTACTGCCTAACTGTAAGGTCATGTTGAAGAAACAATGGACTGAACCGAGAGGTATCCGAATATATCTTAGTTACAGCCTAGTTTTTCTGCATAAAGGTTGTCTCTTGTTCGTTCTTCTTGGTGATCTCACTTCGAACAGATATGCAAAACTAGCAACGCCGTTAGCCTCGTCAAAGGGAAAGGGAAGGGTTTTCTCCGTGACCACACTCTGGCGTGAAAGAACCCTTTTTTATATTTTTATTAAACATATATATATATATATATATATATATTATACTACTATTATTGAACAATTTCAAAGTAGTTATGTATTTAAAAGTATTCACAAAACACTTAACATCATTGCCCGTTCGATGAATTTGTTGTAGGTTCGATTTATTGCCCGTTCGACCCATTTTTGACCTCCGTACATAAGCGTACGACTCGGAACTTGCTAAAATTTGTCCGAGTAGTAATATTCCTTATTTCGATTACCTTAATGCTATCGTTTTGAGTATTTTCATAATTCTACTTTCATAAACTTCTTTATTTTGACCCGTTCACAAAATATTAACAAACAACTTGATATATCTATTATTCATCACAAATTATCAGTTATATTTACATCCTCATTCTTCGGAACAGTTACTTATAATTTACGCATCTATCCCTCGATTCTTTTATGCATATAAACTTTTCTTTTTCCGATTTTACCCTTTTACCACATTTTAACCAAAACGAGCATACATGTATCCTTTCCGGTATACGTTTAAGCTCCACTTTTCCAGTTTGGTTGCTCTAGCGAAATCCATCGCTTTAATCCACCAAACCTTTATTTATTTTCTCATTTTAGTCCGTTTGGTTGCAATAGCGAAATCTGTCGCTTAACCCAACCAAACCTTTATTCATCTTTCCATTTTGACCCGTTTGGTTGTTTAACGAAATCAATCCCTTTATTCAACCAAACCATTTTCTATTTCTCATTTTGACCCGTTTGGTTATTTAACGAAATCCATCGTTTTATTGAACCAAACCATTTCTATTTTTCTTATTTGGACCTGTTTGGTTATTTAACGAAATCTATCGCTTTATTTAACCAAACCATTTCTATTTTCTCATTTTGACATGTTTGGTTATTTGACGAAATCCATCGTTTTATTTAACCAAACCATTTCTATTTTCTCCTTTTGACCCGTTTGGTTATTTAACAAAATCCATCGTTTTATTTAACCAAACCATTTCTATTTTCTCCTTTTGACCTGTTTTTCATCAAAACAATCATATAAATTAATATGCTATAAAAGACAAGCTGTGTACTTTATAGCTTATCCTTTAATCGTGCGTTTGTCCCGGCTTGACTTCCCGATGTTTCACTTGCGTTGCCTAAAGTGTACGAGCCAAGCATCGTTAGAGCTTCTCGACACATGATTAAGGCATATAAATTTCCAAACGCACTACGCCTTGTTCTTATTAACGATTTTCATTTATTATTTAAAATTGGCAATTCAATCAAGCATTTTGTTGAACATCTTGAATGCATATAATTTAGCTATTCACTTAGACTATAGCTAACTCAAAAACCTCAATTCAAGAAGTTCAACTTTTCATCATAACTCACTTAGACATGCAATTTCAACAAACTCATGTAATTACACTCTTTGCTCTCACTTGAACAAGAGGCTTTCCATACTAGCATCAAAACCCATTTCTTTATATGATTCATAATTACTTCAACACATGATGTCATAACTATTTTCAGTTAAGATTATAATTCTACACTTAGATTACGTCTTCCTTTGGTCAAAATATGTATCAATTTGCTCATGAACTTAAACCTCAATATTCATCCAAGATTCAAGTATCACAAAAACTGAAATTAAAACTTACCTTGTGATAGACAATTAACGATGGTTGATATTCTTGACTCAAACACGAATTTTAGGCCTAATTAGCCCTTCAATTTGTTCAATTTGGATCAACTACGGTTTGGGTGTTCATCCCCTAGCTCTACTCACACACACGTACACACACACAATTGTGTGCTGTGTCTTTGAAATTTTCCTTTAATAAAACAACTTTCTTAGTGACACTTTTAGTCCCTCATGTTCGGTTAAGTATAAATAGGACCCAAATTCATGATTTTTATTACCTAGTTATATATATATATGTACACATATATATTAATATTTTTTTGGGTGTTACAAATCCACCCCCGTTAAAAGAGGTTTCGTCCTTGAAACTTAGTTACATACCGAATAAGGAAGGTTATAATATTTTCATCTCTTCTTCGGACTCCTAAGTAGTGTCTGATCCCTTCCGACGCTCCCATTTAATTTTTACTTGGCTAATTTCTTTGTTTTTTAATCCCTTGACCTTCCGGTCGAGTATTGAAATCGGCTTTGCCAAGTAATTAAGTTTATCGTCTATCTCTATATCGTCATATCGAACACAAGTTGTCTCGTCGACAATGCATTTTCGTAGATGAGAAACATGGAATGCGTTGTGTATCCCACTCAGCTCTTTGGGTAGCTCTAATTGGTAAGCTACTTTACCCACTCGTTCAAGAATTTTAAAAGGTCCAATAAACCTCGGGCTCAGCTTTCCTCTTTTTCTAAATCGGATGACTCCCTTCCACGGAGATACTTTAAGCATACCTTATCACCAATTCAAAATTCGATAGGCCTTCGTCTTTTATCCGCATAAGACTTTTGTCGATCTTGAGCTGCTTTTAAATGAACTCGAATCATATCAATTTTCTCGTTGGTGGCTTTAATTACATTTTTGTGAGCGAGTTCGCGAGGGTCTACTTCACCCCAACACACCGGGGTTCGACATCTCCTACCATAGAGCATTTCATACGAAGCCATTTCAATACTTGAATGATAACTATTGTTGTATGAGAATTCAACCAACGGTAGATAAGCATCCCAACTACCGCCAAAATCGATAATACATGCCCGTAGCATGTCCTCCAACGTTTGAATTGTTTGTTCGTTTTGGCCATCTGTCTGGGGATGATAAGCTGTACTGATTAATAGTTTCGTACCCAGCTGTTCTTGAAAGTCGTGCCAAAAGTTTGAAGTGAACCGAGTATCTCTATCAGACACGATGGACACCGGCACTCCATGGCGTGCTACAATCTCATTTATGTACACCTCCGACATCTTTTCAGACGTATAGGTCTCACGAATAGGAAGAAAATGAGCGCTTTTTGTCAATCTATCTACGATCACTGAAATGGCATCGAATCCTCGAGCCGTTTTTTGGCAGCTTAGTTAATAGGTCCATGGTAACATGTTCCCATTTCCAAACTGGAATGCCTAGTGGTTGGAGCTTGTCGTAAGGCTTTTGATGCTCTACTTTTACTTGTAAACAAGTTAACCATTTTTCGACATACTTAGCTACATCTCTTTTCATTCCAGGCCACCAATAGTTTCGTTTCAGATCTTGGTACATCTTGGTCGCTCCCGGGTGAATCGAGTAACGTGGCTTATGAGCCTCATCTAGTAGAAGATCCTTGACACCACAAGTGTTCGGGACCCAAATTCTTCCGTATCGGGTCTTCATTCCATTTTATCCGTCTACAATGTCCTTCAATAAACCTTTTACACGCTCTTTTCTCCAATTTTCTTCTTTTATTGCTTCTTCTTATGCCACTCGGATTTGTTCGAGCAAACCCGATGTTACTACGAGTTGCATCGACCGCACTCGTATGGGTGTATATTCTTCTTTTCGACTTAGCGCATCTGCTACTACATTGGCCCTTCCAGGATGGTAATGGATTTCACAATCATAGTCTTTCACCGTTTCTAGCCATCTTCTTTGTCTCATATTTATCTCTTTTGATCGAAGAAGTATTTCAAACTCTTATGGTCGGTGAAAATAGTGCATTTCACCCTGTATAAGTAGTGTCTCCAAATCTTCAAGGCAAATATCACTGCTGCCAATTCGAGGTCGTGAGTTGGATATTTCTTTACGTGGATTTTTAATTGTCTAGAGGCATAAGCAATCACCTTGCCCCGTTGCATACGTACGCACCCAAGACCTAGGGCCGAAGCGTCCGAATACACTACCAAGTTATCAATGCCATCCGATAAAGTCAATCACGGAGCACTGGTCAATTTTTCCTTGAACGCCTTTTCTTGCTCATCGTTCCAAACAAACTTCTCATCCTTTCGGGTTAATTTAGATAATGGCGATGCAATTTTGGAGAAATCTTGAATGAATCTCCTGTAATATCTCGCAAGCCCCATAAAGCTTCTAATCTCTGACGGATTATTCAGAGCATTCCATTTTGACACTGCTTCAATCTTGGATAGGTCTACTAGTACTCCATCGGCACTTATAATATGCCCGAGCAACTGTACTTCTCGAAGCCAAAAGGCACACTTCGAGAATTTTGCATAAAGTCTTTCTAGTCTAAGAGTTTCTAATACCTCATGAAATGGCGTGCATGATCCTCCCTGCTTTTTGAATATACAAGAATGTCGTCGATGAACACTATCACTGACCTATCCAACATGGGTTTGCAAACCCGATTCATAAGATCCATGAATGTCGTGGGCGCATTCCGAAGGACATCACAAGGAATTCATAATGCCCGTACCGTGTACGGAAAGCCGTTTTGGGTATGTCTTCCTTTTTCACTCTCAGTTGATGATAGCCCGACCTTAAGTCGATTTTTGAAAACCAACTTGCACCTTGTAATTGATCGAATAAATCATCAATTCTCGGAAGTGGATATCGATTCTTTATCGTAAGTTTATTTAGCTCACGGTAATCGATACACATACGCATACTTCCATCTTTCTTTTTTACAAACAATGTTGGTGCTCCCCAGGGAGAGACGCTTGGTCAGGTGAACCCCTTGTCTAACAAGTCTTATAATTATGACAATAACTCTTGGAGTTCCGATGGTGCTAACCTATTGGGGCTTTAGCCACCGATTTCACACCCGAAACTAGTTCAATCGCAAACTCCACCTCACGCTCGGGTGGTATTCCTGGTAGGTCTTCCGGGAACACGTCTCCAAAATATTGTACGGCAGGCATGTCTTTTATTCTTGGCGACTCTCTTTCTAAATCATATGCGTATGATAAATAAGCCTTACACCCATTTTGAATGAGTTTATGAGCTTCTATCGTCGAACATACTATAGGATTGCAATTCTTTTCTCCGTAAATAATTACATGTCTTCTGCTCGGTGATGTTAGTTGTATCTCTTTACGGGAACATATTACTTTGGCGTGGTGGCGTGACAACCAATCCATTCTGATCACCACTTGGAACTCCCCCCCCCCTATCGACAGGGTATCAAATCGACCAAATAATCCTCGCCATCGACATTTAATTTGCATTCTTGACATATACACAAAAAACAAAACTTTTATTATTACCTACTTCTACTTCTATAGGCATAGGTAATTTTGTCAGTGTGAACAAAGGGTGTCGAATAAATTTATGCGAAACAAAAGACTTATTTGCACCCGTATCAAATAAAACATGTGCAGGAATTGAATTTACAGTAAACATACCTGAAACCACATTAGGTTCACTTTTGGCCTCAGCTGCGGTTATGTGGAAAGATCTTGCCCTTGTCTTTGAGGTTTCATTCCTCATATTGACCGCTTCTTTCTTTCCTACCAACTCCGAGCATTCAGACTTTTTATGTCCCGGTTGGTAGCATTTAAAGCAGACCGATACTTTAGTAGGACAATTTGAGGGCTCATGTCCTGTCTTTCCGCACATAACACATGGTTTGTTCTTATAGAAACACTCGCCCCGATAAGAGTGTCCGCAAACCTTGCAACTAGACGATCCTCCTTTTACGTTTCCTTTCTTTGGGGTTTCATTTACCTTTGTTTCTTTGTGGGGCTTGGGTTCACATCCAACACCCTCCTTTCTCCCTTTCAACCGGCTTCTTAATTTACTTTCGCGCTCTCGCGCGGCATTTAGTATCTCCGTGAGATGTTCATACTTTGAGGGAGTCATAAACTCCTGATATTTTGCGCTCAGCATATTGTAGTAATAATAGATCTTTTGTTCTTCAGTTTGGACTAATTCATTACAAAACTTCAACTTGTCCAGGAAGATCCCCATGATTTTGTCAATCGATTCACCTTTCTGTCTTAGCTGAATAAATTCTTCCTTGATTTTTTACAGCTTTTGGGCTATGATGTTTAAGGAAAGGCGCCTTAAAGTCTTCCCATGTCATGGTTCTAGTGGTTTCAATTCCTAGTTCCTTCTTGAGGTTATCCCACCAATCTTTCGCTTGACCCCTTAGTTGACCGGTCTCGTAAGCTACGAAGTCGGTTGGGTCACAATGGGTTCATTCAAAAACTCCCTCAATATCACTTATCCATTGTTGACAAACTTCTTTCATCATATAGATAGTTAAGGCGAGCTGTGCTTCCATCAACATCATGTTGGGCGTCTTCAAGCTCCCTGTTAACTCCATTGTATCTTTCTTCGGCCTCAGAAAACTCTCTCTGAGGCTGCTTCGTTGTGCGCGACTATTGTATCAAAAGCAGATTGCGGCTTCTGTTTGACTAGAGCTTCTATGTCACAACATTGACGGATGACAGAATGAGCGGCTCTGTTCACTGGTGTACAATCAACCGGAACAATATTAAGAAATTCAAATGCTTTTGAAGCTAAAAAATCATTTCGTTAGCATCTGCTGCCTTGTTTATACCGGCAATCAACTCTCGTGATGCCTTACTTAGAAACTTGAGAGCTTTTCTATCCGTTTTGAACCCATCTGATCTTGGTGGAGGCTTGAGCTTGGATAAGCCTGAGGGTTTAAGAACGATTTTCACTCTGGATGGGTATTTTCTAGCAACGGCAACTCTCTCTGTCCTTGGTTTTTTAACAATTTCGCCAAAAAAGCATTGTTTTCGAGATGAATGATTACTTTCAAGAAGTTCTGCTGTTGTTGGTTGTTCTTCAGATTCATCTATACCAAAAAAAAGAAATTGCGAATCACAATCCAAAACTTCACAACGACAAAAAATCAAACAAAGCAAACATATAGGCATATCACGCTAGCACCCACCGAGGTACTTTCACCAAATCAAGAAGAAAGGCATAGAGGCATTTGACACACGGATGGATTGATCTCTACCATTGTATTTAACAGTCAATTAAATTGCCTCAGGAAAATCAAGCTCTAACGACATAACTATCCGTGGATCCATTCAAGCATGAGAAACCAACCATCAACAGAAACTAAGATATATTCTACTGTGAATTGGTGGTGAAGATCTTAAACGGAAGGTAAGGGTGATTAATCATGTGGTCTGTTTGGAATAAACTAAGCAGCAGAGATAAACAAGTAAAACCTAAGATATTACTGAAAACAAAACGATCTCTAATTAATATGGTCTGTTTGGAATAAACTAAGCAGCAGCGAAATCAGATGGAAGATCAACAAAATCTATAGTCATTTGCAACTGATCTAAAAGGCACTTGAACTGAAATTTCAGAAATAACATTACCTTGCTACCTATGAATTGTCAACATGTTATGATCGAGTAACATGTACGTCCTTCAGTTCCCTGCATGATTAAACCGAATACAAGTAAGAAAACCGAAAGCTTATAATGAAAAAAAAACTGGAAACAAATCTCGTCACAATAATAATAGCAAACAAGATTGAAGGTTTACACTGAGATCACGTCGCCTCTTTTCCTCTAACATTGTTAATGATCGTTACCAGTTAGGGTTGTGTACGTACGGCGGCACCCTGGCTCAAAATGATACGTCTGTCTGTCCAATTGTTTGTTGAAAGCTAGGTTTTTATGGTTGTGCGTAAGGTGTGACATTTACTATTCTACCCCCTCCATTTTTCATTTTGTTTTAGTCTTCTTCATCACTTAAATTTGTGGACGTTTATTAATATATATAAGTGCGGATAACTTATATGCATTCTGATTTTAATAGAATGCTGATGCCGCTTCACATAAAAAAAAAAGAATATGTATATTGAGGATACCCAAATATCGGAAGCTTAAGCTAAAGCCAAAACCGAGTAAGCATCACAACTATAACTCTAAGAAAATAGAAGCAATGAAACAAGAATTAAAGTAAGCTTTGCCTGAGATCCCATCGCCAGTGCGTTGTATGTTTCCTGTTAAATAACACTGGCAATGAAGCGTAACCAATAAGGGTTGTCGACCGCACGAATTAAAGAAGGCTAGAAAAGTCACAACTGATTAAATAACCAAAGGAGAAGTAAGAATTTCCGATTGTGCATGTCACTACTCAGATTTAGAGAAATACTGGCGACATATGTGGCCACTAATGATGTCACCAATTTTACATGCCGCTAACGTTTAATCGCGGCGACAATTATCGCCGCTAATGCCTACGCCGGAGCTTTTGTGAAAAAATTGCCAAAGACGGAGCAAAATGAAACCATTGATTTACAATACAAAATTTAGAGCAAAATTTCTACTTAAAATTATCTAACTAGTTATCTTCATATCTTAGGAAAATCAACTACCTTTAGATTTAACGTTCAATCGAAATCCATCGCAAAAATCAATCCCTATCAACTTAACTATCTATTCAAACAAAAAAAATCAGCAATCTATTCAAGCGTGAGAAACCAACAATCGACCAAAAACTAAGATATATTCTACTATGAAATGGAAGTGAAGATGTTTAATGGATGGTAAAGGTGATTAATCCAAACTCTGAAAGCAACAAAGATAAACAAGTAAAACCTATAATATTACTGAAAACAAAACGATTTCTAATGTGCTCTGTTTTGGATAAATTAAGCACCCACAAAATCAGATGGGAGATCAACAAAATCTGTAGTCAATTGCAATAGATCTAAAATCTAGTTGACCTGAAATTTCAGAAATGTAAAGTTTACGATTGCCATTTGTAGTCAAATTGAATGGGATACTTGTTATATCGTTGTGAGCAATCAGCATGCTATGATGGACTAACATGTACCTTCTTCAATTCCCTGCGTGATTGTACGGAATACAACTAGTAAGAAATTCAAAAGCTTATTATAAAACCTAAATGGAAATCTCGTCACAATAATATATATAATAGCAAACAAGATTGAAGGTTTAATCAGAGATACTCTGTTGAATTGTTAAAATAACAAAAGGAATATGTGTGTGGGTGAGGTGTGATATTTTCTATTCAACCCCTCCATGTTTTTTATGCTTGCCTATTGCTTACCCTCTTTAATTTGTGAATGTTCTGTTTTATGTAGCATTCTAATTATCATAGCCAAGTGATGATACTTCACATATGAAAAAAGAATAGATTGAGGAGTGCGCCATCTCGTTGTTTGGTTTATATAGCCACAACTGAGTTCAGTCATTAACTAAAGAAAGTTTACCCTGAGAACACATTGTCAATACGTCACATGTTTCCTATAACATTGACAACGCTTTTCCAATGAAGGTGTTAATTCTTAAACGCAAAGTCCAAGGGCCAAAATGAAAGATTGATTTAAGTAGTTTTAATTAAATTGTTTGATTTATCTAGTAATGTTTATATTAGCTTGAAAGTTATTTAATTGTTTTGCAAGTATGTTTAAATTCATAGAGAGTAGGTGAAATTCCGGTTTAGGACCATTAACCATGATTAGTGTGAGATTAAGTTCATAGATGAAAGGTTGGATATAGATAAACAACTTTCTTGTATTGATTGTACAGCATAACGTTACAAAGTGATAAATAATAAAGCCATTCTATCATACCGAAAAAGTATACATCGTGGAAACCGGAGAGACCAAGTGGTGGTGTCTCCCCCACTCTAAAACCATTCAATATCTCTCAAATTTCTTGGTTTTCAACAAGAAATCAAGCCTAATAATGCTTTGATACCACTTGTAGGTTAGATTATGATCTTGAACAAAACGTTTTTTTGTAAATATGTTAACAAGTGTGGAATCCAAGTTAACACACCAAACCGAAGCAAAATATGATCAATACACAATAAGATATACCCAAAAGTTTTCATACATTGATTTAGATAGAGGTTTGACACATTGTTTACAATGAAAAGCTCTAACACTCTGTTCTAGGGTGTTGACCCAAATGACAACTTGTTGTGGTATATATACTGACACACATGAAGATTCAAACGACAAAGCTAAGGTCCAAACGACATGTGTTTGGAAACATCACCAAACGACATCAAGTGTCATTTGAAATCTCAAACGACACACCATGATTCCAATAGACATTTATTAACCTATATCATTTGGGTGATATTAGCTAAGTCAAAAAGAGGATGTTGTTTGACTTTGGTCAACACACATAATCAAACACAAAACAATGTTTAACGTTTGTAGGTCTAGATTATGATCTTGAACAAAATAGTTCTAGTTGTAATATGTTAACAAGGGTGGAATCCAAGGTCACACCAAACCGAAGCAAAATATGATCAATACACAATAAGATATACCCAAAATTTTCCGTATATTGATTTAGATAGAGGTTTGACACAATGTTTACAATGAAAAGCTCTAATGCTTTGTTCAAGGTTGTTGACCCAAATGACAACCTGTTGTGGTATATATACTAACACACACATGATTCAAACGACAAAGCTAGGGTCCAAATGACATGTGTGTGGAACATCACCAAACAACATCAAGTGTCGTTCAACACACCATGTGTCACACCCCGGAATTTCTCATATCGCCCAGTGGGCCCGGTTGGGGAATGTCACACCCGATTTTTTATGTAGCGGAAGTGTCGCGAGGTGTGGCCAGAGCGGCAATCGTTGCATTCAACCAAGTAAACAAAAATTGTAATATGTTACAAAATGTTCATCCATACTTTTTATTTAACACATAACTTACATACAAACTTTTGTTTTTGGAACATGCCGCAAGTTTATCAACATTATTTAAAATTCAAACACGAGTTTACAAACACAATAACAAAAGACTGGATGAAATATAACATCTTGACTTCATAACATACGAACATGTTTTTCCCCAAGGTCGTCCACTAGTTTCCTGTAATACATGTTAGTTTTGAAAATGACGTCAACAAAAGCTGATGAATTCATGTTATAAATTTTTGTATCAAATGAATCATCACAAACATTTGAAATAATAAAGTTGTTTAGTATAACTTAATGAAACTTGTAAGATCATTAGTGTGTTGCAAGGAATGTTATAAATTTTTGTATCAAATGAATCATCACAGACATTTGAAATAATAAAGTTGTTTAGTATAACTTAATGAAACTTGTAAGATCATTAGTGTGTTGCAAGGACACTAATCTGTATGTCGATTAAGATGGAAACCAAACCTTGACGATTTGTTGTGTCTGAGACACTCGTTTTAGACACAAAAGCACTCGAATACGATCTGTTGTTATTGCCGTAATAGAGTGGGGCTCACCCAAACCTAATAGATTTATCCCCTTGTTCCTCGGTACTTGTTATTCGTTAATGGTCCCAATGCTTGAGCCTTATTCACATGTGATCTAAATATTTTCATTTCCAAGTTATACTAAATGTAATATGTATATATCCCCGCACGTTTAAAACCCACAAACGTTTAAATAAAAGGGGAAACATGAACTCACAGATTTGCGTTCCGTGCAAATCTCTATTTGATTTCCGATACTTCGTTCCTCGACCTACAAGTGTTCTATTCTCATTAAACACTTAGGCTATCTTTCGTTTTTCGTACAAGTATTTTATCTTGAATTTCATACTTTTAATTGTTGGTTTTTTCTTTGTTGGTATACATATATATATATACTCTAGATTGATTACAAGTAAATGGGCGTAGTCCTTAATTTAATTGTAAAAATTCAATCTAAAAGTTTATTACATATGGGCCTAGCCCAATAGGTTTTGTAAGTATGGGCCTAGCCCAATTTGCTTAATATGTGTGGTCCTAGCCCAATTCGTTTCATATGAGTGGGTCTAGCCCAATTTATTTCATGTATGTGGGCCTAGCCCAACCTAATTTTATTTAAAGTGGGTTAAGCCCAATTGATTTGTAAAAGTGGGCCTAGCCCAAGTTAAAAATGAAATATTGGGCCTAGCCCAAAATAGTTTATAGAAATGGATTAGCCCAAATTAGTTTTTATAAAGTGGGCTTAGCCCAAAGTTAATTTTATAAAAGTGGGCTTAGCCCATGTAAATTATATAAAAGTGGGCTTAGCCCAAAGTTAATTTTATAAAAGTGGGCTTAGCTCAAGTTTAATTTTTATACAAATGGGCCTAGCCCAAATTAATTTATATAAACGGGCTAGTCCATATAGTTTATAAAAATGATTTAGCCCAATATAATTTTATGAAAATGGGCTTAGTCCGACAATTGTTTAGTTGGGCTTAATTCAGGTTTTTAAAATACTTACTGGTAAAAGTTATAACTTATAAAAATTTATTTCTAAAAACTACTAGATATGAGTTATAAAAAATTATTTCTAAAAACTATTAGATATGAGTTAAATTTTTATAAGTCCTAGTATGTAATAAGTGTGACGGTTGATTTGTTCGTTTTAACCGTTATGTTTGCGTTGACCATTTTAATCATTTCGTCTTTGTCGTTTGTTCCATTTATACCATATATTTTATTTGGTCCAAGTTGTCCAAGTTGTTCGAATTGTCCGATATATTATTTTGTCAAAAGTTTAATACTTATACATATTTTTATACTAGATCCTACATGATCTAAATATATAATTTTTATATAAAAATATATGTACACATATTTGGTGATTCTAAAATATATACTTTTACCAAAAATATATATTTATCTCCTTTTTAGTTTAAGAAAACTTAAGTAATTATATCTTAAACTTTTTCACCCAAACTTTTGTTTAAATAAGATTAAAGTTTCTAATCACTTTTAATCACAAAATCTTTAGTTTAACCATATCTTAAATAAGATTAATTTTTATAAAAATTTTACCATAGTTTCCTTTTAAATATAAGCTTTCCCATGTTTATATAAACATGTTTTAAATCAATTTTCTAACTCAAATGATCATCAAATCACAAGTATTATACAAATGTATTAACAAAATGTCATGAACGTATTATAGTTAAAAACTCTCTTGAAATGGAAACTTCATTATGACTTTTTAACAAAATTTCTAAACATAACTTTTATTTAATAATCTATAATTTGTATGATGATCTCAAAATATAAAATTATGTTCATGACAATTTTTGTTAATGAATCTTGCTAATCTAAACATGCATGTGCTTAGATTATCTTTTTATACATAAAAATGCCAGATTCAAGTTTACTAGTTTATGACAATTAATAATCTATAATTTGTATGATGATCTCAAAATATAAAATTATGTTCATGACAATTTTTGTTAATGAATCTTGCTAATCTAAACATGCATGTGTCTAGATTATCTTTTTATACATAAAAATGCCAGATTCAAGTTTACTAGTTTATGACAATTTCAAGATCATTCATAATCATCAAGAAAACCACATAATTATGTTAGTGATTATAGTTTTATTAGTATTTTTCAAGTGGGTTTTTAAATATCTTTTAAGATGATCTTGTGCACTTTTATGAAATATAAAGTATAAGATTAAGGTATAGAGCTTACTACTAGCACTTGGCTAGGGATGATCAAAATGATGGTAAAAAGATGAAGAAAAAAAACTGTAAAGAGTTCCAAATCTTCCAAGTGTGCCTCCTAATCCTTGCAAACACCTTAGATCATCCTTGGATCTTCATGAAAGCCTGAATTTCTTGAGTTTGGATTTTTAAAAGTTGAAGGTATTGTTGGTGATGCTTGGCCGATTTTTAGAGAGTAAAATGAAGGTGTTATTCAGTTTTGGTGTTTTAAAAATGAAAGAATGGTAATGGTTTTGTGTTGTGGTTATGTTCTTACAACACATAAGCCGCTAATCATCAAAATTAGCCAACACAACAATCAAATGACTAAGTGGCATATGGAGAATCACCCATGTAGCCGTGAGTGGGGGGTGGTTTGGTTTTTTTTTATAAAAACTTGTAATTTTATAAACTTTATTATTTTATATATAAGTTTTTATAAAATCTAATGGCCCAACACTTTAAAGTGATGTTATAATATGCCAAAATAACTTACTAGACTTATTGTTTTGTTGTTCGGTTAATAAATTTGGTTCGGGTCTTGTACGGGGTAAAATACTGACATATTGTGTTACTTATATAATTTTATTTACACAATAGTTCTAGTACTAATTTTATTGTCCAGTTTATTAATCTAGCTCTCCAGACTAATAAATTTGTCATTTTGAGTTCAGTTCCTGTACCGGCTTTGTTGGCAGGTTTTTACTTCACAAGCTGCATAGCTTTAAACAGCAGGACTTATATACGGATTTTATATTATTTCTAACACCCGTTATTATCTAAACTAAAAATATTTATTTTTGGGTTTTCAGACATTTGCTGTTGTGCTACGGAATGTTGTATTTTGTTGCAAAATGTTGTATTTTGCTGCAGACTTGGACAATTTGGTGTTTTAAATAAAATTTTCATGATATAATAGTGCAGACATATCTTATGTCTTATTTTTGACATATCAGATTGTACCATAACAAGTACTGATATTTATCGCGTGTTCACGTCTTTATCATTCGTCTAGGATATGGTTTTATATATTCGTGATTGTGACGAATCCATTATCATACCAAGCTACAATTTGGTTAAATTCCTAGACTTTGAAGACTTAAAACTATAATTTAAGTTAAGTTGGGTGGTAAATAGACAGTGTAATAGTTGTTCAAGTTGTACATAATTACCGGAATTTTGCCAATTGTCACAGGGAATATGTGACAAAATTGATATTAATACCCAATATAGCACAGCGGAAGTCTTGGATTTAAATTATTACAATATAAATGTCCGAATGTTTAAAATAATATAGAGACGGATAGTATATGAAAAGATCCACAGGCGGATCGAAAAGTTACAAAATGAAATAACAAACTATAGGCTTCCATGCAATGGAGTTGCAAATTCCACTTAAGCATTTACCGGGCAGCTTCCAGCCTATTTACGTTCTTTGCAACCTGCGCTTAGTCTTTTGAAGATACGTTAGGTAAATACAAATAACCGACACATTTTGAAAATATTTCAAAATCATTTTATGTACACAATGGTACATACATTTTCATAAATAACTTGGGATAAACTATCTCTCATGTTATCAGTTTTACATGCTTGTCAATACATATAGGGCCCGGAAACTATGTCGAGATCATGGTTAACCGACACACCACTTTAATACCCTTATTGGGTAAACCTGTATTGGGTTATAAAACTATTTTATTATAGCTTTAGCATCTGTCAGGTGTATGCCTACACCCCGTGCTTATGTCGTGGCCATTTGCAATTAAATGAGCCGATGATATCCAAGACACGATCGTATTAACCCCCAATGTTTAAGTTATCAAGCAATACGAATTAAAACGGATTATTTGGATTCCCGGCACATAAGTCATTGATCCCATACCCGACCATGCGGTAATAATATACCGTATTCCAAGCCCGTATAGGGAAAATAGGTTAAGAGTATTTACCTGGCTTAAATCTTTAGAAACCAAAGATAATATAAGCACAGCCTTTCAAACAAAACAACTAACAAGGTTGCAATATTTCGGAAGGCCCTAGTCTAGAATGAATGGTTTAAATAACCAATTAGAATGTCAACGGGTCCTTTCTAAGTTGTAGACTTAGACCGGTTAACTTTAATTAATGAAAACGGTATGATACACTTGATTGTACGATGACCGGAATAGAATGTGGTTTAAACCCAACAAGTACTAAGACTTGTATGATATGGATAAGCAATATACATTCTGGAATTTGAAGTAAAAATGATAAGATTTGACTTGTTTCGGTAAACTTACGTAAATTAGTTACATAAGCTTAACCGTATGCATATAAACGATACCGGGTATGAGGATGAGTTATAGACAAGTTCTGTATTCCAATATACTTTAAATAAGTTGTAACATCAGTATGTTATTAACTTATATGACCATTAAGGTTTTAAAATCAAAATATGTGCCACAAGGGCATTTTAGTCATTAAGTGACATAGTTTACGATCTTATACAAAAAACTAAGTTTTTGATCAGTTTAATAACATCAAAATATGTTAATTACATTAACATATCAGTACATAAGTCATTTGCAAGTTCTCTATTGATTAAAACCTTATTTCTTGCAAAAAGAGCATTTTGGTCAAAGTATGGCATAATATCGAAACTTGTTCAAAAACTCAGAATATGATTATGATCACGTATTATAACCTCATGGGGTTATGATAAAATTACAATCATAATGCAACCTTAAATCAGTAGCAAAGTAATATCAATCGGGTCTAAATCAAAAGTCAAAGCAATTATCGAAATTGTTTGACTTTTGGCTTTAAAGCCTAATAAACGAAATGTAGCCGAAAGAGCACTTACAAGTGATCCTCAGATGAAAATAAACTTGAATGGGAAACTCTCTAAGGACCAGGAACCTCAGAAGTGATGAGAGGAGTATTTATTTTAAGAAGGTGCAAGTTTAAAGTGTTGCAAATACTTCTATTTATAGTGTTGGAGCCTGAAGGAAGTGGTTCCAAGTGTTAGCAGAAGTTAGAAAATGAGGACAAATGTCCTAGAGCGTGGCATAGCAGTCTTGAAGCCCCTGGTTTTGAGTTAGTGGTTTTTGGCAGCTTTGTGTGGGCAACAACCCAAAATATACTGTAACATCTGCCCAGGTAAAGCTCCGCTATAGCTAAGCTCTGTTGAAGACAAAGCTCTGCTGAAGTCTGAGCTCTGTTATAGCTAAGATCTATTGAAGATAAAGCTCTGCTGAAGTCTGAGCTCTGCTATAGCTAAGCTCTGTTGAAGACAAAGCTCTGCTGAAATCGAAGCTCTGGAATAGCTAAGCTATGTTGAAGATCAACGGAGGATGTATCATTAGTGTTTTCTATCAGCAGTGGTTATCATCAGTGTTTTCTATCAGTAGTGGTTAGCTTATCAGTGGTATCAGCAGTGGTTAGCTTAGCAATGGTTATCATCAATGTTTTCTATCAGCTGTGGTTAGCTAAGCAGTAGTTATCATCAGTGTTTTCTATCAGCAGTGGTTAGCTTTGCAGTGGTTATCATCAGTGTTTTCTATCAGCAGTGGTTAGCTTAGCAGTCATCAGTGTTTTCAGCAGAGTCTAAATGTCCAAGTCTGCTATAGCTAAGCTTTGTTGAAGACAAAGCTCTGCTGAAGATCAATAAAGGATGTATCATCAGACCTTGTAATGCCTAGCTTTTATATAAATTCACAAATGGTCCCTCTCGTCCAACAAGTGGCTCATTTAAGAGTACGGACACCGTGAAGGGTCACTCAAAGGCATAGTTTCAGCATGTTGACACTTTTAGTCCCTCCACATTCATTTTTTTCATAAATTCACAAAAAAAGTCCCTCTCGACCCATATTAGGCACAATAGAGAGTATGGACAGGTGTCAGTATATTACTGGACATAAATTTATGAGGTGTTACACCATGATTCAATAGACATTGATTAACCTATATCTTTTGGGTGATGTTGGCCAAGTCAAACGGCAGGAGGATGTTGTTTGGCTTTGGTCAACACACACAAAATCAAACACAAAACAATGTTTAACATTTATATAAAGGCAGAAGTAAATACATCAAAATTAATTACAAGCTACAGACATAAATGCATCAACAGTAGGTTTTGGAGTTTTACTACGTTCGCATTTGGTTTATGATATGGTTCTAATGGTTAATTGTTGGCGAAAATAAAATATGGAAATAAACATAAAGCAATCAAGAGTGGTTCTTGGACTAAATTTTTCTACATATTTAATTAATGAAGCTTGAAGACCCAAATTAAAAGGAATATAAGAAGACATAATCTAGGTAAAATGGAAACACTAAGGCATGGGGTATCATGAATAACCACCAAATATTCATTTTATTTGACCCCTATAATGCAGGAAACCACTAATAAAATAGCAAAGACTAGAGTGAAAAATTAATGGAAACAATTGTAATTCACCCCAACTTTCATTCATGCATTCACGTGAGAATGCAGGTTCATGGCTTCTTCCAACCCAAAGCTAGGTGCATATCAATCCACACCTCTCCAATTCACGTTGCCCCATGGTGGGCACCACTTAAATCTCTTGTTCGCATTCGAGAAGTCTTTTCTAATCGCCAGAGTGGATGCCACTTGAGTTTTGTGGTTGTGTTGGGTGTGCCTGTTCTTCGATGTTCACTCGTGATCCGATGATACGTAGCATGGATAAGAGCCGATTACACATGCCTCAAAGGCAGTTGATCGGTTTGGTGAGCAAGCTCAAACTAGGGGTGGGGTATCTGAAAGGCTCAAAGTTGCTAGTGTAGGATTTGGAGCTATTGCTCATGCATATTTTGGACCCAACGTGTCGGGGTTGCAAGTGAGACAAGTATAGTCAAACAACAAGGGGTTGTTGTTTGGCTTTTGGGGGATGTTCTTTGTATTATCCAAAGGACATTGGATGTTGTTTGGAATTTTCAAAGGATGTTTTACCTATATGTACTTGTTCTTGTGTCATTTGCAACCAAGGGTTTTAGAGTTTAGGGATAGACCACCACTTGGTCTCTCAGTTTCCACGATGTAAGCTCTTTTGGTATGTTGGATGGCTTATCATATGATTAACTGATTGTAACGTTATGTTGTCCAAATTTATAAAAGAAAGTGTTTATTTATCTCTAACCTTCCATCTATGAACTAATCTCGCACTAATCATTGATTAACGGTCCTAGACACGAATTTCAGCTTGAAAGCTATTTAATTGTTATGCAAGTATGTTTAAATTGCTAGAAAGTAGGTTTTCGAGTTTTAGTATGTTCGGGTCTAGCTTATGATGTGGTTCCATTGGTTGATCATTGGCCAAAAGAAAATAGGGAAAAGCTATAAAGCAATTAACAGTGGATCTTGGACTAATTTTTTCTACACATTTCATTAATGAAGAGCTAAACTAAAAGGATTACAAGAAGACATAATCTACATAAAAATGGAAACACAGACGCATGGGGTATCACGGATAACCACCAACTATTCCTTTTGTTAACTATTCCGTTTATTGGACCCTTACAATGTAGGAAAGCGCTAAAAGGAAAACAATAAAGATTGCAATGATAATTTAACGGAAATAATTGTAATTCACTCCAAATATCATTCATGCAGTGCGTGTGAGAATGCCGGTTCATGGCTTCTTCCAACCCAAAGATAGGTACATATGAATCGATACCTCTCGAATTCACCTTGCCCCATGGTAGGCGCCACTCGAATCCCGTTTTTGTATTCGGAGAAGACTTAGTTAACTGCCACAGTGGATGCCACTCGTGTTTTGCGATAGCGTTGCATGTCTGTTCTTCGAAACTCATTGAGAACACTTGGTTTCATATATAGTTTGAGCGGCCATCACTACTTGGGATCATAAAGGCTCTCATACTATTGATGTGGTTCCAACATTAATCATTAGCCAAAAGAAAATAGGGAGAAAACCATAAAGCAATTAAGAGAGGATCTTAGACTTAACTTTTTCTACATATTTCAATAATGAAGACCCAAACTCTTCGATTCTATATATTACAAGAAGACATAATACATGAAAACATGGAGGCATGGGGTATCATGAATAACCACCCACTACTCCTTTAATTTAACTCTTACAATGCAAGAAACATGGAGGCATGGGGTATCATGAATAACCACCCACTACTCCTTTAATTTAACTCTTACAATGCAAGAAACTAAACAAATACGGCTTGTCTCTTTTTCATGTACAAAATTGTAATCCTATATTTTAAGACTTCATTGAACATCAAAGAAAATTACATAAAAATGGCAACTAAACGGGCAAAAAACTATGTCGCAATGCCCCTTTTGAATAGCAAACATAAAATTAAACATATAATTAATTATATACTATTTCCATAAATATTTTTTTCAACTACATTTAAATAAATAAATTTTCCAACCATATTTTAGAAAGAAAACATCTATTAAATAAAATAAAATTTCTCCCTTTAATAAATAAATGAGTAAAGTGCAGTTTCAGTCAGGCCCTGGGTTTACAACCAATCGAGGTTCAGCTCTTATTTGAAAAAATTCAACAGCCCGATCCCTGTGGTTGTCAATCACTCACAATCAGGACCCTTCCCCTAACTGGCCGATTGTATTTCAGTGAAAATACTAAAATACCCTCAAACTTTACTTACAATTTCAGGTCCCAGAACGTTCTTCTACATAAATTCCCTCCATATTCAAAACAATTCCTAATATAGCAACTAAACACTGATTAACCTTACTTTACCTGCAATATGAACGTATTAACAACAACAATAACCCGTAATAACAAAGTTAACCAGATTTGAAACATACTTAAGTTGGCTTTGACCTCTATGTTAGTCCTCATTTTGACCTATGTTTTCTTGCCTCATGTCTGAGCATCAAAAGACTTCACCTTAGCCAAACATGTTTCAACTTCCAAACTCAATTACAGTTAAATGCATTGATTTTTGTTCAATCAAATACATGTTCACTCAAATAAAAGGTTATCTATTCTCATATACTTGTTCATTCACAGCGTATAACCTCATTGTGTTGATGATCGGACTTCTGTCTGGCTGCATGTCTATGTCGCTGGAGAAATGTGGAAAGCGGGAGGGTTTGGGGGAGGTGGAGGAGTGGAATGTGGCTTCTGAATGAAGTTTGGGGATTAACAGGTAGAATAAGTTTTATATTATTGCGAAATTACGTTTCTGCCCTCCCCATCGTTACATTACTTGACGGTCAACTAATGTCCATTTGATCCAGGGTCCTGATTGTAAGCAATTGACAACTACAAGAATTGAGTGTAAACCCGGATACTTTAAATAAATTTTACAAACACCCCATTATTGAATTTCCAATTTCTTTCTTGTGGTACACAGATCAGCATAGGTGTGCTGTTTGGGCGTTTATTACAAATCCGTCTTTAAACCCTCAATCTGTGCCTGCAACAAGGGTTTCTTACAGAAGAAGTCGACACAATATTATTGCTACACATTCGAATAACAAGGAGCGAGAAGATGCAAGCCGTTTCTATGATTTTGAATCAATCATCTTGTTCCTACATCACAAGACCTCAACAAACCCTTGATTCTACATCTATTTCATCTTCAACTTGGTGTTCAACCGTCAATGCGTTTCCTAAGGTTTCGTAATCAGTTATTCTCTGTGTTCGTTTTTTGTCTAGTAATTAACGAATTTTTCTCTTGTTTTCTTTGAAATAATGTATAGATTTGTTCATTCTTCTACACCCGCATTCTGTTGCCAGAAGTGGTTTATGTTCGTATAGATTTCGGCAGGTAACACACCGGACAGGTAACTGGTTTTACATGTTTGATGTTTGAATTTCCAATCTAAAATAATGGGGTTTAGTACTTTCAAAATTGATTGAGGTCACATGTTTGATGTTTGAATTTCCAATCTAAAATAAAGGGGTTTAGTAATTTCAAAATTGATTGAAGTCACGTATATAGTTTCTACAGTGTGGATTGGACCATCTAGATACCCCCTATTGCTATTTTTGTAAGAACCATTTTTTTGTTGTAATTAAATGAATGTAGGGTGTAAAGGATGCTCGTGACCTACTCAAGCCAGGCTAGCTAACCATTTAAATCAAGTTGAGCTTAAACAAGCCTAACAAAGTTTGTTGTATAAACGAGCTTGGGCTAGAACATCATGTGTTGTCGTGCGCGAGCTAGCTGGTTTGCCAGCTTATATAATTTTAAGTTAATATACTTGATTTGTTTTTATATAATAATAATAATTATCATAGTTATGAAAAGGGATCGCCTCCCGCCTAGGCGAGATTTATGTGAGACGCGCACAAGGGATCTCATTGGAAGCAACCTCTATGTCCTATAGGATAGAGGTATAGTGTGCCTACATACCAATAGCTTTTATGGCTATGAGTGGGACTGTACCAGGTGGAGGGGTATGGTCCCAAAAACCTTGTGCCTGTGCAGGGAACCACACCCTCAACAGCATAATTACAAGGATAACCTTGTATGCAACATGCAATGGTGCGCCTTCCTTGGAACCAACATCAACAGGTCCTACAATGAACCTTGCGCACTCAGCGCAACGGTGAATTAGACCAACACTAATAGGTCCTACAATGAACCTTGCGCACTCAGCGCAACAGTGAGTTAGACCAACATCAACAGGTACTACAATGAACCTTGTGTACTCAACGCAACGGTGAATTAGACCAACAATAAAGTCACACAACGAGCCTTGTGTTCTTGGCGCAACGGCAAGTTAGACTTACACGCTCAGGCTGCTAGACCATGCGGGGAGCATACAACCCTCTAGTCATAAATCCTAAAGCCTTGCAAGGACAAGACAAACATGAGAACACCTCATAGTCTTGTAGATAAAAGGATTTGTCCCTGCCACCCTACGCTGGCGGGAAAACACTGACAGCTTCGCAAAAGGGGTAAGCACTAAGAGGTGTTGACCATACTCAAGGGTACGGAGTGGCAGAACTGTGAGGAATGGTTGCTCGGCAGGTTACGTCTGACAGTGTCAAATGAACAGTAAGGCGGACACCAGACTGTACACCAACCATATCAATGCCAGTGACTGTTCCACCTTCTCCACTTTCGGCTGGTAGCAGATCTGACACCAGAGATGGCCGTCCTTACTGTCTTTACACGTGGCACCATTCAGCATCCGACAAAGCATACCTCCTAACAGAAGACATTAATTCTCCTGCAGGGAGTATTTAATTTCTGATGCAGAGGGACAAACCAGATGTCTCTGAATGTCTAGACCGGGCCCAAGGCCCATCAGTCCATCTCCTGAGCCCACTTAGTTTCGGATATAAAATAAGTATCAGACCACAAGGTAAGACAACTACATCCACAACCACATACAATCACATTGACAAGCATTTGCGCTTATTACTTGTAATCCCCCAATACTCATTCTCACGCCGGAGTGTGGTCACGGGAAAAACCACCCTTTTCCCCATGACGAGGCTAACGGCGCTGCTAGTTTTGCAGATCAGTTTGAGTGAGATCACCCCGAGGAACGAGTGAAGAGGCAACCGTTTATGCAGAATCTCCTAGGTTGTAACTTATATATCCCCGGATATCTCTAGGTTCAACCGGTGCTTCTTCATTGGCGCCATCAGCTATTTACTCTCTTTTCCTCATCAGCTCCTTCGTTTTCGTCAACCTCATGTCCAAATGGCTGATTTCCCATCCAACACCCCACAAGGTCCTCAAGCTGAAGGCAAGAACCAGGTCCACGCATCTCGAATCGATAAACTAGTGGAAGAAGATTCTTCCGAGAATTTCGGAGCTCGTCATGACTCCGGTCGCGTAAACATTTCGATTACTCCCGGAGCTCCAATGGAGACTCCTTACGTACAAATCACATCGGTCTTACCTCCAGGCGAGACCCCGATGTCTTGGAACATCAAGTCTCAGACGGCCCTAAACACCGTTTACGCGCAACTCTGCACACAAACAAACGCTCCTGCTGCTCCAGTGCAGCACACCGCTCAGGTGCATGTTTCGCCTGCACCAAGAATACTGAGCTACAACTCGCCAGCTGGGGCAAGTGTACCATCTGAGCTCCATACCCAAGAGACGGAGTACACTCAACCGCCGCCTAAACCTGAGTCTCATACTCAGAGGCGAGCTTCTGTCCAGTCGCGGTTGGGCCCGCATCCCCTTGGGGAACGGTACACCCAACGTAAGGAGGACAAGTCATATGGCGAGGGTGACAGCGCCAGTGTGTTTCACCGGCTGCCAAAGGGTCATGCTGCATACAGAGCTGCTCCACGGGGTGGCTACAACCCGGAAGCAGAGCATAATTATAACTTGATCTATAGGTCGGCTGAAGCAGCCGAACACTCAAAATTTATCAAGGAGATCGCGCTTGCACCATTGGAGCACGCAAAACTTCCCTCCGTCGGGAAGTACAATGGGTTGACTAACCCAGATGATCTCCTGCGTCTCTTCATGGGCGCAGGATTGATCGGAGGATGGACGCTGCCTATGTGGTGTCACTTGTTTATTCAAACTCTCACAGGCATTGCGCGCCTATGGTTTGACAACTTGCCCACAGGCAAGCTCGCGTCATGGAACGATTTAAAAAAACAAGTTCCTGACATACTACAGCCAACAACGGCATTACGTCAGAGACTCCTCTGACGTAATGAAGATCTGGCGGCGTGATGACGAAAGTCTTGAAGACTTCATCACCCGCTATAATAAAGGGGTCCTAGAGATAGGGGACGTGCATGAAGACCTGATTCGTGCACAGTTCAAATACGTCGTACGCTGTGACGAGATGATCAATGTCTTGTCAGGAACTACAGGCCTCCCCAAAAGCTAGGAGAAACTCATGGCAGCAGCAAAGGTCTACGCGCAGACAGAACGCAACCTCAATAATAGTAGACCTCCCCTACCTCATCACCGCCCCCAATACATGAATAGAGGTTTTGGGAAGAAGAATAAAGGGTGGAGGGACCACAACCAGAACCCTCCCCACTCACCGGTCGATGCACAAGCGACCATCAATAAACTCGCTACCCAGCGAGCAATAAAGTAAGATAATCACGATCGCCAGTAGACCCCACTGACGAAGACACCGGCAGAGGTCCTCAGCACTGAAGACCATCAGTTCAAACAGTCGGCGCCGATGCGCAAATAAGAAAGGTCAAGACCCCAACCTTTTCTTCGATTATCACAAGGATACGGGGCACACAACTGATAACTGCATCTCCTTGCGCATGGATATTTAAAAAGCACTCAAGAGTGGGAAGCTCACCCACTTATTGCAAAATGTGCGCAAAGAGGTGCGCCAAATCACTCGAGGCGGCGAGGGCCCGAGTAATAAGAAAATGAAGCTTGTTCATATGATCCAGGGTGGCCCGTTGTGCAAGCGTAACCACCAAAAAAATTGCACGCCTCACTGGTGTGAACAGCAGGTCATCTTCCCCGTTGTTCCCGAGAGCCCACAAGAAGATCGACCGGTGGTTATAACTGGCATCTTCGGCCACTATCGTACCGACTATACGTTCATAGACTCTGGGAGCTCTATGGATATCATCTATGAACAGTGCTTCCAGCAGCTAGACCTAGAGGACAAGGCGCGCCTAGAGCCGGTGGATTTCTCACTCACTGGTTTCTGCAACGAGGCCGTTTTCCCTCTGGGCCAAATTTCTTTTCCAGTGACTCTTTTCGACGAGTGACACTCCCGCACGGTCTCGATGAATTTCAAGGTCATGCTCGCAAGCTCGCGCCATGACGTACTGCTACGGCGCGCTCAACGGGAGTTCAGTATGATTACTTCCACTCCCCACGCCGCATGCGGCTTCCCCACAGAAACCGGGGTTGCCATTATGTACGCCAGGAAGGAAATCATGTCCGTTGAAGAGGAACCACCGATGAAGCAACCAAAGCCATCATCCAACGGTGAACCAGAAAAGTGGGTACTGAACAACAAGTACCTGGAACAAACACTCCTATTAGGGCCCGCCATGACTCCCTCAATCAAGGCGCGTTAAAGCAACTGTTGTTCCGCAATGTAGATATTTTTGCGTGGTCACCAACGGATATGACTGGAGTACCAAGGGAAATCACTGAGCATGCATTGCACACATTCCCTTCAGTTCAGCCCGTAGTTCAGAAAAAGCGCAACTTTGGTCCTTAAAAGACCCGCGCTCTGAACGAGCAAGTATCAGAGCTTCTCCAAGCAGGAATCATTTGAGAGGTACGCTATCAAACATGGGTAGCCAACCCGTTATGGTCCTGAAGTCCAACGGCAGTTGGCGTATGTGCGTTGATTTCAAGGATCTCAACAAGGCATGTCCTAAGGACTGCTACGCCTTACCTAAAATCAATAAAAAGGTGGACTCCCTCGCTTCATTTAGGTGATTGCTACAAGGGTTACCACCAAATCCAAATGAAGAAAGAGCATGAAGACAAGACCGCTTTCCGAACATACAAAGGGATTTTTTGTTACACAAAAATGCCTTTCGGACTGCACAACCCTGGAGCCACCTACCAACGTTTAATGGACCACGTTTTCGGGGACGACATTGGCGAAACCGTGGAAGTTTATATCGATGACCTCGTCATCATGAGCTCGGATGAGGAGAAAATGCTGGCAAACGTCCAGAAGATGTTTACATCCTTGCGCAAGGCAAACTTGAAGCTGAACCCCAGCAAGTGCTCGTTTGGAATGGAAGAAGGCAAATTTCTAGGATTCACCGTCACGCGCGATGGCTTCAATGTGAGTCCCGATAAAGTGGAAGCGATTCAGCGTATGCCATCACCCTCAACTATCAAAGAAATGCAACAGTTGGCGGAGAGACTGGCTGCACTAAATAGGTTTTTGGCCAACCGCGCGATGAAGTCCTTTCCATTCATCAGCACTTTGCAGAACTGTGTAAAGCAAAACAAGTTTCAGTGGACTTCGGATGAGGAGAAAGCCTTCACCCAAATGAAGGAATGCTTAATTCAGCTGCCAACGCTCACAACACCGCAGAAGAACGAGCCACTGATACTTTACCTTCCCGCATCAGATATCGCTCTGGGAGCAGTCCTGCCAGTAGAGCGCGCAGGAGTTCAAACTCCGATCTATTATGTCAGCACAATGCTCACTGACCCAGAGACACGATATCCCATGATGGAAAAGCTTGCTCTAGCTTTGGTCCACGCCTCCCGACGGTTGCGTCGGTATTTTTCTGGCCATGTGATAACAGTTCTCTCGAACTATCATTTGGGCCAAATTTTGTCAAAACCGAACATCTCTGGCCGTCTAGCAAAATGGGAGATTGAGCTTGGTGGACACAACATTGTGTATAAACCGCGCCCAGCAATAAAAGGCCAGATATTAGCCGATTTCATTGCGGAAGTACCCCAGAATAAAGCGCATGAGTGTGAAGTTGTACAGAATCCAACGCCGGTTACGGATAACCGCTCTTGGATACTTCACACAGACGGCGCATCCAACGACGATGGCGCAGGGGCAGGCCTTCGCTTAATAAGCCCTGATAATCAAGAGTTCACTTATGCCATCAGATTGGATTTTAAAAGTACCAATAACGAAGCTGAGTACGAAGCGTTCCTGGCAGGCCTTCGGTTAGCATTCAAAATGGGCGCCCAAAATTTGGAAGCAAACGTCGACTCCCTTTAGTCTCAGGTCAGGTCAACGGTCTATACGACGCAAAGGGCGAGACGATGGCATTGTATCTAGAACAGGCGCAAGCTTTATTCCAACACTTCAAGATAACCCATGTCAACCGAAGTGAGAATAAACATGCCGACACACTCAGCAAACTAGCTGCTACAAGCTTCAAGCACCTCGCGTGTGAAGTGCTCATTGAGGTACTCAAAAACCCATATGTTCCTTTGCGCCAAGTCAACATCATAGAAGTGTGGAATCCGTCCTGGATGTCCCCCATAATCATGTTCTTGCAACATGGGATCCTTCCCAAGAACAAAGTGGAAGCAAGGAAGGTCTAGAACAAGGCACTCAACTATGAAATGGCAAACGGTATCCCATACTGGAAGTCATATCTGGGACCGCTCATCCGCTGCGTTGATCCGCAAGATGCACAGTACTTGATCCGCGAAATACATGAAGGGTTATGCGGAATTCATGCCGGTCCGCGCATGGTCGTAGCAAAAATCATGAACGCCGGTTACCATTGGCCTGCATGCACCTAGATGCGGTCGAAACACTGCGGAAGTGCGCATCATGCCAGCGCAACGCTCCGAAGACATTGCGCCCCAAGAATCCTTTGATCCCTGTTACAACAGCATGGCCCTTCCAGCAATGGAAAATCGATATGGTGGGACCTTTCCCAGATGTCCCAGGCGCGGTCTTAATCGTCGCAGTTGATTATTTCACCAAATGGGTTGAAGACAAACCCCTTGCATCCACCACAGCAACTGTAGTTCGAAAATTCATATGGGAGCACATCATATGCTGTTTCGAGTTACCCCTGCGCATAGTCAGTGATAATGGCCCCAATTTTGCAGCTGAAGAACTACAGCACTAAATGAAGGAAATTCATATCGAGCATGTCTTCACTTCAGTCGCGCACCCCCAAGGGAACGGCCAAGTGGAGAGCATAAATAAGAGCATCGTCGAAGGGATCAAAATGAGACTGGGTACGACGCGAAGAGGCTGGGTAGATTAGTTGCCAAGCATCCTCTGGGCCCATCGAACCATGCCAAAAACAAGCACAGGTGAACCCCCTTTCAGCCTTGTGTATGGGACGCAGGCAGTAATTCCCACAGAGATAGGCCTCCCATCACCGCGCATGCTAGCTACGCAAAGCCAAAACAACGAAGACGAGCGTAGACTTGACCTGGACTTACTAGAAGAAAGGCGCGAAAACGCCGCTATCAATGAAGCAAAATACAAGACCAAGCTCGAGAAATACTACAATGCGCGAGTCCGCATATGTACTTTCTTACCTAGTGACTTTGTTCTGCGCGACAATGAAGCGTCTAACGCTGAACGTCCCGTAAAGCTTGCACCTAAATGGGAAGGTCCTTACATTATCCATGAAGTCCTAGGAAAGGACGCTTACACCCTTAAACGCTTAGATGGTAACTAGGACATGGAATGCGCAGCAGCTAAGAAGGTGCTACATGTAAACTAGCAAGTTCATTATCCTATTATCTACCTTGTACATAGCTCTAACACCTTATTCATTAATAAAGACAAGAGTTGCGCGAAGCCACTTTGGTCTACACGAAAACACTTCGGTACAAAAAGACTTCTGAATTAAAATTTATTACCTATGGCCTACGCGTGGGAGTGAATGATCATATACGAGTCCACCACCAGTTTTATTCGCTAAACCTACGCAAAGTTGGCTTCTCTTTCACGCAAATATTGTAACAAGGAAGAAACATTTCATTTAAGATAAAAGTATATATACAAGCTTGCGCAGCGCGCAGTATAATCAAAGATCCTAAAAGATATCACATTAAGGATCCCACACTATTCTTCATCCGCAGCGGTCTCGGCTTCTCCTGAAAATATGTCTCTTAGGCGATCAACGAAGTTGTCGTGGGTGAGCACCTCGCTCACTAATTCTAAAGTTGGGATGTCAAGACGGTCGTACCCTTCCCGAGCCCAAGTAAAAGCAGCTCTGGTATCGACCCCATAGGTAGCAGCGCGGCTGGAATCCCATGGCACATCCACTGCATGAGTGACATGTTGCGCACACTCAGCATAGCCATGCGCATACCCATCTCGGCACGCAGTGAAAAACAGCTTGGCCACTACGCGATCCAACTCCACGGAATTTAGAATGGAGTTTGCAACCTGCAATACAAGAACAGGGTCAGAATCAACATGGAATAATCAAAAATTAAATGGAGTACTTACATTGGTAGTTATGCTGTTGCATCCACAGCATGTTGTTGGTCAGCGACTCCACCAACAACTCCGCGATGGCACGGGCATCCTCAGAATTCTCCAATTTCTTCTGGTCCGCCTCCACCTTGGCTTCCCCAATCGCAACCGCTCCTTATCTTCCAGGTGCCTACGCTGGATTTCAGACTTTTCCACCAAGGCCACCTGGAGATCCTTCTTCGGATTCTTCAGAGCGGAATGAGCAGCAACTGATCATACACAAAGGTTAGCACAACAATCTTACAGACCATACAAAAATGAAAGGGAAGAACCGAGGCAAGTCTTTTACCTCTCTTTGCTCACTGCGTTCCTGGTTCGCCCTGGACTCCGCAACCGCAACAACAGCTGCCTCCTTCTCTATTTTCTCGCGCGCAACATTAGCGCGCAACCGGGCCAGTTCATCCCTTAGGGATTTTTTCTCGTTGTTGTCTCTTTCACAAGCCTCTTTCCACAACCTGCGCTCCGCCGCAAATTTGGTATTAGAGGCTTCGGCTTGTCTCTTCCACCCCAGACAAGTAACTGGTTTTACATGTTTGATGTTAGAATTTCCAATCTAAAATAAAGGGGTTTAGTACTTTCAAAATTTATTGAGGTCACGTATATAGTTTCTACTGGATTGTACCATCTAGATACCCCTATTGCTATTTTTGTAAGAACCATTTTTTTGTTGTAATTAAGTGAATGTAGGGGTGTAAAGGATGCTCGTGACCTACTAAGCCCGGCTATCTAACCATTTAAATCAAGTCGAGCTTAAACAAGCCTAACAAAGTTTGTTGTATAAAGGAGCTTGGGCTAGAACATCAGTCGTTGTCGTGCGCGAGCTAGGTGGTTTGCCAGCTTATATAATTTTAAGTTAATATACTTGATTTGTTATTATATAATAATAATTATCATAGTTATGAAAAGGGATCGCCTCCCCCCCTAGGCGAGATTTCTGTACGACGCGCACAAGTAGCGCTTCTAATTCCTAGGCAATTAAATCACTATCAATGTTAATTGATGCTGGTTTTTTTTGTTTGGTTGTTAAAAACTTGCACCAAATAAGGGAATTAAAGAGCTATTAATTTGCAATTAATATTAATAGCTATTAATTTGCAATTAATGTTAATTAATCCAATGTTTTTTTGTTCAGTTGTTAAAAACTTCCACCAAATCGGCAATTAAAATTAAAGAGCTATTAGATTATCGGGTGTGGAAGGGTTTAGGTTGGAGGCATTGCTCGACACGTGGCACGTGTGGGCTCCACCAGTCCACTCCCAAAAAATGGGATGCCATGGAACAATACCCAGCCAAACGGTCATCAACACCCAGCCAACCATTGTCAGACACCTCACCCCAGCCCAGCACCCCACGCCAAACGTGCAACACGCAACGCCCTCCAAAACGCCAACCCGGGGTAGAGCACCCGGCGTTAAAGGGCCAAAAACGTCCCTTTACCACGTCGACACCCCCAGTCTTAATTTGCAATTTAATATTGAATAATCCAGTTTTCTTTGTCAAATACAAATACAGCCCCGTCCATTTATTTAATTTTTAGTGAATTTACTCTAATTTCTTTGATAAGTTCATGTTTGGACTTTCATTAAGATTTGTTTATCTGACTTGAAGAAAGTATTATTTTCCGATACATAACATATTATAATTTTTTTACATTTAACTGTGTTTTTTTTTCTTGGGCCCTCGGTTTTTTTTGCGCCTTGCGCCTAGGCCCTAGGCGAGGCCTATGAGCTTAGCGTATTTGATAACTATGATTATTATTATACACGTTTTTGGAGCCGAGGGTCTCATTGGAAAAAACCTCTATGTCCCATAGGATAGAGGTATAGTGTGCCTACATACCAATAGCTTTTATGGCTATGAGTGGGACGGTACCGGGCGGAGGGGTATGGTTCCAAAAACCTTGCGCCTGCGCAGTGAACCACACCCTCAACAACATAATTACAAGGATAACCTTGCATGCAACATGCAATTGTGCACCTTCCTTGGAACCAACATCAACAGGTCCTACAATGAACCTTGCGCACTCAGCGCAACGGTGAATTAGACCAACATCAACAGGTACTACAATGAACCTTGTGTACTCAGCGCAACGGTGAATTAGACCAACAATAAAGTCACACAACGAGCCTTGTGTACTTGGCGCCACGGCAAGTTAGACTTACACGCGCAGGCTGCTAGACCATGCGCGGAGCATACAACCCTCTAGTCATAAATCCTAAAGCCTTGCGAGGACAAGACAAACATAAGAACACCTCATAGTCTTGTAGATAAAAGGATTTGTCCCTGCCACCCTGCGCTGGCGGGAAAACACTGAACAGTAAGACAGACACCAGACTATACACCAACCATATCTATGCCAGTGACTGTTCCACCTTCTCCACTTTTGGCTGGTAGCAGGTCTGACGCCAGAGACGGCCCCGCTTACTGTCTTTACACGTGGCACCATTCAGCATCCGACAAAGCATACCTCCTGACAGAAGACATTAATTCTCCTGCATAGAGCATTTAATGTCTGACGCAGAGGGACAAACCGAATGTCTCTGAACGTTTGGACCGGGCCCAAGGCCCATCAGCCCATATCCTGAGCCCACTTACTTTCGGCTATAAAATAAGTATCAGACCACAAGGTAAGACATCTACATCCACAACCACATACAATCACATTGACAAGAATTTGCGCTTATTACTTGTAATCCCCCAATACTTATTCTCACGCCAGAGTGTGGTCATGGGAAAAACCACCCTTTTCCCCGTGACGAGGCTAACGGCGCTGCTAGTTTTGCATATCAGTTTGAGTGAGATCACCCCGAGGAACGAGTGAAGAAGCAACCCTTTATGCAAAATCTCCTAGGTTGTAACTTATATATCCCCGGATATCTCTAGGTTCAACCGGTGCTTCCTCACCCAGTATGATTGTTGTTGACTTGTTATAATTTTATGTAAAATTATGATAAAATAACTAAATAATATATATTACGTTATGAATAAATATAAAATTATAATCAAGGTTTAAAAGAACAGAAACGAGTTTCGAGGCGTTTTTCCTTCGCCTCACAAGGCGTAAGCCTCGAGGTTAAACGAGGCGTAAGCCCGAGGCGGTATTAATATATAAATATATAAATTATATATATTATAAAAATAATAATACTAACTAATTTCATCATCAGATTCATCAAAATCATCAAAACATACATAAAAAAGACATGAAATGCTTGAAATTGACACAAAAGGTCAAAAACATCAAAAACAACTATCAAAATCCCCTGAAGCGCAGCCTTTGCGCCTCGGCCCTTTTGAGGCACATATACAATTAAAACCCCATGTGGCATGCCTCAAACTCGTTTTTTGGCCGTTTCGCTTCGAGGTGCGCCTTGAGGCTCACGCCTCAAGCATTTTTTTAAAAACCATGTTTATAATTATATATATATATAGTAATTATAATTGTATAAAAATTAGTTAATAAGTAATAAACGAGCCTAGCCTGAGTCAAGCTCGGACTTAAAAAAATACTCTTGAGCCATGCTCGAGCTTTAGAAATTTAGCTCAAAACGAGGGAAGTTCGAGATTTACTGCTTTAGAAATAGAGCTCGAAACGAGCCGTACTTGAACTTGGCTCGGCTCATTTACACCCCTTTAGAAAATGTGCACGTTCGTTTCAGAACCGATATTACATAATAAATATTTGGGGGATTGGAGATGTAACAGTTGAATAGGTTAGGGTCTATTCTAAGACTTTGGGTGAATCTGATTGTACTTAAACAATCAGATTAGTAGTATGAATCTATCGATGAATTGAATAGGGTTTATCCCATTTTCTTGTTTGTGTTCTTGTCTTTATCGATCTTGTATTGCAGTTGTAAAGGCTGATGCAACTCCAGAATTGGCTGTAGAATTGCCTCTTACTGCAGAAAACATTGAGAAAGTACTCGATGAAGTTAGACCTTATCTCATTACAGATGGTGGCAACGTTGCATTACATGAAATTTGTGACAACTGTCACTTTCGGGTAATTCCGTACACTTAAACAATTAATTATATGATACAATTACGTGTTTTGAACGTCTAAACTGCATGAATTGCATGTCATGCACCTAGAAAGCTCACTGAATACATTACATTATGCATATTATTTGTTTAGTGGTTACCATTCAAAAACAGTTTAAAACAATGCGTCAGAAACAACTAGTAGACTAGTTGTGGCAACACAGCGTCAGTACGCAGTTACACAGCTGATTTAGGGCTTAGATGGGAGTCCAACGCAAATTGTATATTAAACCCCATAGGATTAATGCTAACACTTTCCGGAAACTATACATGCATTGAAAACTGTCTGAAATATACATTAAATAGCAATTCAGCAAAATTCAACAAAATACAGCATCCACAAGCTTATGTAATATGCAGAAATATTGTTAAACATCATACACTACCTAAAAGATATTGAAAGTATCAATGTGGCACAAAAACATATCATATCACATAAGTCTTGAAAGTTAACGTTTTAAAGAACCGACAACGAAACGAACACCCGAACACAATCTGGCACATCATATGAACTAGTTAACAATATTTTAACATCATACAACTAGTTAAATCATTAAACACATTGTTTTGCTTGAAAATCCCTAAAATCCCTACAAGTTACTTAAACCTCCGTTTAAGGATCAGTTAACGTATCTAGCACCCGTTAAGCAACCGAACACGAACTAGACATAAAATATAAACTAGTTAACATTGTTTTACAATATTAAACTAGTGTATGGTAGCTTACACCTCAAAATGCATCAAAAACCCCTAATACACTAAACACCTAACTAAACCCCTAATTTCCTAACTAAATACTTAACTAAGAAAACTAACCAAGTTAACCATCACCATCATCACCTTAGACGACCACATGTGGGGGCCCACAAGCCACCCACATCCTTGTCTCCTTGTCCCCTAATGTTGGAGGTTAGTTGTCATTGCATGGAGGTTAATATGTTGGAAGATGTTGCATAAAGGAACATGTTTATCATCTAAATCTTATCATTATCACACTTCACCTTCTTCTCCTTCCTCTTGCTCAAACCCACGGCCACTTTCACCTCCATAACACCTCCATCATCAAGTGTCTTCCAAGCTAATCCAAGCATATCCAAGGGTGTCTCAAGGATATTCAAGAAGGTGCTAAGCATTGGAAGCTCAAGGACCTCTCTAGGAAGCTTTTATCCACCAACTTTGCATCATCTTCACCAACTAGTTTATCTTGTCACTTCCCTAGCCACAAGAGCTAGTAGTGAGCCTTCTAATCTTTCATTTGATGTCTTGTTACTAGTATATTGTTAATATATATGTTACATTATCTAAAAGTATCACCTTTAAAAGATGAACACATGATCAAGTAACTTGATCTAAAGAATATGAACACATAATGAAGATGTAATGAAGATGTAAATGTTTATTTTGTGCTATGGATGATATCCATCATATGTATACTTGCTAGAAGTATAAATCTAACAAGTATATACATCGATCTTAAAAGATCCATGATCAAAGAAATGATGAACTTGTTATACATAAAAAATGGACTCTTTAAAGTGGATAAAATTATTTATCATGTTCTTAAAATGTTGTATGATTTAGTGGTTAAAAATAACAAAAGTGTTGATGAACATGTTTTAACATACCGGATGAACTTGTAAAAGTGATTTGTGATGTTTTTAAGAATATATGTAAACAAGTTGTTAAAAATGATTTTTAATAAAGTTAATAAATATTAGTAACTAAACTTATTTTTAAAGATGGATGAACATCTTAAACACAAAATTAAAAGACTGCATGTTTTGGTAAACTTTCAAGTTCATCATAACCTAAAAATGCATATGTTATACTTGTTGAAAGTTGTGGTGAATAAATTCATAAGTTTTGAAAGCTTAAACACATGTTTTAAAACATGGGAAACCTCCTAAATCTAGGGAAGACTATGGCAAAATTTTTATAAAATTTAACACTTAGAAAAATATATGTTTATAAAGTTCTAACAAGTAAACTTGTTTAAAGGCCATAAACATAAAATCCCATGTTTTTGTATAAAATATAAGTCCAAGAAGTCATGGTTTTTCTAAAAATAAAATGGATAAAAATATATATTTTTGAAAGATATATATTTAGTGATCATAAGAATCACAAGTTATGTATATATTGTTTGTATTAGATATATATATATATATATATATATATATATATATATATATATAAAGTTAGGAACTTGAAAATAATATACACAAAAAAATACAATAATAAGTGGGAAACAAAGAATTACAAAAATATATATACATATCCATAACCATACATGGAGACAAATATTGACATATTGGACAATTGGACGATAGAAGGAATTACGGACTAAAAATATATAATGTATCGAAGCTTGGTAAATATTACTTTCAAAACCGAACAAGTGACAAAATATATATTTTACAAGTATATAAATTATATCATATTTTGTCAATACTAAAAATATATTATTTTTGAAGTATATAAAAATATATTTAATAAACCTCCTAAAAAGATAGTGTTTTGGTGGAAACTAAAAATATATATTTTTCTAGAATTAATCTTAAAAGTATATATTATTTTGGGATACATACACTTACCAAGCATAATATACATATATTAATTGGGATATATCTTAAAATCTATATATTTTAAGTGTACACAAAAGTGGGGGAAATAAATACAAGAAAAATATGTATTCCTATACGTACAAAGACATATCAACATATACCCCTAACACTTGGTGAAAATACCATTATACAAGTATAATACTCAACAATTATAACACTTGGTCATGTAAACCATAAAACCTATGCACATGAATAATTATATATATCAAGACATGTTAAAAATAGATTATTTTTAGCTAACCAATCGCAATTAAAAAATGATATATAAAGTGGTGCATATGATTAATATAAGTTAAAATATAATATTTTAACTAACACATCGAACTTGGAATTATATATAATTAAGAAGAATTATATATTGAACATATCTGACGATGGTATCGTCGAGGCAAACGGGTGGAACCCGTCTATGAGGAGTCATGAAACATATACATTTCACTCGTGCGAGGCACAGGGTCTAGCAGGCTAGGCCCGTACGAGCAACACATGCGTTGCAAGGATACATATATACTTGATGAAGTATATCTATTGGCATCATATATCGAAAGTATATCTAAACGGAACAAAAACACTGAACAAGTCTTAACAAATACTTAAGACAAGAAACAAGAACATGAATCATTACAAAGACCGAAATGTCTAACTAAAACCTAACGTGTTGTAGGTTGTGATATGAACCGAGGGAAATACTTGAGTTAAACAGAGAAAGCAGAAAACAATCCAGTGAGTTCATGTCCCCCTTTTCATCTTAAATGTTTTACAGTTTTACAACTATCGGGGGTGAAATACATGTCTATGGTATGATAAGCTAGGGAATGAAATAACTAGATCATGTGCGAATAGGGTGGACGTAAGCACCATTAATCTTGTTGAAGACCACGGTACAAAGATTAGATCTAGCAGGTGTTGGCGAGCCCCACTCTTGGTCATGGACCCACACAGAAGAGTGCATTTTTTTCCCAGTCGAGGTTAATCCATAGAAATCGTCTAGGTTTGGATGCTTCCTATGTCGTCACACATATTAATGTCCTTACAAAACATTAATGATCACGATTTCATTGACGCTTTACATACCGGGTTTTTGTAATACAAAATACTACTTACATTTTATGGATCCAACTCACACAGTTAAAACACATGAACTCGCCAACTTTTGTTGATTTTCAACTTAATATGTATTCCAGGTAATTAGTGGATCTATGCAAGGAGTTTCAGTCAAGAAACAAGTACCAAGTCTCCATTGCCATTTTTTGAAGGATTAGCTCATTATATCCCGCCTCATTGCGGTAATATAAGGGTTAAAACCTTAATATTTAAAAAATTGCATTTTGATTATGTAATACTTTGACAATTAAATCTCATTTCATGGTTTGTAAACTGAATACACAACCTATGTTGTGTTTTGAAACGATATCAGTAATGACATTTGGAGTTTGTTTTATTCATTTAGTATGTTCACTTATGTTGTGTGCAATGAAAACCAATCAGATCACACCGCGCGCTTCCGCCTATGAGCGGGTGTGACAAAATTGATAGAAATGTTGTTCGGTTAAAGCTACAAGGAGCTTGTGGTTCCTATCCAAGCGTTGTAACCACCATGAAACTGGGCATTGAACGACGTTTGATCGAAAAGATTCCTGATATCGTTGCTGCTGAACCAGTACCAAATGAAGAGACCGGCCTTGAGCTCAATGAAGAAAATATTGAGAAGGTATAACATGTTTCATAATTTTTGTTCTTATAATAAGCTTCTACTTGATTGTTCACATATGTAACTATTTGTGTAACTACTTTTTTGAAAAATTGGTAGGTTCTTGAAGAACTTAGGCCATATCTTGTCGGGGCATCAGGCGGGTCACTAGAATATGTGTCCATAGAGGAGCCGATACTAAAACTACGGTTAACAGGTCATGCAGCAAGTGTGACCACTGTTATAGCGGTCACTCAGAAATTACGTGAAAAATTCCCCGCCATTGCTGCAGTCCTACTATTAAAATAGATGCCGAACCACAATCCTATTTTATAAGTCAGAGAAACATATGCAACATGTAACAATGAACAAAGGTGACATTATCATGTTGCAACCCATGTACAGTTTCATTTTTTTCCAGGTTTATTGAACCAAGTACTATAATGGCTGTCTTCAAAATACAGTTTTTGTATTTTTTTTTGTCTTTACATATGCTCACATTTCTTTCATTATTGATATTTGACATAAAATACGCTAAAAAATTATAAAAATGAATGGATTTAAAGGGTTAACTTGTTAGGTAGACGAAATGATGAATCATTTAGCTACCCATGTACACGATTTTGATTAAAGACCGGTAAGATCAACTAAACACTACATTTTGTGTTATGTTCTTGTCGTGTCAAAAGTTCAAACCCGAACAACATTCCCTTGCTTAAATGTTCCGACCATTCTCACACAAGCTTTATGATCGGGATAAGCCACACATCAAGAGAATGTGAGAGAATGTGACGTGCTGATAAAGCTAAGCGAGAGTACAGAGTAGTGCTAGCATCTATCCATCTACCCTAAAAAATAGAATATCCATCTACTCTATAAAAATAGAAGCCAATTGTTAGATGTAATATGAATTTATTTTTAGGCCTCCTTTTATTAGAAAAAAGATTTAAGGTAATTAGACTAAGTAAATGTTGTTTAAATAATAATTAATTTACTAAACTTAAATTATATTTTAGATTCATAGGTTTATTTATATTCTTGTGACATAATTTTTATTTGTATTATTAATTTATAGATAAACACTTATACTCTTATGTTTATACTTATATGTTTATTTAGTAGTGATTTAAGAGATCTAAATTTTATAAGTTTTAGCACTATAATATTACGTTTTTTTAGATTGTAATAGTTTAACATTTGAGTTGCAACTATCTAGCACTGTAAAATTACTTTTTTCTAGATTGTAATCCTTTAACATTTTATTTGTAACTATATATATTATTCACATTAATTATTAGTATACAAATCTTATATATTTATAAAATGTAGTTATTAACATATTCACATTGGTTTCCTTGTCCCCATTTCTAAAATTACACTAAAAATTACTACTTTTTTTATTCTTTACAATTAAATAATCATTTTATACCTTTATCATTACATACTGACCGAACAGTGTCGGTACTGGTTTCAGTGTTATTGGTACCAATATCGGTATTTGGCTTTTGATCAATGTAAAACATATGTCGATATCCTTTTGCGAATATCACTATTTTATTTTTCTTATTTTTTGCTTTCGGTTACTATGACGTATCAGGAACCAAATCAATGCCGACATAATTATCGCCACACAGGCGAATTCCACTAGTAGTGGTGGTGTCAACTAATTTCATCCGGGCCAATGTGGGGGCTAGCCCACTTGGTAGAGACATATATCTCTTTAAAGGGGAGGTCTCAGAGCAAAGGGTGAGTAATTTAAAATTATTGATGTAATAGAGTAAGAACAAGCTTTGCCATTCCAAAAAAGAAAAAAAACTAATTTCATCCAACTCACCTAAATACCTATGTTGTCAAAAGCCATTGAGGGCCTGCCTAGGCCATCAGGCGAGGCACATTGAAAATGCTTTGCTACGATCCAGGCGCTTTAGCTACCTTCGAGCGAGATTTTTGCCAGATTTCAGTCAGACTCTGACAAGAATCCAATCACATCCTGAATATTTTGTAAATTTTTCGGACGGAATTGTCTGAAACACCCAAAATGACTTAAAAACCAGCCTAAAACATGTCTGAAACCCCAAAAATGACATGTTATACTATGAGCCTTGCTTATCACCGGCCTTTGCTTTTTTAAACGTCTTACACATAGGCCTAATTCTCACCCTTTGTGCCTTGAGTGTGTCTTACGCATAGGCCTAAATCTCAAACTAGTTAAACAATTCACCCCGGGTTTTTGTTTTACAAAGATGAATAGATGGTAGTAACATTTTTATTTTTAATTGAAACTATTTTACAAAGATGAATATAAGGTAGCAACATTTTTAATTGAATTTAAAATTAATTAAATTATAGTATTTCTGTATGTAACATTGTAACCCTCCCTAATTTTCTTCTAATTTTGGGATGAAAGCAAAACGTGATCAACACTACACACAGCACAACAGCAAGTATCCAACGACACATTGATCAATCAAAACCCCTTCTCTCTCATCTTCTTCCCAAAACCCTCTTCAATCCCACTCTCAACAATCCGATTTCTTCAATTTCCCCTTAAATTTCACCATTTCTTGATACATATGCCCAAGAAAACCGATTCCTGAAAAGGGTTTTTAAAATTTTATCGATTTTGTCGTTGGATGGCGTCTCATAGTTGGAGAGATGCCTACAGTGGCATGTCTAGTGATAATATAAAGGGTTTGATTTTGGCATTGTCTTCTAGTTTGTTCATTGGTTCTAGCTTCATTGTTAAGAAAAAGGGTCTCAAGAAAGCAGGTGTTTCTGGTATCAGGGCAGGTAACTTTACAGAATTTTGTTGATTATTATTTGTAATTGTTGAGTCCTGTTGTGGTTTTAGATTGTTGATGGATGATCTATTTGGTTTAATTATATTGGAATCAGTTATGTGTCACTTAGGTTGTTTAATTGTGGACTTGTTGATCAGTCATTAAGTTTTGTTGATTTAAAATGAGGAATTATGATGATATTGAATTTGATTTACACTAGTGGTTACTTTAATTGGATACTTAATGGCTTTACAATAAGTTTGCAAAACACAAATGGGTGTGTTGTTTGGCTGTATGATAGGATCTGACTCTATATTCTTTTTTGACATAGTTTGAATACAATTGCGAAAAACAAACATGAATTAAGATCGTGTGTCATTTCAATCTTGTCTTGGTTGACAGTTAAAATACGCACGGCTGCCTCGAAATGTTAATGCAACTGTTAGTAAATATTAGTTTTAAAAAGCGCGAGGCGCGGTCAGGCGAGAGAGCCGTCTTGCTTCCGACGGTGTGAGGTGACAGGGGTACATGAGGCGTAGGTCAAATTTGCTTGAGGAACGTGCATGAGGTGCCCTCTTGTACATTGGCAGATTTTGTGCATCGAGAGATTGTAGACATAGCTTTTCGAAACTAAGTTAGTAATATTGATTTGCAACGCACAATTCTGCTTCTACCGCCCACTTAAAAGCTTTTAACTTGATTCTTAGGTTTCCAAATCTCCTTGTTGCGTTACCCTTTCCTTCATGTTAATCAATTATTTGTTTTATATAGTAGTGTTTTTTATAGTATATTTGTTTGAATCCTCAAAATAAGAAAAAACAAATTATTTCATATTGCATAAACCAGCTAATGTTCGAATATAGAATATATAGGGTGATTTTGAGATTTAACACTTCCCGTTTCTATCATTTCTAGCCTAACACACTTAAATTTTCCTTCCTAACTAATTTGACGTTTTTTGTCAGGAAGCGGAGGATATTCTTACTTATACGAGCCTCTATGGTGGGTAGGCATGATAACAAGTAAGTTTGCTCATTTGATATCGTTTAAAAGGTAACATAGTTAATATCGTAAGTGTGTTTGTTTAATGTTGTTGACTTGTTTCTACAGTGGTCGTTGGAGAGGTTGCAAACTTTGCCGCCTATGCATTTGCACCAGCTATTCTGGTCACCCCTCTCGGGGCACTCAGCATTATAATCAGGTATAATTTTACTTCAGAATCTATATTTAATTTATTCTTTCTACTTTGCATGCGAGTAATACATTATTATTTTCCGTATTTCAGCGCCGTACTTGCACATATCATTTTACGTGAAAAATTACATATTTTCGGGGTTCTTGGTTGTGCCCTGTGTGTTGTGGGGTCCACAACAATCGTTCTACATGCCCCACAGGAACGTGCAATTGAATCAGTTACAGAAGTATGGGATCTTGCTACAGAACCAGGTAACAGCCGTAATTCAGTAAAACTGTAATTTTTACATATTTGTTTTTGTTTTCTTTTTCATTTTGCCCTCTTTTAATAAACTCTGCTTTTGACTTTTTATTGCAGCTTTTGTTCTATACGGAGTGCTTGTGTTAGTAGCTGTTTTTATACTTATGGTACATTATATCCCCTTATATGGTCAGACACACGTAATGTGCTACATCGGAGTTTGTTCATTAGTAGGTTCTTTGTCGGTATGTATCTTTTTTTTGGTATTTTCTTTTTCTCTTCAAAATTAATATTCTTCATGTAATTTGTTCAGTCGTGTCATTTTTCTTCTACAGGTGATGAGTGTGAAAGGTCTTGGTATTGCTTTAAAGCTTACGTTTTCAGGAACGAATCAATTAGTTTACCCTCAAACATGGGCTTTTACTTTCTTTGTTCTTCTTTGTGTCATTACTCAAATGAATTATTTGAACAAGGTAACAAATTCTCATCGCCAAACCACACTTGTAATTCAACTAAAAGCGTATTAAAGTTACTTGTTGTCTAAGGCTGAACTTTTAGTTTAATGATCGTCACGTGTCAACGAGTATATTTTGTTAATCGTGAGATATATTTTCTTGCATGTTTTGATGCTTTTCTGTTTGTTTTTGGGTGCAATATTGAGTGCAGGCGCTTGACACTTTCAACACAGCTGTCGTCTCTCCCATATATTACGTTATGTTCACATCTCTTACTATCATAGCAAGTGTGATCATGTTCAAGGTAATTCGTTATCAATAATCAAGTGATAAATGTCTGGATTATATTTTTGTAGCAGTACTTACCCTAGTTAAGAACCTCAACCGCACTGTTTTCATTTTGCACACGCACACACACAGATTTGAAGTATAGAATCGTGAGAATCACATAAACGCATGCACCTATTGCTTTAGATGCGATACATAAGCCAATTATGTAATGTGTGAAGCATGCATCTTATAAGTTTCTTTCTCTAAGCAGGATTGGGACGGGCAAAATCCTACACAAATCGTAACCGAACTTTGTGGGTTTGTGACGATACTTTCTGGAACTTTTCTTCTTCATAAAACCAAAGACATGGTTGATGGTATGTTTGTCCATCTTATACTTTTAAATATGATTTGTTAGTTGAGGTAGCAAAATGGGTGGGTTAGATAACGTATTCCAGTATGTTGTGTTGACCGACGACATGTTTTGTCTAAAACTTATGATAATTTTGTGTCAAATATGAATAGAAGAGTTATATTATCTCAATAAAATAATAATTTCTTGAACAAAATGGTTTACTAGGTTTTATTCATTAGAGAAAGAAACCCGAATCTGACAGGGAAAATTTCGTCAGTTTGGAACAGGTATGGTATTAGGTAATAGGTATACCCGCTGGATTACCCAAACCTGTTTATAAATATATTATATTGTTATGCAGTCTTCAAAAAATCTAATAGAGAGTAAGTATGTTGAAGCTATCAGAAACTTGATATTATTAAAACTACAAAGTTATTAGAAGTATGGTTGAGTGTTTGATATTTCATGTCGGTATTTTAGGTGAGTTTACGATAAGGCTTTTAGGATATGGGTTTTCCAACACGTGATTTAAAACCATAAATGGACGCTATTTTATGAATTTCTGTGATAGACTGATAGTATGTATGATACTGGGATTACCAAAAGCCGTTCCATACCAAGCCCATTTCTATCTTCAACGTTTGCTGACTTTTGACCCAGGTTCAACGCGACTTCCAAAACATATGGATGAGGAAGAAGGCATCCCTTTGAGACGGCACGATTCTAGTAATATGAGGGTACAATAATGTATTTCTGTGCTTCCTTTTTAGTAGACTATACCGGTACCACATTGTATCTTTACCCTAGGGTTTTTTCATCATGTAGTGGTTGATTATGTGAATTTTGTCCATGTAAGTAATAATAACAGGTATACAAATTCCAGCATATCGTTTCTATATGTTTTCGTGTGAGGGCAACAATCCTGTTTAGTTGTGTCGTTGCCTTTGGTTTGAATTTGAAAGTCGTATAACGTCATCTGGATATGTATAAACCGTCAAATTTATGGGTCATTGACGATGAAAACGCAACATGGTTCTTACCTTTATTAATTTTGTACTTAGGTTTAATTAACGAGGTTTGAAACACTAAAATAGTATTCTAATATGGTTGTGCTTCTTTCTTGTTTCTAAAACTCAACCGTACTACTAAAATTTATTAAAAAAAAAAAAGACAAATTGTTTCTATAAGAGATTGTATTAATTCATATAAAAAAGAGCTTATTATTAAAGCATTGTATTGAAATAAAAATCAATGTACAATCCTAAAACATATAAATTAGGTAAGGTGAGCACAGCACCGTTGTTGCAACATAGAGGTGTGCTCTGATGGAACCAATAAGTTTATAATCAAAGATCTGCTTACAATCTTTATTGCTTGAAAATGACTAGGGCTGTAAACGAACTGAACGTTCAGCAAACAATTCGTAAACCGTTTGGCGGAAAGTTCGTTTATGTTCGTTCAATTAGCTTAACGAACGAACACGAACAAAAAATTTGTTCGGTTAGCTTAGCGAACAGACACGAACACAGGTCTTGTTCGTTCGACTACGTTCGTGAATGTTCGGTAATATGTTCGGTTACGTTCATTCATGTTCGTTCATTCGTGTTTGTTTGATTATATAAAAAATAATAATAAATAATAAATCTTTTATCTAAACATAGTGAAAACTTGAAACCCTATTTTTCTTAAGTTAGCTAAACTTTGGACATTCGAAGACATTTTTTGGGATAATTATGTTTAAGTTAGTTAAATTTGATTTATCGTTTGGTGATGTAGTAGAGTTCTTGTGTTTTGATTTATTATTTGATGGTTGTATTTAACTACTTATATCTAATGTTTAAGGATAACAATGTTTTTGTTTTTTATTTTCAAGTTAAATGTTTGTTTACGTTAGTTTTTATTTTCTTGCATTCGCTTGTATTCGAGACCATCGTGAACAAATGAACTTTCTTAACGAACAAACACGAACATAAACTTATGTTCGGTATGCGTTCTTGAACAGTTCGCAAACATATTAATTTCCTTAACGAACAAATACGAACATGGTCTTGTTCGTATTCGTTCGGTTTGTTTACAACCGTAAAGATGCCTATGCTAACAATCATCGATAATTCTTGAGAAGTGAAAGGACATGCTTCTTACAATCCTACTTTTGATTTTACGTTGAAAATAATTGAATCGCAACAAGTTCACCTCACGTATACCAATAGCCTTTTGGTATGATGATATCATGTGTTTATTCTATCAAAATGAACGACTTCAAGACAGTGGATGGCTTTTAGAGGGGCGTGTCTTCGCCATTCAAAAAAAACTTATATGGTAAGGCACTCGGTTTTGTAGTCTTTCACAGACGCATGCATATAATTATGGGTAACAAGTTAAACCAATTTACTTTTAGCAAATTGGTTGACTCACCACATGTGTTATATATAATATAAGTCTTTAACCCGTTTAATTTCTAATTTGTTTTTTTCTCTAAGAACTTCTGTTCGTCAACTTTTTGAAACAATTAATACGCAATTGTGTTAAAATTTTGTTGCTCAACATTCCAATATAAATTTTATAGAAAATGAAATCGTATTTGAAATAGAACATTTTTTTGTATGGTAAGCTATAGCGAGTGCCTATATGTTCAGTATTCTCTTTTTAGTGGTTCTCGATAGATATAAAATCCATGTCGATAACAATATCAACGTCCTCGTTGCATCGCTTGGGTTTACGTCTAGGTTTTATATTAGTACCAGTACCAATATTCGTAAGCTATAACGAGGGTCTATTCGTTTTTATTTCTTTCGATTGTTATACCGAGTAGCGGTACCGTAATAAAGCAAACAAATACCAATCAGATTCTCATCACAACGTGCGAGTTAAAATTACTAGTTATATGATAAACCATAAATTATATTATTAAAAACAATATTACTTTTAAAGTATGTTTTGTCTAAAGTACAAAGATATAATCTATACATCGTTTTTAACGTCACACTAAATTCATTTTGTTGCAACACAAGATATAATAATATTAATATAGAAATGTTTGTTTATTTCATCCTTTTAAATGAGTAATTAAAAAGTTAAATAGCGATCTATTGTTTCCTTCTGAAGAGTAAGTAATTGGTTTTTATCATTGATTTAAGATAAAGTTTATATATTCTGTTTGTATATGACTCAAAGATTTTAATTATATGTAAGGACAAGATTCTCTATGAACATAATATATTTTCGTATCATTGTGATCTTATGTTGTAGGTCACATTTCATTTTCATGATCATTACATATCACCTGATAACTTGTGGAAGACGGGTAACAAAGTATCCAGTGATATTAGAATCAATCTCGTCATTATCATCATACTCAGTAAAACCCACCAATAGCAAAGCTAAGGTAGGGTCTGAGTAGGGTAAAATGTAGACAGCCTTACCTTTACCCCGTAGGAATAGAGAGGCTGCTTCCAGTGAGACCCCCGGCTCGATGGTAGTTTTGCATCAAGCTTTGAACATAAGGCACATAACACTCGGCAATTAAGATAAAGGCCAATTAGTGCATTTATTCCCTTGTCTTTCGGCTATCAACGCCACCACATGATGCACGATTAACCATCCCCCTCTTTTAACATTATTTTCACAAAATTAGTAAAATAACGTTTAAATTAGTGCACTTCACTTTTGCCCCCCGAGCACCCATTATACGCGCATACCGCAAGCGAGGTGTTAGATATTAGAATCAATGTAAACTATTTAAAGTGTTGTAATTAGTATTTGAATCCAGCTTTAAAAACTAGAAATACGAACCAAACTGAATTTGTGTTTCAACTGGAATCTGGTTTTCTAATATTATAGAAATTCTTATCCGGATTTCAAAATTATAGGTTGAATTTAACGTTATAAACTTTTGATTATTTGACTAATTATATTTTGAATGTTGTAATTTGGGTTTTGATACTTGGATGGTATTTTTTTATTGAGTCAGCTTGCTTGCATGTGACTTTTATTTATGTGTTTTTATATTGTTTAGTATAAGTCAAGTCCATGAGTTTTGATCGTGTGAACTTTGGAGTATGTTTTCTAGTTAGTAGGTTAGTTCCTAGTTTTTCTGAGTTTGTTAGTTGTGATCGTTGTTGGCTTGGCTATATAAAGCCGATGGTGTTTATTGAATAAAGCAAGCATTCAAAGTTATTGTGTTTCTTTTATGCACTTGACACTTCAAGTGGTATCAGAGCGCAAATTGTGAGATCCATTAGAGAGTTGTGTGTGATCTGTTCGAGTGTTGAAGACCAAGAAGAAGTAGCGGTTGCAACTGTAACACCCCAACCGATGGCGGAAACATCGGGATGAGACGAAAACGAGATTGCTCATTGCTCACAACATTATTAAGTGACAATAATTAATTAAACCATATTTCATTTCATAAGAATTGTCAAATACATCAATGTAACAAAACAAAGAACAATCTATCATTTGCAAAGTCATAACAAAATTGATACGTCGACATTAAACCTAACGTCTAATTTGTGTGTATCTAGTCCTTGCACTATATTGTTTTCATAGCGTCATCTCCTTCAACCTGTAACATGTTTTAAAATAAAGTCAATGCAAAAGCAAAGGCGAGTACACAAGTTTAAGCATAGCATACGTATACGATTAAAGTTTTAACAATCCTCATGGCAACTAAATCTATACAAAGAGCAATATCAAGGTATGCAATGCTAATAATCACACCCGTAACGCAATCACGATGTTTTAACATGACCTCACGTGTTAAGCGATGGAGGTGGATGCGTGAATTCCTATAGCGCTAAGCATGTCAAACAAGGCTAAAAATAGTTAATGACTAAAGCACAGCACAACGTTTATCCCCAGACAAGCAACAAGTATACGATTCAAGTAGTCATGTGTATAGGATTGTTTGTGCGTTTCATAAAGTTTAAGTGTTTGTGATTTTTGTATATGGAAACATGTTACACCCAAAAAGTGATATAAAACAAATGTGGGTCGAGTGTACTCACAAAATTGCTAAGTCTTCTTTGGAAATTCCACGACGAGTTGATGAGTGGGAGAAAGGGACACCAATGCCACCTTAAATGACAACGAACATGGATGAATAATCGAATCAGAGTTGAAGGTACGTGTACGTTTAGCACGGGATTTGTGTAATGACTCTAAAGTTAAATTCGTCAAAAGTGCCGTAAAAGTGTTATCAAAATAATACAATAAATATATATATATTTTTGGCGAAAAGAAAGTAGATAAAAGCATATTTTGACGAAACGGGATAATAGACATATATGTATTTTTTTAACGAAAAGAATAATAGATAAGTATATATTGTTTGTCGGAAACACGTAATATAGATATATATTGCCGTTAGAGAAGTATAATTTTCGAAAGGTATATAATATATATTTATTTTGCCGGAAGGAATAATATGAGTATATCTTGTCGTTAAATAGATATATACTTTGACGAAAAGAATATTAAATAAATATGTTGTTGAACGGTGTAATGAATAAATGTGTTTTTTTCGAAAAGCATAAAGTGAAAATATATATATATTGCCGGAAGTGTAGTATTAGATATATTTATATGTTTTGCCAAAACGTGTAATGTATACTCACATATATGTTGTCGAAAAAGTCTAATAAGTAAAAATATATATCTTGTCGCTCGGTATATTTAAGTAGATACGTTTCGTCGATAAGCGTACTAATTATATATATATATTTCATGTCGAAAGATATGATTAAATAAGTATATACATTTTGTCGATAAAGTGTCATGTATAATATATTTTGTCGAATAAAGTATCGTGTATAATATATTTTGTCGAACAACATAATTAAATAAATATAATACTTTGTCAAAAATTGGGCAGAGTTTCCCCTTGTTTTTGGACGATCCCGACAATCTAGTTGTCGATTAAATGTTTTCAAAACGCAATAACAACGAAACAATTTATAACTATGTCTACAAATTTTATAAGGTTCGGTTACGTGATTATAACACTAATTAAATACAAAACAATATAAATAATAACATAAAAACTTGCGGCGTTAAAAGTATACCGTGACGTGTTTTGATTGAGTTGACTAAAGCATTGACTGAACTTGGCCCCGAACACCGAACCGAACATCGAATCTGACTGGTTTGACTGGCGTTGACTGTTTGACCAGGTTTGACTTTCGTTGACCAAGTTGACCAGGTTTGACCGAACACAAAACGAGACCCGAAATCGAACTAAGACTTTCACTGACTCACTGCTGACCCGAACCTCTGCACCGAGACCCGAACCCGCTGAACATGAGCCGTGATCTTGACTGAACCGAGATTCGACCCGGAGCTGACCCGAGTTGACCGGCAGTTGACTGAGTTGACCGGGACGCCCAACTAAGTCGGTTGACTGTTCTTGACCGAAACCCGAGCCAAACAGGAACTAAAATCCGGGCCGAGACCGAACCGAATCTGAAACAATAACCACTGAACTTGAATCGAAATATAAACAAACAAAACTTGAACCAAGAAACCGAAACCTGAACTGAGATTGAGCCGAGTGACACCAACTCGAACCTGAAAGAGTTAACCGGAAACTGGGTCATCACCACTGCCATGGCCGCCTCTGTCGTGACCACCACTTCCGAACCCGAGTCCGATCCCAACTCGAGCCAAACTCACCACCATCGTCGCCGTGAGCGGCGTTTTGGCTGACAGAACCGCCGTTGGCGGTCGACATTGTCCTCGAACACCACCATACCGCCGTCTCTCTCTCTATTCTGTCTCTGCAGCCGCATGCCCTTGAGATGGTACTGCCGCTGTTGTTGTCACCGCGAATCGCGGCTTCTGCCGCTGATGCCGCCGCTAAACACGGCTTTTGCTGTTGTTACGCCGTCGAGCCTGCTGCCGCCGCTGCTATGTTTCGTTTGAATCACCCACCACCACCGTCGCCCGCTGGAGGTGACGGCTGCTGCCGCCATCGATCGAAACCGCCGCCGCTGCTGCACCGCCGTTGCTGAACCGATGCATCGTCGCAGCCGCGCCGCTGCTCCGCCGCCACGCCGCCGCACCGCAGCCGCTCTATCTAGTCTCTCTCTCCTCACAGCTCCCTCTCTTTCTCTCTCTCTGTAAGCATCTAAGCGGTGTGTGTGTGTGTGTCGGGTTTTAAGAGATTGCAGGGGTGTGGCGAGTGTGAGGGGTGAGTGGGTGCGGCTGTAGAGGTGAAAGGGGGGGGGGGGCAGAAAGATGATCGAGGGAGTGAAATGTGTGAGGGTGTGGGGTTTTTATTTATTTGAAATTAGGTTTAGGGTTTAGTTAGGTTTAGGTGGTGTGTTGGGCCAAGGCCTGTTAACCCGATCTAACGTTTTTAGTGGCCCGAACGTACCGACGAGATCCGATTTCAAGTACAAGTTTCATAAAACGTCGAATTTATTTTGTTTATTATTATTATTATTATCTAGAAAAATAATAAAAATACGAGGCGTTACAGTCTCCCCTCCTTTAGGAAATTTCGTCCCGAAATTTATTCAAGAGGAAGACTTGAAAGGAATTGGTTAAGGAATTGAGGGTTAACGGTCAAGACTTGAAGTTCTGGATACGTGAGAGTAAGCATGGAGTTTAGAGCATCGAAGAGTTAGGTTTGCAAGAAGAAGTCGCTTGACTAGAAAGATTAAAGCCATCAAGCGTAAGTAAAGCGCGTAAGTATGCGTATAGGAGAGTGGTTTAAACGAGCTTTGAATAACTCAAATGATATGCCATCTAAGCCGAAAAGCTCTCGTGAGAAGTGGTATGCAGTTTAATGGTGAGTGTGGTCGAACCGTAGGTTGTTAGAAAGTTCTATCGACCTTGAAGAGCGTTAATAAATCTCGGTTTTGTAGGGAGTTGCTTAATGATGGAAAACGAGGAGGTTAGGTATTTAAAATCAGCTAGTTATCGAGGTAGCGGCCAATCAAGCGTGTCGCTATCTACGAGAATGGGAGATAACTTTAGAGTAAGAAGGCATTTAGGGTTTGAATGCTTACACGATCGATTGTAAACGAGGTTGCATAAAAAGACAAGGTTAACGGGAGTAACGGAGGCATAAGAGCGGACGATTGATTCGATCAACGAATACTCGTGTAAGGATGGCATATGTATACGAACAAACGAAAATGTTACGTTAGGGGTTAAGACTCGTCGTGGATAATCGGGTAGCGCGCACTTAGTAATGCAGTTGTGAGTTGTTTAAAGCTGGCGTGTTAGGTCGTATTATGGTCTGTAAATCACCGAATTTCTCATGGCACGTATTACGAAAGTTTGGCAGCATGGTGAAAACACTTATGTATAGGAAGCACCAACGGCGTATCCACCATGTTTTGACCACGTTGCGACCGTTTCGTTACTCGATGCAATGTTACGTTCCGTGTGTTACCATACGCGGTAGTACACTCTATGGTTCTCATGCGCTTATCGCTATAATCCCGTGTGCACCCGCGATTATACCGATCATCACATGATCCACATAGCTTGTACTAGCAGCGCATGAATAAAGGTGTATATAAATTCTGAAAATAAGTTTGCGTGCGTGTAAGAATGTAGTGCGTAGGCATGTTTGCGTGCAAATAGCTTGTGGCCCACGTAAGCGAATCCCTCGGGTTTCGCTCGCGCATAGGCACGAATATGAATACGAGTACAAGTATAGGTATGTGTATGAGTATAAGCATAAGTATGGAAATAAGTATAAGCATGGATATAAGACGTATATGCATGAATGTGATGATAAGTATAAGTGTAATACCCCTGTAACACCCCTGCCCCTCGTTATCACCAATATTGTCCGCTTTGCCCTTGATGGGTGGCCCATCCCGGAACTCACGACTTTGTTTTTGGTTGCCCTGGTGGAGACTTCCCAGGAGGTCACCCATCCTAGTACTACTCCCACTTGAGCACGCTTAACTGTGGAGTTCTCCTCTCATCCACTGGCATTAAGCCCAAAACGCGTTGGTGATTTTAGAGGTAGGGCATTACTTACGAGCCAGGAATCTCTCCTGTCCACAGACGATGTTGGAAGGTATGCCATTAGGTGTTATAATAAGCATAAAAAAATGACACGTTATTTTCGTGAACATGAATATGTGTATAATTATGAACGTCAACAAGTGTAACAGACGATAATGGTGCGTATGATATGAATTGAATGCTACGAATTTATTTACATAAAATAGTCGAGAAATCAGGGTATGTAAAACGAATGATACGTTTAAAATGTCATGCAATAGTTGACTAAACCATGTACGAGGATACGCATGTATTGTTGTTTGAGCAAAACTTTGAGGTTATCGCTTCTAAAATAGGCTTATGTTTAACTTAGAATATAGGATCTAGTGTGTGAATATAAAGGAATATAAGATACTTATTGATTATGCGTTACGTATTTTGTAAAGGACGGGAGTGCTAACATTTGTTTTAAAAGAATTTAAGTAGGTCGAAAATTGTTGGTCTTCATAAAGTTTTCTTGCCCACGTGTTTTGAAACTCATGTGACATTTCGGGAGGTGTATGATAAGGTATTAAAATAGCAAGTTCGCATTGTTTTCAAAGGATATAAGAGATTTGAAATTTAGTGGTGCTTGTGAAACGTTGACCCTTGAGAGGAAATCTGGGGTAATGGATTTAATTATCGTTGAAAAGTATTTAGCAAAACGTTCTCTTAATCGTGATAAGAGGTTTAGAGGGTGTTTGGGGTTGAGTTTTGAAAATAGATTATGCGTTCTGAATAATCAAAATCAGATAATTAGTTGTAACAAAACATACTGTAGGAAGATAGTGTTTGGATTTGATTATGTTATCACAATAATCAGGTAATCAACTATTTGAGAGTTTGAAAAATATATATACATGTACATATAAGGTTATAAATAGACGAGCTTTGATTTCTAAAATACGTAAAACAATTCAGTTTTTTTTTCTTTTTTTTTTTTCAAACACTAAAATAGATTTTTATTCATTTATTTATTTAATATTTGCGCTTCCAAACACAAAATAAAATATTAGGTTGCAAAAACGATCCCAAACACACCTTTAGTACAACGATTCCATAATGCCTATAAGATATTGGTTTTTTTTTTTTTTTTTTTTTACAACGAAATTTTTTTTTAACATAAAGTTATTGCGTGAGCGTGTTTTAGTGATTAAGTTAAACATAAGACTTGTGGGCAAGGTATTCGTTAGGCCGATTAAGTTGGTAGGTAGCATTCTGTCGAGTTTTGAAAATCGTAAAACAAAACGTTTCATATGGTGATCAAGTATATGCGTGTGGGATTTATATGAAATAGATTACCGGATGGGAAATACGTTTGATAAAATAGTACGTTTTGAAATTCGTCTAAGTAAGAATTTTGACAACATGGTAAAAGATTTAGGTACACAATTTAAACATGTGGTTTGTGTAATAAAATCTCCAAGAAGGAGGGTTGGTAACGATCACCGATGTATGGGAATCACCCCTAATCCGTTGGTGAGGTCGTTTTAAGGAAGGAAGGAAACGAAGTTTGATCGTCTAGGTAAGGAATTCACTCCTATCTCGACGACGGTCTCCATTTCGGACTTTCCGAGAAATATAAGTCTAGTTGGTGACGTTTTGAAATCATGTATGCAAATAATGTATAAGTGGGTGGAAAGGTTTAATATGAATTGCGTAAAAACCTTAAAATAAATTAGAAACTCGAAAGGAATGGTAACAAGTATATAAAAGTCATGTATAAATTGAAATGGTATAAAAGAGAGTCTCAGAAAACATTAGACTGTTTCGGGTAGAGAAACGTCGACTATTCCAAAGTGAATCGAAGATCCTTTCAACTTAGAGAAACGTGCTTTGGCCTATAGGTAAAACGCTCTCGTCGAGAAGCGATTAACGGCATTTTACCCTTCCAGTTATTACACGTCTCTAATCGATTGGAAAATCGAAACTTTGGCGAGATTGAAAATCGAGGAATGGGACTTAATCGACAAGGTGCGGGTTTCACCCCTAACTTGACGATTTTGTACCCTAAGTGTGGTTGGCACTCCTCGGGTCAAAATTAATTTCGACACTTTGACGAGAGTCCACTAGAGTTTGAATGGGAAGTTTTCCATCAAGGTGTGGATGTCACTCCTAACTTGATGGTGTAACCTCGTAAAAATATAAAGAATAAGCGTAATGAGAATCGTTCACCAAATTGTGGATATCACGCCTATTTTGGTGAAGTCGTCTCACTTGTGTAATACGAGTGTTTTCGAGTTTAGTATAATCGAGTAAAATGCATTAGGGAAGGCATATGATTGAAATAATGTAATGAGTATGAATACGTAAAGCATTTCATAAATTTAACATATAAGAGACGTTTTAAGAAATTAGCATGTGAATCACGTATGGTCAAGTATGGTACTTAACTATAGACTAGGTCAAAAGCGTAGCAATCTACCTAATTCCCTATAGTTATGGCTCTGATACCAATCTGTAACACCCCAACCGATGGCGGAAACATCGGGATGAGACGAAAACGAGATTGCTCATTGCTCACAACATTATTAAGTGACAATAATTAATTAAACCATATTTCATTTCATAAGAATTGTCAAATACATCAATGTAACAAAACAAAGAACAATCTATCATTTGCAAAGTCATAACAAAATTGATACGTCGACATTAAACCTAACGTCTAATTTGTGTGTATCTAGTCCTTGCACTATATTGTTTTCATAGCGTCATCTCCTTCAACCTGTAACATGTTTTAAAATAAAGTCAATGCAAAAGCAAAGGCGAGTACACAAGTTTAAGCATAGCATACGTATACGATTAAAGTTTTAACAATCCTCATGGCAACTAAATCTATACAAAGAGCAATATCAAGGCATGCAATGCTAATAATCAAACCCGTAACGCAATCACGATGTTTTAACATGACCTCACGTGTTAAGCGATGGAGGTGGATGCGTGAATTCCTATAGCGCTAAGCATGTCAAACAAGGCTAAAAATAGTTAATGACTAAAGCACAGCACAACGTTTATCCCCAGACAAGCAACAAGTATACGATTCAAGTAGTCATGTGTATAGGATTGTTTGTGCGTTTCATAAAGTTTAAGTGTTTGTGATTTTTGTATATGGAAACATGTTACACCCAAAAAGTGATATAAAACAAATGTGGGTCGAGTGTACTCACAAAATTGCTAAGTCTTCTTTGGAAATTCCACGACGAGTTGATGAGTGGGAGAAAGGGACACCAATGCCACCTTAAATGACAACGAACATGGATGAATAATCGAATCGGAGTTGAAGGTACGTGTACGTTTAGCACGGGATTTGTGTAATGACTCTAAAGTTAAATTCGTCAAAAGTGCCGTAAAAGTGTTATCAAAATAATACAATAAATATATATATATTTTTGGCGAAAAGAAAGTAGATAAAAGCATATTTTGACGAAACGGGATAATAGACATATATGTATTTTTTTAACGAAAAGAATAATAGATAAGTATATATTGTTTGTCGGAAACACGTAATATAGATATATATTGCCGTTAGAGAAGTATAATTTTCGAAAGGTATATAATATATATTTATTTTGCCGGAAGGAATAATATGAGTATATCTTGTCGTTAAATAGATATATACTTTGACGAAAAGAATATTAAATAAATATGTTGTTGAACGGTGTAATGAATAAATGTGTTTTGTCGAAAAGCATAAAGTGAAAATATATATATATTGCCGGAAGTGTAGTATTAGATATATTTATATGTTTTGCCAAAACGTGTAATGTATACTCACATATATGTTGTCGAAAAAGTCTAATAAGTAAAAATATATATCTTGTCGCTCGGTATATTTAAGTAGATACGTTTCGTCGATAAGCGTACTAATTATATATATATATTTCATGTCGAAAGATATGATTAAATAAGTATATACATTTTGTCGATAAAGTGTCATGTATAATATATTTTGTCGAATAAAGTATCGTGTATAATATATTTTGTCGAACAACATAATTAAATAAATATAATACTTTGTCAAAAATTGGGCAGAGTTTCCCCTTGTTTTTGGACGATCCCGACAATCTAGTTGTCGATTAAATGTTTTCAAAACGCAATAACAACGAAACAATTTATATAACTATGTCTACAAATTTTATAAGGTTCGGTTACGTGATTATAACACTAATTAAATACAAAACAATATAAATAATAACATAAAAACTTGCGGCGTTAAAAGTATACCGTGACGTGTTTTGATTGAGTTGACTAAAGCATTGACTGAACTTGGCCCCGAACACCGAACCGAACATCGAATCTGACTGGTTTGACTGGCGTTGACTGTTTGACCAGGTTTGACTTTCGTTGACCAGGTTTGACCGAACACAAAACGAGACCCGAAATCGAACTAAGACTTTCACTGACTCACTGCTGACCCGAACCTCTGCACCGAGACCCGAACCCACTGAACATGAGCCGTGATCTTGACTGAACCGAGATTCGACCCGGAGCTGACCCGAGTTGACTGGCAGTTGACTGAGTTGACCGGGACGCCCAACTAAGTCGGTTGACTGTTCTTGACCGAAACCCGAGCCAAACAGGAACTAAAATCCGGGCCGAGACCGAACCGAATCTGAAACAATAACCACTGAACTTGAATCGAAATATAAACAAACAAAACTTGAACCAAGAAACCGAAACCTGAACTGAGATTGAGCCGAGTGACACCAACTCGAACCTGAAAGAGTTAACCGGAAACTGGGTCATCACCACTGCCATGGCCGCCTCTTTCGTGACCACCACTTCCGAACCCGAGTCCGATCCCAACTCGAGCCAAACTCACCACCATCGTCGCCGTGAGCGGCGTTTTGGCTGACAGAACCGCCGTTGGCGGTCGACATTGTCCTCGAACACCACCATACCGCCGTCTCTCTCTCTATTCTGTCTCTGCAGCCGCATGCCCTTGAGATGGTACTGCCGCTGTTGTTGTCACCGCGAATCGCGGCTTCTGCCGCTGATGCCGCCGCTAAACACGGCTTTTGCTGTTGTTACGCCGTCGAGCCTGCTGCCGCCGCTGCTATGTTTCGTTTGAATCACCCACCACCACCGTCGCCCGCTGGAGGTGACGGCTGCTGCCGCCATCGATCGAAACCGCCGCCGCTGCTGCACCGCCGTTGCTGAACCGATGCATCGTCGCAGCCGCGCCGCTGCTCCGCCGCCACGCCGCCGCTCTATCTAGTCTCTCTCTCCTCACAGCTCCCTCTCTTTCTCTCTCTCTGTAAGCATCTAAGCGGGTGTGTGTGTGTGTCGGGTTTTAAGAGATTGCAGGGGGTGTGCGAGTGTGAGGGGTGAGTGGGTGCGGCTGTAGAGGTGAAAGGGGGGGGGCAGAAAGATGATTGAGGGAGTGAAATGTGTGAGGGTGTGGGGTTTTATTTATTTGAAATTAGGTTTAGGGTTTAGTTAGGTTTAGGTGGTGTGTTGGGCCAAGGCCTGTTAACCCGATCTAACGTTTTTTAGTGGCCCGAACGTACCGACGAGATCTGATTTCAAGTACAAGTTTCATAAAACGTCGAATTTATTTTGTTTATTATTATTATTATTATCTAGAAAAATAATAAAAATACGAGGCGTTACAGCAACGGCAGAAGAGAAAGTTCAATTCCAGGCGACCCCCGTACCAAAGTTTGATGGAGATTATGATCATTGGAGCATGGTCATGAAGACTCTCATTCAATCAAAGGAATGTTGGAGTGTGGTGACGGATGGGTATGCAGAGATCAAATCTGGAGAACAAGCAACACCTACACAGAGGAAGAATTATGAAGAAAATAAGTTGAAAGATTTAAAGGTACTGAACTACCTATTTCAGCCAATTGTTAAGTCAATTTTGAAGACAATCAATATGAAGGAAACCTCCAAACAAGTCTGGAATGCCATGAAGATTAAGTATCAAGGGAGTGCACGAGTCAAGAGGGCTCAATTGCAGAGGCTTCGGAGGAGTTTTGAGGTGCTTGAAATGAAGACAGGAGAATGTGTGATTGATTATCTTGGCAGGGTGATGGTTATTGCCAATGAGATAAGGGCATATGGGGATGACATGACAGATGTCAAGATTGTTGAGAAGGTGCTGAGAACTCTCACTGAAAACTTCAACTACATTGTTTGTACGATTGAAGAAACGAATAATTTAGATGAGTTGTCAGTGGATGAGTTGCAAAGCTCTCTTCTTTGTCATGAGCTGAAGTTGCTGAAGAAATCTGTAGAAGAACAAGTGCTCAAGGTGGAACAAGAGACCTCTTATGGTCGTGGCAGAGGAAGAGGAAGATCATCTTCTAGAGGAAGAGGCAGAGGAAGGGGTCGTGGTGGTTTTGACAAAAGTGTTGTTGAGTGTTACAGGTGTCACAAATTGGGACACTTCCAATATGAATGTCCAATTGAAGAAAAAGCTGTCAACTATGCTGAATTTGATGAAAATGAAGAATTATTGCTGATGGAAACTGTAGATATAGAGAGGTATCAAAGGGAGGAGGAAGTGCTGATGGCTGAGTCAGAAACTTTAAGGGAAGGAAAGGAAAGAATTTGGTTTCTGGACTAAGCGTGTTCAAATCACATGACAGGAAACAAGCTATGGTTCACTAAACTTGACATGAGTAACTCATTCTGTTAAGTTAGGGAATGACAAGAAGATGGAGATAAAAGGAATTGGTGATGTGAAGATCAGGGTGAGTGAATGAAATAACCCAAATTATCACCAAGGTATATTATGCACCTGACTTAACTTCAAATCATATCAGTGTGGGGCAGCTACAGGATAAAGGGGTGACTTTCATTTTCAAGAACGGCTGCTGCAAGGTGTATCATCCTATAAAAGGTTTGATTTTGTCCTCTAAAATGACAAAAAATTGAATGTTTCCTATTTTTGTTGAGCCAAATGATTCAGAAAACTGTATGCAAGTTGTCACTGGAGAGGATCTGTGGCATAGAAGGTTTGCTCATGTGAGTCACAAGGCTTTAAGAACCATGCAGTTCAATGCTATGGTTGAAGGCTTGCCAAAGGTGGCTGAAAAAACTCAAGTATGTGAAGTTTGTGCTATTGGGAAGCAGAATCGTGTGGAGATTCCAAAGAAAAGTAAGTGGCATGCTTTAGAGAAATTGCAACTTGTTCACACAGATATTTGTGGGCCTATTACACCTAAGTCTATGAGCAATAAAAGGTATGTACTGGTTTTTATAGATGATTTTTCGAGAAAAAATGGGTTTACTGTTTAGCTACTAAGGGGGAGGCTTTTGAATACTTTAAAAAATTCAAAGCACTGGTTGAAAATGAAACTGGCCATTATGTTAAATGTTTAAGGAGTGACAGGGGAGGTGAGTTCACTTCACAAGAATTTAATATGTTTTGTGAAAAGGAGGGGATACAAAGACAACTGACTGCTGCCTACACACCCCAGCAAAATGGGGTGGCAGAAAGAAGAAACAGGACTCTTATAAACATGGTCAGATGTCTTTTGGCTGAGAAAGAAATGTCAAAGCATTTCTAGGCAAAAGCAGTGGTTTAGGCATGTCATGTGTTGAATAGGTGCATAAGTAGGAGTCTAGATAAGATGGTACATGAGGAAATATGGACAGGGGTTAAGCCAAGTGTAGGACATTTCAGGGTGTTTGGAAGTGTTGGGTATGCTCATGTTCCAACTCAGTTGAGAACAAAACTTGATGATAAAAACCACAAGTGTATCTTACTTGGTGTTAGCATAGAGTCAAAAGCTTATAAGCTCTATGATCCAATCACCAAGAAACTGGTTATTAGCAGGGATGTCATATTTGATGAAGGAGGTAAATGGGACAGGAATTTAAGCAAGGAGGAGAAACAAGAGTTGGTAATAGAAGAAGAAGACAGTTGCGGCAATCAAGAAGTTCCAGTACTAAACTCTCCTTTGACTGAAGATAATCCAGAAGTAGAAACTACAACAACTACTGTTCAACATGAAGCTGTACCTCAAGACATTGATAAAGGGACAATAGAAGAAAGTGATGCTGAAATACAAACTGGTGGCAACCTCACTCCCTCACAATCAACTGGTCCAACAACAACCAGAACAAGGAAGACACCTCCCTGGATGAAAGATTATTATACTAGTTATGTGGAGGGGGAGATTTTGACTATGTATAGTGCTCTAGAAGATCCTGCAAGTTATGAGGAGGCTGCTAAGGAAGACAAATGGGTAGCAGCAATGAAAACAGAGATTGAGGCCATAGAAAGAAATCATACTTGGGAACTGGTTGATCCTGAACCAGGAATTAAGCCCATTGGTGTTAAATGGATATTCAAAACTAAGTTGAATGAGAAGGGTGAGGTTGAAAAATATAAAGCAAGGTTGGTTGTGAAAGGGTATGCTCAGAAACAAGGGGTGGATTACACTGAGGTCTTTGCACCAGTAGCTAGATGGGATACAATCAGGATGTTCCTTGCCATTGCAGCAAAGAGAAGGTGGACAGTCTATCAACTTGATGTAAAAAGTGCTTTTTACATGGTGAGCTGAAGGAAACTATTTATGTTGAGCAGCCGGAGGGTTTTATCAAAAGGGAAGATGAAGGTAAAGTTTACAAACTCAAGAAGGCCATGTACGGTTTAAAGCAAGCTCCCAGGGCGTGGTATCACAGAATTGAAGCATACTTTAAAAGAGAAGGGTTTAAGAAGAGTGGCCATGATCATACTTTATTTGTGAAAAAGGTATGGGGCAAAATTCTAATGGTCAGTTTATATGTAGATGATTTAATTTATGTAGGGAGTGATAAGATGATCTGTGATACTTTCAAAGAATCTATGGAGAGGGAATTTGATATGACTGATCTTGGAAAAATGAAGTATTTCCTTGGTGTTGAGGTCAGTCAAACTGAAGAAGCCATTGAAGTAAGTCAAGAAAAATACGCTAAAGAGGTGATTAAGAGGTTTGGAATGGAAGAAGCCAATCCTATTCATGTGCCTATAGTGCCAGGTGTTGTTTTAACTAAGCTTGGATCAGAGGAGGAGGTGGATGAAACTCTCTATAAGAGCTTAGTTGGAAGCCTGATGTATTTGACAGTGTCTAGGCCAGATATTATGTATGTGGTTAGCCTCATTTCCAGGTTTATGGCAAAACCAAGGGAGGATCATTTCCTTGCTGCAAAGAGGGTACTCAGATATATCAGAGGTACATACAAGTTTGGGCTAAGGTATGTTAAAGGGAAAAAGGATGATTTTGTGGTGTTCACTGATAGCAATTATGCTAAGGATTTTAAAGGGAAGAAGGATGATCTGGTGGTACTCACTGATAGCAATTATGCCAGGGATGGTGAGGACAGAAGAAGCACATCTAGGTATGTTTGTCTTCTCAGTGGAGCTGTAGTGTGTTGGTGCTCTAGAAAACAAGAAATTGTGACCTTGTCATCAACAGAAGCTGAGCATGTAGCTGCTGGATTATGTGCTTGCCACTGTGTTTGGATGAAAGGTCTACTTGAAGAAATGGAAGAGAACACCGGAAGAGTAACATTTTTTTGTGACAACACTTCAACTATTAAGTTGTCAAAAAATCCTGTTATGCATAGAAGAACAAAGCACATCGATATTCGTTATCATTATTTGAGAGAATTAGTTGAAAAACAGGTGGTTGAGCTTGAATTCTGTGGAACAAAACAACAATTAGCTGATGGAATGACTAAGCCAGCGAAGGAGGTGACATTCAATGAGATCCGTAGAGCTATGGGAGTATGTAAGGTTAAACAAGACACCTGATGATGGTCTTGTTTAAGGGGAGGAAATATTGGGTCAGCTTGCTTGCACGTGACTTTTATTTATGTGTATTTATATTGTTTAGTATAAGTCAAGTCCATGAGTTTTGACCGTGTGAACGTTGGAGTATGTTTCCTAGTTAGTAGGTTAGTTCCTAGTTTTTCTGAGTTTGTTAGTTGTGATCGTTGTTGACTTGGCTATATAAAGCCGGTGGTGTTTATTGAATAAAGCAAGCATTCAAAGTTATTGTGTTTCTTTTATGCACTTGACACTTCATTTTTCACAGATTCGTTTTTTAATGTTTAAAAAAATAATAGCTTGAACAAATGTATAGAAAGTCATGAGGATACTATAAAATTTGATATATCTTTCGTATTAATTTGAATCGAATTAATTCGAATTTGAATATATTTTTCGAGTCGCTAAGGCAAACCCAGAGTGCTTGAGGCTCCCGCATACATAGGGTCCAAGGAAGTGCCAGTCCAACTTGGGTATGATGGTGCAACACTGGTGGTTGGTGGTGCGTCAGCATTAGCCCAAGCTGACCAAAAGCTTGGGCCGTCAAGAACGGCCAAATTTGATGCTGCTGGTGAGCCTGTTGACTATTGCCAGTGCCACAGGCCGTTGAAGATGTTGGTAACATCTACAATGTACTTCCAGCAGTAGTTGTGTCGCTGCTGGCACCACATTACCATCATGCAAGAAAACTATCATCACCGGTGGCGGCAAGAAGGGCCACCTGGGGTGTTCTAGAAACCTGAAATATCGTTGGGGTTGTTCCCACCGTTACCTAGCAGTGTTTGCCGGTTCCACCTAACGGCATCAATAACAAAGGACCATGGCCAAATAAGTCTGATATAATATCCTTGTATATGGAGTACGTGAGAAAGGGATCCAAATGAATGACAAAAAACAATTATATGACAGAAACCAACTCGCATTGAATAGAAACCCCATCTTTAATACGTACTGCCAACCCGGTTTCCATTCGAATGTATCTACCCTCACCGACTCAAACTTGTTAATTTCACTTCTATTCTTTTACACATTTTATCCAACACATTCAGGTTATACTCTACTTCTTTAGTAAACAAGTCAGGTAAAAACCTTGATCTCAGTATATCACCACAATACAACTTCTCATACCCCTTTTTTCTTGCCTTAATTTTGTTTATAACGGTCTTCTGTGAGCTATTTAAATCAAACAGAATTTCCTTATCAGAACTCATGTCCCAGTTAACATACTATAATTCTTCTCCATTAACCAATGTGATCAGGACACTTCTTTTTATGCCACTAGAAATCTGCCTCAGGCTACTCCTACTATCCTGTATGACACCCTTTAACCCATCTTGCAGAACCACTTTTTTGTATTTAAACATCAATCTGCTGACCCAATAAGCGTGGCAACTTCCATCTTGGATGTTGAAATGTTCTAGTTTAATTCCACTTTCTTTTAACCGTAAGAAGGTTTCTTTCATAATCAAGTTTTTCGACCTGGGATCTAGTTTGATGTTTGAGAATTCCTTCTTATACATGTTTCGTTGATGAACGAACTCCCTTTCTTAATTTTTCTGCAAGGTCTTTGTCTATCTCCACCCGGTATCCACCCAACCCGTATCTTTTTCATCGTGTAGAAGCATAAAAGATCTCATTTTGCTTATAGCCTTGATTTGAACAATCTTAAAATAACCCATAGAAATTAAATCAACTTCTATTGGTTTTCTTCTTTATAAAGGAACAAAGAGTTTAGGTCCCCATCAAACAAAGAATCCGTTTCTGGTTGTTGACTTATTTCACTTGGTTTTTCAATTTTCTCTAAATCACCACTATCCAATGATTCTTGAATCACATTCCCAACCTTTTTGGACATTTCATCATACAACTTATCTTCACTACACTCATCTTGAACTGATTCATCTTCAATTGTTTTATGCACATGATCAATCACTTCATCTACAATTGTTTCTTGAACAATATTATCTCAAGTTTCTTGAATCTTTCCATTCCGAAACAACTCATTATCTTTCATCAATTCCTCAAGAGTGATATTAATATCAAACTCCAAATCTTTGTTATAAAAAGAAGAATTAGGATCGAATGGAGAAAAAGAATCTTGCAAGCTATTAGAATCAATTTTTAAAGCCAATGAAATAACATCTTCCATCTTAGTGCAACTATATTGATGCCCAATCTAGCAAAGATTTTCCTAATTTCCGGTTCTAAACCACATATGAATAGGTATATAGCATAGAAGTCAGAAATTTCTTCAAGATTTCTAACCTGATCGAATAAGATTTGAAACGAATCACAGTAATCTTTAACGGTACCTTCCTGGTTATATGCCATTTACTGTTCCATTGCACCTCGTTTGTTAATTTCTCAGATGAACAACTTTGAATTGCGACCGTTCTTCAATCTTGTTGCTGCGTTGCCCTAATTCCCAAAGATAAACCGCTTGTTGAATCGCCTAATTGTTGAATCGATTGTTGCTTGTTGAAATCTGCTATGATTGTTAAATGTCGTTGCCCTAATTTGATGTTGAAAACCTCTGTTGATCGCCGCTGCTGTAAATCTTGCTTGTTGTTGTTGCCGCCCAAATTTTGCCACCTTCTTGTTCGATTTGTTATTGTCTAACCCACAGTCGAGAGGATTGAGAGCTCTGATACCATTGTTACGATACAATTGGTAATCAAGAACTCAAAGAGTGAAAGATTGAAGAAGAAGAAGAAGAAGAAGAAGAAGAAGAGGGAGATAACTCTCAAAATCATTCACCCCCTTTCTTAGGATTCAGTCTTTGGTTAAGTACAAACCCATACAACTGACAGAAGACACCCTAGACTATGATACATTTACAATACAGCCCCTCTACTATTTGACGTGTAACAATCTAATGAATGATTAGGATTAGGGTTTCTATGCTTAGATGTTCAGGATTATGTTTGAAGGTTCTAATGTTGTTATACGATCGGTTGTCTATGATTAATATCAGTTAGGTGAATCTTTTTAGTTTCTTAAACGTTAATATCTTAATCAGTTTATTGAGATAACTTTTCAACCTTTGCTATGCAGTAACTAGAGAATCTTTGGATTTGGAACGCAACCCGACCACTATAGTGGTGTAAACATAGTATGCTCTTCAAAATTGGATTGTTAACAGCTCGAACTGAGCCGAGCTTAACAAACTCAAGCTTGGGCTCAAGCCTAAGATGAACTCATTTGATATACGAGCTTGAGTCCGGGCATCATACCCCTAGGCTTGTAATACAAAAAAATAATTAATAATAATAAAGACCCAAGCCTAAGCCGAGCTCGAGATTGTTAAATCATTCACTAGCCACACTCGAGCTGCCTAAGTTATAATAGCCAACTCAAGGTAAGCCGAGCTAGAGCTTGGAAGCTAATCCACACAATTAAGTTGAAAATGTGAGCTAATGGACCAAAAACCGCAAACTCATGGAACTACATTATTTAGCAACCTTATTGAAGGCTGTAATGCATGTTACAATTGTTTTTTTTCATAATGTGACACTGCAAAAAAATTGAACCGAACTAAAAAAAATCTTGTCCTGATGAGATTTCATAATGTATAATTTGAACAATAAACCTGTTAGTTTCACCCGTGGGGCGAGCCAAGCCAGTCAGAAAGAGCTTCAACATGCACGCAGGGATATGGACTTTGGTACCAGAATAGTTGCTTTTATTTTTCTGTTTCAAAAGCCAAATCAAATATTTGATTGTAGTCATCAACAAAGTGCACATCGAGACCTTCCTTCACATTAGGTGCCAGCTCATCAAAGTCTCTTTTGTTAGCCAAAGGAAATATAATAGTCCTCACGCCGCTTCGTCTCGCAGCAATGGTCTTCTCCTTCACCTATATTTAACACAATAATTTCACAACAATGTTAAGATATTAGAGGTGGCAAAATGGTTGATGGGTCAGTCAGGACACATACCCCACCAATCGGAAGAACCCGGCCCGTTAGAGTCACTTCCCCGGTCATGGCTAGGTCTTTCTTGACATGCTTGTTCATTGCAAGTGAAAGCAAGGAGGTAATCATGGTGCAACCAGCACTAGGCCCGTCCTTAGGTGTAGCACCAGCCGGGACATGTAAATGAACCTTGGAATTTGCAAAAAACGGGTTATCAGGATCTTTTACACCTAGTATTGCTCTGGCAACAGTGTGAGCAATTTGGGCACTTTCCTTCATGACATCACCGAGTTGACCCGTTAAATGAAGTGATCCCTTCCCTTCACCTTGTTCAACCTGTGTAGTCTCTATATATAAAGTGGACCCGCCCATTGCGGTCCATGCAAGGCCCATCACAACTCCTAATGGCGTCTGGTCGTACATGCGTTCAGCGTGGAAAACCGGTTTTCCGACATAGTCTGCAAGGTTTTTCTCATCAACCAACACTTTTTCCGTTGCTTCATTATCCTGTGAATGACCATAATAAATTAAAATTCATGAGAATTTTCGCAACTTGTAAGTGTTTACCCAGAAGATTCATCAATTAATTTACCTTCAAATTAGGGGTATGAGTAGCAGCTGAAACATTTGTCTCGACAACTTCAGCTTCTTCAATCTCCTTGGAATCAGTTGCATCCTGAGTTGACTCACTAGGTTCATTTTGTGTTCCTTGTCGAACTAAATGCAAAGCAATCTACAAAAAAGAAGTTGCACAAAAAACACACATATACCATTAAAAGTTAGGGTTTCAAACGGCATAAAAAGGTAAGAAACCGAGCAAAGTTAAACATAAAAATAATCACATATAAAGTCGGCAAACCTTGCGGTAAATTTTCTCAATTTGTTTTTGAAGATTACGAACCCCAGCTTCTCGGCAGTAATTTTCTATCAAAGAAAGAAGCGCTGCATCTGTCAAGTCAACCTGAAAACAGGATGCTTTCTGTTTAGCTATGATAAAATAACAGGACAATAAAACACGGTTTCCCTATAACTTTTAACATAGTTCTTTTACGTCTTACATTTGTTCAAACTAAGTAAATTTTGTCAGTGTATATGATTTTACATGTATCTGAACTTAAAAAAATAACAAATCGAACTGCATGTACATCATCTTTGTTTAATGAACAAGAGAGACCTGCTCGGGCTTGACACCACACGCCTCACGAGTGTTCTTTTCTAAATAATCTCTGGCAATATGCACTTTTTCATCAGTAATATAACCAGCAATAGGAATTATCTCCATTCTGTCCAAAAGTGGACCTGGTATTGTTTCCACTACATTTGCTGTACATACAAACAAAACCTGCACCACGAATTTGGAAATGTTTATTATGTGTTAATAAAATAGAAAATGTGTACTTAAGAATTTTCATCAACGCTTTATTAATTAATTATAATCATTTTACATTTCCATTTTCCAGAATTCTTATATAAAGTTGTTTATTTGAAAGTAAAGAGATTAGCTTATATGCATAAAAAGTAAAAACAAGTTGAAAGATATAAAAAAATGTAAAACCGAACCACATTGTCACTGACCTTTGACAAGTCAATTGGAACATCGAGATAGTGATCTAAGAAATTAGCATTTTGCTCTGGATCAAGCAGCTCCAACATAGCACTTGCGGGATCACCTGCATGTCCCCTTCCCAACTGCAACCAAGATAACAAATGAAAACCATATAACTAAAACCTATTTCTAATGCAAATATGAAATGTGATTTTACACATGAATCATGATAACATCTACAAAATTAAACTATACCTTGTCAATCTCATCGATAAGAACAAGAGGGTTTGCAGTTCCTACGCTTTTTAGACACTGCACCATTTTCCCGGGCATTGCACCTATATAGGTCCGACGATGTCCCTGGTAAAGTTTAGATGTTATACAAAGAAATATAGATTATATTGTAATAACAATGCTATTTGCATTTATACGACATATTAAAACTCTTGGTAAAAAAGTTAAGAAAAAAAATGGAGAAAGACTGCTTAAGACAGTCTTTACCTTGATTTCAGCAACATCAGACAATCCACCAACAGAAAATCGATAAAAGTTTCGGTTCAAAGCACGTGCAATTGAACGACCAATGCTAGTTTTACCCACTCCAGGTGGGCCAGAAAGACAAATGATTTTTCCTGCAACAAATATATATGTCTTGTATCAGCTATTAAGCCTCTTTTATTTCAAAATGATAGGTTATAAATATTCTTAGTTAGGATATCTATAAAAACCAACTTAAATGTCACAGTTAAAAAATAAAATGAGAATAAACTAACCTTGTGATGTTCTGAGTTTTCCCACAGCAATAAATTCAAGTATTCTTTCTTTAACATCAGTCAACCCATAATGATCTTCATCAAGAATTTGTTGAGCCCGTAGGACATCAAAGTTTTCATCACTGAAGTTAGTTGTTTAAGGAAAGAAAAGGCTAACATCAAAATCAATCATGACGGAAGTTCTGATCAATTTAAGCATGTAATAAAAGTAAGAGCAATTGAGTTTCTTTTAAATAAATGAAAGTGAAAATGCACCATACCCTTCACAGAACACACATGCAATTGTGGTTAATGCCTTTAAAGCTTCACAGAATACAAATATACACTTTTTTGTATTATAAGATAACAGTACAGCTATAATGATCAAATTCAAAGATACTGACATACCTATAATTACCCCAGGGTAAGGCAGTCAACCAATCAAGATAGTTACGTGTAACATTAAATTCACTTGAACTGGCTTCCAAGAGTTGTAGTTTCTTCAGTTCTTCTTCGATAACTTGCAGAACATGAGGCGGGATTTTCTCCTTGTTTGGATCAATTCTATCCCTAAATTTATCTGCAGCAAAGAATAAAAATTGATTAACGAGTCATATAAACGAAAACAGCATTATACAACAAAATTTATCAAGTAGTAAAATCTGAAAGTTATATGCATTCACGTCATGTAATCAAAAAGAGTGAAGTTACCAGTAAGTGCCGTTTTGTCATCAGTCTCAAGTCCTAATTCCTGTAACAAGATAACATGCATCGTGTCAAAATTAAGAGAATAAAGACTGTGACAATAACAAAAATTCTAGAAAGAGAGATCAATATAACTAGAAGCAGTTAGAAAATTTACCTTTTTGATAGCCTTAAACTGCTCATTTAACAAGTAACGGCGTTGTTCAGTACTTATTTTCTCTTCAATAGCTTTTGCTATGGATTCCTAATCAAAAACCAAGAACATTAAGATGGTATCATAAACAAAAAAAAATTGGAGAATTGTATACAATAAGATGCTATCGGGACTTACCTGAATCTTATGTATCTCCATTTCTTTCTTTAATAGTTCAAGACTGAGTCTCAATCGTTTGTACACCTAAATTAAATACATAGTAAAAATGTGAGAGGGTGGAAAATCTTTTATTTATTTATCACCAGCTTGAAAACTTTACGGTGGTTAGCAAAATTCCTTTGAAACATTACTGTGACTTACATCTAACTCTTCAAGCACTTGCTGGCATTGTAATTTGTTGGAACCAGATATTGCAGCACCGAAGTCTGCTAATCTTGGATAATTAAAATCACCAATATGCTGCAGAAAATATAAGCAAGTTTAACCAAGAACGACATAAAAAAGAAAGATTTTAGTTCAGGAATATGGTAATCAAAAAAGCAGATGCAAAGATTACAGCCTTCCAGCTAAAACACTCATTATCTGACCATAAGAAGATGCAAAAATAACTGCATACTTTGTTCCATTATGATATACTGGAATTAAATCTCTGACTCGAGCATTGTAAAAGTGAGCAAATGTAAAAAAATCGTAAGGCTCTAAATTTATGTTACTTTTTGTACAAATTCTTTCATAAAGTATATGAAGCACAGAATTGTGACATTAATGTATAAATGACGAGCACTCACGTACTTTATATAGGGAAAAACACTGTAAAAAGAAAGTTGATGTATTCATACAATGATCTATATAAAAGCATTTGATGCAACCTTTCCGATATAAGCTGCCAACGTCCCAACTATTCATTCTTTCAGTATATTTCATTTTTGTTTTGTTGTTGGAGAGACAGATTACAATTCACAGCCATATATAAGATATGATTGGACTCGATTGTTGTAAGATAACAATAAACAGTGAATCAATGAGTATAACTGTATAATACTTTCACACAACTTTACGAACATACATACCAAATTTAAAATCTATAGCTAGTGTAACTACAAGAATGCTGAACCTGATTGTAGGTTTGAACATGATCCCTCCAAAGAGAACTTGTCTTCAAAACATCTCTAAGGGTTGTTATGACTTCAAATGATGTTGCCTTAATCACGTCATCATCCTTGTTGTATGGCGAATCCTGGAATACAAAAACATAATCAAATCATAAGCAGCGTAGCAACAAAGAGTGTGATGTCGATGAAAGTAGATTCATAATCATAGTTCTTTACTTATTGTATCTCAAAATATTTTACGACAAAGAGTGGATGATACCTTAAGATGATCCACTTTGACTGTAAGCGGGTCTTCACTGACCTATATAAGATGCAATAATTCAAGTCCCAAACAAATCATTAAAATGAGATACAAATGTAACGTATATCTTCAAAAAGAGTGCTTTAACTAGAGGTGACAATTTCAACCGTTTTGACAATTTTACTTACCATCTCTGTTATCCGCAGCCGCCTATGACCGATAAGAACAACCTGGTCTCCTTGTATACTTGTAATCTACTTACACAAATAAAATAAAATAAAATGGTTGATACAAAATATATACAAGCATAACAATTTTACCACTATCATTTAACAATAGCTGCCTCGACGGAGTACCTGAGCCAGTGTACCAACTTCATGGAGGCGGTTAAGCAAATCTTTTCCCTTGAGCTCATATATGTTCTTCTCCGCATCTGAACTGGTGGCCTCAGATCCTGGTTCATCTTTTACAAGAAAAGCACCAGCATAAGGAGCTTGTCGTTTTCGACTTTCTACCAATGCTGCTAGCAGTTTAGGATCCTGGAAAAGTATATGGAAAAGTTAAAATGACATATTAACGAACATAAGTGCGCTAACTAAAATATAATTAGTTAATGTAAAACTATCAAAGCCCATTAGAACTAGCATCATCCACCGTATGATGCATGAATATATGAATACTTCTACTCATCACAAAACTACAATCTGATTTTTAAGCAGAGAAACATAAGTAATTCTAATGAAACAAAATCAAAAGTATCACTCTATGTTGTCGAAATCCTTCGAGCGCACGCCTAGGTCCTCAGGCAAGGCGAGTTGCAAGGAAAGCGCCTTGCAGCGATCCAGGCACTCTGGTAACATTCGGAGAGGTTTTGTTGAGCTTCTGGTGCGGTTCCAGCAAGATTCCAGTCAAGACTCAAGAACTATTAATACCTGTAAAAATCTACAAGTTCCGGCCAAACTGGTTTGAAACAACCAAAATGGCCTAAACTAGCCCTAAACAAGTCTTAAATTCCTAAAAATGGTATGTTTATGCTATGTGCCTTGCTTATCTCAAGCCCTCGCTTTTTAACCACCCAGGCCCAAGGCTCACCCTCCGCGCCTTGTGCCTTATACAACTATGGTGTCACCTACCTAGATACCTTCACAACTAAAATAAAGGATAACTAATGAAGAATCCAAAGAGCTTTCTATTCCAAACATCATATAATTCTCAGCACTTAAGCTTTCTTTCATATAAAGGATGCTTCCATGGTTCTTAAATACATATATACATACAATAAGGGCATCTTTACCAATTAGTTACTCCTTCACGCATTGAGTTTTACCGTTATCTCCCAGCTAGTTAGTTGAAGGTTGAACAAAAGGCGAAATTACATATTTACCTTGACATATATTGGCATATAAAATCCAGGAAACAAAGGTCTATGTGGCAATGGCAATGCTAACACCTGTAAATTCAACAAAAATTGAAGAACATTTAACTATTATCATAACAATTGATCATATAAATTACAACTATAACTCTATAAGACAGTAACCGTGAGAAAATCATCCGGTTTTTTTATAGCAGTAGGAACAATTGCAGCTGCAGCATTGGACTCAGCATCTTCAACAACAGTATCCGAACCGGATTTATCACTCGAATCCGAACAGAAGAAAACTCTCTGCACCAATTTAGGGTTTCTAAACCCTAAGACAGAGCGCAACACTCCGTGAAACGGAGAGGTTAATTTGGTCCTGCTGTGTGAGTACGACGTCGTTGTGGTGGCGAAACGAGCTTGTTGTAAGCACGAAGAAGACCTTAAAACCTTCAGCATGGCGTCTGCTGTAAAGCAATGATGATGGTGAAATTGAAATGGTGTGGAGTTTGTTGTTGCAGTGGTTGTTTAAGATGACCGGCGTTTAGTGTTCAATGAAGGACTTGGAGAACACGAAAGTGTGGTGTTTACCTTTTGACTATGTTTCGGCCTAAAGCCCACCATAAACCCTCGTTTGGAGCGTGTGTTTCCACAAAAATGGTAATGTGGTTGGGGTTTTGATTTTCAAAAGGTGTTGGTTCGAGTTAAAAGTTCAATAAAACTTGATTAATTATGATAATTTTTTTCAACTTATATAATTATTCAAAATCAATCAAATGCAGTCACTCTCGATTAGAATTAGATTGAGTTCGTCAGCTCAGACCAAGTTTAACTTGAAAACAAAATAAAACATAACTCCCATGCTAATCATATTAAAAAATTAATATCATTTTTCAAATAATAAATATCAATTTTTTAAATACTTTACTATGCGAACATATTTTTTTATTTATATTGATGTTCACCTACTTTGTTATAAATATTAGTAAACTTGTGATATTTGATGTATATATAATTTCACAAAAACTAATTTTTTTTTTATATTTAATATATCTAAGTACTTCCCAAGTACTTGTAACTCCTCGGTCGACGACTGACCTGAGAGCACTTAACGACTCATCCAACCATGGTTAAAGCGGTTTTTGTTCAAAATGGTTATCGTTTTGGAAAGAAAGAAAGAAGGGTACTAAAACAAGATTAGGACTTTAGTCTAATGTATCGTGTTTGTGGCGACTAGTAGCAATAGACGAGATAGTGTAGAAGTGATGGATGTGATGGTGGCGGTTGAGGTGATGGCGAAGGTCATGGAGATGGTGGTGACATTGGTGTGGTGTAGGTTGTGGTAGTGGTGGTGGTGGTGGTGATGAATGTTAGAGAGGGTGGTGGCTAGTAGGTGGTGCTGACGCAAATGCGGTGGTGGTGGCGGCGGCGGCGATCTTCCATTTTAACATATTTTAAGTTAGCAAGTTTTATAATTGTGGTGCAAATTAATATGTTATGTGATTTGAGTAGATTAATTGTATATACATATTAATGCATAAATAAACTTGTTTACCCAATCAACTCATTTATTGATGAATGGGTCATAGTTACCACGTCTAATTCTCAATCTATTTTATTTAGTGTCACCGTTTGGTCGGATTGAATGGGCTTTGGAAGAACTGAAATGGGAGGCTTTGGGCTAAGGTGAAGATTGTGAGGCAAGGAATGCGAGGTGAAGAGGAAGACTAAACGGGATGGCAATCCTAACTTGTCGATGTGACAAATAATAAAAGCACATCGCTTGAGATGGAAAAGCGAGAAGGAAGCAACAAACAGGGACATGAAAACCACGATGTGGCCTTCAAGGCGAGATGAAATTCACACGATATCCAAGATGCATTATGCTCAACCTTGTGTCCAAGTGCTTATATCCTTATTGTGATTGCTAACTAAATTATGCCCTTTTGTGGACAAGTAGATAAGTGAATGACTTATATTATATAATTATTAATAACAAAACAATTTGCGTAGCTCCTAGCTACAGTTTCTGTTTACAGGTTTTGACGACCTATATCTGCCGGTAACCCACCATTTATACCACTAGTTTATCAACAAATGCTTATTTATAATTGTTTTCATTTTAGATTCTAAATAATAATATAAAATTTTCATATGTCGTTTTAAAATATGTCCTTCAAAAAGCTAGTATAATATCATATTTACTCATCAAAAATATTAATAAAATAAATTTCATATGTCCTTTAAAAAGTCGGTATAATATCATATTTACTCGTTAAAAATATTGAAGGATGTTATAAGTTATAAAATGTACCATTATCATCTCAAATATTTGATAAGTGCTGAAAATGTAATATCTCTCACATGGAGGTGTACTTTTTTTATTCACCCCCATATTTGTTTCAGTTATAAATCATGGTTTTATTCACCCCATATTTGTTTCAGTTATAAATCATGGTTTTATTCACCCCATATTTGTTTCAGTTATAAATCATGCTTTCATGATAACTTATATGACGAACCGTCTAAAATATGAGTCAAAAGGGCCAAAAAGCTATATCTTAGTCTAGAAACAAAGATCTCTAATAGATAAGCCTTGGTCTACTTAAATACGGAGACCCCATTGGAAAGTTATGAAGACTTTATTGGATGCTTCTGGATTATTGTAAATAAGTACCATGTAGAATAATCAATAATAACCTATAATACAATCCTTGTAAGATGGCCTCATTTAACGCAATACACAATCAAAACACCTTGAAAATTGTATTTAAAACTCTCTTGTAAAGTGTTCTCATGCAACACAAATCATTTATGTTTCATATAATCCCATGTTCCTCTTTAAGCCGTTTGAATCCCTATAGATGTTAGGATAAATTTGAATTAGCAAAAACTAAGTGTTCATTAAACTTACATAGATAAGTATGTGACAAGTGTTACTAACGCAAGTTGATTCAAGGTAATGGAAACCTAGACGTGTAAGATTGACCAATAATGAGTGCGGTCGAGAAGAGTCCCGACGAGTAGCTAAGAAAAAGAAAGGCATGTACAATGATATGGCAACAAACTTGGATAATCGGATTATAGACATCAATAATACATGTAAAAAATGACAACACAAGCCAAGATTCACACCAACACATGGATTAAGGACAACTAGGTCCTGCCTCCGATTCCTACAATGGGTTTTTTTTTCTAAATTTATTAGGTTTTCTACTGAATTTGTATGTAAGTATTATTGCCTAGTGGAGATGAATATGATCGAGTGATTCCGCTGATGGCACAAGGATACTCTAGTTATTTAAATTTGCCGTTAAAAAAATTAAAACGATATATGGTACCAACGATTGGATGAAATTTTGTAAGACCCAAAATTTAAAAAAAAGTACTATATTTTAGTACACAGTAATTAGGTCCCAAAAATTAAAATAAAACTTAAAAAACAAAGTGTGGTCGTAAAACAATGAAAAAAATATAAATAAACAAAAAAAATGAAACTAAATTTCGGTCAAAACAGTCAAAAGAAAGAATAAGCCAAAAACAAGAGTTAAGTATACAAATAGTGTTGGACCAAATATGTAACAAAAGTAAAGCACAAAAGACTATTTGTGTAATTAACTTAAAGGGTAAAACCATTGTTTTATAAAATTTTAACAGAAAAGTGTTGTCCAAATTTATTACCATCTAAAAGTCATAGATACCAAGGATGTTACTTTTCAAAGTTAGACTTCAAACGTTTTATTGGAGTTCTGACTTTGAACTTGTGGTTCATATGGACTTTGACAGCCAAGGAAGCCTTTTGTGACTTTTGTGGGGGACTCTAGAATTTATCATTGTACAATCAGTGGTGTGACACCATCCGTTATCGTGATTAGATCATGACGTCTCGAAACAATATTGTATTGACCACATAAGACCAAAAGAGTGTATGTATTAGTCAAACAATAAATTGAATTGTATTTTGCGAGCACCCCATTAAACATTTGATCCACAGGCTAGCTACTTACACACACTTGAGATGATTGTTTTGTGTGGTGCTTAATGACTATCTTTGTGTGATGGATTAGGGTTTCATAGTTTCGACTATGTTCTACATTCCGTAATTTTAAATTCGAACCCTCTCACATCCAACCCTTGATTTTAACCATCACCGTACCATTTTTTTTAACTTTATTAAACAAAAACTCTTCCAAAGCATGAGGCTAAGTAGCAGCAGCCACCAACTTATAGATACAAAACCAACCAGAAAAATTAAGGAACAAAAGCATTAAAAGTCTTTTAATTCGCCTAAATTCAAACCCCCCTCATATGCGACTCCTCATTTTAACCATCATTGTACCATTATTGTTATTATTATTAGTATTATTTGAACGTCCGACATAAAAGCATTTTTATTAAACAAAAACTATTCCAAAGCAAGAGGCTAAAGAGCAACAGCCAGCAACGTACATATACAAAACCAATCAGAAAAATTAAGGAACAAAAACATTAAAAGTGTTCCAACTCGCACAGGTCATACATAACTCGTCCGACGGGTATTTGATCCATAAATACCCCAAGGTTTTAATGTCCTCCATCACCTTAGAAACCAAACGACACTGTTCCGATGACGCCATATGCACCAGAGAGTTGTAATCACAAGAGCCTGAAAGGTTTTTTTTTTTTTGCCGACCCGCTGATGTGTTCGTGTGAGGTTAGCAGGTCCTTGATGCTGAGAAAAACGATCGGGAAAGTCTGCACCATTTAGCAATAAGCTGCCACACAGTTTTGAGTGAAGTGACATGAGCAATAATTTCTTGTACGTATGATTTAGTTTATCTATTATGATTCTCTTGAAATATAAAAGTTTAACCACAATTAAATTGAGTTCATTACAGTAAATGTTTTACTTCCTTTTATTTGGTTAACTTATTAGTTTAGTTCATTTTTCAAACCATTCTGTATTTTTTAATGAAATATGTATTATGATTTATGTCTATTTCTATTTTACTATGTTACTATGTCACTAATTTTTATGTTACTGTGTCATTGCTATATTTCTAATCCGGTCTGTTTGCATATTGTCTGTTTTCGAGCCGAGGGTCTCTCTGGAAACAGCATCTCTATCCACACGGATAGAGATAAGGTTTGGCTACATCTCACCCTAAGACCCTATGAATTGTTTTGTCATTTGTGAGATCTACTGGTTGCGGTTGTTTTAGTGTTTTCCTAAGTAAATATATGATCAAGTTAGAATATATGTGTAAAAATTATTTCAAACTAGATTTACCACTCGTCGCAATGCGACGGGGAGTAAAATTGTGCCGAATAGCATCAATGCCACACCACCGCCAACGACGACTAATATTGAAGTTACGGTGTGTTAATGCAAAGAAATTAGACAGTAACGTAAAACATAGAAATTAATAATTAAGTCGACTTAGGACCCCACGCGTTGTAGTGAATCTGTCAAACAGGAAAAAAGTAGACGACGTAAAAATGTTGAACCACACATGCATGTTGACCCGTGCTAACTTGCAAAGTCTAGGACGAAGCGTAAAATGAAACTTAAAAACGTTGAACCACACATGCACGTTATGACGTTTTAACTCGCAAAATTTAAAACGAAGCGTAAAACGAAAAATTTGTGAAATATGAAAAGTGTAGGGGATCAAAGCTGAAAGCAAAAAATTTGTAAGGTTAAATTGCAACCGATGAAAACTTTTGGGTTAAAAGTAAAAGGTCTAATAGATTAGTGTAATAATTGAAAAACTTACAAAGTTTTAAGTACAACACCTATAAGCCTAAATATGTTGTTAATTTATAGGTTCTTAATGTAATCTATTGCATTGTTACTAATGTATAGGTTGTTAATGTAACCATATCGCATTGTTGATTTTATAATATTTTATTGTCACTCTATAAAACAACCAAGACCTTATTCTCCACTACAATCACCCATATATAGTAGACTATTTTCCTCACTTCGTTGCGGGTATCATTTGTTTTGTCAAAGTGTTCGATAGTAAGAGTAAGTGCCTGTAATGCATGTTCTAAATACGAATGATACTTTGTGAACATGGTGTTTTTGTAATAGTAATAATATGTAAATGTTTTATTGTATTCAATGGATAACAAATACTAGTAAGAAACTGATATTATTATAACAAGTATCTATAAAAAACACAGACATCAAAACTTGCCACATACAAAATATTATATGTCAAGATACATACATCAATGATATGATATAACATTATATAAAGTATTTAACGTGCATCTAGACTACAAATATACGCTAAAATGCTAGAATACTTTTTAATAACATGTCTTGACACTTTCATTTAAACAATATAAGGGTTTCTCTATCATTAGGGCTGTAAACAATCGTACGAACACGAACAAGGCCCTGTTCGTGTTCGTTCATTAAGGAAATAAATGTGTTCACGAATGGTTCATGAACACTTATCGAATGAGATTTTATGTTCGTGTTCGTTCGTTAAGGAAATAAATGTGTTCACGAACACAAACGAAGACAAAAAAATTTGGCGAACGCGGAAGGATAAAGGTAGATGGCCCAGAGAGTAGCACTGGAACTTAAATCCCTTATTGTGGAACGGAGAACGATCGTATTCGTCAGTGTAAATAATGAGAAACGAAAAGGAAATGGTGCATAAACAAGGTGAAAATAGTTTCGTAGTTTAATTGTTAGGGTAATAATAAATAAATAAAAGTTTAATAATATAAAAAGTATATATAAAATATAAGAAAGTACAAAAAACTTTAATTAAAACAAAAACATACGAACGAAAAAACGCACGTTCACGAACACCTTACCGAACGTTCACGAACACAAATAAACGAATGAGACCTTTGTTCATGTTCGTTCATTTAACTAACTGAACGAAATTTCTTGTTCATGTTCGTTCGTTTATTACATAAACGAACTTCTCGCCGAACGGTTCACGAACTGTTCGCTGAACGTTCGGTTCGTTTACAGCCTTATCTATCATGTGTGAGGTTTAACAAAACAAGCCAATTAATAACAAACCAGTTATTGCCCGTTGAAGAAATTCTTATTCGGGTTGGATTCGATTTACTTAACTTATTACACTACAATTTTTGTAGGCTTACATTTTTTTCAATTTAGGTGTAGAGATATGTGTAATATGCATCAACATAAAAACTTAACATATCTTACATCGTTAAAAAAAGGGTAACAAGAAACCATGATAAAATAGGTCCATCATTGTTTGTGAAGTGAAATCGATATCATAAGTATATAAATTGATATATAAATAAAAGTTCAATGAGTTATTTATTATTATTTTTTTATAGGGAAAAAAGCGAACACAGCCACCAACTGTTTACTTATTATTTTTTGAATAAAAAGAAATACAAAAAGATTTAAAAACAGTTGTACCAGCCGGGAATCGAACCCGGGTCTGTACGTGGCAGGGTACTATTATACCACTAGACCACTGATACCATTGTGTTAACAGGTTGCTCAATTTCATTATAGATAAATCCAATGTAAACTTTGCACAAAAACTAGAAATCTTTACAGCATCAAATCCAAATCTCATCTCGAAATTTAACCATTTCTCTTTGTTTTATTTTTTTCATTGCTAGTAAATATAGCATATGCTTTTATTCAATCATAAAGCCCAACAAGTTGATGGGCAAAAACAACAGTGCAAGTACAGCAACAAATACAAAACAAAATGGAACAAACATACAGGAAACTCAAAACACAATCGCTAAGGCTTTCAGTTGCTGGATACTACCCACCTTCTGTATTCTTGTTCCGAAATTTTCGATCTTTTTTGTCAACCACAACCATTTCTCTTTATGATTCATCTAAGGCACTCCGTCACAATTCAATATAAAGTCCCATCCATAACTGGAAATCAAAACTAATACGTTTGGAATATTGAGCCAAACACGCATACAAACAAGAGTAACGTAGATGCATTCTAACTAAATTATAGTGTGATAATCATAGTTTTCAATCCCATATTGTTTTATACATTCACATGGCTCATGACACTAATTCTATAAATTTGTGTTGATTAAGACGGGGATATATCAAGTCTTCACACTAAAAAATTAAATGCTTCCGATTTATAATGCGTCAAACCCCCAAAATCTGTTCGTCAAGGATAATATTCAAGAAAGCAAGCCCTTTCCTCAAAACCATTAAGCTTTTAGCATACATACGGTCTAAAACTAATATGGAATATACTAAAGTAAGCATATGAGCTTATTCGGTCCTTTAATTTACCAAACAAGACATTCACATGTTGTCACCTAAACACTATGATACAATATTATTTAACATTTATTAACTAGAACGAGGATACTATTTATACTAAGTTACGCATAATTGGCATGTATACAAAGTTAAACAATCAAAATAACCATTTGCATCAAATTTAAAGAATTGTGCACATCAAACATATTTACTCTTAAAATATACAATTTTGGTGTATACTTTGTTTTAAAAGAAGCCTATATATGATCATCGTATCAACATTGTGTTCTCAAGTTTAATATACGAAAAAAGAAGAAGAGAAAATGAATTAAGGAGATAGAAGAAAGGGAGTGAAAAGAAAATATTTAATTAACTATTGTGTTTCCGAGTTTGAAAAAACGATTTAAAAATCTTTTCCTTTCACACCTCTCCAATTTGAAATGATTTAAAATGAAGACAATAAAGATAAGTTATCCTTCCATTTCTCTCTATGAAAAAGATTTCTCACCCTGACAGTGACATCTAATATTCATAACAGAAAAGATTCTAACATCTGTTGAATCATAACAAGTGTTCTAAGACTAGTAAACACTGATTTACAGAGATTGTTCTATCCGTAATATTTGTTCTTTAAACCTCTGTTTGTTGATTCTAAACATTTGTTCAGACCAAAACAGATGTTTACTCTTCTTCATCGGTGCTTTAACCTTTAACAGGGCTTTGGTCTTAAATAGACTTTGATACTTCTTCAACGGAGCTTTTATGTCTTCAAATAGATCTTTGAGTCTTCAAACATATATTATGTTAGTGTTCAAGATTCACTATCTTTGGGAGGAGATGAACTTCATAATTTGTTTTATTCTTGATCAAAATAACATATATTGGCTTTTACACTCATCTATTCTTTTATAGGTTTCACACTTACAGTATTTAAGAATTTTCACGGGCTATTAGTTTCAGTTCAAAAATTGTGATTCGATGTAACTTGCTTAAAGAAGGAACTGAATTTTGAATTCACATAAAGTTCACTAAGTATGAATTTGTTCGTAAGTTTGAGATTTTCATATAAAGTTATTGTTCACGGAAATTTGCAAATTTTGAAAAATTAAAAACGACTGGAATGTCAAGTGTTGTCTCAATTGTACATTATGATAATGAAGTTGATGCAACTAATAAACTCCCAAAACTCGAAAGGACAATTGATTATCCTGAATGGAACAAAACGGGCATTGAAGGGTTTAAGATAAAACGGGTTTGAGTCAATGTTGGGTATTTGTAACCTTTATTTATAATCGTTATTTTTTATTATTTTATAAGATTTTATAATATACATGATTTATATAATTTTATAAAATGTTAGTAACGAGTGAGGGGTTGTTTGGTAACCTCTAGTGATTCCAGTAAGAAGTTGTTTCTAAATTAGACAAAGTCAAGTGTGTTACACCATAATAGGGATGGCAAAAAAACTGTAAGAACCTTGCTTAATAAGTTGAAATTTTATATAAATTTCGCATATAAATGTATTTATACAAATACACGTCCGTTAAAAAATTTCGAGTTTCGTAAGTAACTAGACATAATGCAGAAGCTTGAACTTGATCGTGTTTGGTTCTTCGTTGAGCTTGATCATCATCCGGTACTTCCAATCTTTACCTATATTTCATAAATCATGAAATACGTTAGTTATACGAGTTTATAACGTATCTAAACCCAAAAACCAAAAACAACAAAAAAAACAAAATTTTGCCAAATACCCGCCGTAGGCTACGACTCTGTACCTAGCTTACGACAGGTGGGTTCTGTCTCAATCAGAAGGTGCCTACCGTAAGCTACAGTAGGCCGCCGTATCTTACGGTGTGTTGCTGCAGAATTTCCCAAGTTTGCCGTTTTGTTACGAAAACCTCCGTAACTTATTCAATTTTCATCCATTTCACTTGAAAGTTGTTTCTAAATGTCCATAAAATGTTTACCTACATATTTAACCAGGAACCCTTAACCTAGATTCATAAATTTTATGAATTACGCAACTATTACCCGATTTATGTGCATATTTATTTTGACCTGTTAAGGGATTTAAACACTTGAGCTTAAATATCGCTTCTTCTTTCCTTACCTCATATTTCCACACAAAGACTTCTTTTTGTCTTCCACCATGACTATATTTGTGGTGGATTAGTCATGAATAAATCATATATTCCGAATTCTACCCTTCGGTTTGACAATTTACGAAAAAAACCCATTACGAGTCATTGGACCAAAAAGGTTTATACCTTTCACTTTTACACTACCGAAAGAATTTATTCAATTATAAAACTCATTTTCAAACTACCCTTAAGGGTCGTTTGCCCTGTTTGAAAATTAGAGTGCATTTAAGTCAACTTTAGTCCTTTCTACGACGAATGACTTTTAAAAGCATTTTTTGACCAAGTGAGCACCTTTATCCATGTTCTATTTAAATTGATTATGTTCCTAAGAATGTAATATCTATAATTTAAATTATTAGTTATACCTTACTATAGGTAATCCAATGTCCATCCATGATTTGTTTAACCTTCATCGAACCTTAAGCCCTCATTGAAAGTTTGACCCATTACACATACCTGGCCTGGGTCATAGCATTGACCCGTTTAATACCTTGCAATATTAATTGCTAATTAAAAGCAATGAAAGTCATACACTATTTTCCCTGCGAGCACAAAACTCGGCAACGACTATTAGTCATTATTGTCAAATGGCGATAACATCACCATTTGACCCATTTGGTCTAAATGACCATTTTATCATTATGAGGTGGTATTCATCTACCATCGCACACATTTAGCCCGTTTTGGTTTATACCACATAATCATATTACTTAAAAGTCGGTTCTTAACTCGTTTGACCCATTATGGCTTACACTATAGGATGTCTTTTTCAAAACTCATTATTTATCCGTTAACTCGTGACTGGATTACCATTTTACCCTTTTTACCCAATATGGTTTATACCGTAAGGTAACTTTTCAAATTCCTTGTTTATTCGTCATCACATGACCAATTTACCGTTTTACCCCTTTACCATCAATCATGGTTTCTTACCATTTTCACTTGTTTCGACCCGTATTATTCCGCGTCGGAACGTGATATTTCAAATACTAATTTACCTTATTATTAACCAATACAATAAGTATGTGTTCTACTTAAAAGATGTAAGCTTTACTTACATTGAAATTCGATTATGCTTTTCCCGGGTACTTGATCCGTTTGACTCGCTTATTCCCAAGCTTACACCTAGCTTGTCAAGCGTCAAACTACCATTTGTCATTCGCAAGATAGTTAGATTAGTCATCATTTATTACGACTATTCCACGTTACCAACTTTATATCAAAATTATAATTCAATCTTATTATAGATCAGTTTGACTTTTAAAAGTCAACTGCCTATTTACATATGCCATTGCACAATTAAATTCAACAAACTCTTTTAGGCACTTCATTAAATACCCAATAGGCGTTATTGTTAGGCCACTATTTTAGCTACGTTCTCCAACCAAGTTCACGCAATTGTTAACATAGTTTCTGCCATCATATGCTAATTTATCCATTCATTGTGCTAGAGTTAAGGGTTTTATCTCTATGTAAACCCATTTCATCATATTACTAGACATTCATCCGAATACCTAATATCAAGTTCTACATACAAATTAGTAGACAACATGATCGCAAGCACTTATTAACATTGAAAAATCATCAATTTTATCTTATCACACAAAACCCATTTCAAGTCATGTATGATCTCGAACTCATTGGTTATTCAATATCTTCCTATTACTACCACGTATGATGATTCTAAGCACAAATTTATCATCAACTTCATCATATTATCAAAACCCTTTTAACTAAGTATGGTAAATCATCCATACACCCAAATCATAGCAATCTATTCAAAATTTTCATTTAGGGTTTGTTCCTAAGCAAGTATACATCTCTTATCTTACTTCAATTTCTAATATTCATACATAATTGAAATCCATGAATTCTACCAACATTCAAAATATCACCAAATTAAGATTTTTGACATACCTTATGATCCCTAGTTTAGGTGATCGTAAATATACGTTCATGAACGAATTTGGTGTGTAATTTCCCTTTCAACTTGATGATTTTTGTAGATTAGATCAAGATGGGGTTTCCCCCTTCTTTCTCTACTCCTGATCAACACACACACACACACACACTATGTGTGTGTGTTGTGTTTTATTTCTTTTAGTCACAATTTTCTCTTTTACCAACTTTGGTCCCTCTAGTTTGTTCCCTTTTTATTTAAAGGGCTACAACGCATTGTTTTATTACCATTTCCATGTTACTAACTAGGTTAATTTGTTCCTAGTTATTTGTTTACGGTTTAGCTTTTACCACTAATGGTACTTTTACCCACTTATTCTTAGTTAGTTTGGTTTAGTTACCAAGACCGTTTTTGGGGTGTTACAAAAACTCGAGTCCGACAAGTATACCTGAAACCCGAAACATACGGGTCGGGTATACCTGAAGCCCAACGGGTATGGGATTAAAAATATAAAAATCTGGGTTCGGTATTGACGTGAGCGAGGGTGTGTATGATTTTTAGATATATTTTAAGTATTTTTCACTCATTTATTCAAGTTTTGAATTTATACAACACGATATAAACTATTACTCTCTACAACACGCTGGGCCGATTTAAAGTTTTAATAGTAGTTTATTTATAAGGGATTCAAGCCGATCTTTCTTCCCCAATTTGATGCTATCTGCCTCAAATGAAGTCCTAATAAGCTTGAATCAAGTCCTCGCAGGATCTATACACTGAACGAGGCAAGAACTTTACCCATACCACCCTTCTACCCACCTTCCAGGCAGTTAATGCGCTTTATATATACCGTAAAGACACGAATGAGTAAATCAACAAAACATGAAAAGATGATATGATAAAGGTCACTTTTAATATAAAAAACTAGTTATTAAAGTCACTAATACATTCCCAATTCAAAGTGTTAGGTCCTAGAAGTGTGAGACTGAAGCATCAAATATACGCAACGGTCTATGGTAGCTAACTGGGCTTAACTGGGTTAGTTTGTGTTAGGTTTGGACCTTTATAGGTCATTTGGGCATGCCATAGGCCATGTGGGCCAGGCAAGCCCATTAGAGTTATACCTTACCCTAGGTATATAAGCTACGCTTATGTTATTTCTAGGGTTAAGTTTTGGGGTAGACTATTAGGTTTTCTCTAGAGAACCTCCATCTTGTACCAGACGATTTTGCTTGTTCAAGTAATAGAATTGTGTGCAAGGTGTTAAAGTTGATTCGTGTTGCTCTTCATATTTTCGGTTTTCTTGAAGATTACCAAGTTTGGATTCCGCTCATCTTTGGTGATTGTGTGATATCAGTGTTAGATCCGATTATCAGGACTTACAAGTGGTATCAGAGCCTGTTGAACCTGTTTTCCAGGCTCAGATCTGATATTACACGATTTTGTTCGGTTTCTACTGAAAAACACGAAGAACACGAAGAAGATTCAAGCATTTCGGATCAACATTCAAGGATTTTGGATTTTCTGGTTACAATTCGGACAGATTTCGGATCATTCTGTTGCATTTCGGATTGATTTCGGATTAATCTTTTGTATTTCGGATTAAAATCTTGAATTTCGGATTGATTTTGGATTAATCTGTTAAATTCGGATCTGAATTCGTTGAAGATCACGAAGAACACGAAGAAGATCATCCATTCCGGATTACTGTTCCGGATTCTCACTGTTGCTGTGTATCTGATAGCATTCCGGATTACTGTTCCGGATTCTCATTCCGGACTGAAACAGTGCATCTCGGATTCCATCTCGGATACTGTTCCGAATCACCATCTCGGATTAGCATCTCGGATCACTGTTTGAGATTCCATCTCGGATTGTTAATCCGAGTTACTGTTCCGAATCCGGTACTGTTCCGAGTTGTACCCTTAAAGGTGGAAAGTTAACCAGCTGACGTAACCGGAGTTAAACGTTTTCGTGCACAGAATTTGATCCAGAGACAATCTTCACAAACCGGTTGCACGGTTAGACTCGTGTGATTTTTAGGGCAAAAAAAGGCACGAAAATTCCTAAAATCACTATCGGACATTATATATCATTGGATACGGTACATTTTCGTAAAAACTGTTTTCGGAGATTTTTTATCGTGTTTACCGGTCCGGTTTCTATTATCCGAAGATGTTTGTAGCCCAAGCTCAGCACTCGAACATAGCTCTCAGTCCAGCACAAAATCAAAACCCGAGCCTGCGGGTTGAAGTAAAGGAAAAGCTGAATGAGTTTATCAGAGACAACAATGTTGATCCGGTTGCGAACTATATGATGCGTTTGCTTGAATGTGAGAGGCGTAAAGAGGAAGTAAGAAATGCGATGGATAGATTCTTGGGTGATGATAACGACTCCTTTGTTTCTTGGTTATGGGATCATTTACAATCAAACCAAGATCTCCAAGATCGATATGCAAAATCAACTTAGTCTAATCCTGAAGAAGTGTCTGCGCAGAAACCTCAAGCACAGCAAGCAGCAATCCGCAGCCTAGCACCCCAAACTCTACCTCAAGCCCAAACTCACGCTGACAAACCTAGCTCACACATTGACACAGTCAACTACTTTTTGTGCACTGAACCTTGTAGGAACAGAGTTGTTCATCTCAGGGCACTTAATTCCAAAATAGCTGATGATTGCAACAGTGCAATGGCTCAGTGCATCAGCCTTCGAGAAAGTAACAAGTTACTCAAAGAAAAGGTTGAAGCACAAAAGAAAGACATCGCTCAGCTCCACCTAGACGTAAATCAACAGAAATGTTGAGTCCATGATTACAAAACAAGATTAGATTCAAAAACCATGGAATGCGACTTGGTCAAAATTGAGCTGGGACTTCTTACTGGAAAATATCAACAAAACGAGGTCAATATAAAGAATTTTGATACATCTAGCAAGTTTGTTCATGACGTGTGCAATGTGCAGCTGGCATATAAAGAGAACAAGGGGAAAGGTTTGGGATTCACTCAGGTTGCCCCACCGTATAATCACAACTACACAACAATGCCTGAAACAGATGAAGATGTTGAGAAAGCACAACATATGGTGTACGGCAAACCCAGTGATTATACGTCTGACACACGGGAACAATCTGGTGCTGTTGACTCTTCTAATGATTCAGCTAGAGTGTCTAGTTCTTCATCTGATAAACGAGGACTCTCCGACTTTATCAAAGCTGATGAAGAGAGAGCTGATGTGAACAAGGCTCCAAGTGCGCAAACTGAATAATCTGAACCTTCTGCTTCTGATGAAAAGGTTCAAGCAAGCTAAAAGAGCAAAAACGAGCAAATCGGAGACGAAGAAAGCAGAAGTCCAAACGTCAAGAACAATCACGCTCTCCAAAATCATCAGTAGGCAGCAATAGCCCTCAAAAGGCTAATGTTGTGAAAAATGCGTTTGTTAAGCCGGTCATTAATGGCAAATGTGAAAAATATGCCTTTGACCGTGCTAGCAAAGCTTTTAGAAAGGTTGGGGAGATTTTTTAAGAAGACTTGCAGTCTAAACAAAACAAGAAAAATTAAAAGAAATCTCCACAACAGAAGAAGGCCCTTGTAAACGACAAGTACAAACATCCAAATTCATCTTCGTCTGCAAGAAACGTGCAAGGAAATCAAGCACAGGAGGGATCAGTTCATCCTTCGAGGCCTGTAAGAGCAAATCAAGCTGATCAGAATGTTTTATATGTGAAGAGACAAACGTGCTTCAATTGCGGCATTCTTGGTCACATTGCTCGAAACTGTACACGTGGTCCCCATGTTCCATGTCATGCTAAAAATCAGAAGCTTACACCAAAGAATAACAATCATTCCAAGCCAATGAAAGTATCATCACCTAAGGCAATGAAGAATGTGAATTCCAAGGTTAAACCATCTGATGCAGGATTGGAATGTTTCCAAAAACAAACGCAAGGCTGTTCAGAAACAAAAATCTATTTCTAAAATGACTAAACCTGAAACAGCCAAAGCAACTCAATCAAAGGCAACTACCGCGTTTGTTAAACTGAAACAAATTTGGAAACCCAAACCCAAATCCAAATCAGCAGCAACATCACCAATCCTCGAAACAAAAGGGTACTTGTGGCTTAAAGAAGTGTCTTATTTTGATACTTCAGGGAAACCCAGGACCACGATGGCCTAGGTCCCACTGTCTTACTAATATCCTTATTTTTCAGGAACAACCAAGGAGGAGCTGTTGACAATCTCTGGAATGTTGGTAGCGGTTGTTCCAGGGACATGAAGGATAACATCTCACTGTTGCAAAAAGGTTCAAATTTTTACGATTGTGATGTTTCCTTGGAGGAGATGAGGTAAGAAAAGATCAGCGACAATGTACAAATTTGAATTTCGTGCTTTAATTTTGAAATTGATTAGTTTTTAATCTAATGACGGAACGGTTAAGCAAAAACAACAAAAATATTTTCCTTTTCCTTTTGTTTAAAACTTTGTGCATATGTTTTCTTTATTAGGTAAATTTGTGCATAATGTATGATGCACAAATTTAGGGGGGAAGAGGGCGATATATGTATATATGTATTGTTTGAGGGGGAGAAAATTAGAAAAATACAAAAACATTATTTGAAAAACAGAAAAATACAAAAATAAAAAGTCATGGGAAATGAAATGAATATTCATGATAAAGGGCGTGACTGACACATATAAGGTGTTGTAGCTGAAAAGACTAGGATCTAATGTGATATGTCAGTAGGCTTACGCTCAAAGTGATTAATAGATACTAAGTGATGTAAACATAACGAACTATGTATCTTGTGGGTAACATACCATAGGCGTATGATTTAATGGTCTTAAATCTTGTGTTGATAGATAGCCAACGTCTGAGGTTTCGAGTCTTTATGCTGTTGATTCATCCAGGGATATCTTGGCTGCCCTTCTGTTGCATCCAGATTATATGCATACCTAGGCACAGTCAGGATATCTTTAAAAGAGCCAAAATAGAAGGGCCAAAACCTTAAAAGAAAGGAAGTCTTATCATGAGAAAATTCAATGAATTCAAACATACCAAATAAGGTATTTGCCTAACCCTCGCCAGATACTATTGGTCACTCTGCTGTATGGAAGTACTGACCTGTTCACCAATAGTCTGACGTTGTAAAATTAAAGGATGATCTCAGTATACTCACATGCTACGATGAATCGTTGTGCTTACCTTGATCGCGGGGGTATGTCATGGTATGGGACACATGGGTATTATAGTATAATACTACCTTAAGCATATCACGAAGTTGAAAAACGAAAGTTGAGCGTTAAAGTTTAAGTGGACAACCATATTGGCAATCACTTAGACCAGTCTGAATAAGTTCGCACTGAAAAGTGTTCATTGGTCCGACTGAAAACGATTTTGATCCCGTTGTAATTGTATAGTTGTAACTACTGAGTTAGTTTCTTTTTTTATTTGTATTTCTGTTTATATTCTTATATTTTAAAAAATAAAATCAAAAAATAGAAAATTTAAAAAATCCAAAAATAGAGTGCTTTATTTGTTTTATTAAAAATTATTAACTGTTCTTGAAGATTTGGCTAATCATCAAAGGATGAAAGAAATTTGAATTTCGATCCGAGTACAAGTACTTGGATGTACCAAGTGTTCATGTGGTACTCTCCCTGTTGCATAAGAATGTTTGCTTATAAATTTCTGAGAATTGTGCAGATCTTGATTTAGATCAAGAAACAGGGATTGTTGGACATTGAGATGCTGTTAGTTGGCGACAAAAGTATGAAGCATCACAATAGCAAAGTGTACCTGAGTTAAAAGAACCAAATGCCAGTCATCATTTGGCTGTGATAGTACATTTGAAGAAGTACATGTGAACCTGCTTGCTTGAAAGAGAAGAATTTAGGAAGAAAAGAGCTGCGAAGATTCCTCCTCTCGCATTCTTTTTGTCAAATATGTTTCAAGCAAGGCTGATCGAGATCCTGATGAAGCTAACCACAAGAGCATAAGAAGAGACCCGATGCTGAGAGTTCGTTGAAGAGTGATGTCCTAAAAGTATGAGACTGACTTCCACAACACTTACAGCACAGCGACAACCATAGATTCTGTTGAAGATGTTGCTGAATTTGCACTATGAAGACAATTTGATGCATCAGTCTAGGGGGAGATTGTTAGGTCCTAGAAGTGTGAGAGTGAAGCATCAAATATACGCAACAGTCTATGGTAGCTAACTGGGCTTAACTAGGTTAGTTTGTGTTAGGTTTGGACCTTTATAGGTCATTTGGGCATGCCATAGGCCATGTGGGCCAGGCAAGCCCATTAGGGTTATGCCTTACCCTAGGTATATAAGCTAAGCTTATGTTATTTCTAGGGTAAAGTTTTGGGGTAGACTATTAGGTTTTCTCTAGAGAACCTCCATCTTGTACCAGGCAATTTTGCTTGTTCAAGTAATAGAATCGTGTGCAAGGTGTTAAAGTTGATTCGTGTTGTTCTTCATCTTTTCAGTTTTCTTGAAGATCACCAAGTTTGGATTCCGTCCATCCTTGGTGATTGTGTGATATCAGTATTAAATCCGATTATCGGGACTTGCAAAAAGGTTAACCAAAGCTTGGAAATCAAAAGTAGTACATAAATAACTTGTCTTCACCAAGTGATGTAAGAGATTAGCCAAGCATGGCCTTTGTTTGACAAAAACTCTTACGATCAATCTTAGATCCCGAAACTACTACACACACTCTAAGAATGGATGATGGATGAATGTGGTGGATGATGGTCGTAATTTGGTGGTGGAGTGGTGCTAGGTGTGAGAGAAGTGGTTTGCCAAGAAATGAGTTAGAATGAAACCAAACACCCCTATTTATAGCTGGAAAAAGTAGCTTCACACGGCCCCGTGCCCTGTAAGCACGACCCCGTGTCTTCCTCCTTCTCTGTCTTCATTTAATGAGCATGTTAGATCAGATGCCACACGACCCCGTGTGTCAACGGCGCGGCCCTGTGGCCATTGTACTTGTTGTACTATCCAAGATTTGCATATCTGGAAGTTGACCACGGCCCGTGTCCAAGGGACATGACCCCGTGTTTCTTGTCTGCTTCCGTATATCTTTTCTTTTCTGGAATCTTGAAGGGGTACGACCCCATGCCGAGCAGGCACAACCCCGTGCTTGACTTCTGATTTGTTGTTTTTGGTCTTGGGGTGAAGCTCGGAGGGTTGGTATAGTGTGTCATCTATCCTTCTTCTATATTTATGCTGGTTTTTGTCGTTAATTTGTTCCTTTTGTACATTTAAGCTCTTTTAATCCTGAAAATAAAAAATATACAAAGAAACGCACTTTTTCCAACACTAGTACTAAAACGGGTTGATTTTATGCCGTATTTAATACAATTTATATGTTGCATTTGGCGCATATTAGTATGGGTATGGGATTTAGTGATACCTGCCCAATACCTGACCCGTTTACCCGAATAATACCCGTAAAGTATTTTATTTTAATTTAAGTTTCCCATTTATATAAACTTGGTACATACACTTATTCAAATTATTCATAGATTTTGCTCTGTTGTTTGTTTCAAGACTTTAACACACATACAAGATTTTATGTTTAGTTATGTTGTTTCTATGCAAATTAAAGACTTAATAGCACTCAACGTGTGTTAGTTTTAGGATTTTTTTTAAATGCATTTCAAGTTGTTAGGGAGATTATTTGGGTCATTCTTAGCTGTGTGCTGAACTGATTAATGCTAGTGTTTTTCATGACTAGTGTTGGATTGAATGCAAAGTACATAAATTGACATTATGTGTTCTAAAGTAGCAGTACCTTAGTTAGTTAATTATATATGTAGATATATGTTTCAAATATGCATTTGAATATGATATGTATGATAGTATGTTGTTTTCCTTTGTTGTAATTATCAAAATAGTAAATTATATAAACATTAGAGTAAAAAGTTGCACATAGGAGTCTCAACTGGAATTTTTAACAAATGAACGAATATACCTGATACCTGGTGGGTAATTACCCGACAAATACATGACGGGTAATGGCCCGGGTATGAAACAAAGAATTACAACTAGGTACGATTACCAATACCTGACCCGAACCTAACCAATTCCATTCCTACACAAGAAGGACAACATTGGATCAGGCAACAAGCATTTTAGTTTCAAAATAACGTTGAATGAGAATTTTACCCCTGTCATCCTTTTTTATGTATTCATAACCCAAACTCGACCGCTCACACACCACCTCCTCGACCCACCACTACTTGTCGTACTTTTACTGACTCAACACTTACTGGTTCAGAGTCTTTTAGCTAGTCAGACCTCTTATTGACGCAAATGTGTGACACCCCAAAAAAATGCTCAGGTGCACTAACTTCTTCAGCAATCGCATGCTAAATTTTGGGTCGAAATTTCTTTCAACTTAGGGATGATGTGACAACCCATAACTTCGAGGTATAACCCGTTCGTTTCACTTCGACAAATTAATTATATACTTATATTATTCGACGATTTAACTTTATATTTAGTAACTTTATAGTGTGCAAACATGTAGTCGAAACCAATTTCATATCGTATTGAACCGACCCGAACCGTTGAACCAAAGCACATGTCTCGCTAGTCGATCCAACCCACCCAGGTAACTCGAAACTTACGAGGTCCAAACTGTAACATAAATTGTATACTTTTATATTAGTTATTGTTGGGTAAAAAAAGAGGAATAAATTATCTAATATCAATTTAGTCAACAAAGTGCTGCCACCCTCCCCCATTCTTTCACGTTGGTGTGCAGCCCATTCTTTTAAGATGCCCCTTTTAATTGTGTTTGGCCCATATTCATCCGAAACAGCCCAACATCTAGTTTCTTTAATATGGTTACGTATTTGGTGGGCATGTGGTATTATAACTCATCCAAATACTTTCAACTAAAAAGCCGATCGCTGCTCTCTCTCCCTCTTCCTCTCCAGTCGATCAAGAAATAGGGTTTAGAGCTTCAAGTGTTCGGGTTCTAGGATCATGCGAACCCCATCCACCACTAGGTAATCATATCTTGTAATGTTATTGATTACTATAAGACTTCTTGCATGTTCGGTTGCCAAATCATGTTATCACGGTTGTGTTCGTCTTGTGTTGGATGATTATCGTTGTATGTGGTGGTTTCTTGTTGATTAAATTGTTAGAAATCATACGTGGTGGGTTATGGGATCTCAATGACATGGTTTAAAATATTAGGCTTGTGATTATTGATTTAATATTTTTGTATCTCGGCTGTGTTATTATTATTGTTTTTGGATTCTTTGGCATGTACATCATAACTACAAAAAAAGAATAACAATAAAAATTGAGATACGAATATGATATGCGAATTTCTTTCTGGTTGATTTCTTTAAAAGAGGTTGCCTATCCAAAACTTATTGTCATCTTTTGTTTATTTTTTTTTAGATAGCTAAATGTTGCATATTATAAGGGTTGAATCCCTAACCACTAATAGGCTATTCCTAAAGGGATAAAATTGAGTAACTATTAAGGAGCTTGATGTTGTAACGATACATATAATCTATGTGGCCAAGAAAAGCATATTTGCAAGATAATTAAATCGATCACAGGTTCGGGTTTGTATCTCGAGTGTTGTTGATGGGCTAAATTTAGTGGTTTGTAATAAATTAGTTGTTATATGATCTATTTTGTGATACAAACTTGCTGTGTATTATGTTTATGTGTCTCTGGTTCGATAGCTAATCATTGCAAGATCGGGTAACGAAAACAGTAAGTTGTCCCACAGTTACAGCCGACCTTAATCGGCTGTAACCGGGTCATAATTTAATGAAAACTGGAATTTCTTGAGTTTATAATGTGGTATTTTGAAATACGCTTCTAATGGCGCTGGAATCATAATTTTTGGACTTCAATTGATATTTTAAATAAATTATTTCGTTTCAGCAAACACGGCTGCGTTTTTCTACAGATTTCGTGTGTTATGTTTTAAGTCATATCTCGGTGAATAGTTGGAGTTTGAACATGAAATTTGTATAGTAAACAGTCTTAGGTTTAGTACAAATCTCCAAGTGGAATCGGGCCAATCCGGTAATTGAGGATTTTTAAATAATTTTTTCTGTAAACTGCAGTCAGAAAGTGACGAATCTGATTGCTGCTTAGTAAATGATTTTTAATAAATTTTTGGTTAAGAGTTAGACTCTAAAATTTTAACACAGGTCCAAACCTTCTGAGGAGCACGTCAGGTAAGAATATCATAATTTTTGCAGTTTCGTAAGTATGTTAAACGAGCATCCTAAAACAACCTATTTTCACTGGATTTCGTTATGCATGATTGTAAGTTTATAGAGTGTCAAATTTGCTACTTTTAGTGTCTGAACATGCTTGACGATTGTATAAGTGGTGTATAGCATGTCATAGGTTATATTGTGAACATGAGCTTGAAAATTGTACGGTGAAATATTTGTAATAACGTGTACGCGTGCTAATTGGTAGAAACGTTTGGGAAAATTGAACTAATTGAAATGGTAAACATATCAGGACAAAGTTGACGTTCCTGATTACCTTTCAAGTTTAATACCGAGCAAACTAAGGTGAGTTCACAACTCTTTTCTAAAAGCATGCGTCCTGGTTTGGGACAACACTTTTTACGGTAGCCCTAGTTTGGGCTATGCGCGCGTCCCTTGCGTGGACCACTGAAACATGCTATCCACTGGTGGTGGATAGTACACTTAGACTAAACGAAAACTCTATCATGAAAGTCCTTGTATTTTACCGATTAGATTGTTGGGTGGGCATACACGTGGTATTAGTTGAGAGCGCTATTAGGTTTGACAAACCTCACACTGTGCTGGAGGCCGGGCGTGAACTTCTAACCTTCACTCTTGCTTTAATGTTGATAGACATTATTGAGGGCACAAACGAAACGACAGCATTCGGTACACAATTTAGTCATATGATGAGGGTTAGCTACTCGAGTCATACTTAAATCAAAACGTTGTGAACTTTACTTTTACTCTCAAGTTTTGTGAATTCGCCAACTTTATTGTTGACACGTAGTTGCATGCTTTACAGGTTAGTAGGTACAGCTATGGACGGGCATTGCTATCGGCCAGAGTGGGTGGTTTCGTTTAAACTTATTGTTTTGAACATTTATTTAACTTGTGGTTTTAAGTTTCTGTTGGTTTTTCACTTTATATTCCGCTGCACATAAATTGTCTTTTGAACAAATTAAAACCTTATCGTTAATCATGTTGATAGTGATGCTTTTATTATTTTAAATGGTTGGTTCAATATGATTAGTGGCTAGATTCTAGTCAGTCACACGTCTCGCGGTAAAACCCCGCATGTGAAATTTGAAGGTGTGACAAAATGTTTCCAAATAATCCCGAATCCAAGAATGTTGTTTCTTTTTCAATTAATCCATATATTTATTTGGTATACACAGGAATGTCTCGAATGTAAAAAAATGAAAGAAAGAAATAAAGCCTGGGCTCCTAAGTTTTAGGATTTGTTCGATTCTTCATCTATAATCACAACTCCCACATATCTCAATATCTCGAGTGTCTATTTATCATTGTTTTTTATCTTTCTACATTTTACAAATTTGATTGAATAGGTGACTTAGTGCTTAGCTTTGTTTAATTTCAGGTTTTAACAAAATTGCAAATAAGTTAGTTTTTTTAATCAAAACTCACTCCTACACTAATTACTAATACATGTGATTATATGTAGTTAGGTTTCGGTACAACTACGCGTTAACATATAAATTGGGCTTAACATGAGAAGTGAATTGTAACATTTATGTAAATCGGGTTTCGAAAACCCGTCCCAATTTTATCGATCTGAGTGTATTTATTTATGTCGGGTGATTTATACAATTTTTGTTTATTTATTAAATTAAGAATTTTTTTATAATAATAATAATGTTTATAATAATCTTAATAAAACAAATTAAATAATCAGTTTAACATTTATAATTAATAAATGAATTAACTTAAATAGTTAAAATAAATAAAAGCACAAAAGAAGGGTGAACCGGGATCGAACCCGGGTTCCCCGGGTAGAACGCACATCATAAACACCACTGCAGCACAAGCACAAGATGTGCTATTTTTGGAATATCACTGCCCATATATGTAAGGTTAGAAGAGACCTGCAACAACTGCAACTCCCCTCGCCGGAAATCTCAATAATCCCCACGCCTTTCCTTTCTTTCGAATCCTTCCGACAGCTGGCTCGGCGCTCAATTTTGGCAAACTCCAATCACCGACGGCTGTCATCTACCAATCACTCTAAATGGTTTCCAAAAAACCGAAACCAAAACCCACCTCGATCAACCTATAAATACCAGTTGAATTCCCCCAATCTAAACTCGCTCATATCCTCTCTGTTCATTCTCATCACTGTCGTCGGAAAGTTTCTTTCACCGGCCGCCGTAACAGTCGAGATCCACTCGCCGGAATCACCACATCTGATACGGTAGCACTTTAAATCCTTTCTCTTGGGTTTTAGTTAATTGCCTAATGTGCGGATAGGTTATAGAAAAACCGACGTGAATCGGTTTTTCAGCGGGTGAAGGTTTGGGTTAATTTTTAAAATGAAGAATACGATGGCAGAAAGTGGTTAAGAATAATAAAATACAGATCCTAATCGGGTTAAGCACCCAACCCAACGGGTTGGGCCGGGTGCAAATCAAACTCGGGTTCACCGGTTCGAAACCAAACATCCACCGGCCTGACCGCTTTAAACCCTTTATAAATCTATCTTTTCTGTATCAATATATTTAGTATATAAATATAATTAAAATTCAAGTATGGACGGTTAGACACCTAGCCCAATTGGTTGTGCTGGGTGCGTAACATCACCAAGGTCACCGGTTCGAGTCCCCTGACTCACACCGGTCGGACCATTTATTTCTCTTTTTAAATTTGATTAAAATTGAATGAACTTAATATGTGTATAAGAATAATTAAAATCAGGTTCGGGTTAGACACGTAGCTCAGTTGGAAGAGCTGCGTGCACGCAACCGAGAGGTATCGGGTTCGAGTCTCAACACACGCATGCCTACAATATCCATCGAACCGGCCTGTCAGACTGACAGTCTGACAAGATTTTTTATTATTTTATTTCATTTTTATTTCTAATATTTTATTCTAAGGTTGTATATATTAAGTGAAAAGTCAAATAAAAAGTTCAAAAATATACATTTTCCTAGGGTTTAAAATATCAATAAAACTCCCAAAATTAACTTAAAAATCTAAACAAAGGTTTTTAACCAAAATATTAGTTTATTTATTTACCGAGTTATCGCGTTATTATTTTTAGGTTAGTACTTCTTCGTCGGTTAAACCCACAACTCGTGCGCTCTCATTTCCACTCAAGAATACGCACCCACTGTGAGTGAATCTCTACAAATTCCCCGTTTTAATCATATTTTAGGGTGTATCATGTGTCGTATAATTTCTTTTATTTTATCTAACACTTGTGTTAATATCATTTTCGCGATCAAATGTGTATAATTGTTATGTGGTTTATATGTGGATACATTGTATCTTTTCAGTGCAATCATTTCATTAGGCCCATCAGTTCCTCGTGGGATACGGGTTGAGCATCAGGTGCCTCATTAGATCGGCTCCGTTTGATTGAGCATTGATCTCAAATACATCATTCATCATGTCATGTGTTCATACAGTGAGGATTGTGATTGGTTATATATATACATCTGTTCACGTATGATTCATGCACAATTTTATTTTAAACAACAATAAAATTCAATTATTCAAATGTTTTATCAAGGTTCACTCGCCAACTTTTGTTGACCCAAACTTTCTGTTTTACGCATGATACAGGTGAACAAGTTGAGGAAAGAAACACATAGGATGACTTTAGAAGAATAAACAAATTATTTCGTTTGGAACAATCCTTTGGTTTGTTGTTGTGTTTGTATGAATTTTGTATTGGATATTTGAAGTTAATTTCAATTTAATAAATATGAAACTTATTAGTAAATATCATGAGCTTTGGTGATAACCCAATCATGCCCCGACTTTTATTCCGATGCGGGTTGGGGTGTGACATGAATAAGATAATTTTTTTAAATATTGGATTTTAATAATCCTAACTATTCGCCGTTGGCGGTCAACATTCCCAACTTCAAAAAATACCACTAGCAGTCCCAACTATTAACATATTGGCCTCGAATAGGCCCTGACTAACAGAACCCTAACGTCGTAGTCTCCGGAAAAACGTTTTTGGCCGAAAAACTCAACATTTTTGTTCAAAACCCCTTTGTAACTTTATTACAGACCTTTAGGAACCTTTTTGTAATAAAAACCCCAATTATTGAAGTTGCCGGAAAACTCTTTTTTTCGCCGAATAACTTCTTTTTGGCTGGAAAACTCAATTTTTGGCTGGAAAACTTAACATCTTCCTCTCAAACCTCTTTGTAATCTTAGATCGGACCTTTAGTGTCACACCCTGACCCACAGCGGAATTGGTAGTCGGGGCATGATTGGGTTTTCATCAAAGCTCATGACATTTACTATAAAGTTTCATATTTATTATTTCTCTTTAAAGAAGAAGTTACATTAAACATACAAACACGACATGTTCAAATACATTTTCATTCAAATTACAAACTAAAGTACAATTACAAAGGAAAACAAAACTAAACGTTCATTCCAAGGCATTAACTTGTTTATTCTTCTAGGCCATCCTATGTGTTTCTTTTCTCAACCGGATCACCTGTATCATGTGTAAAATAGGGTTTTGGGACAACAAAAGTGGCGAGTGAATCTTATTTAAATATTTGAAAGGATTAGTTATGTTGGTTATTTGAATAAAATTGTGCATAACCAAAATATGAATATACGTACATGTAAATTAAATCACATAACACATAATATCAATTAATGCACACGCACACACCAAATGATGAACAATGAGATCAAGGCTCAATCAAACGGAGCCGATCTAATGAGGCACCTGATGCTCAACCCGTCTCCAACGAGGAACTGATGGGCCTAATGAATGATTTGCACACAACTTGACAAAAATGTAAACACACAATACAACTTATAACATTACATAACACGTAAGATCATACAATGGTAATAGCACAAGTTTGAATAAACGAAATAATTAAAGCGACACATGATACACCCCAAAACATGAATAAAAAGGGGAATTTGTAAGGATTCACTCACAGTGGGTGCGTTCCTTGATGACGATGAATGCACACGAATATTATGATTCAACCGACGAGGGAAAAACTAACCTAAATAATAACGAAATGATTCGGTAAATAAATAAATTTTATTTGAGATTAATATTTTAATTTAGTGCTCTAATGGGATTGTTAGATTTATTTTTGTGAGTTTAAGGAAATTTTCTAACTTTAATAATCTTATTTTTTAAGTATTTTTAAATAATTTTCCAATTAAATAAATAAATAAAAAGAAATAAAAAGGTTGACTTTTTTTTGACCGTTGACCGTTGACCGGTCAGACTGTGTTTATTCTATGCGGTGAGCGAGGTTCGAACTCGTGACCTCTCGTATACGTGCGCGCAGCTCTACCAACTGAGCTACGTGTCTAACCCGAAATATTTCTGATTTTATATTTATATACTATTTAGATTATTCATAAATTATTCAATTGTTAAAAAGGAGTTAAACTGTCGAACCGGTGTGAGAGCCTGGACTCGAACCCGCGTTTCCCGTGTTGTGTTGCACCCAGCCCAACCAACTGGGCTGGGTGTCTAACCCGTTATATATTGAAATTTTATTATACTTAACATCTTACAGCGAGTTAATATGGTTTCGGTTTTAAAAAGAACATTTTATTACAGTGGATAGGGGTTGTGTCAAGGATCGAACTCAGTATCGATAGTATGAAATGCACACAGTCCACCACTGGACTGTGTGTCTAACCCGTTTAAAATACTGATTTTAATTATATTCATATACAACTCGATGTTCATCTTCTTCATTAACTCAGAACTGAACACAGATTTGCTAAACATTTTGATTTTACTGATCTACTGTTTTAGATTAAACAAATGAATCGAATAGAACGACAGAAAAGATTAAGAATTCATACCGATGGAAGTTCCGGTTGGATTCCGGTAATGTGCAGAAACTCCGGCGACTGAAAGAAATTCCGACGAAGTTTAACTTGCGACAGAGGCTCCTCAGGGAGCTTGAGGTGAGTGTGGGTGATTTCTGTCTGAGCTCTAGAAGTCTTATTTTAAAGTAAGGCAATAATGGAATGGATTCTTCGGTTTTCCGGCGAGTAACTGAGAATTCCGGCGAGTAAGTTTGAACAGAGCGTCCGAGGATTTGAGTGATGAAGAAGTGAGTGTGCGAGTTCTCTTTGTGAGAGATTGGGTTTGTATTTATAACGTAACAAGTCAATCACTGATTTCGGTTTCAAAAGTTTCGGCCGACTTGATTTCCGGGATGATTTTAACTGATCGATCGTTATGGACTCCATGATTGAGTCTGACTACTTGATTAAAACGGTTTTAGTCTTTTGATCACAAAGAACAGAAACGGATGCTTGATTGATTCCTGATTTCGAGTTCGGCTGTTACAGGGCGGGTGTTCAGGAATTCAATTTCGAGACTTGTATTAATATTGTTTAGTTTAGAATTTAAACAGATAAATGTGTGTGGCGGAGTGGTGTGAAGTGTGTTTGGTTAGGGGTGAGACCCGGGTTCGATTCCCGCGGTCTACCCCTTTCATTTTTATTTTTTTTATTTTTTGTATAACTATTATATATATATATATATATATATATATATTATTATTATTATTATTATTATCTTTATTTATATTATTAATATAACGAATCTATGAAATGATTAACGTAAATTTGTAACGAAAGGACCATAATATAAACTTGATAAAAAAAATGGTGCGGGTTTTAGAACCCGTTTTTCGACAAATGTTACAGTATCCCCTACTTTTAGAAATTTCATCCCGAAATTTAAGTAGTGGTATGTTTAACTCGAAGGGAGGGTGTTTTAATTTGACAATTACATATTCAGAAGAGGGTGAAAGTTTAATTTTTTTGTTTGAGGCGGTAACGTTCCTAGTAAGGGTTGAATACTCTGCTACAGGAATCGCTTTTTGATGCCTAAAGTATGAAAATGCGGAATATGGATAAACAGAGTTGATTGACTAGGTATGATTTCATGCATAAGAGTTTTGAGAGAATTGATACGTTTGAAAAGATAAGGTCATATCATAAACAAAACTTCAATCATGATGATACTAAAACCTACACGGAACTTCTCATAATCGCCTGACAATGTCTCTGGTCCTTTGGCAAGAATACTTATATATAGGAAGTACCAACGGCGTATCCACCATATTCTTGTCAAATTTTCATTGACTTTGTCAGTAAGTTATGATTAGTTCTATGTGACTCTAAAACATAAACAAACACAGCAGCCAAAGTTTGAGTCTCAAATCTGAATGAATACATGACTGAATGATGACAGTACCACTCTCGTTTGTTATGATGAAGGGGTCAGTCTATGTAAAAGTGAGACACAACCCAACTTCTTTAAATGATGAGATCGAGATACGACGAGATGTATGATGATATGAAAAATCAATGAGTATAGGTATAAAACAAAACCGTAATATCAATGTGCATTATAATTCTTGAATACATCAATTCCCAATTTATAACTGGGATACGGAAAGATTGAGATAACATAAAGAAAACATTAAAACTAGACGGTTGGAGTCGAGTCTTGATCTTTGGTGAGGGAAAGCTAGATGGGTGATTCGTTTGGGCCGTTATTATCTTCAACAGGATTGGCGTTGATGTTGTAAGCTCTTCCTCTTGCTGGTGGTGGAGCTGGGTTTGCTTGATTTGCTTGGTTAACTAGGTTTGCTTGAGCTTGGGCGTTTATGATGTTAACCAATCGAGGGCACGTGTTTCTAAAGTGGGTAGGGTCGCCATAATTAAAACAAGCTTGAACATATGGGAACATGGGGTATTGGGGTTGTTGATATGTTTGGATCATGTTTTGAGTAGGGGGTGAGGCTTGGTTTTGAGGGGCACGACAAGTTTTGCTCCAATGACCATAACGCCCACAATTTGCACACAATCAACAAGGTACGGTAGATGGATGGTGATAAAAACAGGTGTTGCATTGAGGGTGAGGTCCAATGTAAGGTTTCTTATTTGGGTAAGTAGAGTTGGGTGCTACTTGAGTGATTGGGATGGGTTGGAGGGGTACGGCTTGTGAAGCTGGTTGATTGCCTTGGGTGATAGCGAAATTTTGCCCATCTCGTTTTCTCTTAGGAGTGGTTTGAGGAGGGGATTCGGTCCGGGTTGGGTTTGAGGTCTCGGTTGATGCTTTATCCTTCTTCTTCTCCTCCGCGAAATCTTTATTCCGTATGCGGTTTTCGGTAAGCTCTGTAGCTAACTCCATTGTTGCTTCCAAAGTTGCAGGTGTGGTACTTATTACAGGGTCTTGAATTTTTGAAGGAAGACCTCGAATGTAGTGCTTGATTAAACGGTAAAGGGGAGTGAACAAGTTGGGGACCATCTGATTCAACTCAAGGAATCTCTTGTTGTATGTGGTGTGGTCGCCCTCCTTTTGTTTCAAAGAGTAGAACTCATCTTCTAGTTTCTTGATTTCGCTTCTTGGACAGAAACGTCTTGTCATGATTTCCCTCAACTCTTCCCAAGTCAAAGTCATAGCATTTTCAGCACCTCGCTTGGCCTTCTCTGTATTCCACCATGTAAGTGCTACTCCAAACAAACGACCGGTAGCATATCGCACCTTGCGATCATCGGGGCAGTAGCAATTGAGAAAAGTGTTTTCCATTTCCTCAAACCAATGGAGGAGAGCGGTGACACCTTCAGTCCCTTCGTATTTTGGAGGATCGCAGGATTTGAAATGCTTGAAGGTACATTTAGTGGTATTTGGGGGAGGGTTGACAACACTTTGATCTTCTTGATTGATTGGGTTGACGGGATTAGCGGTAAGGGCTTGTTGAACTTGAACTACGATGTTGGGTATTACGACAGCCATTTGTTGAGCGATTTGGGCAGCCATGCGCTCGCGGGATTTTCCTGATCTCATTTTTCTACGAGAGAGACTAAAAGACATCTACAAGGAATACGTATCGAGAGTATGAGTTTGATGTTTTAGGTGTCATGTGTCGTATTTAGAAATGAGCATTCATAAAACAAATGAAGAATAATAAATTTACTACATCCATAGGATGTCTTGGGCTTTGCTCATGTTTGGGCTCCCATATGTCCCCTTACTTTGGACTTGGTAGTCATGTGGGCCCCCATGACTACTGGGCTTTGGTAGGGTTCATATTGGAGTTGTCCTGTCAACACTTGCGCCACCCGAATGAAAATCGTAAAACATGACAGCAAAGTATAAGGTCGGAGGGTGTCCTGGTATGGACACAATGACAACTCAAAGTAGGGTTAGTTCGAACGACGTTTGGGGTGGCATGCTTTGGCCTAATAGGTCCTTCGTACTCTCATCGTTAGTCCCCAGGTAGGCAAACTGGTCCGTTATATTGGATTTATACGAATGCCAACCTAGACAGGACGTTCCGACTACCGGTACTTTTACCCTTACAGTTACTACATGCCCGTCGTAGAACTCACTTTGATGAGATTGAAAAACGAAAATTGCGACAAAATCTTGAATAAAGGAAATATGAGGATGATTTGAATATGTGAACTTGGAAATATGCGTGATGAATGTATATGTAAGCATGTTATGTTTGACAATAAGTATAACTCATTAAATATCACACAATATGATAGTGGAAGTGTTTGCATGCATTTGTGTGTGTAATAAATACGAAACAAATAAACGTCATGAGTTTGCATGTAACCACATAAACAATTAAAATCTAATCAACTATAGTATAGGCTCTAAGGGTCTAATAACCTATCCTATATCCCTATAGTCAAAAGCTCTGATACCAATCTGTCACACCCTGACCCGCAGCGGAATTGGTAGTCGGGGCATAATTGGGTTTTCATCAAAGCTCATGACATTTACTATAAAGTTTCATATTTATTATTTCTCTTTAAAGAAGAAGTTACATTAAACATACAAACACATCATGTTCAAATACATTTTCATTCAAATTACAAACTAAAGTACAATTACAAAGGAAAACAAAACTAAACGTTCATTCCAAGGCATTAACTTGTTTATTCTTCTAGGCCATCCTATGTGTTTCTTTTCTCAACCGGATCACCTGTATCATGTGTAAAATAGTGTTTTGGGTCAACAAAAGTTGGCGAGTGAATCTTATTTAAATATTTGAAAGGATTAGTTATGTTGGTTATTTGAATAAAATTGTGCATAACCAAAATATGAATCCTGATCCTTTTTGGACCGAGCAAAGCAAAGAGACTGAAAGTAGATAGGAGTACAAGGGCATTTCAAACGAAAGGTGCATTTCCTCAGTTGATAGAAGAAAGAGTGCAGCCCAGCGCTACGGCTTAGTTAGGGGGCTAAGAGCCATGGCTGACTTATAAGGAGAGTCTACGGTAAGCAGAGAGTCCACGGCACCTGAGCTATTCACATATTAGGATTGGTTAGTAGTCTTTGATTATGAGACTAGGGAAAGTGAGACCATAGCCCTAAGCTCTTCTTTAATAGCTTATAGTGCACTGAACTGGGAAAGAGAATGAAAGATTGATCTCCTATGTAAATTAAATCACATAACACATAATATCAATTAATGCACACGCACACACCAAATGATGAACAATGAGATCAAGGCTCAATCAAACGGAGCCGATCTAATGAGGCACCTGATGCTCAACCCGTCTCCAACGAGGAACTGGTGGGCCTAATGAATGATTTGCACACAACTTGACAAAAATGTAAACACACAATACAACTTATAATATTACATAACACGTAAGATCATACAATGGTAATAGCACAAGTTTGAATAAATGAAATAATTAAAACGACACATGATACACCCAAAACATGAATAAAAAGGGGAATTTGTAAGGATTCACTCACAGTGGGTGCGTTCCTTGATGACGATGAATGCGTACGAATATTATGATTCAACCGACGAGGGAAAAACTAACCTAAATAATAACGAAATGATTCGGTAAATAAATAAATTTTATTTGAGATTAATATTTTTAATTAGTGCTCTTAATGGGATTGTTAGATTTATTTTTGTGAGTTTAAGGAAATTTTCTAACTTTAGTAAACTTATTTTTAAGTATTTTTAAATAATTTTCCAATTAAATAAATAAATAAAAAGAAATAAAAAGGTTGACTTTTTTTTACCGTTGACCGTTGACCGGTCAAACTGTGTTTATTCTATGCGGTGAGCGAGGTTCGAACTCGTGACCTCTCGTATACGTGCACGCAGCTCTACCAACTGAGCTACGTGTCTAACCCGAAATATTTCTGATTTTAATTATATTTATATACTATTTAGATTATTCAGAAATTATTCAATTTTTAAAAAGGATTTAAACTGTCGAACCGGTGTGAGAGCCTGGACTCGAACCCGCGTTTCCCGTGTTGTGTTGCACCCAGCCCAACCAACTGGGCTGGGTGTCTAACCCGTTATATATTGAAATTTTATTATACTTAACATCTTACAGCGAGTTAATATGGTTTTTTTAAAAAGAACATTTTATTACAGTGGATAGGGGTTGTGTCAAGGATCGAACTCGGTATCGATAGTATGAAATGCACACAGTCCACCATTGGATTGTGTGTCTAACCCGTTTAAAATACTGACTTTAATTATATTCATATACAACTCGATGTTCATCTTCTTCATTAACTCAGAACTGAACACAGATTTGCTAAACATTTTGATTTTACTGATCTACTGTTTTAGATTAAACAAATGAATCGAATAGAACAGACAGAAAAGATTAAGAATTCATACCGATGGAATTTCCGGTTGCATTCCGGTAATGTGCAGAAACTCCGGCGATTGAAAGAAATTCCGGCGAAGTTTAACTTGCGACAGAGGCTCCTCAGGGAGCTTGAGGTGAGTGTGGGTGATTTCTGTCTGAGCTCTAGAAGTCTTATTTTAGAGTAAGACAATAATGGAATGGATTCTTCGGTTTTCCGGCGAGTAACTGAGAATTCCGGCGAGTAAGTTTGAACAGAGCGTCCGAGGATTTGAGTGATGAAGAAGTGAGTGTGCGAGTTCTCTTTGTGAGAGATTGGGTTTGTATTTATAGCGTAACAAGTCAATCACTGATTTCGGTTTCAAAAGTTCCGGCCGACTTGATTTCCGGGATGATTTTAACTGATCGATCGTTATGGACTCCATGATTGAGTCTGACTACTTGATTGAAAACGGTTTTAGTCTTTTCATCGCAAAGAACAGAAACGGATGTTTGATTGATTCCTGATTTCGAGTTCGGCTGTTACTGGGCGGGTGTTCAGGAATTCAATTTCGAGACTTGTATTAATATTGTTTAGTTTAGAATTTAAACAGATAAATGTGTGTGGCGGAGTGGTGTGAAGTGTGTTTGGTTAGGGGTGAGACCCGTGTTCGATTCCCGCGGTCTACCCCTTTCATTTTTTTTATTTTTTTATTTTTTGTATAACTATTATATATATATATATATTATTTATTATTATTATTATTATTATCTTTATTTATATTATTGATATAACGAATCTCTGAAATGATTAACGTAAATTTGTAACGAAAGGACCATAATATAAACTTGATAAAAAAATGGTGCGGGTTTTAGAACCCGTTTTACGACAAATGTTACATTTAGAAACCTTTTTATGGCCAAAAACGGTTTTCCGGCGACCGGAGACTAACAGCGTTAGAGTTCTGTTAGTCAGGGTCCATGTCACACCCGCTCAGAGGCTGAAGCACGCGGCGTGAACTTGATTAGTTTTCATCGCCATACGACATAAGTAAACAACTATATGAATTTAAAAGCATACACGATGTTCATCCGTTCACCATATATAAACATTACAAGTTACAAGTTGTTTGGAAATAAACGATGTCATAAGTAATTTAAAGTTTACAATAGACTTGTTCGAAATAACTTTTAAACATTAAGGCTTTACATCTATATTCCTTTCGAAGACGGAATATATAGACCAAACCCTTCAAAATACGGATGACATCGATTACTTGTTACCCTTGAAAGTTTCGTAACGACTGCACCAAGATCCACTTCAATTTCCTGAAATACATGTAAGTTTGAAAACGTCAACAAAAGTTGGCGAGTTCATGCGTTTGGTGTCGCGCCAAATGATTCTTAAAAACATTTGAGAGTTCATATGTAAAAATATGTGGTATGTAAATCGTCAATGAACTTGATGATCATTAATGTTTTGCAAGGACATTAATATGTGTGCCGACATAGGAAGTACTTAACCCTAGACGATTTCTTCCGGTCCACCAGGCTGGGATAACAAAAGCACTACATGCGGCCACACAAGGACCCATGAATGGGGCTCGCTACACCCGATAGATCTACCACTCTTGTTCCTCGGTCTTATAAAAGATTAATGGCACTTAAGAGAAAGCCTTGTCGCACATGATCTAATATTCCATTCCATAGCTAAACCATACCATCGAAAACATGTATTCCCCCCGAGAGTTATAAACCGAAAACATTTAAAAGAAAAGGGGGACATGAACTCACTGATTTGCGTCCGTGAATATATATGCTAGCAATTCGGGTATCCCAAAGAGCGTATCAACCTACAAGTGCTCTTACTCATTAGAGACTTGAGTTATTGTTAATACGTACACGTTGTTCATCTTGAACGTTATTGTATAAGTTAAGTATTTGGGTTCCTTACGTATTTTAAATATGTTGGCATTTGTTTCGTATTTTTGTTTTAATATATATATATATATATATACACTTCTTTTATGTATGTATTTCGTATCCATCCATTGTACGAACGGGGGCCTTGCCCTTCGTGAGCCTTCGTGCCTCGCACGAGTATAAATGGGCCTAGCCCATAAGAGTCTTTGTGCTCGCACAAGTGAGAATGGGCCTAACCCATTTGAGTCTCCGTGATCCACACGGTATGAGTGGGCCTAGCCCATGAGAGTCTCCGTGCCTCGCACGGCTTACGTTCGTTATGTGTGTTATATATATGTTTTCTGAATATATATACTTTGAGTTTAATGAACCTCGTTCATTCGTAACGACATGTTCGGCTTAAGTATGAGCATTTGTTCTTCATGTTGTATGCCTTTTATAATTATAAGTGTTAACAATATTTATTTTTAACATCGTAATTACGTTGATTTATTTGTACGCTATTCTTTGTATGAGTATACTTTAACAAGTGTATGTGAGTACATCGCTATGTACCCACGTATTTTTATACCGTATTTATACGTATTTTATACTGTATTTATACGTATTATTATCCTGTATTATTTGGTATTTATACTGTATTTATACGTATACGGGCCTAGCCCAAATGAGTTTATATGAATGGTCCTAGCCCAATTAAAGTTATGTAAGTGGGCCTCGCCCAATGTAGTATATTATGTTGGGCTTAGCCCATTTGACATGTTAATGGGCCTAGCCCAATGTTATAGTTTAAAATGGTCCTTAGCCCATTTATATATTAGTAGGCCTAGCCCAACTTATATATATATTAGTGGGCTTTACTAGCCCATTACATAATCCAAGTATATTTGTATTTATCATATACGTATTTCAAGCGTATTTTATACGTATATACCTTTATATGGTATAATTTGCGAGTCTCCATTTTATATTTTTCGAAATTTGAAGTGTTAGGATATATGTAGAGTTTGAACCAAAAGTATATTATTTTTAGAGTTTGACGTGGAACTTATTGTTGTATATTTTCTTTTCGAAACGCCCACGCATCGCCTTTGAGAGGTATCCTTTCCGTGTTGTAATGATGCAGCGACCGTTGTGGTTAGATACGCATTTACTTCGTTGGGTCTTTTATCTAACAATTCACGTCGGCTTTTGGTTTCATGTATATATATATATTTTATCCTTAATATGAGGTTATGTTACGATTTTCCCGATGTCCGGTCGTTTGTCGTCCGCATCTCGTGCCCAAGTGTAATATAATTTTGTTCAAGTATTTACTTCCTTAAGTGTTTTTATACTCGTTCGTCGACGCATATTTGGAGATTGTTTGTGTAGTGTATTTGTATTTTAGTTAGTATTCTCCCTAACTTCTAATACATACACATAACTGTACACAAGTATTTATACACATAAGTTGATGTATTTTAAACATATATATTTTTATTTAAGAATATTTTTATAAAATATCCATTTCTCTTTTTTTTACAACTCTTTTTAACTTATAAATATATATATAAGTGTTTATAAATGTTCTTGGAAGATTAGGGCTTAACCCTTTTTATTAAACCTTCTTAATTACCGATTAAGGTCACTAATCACGTTTAGTCTCATTAATCACCCCGTTAATCGTTCTTTAATCGCGATTAGATTTTAGAAAAATTTCGCCATAGTTTCCCCTAAACTATGGCGTCTTCCACGTTTTTAAAACGTATTTTAAGCATGTTTAAATTCCTTAAGCATAATCAACTCAAATCAAGTTTCAACTATCAACTTTGCATGTAACACTTTCCCGCATAATTATTCTCATAATCCTTGAACTTTATCTATATTTTTAATCACACTTTCTAGTAAAAATAATGGCACTTTTAATCCATTTAACAAGATCATTTAAACCATCATATGTAGCATACTAATCTTGTTCTTATATTTAAACAACTTTAAATAACATACTTTTCTTTTTGTAGTAAAGTTCATGGATCATGGAATGGATGATCTTGTCTTGATTCAAACATTAATATGTTTGAATCATCATTTTTGTTCTTAATCATACAAGATCATATATTTAAACAACCTACTTTAACATAATCATCAAAAATATATAAGCTAACTAGTACTAATCAACATGACCAACATAAAATATAACACATTAGTAGGTCTTTTTATGTTATGATTGGGGTTTAAGCTTTTATTTCCTTTAAGATTCAAGATGATCAATATGTACTTTACTAATCTACATATTATAACAAGCTTAAAATTAGTGAAATAAAGTCTTATAATTTTGCAAGATTATGATGAAGATTAAGAAGAGATTAAGCTCCAAATGAAGCTCTAAAAGTCCTCCATGCTTGCACCTTTCTTGAGGGATCTTGAGATGGGTTTTGTAAGCTTATTTTTGTGAGTTTAATGGGTAAAAATGAAGGGTTTTGGGGTGCTATGGCTGCCGAAACTAGGAGGGAGAAAGGAGAGTGTTTAGATTATTTTTGGTAACTTGGTGAATGATAAGAAATGGTGGTGATACATAATTATATGATGGAATGCCTCATGATCTTTCATAATCTTACTACCATGCCTAAGTTACTCATTTTTCAACCAAGAAACAAGTGGGTGGGACCCACTTGTTGACCGTTTTCTTAGGGGGGCTAAGTGTAATTTTTTTGTAACATAAAAATCATGTGCATATCAGCATATATTGTTAATCTTATAGATATTTTAGTCATTAGGTTAATTAAGGGTTAACTAGAGTATCAATGGTAGTTAGGGATTTAAATAAAGTTTAACTAGTCACTAGTTTAGTGGGAGTTGTTTTTGGATGGTAAAAATGCTACTAGTTCGCTCGTCTGTTCGATATTGGGTGTTATATAAAAATTGTAATATAATACCGGGAGCTATGGTTTTATTTTACCATTGATGTCATGAAGTTTATTTAAGGTGTTTATGACTCCAAATATGACTAACTAATTCACTAGCTTTATAGTTCGGCAACTAGATGGTAGGAATATAATTTATTCGCCTATCGGTTCGAATTTGAGTAATGTGTACAAGTTGCAGTGTAACACCGGGAGTTTATGTTTAGAATATTCCGTTGATATCCCCAAGCTTATTTAGGGTGCATAACATTATTTACGAGTCCTACTAGAATTTAAATGTTGCACTTTAGCATTTCGGACAATTTACTTGGTTATATTTTATTGCGATTCGGACGAATTCTATCGATATGTATTTTCCAGAAAGTTAATGTGTCTTTGCATTTAGTGTCCCTAATTAGGGGTTTTTTATTTGTATTTCAACCATAAAATGCTTTCGTGCCATTCGTTGCTCGTTCCAACAGTTTTCGGAAACTTGCTGGCATGAATAGTGCGTTCAGCATTTTGCCAACATATTTGGACATAGCTTGTTGTTTTCTCGCAACGTGAAGAATGTAACCACGTTGTTTGTCATAATTAATCATGTCCTATGGTTGCTAGACTTTACGCGACCTAATCATGCATTAATTAAATCGTAACGAACGCAAGAAATTATATAATCAAGTTGTTAAGTTGTACAGAATTTACCATTATTTTGCCGGTTGTCACAGTCCATTGGTGGCCAATATGTCAATAGTTGGGACTGCCAATTGTTATTTTTAAAGTTGGGACTGTTAATGGCCAATGACGAATAGTTGGGATTATTAAAATCCAATATTCCATTTTTCAACAAGCACATATTTTAGTCCCATAATCTAAAACAAAAAATTGTGTTTTTACACTACTAGAGTAATTATGTTACTCTAGAGTAATTAGATAATTATTCTACTAGTGTTAAAACGTGATTTTTTTTACATTTCGCAGTTAAACATCTTACTTAAGTATATGGAAAAAAAGTTAAAAAAAGAAAAGTTTTCTTTACTTGTCATGTTAAGGCTATTTTTTATGTTAAGACCTATTTGAATTTGATCATTATATATTATATTATAGGGTGAGGTTCTGGAGTGAACACTAGTGTATTTGTGAACCGAATGAACAAATCCTGACCATTGATTTACATCATCAAATCGTAAAATACACTAGTGTATTTTTATCATCAAATCCTGGCCATTGATTTATACTTGTGTACTGATAATCAAGAGTTATGATTAGTTTACTAGTGTTCATTAATAAGGGAGTTGTTCACTAATGAACCTAGGTATATCTATATCTATGTATATCTATATCTATTTTACAAATTCTTTATGGAAAAATGTGTGTTATCATCTCTAACATATTAGGATCCTAAGTCCTTTCGTAGTCGCAGCTGAGATAACGTCATATGGTGCCGGCGAACACCGTCCCGGGGAGCGGGGATATATTCCGATTTGATGTCTGACTCACGAAAATTATAACAAAATGAATACTATGCCTCTCTCTCTCTCACACACACACACACATATATATATAAAACCCCATTTTTACATAATTCTCCATTACACACACATGTTATATAGCCCCTCTATAATCCCCATATTTTACTATTTTGTCATTTATCACATACCCCCCCCCCCCCCATAAAGAGGGTTATATAGTGTTACCCCTACACATGACCTAATCAAACTAAAAGTCATAAAAGGTACCCAACTTTACAGTTCGTTTTAGACTTAATTTTTTTATATAGATTATAGTATATGGGCTAGAAGTTGGCTATAAAGTCCAAATTTTCTAAAAAGTGTAAAAAGTCATAAAATATCAACATGTCAACCATAAAATATACCTAAAACCCACAAATAATAAAATGAAGATTACTAAAACATCATATAAGTTGGTTGTGTTTTGTGTTTTGGATGATAAGACTCTGATTATCGAGTGACAAACATTATTGTGTTTTATGTTGATTAACATGTTGTGTTTTATATTCATAGTTCTACGCTTATGTGTTTGAAGTTTTTATAGACTATTATGGTCTGAATATTGTGTTTTAGTAATATTCATTCTGTTATTTGTGGGTTTTATAACTGAGATTATAGTGTTTTATGACTTTTTACACTTTTTAGGAAATTTGAACTTTGTAGTCGAATCTCAACCATAGTATATGATATAAAAACGTTTTAGACTCTAATTTTTTTTTGTAGATTATAGTATATAAAAAACAAAACGTTTTAGACTTTAATTTTTTTTTATAGATTATAGTATATAATAAAAAAAAAGTTTTAGTTATCAAATAATAATAACATCCAAGAAAAAAAAAACCCATTTCCATAAAATAAGTGCTTTGTGCCCACCTCTTATCCTTTTCATTTTTCAGCACGGTTTAGACTTTAGAGTTTGAATCTTGATTTCTTGTTCGGTGGTTTTTTTTTCGAGTTGACTTTGGTAGTTAAAAGCGCAATTCTCATTTTAATTAGCCACAAGTAATCGAGTGCTCACAAATGGTAGTTTACCCAAGTACTTAATACAATTGCGACAATGATTTATAATAGACTGGATTTACACAATTCTATTAAAATGTTACAAAAACAAGTAACACTAAAATGTACAACTAGGGGTCTAAATGAGTCTAGCCCGAGCTTAACTAGACTTGAGCTCTTTTAACTTACAAGAACTCGAGCTCAAGTTTGCCTCGTCTCAAGCTTTCTAAAGCTCGAGCAGAATCATTTATTATTAATAATTATTTTTTTGAAATATTTTAATTAGTTTCTACATGTTTTTAATTTATAATATTTGTATATTAAATAAAAAAATAATAGTTCGTGAGCCAACTATAGCTCTACTTGATACTTGAGTAGGGTGTTCATCAACTCAAATAAGTTGAATTTGATTTATTCGAATTTGAAGTTTTGAATTTGTATTCAAATTCACATGAAATCCGGCTTATTTGATTCAAATAAGCTTATTTGAATTCAAGTCAAATTCATATATCGAATTATAAGAAAGATATTTAAATAATAAAACCGACAAAAATATAACAATAATAAATCACTATTTTTCTTAATTTTTAACAATCTACCACATAGTAACACATACATAATAAAAACACCTCAAAGCAAAATTAAAAAAAACCATGAAAACATAATAACACATCAACTACAAACAATAAAAAATCATCACCACTTAAATTATCTTAGGCGGACATCGTTTCCATTTTTTGTGAACAACCAATATATACTATAGAAGTTCGGTCACCCGAGCAAACCCATTAGCGAAAGGTCATTCACACCCTGTGAACACAACAACGTTGGTGACAAGACCTGTCCACCATTCTCGGGAAACTCACAATCCAAAGATTTACTGTGGTAAAACCATAGCCTACCTGAAAAATATTACACCGCTTAAATGAAAAATATTACACCAAGTGAGACTCGAGCCCGTAAACTTCACATTGAAAGACCATAAAGTTGCCTCCTCTCAAACTAAAAACTAATCTAGGACTCATCGTCAACATAGTTTAATAATATTAGACTAATAGATTAAGGTCTTTGTTGAGCCATTAAATGAAATAAACATTTAATTAATCACAAAATCGTATAAACATGCAAGCCCAAAAAGATAAATACTTTTATATAATATAAACACACACATATATGCTTGTGTATCGCATTAAGGTTATTCGAATAATTCGAAACTCATGTTTGAATTTGAGTTATTCGATCGTGATTCGAATAATAAACACGTTTATCCTCAAAATCGTTTAAGTTTTAAGAACGGTTTGACTTATTTACACCTATAAAAACGGTATTGGTACTGCAAAAATACCAATACCAAAAACCATAGAAATAAATACCGATAACTAATCTCGTTAATCATCAATTACTTAATCATCAATTACTGCTCTTTGAAAAACATCATCCTATCCTTAATTGACAGTTTTGACACCAAGAAAATAAGTATTTCCATAAAGAAATACGTGCTATGCACCCAACCTTTTCAACACGGTTTAGTGTTCTTGAATCTTAAATCTTTTCTTTATCCTAAAATTGCATTTTGTTTGTAGTTAAAAGTCCAATTCCCATCCTTTTGCTTGTGATTCCGCCAATAGATTTCTTCCATTTTCGTATTCCTTGTAATCCAACCAATAGATTTCTTTCATTTCATATATCCATCCCCTCACCCTGTCACTGACCGTCTCAAGATCCACACCTCCCGGTCGTTATACCATTGACATTCACGTTTTATCCTTAACTTTTCAACCCAGATCCTCAAATTTGATGGGTGGTCTGCCTTCAACGCCGCGGTGGGGCGGTGAGGGGCCGCCGGAGACGGCGGAGTATCTGATCGGAACATTTGTTGGTGGGAAAACGTTTCCGGTGACTTCTGATTACTGGCATAAGTTACTAGAGCTCCCGTTTGATCTCCATTGGCCGGCTAATCGTGTTGAGCAAGCTTGCCAAACGTTAGGTTGGTTGTAGTTGCATTGTTTGGTTATGTAATGTGGTTGTTTGCGGTCAAGGGTTTAGAGGGGTTAATGGGTCATGACTCTGTGTGTGTGTGGGGGGGGGGGGGGGGTAAGCTCGGTTTTGATTTGATTTTGTTATGGACCGAAACCATTGCAACCGGATCATTTGTATGGACAACAAATGTGGGGTTTAGACAGAATGGGATCCTTAGCCATCAGACTTGTCTTTTGGGTTGAGTTCGGGCCGTAACATGATTTACTTTTAATTGTTAAAATTTTGGATAAGTGAAGCTCATATTGGTTAGGATTTTCAACTGGGGAGATCTTTGTGATTGATCTTTTAATCTGATAGGATCTGTTATTAATAAACTTGCTTTGTCATTGATTGTTTGCTAGTATATAGATAGTGGAACGCGCTAGGGGCACACAAGGTGAGCCTTGGGCTTAAAAGGCGAGGGTTCTTTTAATCAAGGCGCACAGTATAAAAAAAGACCATTTTAGGGGTTTTAGACATGCGTTAGGCTGGTTTAGGGCTAGTTTAACTTGTTCCAGACTTCCACGTCATTTTTGGATTTTTAACCCGTTTTAGCTGTTCAGACCGGATTTTGGTGGTGGGTATTTGGCCAGAATCTGGCCGATGGCCGCAAGGTGGTATGGCTGCTATAATATAACTGAGTAATTTAATCAACATTTGGGTGATGACCAGTTAGATGCATGAATATAATTCCCGTACAATTAAAAAAAAGGCTCTCTTAAAGACGATTCCTTTAAGGAGATTCAGGTATAATTATTTTAGTAGTTTACTTAACATGTTAACTGCCAGTATTTTGTGACCATGGTGCATCCAAATACACTTTTAATGGTTATATGCGACTGTTGCATTTGATATATGAAACTTGCTGTGCTGGTGACTTTTACTGATTTTTTTATAAGATTACATTGTTCTACTGGTATAATCTTTTCCTTCTCTCTCTTTTCTTGCATGATTTGTTAATTTAGCAGTCTTTGTTTAAAAAGTGAGATGCATTACATTTACATGATATTAGGTTAGCTTTGTGCTGATGTTATGCTGCACTTGATGTCACGCCACTACACATTTCTTGCACACACTAAGATAAATTTATTGATTATTAATTAATTTATCTATTTTTGCAGCACAAAACAACCGTTCCACAAGGCACCTTGCAAAGATCTTAATTCACCTAACATGGTGTTTGCAAGAGTCACTTTCTAATCCAGATATGCTATCAGTGGCTTCAATGAAGGCTGTAAATGCATCTTACATTTCATCCGTATTTTTAAAGTATTCAATTGAAAATTTGAACAGCCAGAATCTTGATGATTTGTATTTATCTCTAGACGACAATGAAACACCGCCAACCAGTATCCGTAAAGGTAATTAATATAACATTCTGATATATTCCTCCGTCATTGCAGCATAACTTTTATCATCTAAAATAGCGTATTATCTTCTTATGTTGATCACAGACGAGAGCATTATAAGTATGGTTATGCATGCTGTGCTTAGCTATATTGGTAGAGTGGACGTAAGGTATAATTTCCAGTTATTATTATATTCATTCATTAGTAGGAGAATTTATCATTTATTTTCTAATTATGTGTATATAAATACTCAGTCCAAAGACGTATCTTCTACATCACGAACTACTGAACTTCATGCTCATTGCTACGTCTACTCAGCTTCTTTCTGGACCGTCACCCGGACCAAATGATGCTCACCCTTTCATTGATGCAGCAATGAGTCAGGTAACAATGTGGCAGTCTATTTTTTTGTTATTAAAGTAATATTGTTATAATATTTCGTTTGGTGAAATATATGACAACAATGAAAGAAACAAAACTGTATTTTGCAGGAGCATTCTCGGGTAGGTTCGGTTGTTCATAAACTGCTGCTTAACTACATTTCACGGCCACGATCGAAAACTAGTGCATCGTATACGTTAATATCCGAAGAAAATCAGCTAGGTGTACTGAAGAGAGTTGGTTCTGCTGCTGGTAAACCTTTATGTTTTGACTTTTTAAATTCCATTTCATCTTTTCGGTTGTACGTTTACGTTATGACAGTAATTTTTGTGTATGTATGATGTATCTGATAAAATGTTCTTTGTATTTGACTTGCAGCAAATATAGTGCTACTTCCACTTAGTTACTTTGTCAATTCAAGTTTTGAAGCTTCTAGAAGTCAACTGGCTGACAGCAGTATCAATATATTACTTATTCTCATTCATTATCGTAAATGCATTCTTGTGGAATCTGTGAAAAACAGCAATGTTGGCGTCGTCTCCGACTCGTTTCTGAAAGAGGAAACTTATTTCTCTGAAAATCCGTATTACAAAGCATTGGAAAATGTCAAGAATGTTGAGTGTAAGATCCACTTATCTTTTGTAAGATCCACTTCTCTTTCTTTCTAATTATTGTATTTGAATTATGATACCCATATTGCAGTTGACCGGGTGGATATCGAGGGAAATGCACATAGTGGTCCGCTTGTTAGATTGGCCTTTGCATCTCTCTATGACACACTTGGCATGTAAGAGCTCAGTTTACTTTGACCCAACGCTACCCTTGGCCTGTGTGACCCATTTCTAACAATGGCATGTTTTGACCTGAACCGTAACCCAACACTCATTTTCCCACCTTTGATTTAAATGATTAACCTCTGCAGGTGCTTGACCGATGAAACTGCAGTTCTGTTGCTGTATGCTTTGGTTCATGGGAATTCAGACTTTCTGGAATACGTTCTGGTTAGAACGGATATAGATACATTGGTATGAAGCAACTCATTATATTTACCAATTTCATTTTTTTTGTTTTGCGTTCTTTAAATCATTTCTCTCATCGATTAGTTTTGCAAAAAGAAACAAAAAACTGTATTTTGATTATTGTTTAAATTGCCAGTTGATGCCATTGTTGGAGACACTTTATGATACTTCAAGGAGAACATCAAACCAAATATATATGGTGCTGATTATTCTGCTGATACTTAGTCAAGATTCTTCTTTCAATGCTAGCATACACAAGCTGGTAACTTTATATTATTTTCCCTGGCTATATAATATAAAACATGTATATATATTTTTATGTACTGGCATTTTGTTAGATTCTGCCTTCTGTGCCATGGTATCAAGAACGCCTACTTCATCAAACATCGCTTGGTTCTCTCATGGTCATCATTCTAATTAGGACAATGAAGTACAACATGTCTAAGATGCGGGTAAGACAACATATGAATATATGATTTACATAGGGATGTTTATCTACATACCAAATGCTTGTAAACAGATGTTAACTTTTCACATGTTAAACTTGAACAGGATGTTTATCTACATACCAATTGCCTTGCAGCTTTGGCTAACATGGCTCCACATGTGCATCGGCTAACTGCATATGCCTCACAAAGCCTGGTTAGCCTTTTTGAAATCTTGTCACGCAAGTATGCATCTCCCTCATTTTTTTTCTTTCTTTATGGTCCGTCCTCACTTTTCTTCATTCCCGAGCCTTTGATTACTGTTCATATCCAGATATGCAAAACTAGCAGAGCTAAAGAACAATAAAATGCAAATGAGTGATAGTGACCCAAAGGATGATGATAAACTTCCCGAAGATACGGTTATAATACTTTGTTCCAGTATAATACTTCGATTCCTGTTATTTTAATGTAATCTACTAAATTATAATACTTTGTTCCAGTCTGCAGAATTGCATATATATACCGACTTCCTCAGGATCGTTTTGGAAATACTCAATGCAATCCTGACCTACGCTCTGCCGAGGAACCCTGAGGTATATAATTAACTTACTAGTTACAGCTTGCAAGATGGGCGTGTTGGCAGGCTGACCCGCAAAACACTTTTTGGTTGGTTTATTTTGTATAAAAATATTATTTTAAAAAACATCTTTGCAAGAAGAGTCTACATTTTCGGGTGATTTTTAGCCTATTCGATCCATCCCCTTTTAGCCACCTTTTACTCTACCTGTTTGATATAAAATAAAACCAGAAAATGGGTCGAACTTGCCACCTCAATGTTATTTTCCTTCGTTAGAGTTCGCAAATGCTTACTTATGACACGCCCATGCAATCTTGACATTTCGTGACATCTTGTTGACTATATCTAAATGTGGCAGGTGATTTATGCAATTATGCACAGGCAGGAGGTTTTTCAACCTTTCAGGAATCATCCGCGCTTCAATGAGTTGCTTGAGAATATATTTTCCGTATGTACCAGAAATTAAGATGTTTAATCCTTGATTTGATTGTTCTTGGATCTTGATTTTGATTTTGATTTGATGTATTGTAAATATGTTGAGTGTGCATAATGCTGATGCTAGTTGTGGTCTTTTAGGTCTTGGACTTCTTCAATAGCCGCATGGATGCTCAAAAGTTGGATGGCGAATGGTCTGTTGAGAAAGTGTTTCAAGTTATTAACGTAAATTGCAGATCTTGGCGTGGAGATGGGATGAAGGTAATCATAAATATTTCTCCTGTGTGCCAAAACACTTTTGTATAATAAGTATGGATTTATCTGATTATTACAACTTTAAAGACGGTGGAACACTATTTCTACAGCCCGTTTTATTACACTATGATGATACAAAATCACATAATTGGTTCCAAAACACCAGAGGCGCAGCTTAGAAGGGGCCCGGGGGGGGGGGACCCCCGAACTTTTCGCTAAGTAGTGTTACATATGTAGTTTTCGTATAGAAATTTTTGGGTATATACGTTGTCGACCCCCCGTCGGAAATCTCAAGCTTCGCTACTGGAAAACACACATCCAAACACCCTCTCTTATAGATTATAATAATATAATCATTTTTAGGGATGTTCGCAGTCAAAAGTGAAGGGAAAAATTTAAAAGAGAATGAAATAGGTTACGTTAATTCTTATAGGTATACACCTTGTAGTTAACAAATTCTTATAGGTATCATAATTTTTAGATTCATATACGTGAAAAAAATTATTTTATTTTAATTGTGCTGGTTTTACTACAAAAGTGAATGTTGTATAAATGCTGTAAGCTCATTCCCACTTTTCAATTTAGATGTTCACTCAACTACGATTCACATATGAGCAAGAAAGCCATCCTGAAGAGTTCTTCATTCCATATGTGTGGCAGTTAGTAATCTCTCGCAGGTATATATGCTTTTGCTAATTAGTATCATCAATATATAGATGTAGCCAAAGTTTATCTCTAACAGATAAAACGGGCAAAGAATAAAGTCAACTTATACAGAAACAGGCCTAGAGTCACCCAAAGTGCAACTTTAAGGCATATTGTTGAAATAATATATTATTTGTAATCATATTTGACATTTTACACATTATTATTTCAAGCTTGGACAAGTGTTCCTAGTCAACCTAACCCCGCTTGTTTTGACCCATACAAAATTTACCCGTTTGTCCACGAATCCGACCCGTCCATCTCATTCACAATCCACTTTTTTGTGCAGTGGTTTCAGTTTCAATCCAAGTAGCATAAACTTATTCCCTATTAAGCTGCCTGTGGAGGTTTGTTTCCTTTTTGTCGTTTAAAAAAAAGAAATATATGTTTGGCTTTGTTGGTTACACTTCTGAATGCAGGTTAGCAATGCTCCGGGGGAGAGGAATGCCGACCAAAATATGCAGTTAAATGCGAAGGAGGCTGTGGAATCATCTGTTTGACAGAACGCTATCGTTTTATGTAAATACACAGAGGTAAAATAAAGCTTATAAATAAATAAATGTATACAAGTCATGATTTTTCAACACAAGTTTTGACAGGGTAGATGTAATTCTTGTAGACAAAACATTGAAGTAGTGATATTATGGAGGTGTTTGCTTATGTACCTTTTTTTCACCGAAAACCCAATGGTTTCAACTTTCATTTTGTAATATGCCGGAATATGTTAAAAAAGAACTGGAATTATCTTTGCTCAAAATTTGTGATTTTCTTGGTTTGTAAATGTAGACAGTATCTTAGTTTGGGTCTGGCTGGCCAATAGGTTTCGTCTCCTCCATAGACTCAAGCATATGAAAACTAGATGCATCACTTATCCCTTTCATGCTTCTATTATACACAATCAACTTCCAAACTTATTCATCATCCTAAAACTATGAACTTTAGGAAGGTCCCCAAGCATATGCTCTTGTGCAGACTGCAGTTAGTTATTTGCTTGCTTTAGTATCATAGCTCATTTACCGTCGACCCAATGTTTTTATTCACCCTGAGTTATGTTATAAAACTTTGGTTTATAAAATGTATTTTTATGAGCATTTTAAAAGTATAATCATTTCTAAGTAATCTTAAACCATTCATCCTTGTAATAATGCATCTTTGTAGGTGTAGGCACCCACGTTGTTGACTTGAGATTTGAATTTCGACTTGATTAATTTGCCCATGCATACCACGGTCGATCCACGGTTAAACCGTCCCATCGACCGTGGTCCTTCTGTTGTGTTCAACTCTTGAAATTGTTTTAAGTCCATCTTAGACGGTCAATGCACGGTTTGACTATGGCATTGATCGTGTTGCTTCTGTCTATTTTTGATTGATTTGCCCAATTGGTTGATCATTTGGACATCATTTCCTGTGAATAAAAAATATTAGATATGAGCATATGAATAATCCTAATTAGCATTTGTATTACATGTTATATTTTTATCATCATGAAAACAAGGAAATACATTTTACAATGTGTGACACGCTTCACATGTTTGCTTGTCTCTCACTGTACAACAACTAGAGCAATTAGTAAGACAATATATGACAAAACTGAATATTAATCCATGCAATTAATTTACTTTTAATTGTGTACCATTTGGTGTCATGTCTAGCACGGATCAATAACAAGTCCACAATCAAATGCACGAACTTGGGAATCCGTTCAGTACATGTAAACGAGAATATAACACGTATAATATGGTCTAATTAACTTTTCTCAATATGATAACCTCAGAAGAACGTGAATTACAACACACGCTCAAACCACTCCAATCCAAAAGTTATGAAAATCATAACCCCAACAACATACAAATACGCGACTAAAGTCGCAGTAACTAGTCTCCATGACTTTAATGCTACATACACAATTACAAAGCACCGCGATTACAGATCAATCAAACTAACCTATCTATCAAACTTTTGTTTCAAAACCATGTATCAACGGTACTAATATTTATTATTATATTACAAGCAAAGATTTATAAGTTGAAATAAGTAAACCATACAACTAAATCATCAAAAATGAAAAAAAAAAAAAATACTACACAGTAACTAAAGAAAGACCCTCCATCCATCATCCATCTATCCATACATCATCATCATCTATGCATCCATCCATACATGCATACTGAAGAAAAAGCAAAGTGGTTGATTTGCATCAATGCTTGCTGTTGGGGGTGAGGCATGGAAATGAAGGAATAGATTGCAAAATTAACTTCCTGCTGCTTCTTTGTCCCATGATGGAATTGGAGTGTGGGGGTGACACCCTCTTGCTGTTTGGTGAACAAGATTTTACACCACTAATTGGATAACCATTGTTCTCTTCAAAAACATCGGGTATCTCGTTTTCTCCCACCATTTGTAGTTGCTTAGTACCACCACCTTTGAAAGGGTTCAGCTTTCCAAATCTTGAGTTAGAGGATGATCCGATGGCTAGAAATGATCGTGACGGTTTGCCCTTTGAGTTCAGCAACGATATAGATTGCCTCGCGCTATGAAAATAAATATATAATTAGACAGATCAGGAGGTTTTTGCGGGTCGGCCCTGCCCATTTTGCCCCTTCTAATTATAACCCTAGAGGTCGAGCTGACAAAAGGTGTCATGTTGTGTTAAACAGGTTGTGTTCGTGTCGAGACAACATACCAAACATAGTTAGGAAATAACAGAATACATTTTAACATGATAAAATAAAAGTTACCAATAATTAAAATCCATATTTAATATAAATTCAATTATTTATAAAACTAGATTGTTTTGATAAACGGGTCATAAACATGTTGTGTCGACCTATTCCCATATATAACACTAGAATTAGATGTGTTATGCGTGTCACAGACAGGTTAAGTGGGCTGAACCCATTTAAACATGTTTAGACACATTTCTAATCGTGTCATTAATGAGTCAACCCGTTTACTCCAAACACTAACACGTTTAACTTTGTGTGGAGTCATTTTGTGTCAGAAATTGCCAACTCTACCTAACACTAACAGACGTAATACATGGTGTTTTTTACCTGCCAAAACGTGAAGGGGTTGCAGGAGTAGCAGAAACCAGCTCGGCCTCAATATGCAATTTTGTCTGCGAGCTTCCATCACTCCCATCCGCATCCCACTCGTTGACTTCTACATCCATCTCCGAACCTATAAAACATACACCCATGACCCACCAAAGAATGAGTTTCAAACTAGTAAACCGTCTCTATAAAATGCATTGATACAATACAAATGAAATCCTTTTGTTTTCAAATAAAATGTTAATCCCATCATATGTTTACAAAATGCACGCTTACCATCCTTGCGACCAAATGTATTTTTACACCCTTCACATCTGCAGTTGATAGAACATCCGACGCCACCCTTTACATAAAAAACCATATAGCCAAAATAATTAATAAATAATAAAAAGTCAAGCTCGAGCTTGAGCTTTTAGAATTACGCACGAGCAGAGCTTGAGGTTTAAGCATAGAGTTCGAGCTCTCTTAAGTTAAACAAACCGAGCTCAAACTTAGGTAAGCTCGGGCTCGGGCTCGGGCCGTTTAACGTAAGTACAGCAAGAGGGAAGAACCTGATAGCATTCACAGTATTTCTTGAGGCAGCCAGATTTTTTGCAATTGCAGCCTCTTTTATGTCGAGCTGATGCCGGAGTGTTGCTAGACTCATCCTGTATAGAAAAAGAAATATTATGATATATATAAAATTTGAAATTCACTAAGCATAGGAGCTCCGATGTACTCGGTGTGTGTTACAAACCTCTTGCATAGGATCAGAGGTTTTGATAACTTTAGGAGCAAATGCAAGAGGGTTGCGGGATTCAATCTGCTTGCGAGTTGCAAGCACTGTATCTTCATGTATCGGTTTGTTGAAACATTCGATGCATGCACATGGCTCCACACAGTAGACGCCAGCGGCAAAGCATTCACAGTAACTAACATTGGAAGTTCACAAGTGAAAATCAGAACTAAAGAAAATTCATATATAATCATGCAATTGCATACATAAAGTAGCACAATAATAAATGCATGTCTTAGAAAGTAGTACAATGAACTAATAGGGATATATAGAACATACAGCTTCAAACACTTGGATTTCTTACAGTTACATCGCTTGCAAGCCTCCGCCTCTCCAGCATTTTCCACTGTACGCCTGTAAAATTAAATCAAAACTCTGTCATAATCTTCATCACGCTTAGCAAATTGAAACGTTATGCACTAACACTATAATGGTTAATGTAACTTGCCTCTTCTTTCTCGGGCTAGTCTGACTCTGACTTAACTCATCATTAACTCCAAACGCAAGTGCTTTAGAAGCATCTTCGGCAACATTCAGAGCAGGCCCGGTGTCATTCTCAAAAGAGTGTGCATCAGATAACGTTGTCCTCAATTCTCGACCAGAATCCGTTGAAGGATAAGCAGCAGAAGGCGCAATTATAAGTTGTCTACCAGAGCCAGAGACAGAGCTTTCACGCTTAACGACACTATGATCCACTAAATTTGAAGCAATAGAGTTTAAATGCAAACCAATTCCACGTAAGTTACATCTAGACGAATCATTCCCGTTCCTCGATGGATGTAAACTGTTATCATGCGGAGCAACGGTTTGATTCGGTTCTGACACATTTGCGGAACTACCGTTTGAGATATCTTCTAAGTGCTTTCTCCGGGACCCATTCATTTCGAAAACCAGACACTGTCTTCTCATGCCACGGTATAAATTAGAATCACCCTAAATAAATATAAGCATGTTAATAACTTTTGAATTTAAATCAGATAGTTTGCACATGAAAGAAACTTTCTTTCATGTAATTTCAGTTTTTGGTAGCAAATGTCTGTAAACTACTTTTATAAGTTCATGATCAAATAGGAGACGCAATTACATTGGAGAATAGTTATACCGCCGGTCCCTTGTTTGGTTATAAACTTACAACCTTGGTTTTAAATTGCGTGATGCGCTTCAATGCGTTTGGTCCAAAAATCGGATGCGCGATGCGCTCTTTATAAAAAAATATTAAAAAAGTATTTATACGTAACACTTATAAAAACATACTTTAACTAAAACAACGGAATAAGAATATAAGAGTTGTGCTTTTTGGTTCAAATCAAGCATACTAAAATGTTTATCGAACCACAAAAAGTGTTTCGGAACCTTAATGGTCCAAATCAATTATACTAAGATATTAGTTACTGAATAAACTCAACCCATGTTATAAAATCTGGAAAAAAAGAACAAACAATGTGGCGCAATTCGGAGCGCATTATGCGAAATCGGCGCAATATTCTCGCATCACGTAATCACAACACATCAGCTGTGGCAATGCGCTCTCATCGGCGCATCACGCATTACGTGCGCATTTTAAAACCAAGCTTACAATGCCATTCCTATAAAGCGATTCTTTTACAAGACCCGTAACAATAAAATATAACAATATCTGAATCGACCCATTTTTTAATCAAATAAGTCGAAGTTTCCACCACTAGAATATAAAAAACATGAGTTTGCCATGCAAGATCACATGAACTATAAAACATTTACCCCTTCTATAAATTCTCACCTCGTTATCTGTATCCTTCACCAGCTCTCCAACCTCAAAGTTGTTTAAAGAAGTACTAGCAATCGTCACAGGGTTTTCAGCTGCCCCCTTCAAACCTTCATCATTTTCTGAGGAATCGTTAGCTTGCGTTTTTGCGCTCGTCAATAAAGTATCAAAACTTGTAGGATGTAACGTGTTTTGAGCGGGGCCCTTATAGGGCACTGTATCAGTCGGTGAGTTGAAATTAAGCAACTCTGAACCATCAGATATCAAACTGTCCCAATCACATGCTGATACTTCTCTACTATGAGGGAGTTCATTTATCCCTTTGACGTCTGGTTCAATTCTGAATGGACCATTTTCCGGGCCAGTGTTGATGAATGGAACTGGTGGTGCGGATGAACCGACCGTCTTCAATGTGTTCGTGTCAAGACGAACGGGTTCATAGATTAATTTTCTTGATTCAAGATTTGAGCAACCGTTTGATGGAGCAGCAGAAGTGTCGGTAATGGAGTTGCTGGAATTAATATATGTTTGCTGCTTTAATGGGTTTTGAGTAGCGTTTAAATTCCCTTCGCTGGTTTCTGCTTTCTTTGCATCCTCGGAAGTAAGTTCGGGTTTTGATGAATCAGAAAACTGGTGCCTGAAAAGTCGAAATTTATTTAGTGATAATAGACAACATAATATAGATTTGGTTCAGTGATGATCTCCTAAAAGTGGCCAAATGGGTAGGCCAGGCGGGTTGTGTATTAGATCAAAATGATCAGGCCGGGTTGACCCACAAACACTTTTTGTCCAAAGTTTTAAGTTTTTTAATCAACTGTTAAAAGTATTAAATAAATATGACTAAAATACTATCTTATTTCAAAAATCATTAATTTATGTATAAAATGATTTAGAAGGAGGTATTAAATAAATATGACTAAAATACTATCTTATTTCAAAAAACATTAATTTATTTTATAAAATGATTTAGAAGCATGTATGGTTTCTAAGTACACTTTGAGCGACTATTGACCCGTTTTAGACAAACATTTTCTTTGTTACCCGTTTGACCCATAGGAAGATAGTAAGCAAAATCTTAATAAACCCATTCATAGCAAATTGGTAAAAAATGTGACCTCTAATCTATAAAATTTGCCACGTCACCTTTTAAGACATTGAAGAAACTTTTGACCCATTTGCCAAAACAGGTAGTTTGGAACCTGTCAAAACGATCAGGCCAAGATGACCCGAAACACTTTTTGTCCAAATCTTTCAAGTTTGTAACTAGTATGATTAAAAAAATTTATATATTATATCACCAACTACCAAGTTTTTAGATAAACTGATTTTGGAGGATGCATGGGTTAAAAGTACACTTATGGCAACTTTTGACCCATTTGACAAGTTTCTTTTTAAACAAACGTATTCTTTGTTACCTAATTGACCAACCCATTGAAAGAGATAATACATGATGTGGATAACCCATTCATAGTAAATGGGTCGAAATTGCTACCTCGAATTCAAATATTTGTCTCGTTACCTTTTAAGAAATTTTGAATCTTTGAGGGAGCTGACATGAGGGGAAGTAAAAACAGATGGAATGGATGCAAAGTTTAGAGTGCTGAATGTCTGAGTAAAGTGCACAGATTTAACCGGCTTGATAGGCGAAAGACTGTTGATATAATTAAACACGGGGGAGTCCTGCAAACACACAACAAAATGCTTCAATATGACTGGTTATTAAGACTCTTGAATCTTTAAAATGTTTACCAAAACTGATTATTATTCAATATGGTGAAAATAACTAGATTTAGAAACAAAAACCGGTTATTAAATAAACGTAAATCACTTTGAAAATGCACATCCAAACATACAAATAGTACATGAATAAATTGCATATACTAAATTGGACACAATTATCAATTTTCTAGCATAAATACTTTCATAATTTTTCTTTCCCAAACACTCAAAATTAATCATCAATAGACATGCAAATCCAAACACTCCATATTCAACAACATAACTAACCAATTCTTGAACTCATAGACCTACAAAAACTAAATCACAAATGAAACAAAGAATTAATATAACAAAATCCAAAAAGTGCATAAATTTCTATCTCTATATATCATAAACAAAAACTGATTGCTTTAAAGTAAAAAACCAAATCACAAACAAACCCTAACCCTAAACTAACAACCAGATCCCTCACACTTAACACCCAATCTACCACAAAACCCTAAAAACAAACACATAAACACCCCAAATCGAAAGGGTATTCACTAATCAACCCAATTAGTCAAATAAACACCAAATTCATCAAATTGACACAAAATAGAAAAAACCCACAAAAACCCAGTTCACCTCAAACTTAGAAAGTGGATTAGTGATCTGGGTCCTCTCCGGAGTATCCATTACAATACCCATTTCTTTTTCTTGATCTTTTTCATGACCCATTCCAACTTCGGACCCAAGTTCACTTTTTTTCTTGTTTTTGTGGTGGAAAATGATGATGATGATGATATGATATTGAAGAAGAAGCGGGAAGGGCGGAATCAAGTTTTTATTTTGACTTGATGCTGATGGAAGAAACCCCACAAAACACACAGTCAAAGATTGATTATTATTACTATTTATTATTGTTTAGTAGTGGGTTACGTTCACTCTTTGCGTCAAGAACGACACGAGTTTTAATAAATTTAAAATGAAAACGTGAGTGTAGGAATTCGGTCGGGATTGGTTTGATACTTTATGGTATCAATACTCGCTGTAACAACCAAAAGAAAGGCAGAAAATAAATAAATTCGTGATATGACTTAAAAGATATCGACACGTGTTTTACATTGATCGAAAACAATGAAAATGAATACTGATATTGGTATCGAAGTTGTGATATGACCAAAAGGATATCGAATCATATAATTCGTCCAGTATCGGCTCGGCTCATTTCGTCACCTGTACAATACTTGCAATCCATATAGTCAACAAACACAAGTTATTTCAAGTATAAGAGTTGGATTGAAACTTAAAAAAAAAGGAAATAAAAAAACATAAAAAGGAAAAGTAAAGGACAAAAAATGTGTAGCAAATATGCAGTTTCATTTTGATATGTATAATATTAATTTTATTATAATTGTTGTTGTTATTATAAAATGATATGTAAATTGGGAAAGTAAAAGGTAACGTAAACTAATGATGATTTGTAATTAAGTGTGTCAGAGATAAATAAAATAAAAGAAAAGGAAACCTTGATGTTCTAATTCGGTTTTTTATGTCTTGATTTCTTACTTTTGTTTTGTTTACTGGATTCTTCTTGCTTGTGTGTATGTATATCAACTTGGTTTCTTGTGTCTGTCTTGTAATGCATTGACATAACTTAATATTCAATATGTGCTAGTCTTACCTTGGTTCGACTTTCACTGTCAAGAGTTTTATTTTTTACTTGATTTCTTGTTATTTGTTTTTTATTGCTAAAGTATATTTATTAGTGGGAAAATAAATAAGTAAAACTGAAAATATTCAATGTATATAGTTGTTTTTATAACTCTTATACATATATATATATATATATATATAAATATATATATATATATATATATATTTTGGGAATTAATCAAACCACTTCAACCTTTATATATGTTTGAGATTTTAATATGTTTGTGAATACGAGAGCATTTTGTTTAAATGCAAATACATTTAGTGACAAGGTTTGAGAATTCTGACCGGGTAGTCGAAAACGTATATACCCAAAATTTTCTATCAAACAGGAGGTCGAAAATGTATATACTCAAAAATTTCTATACGAAAACTACATACTCTCCACTATTGAAACAAAAATTCGGGGATCGACTGCCCCCTCTACCCCCACACCCACTATGTTGCTCCTCTGAATACATTATACTTAAAAAATATCAGAAGGTAGTGGATAAAATAAATAAAAGAATTAAGTAGGGAGAAATAAATCACTAACACCTTTTGGACCCCTGTAATACCCGTACAGTTTAAAGGGACACTCAGGATTTTTACAAATTTATATTTATTATACATCCAATGGTACAACTGTTTTGATTATTTTTACAATAGACTACTCTAGCAAAGCAAAAGCATTTTACCTAGAGTTTCATCTAAACATGTAAGTTAGCATTCGTTAAGTGTGAGTATATTCACATAACCCCATAGTGACTGCGCTACGTGAGTGTATATTCTATCAACAGTTTTTCAAATGTTAATAAAAATTATTTGTTTATTCTTGTCCATACCATTTGATTTTAAATTTTCTGTATACTTCCCTCCCTTTTAGATGTGCAATATTATCACATTTTAATTTCTACAAGTGTAATACAAAACTAATGACATTAGGCTAGACTCTATATAATCAACATTGGTACATCGGATATACTAATTAATTGACAATGGAATCTATGCTTATCGCACAACCAAACCTGCTGCGAAATAAAACTCAGCTTATCGAAATGGATCATTCTCATTATGGATTATTGTATGAGGTGTTATCTTCTATAAAATATGACAATTAAACTAGAAGTTGGGAAAATGACAGTTGCATTGCATTGCATGATTATATCACTACCAAGCTTGATAGTACAGAATATTAGGGTTGTTTATAAAATTGTCAAAACTATCAATATGGGGGTAGTCACTACTTCGTCAAAACTAAAGATATTATGGGTCATAACCAAAGACCACCATATTAAGGGTAACAATCGGGTCGTGAACCTCCCAGACCAATTAAACCATAACATGTTTGTCGAGTTGTACATGTCGTAAAAATTATCAGAATTCGCCCAGTTTGAGATATACAAAATTGACAATTACGAGTTTGGCCAATGATTTTAGGCTTCCTCTCTCTGGTGTGTAAAATTGAACCGACTATCTGTAGTTCTAAACAATATGGGTACACAAAGGATTATCCAATGATTGCTGATGTTTGTCAATACCCGGAGTTTGTTGGTTGTCATATGGAATTTGTATGGTTTAATTGTTGTGCCTTGGGTGTACTGAAGGAATGTCGGCTAATACCAAAGTACATATTAAGTAAATAAAATCCTATTAGTTATACCAAAAAAAATTAATTGTAAATATACGGGTCGTCTAGACCCAGACGCCCCGTCTTGTTCTAGCAAGAAGACCATTGTACCCGGTTTGCTGGCCGTCTAGTCTATACTCAGGGGCAAAATGGTCATATTAGCAAGGACTAGACGAACCGTCTAGACCTAGACACCACGTTTAATTTGAGTTGGATGTTTTAACCCTGGACAATTTTTGAATTTAAAATTTAAAAGGTAAATTACCATTTTACCCCTGAGTGGCCACCAGTCTAGGTCTAATTCAGGGGTAAAATGGTAACTAACCACCTGAGTCTTTTACGGCTCAGCGTGGTTAATTACCATTTTGCCCCTGAGTTAAGCATATACGGTTTGCCACTCACGGGTAAAAAGGTAATTGGCCAATTATTCCATACGATCAGTCTAGAGCTAGACGGTTCGTCTATGGGTCGTATATGAGTTGCTTGGCTAGACGACCAGCCTCATACGACACCAAACACACACACATACGTATTTTACTCTTTCAACCGTATTTTGACCGTATTTTTGAGGAATTCAAGCATCTCTGGTACGTGTTTCACCTAAACTTCATTAATCTTTGATGTATGATGCATTTAGACCGAAGGTTGTGTTTGAATTTGATGAGTTTTGGGGTATTTTGGCTGTGATCTTGAGGTTTTTGGGTTTTTCCATGAACAAGACGGGACCCCAGTAGACGACCGGTTATTTTTTTTTATTTTAACTTTTATAATATAATGTTTTAATATTATGTGTTAATATTTGGTTTATTGTTATTATTTGTGTTACATTGCTAATATAATCGCAGATTAGTTATGGAGGAGATTGGAGATCCGATAGACGGGGACCCACATCCACATGGTCAGCGACGGGCCCCGCCAGCGCCGGCGGATCCGCTCCACGGCCACCCCTATCTTGAGTTCCCGCCCGACACCGAGGCCGCCCGTTTTTGCGGGAAGCTACGCCGGATGCACGTCGAATGACACGAGGCGGTCGACTGGGATGCGATCGAGGCGATTGGTGAGACGCCGAAACTGCGTTTTTTCATTCTCGTTGATTCCCCGTGGCACCGTCTGTTTGACTTGGCCGGTACGCCGAGTTATAGGGAGCTGCTCATCGAGTTCCTGTCGACCTTCACGTTCCACCCTCCACGGGTTGACCAGCCGCCTCCCCAGCCACAGGGTCCTCCCCCTCCACCTGAGGTTTCATTAGGCTTGCCGGTGTGTGGCGTTCGATGACACTTGCTGAGTTTGCCTTTCATAGCGGCATATACCTGCAGGAGGAGATTGATACGGATGTTTATACGGAGGGGCTAGTGGTGGAGGATAGACCAACTCTTTTGGGAATTTGGGAGGTGGTCGCATGCCGTGACACTTGGGAGTATGTCAGGGCGAGGGGAGGATTTCTCACGTTGCCGACCCGTTGTACAGGTACGTACGTTTATTACGGTAATTATTTGATTATTGTTGCTATGAATTAATTTTCGTATTTTGCTAATATAATGTGCAGGTATCTACATCGGATGCTGGCTACGTCTATTACCGCTCGCGGACACAGCCGCGTGTGGTGTACGAGCACCGATTTATTTTTTTACTATTGCCTTTTGTAAAGGAGGCCGTGCGCACTTGCGCACGGTCTCGCCTAGTACTTCGCCTCCGCCCATCACCGGCAGGAGTGTGACTTTTTGTACGGCGGGGCGTACGTCACCGTGAATGCCTGGCCGTTGGGTCTTGTGCCGGAAACGGACCCGCACTTGCAGCCGGCCATACCGTCCACGCGGATGGGTTTAATACCTTGCGGGGGACAGCCATGGATTCCGGAGCCGCTGCCAGATCACTTCGATCCAGTCTATCCGCCGGCAGATGAGGCATCGGTAGTCCATGACCCTCCGGTTGATTTTGACGGACCGGCGCCGCCACCGCCACCACCACCTCACGGGACGCCCCAGTTTCCGCAGCACATCCTTCCAGGTCATGCCCCGGGGGGTGCAGCATACCCGCGCTTAGGAGCCGACGTCGACAGGCTTATGGATCTCATGGGCTGGGTGGTTCGGGAGATGCAGGATAGACGTGAGAGAGACGGTTTACCTCCCATATCGCTCCCACCAACTCGAGCACCACATCATCAGCAGCAGCCGCATCAGCCAGATCCTGAGTCCGACTCCGACTCGTATGCATAGACCGCTCGTCTTTTGTATTTAGTATTCAGCTGTACAGATACATATTATTATGGCTGTACAATCTTATGTTATATATGATATATCTGTAATATTTAGCTTTGTTTTCAATAGTTCAATAACTAGTTGATTGTTTATGTTAAATCGACGTTGAAATGTGATACGAAAACAACATATACTTCTTGCATTCATATTAAAATGTTGAAAACAATATTAAATTTTAATATTATATATATTTTTTTTAAATAAAGTGCAAAAACAATTAAATATTTAAACCATCGAAAAAGATAACTTATTTTTGTACAATAAACAAAACTTTTTAAAAATATAAAATTACACCACCAAAAAAAAATCATCCTCCAACACCAACCAATTTACCCCACCAAAACACTATTTTTTTCAAACTCCAACAACAACCAATCTACCCAACAAAACACCCATTTTAAAAAAAAAAAACAAGTTCCTCGTCTAGGTCTAGACATCTCGTCTAAACACATAAATTTGTGCGCCCTGCCATCAGCCTGCTGGCTTCTAAAAATCAGTGCCTATACGGGGCGTCTAGGCCTAGACGACCCGTCCATGGGTCAAGGGTGTCCAAATAGGCAGCAGAGGTGTGTGAATAGATTGAGCCTTTTTTTATTAGATAATTGATTACTTATATATGTATTGGGAATAAGTATTTAAGATGTTTATGAAGATACTAAGTATAAAAATATACTTGGTGTAAGACATGAGTATATGATGTCTTGTACATAGTCGTGTGAATTGACTAAAGGTGAGATTTGGTTAAGGCTATGTGAATTTCATCTACATAGTCGTGTTGTGGGCTAAGAAGGTTTGGTACCTTTGAAATGGCAACGTACATGTCCATATTATTTTAGTTTACGTATGTGTGCATGTGTTTGTGAAAAATAAGGAAAGGCTTTTGTTGAAGTACATGATTATGTATATATTACATAGCCAAATGACATCCATACATTTCAAATAGTTGTACATGAATGACATTTTAATAAACAAGTAGAGGGACTGATTGCATCATTTTGCAAAGTTAAATACGAATTTAGACACAAAATTGGAACTTTGACTTGATCAAAGAGGGTAAACAAATGTAAACTTTAGAGAGTTCTTAAAGTCTCACTTATGATTTTGAGTTTATCTTGATTGAAGGTAATGAAGTTAATTAAAACACCTCAAGTGCTAATTTAAGGTCCTAGCAAGGCATCAAAACTATCATTTGCTAAGTGTTCTTCCTCACTGGTTAACTATAAATGGGGTTTTAACCCAACTTTAGTAAAGTTAAAGCTAAACCTATTCAATCATTTATTAAAACACCTCAAGTGGTAATTTAAGGTTTTAGCGAGAAATAATATATCTAATGGTGTATGCTCCACACTGTGGTTAAGTAGCTCCCACGATCCTCCACTACAAACAAGTGTTAAAAATTTTGTAGTGAGACCATTATCCAAACCAAAGGGGATAATGAGTTGAAGAAAATGAAGAAGATAAACGAGAATATCAATCAATCATATCCGGTATAATCTCACTTATAGCCAGGTTAATAGTAGGGTTTGAGTAGGGTGAGATGTAGATACGTCTTACCTCTATCCTAATGGATAAGTAGGCTACTTCCGGTGAGGCTAAAAGAGGATATAACAAAAAGAAATTACAACAAACCCTAATATCAAAATCTAACCACGACTCCTATACAATATTTTTCATCTCCGCACTACTTTTGAGCCAAATTTTCTTCCATATTTTTTCGACCCAACTTGAGCTGCCACCACATCGCTTATATCTTTAGATCCACCATAATTGTTAACCTGGTCCATCTAAATTATTCCACCAACCGTTCTTGAAAAAAGGCACTTGGCGAAAAGGTGGTCGATCGTCTCTTGTCAAGCCGCACCTGAAGGGATTATATTGTAACACCCCAAAAATATTTAATCATATATATATATTATATATATATATATATATATATATATATATATATATAGCAGTTCTACCAACTGAGCTACGTGTCTAACCCAAAATATTTCTGTTTTTAATTATATTTATATACTACTTAGATTATTCAGAATTTTATTTAATTAATTAAAAGGTTTTTAAACTAGTCGAACCGGTGCGCATGATGAGTTTCGAACCCGTGACCTGTGGTTTTAACTTTGCACACAGTCCACCGCTGGACTGTGTGCATTTGAAACATAGAGATACCGAGTTCGAGTCTGTCCTTGTTCCGATTCGTCACAATATTCAAACCTTCTTATAAAACCCAAATACGGAATCCTTCAGTTAGTATATAAGATTAATAAAAACAAGTATTTTAACCAGGTTAGACACACAGTCCAGCGGTGGACTGTGTGCAAAGTTAAAACCACAGGTCACGGGTTCGAAACTCATCATGCGCACCGGTTCGACTAGTTTAAAAACCTTTTAATTAATTAAATAAAATTCTGAATAATCTAAGTAGTATATAAATATAATTAAAAACAGAAATATTTCGGGTTAGACACGTAGCTCAGTTGGTAGAACTGCGTGAACGCGTACGAGAGGTCTCGGGTTCGAACCTCACTCAGCGCATATAATAAACACGGTCCGACCGGTCAACGGTCCGGTCAACAGTCAACGCTCGGTCAACGGTCAAAGTCAAAAGTCAACATTTTTATATTTTATTTATTTATTTATTTAATTTAAAAATCAATTAAAAATACTTAAAAATAATATTTTCAAAGTTAGAAAATGTCCTTAAACTCACAAAAACAAATCTAGAAATCCTATTAAGGTTATGAATTAAAATTATTAATCTCAAATAAAATCCATTTATTTACTGAACCATTATGTTATTATTTAGGTTAGTTTCTCTCGTGGTTAAATCCAAATTCGTGCGCATTCATCATCAATCCAAGAAACGCAACCACTGTGAGTGAATTCTTACGAATTCCCTTTTTTTTCATGTTTTGGGGTGTATCATGTGTCGCTTAAACTACTTCGCTTATCTATACCATTATATAATCTAAACTTAGAATGTAAATATTGTTTGTTGTTATGTATTACATATTGTCAAGTTGTATGCAAATTATTTATTAGGCCCATCAGTTCCTCGTGAGAGACAAGTTGAACAACGCGTGCCTCAAAACTCATTCATTAGGCCCATCAGTTCGTTGAACAACGCGTGCCTTAAAACTCATTCATTAGGCCCATCAGTTCCTCGTGGGAGACGAGTTGAACAACGCGTGCCTCAAAACAATCAATTGTTGTATGTGTGTGCAATATTTAATATTATGTGTTTTGTGAATAAATTTACATCTACATTTACTCATATGTGGTTATGCACTTTATTTTATAATCAATACAATAAACACGTTTAAATGTTTTCATAGGATTCACTCGCCAACTTTTTATTGACCCAAAAACCATATTTACACATGATACAGGTGGACAGGATGAAGCAAGGAACACATAGGAAAGTGCCTTAGAAGAAAAATAATGAAGTCTAGAAAGATGTATAGAACATGTTGTACTTGTATGATTTGATTGTATGATCTTCTTTAAAATTGTAATAATAAATATGAAACATTATAATAAATGTCACGAGCTTTGATGAAAACCCAATCATGCCCCGATCACCTTTTTCCGCTGCGGGTCAGGGTGTGACAGCTCCAAAGCCACAATCAACCACAAGCGTCAAATGAATCATAAATAAGCATATAACTACTTTAGAAGCTTAGAAGCAACTAGAAAACATAGGTGTTTAAAATATTTATTTTAAAGATATGTCTCAATATAACAATTTATTAATAAGAGGTTGAAAAATCATTTCAAATATATAAAATCAAGTATATTTTCTTCATAATTGAATAATTATATTAATGAAATTATTGCACTCATATTGGATATATTATTGGGCTAATCACGAAACTAGCCCTTTTCACGTCGTTTTTTCGAAAATGGCCCACTGACACGGCTTAAAGAGCCGTTTCCGTTAATGGAAGCGGCTCAACACCAGTCTCCACCGATAACCAATAGCAAATTGACACGTGTCCGACAACCCTGAAACGGCTTGGAGCCGTATCAGGCAAGGAAACGTCTCAACCGAGCCGTTTCACGTGGAGCTGACATCGAAGCCAGGTAAGGACCTGGCTCGTCCCTTAGCCGGGTACCTACCAACGCGCCGAGGTGGGTTTAGCGGCTCAGAGCCGTTTCCTTACAGGTTGACACGGCTTAAAGCCTTTATCTAGGCGGCTTAGAGTCGTTTCCGTACGGTTTTTTGAGTTTAAAGAAAATAATGAAAACCGTTTTTAATTAAATCAGGATTCACTTAATGTGTGTATACGTATAATAAAAATCCAGCATCTAACGGGTTAGACACGTAGCTCAGTTGGAAGAGCTGCGTGCACACAAACTAGAGGTCACGAGTTCGAATCCCATCACACGCTGCCAATAACATGCTTAATCCGGTCAGACCCCTCCCCTTGGACAAGGTTTTTAATTTTTTTTGTTATTTTATTTTGTTTAATAATCAACCAATTTCATAAATTATACCAACCCCTTTTTTTAATACTCACATATATTCAGATTCTGTAAGAGTATAAATTTAATAAAAATCGTTTGTATATCGTACGTTTTGTTGAGTTTAAAAAAGATAATGAAAACCGTTTTATAATTAAATCAAGATTCACTTAATGTGTGTATATGTATAATAAAAATCCAGCATCTAACGGGTTTAGACACGTAGCTCAGTTGGAAGAGCTGCGTGAACGCAAACTAGAGGTCACAAGTTCGAATCCCATCACACGCTGCCAATAACATGCTCAAACCGGTCAGACCCCTTCACTTGGACAAGGTTTTTAATTTTTTTTGTTATTTTATTTTGTTTAATAATCAACCAATTTCATAAATTATACCAACCCCTTTTTTTAACACTCACATATATTCAGATTCTGTAAGAGTATAAATTTAATAAAAATCGTTTGTATATCGTACGGTTTGTTGAGTTTAAAAAGAATAATGAAAACCGTTTTTTAATTAAATCAGGATTCACTTAATGTGTGTATATGTCTAATGAAAATCCAGTATCTAACGGGTTAGACACGTAGCTCAGTTGGAAGAGCTGCGTGCACGCAAACTAGAGGTCACGAGTTCGAATCCCATCACACGCTGCCAATAACATGCTCAAACGGTCAGACCCCTCCCTTTGTCAGTCTAACAAGGTTTTTAATTTTTTTTTATTATGTAGGCAGCTCAGAGCCGTTTCAAGTCACTGTTCAAGCCGTTCAGTTCGGATATAAGCCGGTTTACAATTACGTGCAGATTTTTAAGTTCGAATTAGTTTAAGGTGTTTTACGTTTAAAGTAAAATCAAAATTTTCCAACATGAAGCTTTGTTTTGTTGTATACAGCGGTGGAAGTGGCAGATTGTTAATGGAAACTTGGAGTATGTTGCTGATGCCGATGCAAGCAGACGTGATTTAGAAATTGAAACCAATCTTTCATACATTGGCCTTTTAAGTAATGTTTCTAAGTTGTGTGGAATTCCAAACATTAAAAAGCTATCGTACTGGATGTCTTCGTTTACTGATCCGATCGATATAACTGATGATGATGATTTCGCTTTTTTATTTAATTTTGCCATGCAAAATCCTTTTGAATTATATAAGTTGTACGTCGTTCAGGGGTCGTGTGTTGGGTCATCTAGTTTTCCTTCCGATCAAGATACATTTAAAATTCCTGATTTAAATGTTCCTTTTAATGAAGTTAATGATAATGTTTTAAAGGACTATACAACGACTTTCGATAATTTACATGGTACAACACAAACACTGTCTCCATCAAGTAAGTTTGAGCCAGGCTACGTATTCACTAACAAATAAGAAATGAAACTTGAGCTAGGGAAAAAATGTTTGTTAGAACATTTTGAGTTTAAAGTAGATAGATCGTCTAAAACCAGGTTTGATGTGTCATGTTTGGTGGATGGGTGCGCATGGCATTTTAGGGCACGTAGTATTGCTGGTTGTGCCATGTTTGTTGTGAAGTATACGAACAATAAACACACGTGCTCAAAGACGCTAGCATACCCCCATCTTCGTCAGGCAAACCCAATGGTTGTGGCTCACTATTTAAAGGAATCACTAAAAGATAGTGGTAGACGATATCGGTCCACGGATATTGTCAAAGATGTCACACCCCGACCCGCAGCGGAATAAGAGTCGGGACATAATTGGGTTATCACCAAAGCTCATGATGTTTACTAATATGTTTCATATTTATTAAAGTCAAAATTACATTCTCAATAATCCAAACATGTCCATACAAATACAAAGAAAAATAACCAACTAAACAATCCAAGCTCTAAACCAGTTTATTCTTCTAGGCAAATCCTATGTGTTTCTTGCTGCAGCTGGTTCACATGTATCATGTGTAAAAATGGGGGCTTTTGGGGTCAACATAAGTTGGCGAGTGAACCTTGTTAGTTAAACATTTATTATTGATTTCTTGTTATTTTTATCAAGGAAAAATTGTGCAATAGTCATATGCGAGCAAATGTAAATAATCCAACAATAGCAATAACAACCACAAACTATAACATACAATAACATACAATAACATATGAACTTGCATGAATGTATAACATGAATGAAACTGTATATGTTGGCAACGTCACGTTCATGCTCATAATGTAACGGGGAACGGACGGCCTATGATAAATGTATGTACTGAAAATGATAAATGTCTGTGCGATCAAGGCTCAATCAAACGGAGCCAATCGTATGTTGGCACGCCAGGTTCACGCTCATAATGTAATGGGGAACTGCTCAACGCTCATAATGTAATGGGGAGCGGCGGCCTATGAAATTGCATGTACTGAAAATAATAAATTAAATCTAAACAATAACCACACAACAGATGATACAAGCTGAATACACATTTGTTCATGATATGATGTATGCACAATGATTTAAATATAATAATTGGTAAGACACATGATACACCCCAAAAACGTGATTAAAACGGGGAATTTGTAGAGATTCACTCACATTGGGTGCGTTCGGTTGGAGATGATGAGATGCGCACGAGTTGGAAGAATTGAACAACGAGGATTAACTAACCTAAATAATAACGGAAGATATAGTAAATGAGTGGATTTTATTAATAATGTTAATAGGATTCTTAGATATATTTTTGTGAGTTTAAGGCTATTTCCTATCTTTAAAAACATTATTTTTAAGTATTTTTAATTGATTTTTAAATTAAATTAAATAAATAAAAATATAAAAATATGTTGACTTTTGCGTTGACCGTTGACCGTTTGACCATAAGCGTTGACTGTTTGACCGGTTTTATTGTGTGTATGTATGCGCCAGGCAGGACTCGAACCCGAGACCTCCCGTACGCGTGCACGCAGCTCTACCAACTCAGCTACGTGTCTAACCCGAAATAATCATGTTTTTAATTATATTTATATACTAATTTAGTTTATTCAAAATTCATTTATTTTTAAAAAGAATTTTAATCATCAACCCGGTGCCGTCAACAGGTCTCGAACCCGGGACCTGTGACTTAATGTTACACACAGTCCACCGCTGGACTGTGTGTCTAACTTGGTTAGTATACAGATTTTTATTATACTTAACATCTAACGTAAGTTAATCCGGTTCGGTTAGAAAAATAAAACATTTTAATTACAGAGGGTGTGTGTGTATCAAGGATCGAACTCGCGGCGTGTGCGTATTGTTTGCACCCAGTCCACCGCTGGACTGTGTGTCTAACCCGTTTATAACACCGATTTTAATTAATCTTATAATGTTAACACACTTCATCTTCTTCGCTAAATTTACAGACAACCATTTACTCAACTGTTTCTTGCTTTAAAACGATTAACAAACATTCATAAGACTAAAATGAAATGGCAGAGACGGTATTGGAAGTAAACATACCGGAGGAATGATTTATCTCAGAATTCCGGCAAGGCGTCGGCTCTGTTTTTATGAACTTCAACTGAGCGAACAAATTAACAGTTTTGATTAGCTAATTGTGGAATTGAAGTACTAAACAAAAGTTAACAGAAGGTTTGAATGTCTATACCGTTTTACAGCGGATAATAAGAATTTTCAGAGGTTTTCCGGCGAGAGGGAATTATCTGACATCGACGTCTGAATTGATTCCGAATGAAGGGTTTGAGTTAGCAATAGCTTAACAACTGATAGGAAATGAAAGAATTGAGAGACTTACTGATTGGATGGAAAACACGGTTTTCCGGTGAAAGTCCGGCGAGTTCAAATAGCTTCTCCGGCGAACTGAAAGTTGTGCGAAAATACAATTGAAGGTTTGTAGAATGTTTTTGAGTCGTGAGAGGGGACAATGACTGAAGTAATTCAGAAATGTAAGTTTTCGGTTATTAAAACCGATCCACTCTTGAATTCAAGTCCATTCAAAGCTCAATTGATTGGAAGTGTCGGTGTAGCGGTTATAATCGGTAAACCGCGAATAATCAAACGTTTTTGGACGTTTGGTGACCGATTTCGGTTACAGTTAGCGTATTCAGGTCGCTTCCTGATTGACCATAAAATTTATTTGTTTCCTAGAGTTGACAGAAAACAACAAGTGGCGGAGTGGTTATGTGTGTGTGTGACAAGTCTTTAGGCTTAAACCCGGCTGACCCGGGTTCGAGTCCCGGCAGCCTCATTTTCTTTTTAATTATTTTATTTTTACTTTTTATCAATTATAACTTGTATAGTTTAGTTTGTTTATTAATTATGCATCATTAAAAATTAAAATGGACATAAATACGCAACGAGACATTTATAACTTGATATTCGATTACAAACGGAGCGGGTTTGGAAAACCCGTTTTTGACAAATGTTACAAAAGATTTTAAACAAAGATTCCAAGTAAACATAAGTTATAGTCAAGCTTGGCGTGGAAAAAGTCACGCGCTAGAGATTCTACAAGGAACAAGCACTGATTCCTTTGCTGAACTACCGTTTTACTACTACAATTTAGAGCGGGCAAACCCCGGTACTGTCACTCACATCAAGACTGACGAAGAGAATCGGTTTGAGATGGTCTTTGTTGCCATCGGTGCTGATGTAAGTTATGCGTTTTACCTTTTATTTAGTTATCTGAAATTAAAACGCGGTTGACCTCTTACGAATTTTTACTTTCAGATTCGTGCCTTTATGTGTAATCTCAGGCCGGTGGTTATCATCGATGCAGCATACCTAAAAGGTGAATTTAAAGGTACGCTATTTTTAGCAGTTGGCATGGATGGAAACAACCATATTTTACCAGTTTCCTATGGAATAGGAAAATCAGAGGATGGAGAATCCTGGACATGGTTTCTTTCTAAGCTTAGAGAGTGTGTTGGTGAAATACCCGATATGGCGATAATATCGGATAGGGCGAATTCTATACACTTAGCTGTTAGTAACGTCTTTCCACGTGCTTATCACGGGTTATGTTGTCGTCATTTAATAATGAACTTACGTTTACCATCGAATAAAAAAAAGAATACGAGAGTCTGTGGTGGAAGACATGCAAATCTTACCGGATGTCTGATTTTAATGAGTCATTCAATGCTCTTTGTCTTGTCATTCCCAGGGTACGTCAAATTCTAACAAGTATTGGTCCGGTAGATGGGCAAGAGCACATTGCCCCGGTAATCGATATCATTATATGAGATCTAACAGCGCGGAGTCCATTAACGCTCTTTCTAGACACCAGCGCAAAATGCCGATAACACAAGTTATAGAATTCTTTCGTCAGTCCGTACAACAATGGTTTTATGAACGCCGGTTGCAGGGTATACACCTACTTACACAGTGGGCTCAAAAGAAAATTTAAAAAAAAATTCAAGCGTCTAGAACGTGGACGGTTGCTAGTGTTGGTTTAAACACTTATGATGTTCAAGACGGGGGCAAGGGCGGTTTTGTTGATTTATATAATCGAACATGTAGCTGCCAAGTTTGGCAAGTTTCTGGCCTACCATGTGGGCATGTGATTGCGGTTTTAAAATTTCTAGATGAAACCGATTGCAGTCAGTATTCCTTCCCGTGTTACTCAAACGAAATCTATAAAAGAACTTTTGAAGAAGCGATTAATCCTCTTCCTCATAAGTCTGAATGGGAGACTCTAGAAGATCTTATAAATCTTCAACCGCCGCATATTACAAAGCGTCAGGCGGGTCATCCTCGAGATAACAACCGGATCTTATCCCTCGGGAAGAACCCACTCTTCCGTATTGTTCCCGGTGTAAATTATACGGTCATCATCGTGATTTGTGTTCACTGCTGATGCCGTCACAAATTGGTACTAGCAAACGACTGGGGAAAGGGAAAGATAAAGAAAGTTGCGGCGATCATGACCAGTTTACACAATTTCCGTCCTATAACCTGGGAGACTTTTAACAGTATCTATTTTTTTAGTATTGGGAGTAATAAAATTACGCAGAAAATATTTCATTACAATTTTTTATTGTTTGATTTTATGTGTATACACAAAGCATAAAAAATTAACTGGTGTGAAGCGACCGGCATAGAGTTCATTTGCCATGTACCGTCTGTATCTAAAACAAGCATCCTGAAGGTTTCCTTCCTTCCATGTTAACGAGCGTTTGCGAACAAGGTTTTCCATTAGCATCATATGATGACTCCTGAATTTCGGCCAATACGATCTCTTTGATCAGGCCAGACGACATCCCCTACTATTCCCATGGCATCCGTCTCGTCTACTTCAGCGTGTTGCCAATACCCGGTACGGCCCAGAAACCACAAGAATAGAGACTCAAACGCCATCACAGTTTGATGAATTCTTCTGTGCACGCAAAATGAATCTCCACAGTTATTCATGTCACAAGTATTTGTAAATAAACAGTTATCTCTAGTGACTTTAAATTTATATTTAGAAGTAACCATTGTTGTTCCTTTTCCGCTATAGGAATGTAAGCCTGTGTCAAAAAAAGAAAAGTATATAACATCCGGTTAAAATTATTATGTTAAAGATCAGTCCAAAATAAACATGTTTAAGATCTTATTACATACAGAACCCCCACAATATAAAATAAATAAAAAATGAATGTACTGTATCTGTTTCCCAAAATGGAGGGTATGTAGTTGAAGACCCATCTGCGTATGTGTTTGCCACACTATCTTGTTCATTTAACATGTTGACAAAATTGGGTGGTAGAGCCGTCCAACGAAAATCCTTTGGAGTCGTCGTCCTTGCGCGTCTTTCAACCTCTCGTTGATACATGAGTTTGTTACACCATGCTTTCACGTGCTATAAAAGAATGGTAAAGATTTTTTTTTTTAAATAATAGCCTAATTATTAAAGGAAATGATTTGTTATTAAGGTACCGTTTCTTGAACATGGCCATCTCCACTAAATCCAAGTAGTCCAACCCAACCAGTCTTTCCCGAGTGGTGTTATCCCCATGTATGAGGAAAAGCAACTTGGACTATCGCCGGCGTAATAAAGTCAAGAACATTTGACGACCAACTCCGGTTTGACATTGTGGATCTATCTGAGTAACATGTGTTTCCATAATGGTAGCGCACACATATATACACACAAAGAGTACACATGTATCTATAACATAATACAAATAAAATATATAAATAACCATTCTATACATAATAAGATTTTTACAACATTTTCTGCATTTTTACAATTATCTTCCAAATAAAACTTCGTCATCTTCGACGTTGTCTTCTATATCCTCGGGTAGTACCGAGTCAAAAAAAAGTATAGCTAGTTTACGTCTCATTTTGTATGCAGTTAACGCAGTATCTTCACCATCGTTCAACTGTTGTTTATTTATCAACTTTTGTAGATATATGCAAACCCAAACTCCACAGTCTCCCAAAACTCCGGACTTTTGAGGAGCATCGCTTGCATAAATAATGCGGAAGGGAAAATGTAACGGTAACGGGTTGTCGGCATGATAACCACTAATCCGTAGCCGGTGGTCAAAAAACAAATTTATATGACAGACCACCTCCGTTCTTCCCTTTTCCAAAGTTTTTAAACCTAATAAACTATAATCACCGAAAAATAAGAAGAGTTAGCAGCATAAATATTAAAGTATTAATTTATTAAATCGGGAAAAATACCTATCGTATATCGTAAGTGTGTAATTTATTAAGATTGAAAACTCCTAAAAACCAATGTACGCCTGGTATGTACAACGGTATGTACACCTACATAATAAGTAAGTTAGTGGTTCGTTAATAAATTACAAAAATAAATATGTAACAACTAACTAATTGGAATGCTCGGTAATACCTCGTCAACTGTACTTATTGGTGGAAAGGGGTCCACCGCCCCGGTGAAATAACCCTTGAACGTGTGGTCGTGCCCACCCGAGTTAAAAAGATTTATCTGAAAATAAGACGGTAAAATACTCCAACGTTCTCTTGCATCTCTTGAGTGATACAAGTGGATCATCCACCCAACTATATGTTGTAAAAAAAGTAAATTTAGTGTGAAAAAAATACATATTTTTTTACTTTGTTGATAGTGAAGGCTTACATCATCGCTTAACCAGCCACTACCGTCCTTGCCCAACAATGACGCCCAGAAATCAGGACCAGCACACCTACCCGCTAATAGTGAAAGATATTTATTGCCACTACTTGGACCACTGCTCGATTAATGAAATTTGTCTACCCTCATTATTTGACTGTCTTGTTTGTTTTGGTTTTAACCTTTTATAAGCTACGAATGGGGATAGCAAAGCTGCAGAGGGCTTCACAAATCTTTCCGATCGTCTCATTTTTATAATATCAGGATCCTCATTCTACAAAAATGCTTATGCGTAAGAGTTGACATTTCGTACTCGTAAAATAATAACTAACTGTTATGCTAAAACATGTAAAAACGTACAGATCCATCGGTTATAATCGGGTCATGGAGACATGGTAGACATTGTCGTAGTTGACAAAAGAATCAGCAACAGCCTACATGAAATGTTAAACGGTCATTATTATAGATTGTTTTTTAATTTATAAAAAAATAATTGCCAAATTTAAACATTACATTATCACTCTCCCTTTGTGATGTTCGCGCGTTGGCTGGTGTACCGACAGGGGCCGCACGATGCGTATGCAACACCTCTGACAAGATCATGTGAGTCAGTTTCTGGTTGTTCTCGTCCAGCAGTGATTTCAACCGGTCATAATCAACTCCACACATGGACGGACCGGTAGCAAAATTCTGTTGCGGTATTTCCTGTCGGGCCGGTGAAGGCTTAAAACCTTGATTTGTGGCATCGTCACCAAACAAATTGTTCATAAGTGACTGCATTTGTTGTGGGTCAACACCGGTAGGGGACTGCATAGGCGGTGGCATTGGACCGGGAATTCTGTACGTGTTTGTTGTTCGTCGACAACCGGTATTTCACTCGGCATTGCATTAGCATACATCTGTCGTTCAGCATCTAAATAATCTGAACTAGATGTATACCATGGGCACATAGCTTCATTATTCGTGGCCAGTATTATCGAAAGCGGCATGTATTCACGTTTCTGCGATTTTAAAGGCAATAAATTTTTAAAAATAATAAAAATAACACACATTCATATTTTTAATTTAATATAACTATTTTACCTTTGCCGCCTTTTAAGCATACGGTCCACAGTAACCTTCATGAACTTACGTCCTTCCCTCCATCCTAAAAATCTGGGAATTGTCTCAGATTCAAACCATTCGTTTGAACCCTTGAATTCTGGGAACACGTCCAAAATCCACATCTGTAAGACGGATGTTTTAAAAATTTTATCTAAAAATTTAGGAATGTATAATAAGGGGAAGGGATCACGCGTACCTTGAAGGGCCATACGAATCCCGATAACGAAAAACCGATTATGTCGTCTTTTTGACGTATGTGCAAATTATAAATAGCATTATATGTACTATCTCAAAAATAATTACCCCATGGATATTGTCTAAAAGCTTCCAGATCATCCACAAGGTGTAAAAGAAAATTATCCAAAATATTGGTTTTTTGCAATCCCAAAAACCCTTGACCTATAAGCATTAGGAGACATATTCTTGTGCCGTCTTCATCATTATATGTCGTTACGTTATTAAATAAATCAATAATTTTTAAAAAACTAACTCGAGATCGGCCTGGAAAAAAATCTATTTTCAAAAGAATTTTGGTAATCTACAGGTGCCAAGAACTGTGGCCAAACCGTAACCCGGTTATTAAACAAAATTGTTTAGGTGTACACCTAAATATTTCACCTCCTAATAAATATGAAATACCAAGACGAGGATTATTATTAGGTAACTGAAGTTGTGCAACCCTGATTAAAACAAGACTATCACATAACGTGGACCTATTATCTAAATAGGGTCCAAAGCACGTTTGCCTTATGGCAGTCTCAATTCACGGAGTCATTATCTGCTTCAAGTATTTTAAAACCAGCCACTTTTGTCTTACTTTAATCGTTGGCATCTAAACAATACAAAAACAAGTGCGTTTAAGAAATAAAGTTTATAAAGTTTTTAAAAAAACTATGAACAACACTACTTATTACCGGAAAAAGAGATGGGTCGGTTGAACAATCTTGCATCACATGCTCGTTTTGCATGTTCACGTGTGGGTTGAAGTTTTCGAACTTTCAAGTGGTCCCCGAACGTGATTTGTGGTCCCAAACAGCTATCCTTTTCTTTGGACCTTGAACGGGCTTATGTTTTCAAAGCTCTAATAAAACCAAACAATGAAGTTGAGATGCACATGGAGGTGCAACCGGCTTAACCACGCGTCCAGATGGGGTAACCGCTGAAACATGTAAGATGAAACGGCTTTGGGCGCTGAAACATGTTATTGAAACGGCTTAAAACATGTGTTTAAACGGCTCAAAAATACTGAAATGGCTCAAAAGTCTAAAAAGTCTGAAACGTCAGTTGTCACGGCTCGTTAAGCTGTGTTAGTCTGAAACGACACTGGTTGATGTCCGCCTAAAACGGCTCTGGACGACGTCTGAAACGGCTTAAAAAGTCTAACACGGCTCAAAATTACTGAAACGGCTCAAAAAGTCTGAAACGTCAGTTGTCACGGCTCGTTAAGTCGTGTCAGTCTGAAACGGCTCTGGTTGATGTCCGCCTAAAACAGCTCTGGACGAAGTCTGAAACGGCTTAAAAAGTCTAAAACGGCTCAAAATTACTAAAACGGCTCAAAAAATCTGAAACAACTCTGGTTGATGTCAGCCTGAAACGACTCTGGTTAATAAAAAATATTATTAAATAAAATAAAATAAAACAAAAATTTGAAAACCTTGTCAGACTGACAAGGGGAGGGTATGACCGGTTTAAGCATGTTATTGGCAGCGTGTGATGGGATTCGAACTTGTGACCTCTCGTTTGCGTGTACGCAGCTCTTCCAACTGAGCTGCGTGTCTATCCCGTTAGATGCTGGATTTTTATTATACATATACACTCATTAGGTGAATCCGGATTTAACTAAAAAACGGTTTCCAAGGGGAGGGTCTGACCGGGTTAAGCATGTTAATGACAGCGTGTGATGGGATTCGAACTCGTGACATCTCCTTTGCGTGCACGCAACTCTTCCAACTGAGCTACGTGTCTAACCCATTAGATGCTGGATTTTTATTATACATATACACTCATTAAGTGAATCCTGATTTAATTAAAAACGGTTTCCAAGGGGAGTGTCTGACCGGTTTAAGCATGTTATTGGCAGCGTGTGATGGGATTCGAACTCGTGACCTCTCCTTTGCGTGCACGCAGCTCTTCCAACTGAGCTACGTGTCTAACCCGTTAGATGCTGGATTTTTATTATACATATACACTCATTAAGTAAATCAGGACGCTGTCAGTCTGAAACGTCTCGGCTTTGACTGAAACGGCTCGGATTTAATTTTTGTCCTTTTTTCCTACTTAAATACGGAGAGATACAGGTCGCTTGTAAATTTGTTCATCTAAATTCAAAAATCTTAGAAGAAAAGAAACGCAGAATGTCTGACAAAACTAACAGTGGCGTATGCTCATCTCAACCAATTAACAAAGCATCATCGTGGATACTAAAGAAATGGAGAGCACCTAAACAGACGGATGAGGGTTCGTCGTCTGAAGCCTCGCGACCCTAGGAGTCAGAAAAAATAAACTTTTTTAACAATAGGCAAAGTTCACACCAGAACAGAGAAGGTAGATGGGCGATTCCAGACGACGAAACTGAAAATTGGTCAAAAGATGTTGTCACGTTTTACAATAATGGGGACTCCCCATTCTGTTATTCGGCAGTTTTCACAGGCCTAGTAGAGCTGGACCAAAAATTTTGGGGAACCCTGTTAGGTGTTCGTTGTAACGGCTACCTAACATCAACGGTTAGTTTCTTAAACGTTTTACCAAACATATTATTTATTTTTTTAATATTAAAATAATATATTATAAACAACATATTGAAGGATGGGTTGGCAGACTAATGGCTTGGAGAAGTAGAAAACTACAAAAGGATCCCACATTAAATTTGCGGTGGACAATTCTTCCACCACAATTCTATGACACGCTACTTGACTCCGTACCTAAGAACGTTGTTGGTTATGTAAATGGTAAAGTAAACCCATATCCTTCCATTTTCGACATAGATTTCGTGTTTTTTCCGCTGCCGCTTGAAAATAACTTATGGCTTTTGGCACGCTTTGAGTTGGAGTCTCAGATTTTAATTTTTTATCCCTTTGAAAACGTTTGTGAGGGGAACAAATTTAGATCTGTTATTCTACCAAGGTTGACAAAGGCCAAAGTGTATTTAGTAGCTTTGTTGGTGCATTTGTGGTACTGGAAAAAGACGGGGAAACCGGAAAAAACCATAACCCGTGAGCTTAATGACGACTATGTGATTTCAAACCAGTCAATCGCCAGTAATGAGGTTGTCTATCTTTGCATACTTATGGAGCATCTCGTTACGGACAAACCAATTAACATTACTGGAGACATTTGACAAATTTGTTTTTCATATAGACGATTCATGGCTGATAAACTGTATTTTTGGCGTTATTTGCCACGACCTAATGTTAAATAATTATATTATCAAACTGTTACAAGTTTGCGTATGACTTAAACTTTTATTATTATTTGTTTATTGACGTGAATGTTTGAGTATTAATATAATTAGTCTATTTTTAAATGAAAGAATAAAAATATTACGTACAATTTATAAGAGGGTAAAACCGTGTTAAATTATATTATTATTGAATACAAAAAAATAAAATACAACTAAAAATACAAACATTAAACATTAAACATTTAAACTAGAATACACCAAATAACTTGATGTGTTGCCGCTTCAATGATTATGCAGCTTCAATTTGATGTGTTACAATTCTCATCAGCTGCCACACTAATAAGAGCTCCGGATCAGATTCCGACTTTATGTAAAATTTTGTTTAAAAACATCATCTTCCGGACACCGTTGATTTTAAAGCTAAGAAAACGTCGTTATGATAGCCGCCTCTGCATTACACTTGAACATAATATCACTCTGGCCCAACTTACATGCATGGATATACGGGATGAATTTGGAACACATTTTGCTATGTTATCGTGTTTGAGATAGAATTGAAACACATAAATATTTATAGGGATGGAAAAGGCTTCAAACGACAAATTATAAGAAGGAAACGGCTTGAACTCGTTGTGGAAACAACTTTAGCAGCTTTATTATTATTGAATGCAAAAAAATAAAATAATAAAAAAATGGTTTTCATTTTTTTTAAACTCAACAAACCGGCGATATATAAAAGATTTTTATTAAATTTATACTCTTACACAATGTGAATATATGTGAGTATTAAAAGAAGGGGTTGGTATAATTTATTTATGAAATTGGTTGATAAAAAATATTATTAAATAAAATAAAATAATAAAAAAAAATTAAAAACCTTGTCAGACTGAAAGGGGAGGGGTCTGACCGGTTTAAGCATGTTATTGGCAGTGTGTGATGGGATTCGAACTCGTGACCTCTCTTTTGCATGCACACAGCTCTTCCAACTAAGCTACGTGTCTAACCCGTTAGATGCTAGATTTTTATTATACATATACACTCATTAAGTGAATCCTGATTTAATTAAAAAACGGTTTTCATTTTTTAAACTCAACAAACCGGCGATATATAAATGATGTGTTATTAAATTTATACTCTTACAGAATCTCAATATATGTGAGTATTAAAAAAAGGGGTTGGTATAATTTATTTATGAAATTGGTTGAAAAAATAATATATTAAATAAAATAAAATAATAAAAAAATTAAAAACCTTGTCAGACTGACAAGGGGAGGGGTCTGACCGGCGTGCATCCAGGGACTCGAACCCGCGACAGAATATATGTGACTATAAAATGGGGGTTATGAAATCGTCTTTATTAAATAGATTTATAACACAAAAACATAAACACATATTTATATTAATATAAACAAAATTACATAAAAACTAAAACAAACAGAAAAAAAAACTACGTATCTAAAAAAAGTCTAATGGTGTCCCACTCCGTCACGTGTGTGAAATCACGCCCATATTCGTGGCGGTAGTTGATGAGGGCGACTTCCTTAACGTCATCCTCGCCAAGGTCCCCCCCCCCCTAGTAGCTCCACGACGTGGTAGATACGCTCGAACCTTACACATTCCAAGCGAATCACCCGAAATCTAGAAGACTGGGCATCCACGGTTCTGTTGTTGTCAACACCACGAAGCTGCGAGTAGTAACGCTGAACTCGAACCCACAGGCCACGCTGACCTCGACGACGTGATTCACACACTGCTTCGAAATATGCCTCACATAAGGCAATGTCTTCAACCTCGGTCCATGGAATAGAATTGGAAGCCATTGATCAAAGATTGCAAACGTGGGGTCTGTGCAACGGCGGGCAGTAAAAACGGCGTGGGTTTAGTGTGCGTTTAGGTTAACTGCATGGAATGCTTATGCTTACTTACAGTGGGGTGAACTAGTGGGGTGGGGGTGAATGATTTATAAGAGGTAAAAAGCCGGTGTTAAATTATATTAGATTTTTGCATGTAAAATTGATACATCCACTAAAGTTTAATATTATTGAATACAAAAAAATAGAATACAACAAAAATACAATGATTCAACATTTAAACTAGAATATACCAAGTAACTTTTTATACAAAAACTATTCGGAACAATCGACGATTCTGCATCAAACACATAACAATGATAAAGGTGCGTCTTAAACTGGTAACTTCCATCTACTGAGTGTAGATGTAGCAATTCGGAACAATTCGTTGATTCTGCAGCTTCGGTGATGTTTGGTCAGATCTAGCTAACACTTTGATGTGTTGCTATTCTCATCAACCACCCTAAAGCATTAGAGTCATCGAAGGTTTCGGCAGTGGAGCTGCCTATCGTAATAATGATAAAAACATCATCTTCACCGGTTCAAATCGGACACCGTTGATTTTAAAGCTAATAAAAACGTCGTTATGATAGCCACCTCTGCATCACACTTGAACATAATATCACTCTGGCCCAGCTTACATGCATGGATATACGGGATGAATTTGGAACACATTTTGCTTTGTTTTCGTGTTTGAGATAGAATTGAAACACAGACCACTTAAATATTTATACTAGGTTAGATGGAACGGAAACGGCTTGAACAGTGTATGGAACCGGCTATAAGACACGTCAACAGGTCACGGTACGGAAACGGCTCTAAGCCGCCTAAAAAATGGTTCTAAGCCGCGTCAACAATACCGGAAACGGCTCTAAGCCACCTAAACATGCTTTATAAGCCGCGTTAACAGGTGAAACAGCTCTAAGCCGCCTCATAAGGGTTCTAAGCCGCGTCAATAGCTGAAACGACTCAAAGCCGCCTAAACATTCGTTCTAAGCCGCGTCAACAGGTAACCGTACGGAAACGGCTCTAAGCCGCCTAGATAAAGGCTTTAAGCCGCGTCAACATGTAAGGTAACAGCTTTGAGCCGCGTCAATTAAAAAATGGTTTTCATTTTTTTTAAACTTAACAAACCGGCGATATACAAACGATTTTTATTAAATTTATACTCTTACATGTGAGTATTAAAACAAAATAAAATAACATTAAAAATCTTGTCAGACTGACAAGGGGAGGGGACTGACCGGTTTAAGCATGCTATTGGCAGCGTGTGATGCGATTCGAACTCATGACCTCTAGTTTGCGTGCACGCAGCTCTTCCAACTGGGCTACGTGTCTAACCCGTTAGATGCTGGATTTTCATTATACATATACACTCATTAAGTGAATCCTGATTTAATTAGAAAACGGTTTTCATTTTTTTTTAAAATTAATAAACCGGTGATATACAAACGATTTTTATTAAATTTATACTCTTACATGTGAGTGTTCAAACAAAATAAAATAACAAAAAAATTTAAAAACCTTGTCAGACTAACAAGGGGAGGGGACTGACCGGTTTAAGCATGTTATTGGCAGCGTGTGATGGGATTCGAACTCGTGACCTCTAGTTTGCGTGCACGCAGCTCTTCCAACTGAGCTACGTGTCTAACCCGTTAGATGCTGGATTTTCATTATACATATACACTCATTAAATGAATCCTGATTTAATTAAAAAAAGGTTTTCATTTTTTTAAACTTAACAAACCGGCGATATACAAATGATTTTTATTAAATTTATACTCTTACATATGAGTATTAAAACAAAATAAAATAACAAAAAAATTTAAAAACCTTGTTAGACTGATAAGGGGAGGGGACTGATCGGTTTAAGCATGTTATTGGCAGCGTGTGATGGGATTCGAACTTGTGACCTCTAGTTTGCGTGCACGCAGCTCTTCCAACTGAGCTACGTGTCTAACCCGTTAGATGCTGGATTTTCATTATACATATACACTCATTAAGTGAATCTTGATTTAATTAAAAAACGGTTTTCATTTTTTTTAACTTAACAAACCGGCGATATACAAACGATTTTTATTAAATTTATTCTCTTACATGTGAGTATTAAAATAAAGTAAAATAACAAAAAAAAATTTAAAAACCTTGTCAGACTGACAAGGGGAGGGACTGACCGGTTTAAGGATGTTATTGGCACCGTGTGATGGGATTCGAACTCGTGACCTCTAGTTTGCGTGCACGCAGCTCTTCCAACTGAGCTACTGATATACGTTAAAATATACATAATTTAGTTCCCCATTTTGCCCCTGTTTTGTGCATTTTTAGCTAAAATATCGTCGTATAGATACTTAATCGTTCCATTTTATATTTTCAGGTTCTAAACGACGTACCACAGATAAAGTTGGAGAAAAAGTGGGATTAACGAGCAATCCGGACAAATTCTGTAGATTCTGCTGAAGTTACAGATGCCGCACGGCCGTGCAAGTCATCACGGCCGTGCGAGACTGCGATCTCGGAAGCACTGACCATGCGAGAGGCAGTGCGACTCATTTCTCGGCACGCACGGCCGTACGACCCATTGGCACGGCCGTGCGCGACTTGATTGCCGACCACATGAGAACTGAAGCTTTGGCATGGCCGTGCAAATCATTGGCACGGCCGTGCACATCTGAAGATTTTGCCGCTCAAACATCCACTTGTCTGCCCATTCCCTACAGTGACGTAATGTTGATGCGCACGGCCGTGCGGATATGAAAATTGTCTATAGAACAGAGCATTCGCGACTGATCAAAACATTGGGTATTTTTCCAAGTTTCTGGGCAATTTCTGAGGTGCGGGAGCTGCCGGATCAGGATGGTTTCAAGCCTCAAGGTTGCAAGAAGCTTATCATTCATCCAATCCATCAAATCCTTGCTTGTTTATGGTTTGATTTCTTGTTCTTAATGTAAATTCTGATCACATTTGCAAGCATTGAGATGATGTTTATGTAATATTGTTATGAATACTATGAAAAACACTTGTTTTATGATCAATATTTAGTTTGTTATCAAGTTAAAATGAAGCTCAGTCAACTGCTCATGTTTGAATCTTGATGATCGTATGGCAATCTTGTTTCATTGATGTTGGATTCTTGATTATGATTGTTTATCTTGGATGATTAGTAAATGGTTAGTTAGGATAAGTTGAATAAACCCATAATTAATCATTTATTAGTGAACTGTTAACTTGATTAATATGTTTACACCATGAAACTAGAAATGGGTATTGGTTTAATAAAAGATAATCTGATTTTGATCAAGAATGCTTTCTTACACGGAAGGGCTCTAACGGGTTAGATGGTGTTGTTGCGGGTTCTTAATATATTTCATAATCTTTGTTGAGTATTTGTGGCCAAAATAACCAACTTGGTAGATTTATATTTAAGACTTGCAAAATGAATGAGTTTGTGATATGATCTACGTTATGCTTGCCTCAGTGGTTATGTTGTGTTTATCGGTATTGCTTTCCTTGATAAAGTGAGGTTAGAAAACTCTTAACGGATGACTAACTTATTTTTAAAGATTCACATGAAAATATATCAATAGCTCGCTAAAGAATAATTTTAGGTGGTTAAAGTGTGTTTATCGCGTTAACTTTCCGAATGATTATCATATTAGGATTCTCGAAAGGGATACTAGTTGTCTTTATATGGAAAATTGATCAAGTGCCTTTGTGACATTTTTGATAACATGCTTATTTTGCTTATAAAACAAGACAAAAGAAAAAGAAATTGTATTTTGGTATTTAAAGTCTTTTATGTCTTAAAAATATATTTTTAGATGATTTTAGAAAAAAACTATTTCACATATCCTTTTTACCGGTAAATAAATGACGATGGTTTAGTACACAAGCACCTGCCCGCGTCCTTGGATCGACATCTGGTTCTTACCCATACTTTACTACATATACGACAGGGTACACTTGTCCTTTTGTGTGTGTTTTAATTTAAGGTAAATCATTTTTATAAATATTAAAACCGAGTTCGTGTGTAAAATTCATTGTAAAAATTGTTATATATACGCATACGTCAGCTACGTGTCTAACCCGTTAGATGCTGGATTTTCATTAGACATATATACTCATTAAGTGAATCCTGATTTAATTAAAAGACGGTTTTCATTTTTTTAAACTTAGCAAACCGGCGATAAAAAACGATTTTTATTAAATTTATACTCTTACATGTGAGTATTAAAACAAAATAAAATAACAAAAAAATTTAAAAACCTTGTCAGACTGACAAGGGGAGGGGACTTACCGGTTTAAGCATGTTATTGGCAGCGTGTGATGGGATTCGAACTCGTGACCTCTAGTTGCGTGCACGCAGCTCTTCCAACTGAGCTACGTGTCTAACCCGTTAGATGCTGGATTTTCATTATACATATATACTCATTAAGTGAATCTTGATTTAATTAAAAACGGTTTTCATTTTTTAAACTTAACATACCGGCGATATACAAACGATTTTTATTAAATTTATACTCTTAAATGTGAGTATTAAAACAAAATAAAATAACAAAAAAATTTAAAAACTTGTCAGACTGACAAGGGGAGGGGACTGACCGGTTTAAGCATGTTATTGGCAGCGTGTGATGGGATTCGAACTCGTGACCTCTAGTTTGCGTGCACGCAGCTCTTCCAACTGAGCTACGTGTCTAACCCGTTAGATGCTGGATTTTCATTATACATATACACTCATTATGTGAATCCTGATTTAATTAAAAAACGGTTTTTATTTTTTTTTTAAACTCAACAAACCGTACGGAAACGGCTCTAAGCCGCCTAGATAAAGCTTTAAGCCGCGTCAACCTGTAAGGAAACGGCTCTGAGCCGCCTAAACCCACCTCGGCTCGTTGGTAGCTACCCGGCTTCGATGTCAGCTCCACTTGAAACGGCTCGGCTGAGACGTTTCCTTAACTGACACGGCTCGAAGCCGTTTCAGGGTTGTCGGACACGTCTCAATTTGCCATTGGTTATTGGTGAAGACTGGTGTTGAGCCGCTCTGTTTTCCCGGAAACGATTTTAAGCAGTGTCAGTGGGCCATTTTCACAAAAATAGTGTGAAAAGAGGCTATTTTCGTGATTTTCCCAATATTATTTCTTATCAAATTTCAAAATAATATTTTAAAGAGTATTATCGAGCAAACTTGATGTGACCATTTTAAATGTCTTAAAATTGTACTTGTTTGCCATAAAACTATCCTCACTTTTTTCACATGTTATATTTATCTAACATCCTCATTCTATCCGAACAAATAAAATACTTTTTGTCTTTACTTTTTTTTTATAAACAGTCTTTTGTTATTCCAAATAAAGTATTTAAATAAGATCTCATAAAAGTGTAATATCATCTTTATTGAGAATCTCTCACATTAATATTTTATATTTGACCTTTATTATTGTTTATCATTATAACTTTATCAAACTTTTATTGATTTACGTTACGCAGGTCATTTGTTTTATTTACTGTTATTGAGTGGTTGTTTTTTTTATTATTCATCAATTTGTATTTCCTCTAACTAAAATTACATATATTTCCTTTTTTAACTAATAAAATTGCATATATTCTCTTCCTTAACTAATAAAATTGCAAATTTATCCATTTTAATTTATTTCATTATAAAAAGTTATATAATCACTTTTTTACCCTTATTTTTACCGAAACTTAAAAAAGTTATATATTTACTCATTTTGCTAGTTTTGCGGTTTTTTTACAATTCTTTCTGTTTTTATTTCTTTTATGTTTTGCTAGTTAGTTTTCTTTTGTTGTTTTTTATAATCTAAACACTAAAATAAACCGCTAAAGTATGTAAATTCATATTTTTTCATAGAATATACACAAATTCTGAATAAGTAGGAGCTTAATCAGAGGACTACATACCAAAAAAAAGAATGTAACTTGCTTTAAACGTATTTAATGTATATAATTATAAATCAGCTGAAGACAATTCTAGTTAGTTTTTTTACTAACTTATTTGTTTTGTGTTTTTTCTTTTAATCATTAAACGTATTCTAATGTATATATTTATAAATTAGCTGAAAATCACAAACACCCTTAGATATATCTTAGCAAAACAAATAACTTAGTAAAAAGGCTAAAAAACAACAACAAAAAAACTAACTAGCAAACGTAAAAAATAAAAACAAAAATTATTATTCGAAAAAGCTAAAAAAACTAGTAAAAATAAATAATGATTTTTTTAAAGTTTAAGTAAAAAATAAGGGTAAAAAAATTATTTTATAACTTGTTTCTAATTAAATAAATCAAAATGGGTACATTTGCAATTTTATTAAGGGGATATATGCAATTTAATTTTAAGTTGGGTAAATACGCAATCAAGAAGTTTTTTAAGGGGAAATAAGTAATTCTCCCATTTATAACTTTAAGATTTTTAAAATTTGACACATGTGAATTCGTTTTTTCAGGTATAAGGTGGGATTTTTTATTTTATTTTGGATGTTGCGGTTTAGTCAGTAGTTGAAATGAATGTCGAAGGACATGACCAGTGGTGGTTCTGGCGGAACCAGACCATCTTAGTCAGGGGGTCATTATAAGATATATTTTCTACAAGTTACAACCATGGAGTCTAACTCATATTATTCTTAAAAAGAAACTCATATTTTATATTCAAATTTTGGTGACCAGAAGTCAATGGAAGATACGTATGTGGATCATATATAATGGATGATAGTAAGACTTTATAAAATTATGTGAAACTTATTCATGCAAACAACTATCATTCGTGTATGAATCTACTTCAAAGCTATGTTAAGTAAGATAAACATATAGACACATAAAAACTTATTAACACGCGACTCATACTCGTGTAACTTATGACTCTGTACTATTATGAGACGTAAAGAGAGTAAAACTCATAGCATAGGTCACTACTATATGTTTTTACATGAGCTTATATGTATAACATAAAAAATATGACTATTTTCGTGATATTGTAAAAACAAATATGGGAAACCATGCATAATATATTTTTTTGCCATGTAAGCAAGTCACGGGTGTTAATAGATGAAAACAAAACATATAGTAGGTACATTCATAAAAAGTCAATAAATGTTGAGGAAAAAGAGGGTTTTCTAATATAAAAGCCTACCAACTTATGACATGTATAGTAATATTGACATCAACACTAAATAATTAATTGAAAGCAACAACCAAATTCAATCCTAGACCTAACCGAGGCGATGCCGTGGGTTATATATTAATCTAAATATAATTTTATTTGATCACATAACCAATCACATACTAAAGTGACCTATTGATATAATTACACCATGTGTAATGCTTTGGTATTCTAAAACGTGAGTTTCAAAAGCTTTTCTTCATACAATAATATATCAACCAAAAGATTCATTTCATACTGAAAAGTATATCAACTAATGTTGATAATGTCATACGAATGGATGCTAGAGTACCCATTAGATCACATGGTGTTGGACATTTATGTTTTGTTACAGAAGAAAATGATGAGGTGTCATTTAGGTATCGTTTGGAACGCTATTTCGAGTGTTGTGGTATCATATATTTTTCGGGAATAGAGGTGGGTGGAAAAGCATTCAAATTCAATCCTTTATTTTCATTTCTATAATTATACTAAATGTACTATTTTTATTTTCCTCTTTTTAATTAAATAATACTTTTTTATAATTTTATCATTACGTCTTCTCTCCTCCACTGACAACCACTTTCAAAAATATTAAAAATTTTAATACATTTAGGGTGAATAGCGTCCGATATATTTACAGATAAACAATAGCATTTTCTCTCTCCTCCATTTACAAACGCTCAAATCTCACAAATAAAGAGAGGATCCATTGTGAATGCTCTAAGACCATATGTAGTGGTAACATCACATAACTCCCGTTATGGGGAGTGGGGAAGGTATGTGACAAAAGGCAAAAAAGTGAAATGTGGAGTTTTAGGGGAGTTATATAATATGTGTAGTGAAGGATTATGTAGATATGAGGTTATATGTGTATGTGTGTATATATATATGTGTGTGTGTGTGTGTGAGAGAGATAGAGAAGGCAAATGTGTTCACCCCTTTATGTATTTCGTGAGGGATTTGGGTTCAAGCCATATAACACCCTCGAGGCGGTGTGGGGAGGCGTCACACGACGCTATGGTGGCCTCCGGCGTTACATCACCTCCGACTACAGAGGGTCTAACAACACTACTCTTTAGGCCTCTAAATTCTTAATATATAGACAAAGCTCTAGTTGGAAAAATCCTGTTATGAACGGGTTAGGAATAAGAATAGAGCTCAAAGAAAGTCATATAGCCGAAGGCTAACACAACACAACTACAATGGGCTCGGCTTACTTATGCTCTAATGGACTTGACCCATCATTACAATGGGCTTCACCCTGAGAACATTGTTGTACTCGGTCCAACTCAACTAATAAAGGTTCGGCCTGATCAAATCATAATAATAATAAGATGTGGTTAATTAATTGGTCCGACTAATAATAAGATGGGCTCGGCCTAAATACAATTCTTAAAAACCTGAAAAATAGATTATATACACACGGAAAATATACTCTTAAGGTATTCATGAAGCATATTACAGTTTATCTCAAAAGTTATAAATCAAATCATTTAAAAATAATTAAAAGTATAAGAAGTATATATATCTAAAATCTTACAAACCAGTGGGTTTATATAACTTCTTGAAACAAACATTATTTATTTAAATATTATAAACTAAACAATTAACAACTAAAGTTAAAGTGGAAAAAATATCATAAGTTAAAGTGGAGTAAGATAAATTGTTATTCGTCATAAAACAAATATATAACTCTACAAATTCATTCTTTGATTTTAACCATCTTTTCTTATATACATATCCATGGCATGATTGAAGATGCCATAGAAAGTCATGTGATACCAGGTTATCCTAAGTTCGTGCATATTGAGTATGCATATTTTTATATCTTTTCCTTATTATCATTAATTGTACCATGCTCATATTATATCATGTTCATGATGTTTAATCTTTATCTTATCGTAGATTTGTAATACCTTATTTATCTTCATAGAAACCACTTGGGTGTTCATGGTCGGGAATTCACAATTTTCTTGTTCAAGTCGTGTATCAAACCGTTAGTAACGGTTTGGGTTCATTGAAATGTACATATAATATGAAACGTTTAAAAATATAATATTAAAAGTTCTTATGGCCCGGTTAGGTTTTATAAGTTGGTTTTCAGTATAAACCATAAACTAAACCGTTCGTAATGATTTGAAAATCTTGAAACCGAAGACCGAAATATAAGTAAAAAACCGACCGTAAAACCAAACGTGAATACCCCTACGGCACTTGGGATGATAATGGAAATGATATTGGTAATGCTAATTAGGAAACTGATTACTCATTACGTTGGTTAAAAACTATGCACAAGCCTCTTGTGTCTCTTTATCTCACGTACCACCTCCAACGTTCATATGAATGATCACATCCTTCACCACACACAAACATAGTCTAGAATATCGTGTGTTGTCTCATAATTCTTTATCATGTTACGGGTCCTTGTATCTTATTTATTTCACATGCTCTTTATCTTATTAGGGCTCGTATTTGTGTGTCGAGTCTTACTTGTTTCAAGTCTACTGTTGTTAGCTCGGTTCATGAAGTACAAACATGTCACAGAGAAGGCATAATGGAGCATGCATTTCATTCGACATTCAATGTCACAGAATAAGGCATAACAGACCATAAATTTCATACATATTCATGATATTAAAGTATGTCACCTCGTTAAGTCGTGGCATACAAATTATCTCATATCTGTTGTACGCACGTGAATCCTGAATTTAATATAAAAACTAGTATTTTGCCCGCCGCAAGTTGCGGCGGTGTGCAGCAGGTGGAAACATATAGTAAGACAACACACGATTCGTAAAACGCAATGTGTAAAACACAAGACAACAAAAAAAGTGTAAAACACAAAGGTAGATACGAAGTATAAAACATAATGGCTAAGATATTTCGTAAAACACAATGCAATGACATTTGAAAAAGTAGGAGTAGTAGTCTTAGGGGTTACAATTGCAATTTTTTAAAGTTGAGCAAGTGTAAAAATGGAGTAATAGTGCAAGGGGTAAAAATGCAAAGTCTAAAAAAGGCAAAGTGTAAAGTAGAGGGGTGGCGAAAATGTGTAAAAGTTGAGGGAGTGATGGTAGAAATGTAAAAGTAGAGGGATGGTGGCGTAAAAGCGTAAAAACTGAGGGGTGATTGTGGAAAAGCAAAGTAGATGGATAGTGCTAGAAAAGTTTGAAAGATGAGGGTTTGGTTGTGAAAACTCAAAGTAAAGAGGTGATTGTGACAATGGTTGAAAGGTCGGGTGTCAGTTACGATTTAGGTTGGAAAGAAAAGGGACTATAGATGCAATTCTATAAAATAAAAATCAAGGGACAAAAATGTAATTTGCTCAAAGTATGGGTGAAAAAAGGGAAATTTCCACTAAATATAAGATGTATATAAAAGTACCATATTATATAACATGTATATAAAAGAATCATATCATGAATTTAACACTAGTTAACATCGGACATTTTGACCTATAAATGCTAGTACTTGGTGGTGTGTTTTGAAGCACCCATGCTAGTTATCACGTAACGTTAAAGCCACGCATGCGGGGGGGGGGGGGGGGGGGGGGGGGGGCTTAATGTTAACAAGCATAGCGTGAGTTAACATTGTTTAACTAAAGTTAAAAAAAAAAGAAATTTGATTGGGTAGTACTTGGGTGGTCCCCACAAAAAAAGAAAAAATATTAGGATTGGGGCTTGCCAGGGGAAAGGTGGGGGGAGGGGGGTGATAGCACACTCTTTTAGCGGCAGTCGTGTGGTGTTGGAGGCGTAAGTGGCCGATATGCCATCCCACACCATGCAACCTAATGGTTACATAAAATTATTTGTTTCTCATTATCCAGTGATAAAATAAGAGGATCTTTACAGGGTGCTGCCACTAAGTTTGGAGTATTAGTTGGGACAATCGTCACCAAATTAGGTTAACAACCACCATACTGTGACTTAACTTCTATTTTGATGTCTTTGACTTAACTTCTATTTTGATGTCTTAACTGAGTTTATATATTGTGTTAACAAAGCTTAATGGTAGACAAATTTCCAGTTTTTAGTAGGAATCATACAACAAAACCCTAGATGTACCTTACTATTTATAGAAACTTCTAAGACTTTATAAATATTGGTGAACAACGAGTGACTGTCTAAATATGAAAATTTTATCCAACATTACCTAAAACATTTCAAATTATATCATTAATGCTTGACAAAAACTCAAAAACGACAAATGTTTCCTCAAATAGAAATTTTAGTTGTAGTAACCCACAAAAATCTTTCTATAATAATAAATGATTTTTTTTGACACGTGTCAGTTTCTCATGCTTTCTCATCTTATTTTCCTATTTATCTTTTATATTAGATAATAATAAATTTTAAACAGAAAATTAGATAAAAATAAATGATAATTTTTAACAGAAAATTAGATAAGAATAAATATTGTTTTTCAATAAATAATTTTAAACAAAAATTTAGATAAGAATAAACGTTTGTTTTTTATATAATCATAAAATTTTATCTCGAATATTATGAGTAGATATATATACTTTGGAGTTCGGTGATTGAAATTATGGTAAATTAGGAATCAAAGTTTCTCACATGATATATACTTAATAATTGTAATGTTGTTTTTAGTTTTTCACTAGAACTAAATAATTATTCTAGGTTCGGGGCATATGCTACTATTAAGTTATAAGTCCTTTTAGACGCATCGCTATAATGGTATGGACTCACTATTATAGTCCCACAATTCTTTTAAATGTCAAATCTAGACATCATTGGTTTAATCCATCATTTATCGCACATTGCATCAACATTAAGAAAGAACACAATTTTTAAATATAATAATTCCATACTTATTCAATGCGAATTTATTCTCCATTTTACGGTATTTTATCACAAAAACGGGATTCAACCCCATGTTATACATGTGTTTTTAACATAATAATAAATAAAAGAACAAAGTAAAATGTTGTATTAAGTAAATAGTACATCAAATTTCATTTTTAAAAGGAAAATCTTGACGACTGTATGTGTGAACATATGACATTATATTTTGTTCAACATGTGCCTTTAAAGATATATTTTCTTATTATAAGTATATTAATTATTTATTCAACCCGTATGATACACGGGATTTTAACCTAGTATTACATTATTATATAATACATTTTGCAAGTGTAAGACAAGTTAGTTATATTAGTATACTTAATTAAATAGAAACAATAATAAGAAAAATATTATTATCGTGTGACTAAAAATATTAATTTATTTTATTTAAACCCCTTTTAATTTTATTAAAACAAAAGATAAACCTTCTAATTCAAAAATCAACTTGTTCATCAAGTTTACTGACGTGCGTGAGGGTGGTTATAATTTTTGTTATATTTTAAGCACGTTTTACTCATGGATCAAGCTTAAATTTATAAAATACGATACAATACTACCACTCTACATACGTTAGGGCAAGTGCACCTATTGTGAACGTAGTTTAGTGCTGGTAAGATATCGAGATCATTCAAGGAAATAAGAGCTTTTAATACCGGCTTATCGTTAACGTCTAATCCAACCAAATTTTGGTAAATGTTTTGAAAGTTTTAAAAGATAAAAACTAAATGTAAGAACGTAAAAAGTAAATAAAACGAATAGACAATAAAGAATCAATTGGTTTCGACTCCTCTTTTATATATCCTTTGATGATTTCCGCACTTTGGGCTTTTAAGAGATTATCTTAGTTATAGTAGTAGGCCCTTCTTGTGAAGGTGACGTTACCCTCAACCCATTGGTCTGAGTCAGCAAGGATACAGTCCTGCAAGGTCGGAATATTGAAGATAATTAAGTAAGTTATTAATGCGAAAAGTGGTAGGCCTCTCTTGTGAAGGCGACGTTACCCTCGACCATATTGGTCTGAGTCAGCAGGGATACAGTCCTGCAAGGCCGGATAAAGTTTTAATAGTAGTTTATTTATAAGGGGTTCAAGCCGTTCTTACTTCCCCCGATTTGATGCTATCTGCCTCAAAGGAAGTCCTAATAAGGTTGAACCAAGTCCTCGCAGGATCTATACACTTAACAAGGCAAGAACTTTACCCAAACACCCTTCTAACCCCCTTCCAGGTAGTTAATACGCTTTATATAGACCGTAAAGACACGAATGAGTGAATTAATGAAACATGAATAAATGTTTAAATAAAGTTCACTTTCAATACTAAAAACTAGTTACTAAAGTCAATAATACATATCCAAATAAAAAGTTGCCAAAGATTGGAAATCAAAAGTAATACATAAAAGATTTGTCTTCACCAAGTGATGTAAGAGATTTAGCCAAACATGACCTTTGTTTGATAAGAACTCTTACGATCAATCTTGGATCCCGAGACTACTACACATTCTAAAAGATGAAAGATGGATGATAGTGGTGCGTGTTGGTGATGTAGTGGTGGCGGACTGATGGCAAGTGTGAGAGAAGTGGTTTTCTAAGGGATGTCTTTCTCCAAAGCCAAGCACCTCTATTTATATCTAAAAACAGAAGTCGACCACGGCCCCGTGCCCACCTGGCACGGCCCCGTGGTGGACTTTTTCTCTCCATTTATTAACTACAAATGTCAGGTCGTGGTACTAACACGCCCCGTGATGACAGAGCACGACCCCGTGGGTAGTGTACTTGCTGTACTACCTCAGATTCTGTGAACCTTAGAGTTGACCATGGCCCGTGTTGAGCTGGCACGACCCGTGTTGGTTGTCTTTTGTTGTTATCTTTTTTCTGCAGAGAATCTTGACTGGGCACGGACTATAAGACAATAGTTGATATTGTTATTGATAGTCCCTTACGAATCGCAAGGCCCATGTCTTACGGTTCGTAAGTAATTCAAAACCATGGGCGCGTAACAAGGCTTACGGATCGTAAGCCTGAGGTCCTTACGATCCATAAGACTCGGTACTGGTAGAATTTTGTGTAGAAGCCAAGGCATTCTGCCCTTGTGCCACCTTTCTAGCATTGTGCCAACTTCTACCTGGTTCTTACACCTCAAAATAGACCTGGGATGATCTTAGAATATCCCCTAACACCTGGCATGATCATGTGCTTCAAGTTTAAGTATAAATAGCCCATCCTTTTCACTTCATTACTTGCTCATTTCCTCATAATCTTCTCTACTACTCTTGGAGTGGCTTTTGATATATAGAGGCCCCCGTATTGAGTTCATCTTTCTTCTAGAATACTAGTAAGTATTCCTTCATAGCTCTTTCATTTTCTGGGCTAAAGTATTTAGCCAAAAATCGAGCAAATTGACTTTTTCTTTAACTTTCGGTTATGACCATTATGGTTAAGCCAATGTTCGAATTGAAGATGGCTACGTGATCGTAATAAGGTAGGTGAGAATCCCCTTTGAGGGCACCTCCTGAAAATCACGTTAAGTTGGTCAAATGACGGGTCAAAGTTATGTTTAATTAAATTCAAAATGCCATTTTTTGGAAAACATATAAAATGAACTTATAAACGTTTAAACAAATATTTTTGATCAGTTGGTATATAATATTAGAACATGTCTAAGCATGTTTATCCCGTCATTTCTAGTTTGTAGTCCGGTTTGCAACCGAAAGTCCAGCAGTTTGACTTCTGCTTTGACTTTCGATTTTGACACGATTTAGCTAAGATAGCTACTGAAGTTGCATTATGATAATATTTATGTATAGGATAACCCTATGAGGTTATACTATTTGATCATAATCAGTTGTCGGGTTTTATGCAAGTTCATACATTATGCCGTAAAATGCCGAAAATGCCCTTTTGGTGCATGGAATGGTTTTAAAATGCAATGTACATATAGTTTGCATAACCTACTGACTTGGTAATGTAATTAAGATGTTTTGGCATAATAAACTTGTTTATGACTCATTAGATAGCCCGATACCGCCTATGCGCGTACGGTAGCTTATGTAACTTAGTTTACGTAAGTTAACCGAATTGGGTCAAACTCCTTCAAATTCTTTTATATTCTAGAATGTAATCATGTTTACCTATATTATACAAGTCTTAGTACTTGTGAGGGTTTAAACTACATTCTATCCGGTCACCGCTTAATCTAGCGTACCGTACCATTTCATTATTTATAAGTTAACCAATCCAAGTCTATGACTTGAATAGGACCCGTTAACAATCTAATTGTTTACGATACCGCTCATTCCAGACTAGGGCATCCAGTAAGTTGTAACCTTGCTAGTTATTTTGTTTGAGCGCCTGTGCTTATATTTATCTTTGGATTTTAAAGATTTAAGCCAGGTAAATACTCTTAACCTATTTTCCCTATACGGGCTTGGGATACGATATATTATTACCGCATGGTCGGGTATTGGATCAATGACCTATGTGTCAGGAATCCAAAAAAACCGTTTAATTCGTATTGCTTGATAACTTAAACATTGGGGGTTAATACGACCGTGTTTCCTAGATATACTCGGCTCATTTAATTGCAAATGGCAACAACCTAAGCACGGGGTGTAGGCATGCATGACAGATGTTAATGCTATAATAAAATATTTTATAACCCAATATGGGTTTACCCTATAAGGGTATTAAAGTGGTGTATCGGTTAATCATGATCCCGACATAGTTTCTTGGCCCTGTATTTATTGACAAACATCTAAAACTGATAACATGAGAAATAGTTTTTCCCAAGTTATTTATGAGAATATATGTACCATTGTGTACATAAAATGATTTTGAAATATTTTTGAAATGTGTCGGCTATTTGTATTTACCAGTGTAAACTGACGTATCTTTAAAAGACTAAGTGGAAGTTGCAAAGTACGTAAATATGCTGGAAGCGGCCCGGTAAATGCTTAAGTGGAATTTAGAACTCCATGCATGAAGCCTAGTAGTCTATTACATAATTATTTTGTTATTTCAATCCGCATGTGGATCTTTTATACATTTCCGTCTGTATATTATTTTGAATATTCGGACATTTGTAATTTGTAATAGTATTTTATACTCCCAGACTTACGCTATGATATATATTAATTTGTCATAAATAAATCCTAATTTCAGGCCCATCTGGAAATCAGGGTGTGACAGGTTGGTATCAGAGCCAACATTTGAGTGAATTAAACACTAGTATTTTGTGTTTAATCTCAAATATCACAATAACAAAATTCTTAGACTTTCTCGAGTGTAGGCATTGACATAGGATCACTCATATCCATATTAAGTTATTGCTATTGTTTTTTTTATTTAACAGGTAGTATGCCGCCAAGAATTCAAGGACGAGGGAAAGGTCCAATGAAGGGAGTACCATCTAGATATATACCCTTGAAGTCCCATAGTTCGGACCACCCACAATATTTGAATGAGTCTCACTTGTCGCAGCCTGCAAGACATTCTATTTCACACCATTCCTCCCACTCTAATCAGTCATATCATTCATCTCACTCTCACCACTCACATCATTCTCATCACTCCCGATCACATTCTCATCATGACTCTTTTGACCCTAACTAGTTTATAAACACACCACCTGTTAGCCAAAATAAACTAAATCAGCAAAACCAACCGGACGACGATTCTGACCCGGAATGCCGCCATCAGGATCCCATATGCATCTGATTGAACTATCAAGTGACATGGCATCATATGCAGGATCTCCATAACAGGGTCCAATGAATGGGACCAATATTTTAATCAATTTACCTTTGTTAACACACCTCCTTATCCACCTCCACAAATGTCGCCACCTCCACAAGAGGACGAGCCAATGGAGCCTGCAGAGAAACTGCAACCACCAACACAACCGAGGAAGCCTCGTGGTGCACGTATGTCGGTACGTGTGGGGCAATGGTCGGGTTCGCTTCCACCTTTGCTTCCAACTTATCCTACAATCCCAGAGGACCCACAAATGGGTGGACCCTTTAATAATGAACCAGTTGTTGAACCATCTCAACAACCACCCTTGGGTTTTAATAACCCTATTCCTACATATCCAAATATGACTGGATATGATAATTCATATTCAGCAGCATCTATGGATTATAATTATCCAGTTCCATCATACGACCCCTATCTTCAGACGGTTGCTCATAATGTACTTTATCAATCACCATTTCCTTTTGCTTACCCAAATACTGGATATCCCAATTATGGGTACCAGTATCCTGTTACTCCTCAACTAAAACCTCCGCAACAACTTGAGGCTATTAATCAAGCCTTGGAGCGGGCGGATCAGATTTGACGTCAGGCTGAAAAGAACGAAAGGAAAACAAGCAAGATCTTCAAGAAACTTTCCAAGATAATCAAGGGAAAGAAGGACAAATGAAGATTCGTTATTCATCTTTTATTGTATTTCACTTTAAAATTATAAAAGTCCATGCTGGAGCTTTCATTGTATTTCATTTTCAATTGTCCATAAATAGACTAAATTTGTATTCTCCTTTCAAAAGTCCCTATGTGGACAAGCATTATAATTCTTGAAAGTCTCTGTGAGGACTCGCATTGTAATTCCCTATCTCAGATATTTTGAAATAATACCATATATATTCATTTCATCCTTTTTAAGCGATCGTCTCAATTTTAATTCAAACTTTATCGATCTCCTCAAAATTTCAACAAGATCTTCTAATGGTTTGATCAGCCTATATGGCAAGCCTACATAATTGGCAATGATAAAATGGCAGTGTGGTACTGAGGAATCACACTGACCAAAGAGGTGAAGGGCATATGCCCAAACCTTATTCTCATGGTCCAATGAGACCACGGATAACAATATATATATATATATATATATATATATATATATATTATCAAACCATAAACACATTCATTCTGTATTAACGTTCATTGAAATGTTAGTATTTATGGCAAAGTGCCAATGAGGAATCACATTGACCAAAAAGGTGGAGGACATATGTTTAAGCCTTATCGCCTATATGATCGAATGAGATCTTGGTTAATGATATCATCAAATAAGATGATCATTATATTTTAACATTCAATATAATGTTAAAAGATTTGCCTATGAGCTGTATTTTATTGTCCATTGAGACAATGAGGGTTGTGACCATATGGGCACACTGTCCAAATAGGGTGGAGGACATATGTCCAAACCCTATAGCCACATGATCCAATGAGATCGTGGCTTATGTTATTATTAAATCATTGAGACATAACTTCAATGAGATCACAACTGTGATAATGAGCACACTTTCCAAAAGATGGAGGATATATATATTCAAACCTTACAGCCATGATGATCCATTGAGATCTTGGCTAATATCATTATCAAGTCATCAAATCCGATGGCCTTTTTCAGTTTTAATCAGATATATCATTAATCTATTTAATTATTGGCATAGTCCGAAATCTCTATAGATGGCAAATCAGAATTCTGGAGGAGCCATAGACGGGTGTGGAAACATTGAACACGCTACCCGTGAGGGCGAAGAAAATATCCTTCAAGCCCTGATTGCCGCTGAGGTAGGCAAAGCTATGGAGAATTTCATGGCAATTTTAAAAGATCGGGATCGACCCATCCAAAGTCCCAATCAATCCCACATCCTTCCACACATAAATATGAAAGCTCATATTATTCCTCAAATGAGAGGAGTGAGCTCAAGCAAATTGCCAAGGAGAAAACCCAGTCTATTAAAGATGGGTGCACATACAAATATTTTGTATCTTGTAAACCTCGAGATTTCACACGGGAGAAGGGAGCCATCGATGCTATGAAATGGCTCGATGAGATAAAGACAGTTGTTGATATCAGCGGATATGCTGATAAGGATATTGTGAAGTATGTATCTCAGTCATTTAATGGCGATGCCCTAAAATGGTGGAAAGCCATGATCCAGTCTACAGGGAAAGTGTCCCTGTGTCACACCCCAACCGATGGCGGAAACATCAGAGTGAGACGACTAGATTGCTCGAGACATCATAACACTATTTGCGACAATATTTAATTAAACATCTCATTTCATTCAAAACATCAATTGTCATATTACAACAAAATCCAAATAAAAGTAACATCAATGAAATAAGTTCAACAATAACATAATGATTAACTTAGTATTCTATGCGTGTTTCTATGCCATTCCTACTAAGTTCCATCATAACAACTTCATCAACCTGCAACATGTTGAAAAGTATAGTTCAATAACAAAGTATTGGCGAGTACACAAGTTTGATATCATAGCATAAGTATAAAATCCGATTAAACAATCCACATGAATAGCTAGCATACAAGATAAGTGTAAACAAGGCATGTGAATCTACAAGTCAATCCTCTAGTGTACCGCAAAATAGATTTCAACTTAACATTGACCACAAGAATACGGGTGGTGCGTTACTCCTATAGCGCTATACATGTTAAGGAGGATCGATCAAAGTTAATGACATTTAGATCACATAAGAATATACCAAGTAACAATTCAAGTAGCATAAACTAAAGCATGTTGATGGATTGTTTGTGTATAGAATAAAGTGTGATTTAGTGTAGTTTTTGTAAATTAATCATGTTGCACCCAAATAGTGGAAAACATAAAAAAGGGTCCAGTGTACTCACGGTTTTGCAAAGTAATATCCGTGAGAGAGTTAGGTTGTTTTTAGGGATGAAACACCAAGTTTATCCTACACAAGGCAACGAAGGTGTATGAGTATTAGATTGACGGGGGAGTTTAATGAGTTAGGAATTTAAATTGCGCAAAGAAAGAATATATAAACGAAAGTATTTATCTAGACATTAACGCTCGTTTTTTACACTACTAAGCCCCGAAGGGTGTTTGTGTTTTTATGGGTCATGCCCAATAGATACGTAACGACTCTTATGTCTAAGATAAAATAACCTACTTTTTAAGACAACTAACCATTTGGTCATGGTCTAAGGTTCGGTTATATTAAGTATTTACATATAGTTATATTATTACTAATTAATCATATAGTTCATGTATTTCATAGAATTCATGTAAGTCATGCATGGAGGTAAGAGGATAACCATCCTAAACCTCTTTCATAAGATTCACCATTACACAAGATTGACACAAGGACAATCCGGATGGTCAAGAATTATGGAAATCATCAAGTGAGGGGTGGATTGAATAGTTAAATGGCCAAGGCCTTCATGTAATCACACCTACACCATCACAAGCTTGAAAGCTCGGATGGCTCAACATTTGTGGGTTTGAAACCCTAGTAAAAACCACAAGTTTAGTGACAAGATATGCCTCTTGATTGTATGTGAATAAGTCTAGCTTAACACACTAACCATAAGTTTGGTTAGTGGCATATATAGCATAGATTTGTTATGTTAAAAATATGTCCGAAAAAGTTTTATAAGTTATCATCCAAAACAGAAAGTTTGGCCCCAAAAATGGTGTGATTCCACCTTGGTTTTCCATGGAAAACCTATGGTAACATCCATAGGGGTTATCAAACAATTTTGAGGAAGAAAACAAAGTGAAAACATTGAAAACTTGAAGTTTGAAAGATATAAATTTGGGCAGAAAGTTTGTGCACTTTTGGACCTCAAAATGGTGTGGTTTCACCTTAGTTTTCCCAAGCAAACTTGTGAGAACCTTCCTAGAGGTTATCCAAGAGTGTTAGAAAGAAAAACAAAGTAAAAAGAAGAAGAAAAGTGAGTCGAAACTCACTTGCAAGCTGCTGAGTTTCAGCAGAGAATTTCAGAAGTTTGGGACTTGTTTGAGGAGTATGGAGGCTTGTAAAAGTGGTAAAGAGGTGGGGGAACTTGTGTTTATATACGGGAAGGTTTAGGGTTAGGATTAAGGTTGCATTTATGGTGGTTTGGTGGGGTTTTGAATCAAAAAAGAAGAGGGAAACCCCCTAGAGGTTGCGGCCGCAAGGGCTGAATGGTTTCTTTTTTTTTTTTTATCTTTTAATTATTTCATTTATGCACTTAGGGTTTAAATGTTACACATGATATAATAAACAAGTATGGGTCTTGTAATGGTCTTATGATATGCATATGATAGTTTTTAAAACCCTAAAAAGATGATTAATAACAAGTATTTTCTTAAACATAATACAGCAAGATTTTAGGATTATGGAAGCTTGAATTCTTTGAATAACATCACTAATTGTCTTGCTTGAGTTTTGTATAAGATTTAAAAATATTCATCAAACATTACATGTTGTTTTGAATTGATTTATGAAGAAATAAAGTATAGCATGATCATAAGTTTAAACGGGAATAAAGTTTGCGAGTTTAGCATAATTGATTAATCTTGATTACAATCAAAGCCTTAGAATACAATGAATTGAAAATAGAAATACGATTACAATGCTTGGACTTTCCAAAAATAGAAACACGGAGCAGACTTGCTAAAAATGGAAAGATAAAAATGCAAAGTGTTACACCTTGTATAATATGAAGTGGTCCAAGTTTGTGGACCTGATCAAGAAGACTTATTGTCCTCCTCATGAAGTTGAGAAAGTGGAGTTTGATTTCTTAACTCTCACTATGAAGAATATGGATTGTTGGAAATATGTGTCCACTACAATTCATTATCTGGATTGGTCCCTTATCTGATAACTCCCGAGTCTAAGCGCATTGCGCGGTTTATTGGTGGGTTTAAAGTATAAATAGCCCATCCTTTTCACTTTATTCCTTGCTCATTTCCTCATAATCTTCTCTATTACTCTTGGAGTGGCTTCTGATCTATAGAGGCCCCCATATTGAGTTCATCTTTCTTCTGGAATACTAGTAAGTATTCCTTCATAGCTTTTTTATTTTCTAGGCTAAAGTATTTAGCTAAAAGTCGAGCAAATTGACTTTTGCTTTGACTTTCGGTTATGACCATTATGGTCAAGCCAATGTTCGAATTCAACATGGCTACGTGATCGTAATAAGTAGGTGATAATCCCCTTTGAGGGCACCTCCTGAAAATCACGTTAAGTTGGTCAAATGACGGGTCAAAGTTATATTTAATTAAAAGTCAAAACGCCATTTTTCGGAAAACATATAAAATGAACTTATAAACATTTAAACACGTACTTTTGACACAATATGTCACACCCCGGTTTTAGATGTAGCGGTAGCGTCGCGAGGTGTGGCCAGAGCGGCAATCGTTGCATTCAACCAAGTGAATGACAATTGTAATACATTGTAAAATGATCATCCATATAGTTTATTTAACATAAGGTTTACATACAACCTTTTGTTTTGAAACATACAACAAATTTAACAACATCGTTTAAAATTCAATCACGAGTTTACAAACACAATAACAAAAAATTGGATGAAATCTAATATCTTGACTTCATAACATACGAACATGTTTTTCCCCCAAGGTCGTCCACTAGTTTCCTGTAATACATGTTAGTTTTGAAAACATCAACAAACGTTGGTGATTTCATGTTATAATTTTTTGTATCAAATGAATCTTCCAAAAAATTGAAATAATAAATTCGTTTAGTATAGCTTAATGAAACTTGTAAGATCATTAGTGTGTTGCAAGGACACTAATCCGTATGCCGAATAAGGTGTTAACCAAACCTTGACGATTTATTGTGTCTGAGACACTTGTTTTAGACACAAAAGCACTCTAATACGATTGGTTATTGTTGCCGCAATAGAGTGGGGCTCGCCCAAACCCAATAGATCTATCCCCTTGTTCCTCGGTACTTGTTATTCATTAATGGTCCCAATACTTGAGCATTATCCACATGTGATCTAAATATTTTCATTACCCAAGCTATACTAAATGTAACATGTATACATCCCCGCACGTTTTAAAAAAAATAAAAACGTTTGAATAAAAATGGAAACATGAACTCATAGATTTGTGTTCCGTGCAAATCTCTAATCGATTTTCGATACTTCGTTCGTTTCTCGACCTACAAGTGTTCTAATCTCATTAAACACTTAGGCTTTCGTTCGTTTTTCGTACAAGTATCTCATCTTGAATTTCATACTTGTACTTGTTGGTTTTTCTTTGTTGGTATACATACATATACATATATACGTATTCTAGATTGATTACACGTAAATGGGCCTAGCCCATAATTTAAATGTAAAAGTTCAATCTAACAGTTTATTACATAAGGGCCTAGCCCAATAGGTTTTGTAAGTATAAACCTAGCCCAATTTGCTTACTATGTGTGGGCATAGCCCAATTTGTTTCATACGAGGGGCGTAGCCCAATTCATTTCATGTATGTGGGCCTAGCCCAACTTGTTTTTATATAAAGTGGGTCAAGCCCAATTGGTTTGTAAAAGTGGGCCTAGCCCAAGTTAAAAATGAAAGAGTGGGCCTAGCCCAAAATAGTTTATAGAAATCGATTAGCCCAATTTAGTTTTATAAAAGTGGGCTTAGCTCAAAGTTAATTTTATAAAAGTGGGCTTAGCCCAAGTTTGATTTCATAAAAGTGGGCCTAGCCCAAACTAATTTATAGAAATGGGCTAGTCTATATATTTTGATAAAAATGGGTTTACTCCAGTATAATTTATGAAAATGGGCTTAGCCCAAACAATTTGTTTAGTTGGGCTTAATCCAAATTTTAAAATATTTACTAGCAAATGTTATAATTTATAAAAATTTATTTGTAAAAACTACTAGATATGAGTTAAATTTTATAAGTCCTAGTAAGTATAAAGTATGACGGTTGATTTGTTCGTTTTGTCCGTTATGTTTGCATCGACCATTTATTCGTTTCGTCTTTGTCGTTTGTTTCGTTTATACCATATATTTTATTTTGTCCGAATTATCCGATATATTATTTGTCAAAATTTGGATACTTATATATCTTTGTATTAGATCCTACATGATCTAAATATATAATATTTATACAAAAATATATGTACACATATTTGGTGATTTCAAAATATATACTTTTATCTAAAATATATATATATTTATTTTGTTTTTAGTTTAAGACATATTTGGTAATTATATCTTAAACTTTTTCACCCAAACTTTTGTTTAAACAAGATTAAAACTCTTAATCACTTTTAATCATAAAATCTTTAGTTTAACCATATCTTAATCAAGATTAATTTTTATAAATATTTTGCCATAGTTTCCTTTAAAATATGAGCTTTCCCATGTTTATATATACATGTTTTAAATCACTTTTCTAATTCAAATCATCATCAAATCACAAGTATTATACTAATATATTAACAAAAATATCATGAACTTTTTATAGTTTAAAACTTTCTCAAAATGGAAACTTTATTTATGTTTTTCATCCAAATTTTTGGATTATGAATTTATATAAAATCTATGCTTTACATGTTACATAAAGTTATTTTTAAGTATAAATATGTGTTCATAATACTTCTAAAAACAACTTCATGTTTATGATTTTTCCAAAAGTAGAAACTTTATTATTACCTTTCAACAAAATTTCTAGATCATAACCTTTATTTAGTGATCTATAATTTATATCTTATAAATGATCATTTTAAAATGTAAAATCATGTTCATAACAATTTTTGTTAATGAATCTTGCTAATCCAAACATACATACGTTTAGATTATCTTTTTATACATAAAAATGCAAGATTCAAGTTTATAGCTTATGACAAATTTAAGATAATCCATAATCATCAAGAAAATCACATAATTATGTTAGTGATTATAGTTTTATTAGTGTTTTTCAAGTGGGTCTTTAAATAATTTTCAAGATGATCTTGTACATTTACATGAAACATAAAGTATAAGATTTTTATAAAATCTAATGGCTCAACACTTTGAAGTGATGTTATAATTTGCCAGAATAACTTCTTAGACTTATTGTTTCGTTGTTCGGTTGATAAATTTGGTTCGGGTCTTGTACCGGGTAAAATACTGACATATTGTGTTACTTATATAATTTTATTTACACAATACTTCTAGTCCTAATTTTATTGTCCAGTTTATTAATCTAGCTCTCCAGACTAATAAATTTGTTATTTGAGTTGAGTTCCTATACTGGTTTTATTGTCAAGTTTTTACTGAACAAGCTGCATAACTTTAAACAACATGATTTATATACGGGTTTTATATTATTTCTAACATCCGTTATTATTCTTAACTAAAATATTTATTTTTTGGTTTTCGGACATTTGTTGTTTTGTGCTGCGGAATGCTGTATTTTGCTGCAGACTTGGACAATTTGGTGTTTTAAATAAAATTTTCATGGTATAACAGTGCAGACATATTTTATGTCTTATTTTTGTCATATCAGGCTGTACCGCAACTAGTACTGATATTTATCGCGTGTTCGCGTCTTTGTCATCCATCTAGTACTGATATATATCGCGTGACGAATTCATTATCATGCCAAGTTATGATTTTGTTTAATTCCTAGACTTTTAAGACTTAAAACTATAATTTAAGTCATGTTGTGCGGTAAATAGATAGTGTAATTGTTGTTCAGGTTGTACAGAATTACCGGAATTTTGCCGATTGTCACACTATATCAGTTGCTAAATAATATTAGAACATGTCTAAGCATGTTCAACCCGTCATTTCTCGTTTATAGTCCGGTTTGCAACCGAAAGTCCAGCAGTTTGACTTCTACTTTGACTTTTGATTTTGACACGATTAGCTAAGTTAGCTACTGGTTTGAAGTTGCATTATGATAATATTTATGTATAGATAACCCTATGAGGTTATACTATTTGATAATAATCAGTTGTCGGGTTTTATGCAAGTTCATACATTATGCCTTAAAATGCCGAAAATGCCCTTTTGGTGCATGGAATGGTTTTAAAATGCAATGTACATATAGTTTGCATAACCTACTGACTTGGTAATGTAATTAAGATTTTTGGCATAATGAACTTGTTTATGACTCATCAGATCACCCGATACCGCCTACGCGCGTACGGTAGCTTATGTAACTTAGTTTACGTAAGTTAACCGAATTGGGCCAAACTCCTTCAAATTCTTTTATATTCTAGAATTTAATCATGTTTACCCATATTATACAAGTCTTAGTACTTGTAAGGGTTTAAACTACATTCTATCCGGTCACCGGTTAATCTAGCGTACCGTACCATTTTCATTATTTATAAGTTAAACGGTCCAAGTCTATGACTTGATAGGACCCGTTAACAATCTAATTGTTTACTATACCGTTCATTCCAGACTAGGGCATCCAGTAAGTTGTAACCTTGCTAGTTATTTTATTTGAACGCCTGTGCTTATATTTATCTTTGGATTTTAAATATTTAAGCCAGGTAAATACTCTTAAGCTATTTTCCCTATACGAGCTTGGGATACAATATAATATTGCTGCATGGTTGGGTATGGGATCAATGACCAATGTGTCGAGAATCCAAATAATCCGTTTTAATTCGTATTGCTTGATAAATTAAACTTGGGGGTTAATACGACCGTGTCCTTGATATCCTCGGATCATTTAATTGCAAATGACAACGACCTAAGCACGAGGTGTAGGAATACACCTGACAGATGCTAATGTTATAATAAAATATTTTTATAACCCAATAGGGGTTTACCCTATAAGGGTATTAAAGTGGTGTGTCGGTTAATCATGATCCCGACAAAGTTTCCGGGCCCTATATGTATTGACAAGCATGTAAAACAGATAACATGAGAAATAGTTTATCCCAAGTTATTTATGATAATATATGTACCATTTTGTACATAAATTGATTTTGAAATATTTTTCGAATGTGTCGGTTATTTGTATTTATAAGTGTAAACTGGCGTATCTTCAAAAGATTAAGTGTAGGTTGCAAAGTACGTAAATAGGCTGGAAGCTGCCCGGTAAATGCTTAAGTGGAATTTAGAACTCCATGCATGAAGCCTAGTAGTCTATTACATAATTATTTTGTTATTTTAATTCTCCTGTGGATCTTTTATACATTTCCGTCTGTATATTATTTTTGAACATTAGGACATTTGTAATTTGTAATAGTATTTTATACTCCCAGACTTCCGCTGTGTTAATTGTGAATATCAATTTGTCACAAATAAACCCTAAGTCCGGGCCCACCGGGAAATAAGGGTGTGACATCAAGATGGGAGCCATGATGTACGACGTTTGCTACGCCTGCCATAACATAGTTTACGGTTGGATGTACTAGCTACAACATCAATACCATTGCTGAAGCGTAGCCTATGGTTTATGACCGTAGGTAAGCATCAAGTCCATACCATAACTTACGGTAGGAGATGTAGGTTACAGTGGCTTCCGGAAAAAACGTGTGAAGTTGAGTTTTGAAGGTATAAAGGGTTTTGCGTTAATCCTAATCAGAGGAGACTTCTTTGAGACGAATTTAGGCATCAAGGATCACAAAGTTCGGAGATTTTTCCCCTCAATTCATCAGACTCTTCACCGAGTCGAAGATCACGATCATGAATTCAATTGTTTATCAAGCCTTTGAAGATCATACAACCGAGGTGAGCGGCTAATCTCTTAGTGGTTTCCTCCTGGTGGAGGATTCTTGTAAGTTAATAAGTTTTATGTGTTTAAAATGATTCGTGAACATGATATTCTAAGCATTCGATGCTTGCTACCCTTGATTTGATTTGATTGATTATAAACGATTGGTTTTCTTAATCTTAATATGAACTCATTCGATTCCCGTGATTTCTAGTAATTGGGATACATTTTATAAGGGTCAGGGTTAGTAAAAATTCAGTCGATTATTTCTATGATAACCTTCCGTTGTTTTACAATCGAAGTAAGTAGTCTTTAGGTAATCACGACCAGTTAATTGAATTAAACAGTCATGTCTATGTGATTGTCATGGTTCAACACATAATTGTTGTTGCTTTGAATCTAAAATCCGAAGGAACCATTGTTTCTCCCATTAGTTACAACTTCGTATTAGTAGTTCGTTAGTTAAATCAAACAAACAAACAACCGAGTTTACATTTTTTGCAATTAGTTAATCATTACTTAATCCATAACACTTTCCACCATACTTCCTTGGATTGATACCCTGCTTACCCTAACTATTTAGGTTAATTTGTTTTTGCATGACACTCACGACAGTCATCAACGGCCCCGTGCCTAAGCTTCTGTCTTCGTTGTTTTTGTTGTTTTGGATGTGATTGGGGGTCGGCATGTCGTGTCAATCCTTCTTCTTAATTTTTGTGTTGGTTTCTATTGTTAATATGTTCCTTTTATTCGTTGAAGCTCTTTTGATCCTGTAATTTAAAAGTAAACAAAGAAACATTCTTTTTCCAACATTAGTACCGAAAAAGGGTTGATTTTATACCTTGTTTGATGTAATTTATATGTTGCATTTTGCACACATCATTTAGCTCAAAGATCCTTATCCCTAATCCTCCCAAACCATCCCATCCCTCCTTATTTTCGTTCTTAGCACCCCAGAAACATTATTCTATCTCAAAGTTCTCTCAAAAGTTATTGCAGAAGTTTGAAACTTTCACCAAGAACACTCAAGATAACTTCAATTCCCCATAACCCTTATGTAAATCCTATTGTTTTCCTTTAATTAAATCTGAAATCAACTTAATTTTAATTTCAAAAACTCTGATTCAATCATTAGGGTTTTTGAGGATCATTAACATCATTAATCTTGACTTCCTGCTCTTTGGTAAGAACTTTCTTATATGTTTCAATTTAATTCTGATTACATGAAGTGAACAAAAACCTAAAATTCTTATTTTTTTTTTTTGTAAATAATAATATAGACAATAAACCTGAGCCTTATTGTTCATTCATACAGTGATTGGAACCCAAAAATTAACTTAAAGCATGTTTTTGCATGCAATCTTTTAAAGACACATAATCTGATTCTAGAACCGATTTTCAATAAATCATAACTTGATGAAAACTAAACCTACTAAATCAATTTTTGAGTCTAACCTGTGGTTCAGAGAGTCCTTTATCCAACAAATATAATTTTTCAAAGGAGTATAAGTTAGTAAAAAGTAATTTAGAAAATCAGAGGTCTAATCTAACTCCGTGACATAAATACAGGGCTATCTTTCGGGGGCCATAACTTACAAAAAACTTTCATGCTAAGGTTATTCATTCTTAATCTAATACGATTTTCACATACTAGTACTCGAGTAAGTTGTTATACATGATGCATTTATACATTTGATACACATAAAAGTCCACCTAGTCAAGCTACACAACCATTAACTTTGTGAAGCACACGGTTTCCCAAGTAGGGGTTTAGGTGTTCGAAAGGTAATATGCTAGTATCATAACAATTTGATCTCCTCGTGTCAATGGGTCAGATAGCAGGATGCACAATGTTCATGTCATTCAGGGTTGGTTGTGAACTTCATGTATGGGATTAGTTTTACTATTATGTCCTAAACCTTTTTTTTTTAACTTAGAACATGCAAATGCTATTTTGTCTTTATCAAAACCTATGCTCTTTTGAACATGTTTTTAGGTGAAGGAAACTATAGGATAGTGATTACTGAACGATCCCACGTAGGAAGCATGCAAAAGACCTAGTTATTTGAAACTTGAGAACTTACTTGTTTGTCATGTTTGAACTATTTTAGATTCAATAAAATGAGTATTTCTTTATCCTAAGTACTTTGCCGTTCATCGTCCCTCAACATTTCCGCCTTAGGCTAGGGTGTGACATTAAGTAATTTAAAAAAATTACTGGTTATAACACCTCTAAAAATGAATTTCAGCTACCAGTAACTAAATATGATAATTTTAATTATACATATGTTTTAAATGAGATTACTAGTGTAAGAATACCACACACGGATATATTTTCGCCTAAATGATTTGATGATTTTATTGTAGGAGGTGAAACATGGTTTAGAATGAACGAGTAAGGGTGTTCATCAGTTCTGTCAACGATTTAATTAATTTGTTTGGCATTCATTTTTTTTGTGGCGAGTAGATATCCGAATTAATTTAATTCAGCAGTTTCTTGATCAATCCGAACAAATCGAATTTAGTTCGGGTCGGTTTCGGTTAAAATTCGAATGAAATGTATTCAATCGGTGTATTAAACACATTAAAACTCACAAACCAAATTGATTTAGACCTGACTATTATTATGCAATCGGTGTATGGAAGTTGCTCTATCTTTTCTTATGTAACACTTAATTGGAAAATCTCGAGGACCCGGCTATTATTATGCATGATCAAGAAACACAAACTAGATCGATTTTAGTCTTATGTGAATCAAAGCAATAAAGTTCAAATTAGATTGATTTAGATCTTCTGTTGTCATACCCCAGCAAAGGCGAAAACACGGGAATGCAATGATCAGACAAATACTAAAAATCCATTGTGAACAAACAACCACATAAGTTTCGATGCAAGTCTCTAAACAAGTCCAAATCCATTGCTAACTCACTTGTTATCTCCTGAAAAACATGCTTAAAAATGTCAACTAAACATTGGTGAGCATGCAAGTTTAACCATACGATAAAGTTACAAAAATATAAAGTATATGTATGATGTTTGCTTGAATGTAATATGCATGACATAAGTAAAGTGATGCACATAATAACATGAGTCCACAACCAAGCCTACTGACATGATATTGCCCCGGTTAATGCCTATCACTAGACATTCAAATGAATGCTAAAATTGGAATTATTCACTTAGGTGCCCTCATGTGGTATTAGTATACTTTTACTTTTGCTTACAACGACTAGAGTGAGGTGTCAACCTAAATACTACTATTAAATCCTATCCACTGGCTCCTTCCGGAAGTTAAATAGTTGTGAGTAAACGTAGGGACTTAATGGTATGATAATGAATGATGCCTCATGAAACCCAAAACAATGATATCTTATATACCACTACATAACAAACAATAAAAGCATGGGCTCGCAAGAACTCACCGATGAGAGGGATGAAAGGTGTTCCACACAAAGGAGATTGAGAGTACCATCCTACGCAAGTGCTACACAAGTACATCACGAACAATAACTAACCCTAGGATGTTTTCAAGTCTAATGATAATCATTGATGGCGTACGTTAACGTTTACGTGAATAAATAAATAATAACCAACAAATATTAAGTGTTAGGGTTTATTTGAATCTGATCAATTATTGTTATATAAGGTAGTTTATGACTAAAACAAAAGTTAAACGTTGGGTTATGGTCTAAAACATTGAAATATTGTTTGTTTTTAAAGCTCCAGGATTCCGAGTTTAAGGTCAGAATTTAGGACACATCTTAGAGTGTTTTTAACTAACCAAGCGAATCTAAAGAATTATAAAAGTTTTTGAACAGTAACTTGAACCTTTTAATAAGTTAAAAATATTTTTGTTGCAGTTTTTGCATAAGTTTAAATATCTCAATTTGATAAATCAAACAAAAATGTAACAACTATTTTCTGGTGAGATAAAATGTTTCCTATCAATTGTAGGTCGAATCCTCAGCCAAATCAAGCAAGGCCAGTTAGGTTTGCTTCTTAACTCATAAAAGTTTTGAAAAAAAATCAAGTCGTTTAAATGAAAAATGAGGGAGTTATGCCCTCGAGAAGTTTGACTAATTAAGTTGTTTGAATCAGTTTTGATCTTTTGTTTACTTTTACACATTTCGGTACTCAAAACTTATTGAAAAAATAATGAAACTACTTGGGTTTGATAACTAACTCTCTGAATTTGATTTTAGACTCAAGAATCATTCAGTTTGGTTAAGTTTTCTCCAAAGTTGAACTTGGGTTTCAAATCAAAATCTGATTTCCAAGAAAGCTTGCAATTTTGATTTTTAACCAATTCTAGGGTTGGTTTTTCAGTAGTTATGGATTGTATGAAGTTATTATCATGTTTAATTACCAAAACACATTCAAATCTTTGATGATTAGGATTTATAGATTAATTATGAATCTAAATCTACAAAGAACAATAAATAACAAGTAAAAGCGAACATACCCTTGAGTTTCTAAAGTTTCAAGTTTTTCCATCGTAGTTATATTCTCTAACTAAAAAAACACTATTTTCTTACGTGTTTATTGGTTTACATTTTGACGAGTCGGGTCAAATGTAATACGTTTTCATGCTTATTTCTATGTAAGTTTTCAGTAGGTTTACGTTTTGACATAAATTTTGTTTGAAAATATGTTGATCAGATATAATATGTTTTCATTTAACAATAAAAATTCAAATTATTATACGCTGTTGGAACACGTGACGTAAAATTACTAGTTATCAAAAATCATCTCTTATAATATGTGTAGGAATTCTTTTTTATCACCACATACCTTTAGAAAAAATGGATGCCACATAAACAAAGTAAGCTAACGACCATAGGCAAGAATCGTGCAACATCAATAAAACCAAAAATCTACGAAACTTCGAGAACCCAGTAACGATATATTATACCTAATTTCGGTTTCGATTCAACCCGACTAGTGTACTTGCTTTGATCTCTATGGCGATTCTTCAGGTGGGTATCGTCTTTACATTCACACTCTATTCAAAACAAACAATAAAATTCTTCTTGTATTCTTCGTTGCAGGCATGGTTCATGGATGATGTTCCCAATGATCCACAACTTCCTCATCAACGCAATCCGAATGAGTTTGTTTCGCCAGATTACTTAGCTGGTATGTCTTTGTTTTAGTTATCTGGTTCAAGATTTGAGGTTTGTGTGTTTTCAGGTGTCTTGATTATTATTATTATTATTATTTGTGAAAGTTAAGGTTTGTTTTGATTTGATTTGATTTGATTTGGGTCCCTGTAGAATTAGGTGTTTTACACTGGAAGTTAAATCCGGAAAAGTATGAGGATGATGAAGAGTTGGAGAAGATTAGGGCTGACAGAGGCTACAATTACATGGTAATCTTACACTTTTAATTCGTTCGATTTGGAAATCTATTTAGTGAGTTATTGTAACATAACTAGGGTGTCAATCGTGTAGGGTTGGCAGGTTGAATTGCCGAACCTGAACATGACTCTTTTATTTATTGTGTAACGGTTGACCTATTTGTTTAAATGAGTGATACGGGTTGGTGGGTTGTAAACGTGTTTAACAAGTTATAAACAAGTTGACGGGTTGACTTTTGGGTTAAATGGAGTGACGGGTCAACTTGTTTAGCTAAGCAAGTTAAACATGTTAAGTTGTTAACTCGAACATGACCTGTTTATTAAACAGATTAGATATGGTCATATTTAAGAACTTCTATGATTATATGGTTTATTTAGTCATCAATCTTGGATATATCTGGTTATTTGGTCACTCTAGGTATAGTTTATTATTTATTTTTTTTCAAATATTCAAAGAACTAATTATTTGTTAATTACAATTTACAACTTCAACCACTAAGAACACGCACAAACACCATCTTGTGGAGCCTGGTATCTCATTCTAGGTATTCAGTATGTGCATCATTACTTTTAAACACATAGCCAAGTGGTCTCTTAATACATCTTATGAAGTGGGTTGATTTACTACGTCTAATCCAAACGGTCAAATCCCCTTATCGTTATAATAAATAAGCCCAACAATCATGACCCGTAAAAATTGCATTCCGGTTCATCTGCGTCTACTTAAATTATACAACGGGTCAATTTGGGCCAACTCAAATTTAACGACCTGTCAAAATAGGTCACTTTTGAAACATTATGTATACACAGATGTACATGTATATACACATCCCTTAAAAAATAGAATCTCAAGTACTTAATTTAGCTTTGGTAATTTAATTTTGTAGGATCTGCTGGATTTGTGCCCTGAGAAAGTGGAGAACTATGAGCAAAAGCTGAAGAACTTCTATAGAGAGCACATTCATGCAGACGAAGAGATACGTTATTGTTTAGAAGGCAGTGGGTATTTTGATATCAGGGACAAAGACGATCGTTGGATTCGCATTTGGATCAAGGCTGGTGACCTCATCATTTTGCCAGCAGGAATCTACCACCGATTCACCCTCGACACCTCCAACTATATCAAGGTAAAGAATATGAAATGTGGAAAAAATGGGTGGGTCAAGCTAGTTGGGCAACGGGTCAAATTGGTTCTGGTCACTCAAAATGCGTAATATTGGTATGGTTCAAGTTTGGTTGACTGGTAACATCTTTTGTCCAAATCTTGTAAATATATACATATAGTTAACGTGTCAACTGTCAAGTATAATTATCAAACTATATTATTTCAATAACAATCTTATTTCTTAAATAAAATGACTTAGGTTGTAAGCATTAAATCAAACTCTTTGGGTGGCTTTTGGCCTGTTCGAAATATTTGACCCATTTCTTTATTTGGTTCCTTTTGTTATATTTTACTTTGACCCGTTAGGGATTAAACATAACCTGAAGGGGTTAACTTTGTCACCTCTATAAGCAGATCACGTATCTGCGTATAAGGCGTCACTCATCTTGGACCTTGACTATTTAAGTCAAACTACGTTCCAACTTGAAATTCAATATGAATTTTCAAGGCAATTTTGAAAAACTAACATGGGTTCCACTAGCAAAACCATGTGCACCCTAATCAACCTCATGTTAAGACCTTGTTGATCCAGTTTTTTGATTGGTATTTATTTGGTTGCATGCAGTTGATGAGGTTGTTTGTTGGAGAGCCGGTATGGACCGCGTTTAACAGGCCCCAAGAGGAGCATCCAGCAAGGAGAAACTATATGATTAGCTTTGGTCAGAAGATCGGGACGCCCCTTAAAGCTCATTGAATACTAGACATGCGTAGTCTATAATCATGTATGTATATGCTCTAGAATTGGCAGTCATGTTCTTATATCTTATGCTAATATTATGCTATTTATAGCATTAATAAACTTAAAAAGTCATTATCAATATCGATTATTTTGGACATGCGTAGTCTATAATCATGTATGTATATGCTCTAGAATTGGCAGTCATGTTCTTATATCTTATGCTAATATTATGCTATTTATAGCATTAATAAACTTAAAAAGTCATTATCAATATCGATTATTTTGGGGGCCGATCTAAGCTGGGGGGGGTAGTGCTTGTGTGTGTTTCGATGCTGGTTCAAGATTAGAGCGTGGATGGTTACGAATACTAATACTTGAAACTGATACACACATCGGAAAGATATTGTTTTGAAAACAGGAAGGGGTGGTGTGTGTGTTTTTCCCGCTTTCATTATATTACCCTTTCGTATTTTATTTCTTAATTTAAAAAAAACATTAATTTAAAACAGGTTGAGTCAAATGGTGAATTTTGTAACTTGGTTGATCAAATTGGTGTAAAGATACTCTCACATGTGTTCGGGAACATAAAACTTATATCAATGGTAGAATTTATTTTGGTACTTTAAAGCAACTAGTGGGATTCGACCCTAGCGTTTCCCCGGGGATGCGCTGGGAATTCAATCAGTATTAGTTCGGTTTGTTACGATATCGGCATATAAAAGAGAAATCTTAAATTATAAAATCATAATGTAACCAAACCGGCATCTACGTGTTCTGTTCGTTGTGGGAAAGAAGGTAACCACTAAATAGTTCCAGTATTCATACAATTTTCATAAACTTCACATTAATATTAGGATTTAATAAAAAAATAAACAATATATGTCCGGTTTGAATAAATCTTTATTGTGTCATACATAAAAATAAGTATGTCAAAGATCAATCAGTGACGGATCAAGAAAAAAAGTTGAGTGTAGCCTAGGCTAAAAAAAATTGTACATGCATTTCTTTAACTCTAGAGGTGTATAAATCCGTTTCTTTTAGGAACCGCTTCGGGTAAAAACTGAACCAAACAACAAACAAAAATTGGTTTTTAAAAAGTGGATGGGGTTATAAACCTGCTTAGGAGGAAAAAAGTTCGAACTTATCAAATTGATTAGGGTTGGGTTCGAACCAGGTTTTTGACATGTTCTTCGAATCAGTTCAGGTCCAACCTGGTTTCAGGGAACAATGCTACAACTGTCGGGTTAAGTAGGTCCAAATCTATTTGGGCCAAACCAAAATTTTTGGTTAAGCGGGTCGAGTGATAAATCAATTTGACAAGGCCCAAACAGGTTTTTTTAACCTCGGTTTAATCCTAGGCAAAAGTCACAATTGAATATTTTTAAGGAGAAGTCTGCATATGCCAAATTGATAACTGTTACGTGGTCAAGTATCCAATGAGAAAAAAAAATATAAAAAACAATTTATTTCTCCGGATTCTTTTATTAGGCTAAGCGGTATGGAGCGTAGTCCGCTAGCCACCTCAGCCAAAAAACAAGAATGGAGCAACCCCCCCCCTCCAACCATACTGCGAGCGCCATTGAGGGGCACTATTGAAGCCCAACCAAGGCAATGGCGAGCATTCGCGAGGTTGATTATGGGGCCCAGGTCTTTGACTAGCCGTTGCCAACGGCTGTTTTTTTAAAGATTTTTTTTAAATCAAATTTTCTCCTTATAATATACCCATTCAACCCTTTTTAACATACAACTCATCGCTTCATCTCATCTTTTTTAACACAAATATCATCTCTTACTTCCCATAACACTCATAACTTCATCATGTTTCCGTTCGATAACGACCCAAACGCCTTTTCTCTGAACAACCCAAGTTACATACAAACTCAACAACACCTGTGGATCGTCAATGCCAACACCGGCGAAGGCGAATACCGACCGCTTCCGACCGACAATTCTCCAACATGGAACATGTAATCACCACAACCTCGACACACACCTCCACTCGTTCAAATGCCGGGTCTTTACATGTACCCATCTGCGTTTGACCAATACATGTCACAACCCTTGTCTCCTACGTGTTGTATTTCTACTATATATGTCGCCACACGATTCTTTCTTGGGAAAGTGGTCGTCAATGAGGTTGAAATGTAACAACTTCAATAGCATTATCAACCGCCATATTAACAACAAAAATAGACCGAGCGGTTCAAGCAATGTAGACGTCATGTTTGTCGTCCTCGACGAGTTCAGAGCAACATACGGTTGCACGTTTACTTGAGAGGTGCTTAAAAATTCGTCAAAGTGATATCTTGTGCCACTGGTCAAAACCGGCCAAACATCATCAAAGCGTTCCAAGACTAGTTCAGACATGCCTGAGCCGCGCTAGTCCGTAGGGGCATTTGATGGAGGGTGTTACACTATAGTTATTATCACTAACCTTATAACTAGAGTAATTACGATAATTACTATAGTTATACAAAGTTGACAATATTTACCTAAATTTTCACTGTGAACTTTTAACTATTTGTTCAATTTGTACACTTCATACAATATGTTTATTTGTACGGGATATTGATTCATTCTATTGGTATGGTATCTATCCTCTTTACAAACATGAGATTGTAAGTTCAAATCTTTGAACGTGCAAGGTAAAAATAAAATTAAAGTGTCGAAAATTTACCGTTCAAAAAGATTGTAGTCCTATGGAGGACCTATGGTGGGCCTACATTGGTTTCTTCTCTCTACACCAAACTTAGGATGACCAAGATATAAGGAGTCAACGTAACATATATATGAACATTATGTTAAATGCTTGAAAAATAAGTTTTAACTAATGTTTTGAAATGATTTTCGGGTTACGCAACCGTGTACTTACTAAGCGTAATATGCAAGTGATGCATATCATAGGTGATGAAATTAGTCGAGATCTAAACTAAACACTAGCCGCGGTTGATGAGTGAACTTTCATCATGACGTATATGTTTGTAAGACATAAATGTTTTGTGTTGTAAGATTAAATATATTATATTTATCATATTTAATTATGTAGTCATATATAATCATTTATATTATATTAGATCAAAATAATATTAATCCTGTTATATATTAATTGGTAATCATGTAACTAATTAAGGTTTTCTTCTAGGTGTATATATAAGAAGATGATTAGAAAGATTTAGGGTTAGACACTCTTACTCATAACATCATCATCATTATCGCCCCACCTCTCTCTCTCTATTTAACCAAAACTGAATTCATCTCTAGTTCGGTTATCACCATCATAATCTTACACCCTAAGGAGGAACCAGATCACACTGACAAAGATGTTGAACTCCATGGCTGCGTCTCTGACTGGATTCTCTGTTGGCCTGTCTGCTATATCAGGTATTATTTCATTCATGTTTTCCATTATGCTTAAACAGAACTGATCAACCTGTGGTATCAGGCATATGTTGATAACAGTTCTGTTTTGAATCAATTATTCTGGGATTAAAATTTGGAAAACATATTTTTTTGAACTTGATACTTTTTCGAAATCACATAACTTGTGAGTTAAAATATTCAGATTTTATGATTTAAACGGATGTTTAATCACATCCGAAATACCACTATTCCGAAATTTACATAATATATTAAAGTTTCAGTTTTTGGCTTCCGGAATTTGGTTTTAACCATCATTATGTTCTTATGAAATTCGAAAAAATTCTTATATTTTGGAATGAAATTTGGATTATTGGGTGTTTTTTTTTATTTTGATTTATTTTATCAACTTAAAGTTATTCGAAATCTGTTATTATTATTATAAATAGATATAATTTTCGAATTAATGAGATAAATCTAATCAGCACTAAAATAGAAAACAAATTATCCTATAATCCCTTAATTTTCGAATTTCAAAACTTATCACAACTAACTGCCATGATTAGAGATTTCAAAGTCTTGGAGGACAAGTTTCAGATGGATCCGAGACCCATTCGCGATACCTCATCTCGGACTAATTTGAGTCTCATTCGAGATGCCCATCTCGGACTAATTCGAGTTTCTAAGAGATGAACATCTCGAACTAATTCAAGTCTGTCTTATCAGAGATCCATCAGAGATCCGCATCTCAGAATAATCAGAGTCTCGTCCGAGTTGACCATCTCGAACTAACCCGACACTCATCCGAGATGACCATCTCGGACTAATTCGAGTCTCATCCGAGATGCCTATCTCGGACTAATTCGAGACTCATCAGAGATGCCTATCTCCGACTAATTCGAAACTCATCCGAGATGCCTATTTCGGACTAATTCGAGTTTCATCCGAAATCCAATATTTTATCCAAAATCTCATTGCTATATTAGGCTATTATTGTGAACTAAATTTCAGCTCAGGGCTCCACCCCGAACTCAGTGCGGGGACACGCTGTAAAATAAATGGTTTTGTAAATACTTAATTAATCATAATCAAATAACTTTTGCAAAACCAAATAGCTTAACTTGAATGAGCTTCTCTTTTGCCCAAAGGTGATTTGATGCATCTATTTAATGTTCAAGTATTACAAAAGCTATGTTAATTATGCATTATAAACGTGAATGTCTTATTTCTGACCAAAGCTGATCTAATTCATTCATGTCTAGCATACTTAACAAGTGCATAATTAAAGTGATTGTCTCATTTCTAGCCAAAGCTGATTTGTCACAATTACTTTGCACACATACCTAGATGATTACACTTCTGGCCAAAGCTGATTTGTCTTCATTTTAAGTAGAATTTTCAAATAAGTCTATTATTTTGATGTTAGTAATAGACATATCACAACTTCTTCAAATAATGATCCTCACATTAATGATCCTTTATTAATTTTATGATCATATTTTGTCTGTCTTATCTTTAAGACCCCATAACATTACTCACTGTAACTTTCTTCTATAAAACAGTATCTCATCCACTCTAATTCTTAAACCTAATATGTTTTGCTTTACTTAAAGTTTCTATAAGATTAGCTCTTGAATTAAATCCTTGATTATCCCTTAAGACACGTTAATCCTATTGCTCTCTTCTAATAAAAAGTGCTACAGAAGCAAAGTAGAGTATGATGAATAGGATAAGTCGAACATGATGTCTCTTATGATAATTAAGAACTCATTTAACATAATTGCTATCACTAAAGTTATTCAAGATTATGTTTTTCCTAAGACTAATCTAATTTCATGGAATAATTAAAGGAACCCCTAAGGTGCATGTCTTCATTTCAAATTCTAAACTATAAAGGTAAAATGATATCCGTGAATAAATCATAATGTACAATACCATGACCCATAAAATAAAGGGCTTACGCATGGAAATAAGTATATTTTTTCCAGTGCATTACTATTAACTTTTCCACTAATACAATTTGATGCCTTATAAATCAACTGTAACACTTAAAAGTACCAAAGGAAAATGAGTGTGTTGATCAGCAACATACGTAAAGGAAAAGAAATGCCTAAAACTGGAAAATAAGATGAATTCACCTCACTACCACTAAAACCTAAAGGATGATACTTCTAAGGTTCATAGGCAAAATATGAGTAGTAATTCCAACTCTAAGGTTCTTCAAGGGAGAAACTCACTGCCTAATTATGCCATTAGGCATAAGCAAAGAGATTATCCATAATTCAAAGAATAGTTGGATAAAATAGGTAGTCGCTTTTTAATGATCTTTTAATGATCTTTAAGTCTGATAATTTTAATATTCCAATTAACACCTGATAAGTTGACTCTAGTTCTAAATGTTTTCTTACTAGAATTCAACAAATAACTAACATGAGAGTTAGTGACAAAATTAAATGTTAAGGCTATAAGAACCATGAAAAGTTGTCTTCTTATTACGCTTTATGATACATTACAAATAATCTGATCAATAAACATATTATCATGTAGTTGATAGTACATAATCAACTACCTTAAACTATATTTGCTCATATGATAAAACTTATAGATGAAGCTAGATGATACCTTACACTTCACAACTTTTGTTATCATCAAATAGAATTACAAAAGGAAACGAAATCTATAATTTTCATCCATTATATCAATAATTATGAAAAATAACAATCTATAATATTTTCATTCTAATTCATTCATAAGTGATTTTAAATCATGATGTTAAACCCTAAATATTATATTTGGCTAAAGAAATAAGTATGTGTCCACTATAAAGTTTATATTTCATTGACATTTGTGGAACTTATTCAAAATGTAATATTCAGACACAATTCATTTATCATTTAAAGACTATCCACTTGTATCTAAATTTGTCTCATATGGCCCATAGTCTTAAAGAAATCTATTCATATATATACTTAATATGATTTCTATTAAATATGTCCCTAAGCTTCTTATGACATTTGGACATTAAGGAAATCAAGTAAAGTCTAACATATATATGATAGGTTCCTACGTCACGTACCTCATGAAATTTCTCTTGTAGCAATTTTAGAGATATCAAAGATCAGTGGGAGCATTAAGTCTCTTAATTATAACTTGCAAAAGTTGCAAGAGGTGAGGGAGTGAAAACTTCACATTACTTCAATTTACACCTCTTGTACAAGACACTGCTCCATTTTGGCACTGTTTCATCAAAACTTGTCTCCTTAAAATCTAATGCTACTCTTACAAAAGTTTCATTGTTGCTTAAATGTGGGCACACTTAGATTTCTTACCTAAACTAATATAATCCTCAACAAGAGAAACTACAACGACTAACGTCATTAATTCGTTTCTCTATTAGAATATGTTGGTCGCTAAATATTGACCCTAAGCATGTTGAGTTCCTAAAGACTTCTAAGGTTAGTAGGAGCAGTAAAGTCTTTATCATGACTTGCAAGGAATACAAGAGGCGGGGGGATGAGAGTCATTAAATTTTACTTCGAATTTAACTCCGTTTACATCTCTTGTACATCATACTGCACCAACTCTTACACACTTAGAATCCTGAAAATGATAGCAACTTAACCAAGAGCTAATCCACAAAATTGAAACTTCTAATAAACCCAATAATCAACTCAGGAGGCCATCCCTAGGTTTAAAACCTACAAACTTTGATGATTACATAATCTCCCTAACTAATGTTGAAGTGGATTTTGGAAAAGTTTACTGATCCTGTATCTTCTAATTAAACCATTAGCGGCAATCAATTTTCTAAATGGAATAAAACTGTTTTCTAGTAGAACTTATTTTATGTGTTCGAATAACATTTTGGATTTGATTGAATTACCTAAGAGTGTTCATAATCAGACCAAATCCTAATATAAACGTTAAGACACCAAGATGCGTGATTGATTGTCAAAGATTATACTCAGGAAGAGATAAATTATCAAAGAATCTTCTTACCTATATCACAAAAGATTTCTTTGAGGATCATCACCGTTCTAGTAGCTTATAACAATTTAGAGCTACATTAGATGAACATTAAAATAACTTTCCTAACAACTGGCTGACATATTTACGTGTTTATAAAATAACCTGAAAGTTCTAAACTTAAGGTTAAAGAACAGTTTATGAGCCGATAAAATCCATGTATGGGTTAATGCAAACATCATAATGAGATGAAATCTTAACGCAATTTTTCTTCATCAAAGAACCAAGTTGATTAATGTACCTACCTCAAGATGAGTGGGAGCAACTAAAATAAATTTGTCTATATATTGATGACATTCTTTTGACAATTATATGTTACATAAGTCAAAGCATTGTTAAAAAGAAACTTTGATATAATAGATCTCAGATATATCTCTTATGTAATAGATATCATAACATACCGAGATAGACCCAATGAGACATTATTTTCGTTTCATAAGTTTAACTTTAAATGGATCTTTATATATGTAACAAACAATATTGCTCTCCTTTAGAGGATAATAGGGTAAATGAGATTATTTCCTTATGCTTCATTAATTAGAAGCCTTATTTAGTTTAAGTCTATACTCATTTAGATATTACTCACATTGCAACACACTAGATATATCTAGATTAATATGAAGCATCTTATGAAGTATTAAAATACCTATACAGGAAACGAGTGACTATAATTTAAAGAAGAAGTGAAAACTCAAACCGGTTGTTACTCTAATTTTGTAATATTCAAAGATGATAAAATGTAATTTTGGGGCATATTCTTATGTCAGCAGACAAAAACCTATCTCATGGAGGAGTTAATGAACTGATAACAACAACATAAGATATAATGACATAATATGTTGTTGATCACAAAGCAATAATCACTAAATGTTGTTGAAAATTTGTCAGTGGACTCATAAGTTTATTAACTTCATATAAAATATATATTTAAAACTTAATGTGATAAAGTCAGCTACCATGTCTCCTTGGACAGTAACAGTTCGAGAGGTGCTGCATTAAATTTCGATACAAAATTAACTATTCGTTTATGAACGAATGACGAAACTAAATCTTTGTATCGAATGCATTCATGATATGCTTAAGGATCCTATAACTGAAAGTCTATCACTCATAACTATTATGTAAGCGCTTATGATAATGACGGGTTTATTGATGACTATGTACAACTGCATATCGTACTATGAATAATTAATTATTAATTTTCCTCACCAGTTTGATTTTTGTATGTCTCTAACATATGTTCTGCCGGTATAATGACATATAGACAAATATGAATACGAATCAAACGTTAAAGGGCTTACTTGCGTATTTTGATCATAACTGTTAGGTTTTAAATTGAGGCTGTAGTATGACTAATGGGGTCCTGAGTCGAATGATGATTCAACGGTTGTATTTCTTTGCTAAGGTTCTTGGTTTAAAGATAAAATGAGTATTAACTCTGATCAGACTAATCTAATACTCATGATAAATGATTACTCGGCTAAGTGGGAGAATGTAAGATTAAATATATTATATTTATAATATTTAGTTATGTAGCCATTATAATCATTTATATTATATTAGATCAAAATAATATTAATACTCTTATATATTAGTTGGTAATTGTTGATGGACCATATTACCCTTATTAACTAATTAGGGTTTCCTTCTAGGTGTATATATAAGGAGATGATTAGAGAGATTTAGGGTTAGGCACTCTTACTCATAACATCATCATCATTATCGCCCCACCTCTCTCTCTCTATATAACTAAAACTGAATTCATCCCTAGTTCGGTTATCACCATCATAATCTTACACCCTAAGGAGGAACCAGATCACACTGACAAAGACGTCGAACTCCATGGTTGCGTCTATGACTGGATTCTCTGTTGGCCTATCTGTTGTATCAGGTATTATTTCATTCATGTTTTCCATTATGTTTAAACAGAACTGATCAACATGTGTTTCTTGAATTGCGTTTTGTTAACTTTAAAAATAAACAGATATCACTTCAAGTACCATCTATATTACCCGCAAGTAAACAATGAAGACCAAACCAATAACTAAAAATTTGGAATCAATACTATAATTTGATCATATCACAAAATTATTCTTGTAATTGATTCTAAATGTTTTCATTTAGGGTATTGTATTTTAGAAAAAAAAAACATTTAAGAGTGACGTCAAGTGATGCCGCACCTCTACATCAACCACTAATGTCACCAACGCTGCCCCATGTACGCTAAAGAAAGTCCAAAGAGGGAGTTGTGGGTGGAATTGTGGGCGACAGTGAACCCCATTTACAACTTAGGTATCCACATTTAAAATTGTAAATGATAACATATTGCTAGTTTATTACACTCCAAACAAATTTTAAAATTCATTAGATATAATAACAATCAAGACAAAAGTTATTGCACTTCTCATTTAATTTCCTCTCCTTTCTAAATAAATACACACACTAACAAACCAAAGTGCAATTTTATTGATCACGCCTTATTTTTTAATATTTCACCTAAATCAATAAATTCAACCACGAATTTCACTTATCTAATAATGTTATGCTAAATACACCGCTCTTTTACGGTTATTACTAAATGTATGTCGTCAAACATCCATAGGGGTTACGTTTTTTAGCGTCCTCCTCACCCGTACAAAAGATTGGCTGGTGTTCCGTGTGACAGAGTTGGTACATCATGGAATACATGGCTGCAATTAACTCAAAACAACGTCTGACTGACACAACTTGTACTAAAACGGTTGGATTTGATATTAACCCCATCTTCATGTATAATTCACTATTCAATTCTCATTCACAATATTCATACTTGAAACCCCACTTCCCCTGTTGATAACATATGGCTCCACCCACCCAATAATCACCCCCTTTTTATGTCCCATAATCCCCAAATCGACCGCCAAATCAACGGCAGAGATGAACAGAGGAATAATGATCAAGAAAAGGTGATTGGGTATGGAAAAAGAGCGAAAAGATTGGTTTTTTCTAAGATTAAGAAGGTCAGGAAACGGTTGCAGAGGAATAAAACCCTAAAGAATGAGAATCTTCGATTTTGTTGTTGGTGTGTTGGAGGGTTACCGAGTCGTGACTTGGCTACTGAGTCGCCCACGAGTGACCCGAATGATTCTGGGTTTGGGTTTGATTCGTTGAGAGGGTTGATTGAGAAGAGTGATTTCTTGTTGGATGAGTGTAATACTCATTTGGATGTGTATATTGGTGATGGTAAAGATGATGATAGTTGTGATGATGATGATGTTTGGTGATGGTTATTAATTGTAAAGAACATTTATTTATTGATGGGTTTTTGTGGGTTTTTTGTTTTGTTGTTTGGTTTCCAATTTTTTGTTGTTTGGTTTCCAATTTTTTGATGTAAGTATTCAAGAATTCTTGATGTGTAGCTCAGGGTTTGTGTTTAATGCAATGCCAACTGGATAGTGAACTTGTGAGTTGAAAACTTGAATGAGTTGGGTAATGGGTATAATAATATAGTTATATTTAAAGATTATACTCAGAGACCGGTATCGGCTCAGAAAAGGTCGTCTTCTTTTTAAAAAGTGGCCATTTTGGTTTGGGACAACACTGTCTGGTTAAAAATTGTGCTTTATTGGAATTGAAATCGCAGAGCAGGTGCAGCGTCTATATGTTCGCAGTTTACTCTTAAATATACCGACTTTTTATAAGAAATTACAATTTTCGAGTCATTTTAAGAATCATTCGCAATAGTTGGCGTGCATCAAGCTCTTTGGGAGAGCGAGAGGTCCGGTAAGGATGCAGGCGACTGTTAAAATCTGTAGGAAGTCCGCTAAATTCCATGTAAGGGTCTACACATAAGTTGAAATGCCTTTACTGGTTTTCATTGTGAAATGTGAATGGGTGCACCTGCAAGTCGCAATAAAGAGGTTAGTTTTGACCTTCGAGGGTCAAACAAAGAAATTTAACTCCATTTTAGTTTAAATTTGAAGGCAGTTTGACTATTTGATTGCGAATTCGGATGTATTACATATGGAAATTTGACTATTCGATTGCGATTTCAATTGTTAAGAGCCAGTTCAGATTCAAATCAATGTGAATTTTCATAATATATGATGGAAGAGCAGAAGAGAATAATATTGATTTTTGAGGTCAAGCACATAGACATTAAACTCCAGTTTTATACTAAGCTCATACAATATCAAGAAAGTTTCTATGATCACATTGAACTTACCAACATAATACAGCTGGGAAAACATTTGTGTGAGGAACTAGTAACAAAATCTGCACCAATTAGAAATTTTGAAAGTAAAAGTTTGACCTCATAGTCAAACTTTGACTAATGTACCGGTTAGATTATGTGTGCGCGCACTGGTCACGAGATCAGTAGGCTTAAGTTCAACAGATCGAGTATGTTTTAAGTTTTAAAACACATCGTACGTTTTGGTCAAGAATGTCCCTCAAATCCCGCTAAACCAGATCATGAACACCTCCAACTTCAATCACTTTTAAAATCTGACCAGGCCCATGTGTTTTGCTCCATAAGGTAAACTCAGCAACAGCCAAGAGAAGACAAACTCATCAAGGGTAACATAGCGCAAACGAAAGGTGATTCAAATCCAACAAGTATATGTTACAATATGTTACATTGTGCACAAGAAACAGCACATGAATTTATACATGGAGGCAACACAAGTGCCTCAACTTATTTGGATAAGTAGCAAGCATCAAAACAATCCAAACTGCATACCATACAACAATTTAGAACATTGGTATTTAAACAGGTCGGGACTTCCAGATATCTTAGCCAATGAAGCTGGACTCCTTCTGAATCCAGGCTTGAACCGTTTGTACGTGTGCTCGTGTTGTCCAACAACTTAAGCCGGGATGGGTTCAGGGACCCTACCAGCTTCGTTCGCAGCCAAACTATCGTAGTATTCAACCAACACTTCCCAACCACCAGGGCACATGAACCCATCTGGTGGGTTTTCCCTGTTCTTTGCAAGCGTCCGCATCTGTATCACATGAACAAAAAACGGATATAAGCATACAACGAAATAGCCAACAGATTTATATAGTAAACGGTCTATATGCAAATGAATCAGGTCAAATGGGATCGAACATATCAAATGTCGTGTAAAGTGTATTTTAGAAAAAAATATTAAGTGTATAATCTCTCCTAAATCACCTTATGAAAAAAAATTTCAATCACGTTTGAGACGCTAATAGTATTTCAGGTCAACCCAACCAGACCAGTCAACATCCGGCTTTGACTCATTACCTAACCCGTCCATTAAGCTGCATTTAGCAGATGTTCAAACCAAGAACAAAACACATGGAGAAATAAGCGTCTTTTCGTGGTGAATATACCTTGGTACCCGAGATGAAGAGGAAATCCTGAGCTCTGGAGGGATCAAAGAATTCCATTTTCTGTTGTGTCTTGTCATATGCCGCCACCTGTAATTGCAATCTCAAGTCAGTAACTCAAAACAGTTTAATAACCCCTAGATAAGAAAGCAACAAATGTTTATATTGATGTCATAAAGTAAGTACCTTGAAGGGAAGAATGTTTAAGCGCTCAAGCCCGGGTGCCATGCTAAGTACCTTCTTGCCATGATCAGCATTATAAAGATCTCTTTTCTCAACCGGATGACCCATGCCAGCCGGATCACGGCCCACTATGTAAAAGTTGGCACCTGCATTGATTCGGGCCTTGGCATGCCACTGCACCTCCGTTGGGCCCGCATAGTGCATTGGAGACGGAAATATTGATACCACGGTGTTTTCGGGATCAAGAACACCATCTTCAAGCACCTGTTAGCATTCATCAAAACAGTTTCACGACCGTTACAATATATCAACATAAATTATACTTTTTGGGCATAATATTTATGTGTAATTAAAGATAAGTTGTAACTATTTGCTAACCTTCTGATGCTGCTTCATTCGCCAACTAAGTGGAACATCATCTGCCTTTGTGAATCCCCCAAGCGGATGAAGCAAAAGAACCGGGTTTTTATAACCCATTTCAAGAAGCCTACGCCTCGTGTCAGTCATCAACAAAGCATGACCATTGTGTACCGGGTTTCTGAGCTGGAAAGCGAACACTGCATCTGCATTCCTCTTTTCAAATTCCTCACGCAGTTCTGAAGGGGAGAGTCTATAACGGTCAAGTCCATCATGGTACTTGATTGGTTGTATAACTTCAAGATCACCTCCAATCAGCCAATCTCCTGCACCCGTTATGGCTTCTTCAGCATAAGGGAGACCAGGGGCCGTTGTACCCCAAGTTCTTGCAATTCGTTCTTCTTTATTATGCTTGTATATCTCAATGCTAGAAAACCAATGCATAAGACCAAAAGAAAGTAAATATCGGCTGATGATTGCGCAGTCCGTATTAAAAATGACATTGTAATATATCGATTCCTATAAAAATCAGGTCAACTCATTCAACACTAACAGTTACTTCTTTCGAAGGCTTTGGAATCCATGAACTTTAAACCCTAAACCCTAAATGCAAACCCAAACCATAGTTTTGGTTTCCACTTTCTTGAGGTTTGGGTTTGGTTCAAAGGATTGAATCACTACTAACGGTTTGACCAAAAACCAACAAGACCCGACCGTGGACAACCATTTGTATATTCCAAACATCTTTTGTTAACAAAAAAGATCTTCAGTTTAAACCAAACCATCAGAAAACACACTTGCTTGTTTTCCCAAAATCTTTTGTGGTCAAGTTAGTTGAAAAACAAATTTGGTCCTTCCTCTTTGTTAGTTGTGACACAAAAAACAACTTTTAAAATAAAAGTGTTATCTTTAATATTTTATAAAAAAAAAAAAAAACTTATAGTCAAAGAAGTTTCGGGTCAACCCAATCCACCGATCCATTCTAAACAATTACGTTTCTTTTAAACCTTAATAAACCCTAAAACCCTAAATCCAAAAGTCAAATCTTCAACCTAAAACCCAAATCATGGCCAAACCCTAACTATGATAGAACCCAAAACCAAAAATTTGCCAAAAAACTTGCCGGAACCCAAAACCAAAAATTTGCCAGCACTCCGTACTTCTATTGCGTTTACCCAAAACCCTAACCATGAACCTAAATACCAAATCAAGACCAAACCCTGAACCCAAAACCAAAACCGTGAACCAAAACCCTAAACCCAAAACCCTTGACCTAAATTATTAAACCAAATACTTGGTTGTGGTTCAAAGTGATTAAAAATCATTACTAACAAAACAAAACCAGACCATTAACAACAATATGTGGTCATGAAATCAAATGTTTTCTTAAATTTAGTTGTATATTGAACACATAAAAGTACTCCAATTCATGAAGAAACAAATAAGGAAATCACATATTGACCAAAAAAAAAAACAAAGATGCAAAAAACAGCCATCTTACTTATTCAAAATAGCAACGGGAGTATCCGACCCATCAATAAGCGCAACAGACGTGGAACCAGATATCCGCTCCTTCTGGGCATCATCAATATCCAACACAATCGGAACCGACATATTAACAACCGACCCGTCTCCCAACCGGAGCGAGTTGAAATGAAGAGTTTGGAGGAACTCGGATTCTCTCATGAACCCAGTGAGTGGACTCGCCCAACCCTCACTCAGCACATGAATCCATTCCAAATCAATCCTAGAAACCTTTATTTTCGGCAAATCCATAGCTTCCCTCTTCTTCAAATCCCTCTCAAACTCCGGAACCACCAGGTTCACAACCTTTCCCCCATCGGGTTCGATCAACCCGCACGAGATCCGGGTCAAGCTCCGGGTCGGCTTGGGTTTGTAGGAGATTGATTGGAGGCGGAAATGGGTCTTGTAAGTTTTGGGTAATGGGGTGGATTGAGCTGGGGTTTTGATTTGGAGGGATGCAATGGCCGCCATTGATGAGTTTAGAGTTGCAGGTTGAAAATGGGAGGGAGACGATGGAATATAAAGTGGGGGGCAGGATGAACCTGGACACCCTGGTTGGTTTTGTTTTGTTTGTGTTTTTATAAGGTGGTTGTTAGTGGAATATTACACGTTTTTTATTTTGTTTTTATTGCCCTTAATTACTTTTTCATATAATATGGTCTTCTCCTTTTGAATTTGTCCACTAACTCTAAACATGGTTGTAAAAATCTTGATTAGTCGTTGATTTACAAAAATCCCGATTGATTCCCATTAATTTCTATTAATCGTTAGTCTCCAGCTCACCGTCCGACGAGTGACTAACGATTACTACAACACTTATTGTGAGTTATTTTTAAATATTTGTTTAGTTGTGTTTATTTATTTATGTTATCTATATCTATATTATACTAGATTAGGATTCCGTGTATTGCGAGTTGAATAAATGTAATATTGTATATTTAGTATGATAAAATTATGTTTTTAAAAACTCATGTATTGCACGGGCCAGATAAAATATAATCACTTAACACGTATAATCATCAAAATATCTTTTAAAGTAAATAAAGTTTGATGCGATTGTTATTTATTATGTTAACTTATATTTAACGAATATAGTTTTGAAGTTAGGAATATTTTGAGACTTAAATAAAAAACTTTAAGTAGAAAAAAATAACTTTATGTAGAAATTCATAGTATATTTTAAATTAAAATAGAATACTTTAAGTGGAAAAATAACTTTATTTTGAAATTCATAGTATATTTTAAATTAATTATGTGGTTAATAATATAACAACTATTAATAGTTAATGAATAAATATCCATAATTAAATATAAGAAAAAAGAGAAAAACCAAAAATTGAATGAACTCATATCTATATTTATATCTATATACTACTATATAATGCATATTAAATATGTAAGAATGTAATTTCATAATTTAGTTATTAATTAATCAAGTAGAAATAAAATTTAATAATGTTGAGTTATATTATTTATTTTATGATTGGGCTATTAATTAATTAATTATTATAGAGTTAATTACATCATTAGTTCGTAGAATTTATGGAAAATCAGATACTAATAGTTTAAAGTCATATTGTAAGATTCTAACTTTTCATTTTGTAACAACCTAGAGTATTAACAGTAACTTTTGTTATCTATTTTGTTAAATTGAAGTAAAATTACTAAGGTATCCTTTTACAACTACAAGGCCCATATATATGTAATTAACTTTATTCTGATCCAGTGACCATTTGTGTCATTACTCTATAGTTAAAAAAAATAAAACCCAACCTAGGCAAAACCCCTGTCTCTCTCACACAACGCGGATGACCACCGCTTGCCTGATTTCGACCTCACCACACCGACCTTTGACGACCGTTGAATAGAGATTTTGAGCAATAATTTATCAAATAACACAAAATTTCTTTCGTTTTCCTGATCCCCGATAGTGGAGAGACAATCAACAATCTATGTCGTATGTAAAGAGTAGGTCACTTGTTATTTAAAGCTGAAATTTTGTGTCACTAGTATTTGGACAGTATCACGTTCTTCAATGCCTACCAAGCGATTTGGCCAGGGAATAAGACGTTTGAACACATGACATTCTTAAATGTGGCAAAGGGCTCTTTTTTCCTATGGTCATCCATGATGATACTGCTGTGCCCAAAGAGAATTAACTTGGTGATCAAAGAGAATTATGATGTACATCGAACAAGTTAGGAGGTGCGATAGTGCATGCTTGCTCGAGTTGTTATAATTCGTTGCCCCCGGGAGCAGGGTCCCAGGGGCAGCAACCCCTGGCAGGGTCCAAGAGACAGAGCCCCTGGCTGGGGTCGATTATAACTGCCCATAACTGCCAAGTGGCAGTTATAGGGGAATGATCCCAAAAAATTCGTGAGTGTGGTTTTGGTCACACTGGTTCATACGAGTTCCACACAAAACGCATACGGTTGTTTCAATTTCTCAAAAATCATAGTTGTATCCGATTGAATTATTCGATAGAACCACCGAAATAATTTGATCTGAGAGTGAAAACACGCCTCTCTGATCATCCGGTCTCTAAAAATTGCCCAACGAGTTTGCCATTCCGTTAAATCTATGACGAATTCAATCTGTCGTTCTTCAGAAATTCCTAAATTTATTGGTCTAGATGAAGTCCCAAATAGAATAAAAACATTTCAGATTAACATGTCGTGTTCTTCATCATTGTTGAATTTTCATTGTGAGATGTGATTGACTTTATCAGAATCAATTTGTCAAATGGTAGAGTAATTACACTGTATTAAATAAAGTTAATTACATAAAAGGGATAAGAATTATAGGTAAAAATGTAAGGAAGGAGAAAAAAAGAGAGTAGATCTGAATATTGTAGAGTAATTACACGACTGATCCTTGGATTAGATTAAACATAAAGTTAATTACATAGATGGTTCTTTTAATTGTAAAAGGATTCCTTAGTAATTTTACTTCAATTTAACAAAATAGTTAACAAAAGTTAATATTAATACTCTAGGTTGTTATAAAATGAAAAGTTAGAACATTAGAATGTGACTTTAAACTATTAGTACCTGAACTTGTTACTTTTCATAAACCATAGTGACTAACGGTGTAATTAACTCATTATTATATACAACTCTTTGTGATAAAATGGTAATTTCCATTCGATATTAAGACGATATCAAAACGATATTAACGCACAAGATATTAAGATGATACGATATATTGGGTTATAAAGTGAAAGCTTGAAATTTAATATGCGAGATACTAAGCACGATATATTAAGATAGTCCGATTTATTGGTTACAAAGTAAATGTTTGAAATTTGATTCTTCATCATTCTAACATAAAAACTGATCACTTCTTCCCTTCAATGTAGCGGTTGTTTAACCTCCTAATAACCGACACCTTCATCTTTTTTTTCTTGTATGCTTTAACTCCATCGCATCGTGCGGGTTCCCTCTACTATTAACAAGTGTGCTCCATGATTTTCTTTCATTATAAAGTATAGATATAATGCATAAGAAAAAAAACATTTTAAGATACCCAAAAATTAAATATTTATTTTTGCTTCAATGTATAAGGTACAATTTGAAACATTTTAATTCTCTCATCTTAATTATACTTTAATACCTCGTCTTTAACAAAATTATAGACAACTAGTTACTAGTTATACTTTACCCATTTATAAAACACTAATTACCCTTACGATCTTTAAATAGTCATAATTTTTTTGTACATTAATACCTTTAAAAGAATCCCCATAAATATTAGTATTTTATTCTATTTAATTTGAGTATAGTATTGCTATAGTATTTTTAATTAAAAAATGATGTGTTGCACGATTAAAAAGTTTAAGGGTGAACAATAACCGAATCGTTACCAAAAACCGAAACGAAAACAGACGAAAACGAACAGAAATCAACAAAAAACTGAATTAACTTAAAACTAATTAAAAAAAACCTGAAATTTTTTTGTACCTTCATTTAACAAAAATTGAATATTGAACCCAACCGAACCATTCATATTTTCATATATTTCTAGCTTTGATATATTCGTTCATATATTTCATATTGATACTTCCATTTCATGTATTTATACCTCAACTTCATGTATTTCTAAGTAAAAGTTTTAGCCAAAGCTTGGTTTTGTCAATTAACAGAAATTAAACAAATCAAACAAAAACCGTCGATCTAACCAAATAAACCAAACCGATTAACCAAAAACTTATTGGTTAAATCGATAACTTCGATTGAGGATAATAACCGAACCAAACGAACAATGCACACCCTAACAGTGTCTATATTTCCCGTCGCATCGCACGGACACCTTTCTAGTATATATACGTACTGGGAAAGGTTATTTTGTAAATCAATCTTAGTTATCATAGAAAACCTCTAGTTACACTATCTATAACATCGTATTTTTTAGAGTAAATTGCACAAAACGTCCTTTATGTTTCCTCAAACTTGCAGGTTCCAGCTTTAATGTTTAAAAGTTGCTAAAAATAGCCTTTAAGTATAATTTTGTTACGGGTTTCATCCTTTGTCACTAACCTAGTTATTAATCCTTGTTAAATGGCCTCACATGCATAGCATGTGAGGGTAAAACCGTCTTTTCTGCTAGTGAGGTTATAAAACCCAAATAAAATCCTAGACCCATGTCTTCATTGCTCCTCTTCTTCAACCTACCACACATTATAGGTCAACTGGTAAAGTATGCACACTTTTATAGTTGAGGTGATGTGTTCAACTCTGAGTTCAACTGGTAAAGTATGCACACGATTTACTCCTTTTAGAAACCTAAAATCCAAATCCAAAACATGACCAAAACTTCTGTTTCAACCCCTTCTATCAAACATAGCACCAATCTCACCTTCAATTTCACACACAAAACCCTAGAATTTTCAACAATGGAAACCGAATAAAAACAAGATCATTCCGAAGATCTTCTTCATAATCCTCTACTAACAAATCCAAAGCCTAACCAAACCTCCGTCACCGAATCACCGGAATCCACCGTATCCTTCGACTCATCTTCCGATCCAAACCCTAAAAAGACCAGAGAGTTACCGAACTTATCTGATTGCCACAACTGCGGCGTCCGGATCAACCACACAAACCCTAGGGATCGACTGCAACCGCTGGACAGCATGTGGCGCATTGTTCTGTTGTGCAAGAAATGCACTAAGCGAGAGAGTAATTCCGATCTCTGTTCGTATTGTTTTTCATCTGTTGTTGATGAATTAGATTGTGTTAAGTGTAGTTATTGTGACCGTAGTGTGCATAAGGAGTGTGTGGCTAGGTATGGCTCAGGGTTAGGGTTTACTGTTTGTGTTGACTGTTGGATTCCGGAAGCGATTGCGAAGTCGATTAGGGTGGTAGGTTGAAGAAGAGGAGCAATGAAGACATGGGTCTGGGATTTTATTTGGGTTTTATAACCTCACTAGCAGAAAAGACGGTTTTACCCTCACATGCTATGCATGTGAGGCCATTTAACAAGGATTAATAACTAGGTTAGTGACAAAGGATGAAACCCGTAACAAAATTATACTTAAAGGCTGTTTTTAGCAACTTTTAAACATTAAGGCTGGAACCTGCAAGTTTGAGGAAACATAAAGGACGTTTTGTGCAATTTACTCTATTTTTTATTATAAAAAATTATGAAATGTAATATGCATGTTTTCAAACGTTTTTTTTTGATAAAAAAAAGACATATAATGAGAAAAGATTAAAAAAACTAAAAAAAAGCCAGAGGGATCTAAATAAATAAATAAATGAAATTGTTATCTAATAGGTGTATAATATCATCTTTATAACAACATTTTGTTACATATATAACATATGAAATTTTGTTTATTTTTTAAAATACAACTCGACGATTTTATTCTCAAACACTTAAAAACATGTATATTGCGTTCCATAAAATTTTCATAAAAAATACGTTGTTTTAGATAGTGTAACACAAATGTTTAGTGAGAGTTTCCAATGCTTTTCTCAATTTAAGTGAGTTTTCATTCTAATATTCCCATATATATATATGTGTGTGTGTGTGTTTATGTATGTGTATTTATATGTATTGGTATTTCTATATGTATTTTGTTGCTTTAGACAATTGTAGTTAAATCATTTTAATCTAAAATTGGCAAGTTTTCGTAGATTTTGTTTGTTTCATAGATGTGATTTGTATTTCATTTATTTTAATAACCTAATCTATTATCTCAAATTGATTAACTTTTCAATCTTCGATATGAACCGACTCGACATTATACTAATCTATTAGCTTTGTGATCTTTCAATCTTCAAGATCAACTGACTCGACATTATACTGGTCCATTAGTTTTGTGATTTGAAACTATTATTTGATCAAAGGTTGCCTTATTTTAATGTTTATATATGTATTGTAAAATTTTTTAAAACAACTGGTGAGCCTCACGGGTATATAATCTAGTATATATATAATACCCTTAAGATTGGCAATGGGTTCAAAATCTATTAGGGAGTTATTGTTCTTTTTTACACCTTGTATTGCAAAGCGTACAAGTTAACAAATGCATTGTTTTCTTAAGTTATAATATTAATCTTCATGAACTTATACTTAGGCGTCTCCACACTTAGACCATTTGAAATGGTCAGGTGAATGTAGAAAAAAATGTTGTCACCTCCACTACGTAAGCAAGAGACACTCACACACTTGTTTGAAGGGGCATAGACTTATAATAGTAAGGCGAGTGTGATAGGTTTTATATTAGTTACTTTTTAACTTGAAATGTGTTTATTAATCATTTGATTGGCTAGTTGCATCTAATCCCTCACCTAGCATTCATTTTCTCGTGGCACACCCATGCCCAAGTCACCCAAGTCTCTCTATGGAAATGCTGTTGGGGGCGTCGTGGGGCCAGGCCAGACCTGGACGACCCCCATACTGAGTAGCCTTAGCCATCCAACAAGCATAATACGTTATATCATATACCAGTCTTGCTAAACTTCGATTTTTGTGTCAATCAACTCCACGTTTAATGTGTGACAACGTTGGTACTACATGTCTTTCTGTCAATGTATCCTTAGAAGATTACACAAGTTGAATTTCATCTCTAAAAAGAATAAGCTTGCATATATTTTCAATTAGCCACTTCTCGCTCTTCATTTGTCTTTCTTCATGACAAGCTTCAGGTTGCTATGCCTTCACGTATGGAATGTATGTTTCATTTGTGGTATAGACTAACCAACCCACTTATATGTATGTTTAAATTTAATATTCTATTTTTTTTTGTCATTGTATTACTATGATACATGTATTAGCTTAGTTGTTATATACACGATAATATAAAAATGAGGAGTTTTTAAGTTATAACTAGTCTCGAGATATTCTTGATACTTTACTTTTTCCCGATTGTCAGGTTTATCATAGCCGGGAATCTAATTCTTAAACAAATATTTATAGGTAATCGAGTTATAAAAAATGGCAACAAATCTATTAATATTTATGTAGTTTCAATGCGAATTTAAGTATTAATATTTTTTTTTTTGTAAATTTTTCTTCTTATTAGTTATTATTATTTTTATATATTTTTGTAAGTTAAAATCGCCAATCTCTACTAGTTAAAAGTTTGTTTTTATAAGATTGCAGGGAGTGGATGAGTTTGGATTGAGAGCATTAGTTGACATAGTTTGGGCTCCCCAACTAAAACCTTAAAAGGTAGAAGAGTGCAGAGGCTTGAGTTTGGGTATGGGTTAACACGTGACACTAGTTTTTTATATATATTTTGTTTTAATAAATAAATTAAATTTATAAAAAATACATTATACTAAAAAAGACATCAAATTGAAAACTATAATAAATTATACTAAAAAAATACAACAAATAAAAAATACGTCAAATAAAAAGTTTAAAACTACATGCTATATTTTTCCATTATTTTCCGTTTCGTTTGCAGTGTCATTTCCAACTCGGGTCCGGAAAGGTGATCGACAGACATAGCGAGGAATTTCATATCCTTCCCTTATTTTTTCATACTCTATTTTTTCGAAACCCTCTCGGATACTTTTCCTCTCCTCGATACATTTTTGTTGAATGGTATTGAATTCCACAATATGACTATTTAGCTCGTTTAACTATTCGGTGTACGCCGCACATTTACCTGAGGCCGAGCCCGAAGTAGATGATCTTTGCTCCGTCGTTCTTAACTTATCTCTATCGGTGGGGGGCTCAATTCCTCCTCTAAGTATAGATCATTGTCATCCAAGTTTAGATCAAGCTCCTTATCACGAGCATCTGAACGAGTTTGAAACGAGCTTGTTTTCGTCCTTTTTGACGATTCGCTCGCAAGCGGGACTCTTGCCCATTTTGTAGCGTGCCTCGCCACAGCCCAACAATGCATAAACTTGAACTCGTGTTTCTTTTCGTCTCGATAAGCTTTAAACGTGTTTGATATAAAGTCGTCCTTCGTTTTCCCACTTCTTAGAGCGTTCTTGGTGTTATGATAGAAACCGTTGAACGCGGTGAAGACTTTTTTTATTTAACTCCACTTCGACGAGAGACTATCATTGGCCCAATAGTACTCTCGTGCATGGTTGTATGAAAGTTGTTTGTTTATTTCGTTCCAAAATTCATTTTATGTCGAGTATTTCCTCTTTACAAAATATAAAAAATATTAGAAAAGTTTATGTAATAATAAAACAAAATAAAAAACAATATGTATTACTTTTAAACAAGTTAATAAAAAATACCTAGAATCGAGTTCTCCGATTCCCTTATCCAACATTTGGTTAAAACAACTTCTTAATAGGGTGTCCATTTTGTTTGTGTTCGTTTGGCGGCGGCTTTAGCTTTCTCCTCATCGATTTCCTTCTTGTGGCTTCTTTTTTTAATCTTTTGTGCCGACGATCCAACAATATTTTCCGTTTGTGTTTCCGGCACGGTGTCGAGATTAGAGGAGTAGTCAAATCAAAATTTTGTATAGACACGCTCGCCTATATACGATGCGATACCCGCTAGTTCCGAACACAGTGAATATATTTGAGGCAGACGGTTTGGTGGCAGTAAATATAATTTTTTTTACCTTTTTTACTGTTTTCTAAGATTTTCTTTAAATTTTTTTTAGCTTTTGAATTTTTTTATTAAAAAGGCTTACATGTATTTATATGTAAAGCTTTGAAAAAAAAATTTAAAAATTGATTTTTATCATGTTAAGTTGAATTTTTAACATGATAAATGCATGTTCCCCTATTACCCATTTTTTAGTGTTCCCTATTGAGGGTAAAGATTCGGTACAAAATGTCCTTAACCTAGGAAATGTAGAAAACCGGTCAGACGAACTCTGATTGAGCTCATTTAAAAGGCTTTGGAACCGACTTGTCGAAACCTAACCAAAAACCCTACCCCGTTAACCCTAAATCCTAATTTTAAACCCTAAAATCTAAACTATAAACCCTAAAAGATAAACCTTAAAAGGCTAAAACCTAAGCTAAACCATAAGGCTAAACCCTAAAACTAAATCCTAAGTACTCATGCTAAACCCTAAAGATAAACATGAAAGCTAAACCCAAAAAGTTAAACTCTAAGCCCTAAAAAAATATACTTAGGATTTATAAAACAGGTCAACATATGAACATATTAAGAAAATCCAAACACTAACATCATTTAGTTGGACATATTCGTTAGTTTGAAGTAAAATTGGACTGAATCCGTATTTGTTGAGAAGCCAAAATATTTCATGTACAATTTTGGTATTTTAATGACGCTTGTACGGAATGAGATAAAAAACAAATAAATCACGGCTTTTCCTTTTTCAATATAAAATTTGGGTTTAGTGGTCAATAGGCAATCGCACGAAACCACTTGCCACGTTCGCTTTAAATTATTTTGATTTTAGTGATAAAGTGAAGTATGGACAATGATATCATTCTATTATACTTTGAAAAAAAAATATACTAATTTATCAAGAAAACAGACGTCAGAATTGTTCTTTTCACCTAAATTTGGTCAAATGTGATCTTCTACTAATTTATTAACAATGATTTTGCTTATTCACTGATTAGATTTATAATAACAATATTCTGTGTTTTGTGAAGGGTTTCAGTCGATATAGGTTCAATTCACTATGTTATAGGTTCAGTTTGTTATAGCATTGGTATAATATGCACTCGATATAGCAATAGACTAGGATATATGCTCGATAGGATTGACACATGTTTTACATTGATTGATCGAACGAATACAGGTATCGATACTCATATTGTTTGGCCGGTATCAGTTTGATTCGTTACAGATCATCGTCGGGCCAACACTCGCTATAGCTTATATAGCGCCACGTCAAGACAACTGTAAAACAACCATGATACCAAGACCGGTGTTCATACGATATCAGTTTGGTTCTCACGACAAAGAAAATATATTTAGAATTGTAGATAAAAATAAGCACGTCACAACGGTATTACAAATAACCGATATACCCTTTCTATGATATATACAATATGTGTTAGACTAAGTTATTTAAATTAGACAAGTTTATTATTATTAAGGGTACCAAGTTGTAATTAGTTTATCTATATATAGGGCCTTGTATTCTTCATTATTCATCAATAAAAACCTAATTACAATTATACGTTTCAATTTGGTATCAGAGCTTATACGCTCTGAGATTCCCTAAACCCTAAAAGCAGCTGCCGCCTTCTTCTTCTCCTTTTTTTTTTCTCTCTTCACTGCTGCAGCTATCAACCCTAACCAACCTAACAGCCGATTAACAATCCTGTGGCTGCTATCTTAACAGCCGATCACCAAACCTTCTGCCATCTTCCTGCATCGATTAACAAACCTAAGCCGATTATTATGGCGTCCATAACAACCTTTACAAATCAGGAAAAAGCTATCCATAACTCTCACAAGTTTGCTTTCAGCCTAAAACCTACAAACTATGGCTACTGGAAACAAATAGTCGAACCCTTCCTTGCCTCTCATAACCTACTCGGTTATGTGGATGGTACCATCCCTTGCCCATCAAAGGATGTTACAACTGGAACAACCACCACTGTTAACCCGAGTTATGCTCCATGGATTGCCAATGATGCTCATGTTCGTATGCTTATTGTTAACACAGTTTCTGAAGAATCTTTTCAGCATGTTCAGGGACACACTTCTCGTGAGGTATGGTTATCACTTGAACGCGCTTATGCACCCGTTTCCTCCTCTCATGAATTTACTCTCAAAAGCCAACTGCTGCGAATCACCATGAAGGGTGATGAAAAACCGGCTAACTATTTGGCCCGGGCTCAAGAGTATGCTACTGCCCTTGCCAACATAGGAGAACCGATGAAGGAAAAAGATCTGGTCATGTTAACTGTTACCGGCCTTCGTGAAGAATATAATGGCCTCAAGGCCAACTTATTGGCCCGTTCCCCTCCTGTTACCTTTACTGAACTACACGGGTTACTGAGTGACCATGACTACATGATCACAAAGATCTTGGCCACCAATCAGCAGGTGCCACACGCCTTGTTTGCGGCTGCCACAACTTCACAACAGCCCTTACGGCTGCTGTCCCAACTCCACCACAGCCAAATATTGATTCCCTACGGCAACAACTTCATAGTCTTCAACTCATGGCTTCTCAGTTGGGATATCAACTTCATCCTGCATCTTCTTCACAACCACAAGCTTACTTTGGGTCTCGATCCTTTAACAACAACAGAGGCAACCGTGGCTCTCGTGGTTCTTCCCGTGGTAACTCTCGTGGTGGCCAAAATAACCGCAATCAGGACAACACTAGCACTCGTCAATTCTCTTGGGCGTCAACACAGAACACCGTCTATGGCCACTGTAACCGTTGTGGCATTGGTCATCTCCCATCTCAATGTCCAAATCAACCGAACCAATCACGTGCAGCACCACAAGCCAACCTTGCTGCTCACTCTGATGTTGCCTCCCAATCAGGATTCACTTGGAAGCCCGACATTGGATGCAATGGACATGCCACTCCAGACTTATGTAGCATTGACAACTCGGAGGCCTACTTTGGTAAAGATTCTTTACTTATTGGTGACGGTAACCCACTACCTATTTTTCATATTGGCTCCTCAACTATTTACTCGCCTAACAAAACCTTTAAATTATCCAATATACTTCATGTTCCTGACCTTAAACAAATCCTTTTGGCCGTTCAAAAATTTTATGTGGATAATGATGTTTTCTTTGAATTTCACTCATCTTATTTTGTTGTGAAGGATGAGTCTACACGCACAACCCTCCTAACGGGTCCTAGTGAACAGGGTCTGTACTCCATTCGTCTTCTTCAGCTCAAGTCTATCCCTAAAATCGCTTTCACGGCTGTCAAAGCTTCTTCTAGCATTTGACATCAACGCTTAGGACATCCTCATGCTCAAGTTTTTCGTTCAATTATCTCTCATTGTTCTTTACCTATTACTGACAAGTTTTCAAATACATTATGTACTCCTTGTCAACTAGGCAAGTCGTCAAAATTATCTTTATCAGACTCATCTTTTCGTAGCAAAAATTTGTTGGATCTTGTTTATTGTGATGTTTGGGGGCCGTCACCCGACTTGTCTGTTGATGGTTATCGTTTCTTTTTGTTATGTGTGGATCACTATTCTAGATACATGTGGTTTTATCCCCTAGCTCAAAAATCAGATGTTTACAATGTGCTAACCAACTTTATTAAACTAGTAGAACGACAATTTAAAACCAAACTTAAATGCATTCAATCTGATTGGGGGGGGAGAGTTTCGTACGCTTACACCTTTTTGCACTAGTCATGGTATCATTCATCGCCGCTCTTGCCCTCACACAAGTGAGCAAAATGGGATGGTCGAGCGTCGTCATCGGCACGTTGTGGAAACCGGACTTACAATTCTTGCACAGTCCAGTCTTCCCCAACGTTTCTGGCAATTTGCTTTTGAGCCAGCCGTTTACTTAGTCAACCGACTTCCCTCTCGTGTCTCCTCTAACAAATCTCCATATGAACATGTATTTCAACGAAAACCTGACTACTCTTTTCTTCGTGTTTTTGGATGCCAATGCTTTCCTTATCTTCGTCCATATAACCGTCACAAAATTGAATTTCGATCCACTCCTTGCGTCTTTCTTGGCTACAGCCCTGTTCATCATGGCTATCGATGTTTTGACCCATCCACCGAACGAATATACATTGCCCGACATGTTCGCTTTAATGAACATGTCTTTCCATATAACAAACCCGTACCTACCCAAACCCCACCACAACCTTCCCTACCCTACGTCTCAATATTTCCTGACCCACCACCCGGTTTTCCAGTTGCACCCACACCACCTACTCCTCCTATACCACCCACTACTGCACCTCCCGAACCTACCCAATCAGACCCACAACTACAAACTGATACCAACACCCCACCCGAACCCTTAACCGAACCCACAATTCCCACGGTCCAACCCACCCAAGCACCTATAACTCGACCATCCAACCCTCGTCCAAACCCCAAGCCACGCACTCGTTATAATCCCGCTGCCTATACTGCCACCACTACCCCTACCTTACCCGTTGAGCCCACCTCCTTTACCGTTGCTAATAAGTCTTTAGAATGGCGCCAAGCCATGGCTGAAGAGTTGGATGTGCTACATAGGAATGGGACATGGACATTAGTTCCCCCTGCCCCTCATACTAACTTGGTGATTGTAAGTGGGTTACAGGTTAAAAAACATATGCAAATGGGAACATCAGCAGGTACAAGGCACGACTTGTTGCAAAAGGTTTTCACCAGCAACATGGAGTTGATTATCATGAGACTTTCAGCCCAGTACTCAAACCTGCTACGGTTCGGACTATTTTATCCCTGGCTGTCACCAACAAGTGGATTCTCAAACAATTAGATGTTCAGAATGCTTTTCTGCATGGTGATCTTCAGGAGACAGTTTATATGAGGCAACTTCCTGGTTTTGTTGACCCGACTAGGCCAGATCATGTGTGCTTATTACACAAGTCTTTGTATGGTCTCAAGCAAGCTCCTCGTGCCTGGTTTACAAAATTATCAACGGCTCTTTACCAATTGGGTTTTCACGGGTCCAAAACTGACCCGTCCATGTTTATTCTTAACAACAATGGTACTTTGGTTTACCTTCTTGTCTATGTAGATGATATTATCATCACAGGTAATCACTCTGGGGCTGTTAATGCTGTTATTGACCGCTTGAGCTCTATGTTTGCAATTAAATGTAACATTCATCGAAAAACGGGTTTCAAAACCCGCTTCGTTTAATAATCAAGTATTCAGTTATAAGATTCGTTGCGTATTTATTATTCAGATTATTTTAAATAATACATAATTAATAAATATTTTAGAATTTAAAAACCATAATAAATAAATAATAATAATAAGTAAATAAAAAATAAAATAGAGTCGCCGGGTCTCGAACGCGGGTCTCCCGCAAACATACACACACACACCACACCACTCCGCCACACACTTCACTTGTGATAAATACTGAAACATATAACACTTAAAGTAAAATCCGAAAATCAAAACCGGTAAATCAGCGCGCCCAGAGCTCGCAGTCGCTGGAAAAACCGAAATTCCGCAAATGGCTATTTTCCTTTGACTAAAACGCGTAAACTGATTTCGAAATCAGTTATAACCGATGCCTAACAATCAATTTCAGTCAAAACCGTCAGAAATCATTGACCGCGAACCTTGACCCTTAATTCGAACCCAATCAGCCTGTTCTCCTTATAAATACCCACTCAAACTCCTGGTAAACATTTCGCCCAGAACCGCACTCTCTTTCTGAAGTTTTAATTCTTCCAAAGCTCGTCGCCGGAGATCTTCGCACTCGCCGGAATATCGCCGGAATTACTGATCAGGAAACCGCATTTGTTCTTCAGACGGTATAATTGTCTAAACCTTCTTGCTATCTCTTGATTGATAATCTAATTGCTCAAATCAATAATCGAAACTGTTAAATCAGTTCAGTCAGCCGGAAATCGCAAATCAGGGCCGACGAACACTTGCCGGAAATCTGAAGAAAACTCTCCGTCTTGGTATATCATATTACTTAATCTTTCTTTTTCTATTCTATTTCAATCAAGTATAAGCTTGTTAATCGATTAAGCAAAATAGTTGAGTTCACGGTTCTGTGTTCTTCTTAATGAAGAAGACGAGGCCTAAGTAGTATATTAATGTAATTAAAATCGGGTATTTAACCGGGTTAGACACACAGTCCAGCGGTGGACTGTGTGCAAATATAAAACACACGTCCCGGGTTCGAATCGCACATGTTACCGACTTTCTGAAATAAAACCAAAATTTTAAAAACCTATTCAGATCAATTCACAATATGTATATAAGAGGAATATAATCCAGTAGTTAAGCAAATTAGACACACAGCCCAACTGGTTAGGCTGTGTGCACTCGAACCGAAGGTCCCGAGTTCGACTCCGGGTCTCTGCAACCGGTTCGGCCATATTAAAACATTTTTATAAAAACTAAATAAGGTTAGAGTCAGTTAGTATATAAATATAATTAAAACCAAGAATATTTCGGGTTAGACACGTAGCTCAGTTGGTAGAGATGCGTGCACGTATACGAGAGGTCCCGAGTTCGAACCTCTGCCTCCTGGAATACTTGCTGTCTGACCGGTCAGACCCGGTCAAACCTGACAAAGTCAACCTTTTTTATTTCTTTTTTTATTTATTTATTTAATTGAAAAATTTATTAAAAATACTTAAAAATAAGGTTTTTAAAGTTAGAAATTTGCATTAAACTCATAAAATTAAATCTAAAAATCTCATTAAAGAGCACTAATTAAAAATAATAATGTTAAATAAAATTTATTTATTTAATCGAATCATGTCGTCATTATCTAGGTTAGTTTTCCCTCGTCGGTTGAATCATAATATTCGTGCGCATTCATCGTCATCAAGAAACGCATCCACTGTGAGTGAATCTCTATCAATTCCCCGTTTTAATCATATTTTGGGGTGTATCATGTGTTGTACTATTCTTTTATTTTATTTAAACACTTGTGCATACATCATATCCGTGATCAAATGTGTATCAATTATTGTGTGAATTATATGTAGATTGAATTTCATCATTTCAGTGCACGCATTTCATTAGGCCCATCAGTTCCCCGTGGGATACGGGTTGAGCATCAGGAGCCTCATTAGATCGGCTCCGTTTGATTGAGCCTTGATCTCAAATACATCATCATTTCATGTCATATACTCATCCAAAGTGGTTTGTGATTGTTTACATATATGTTTGCTCACATGTGATTAATGCACGAATTTTCCTTATTAAATAAAACAAGAAATTAGTTAAAATGTTTTATCAAGGTTCACTCGCCAACTTTTGTTGACCCAAAATCTCCCCCGTTTTACACATGATACAGGTAATCCAGCTGAGACAGGAAACACTTAGGAAGGCCTAGAAGAATAAACAAGTTTATGCTTTGGAATAATTATATAGTTTCATTTTCTTTGTAATTGTATGAATTTTGTTTTGGATATTTAAGTTTGTAATTTGAATTTAATAAATATGAAACATCTTAGTAAATATCATGAGCTTTGGTGATAACCCAATTATGCCCCGACTTTTATTCCGCTGCGGGTCGGGGTGTGACATTAAAGTGGGTCCATTACATTATTTTTTGGGTATTGAAGTGGTGCATCATGGTTTGAATCTGGTCCTATCTCAACGAAAATACATTCTTGATATTCTTCATCGTGCAGGTCTTGCAGACTGCAAACCCGTGTCGTCCCCTATGAGTACTTCTCAGGTTTTCTTACCTGATGATAGCCCATTACTTGATGATCCTTCTAGATACAGGTAGACGGTCGGTGCTCTTCAATATGCAACTTTAACTCGTCCGGACATTGCTTTTACAGTTAATAAGGTTTGTCAATTCATGCATGCTCCTACCGAGAATCATTGGGCTGGTGTGAAACGTATTCTGTGTTACTTGAAGGGCACGGCTGATATGGGTCTCTTATTTCGTCACAAAACGGGGTCTAGGCTACAATCCTTTTCTGACTCTCATTGGGCTACTAATCTTCGGGTGTTCTCGGATTCTGATTGGGCTTGTTGCCCTATCGATCGTCGTTCCACGGGGGGATATGCTGTCTATCTGGGTTCTAATCTTATTTCGTGGTCTGCTCGAAAACAACGAACTGTCTCTCGATCTTCAACAGAATCTGAATATAAGGCTATTGCTGATACTGTAGCAGAACTGATTTGGCTGAAATCTCTTCTTCATGAACTCGGTCTGTTTAGCAAGGCACCAACGCTTTGGTGTGATAATCTTGGTGCAACCTATCTCTCTGCTAATCCAGTATTTCATGATCGTACAAAACATGTTGAAATAGACTATCACATTTTATTCGTGAACAAGTTACTCAAGGGAAGCTGAATGTCAAGTTCATCTCCACTGATGATCAAATTGCTGATGTGTTTACAAAGGCTCTACCTTCACAAAGATTTGAGTTTCTACGGTCCAAGTTGCAGGTCGTTCCCTGCCCTCAACTTGCGGGGGATGTTAGACTAAGTTATTTAAATTAGACCAAGTTTATTATTATTAAGGGTACCAAGTTGTAATTAGTTTATCTATATATAGGGCCTTGTATTCTTCATTATTCATCAATAAAAACCTAATTACAATTATACGTTTCAATTATATGGAACCCTTATGAACCCTTAGTTTTTATTTATTTATCGTCACATTTAGTTTTTCACGTATTTGTCACTTTAACTTTTAAGATACACTATTTTATAAAGTTTGCGTGTGTCAATGCAGTGTACTATCTGCATCTGAATAGTATTTTTTGTTGAACCAGGTTTTGAGTAATGATATATAAGTAATCAAGCACAAACGTACATGTTTGAAAGTGATCTCACATTTATTTTTGTATTTGTATAAAGTGACATCGTTTACCCTTTTCGTTATTCTAATAATATTGTGTAATACTTTACAAGATTTTGAATATACCGTGACAAAGAACTGATAGTGTCCGAACAATGTCGGTAGTGATAATATTTGTTTTAATCACTTTCGGTTGCTATACCGAGTGCCCATGTCATATTAATATTGTAACGAATCAAACTGATATCAAACGAAAGCCCTCCACGAATATGACAAGCGTCACCAAATCATGTTGACTTTGATTTTATCCTTGACTTTGATCTGGTTTTTATACATCATTTGAACCTAGATTGTGATACATTAGTCAAACATTTGAGATATTTCCTAGATTTCATAGGAGATTGTACATCAAAATCCTAGTTTTACACTAATTGGTTGTGGAATTTTCTAGAAATTTAGCACGCAATGGTGACAACTAGGAATTTGATAATTACACCTATCAGTAATCAACACATCACGAGGGTACTATTTAATACCTAATTTAATTAAAAGTACCTAAGAGTTTCATTAAATTGGAAGCTTTAAATAAAATGTATAAACATTTAACACGATAATTCGGTTATTGGACCTTTGACAAATTAACTAAGATTAACATTTTAATTAATTTATATATAGATATAGAGAGACACTCACATACCCCCCCTTGTCAAAAACCATCCCCTTTTATCCTTGTATCTTGTTTCAAATATCCTAAACTACTTTAGTTTAGTTTAATTCCTAGTCTAGCATTATTCTTAATTCAAACCAATTCTTAATCCCCAAGTTTATCTCTCAATCACTATCCCTACACCCTAATAAAATTGTCCTACCCCCTCTCTCTCCCACTCATAATATCAACCATAACACATGTTGATACAATTCGGTGACGAAGACTTGGATGATACAATATTAGAGTTGGTAGTCTTTTTTAATGTTTTGTTTATTTGTAACATTTGAGATTTCTCTATGTGCGCTTAAGGGTTATATGCGCTAGGTTTTTAATGCAGATAATCCTGGTAGCGCACATAGGCTAGTCAACATCGCTAGTTGTAGGCTAGTCATTTTTGGAGAGATTGTGAGCACATGTGTGAACTTCTATGTTTCAATGTTAACATTCATAATCAATAGAAAGCAAGTTATTTACATTGCTTGTTCACGCCTACACTTATATGTGATGAATTCCACACTTCACCTACAAGTGGTATTGGGGCTTTGCTCTTAGTTGACTGAGCTCTGTATCACTGTTTAGACGTTCTATTGCGTCGATTTCATCTTGTTCTTAGTGTTTTCTTAGAAACCAAATTGGTTCCGGCTGAATTTATGTCCAATTGTGTTTGACATATATAAGATTGTTTTCATTGTTGCTTAGTTGGGTGTATCGAGTTGGTTGTGAGCTTAATACAATTGTTTTTTTTTTGTTGAATTCGTGAGTTCGGGTTAATATCTGCAGTAACTGTCATATTAGCAAAGTTAATTCTGATAACTACCAATCTAGCGTAGTTACCATATTAGCAAACTTGTGTGACCAGTGAACTTAGTAGTGATCAACGAACTTAATCTCGTTTGTGAGATTAAGTACTAGTGAAGTTGTCTTTGAATGCTATCTTCGCTAAGTGGTTAGCGACCTTATGGGACTGTTAGCAAATTTACCGAAGTTAAGTGTGGGATTATGTTTCTGGTATTATTATTTTAACGACGATTATGTATTTGTTATAACGTAGGGTTACATAAGGCAGGTTTATATATATATATATCACCAAATTACAAATTCAGTCCCTACACTATTGCTCAGTTACATTCTGTTCTAATAATGAGAATCAACGTTTTGAAGCCCGAGCCAGACCACAACTATACCCTTATCCGGCCCGGGTCGTGGTGTTGGATTGCTTCAACATGTGCCTGCCGGTCTGGAGGCCAAACCGGTGAAACGAGGTCGGACCGGCGAAGTTATATAAGGGGGAAACCAAGTGATCTTCTATCTTCTTCTTCGATTTTTGCAACCCATGCTTGTTCTTGAATCTATTATTGGTAGTGGTGTAGAGTGAAATCAAAGGAAATAACAAAAAAAAAAAAAGGAAGAAGATAGATCCGTAGTTATTAAAATCAAAAAATGAATTTGATGCAAACTATTAGTGTGGTTGTAACGATTGTTGATTCAATTGGTAATGTAAAAGACAAACGTTTCCTTTAACCCTATTTAAAAAGTGTATATATTTAATTATAACTTTTGGGTTTTTGGGCTTTCTTTAAAGAAGTCTAAATGGGCTGTAAAAATTAACCATTAGTAAACCATCATACATGTAACGTAATAAAAAGTATAGTTTGGTTTTCTATATTTTAAATTATAAACTACTTATTCGATTTTTAAATCCGGTCTGACCAATCCGATCAATGAGCTAGTAGGACATTTGGTTCGATGTTCGGTCCAGTTATTGAAACATTGATGAGAATTGAGAAGAAAGATAAAAGTGAGGTAACATATATTAAAGTTTATCTTTTAAGTTGCCTACTTTTCTTGCACCATGGATCCCATCTCACGCGTTATGGTAAACATACCATGGTATATTGTCTGAAAACATTAAATTAATATGTAGTCAAAATCCCTCGAGCTATCCTATGCGTAACATAAGAAACCTAACCTTCAAGAGGTGACACAATGGTAAGCGTTTGATTTCTTCTAGCAGAGTTATGTTGTTTGAATCTAGTAGAGACACAGCGGAAATATGTACCATAAAATTTCTTTCTTTATAATGTTCCTTTAAACTTGAAAACCATTTAAAAAAACCTTCTTTAGAAGAATTACATCATTTATCCTTCATTTATGTATCAAATATAACATACTAATACTAATTACATGACCACCCATTCCGTACAATCCATGTCTCTTTATCTCGATCGCCAATCACTTGTCCTTCATGATGTTAATCCATAACTCGGTACAACCTGTACTCACCACATACATTCGCAACATTTGTACACATTATATATATATATATATATATATATATATATATATATATATATATATATATATATATATATCTAAGATTCATAATTATAAGGTCTCATCACGTTCTATCTTTGTATACTTTCCATTCTGTATTTTTCTAAATTCAAGTATTTCATCTCAGTGTCTAATCTTCGATGAGTCAACAATAATGTACCTGCATAACATTTCATTCTCAAATGCAACCCGGTTAGCATGTTTAATACTCGTGTATTTAACACCATACATACAAGTTACATATGAGAATTCGCACATTCGAGTACCTATGGATCAATAACGCACATACATCTTATCTAATCAAACTCTTTCTCGTTTAATAACTTCTAATAAAATACCTATTTGTGCTTACCGAAGGGTTTTATCTACTAGAATGCAATTAGATCTATACATACATGCCCACATACTTATTTCGTTCCACACATACTTGCCTACACGCCCCATTCTTACTCTTACCTCATGAACACTTTTTAATGACTTTCGGATACATTTTGGGATCTTAAAAAATGACTTGAATACTCACCCATACTTCACAAAACCATTCGGTAAGGTTGAGGTACAATATGGAAGTATAACGGGGCTTGGAATTGGTTCACGAGGTCCGAAACCTAAGATAAACGAAGAAACAACTTTGCTGGTGGAAACCCCGCCGTAATCTACAACAACCATCGTAGCTTACGATGGCTAGCAAATCAATACGGTGTGGAAATACTGTCTTATGGTGGAAAAATGTGGCTTCACCATCTACCGTAGCTTATGGTGGCTACCATAAGCTACGGTAAGGCCCAGTTCAAACAACTTTTGTTCTCTTCAATGCTTTCATCTCTCTAACCCGCATCCACTCGTCTCCAAACTTACTTCTTTTCTTCATTTTCGCTATCTTTTACCTTGGTTCTTACCCTTTCCCAAAACTTCTTACATGGTTCTCTATATTTAACATAACAAACTTCATTTATAAAAGAAGAAGTGATTCCGGAAAGCACTTACCTAAAGCGTCAGTGATCGTGCTTGCTTCCTCGCCTCCTTTTGACTCGTTAGCCTTCCATGCTTGAGTCCGTGCTAATGTGGTTCCTATCCTTTCAGGTCACCACATCCATATTCTTCGTTAGCATACAAATCCATACTTATTGTCAATCATTTCCAATTCATTCCTTACATTAGACTTTCATTAATCATTTTTAACAACATAAGGCATAGATCAACAATCACATATTTTCAAGCTCGTATAATTCTACATGTCATCATACACAACATATAATGATATAACATGTACCGTATGAGTTCTCAAGCCTTACATTTATGTTAGGAAGCCTACTATACTATTCTCACCTTTGTTAACTTTCCAGATAGTCAACTATCAAACATACAAGTTTTCATCCTTATAACCATACGTTTATGTTGATAAAGTTAATCATACTAATAACACTACATGCATTTCATACTCATGTTTTAGGATACACATACGGGCATATAATTTCTTACACGCACATATATACGTAATACATCTCATTCGTACTAGCAATTTTTCATGTCTCTACAAGTAACACTATAACCCATGTTCGCTAAACCAATATCATTCCAATATTACTCTTTTTTTACAAATCTCATATGCTTCACATTTAGTGTACATTTAATTCATAATTTCAATTAAGAAATTAATCAAACATATGGTGAACATCATACCACTCCAACATAGAGTACAACCTTCTAATGCACACATTTTACTAAATCATATAACCAACAAAAATCGTACATGTGTTCCATCTAAAATACATTTCTTATGTTCAATTACCACCAAATACATGACATCCTCATATTATACATTTTCATCCATTACTTGCATCCGATCTCATCTAGTAATCTCACCTAGACATTTCATCAAACATTTGGTGTGTGTACACTATTTAATGCACAACGTACAACTGATTTATGCATAACCTTCTAAGTTCTTACTTTCAATCATCAAAACTACAAAACATCAAACTAATTTCATACCATGTTCAACCTAACTTATAAGAGTTCATCATATTCAACATAATACATCAAGAATTACACAAATATTGAACATGGATGATTCACCCACTTCATCTTTCTCAATACTACAATTGGGTTTCACCCCCAAACATGAAATGGCATCTAAAACTTGCATAATTCATGTGTCCATATGGTGATTTTAACATATATTCATGCTTAATTTCATACAATTTCGTGGAATCATAATCCACTTCATACAAAATCATCATATCAAAATTAACAACTTACCACATGTTTAGCAAGTCTAGAAGAAGAGAATTCTTCATCCATGCAAGGCTAAAATCTTCAATTTGATCTCTATTTGGTTGGATTTTGTGGATTGAACAAGGGTTTTCTTCTCCTTCTCTAGCATCGACACACACATATATTTGTAAAAAATGCAGAATTTTGACCTCCATTCCTTTTTGTTAACCACTTTAACTTTTCAAGAAATGTCACAAATGGTCCCTTTACTTTCCTTCTTTCTTTCTACTAATATAAAAGTCATTTTAACTAAGTTAAGTTACCTACTTACTTTATGTCACGAACTCGGTAGCGAATAGAAAGTATACGGGTTTTGGGGCGTTACAAGCTTCTTCTAAATTCTGCTTTAACACATGAAGGCCAAAGTTCTAGGGAAATGTGTACTTTACCTAATCCCACTGGTTAGCAGTGTATTAACACATAACGAATTTCCTTTTAAAAGCTCTTCAATGGTCGTGACCCAATTCTCATTGTTATAAAGATATGGAACCTAACCCTTCATCACCTGCATGTATTCTATTTTAGAACTCTTTTACGTTTAGCTTTGTTATATTACATTAAATCATAACCTTCATCGTTGCCACCACCACCACCACTTTCGTTGTCGACTCTACCACTGTTTCTTGCACCACCACCATGATATCACCTACCCCACTGCTAACACCATTGCCACCTACACCTTCACTGTCGTCACTTTGACTTCATCACCATCACCACTTAGACCATCCACGCCTTCGGAACACCACCATATTGTTGTCACCACCTTCACAACCACCATAAAAATATAGCAAGTGAACATATCTGATACTATTTCTAATCTAAAACGGCAAGTTTCAACCAAACGCAATTAAATCAAAAGTTTTTTTTGAGTGAGCGTGAGACTAAATTGATTCTTTTAAACCAACCAATTTCAAAACCTCTTTGGACCGAACACGTTTCTACATACCGGAGAAACGAAACCCAACCATTTAAATAGGATTAATACTAGTTTCTTAAATATACTAATTTCACTGTAATATTATACTCCCCCTTATTGTATCTCTACATTATATGTATATTAATTGTATATTAATTATCAAAATTGATTTGTCTCACATTTTTACTATTCCTTTTGGTATATACAAGTTTTGTTACATTAGGTAGAACCATAGTTTGACTTTCTTTTTTTTTTTACTTTCAATTTTACCCCTTATACTATACAACATGGTTGCAAAAGTCGTTAGGTGTTCCAGGGTCGGATTTGAGAGTACAGTACTCGGCCTAGGAAGAGATTACTCGGGGAGTAATTGGCCTAGACGAACAGTACTCGGGCCTCGGCAGCTCACCTTGTAGCGAGTACTCGGAGCCTAGGCGAGACTTTTACAATCATGCTATACACACACACCCCTTTAAAAGCCCTTTAATTAACCCGTTTCATTAACTTAAAAAAATTAGTACGCGGTTGTGTTTACTTTTTGCTCCTCAACATTCTAGTATGGAATTTATTGAAAACGAAGTTGTATTCGAAATAAATCATTTTTTTTGTAATGAAACTATAAGGAGTGCCAATAGGTGTTACTGAAAATGATACCAATAGTCTTTTTTGTTTAGATCACATAAAAAAACATGTCAATAGCAATTTCAGAGTGACACCGCCTAGGTTTACGTCAAGGTTTAATATTAATAACAGTACTCGTATTTTTTATATATTTTTCCGTTATTATACTGAATACTGGTACTGTAACTAAGCAAACAAAGATCAATCAAATTCTCGCCACAACACATAGAGATAATACTTACCTATATTTGACCGCACACAATTCAAATGTCACAATTGTTTTTCTAATTGACCTATAAGCCTAGACTCACCACACGTGTGGTTTTCAACCCGGATAAAGTCCACCAAGTATGCCTATGTACCCACCCTTGATCTTAGCCTAGATTCAGAAATCGCCACTTTCCAAACATATCCTCACAAAAACAACCAAACAAAAATGTATTTCAATCAATAGTCGAGGGACCATTATCATAACTCACATTATTACCTAGACTTTTCTTCAGTTACCTTGTTGTAACCACTTTTGACTCTTTCAAACCTCACTCACCAAACTCATTTCAATTTCATCTTTTTCTCGTAATCACTGTGCACAAAGGTATGTTTTGCATCCTTAGTATCGTTAATTTCACCAATCGACAATTAGTTTGCATATAAATCTAGTTTTCAGTGATCGTTATCCGTGAAAATCGATAATTTTCTTTTTGTTGATAAAAAAGTAGATATTTGTCTTTGAGAAATCCGTGAGCCATGAATAATATCATATTGAATCATATCTGTGGTCTGTTTTATTATTAAATTGTTGTTATTCAAGCCGGCACGTAGTTTTGTTATTAAATTGTGTGCTTATTTGATTTTTAAGATATATAAGTTGATTGATAGGGTTTGATTGTTTGTGAATTGTAGTTATATTTGTGGAAGTATGGCGGAAGCGAAGAGTTCGATCGCGAAGGATGTTACGCAAGTAAGTGTCATTGTGTTTGTGGATTTGGATTTGGATCATGTTATGTCAATTTGTGTGAATTTGTTGATGCTCAAATTGTTGTTTATGCTTGCAGTTGATTGGTAATACTCCTTTGGTTTATCTCAATACGATTGTGGATGGTTGTGTTGGGCGCGTTGCGGCTAAACTGGAAATGATGGAGCCTTGCTCCAGTGTTAAAGACAGGTGGTTACCATATGACTGTTTATTAATTTGAGTTTGTCTGCTTGGATAGATGATATATTCTGATTGATTAGTTTTTGAATTGCTTATGAATTATGAATGTTGTATTATTCGAAGTGAGTTAATATCCCCTGTTTACTTGTGTATGGGTCTGGTTTGATTATGGTTGTCTGTACTTTTTATGTAGGATCGGTTATAGCATGATCTCAGATGCTGAGGCGAAGGGGCTCATAACTCCGGGAGAGGTTTGTTGCCGTCTTCAATAGATTCTTTTCGAGTATTGTGATTATAATTTTTATGATATATCCAGCATTAGATGATGTGAACTTATTAGAATTTGGTTTTCCATGTTATATTATTTTGGTACGGTTTGATGATGCATAGAAATGCGATGAGTGCAAAGGTTGAATTAATAAGACCGGTTCAATGAAGTTCTTAAATGCTTAGGTCAACCATGATTTGAAGGATAATGAGTTAGGTGGTCTTACAAGTTACAAGTTTTCAAACACTTCAGTTAACCATGAATGGTAAAAAAACATGAATTGCAAGAGAAATGAGATTTTTGGAATACCGCTTATGGACCTGTCTGGGCCCTAGTCTTTTATGGGCCTACCAAGTAATATTGGGCCTGAGGGTTATGGCACAGATGTGGCCATGTGGGTACATCATTAAAGTTGATTAATGGGCACAAGTTGACTAAAAACCTGGTAGTCTCTTCGAAACATATTAAAACCTTTTAGTTCAACCATTAGTTGCAAAATGAAACATCTGGAAGACTTAACTCCCACTGTGGCTGATAAAACGTATCTAAACATAAATGCCTAAGGGCCACTGCCATATGCAAGGACCTGTAACCAAAGTTCACTTAAACATGGTTTAGTTGACGCACAAGGTATCACTGAAGAATGTTTTCGGTTTGTGCTGTGAAATGTGTACAAAAGCTCACAATGTGGATTCATGAGCACAAAGTGGGCACAAGAAATGAAACGAATGGTGCCAAAAAAGTAATCTTAGTATATGAGGATTGTGATTGTTTGTTCTTATCTAAAACAATCACTGGTCATGTTCAGCTTTTGTAGTCTTTTACTATTTAATCATTGTTAGTGTTAAAAACTATGATTATTTTCTTATCTAATACTGTTTTATCATTGTAAATCTCAAAATCAACTTCATCTAACATGCTTCTCTTTCATTGCTAAAGAGTACCCTTATCGAACCAACAAGTGGTAACACCGGCATTGGACTAGCCTTCATGGCTGCAGCAAAGGGTTACAAGCTCATCATCACCATGACTGCATCCATGAGCTTGGAGAGACGGATTATTCTCCGTGCTTTCGGTGCTGAGTTGGTCCTTACTGATCCTGCTAAAGGAATGAAAGGTGCTGTTCAAAAGGCTGAGGAGATATTGGCTTAAACTCCAAATGCTTACATTCTTCAGCAGTTTGAGAATCCTGCTAATCCAAAGGTAGTTTTGTTGTTGAATAACTCTAATTTCTTATTGTACTTCCTAGATCCTTTATGAACAGTGTTGTAAGAATCGCTAGGCGCTAGTCGGTCCGTGTGGTACCGACTAGCGATTAATCGGATTGGGATTTTATGTGTAATTGCAGTTTTATATGTATATACACACATTTTTATATGTATTTTTTTTAGGTAGACATGTTTTAACACCTTCTTCGACCCATATTTTCAAGTGGATAGGATTAATTGCCGGAATTTACAAGTTTTGGCCAAGAATCTGGCCGGAATCACTAGACTGGCAGTCTGCCACCGATTTTTGGCCAATTAGGACTGGATTTGACCACTGTTGACCGCCTACTGAATAATTGGCCGATTAGATAAAAATTACTCGGTGAACCTCCGACTAGCGATTAATCGGCGACTAATCGGAGGCTAGTCGGGATTTTTACCAACCATGATTATGAAACAACTGGTACACCTTTTGCGTAACTAGTTTTGTTGCTGAATTACTCTAATTTCTTATTATACTTCCTAGATCCATTATGAAACAACCGGACCCGAAATTTGGAAAGGAACGGATGGGAAAGTTGATGCTTTTGTTTCCGGCATTGGAACTGGCGGTACGATCACAGGTGCAGGGAAATATCTTAAAGAGCAAAACCCTAACATAAGGTTTACTTCTTACGACCTACTTAGATAATAAAGGTGGAAAATGAGCGGCTGTGTAACGGGTCAAAATGGGTTTGGGTCAAAACTCATAGTTGGGTCGGGCTGACCCGCCAACACTTTTTTGCCTATTTAGTTTTATTTTTGTGGGGTAAAATGCTCTTAAACCAAAAGTAGCATGAATCACTTAAATAATAATTTTTTATTTTAGATAAAACTATTGTGGACATTGTAAGTGTTGAAATAGACATGAGGTGACTTTTGACTTGTTTGACCTATTTGCCCTGATTCATTTTTAGCTCATTTTTCACATTTACATATTCTCCGCTTCTGAATACCTCTAACTAGTTAACTTATATTTTGGCATCAGCTTTATGGCATTGAGCCCACCGAAAGTCCTAATTTATCCGGAGGAAAGCCTGGTAAGCTACACTGATGCACTATTTATTTAAATTTCCACAATTTGTTTCCTTACCTCAGAAGGCTAATAATCTAATTCTATAATCTTCTAGAATGAACCAAAACATATGAATCTTAGAAACAAGTGGAAGCATTTGTATCATGTTCAATGAACTGATATACTTTCAATTAGACTTCTTATTAATGAAGATTTTTGTCTTATTGATCATGTTTATCATGTTTAAGGTCCACATAAGATCCAAGGGATTGGTGCTGGCTTTATCCCTGGTGTTTTAGAAGTTGATCTTATCGATGAAGTTGTGCAAGTATGCCCCCCCTTCTCTTATCTTTCTTTTGTTCTCTCTCTTGTCATCCATCATTGATTCTTCTGACTAAGGGACGTTTATATGCATTTTTTAAGGTTTCTAGTGAAGAAGCCATCGAAACTGCAAAGCTTCTTGCCCTTAAAGAAGGACTGCTTGTAAGTTCATCTTACTCGATATATGCATAGCTGAACGTGTTCAACTGTTTTACTTGGTGATCTCTGGTAGATATGGCAATTTCGACCCGTTTACATATAAATGGGTCGGTTTGACTTATGTTTCATCTATCTAAATCTTTTAGTTCAATGGGAAACGGGTCATATGGTATTCGTACAACTTCCTAGATCACTTTGTGCAAAAAGTTAGATTAGTGTTATAACAGTATGATTTTTTTTATTTACCACGCTAATTATGTATACTTTTTTTCTTAACATTTTCCAAAAATGTTTTGGTTGCAGGTGGGGATATCATCCGGTGCTGCAGCTGCAGCTGCAATCAAAATTGCAAAGAGGCCAGAGAGTGCTGGAAAGCTGATTGTTGTAAGTTTCTTCAATATCTATTAATATCATGTTATACGTGGTCTTGATCAGTGTTGGGGTTGGTTATATATTATTCCTTTGGGTTCACCAATTCATTTCAATACTGCAATTTACCTGACTGTCTACATTGCAATGTTTCTTCCTATGTGAACTTCGAAACAAGCTCCATTTGAGGGATATAAGAGAGTTAACTTATGGGTGTTGACAGTTCGGTTCTGGTGGAATTTTTTTGGGCTGACATACTACTGATTACGGTTTTGTAAAATGACAAACCAACCCAGCTGGGTTGGTTGGTTGGGTCGGCTGGACCAGCTAACACAGTCATTTTTCAAAATTGTTAGTTTGTATTAAATATATTTAAATGATAACCATGGTTCATGAATATATACACAAACATAATTGATGCTATCATGAAGGGTAATCATTCTAGTTGTAGTTTTGTCTTTTAACGGATATCCTTTGCACAGATTAATATTGTAACAACATAGTTTTGCAATCATGTTTAACACTAATTATTCATAAAGATTGGCCAAAACATGTATTATGGTAAGAGCAATCATACAATCATACATACCTGTCTTGACCTGTTATTCTACCGGCCCATTTTGCATCGTATGTAAGAGGCCTTAGATGTTATTTTATGTGCAGGCAATTTTCCCAAGTTTCGGGGAGCGATACTTGTCTTCTGTGCTTTTTGAGTCGGTGCGAAAAGAGGCAGAGAATATGACTTTTGAGCCGTGAACACAAAGGGTTTAGTATCATGGCTTTTTGTTGCCTATGAAGAGAAATCATGTCTTATATGAATTTAACTCATGAGTGATGGTTTTTTTTGTTTCCCATGGGGCACCTTGTTCTATTTTCCATACCGTTATGTCGCGAGTGTTTGTTTAAATGACGTGTTTGTTTAAAATATTTTGGCCGACCTCTTTTTTAAATAACCCGTAAATGCATGTTCTAGTATGTTGTAACACCTCAAACTGGAACATGCTAGTATATCACTATTATAGATATAAAAAACCAAACAACTTCCAATAAGATTGAATCTATGAAACAAATGTCTTGAATCAAACCAGAAAAGCTAGGTCTTTATCCAATTACTGAAAAGAAATGATAACGAGAGAAACACAACAAAGTAGCTATGATTGAGTTAAAGGTTGCTCAGTATCGGAGAAATCAATCGTACAAGTAAAGGTAGGAATAAGGAAAGCAATATGAAATGGTACTCACACTAAACAAAACTAAACGATGACATTGAGTCGTAGACTGATACAACTTGAATCCCAAAACTTATACAAAACATATACTAAACATAACCAAAAGCATAACCCGATATATGATCAGGAACACAATAAGATGTATACGAAACAGATACCGAACATAATCAGAAGCATAACCTGATACACGATTGGAAATTTAATCAGATGTATATGAAACAAATTAGACATATCATAATAGATACTAAACATAACAATAAATAAGTCACGTAATACAAAAGCACCCACGGGCCACAAACACAAGGGTACACAACTAGATAGTTCATGCACCAAGGAGACGTTGCAGTAGGCGTACACACATTATTCCATCTCAAACAGGAGCCAGGAGTCGGAGCTAAGATCGGTCTATTCACCTCTAAGTGGCCAAGGTACTAATCAAAGTGCAAGTTAGAGACCCGGTGAACTTTAGTTACATACTGTCACGATTAGTGCCATGCCATTGACGCCCTAACGACAAGTCTCAATGTAATCGCTTAGGTGACAAAGTACAAAAGCCATAACACAATTAAAAATACTGTTGATATAAGTCTAAAGGGAACATGCAATAAAGAGTACAAGGTTTAAGATCTATTGCATGTTTTAACATATACATACGAAACATAAGCAACTAATGAAAACATTTGTACTTCAAACTAGCGGATATCAAGAAAAATACTATGATGTTAACAACATGAATTTGTATCTTAACCTGGAAAGCAATAAAAACGAAAACTGGATGGTCCTTAATACGTATGCGAACCTAAAACCCATATTTTATTCTCGAATTAGTTAGTTACATGATAAATCATTTGTCTAATCTATCCGTTCGTGAAATTTTCCCGGTGACCAACACTCCGAATCTTATCCTTTATTTTAATGATTAACAAAATAATTAAAAAAAATAACTGGCTAAACCTTAGACTATGGGGTGTAGATCCCATTCCCCCTTTGTACCCTTTCCCATCGAGTCAATCATCATCAAGGATTTCAAACGAACAAGCTTGGGGAGAACGGGGAATTCTCACCGATTGCCAAAGATGTCACATGGGCTCCCCGATTCTCCTCTTTCCTACATCCATAGCCTTGTAAAAATAAAGTGTCACCTTTGTATTTTATATATTAAAAAGCGTATGTTTATAGACAGTAATACGCCTCAGTCAAATCTGCTTTTCCTTTTTTCTTTAATTCTTTACCTCAAACCTTTAAATTATATAATAATGATGGGAAACTATAACCAAAAACAAAAGCCAAGCGAGTAGAGTGTCCAGTTGGTTAGGGGATTTCTATTAAGTGGTTTTTTTGTAGAGGTCTCAGTTTTGATTTCTACTGAATGCAAATTATGTAAATATAGGAGAGCACTTTAAAAAAGATTTGAATTTAGAGTAAAAGGTTTAAATAATATATGTTTGCTCTTTGGATTAAGCTGAAAATCCAATTAATTTTCTATTAAAAAAAGGTATGAGTCTCCATGTTTGTTTCGCTGTAGTCCGAATTTAATTCCAACATTTACTTTTCTGTTTTCTTCACAATTAGCCCAACATTTACTATTGGTCCATCTATATTTAAAGTTAATAAGATTTGTTAATCAAGTTAATACAGTATAACTTACAACCATAATTACTTGGGTTATTATAGAAATTTATAAGTCATATATTACTAGAATTACCATCAACCGCAATGCGGAAGAGATTCGTTAGTTATATATCATGCTAGATGAAAGGCAAATGTTTTTTACATAACCACGAGCCTGTGTGTAAAGCCGTGAAAAAAATAACTAAGTCGATCACTGACTCACGCGTTGCGACAGACCTATTAAACAAGGAAATATAGACGTGCTGCGACGGACCTGTCAAACGAGACAAAAATAGATGAAAAAACGTTGAATCTCACACGCACGTTGTGGCGTGATAACTCGGAAAATTTAGAATGCCACGTTAAATGGAGAACTTGTGAAAGATGAAAAGTATAAGGACAAAGTTAAAGTAAAAAGAGTGTTGAGGTTAAATTGCAAAAGATGAAAAGCTTTGGGTTGTAAGTAAAAAAATTAAAATTTTAAGGGGTTAAATCGCAAAAGATGAAAACTTCTGAATTAGAAGTGAAAAATCAAACTAATCAAACCGGTTAAAATACCAAATATTGAAACTTTAGAATTAAAAAAGAAATTAATTTCAGATTATAAAAACAAAAGAGATAAATAGACTTAGTTATATTTATGTTAATATTATTATTATTTAATAGAAGAGATAAATAGAAAAATAAGGGTAAGAAATTACGAGAGAATGACACATGTTCGAAAATGATTTTTATTTATTAGTATATAAAAATTTATTTTTTAACAACCATAATCATTAAATAGAGTGTGAAGCTAAGATAATTATTTAAATTTAAAATACTTTTACAGATTTTTAAAAATTCAAAAGTGTTTTATCATTTTTTTTAACTTCCTTGACTTTTATTTTCTTTTTTATCCTTATTTATTTTTAGTTTTTTTTTATAATAAGCGTTCAGAGATTGTAAGTTTTTGGATCTTTTTTATTTTTTAATTTTCTTTGTTTTTTTTAAATCACAGACGTATTAATACGACAATCTAGCTATTTTTTATCCACATTTCTATATAATTTATTTGATTATTATTGTTTTTTATTCGGTTCCTATAACAAGTGTCATTGGTGTAACGAACTAAACTGATACTGACTCAATCCTCGCAGCAACACACAGGTAATGTCACACGTTATATAAGAAATGCGTATATTTTTTTAGAAACGAACTCTAAATTTACAATCATTTTGTTTAAACGTACAATTATAAGTTAATAGAAGAGTTAATTATACAGTTAGTCACTTTAGTTTGTAGAAAGTAACGTGGTCATATAGTAATAGTTTAAAATCACATTATAAGGTTTTAACTTTTATTTTGTAACAACTTAGGGTATTAACAGTAACTTTAATTAACTTTCAGTTAAGTTAGAGTGAAATTACTAAATACTCTTATGCAACCACAAGATTCATTTATGTAATTAATTTTATCCTAATGCAAGGACCAAATTACTCTACAATGTTTTTCCACTGTGTGAAACTTAACAAATAGGATCTCATTTTATGTTTTGAAATCACATCATAAAGGATATTTATTGTTTTTTTCTTCAAAAAAAAAGTACTTTTTCTTTGTTATCAAAGTTTATGTTGAACAGAGGATCTAATTTTGTGGGTCAAATTAATCATTGAGAACCAACTATCCATGGAAAACCCCAAAACAAAAACCACAGTCGCCATGATATTAATATATTGGTCTTCATTTTCTCCTCTGGTTTAATAAAAAGAAATTGTTTTGAAGAACTGATCATTCAAAATCAAAAGTTTTGTTGGAATAAAAATATTGTAAGTCTTATTTAGTAAACATAATCTGGAGTTTAACACCATTTTGTCAAAACAAAATAAAAGGAAAGGAAAAGTCAAATTTGAAACCTTTTCTTTCCCAACTTTTAAATCAGATTCTATATAAACTAGTTTTTTTCACGTCGTACGTTGCGGCGAAACCGAGCAAATGATAATGTAAAACAAACATAATTTGAAAATAAAACATGTTGTTTAGAAAGCCAAATCATTAGAATGGTTTAGTTTATCATCGTACTGTTTTATGATACCAAATAAATACTTTATTTTGAGTACAACTTCGTTTTTAACAAAACTTATAACGGAATGTCGTGAAAAAATGAAGCACAACTACGTACTTAAGTTTTTTTTAAAGAAGTTATAAACGTAAATTATTAAAGAAGCATCAAATTAAACGATAAATTAATATATATGTTCTAAATAAAGAAAAATAATTATTAAAGAATGGTAAAGAAAATATATGGTTTTAAAAAAGGAAAAAAGAATTAAAAAATATGTTACTAAAAGTAAATCTAATATTAATAAAAGACTCTAAATAATTACACATGACATTCTCTCCTTCAATCTCAGAATTTTTATTTATTGTTTTTTACTTAATATATCTTTTTAATTTGATATATGAATATCACTTAGCATTATCTTAATTCCTATTATAATAAATGTTTAAAAAATATAATAAAAACTTTTCTTTTAGTATTGTATGTTAAAATAATTACATTACGATTATAAAGTTATTTCTTATTATTATTAACAATATTTGATAAATTGATAATTTCTTGATCTTTAAGATATAAAAAAAACACTAATTCTGTATTCTAATAAGAGAAATTAAATGGTATACTGTGTTATTAATTATTCAATATAGTTTAACGTTTATCCATATAAATAATAAAAATTTAAAAAATTATCCATTAGCATTTGACGACTTTATTATTATTTTCTTACTTTATATATCTACAACTACAATTCACATGGAGGGGAATAGTGTCAGACAGCTACGATTTTGTCTTGATTAAATTTACAGTTTTACCATTAGTATTGTTTTTTTCTTCTTCTAGCCAAATTACAGTTTTGCCCTTAGTTCAAATTTACATTTTTACCATCGTTTTTGTTTTTTTTCTGTCAAATTACGATTTTCCTTTAGTGTAAAATTACAGTCGTTCGATCATTTTAGTGATTTTTGTACAAAACTATGGTAGTGTTTTATTTTAATTGTTTGACTCAATATCATTTTTTGAGATCGTGTTATGAATAGTATGTACAAATAACTGAAACGCAGACGTTGATGTTATAAGAAAGACATATTCGACTTAGTACCCCGCAAAGCGGACGGGACAAAAACTAGTATAATTATAACTATTATAATATATTAAATAAAAGAATAATAAAAGCTTTATAGTATTATAAAAATAAAGTTTCTATTAATCATCCTTCATAACAATATATATATATATATATATATATATATAATTGTTTTTTTAGAAAAAAAAAAACCAATTTTAAGAAGATATGTGGCTAAAAGGGTTGGGGTAACATGGCATGCAGAAGATTCACACAATGGAAAAACAGTAATTACACAAATGATCCTTGGATTAAGATAAAGTTAATAACAAAATGGCCCTTGTAGTTGAAAAAGGGTGTTTTAGTAACTTTATTTAAACTTGACAGAAAAATTAACAAAAGTTAGTGTTAATAGCCTATGTTGTTACAAAATGAAAAGTTAGAACCTCGTAATGTGATTTTAAACTATTAGTGCCTGGCCATATTATTTTCCATAAACCACAAGGACTAACGAAGTAATTAACTCTTTAGGTGAACGTGAATGTGGTTACTTTATTTTAGGGTAGGATTATTGTAAAAATGATTTATTTTGTGAGAAGTGTAGAATGAATCTATATCTTTGGATTTAGAATCTGATGGTTGAGATCATAATGGCAAAATTGTAAATAGTATTTACCATTAAAAAATTATTATTTTTATTAAATTATAAAGTTAAATTTAGCATGTTTTAAATTCCAAAACTCACATGCAAGTTCCCATCGTCTTTTTTAAATGTCAATAACTTTTCATACGTAATTTAAAAAAGTTTACGCCATAATAATGACCGGTTTTTTTATCTTAATATGATTACCATATTGCTATACTTATATAAAGAAAAAATTACGTTTCGGTCATATGTTCTAGTCCATGATGTTTTGTCTATGTTTGTACAATGGTGTTTTAATTGTACTGTGATTCAAGGCGTAGTAAACATTGTATTGTGATTCAAGTCATTGTGTTTTAACATCTAGAATAATTGTATTGCTATTTAAGTCATAGTGTTTTAAGATCTGGAATAACAATATAATCATCCCTAGATGGTGTTAAAACACTATTACTTGAATAGCAATACAATCATTCCAGATGCTAAAACATCATGACTGTATTATGATTCAAGTCATGGTGATTTTGGAATCTGTATTGTATTTTATACCTACAAAATAACTTCTAAAGCGATTACAATCATTCCAGAAAATTTATCTCCTAAAATAACTCTTAAAGCGATTACAATCTATTTTAAAATTAAAAATGGTTTTTGAAGTTAATTATCCTATTACCCTTAATCCATAAAATTAAATAATATCATGTAATATCTCCATAGTATTTCTCACAAAACTTCATTATTTTTACAGGAAGCTAAACCACTTTGTCCAATCTTTTCGATTAACCTTAACTTAATTTCACCTTACTTGATCTCTAAGAATTATTAGAATAATGATATGAAAAGATTTTAATTAATTATAATAAATTGAATATATAACGTTGTACATGATTTATATTACAACTTTTAAATTATGATTTTTTTAGTTTTTTACGTGGATGTGTAGTATCAAGCTGCAACAACGAATCAAATACGGGTAGATACTGGTTTGGTTATATCGCGGCTTAATTTTTTAGGTGTTCTTTTTTGCTTGATATATCGTGTGTTCTCATGTAATGGTATCCTAACAAACCAAAACAAAAAAAATGTATTATTTATACCAAAATCAAAATGAACCATTATCTCTTCTCATATACTTAAAGAATCGCTTTTAGTACGTAATACTAAAACATTTATAATTAACATCCCGTTACAACACGTGAGCTAGTGTCAACTCGTAGGGAGCATTTGGCATACGGGGCCCTTTAAAACTGAGTTCCTTAACGTCATAATTGTTGTGAAATTGAGTAATTATTCTCTTCCACATTGAGAACTCAGTCCGAATCAATATTTGTGCTTTGTTGGAAGATCCATTACCGAAGCTCTCCATCTTAGATGAATTATTGAGAATTGCTTGTGAAACGGTAATGACTGGTTCAATTATAAAGAGAATACCGTGAATCATAGATCAAGAAAACTATTGACTGATTAATGAACAAAGCTTTTATACCACTGGTTGGATCTATTACTCGCTGTTTACTTAAATCATGTTAATTGTTAAAGCATGAGAAGTATCAATCAAGAAGATTAGGAACAACTAAAACAAAGTAGTTCTCAATCAATCAAAATTGTAACATATCATTATCTCTTTTTATTACAATTTTCTACCACAAGTTTCTATGCTATAGACTATAGCTAATTATCCAAATTAATAACCACATTGAGTGAATAGTACAAGGATAAAAACATAATAAAGATAGTTACACTCTTCATCATTGTCTTTTTTTTATCTTTATCGTCGTCATAAATCTCTCTTTGTTAGCATTTCACCAAATTAATAACCACATTGAGTGAATAGTACAAGGATAAAAACATAATAAAGATAGTTACACTCTTTGTCATTGTCTTTTTTTTATCTTTATCGTCGTCATAAATCTCTCATTGATAGCATCTTGAAATCTCGGTAGCAACTCATCTATAGGATCACCTCTTTGGTAGGAACTTGCCTTGGTAATTGTACATTTATTCCCAACATAACTGATGTTTTAAGTTTCTATGGTATATAACTTTCAATTCCACCCAACTTATATTTTTCCTGTTCATATGTTGGCCTTTTATATATGTAGTTACTATGTTATATAACTTTCTATTGTTCCTTTCATGATTTTCGTCTTGGTTTCGGTTGCACCTCAAGGATATCCATGGTATAATTTTACTTTTGTTTTATGAACCCGGTTCATTTATGTATGTGTTTATATGTTACAAAGATTAGTCAAAACACTTTTGACAAGTAAGAATACATGTACATATATATGTTAGTTAAAATAAACTTTAACTAGTCAATAATCAAATATACATTTTAAAGCAACGGAAGCGTATGTAACAAAACATCAACACCTTTTATACCAAGGAACACCCGTGATGGAACAAGGTCACCGACATGCAAACACGAAATATAAACGCAAACCATAGGGGTTTAGATATACCTTCGGTTAGTAATAAACTGGTTGAGACACCGAGGTTCAACGAACAAGTGCTAGTGATACGAACGAATGTGATGCGAGTGCGAACCCGTGTGTGGCGGCGGTGACCGGCGGCGTCAGTGGCGGCGGCAGGGTGGCCGAGGCGGTTGTGGCCGGTTGTGGGTGAGGGTGTTATGAGAGAATTTTGTTCTAGAGTTTTTCCAACACACATACAAGACCCAACACCCTCCCTTTATAGCACATGGACATCTTTGCATGTCTGCCAAGTGGCGACCATGCAAAATGCATGCGATGCCATTGGCCAAGATGCTCGGTGCGCGACAAGTGGCGTTGCAAGAGTGCATGCGCGATAAGTGGCGTAGAGGAGCGTTCTTGTCTCACCCGGTCCATGTACCCGTCTCTCAATTTAATGCCCGCGTATCGTTCGTAATTACCAGTTAAATTAGTTAAGTGGATTTTTAGTTCGTTGCCCACGGTGTAACTCTTACGGGTCAAGACCCGGTCGGCAGCGTTGACTTATCGAACCGGACATAAATATCCAACAGCTCCCACTTGGACGGTCTCTGATAAGATGTCAACGCAGACAGCCAGCGGTGCTCTAGCTACACATAGCTGCCCCCAACAGGTCATGACACTTTAAAGTCATTAACCAAGGTATCTTCCCTTTAGCAACGGCTTGCTACTTGAAGATAGTAGACTTCTGGTAATCGTTGTCATCTATCCTTTCTGTAAAAGACATCGATTGAACAATGAGACATGGATCAGGTTCAATCTCATATGGCGTTCAATCATTATAGTTCTCGTTCAAGAATCAAAGTGGTCCAATCAAACACACAGTAAGTTTGGGTAAGTCCTTACACTTCACCAGTTTGAATCAACGAGGGCGCCCAGATGTCTAACTGTTACATATAATGTAAGAGTACAGAATCCCATCTTGACTACATACAACTCCCACTGAACTTCAGAGCTATTCCAAACCAATGCCTTTATGACTGGCAGTTACGCGACAGGCGTTGACACTGATCAAAGAATAGTCTTTAGTAAACGAGAGTTCTAGTATGTATCTCAGGTCAGAGGATACTAAATGAGTATACCAAAATCAAATACATCTTATGACCAAGATCCATGAAGATGATTTGATGCGAGTTACATCCAACGTCATTCATAATGAGGTCTGTGAGTTTGGAAGTCCCCCTTGAGTCCAAAGTCAGAATAGTCTTAATTCAGAATCGTTCCCACGAATCTGACCGACTACGGATAATTTAGAATACAAGATTCATGGATTAAACGTATCAGCCACAACACTCTGCTTGGAGCTTTTCCATGAAACAGCTCCTCCGTTGAAAGTGAACACGAAAACCGTTTGTGAGCGAGAGGTATCTCGGTCAGTTTGAAAACTAACATAAGTGTAACATTTTACAGTGAGCTCCTCATTGACTCCTCCAAATATCAAGAACATATCTTTTGTCCTTCTCAAGTACTTAAGGATGTTCTTAACTGCAGTCCAGTGGGCAATCCCAGGGCTCTGCTGGTAACGCTTGTCATGCTTAAGGCATACGAGACGTCTGGTCGAGTACATACCATAGCATACATGATAGAACCAATCGCGGAAGCATATGGAACTGTTTCCATTTGCTTTATCTCACGGTCCTCAGAGGGAGCTTGTGATTTGTTCAAGACGGTTCCTTTAGTCATTGGAACACCTCCTTTCTTGGAGTTTTCCATTTTGAAGCGTCTTATCACTTGATCTATGTATATGCTCTGAGTTGGCCCAAGAAGTCGCTTAGATCTATTCCTATAGATCTTGATTCCCAGAATATAAGCGGCTTCTCCAAGATCCTTCATTGCGAAACAAGATCCCAACCATTGCTTAATTTCCTTAAGCATGGGGATGTTGTTTCCAATGATCAATATATCATCTACATACAAGATGAGAAATGATATAGCACTCCCACTAGCCTTTCTGTAAACACAAGGTTCATCTTCGTTCTTGACAAAACCAAACTCTTTGACTTTCTGGTCAAAACGAAGATTCCAGCTCCGAGATGCTTGCTTGAGTCTATAAATGGACTTGTTTAGCTTACATACCCTATTGGGATATTTTGGATCGATAAAACCGTCAGGCTGAACCATATAAACATCTTTAGAAAGATGTCCATTAAGAAAAGCGGTTTTAACATCCATTTGACAAATTTCGTAATCATAGTACGCAGCTATGGCAAGTAATATCCTGATCGACTTGATCATAGCAACGGGCGAGAAAGTTTCATCATAGTCAATACCTTGAGTTTGAGTGAAACCTTTCGCTACTAGCCATGCCTTGTAGGTTTGTATATTTCCATGCATGTCGGTTTTTCTTTTAAAAACCCATTTGCTCCCTACTGCCCGAGATTCGGGGGGTCGCTCAACCAAGTCCCAGACTTGATTGTCACGCATGGATTGCATCTCGGCTTTCAGGGCCTCTAGCCATTTCGCAGAATCTGGATTAGAAATAGCAGATTTGTAACTAGTAGGCTCGTCATCAGACTCGGCTACAGTCAGGACTTCATAACCCTCAATATGCCAAAGCTATCTATCGGGTTCTTTACGAGTTCCTACGAAGGATTGCGTTCAAGTCTGAATCAGTGTCAACAATTTGTTGTGGTTCAGACGTTCCGAGCTCCTCAACTGTACATGGTCCTTGAACTTCTTCAAGATCCACCAAGTTACTTCCAGTTCCTTGACTAAGAAGTTCATTTTCAAGGAACCTTTTAGCTTTCCTTTTGATGGAAATCGTATTTGCATCAGGATGGTAGAAGTAATAACCGCTTTGGTTATAGTATCCGACGAAAACTACCTTTTCGTCTCGAGGGTCGAGCTTGTCATCAGAATCACTTGTGATGTAAGCATCACACCCCCATATTCTAAGGTAAGTCAAGTGTGGCTTACGCCCATACCATATCTCATATGGAGTCTTGTTCACCCTTTTGGTCGGCGCTAGATTTACGAGTCGTGTGGCAGTCATAAGAGCAAAACCCCAAAAGGAGTGAGGCAAATTTGTTCTACACATCATCGATCGAACCATATTCAGCAGGGTCCGATTTCTCCTTTCACACACGCCATTAAGTTGGGGTGTGCCTGGTGGAGTAGGTTGTGAAACTATTCCACGTTCCTTTAGATGATCGAGAAATTCTAAGCTGAGTATTCACCGCAACGATCTAAGCGAAGCATTTTAATCTTTCTATTAAGTTGGTTTTCAACTTCGTTTTGAAACTCTTTGAACTTTTCAAAGGTTTTATGCTTATGCTTCATGAGATAAACATAAGCATATCGACTATAATCGTCGATGAACGTAACGAAGTATCTCTCGTGATTCCTAGTCATGGCTCTAAAAGGACCACATACATCTGGGTGTATGAGTCCTAATAGATCACTAGCTCGTTCACCAACATGGGTGAAGGGATCCTTGGTGAGCTTGCCAGCTAAGCATAACTCGCAATCATCAAATGAGTCCGCTCCGGTGGATTCAAGAATCTCCTCAGATTGGATTCATTTTATGCGTGCCTTTCTTATGTGGCCAAGTCTACAATGCCATAGGAATGAATCACTCGTACCATTTTTCTGACGTTTAGAAAGATGATATATGTTATTGCTAGGTTGAACATCAATTTCATAAATACCGTTTCGAGGTTTAGTCTCAAAATAGTAAGTACCATTTAGATAAGCAGAAATAGCAACATCATTAAAAGCATATCTAAATCCTTGTTCAAACAACAATGAAATTGAAATGATGTTCCTGGTCAAACCAGGTGCAAAAAGACAATTGTTCAAAACAACAACAAGACCAGAAGGACATGTAAGATTAAATGTGCCAGTTGCTAGAACTGGGACTTTCTTCCCATCGCCAATAATGAGTTCCATGTTCCCTGGTTTTAGTTTCTTACACTTCTCAGGCTCCTGCAAGATATTAACGATGTGATAACCACATCCGGTATCAAATACCCATGTGTTGCTAGAAACAGTGAAAAGCTCGATAACATATATCAGAATACCTAAAGAAGTGCCTTCTCCATTGGCCTTCTTTGCTTTGATCTTAGCAAGATACTCGGGGCAGTTACGTTTCCAGTGCCCCATCTTGTTACACTCATAGCATTGCCGCTCTTCTGAATGAGGGGCTTAACAGCTTGTTTGCTCTTGTTGGTGGCATGTTTGCAGCAACAGGAGCCTTTCCTTTGTTTTTGTCGTTGTGACTTTTCTTTGTTCTGGGCTTCCTAACACCACCAGATCGAACCATTAACACTTGGTTTGTTTTGTTGGAAATGTTCATCTCTGCTGTTTTGAGCATCCCATGTAGCTCCGGCACTGTCTTTACCCACATTCATGTTAAAGTTCATAACAAATTGATCATAGTGACTGGAAAGAGAGTTGAGAATGAAGTCAACAGCCATCTCATCTTGGAGAGGATAACCAAGTTTGCTTAATTGGTCGATGTAGCCTTTCATCTTGAGGACATGAGCACTAACTGAGGAACCCTCTTGCATTCTACAGCTTATGAGCTGTTTCATGGTGTCATAGCGTTCCTGGCGGGCTTGTTTCTGAAACATGCCTTTGAGTTGCTCAATCATGTTAAAGGCACTCATGTCTTCCATATTCTTCTGGAGATCTGGCGACATGGTGGCTTGCATGAGGCAGGCAACTTCTAGGGCATCTTCTTTATGTTTATCAAAAGCCTTCTTCGCAGCAGCAGTACCATTTTCAGACGCTGTTGGAATTGGGGTTTCCAAAATGTAAAGCTTCTTTGCCATTTTGAGAACGATTCTCAAGCTGCGATGCCACTCAAGAAAATTGGTGTTATTTAGTTTGTCTTTCTCAAGTATGGACTTGAGAGCAAAAGAGGAGTTGTTTTCAGATGACATCTGTTAAGCAAAAGTTTATTTAATTAGTATTTTCCTTATTTAGCTAGGTGAGACGATAAGAAACGAGAATCCGGTTAGAAGCTCTTTCTAAAGGCAGTTGTAGCACGCAACATTAGCAGGAGGTTCAAGCGGACTGACAACGATTATCAATTGTGAGAGAAGCACAACTCCCGGGGTTTATGAGGCTGCGAGGACAACTTTTGTCCTTGCATTGATAAGTTTGGCCTCATCTATGCCACTTTTATTCCCGAGACAACTGTAGCACGTAACACGAGAAGAAAAGTAATAGTTGTCCTAAAACGGTCACATGTGGAAGGGTCGGATGTGTCGACGAAGCCCTTGCACCTTGGAAGGATAAACTAGACACCAAGTGTTGTGCTGTGGCTCCAACACTGATGGTTCGCATTATGCCCCAAGTTTTACTAGTAGTAGGATGGCATAGACCATTGATTTTAATTTTACCAAATAGGATCGTTATAGTCGGTTTTAATTTAGATATTAAATTTGCGACTATGCCAAAAGAACCCTTTCACCTCTTAGGACAATTAGTTTTAGATAACCTATAAAACTAAGTTTGTCACGACTTGAAATAACAAATTAAAGTTAATAGTGGAGACTATTAAGTTCATGAGTTTTAAAGATGTGATAAAAGGTTTTAAAACTCTAGTGGTTATAAAAAGTTACAAGTTGCTAGAACTTGCTTTTTCTCGATTTCATTTTTAAAACCCCTTTTAAAAATGCGTATTGGTATTAGGTTGATTTGTAATAACATTTATTAAAAGCAACCATAATAGAAAATGAATATGTAAATCATATGGGCATGGTTATGATCTTGCTAGAGCCAAGTAGCAAGATCAAATGGGTCACGGTCACAACACACAAAACAACCACAAGTTTCTATGCTATAGACTATAGCTAATTATCCAAATTAATAACCACATTGAGTGAATAGTAAAGGATAAAAACATAATAAAGATAGTTACACTCTTCATCATTGTCTTTTTTTTTATCTTTATCGTCGTCATAAATCTCTCTTTGTTAGCATTTCACCAAATTAATAACCACGTTGAGTGAATATTACAAGGATAAAAACATAATAAAGATAGTTACACTCTTTGTCATTGTCTTTTTTTATCTTTATCTTCGTCATAAATGTCTCATTGATAGCATCTTGAAATCTCGGTAGCAACTCATCTATAGGATCACCTCTTTGGTAGGAACTTGCCTTGGTAATTGTACATTTATTCCCAACATAACTGATGTTTTAAGTTTCTATGGTATATAACTTTCAATTCCACCCAACTTATATTTTTCCTGTTCATATGTTGGCCTTTTATATATGTAGTTACTATGTTATATAACTTTCTATTGTTCCTTTCATGATTTTCGTCTTGGTTTCGGTTGCACCTCAAGGCTATCCATGGTATAATTTTACTTTTGTTTTATGAACCCAGTTCATTTATGTATGTGTTTATATGTTACAAAGATTAGTCAAAACACTTTTGACAAGTAAGAATACATGTACATATATATGTTAGTTAAAATAAACTTTAACTAGTCAATAATCAAATATACATTTTAAAGCAACGGAAGCGTATGTAACAAAACATCAACACCTTTTATACCAAGGAACACCCGTGATGGAACAAGGTCACCGACATGCAAACACGAAATATAAACGCAAACCATAGGGGTTTAGATATACCTTCGGTTAGTAATAAACCGGTTGAGACACCGAGGTTCAACGAACAAGTGCTAGTGATACGAACGAATGTGATGCGAGTGCGAACCCGTGTAGTGGCAGCGGTGACCGGCGGCGGGCGGCGGTGACCGACAGCGACAACAACGGCAGCTGCAGGGTGGGCCGGCGGTGGCGTCAGTGGCGGCGGCAGGGTGGCCGAGGCGGTTGTCGCCGGTTGTGGGTGTGGGTGTTATGAGAGAATTTTGTTCTAGAGTTTTTCCAGCACTCATACAAGACCCAACACCCTCCCTTTATAGCACATGGACATCTTTGCATGTCTGCCAAGTGGCGACCATGCAAAATGCATGCGATGCCATTGGCCAAGATTCTCGGTGCGCGACAAGTGGCGATGCAAGAGTGCATGCGCGACAAGTGGCGTAGAGGAGCGTTCTTGTCTCACCCGGTCCATGTACCCCTCTCTCAATTTAATGCCCGCGTATCGTTCGTAATTACCAGTTAAATTAGTTAAGTGGATTTTTAGGTCGTTGCCCACGGTGTAACTCTTACGGGTCAAGACCCGGTCGGCAGCGTTGACTTATCGAACCGGACATAAATATCCAACAGCTCCCACTTGGACGGTCTCTGATAAGATCTCAATGCAGACAGCCAGCGGTGCTCTAACTACACATAGCTGCCCCCAACAGGTTATGACACTTTAAAGTTACTAACCAAGGTATCTTCCCTTTAGCAACGGCTTGCTACTTGAAGATAGTAGACTTATGGTAATCGTTGTCATCTATCCTTTCTGTAAAAGACATCGATTGAACAATGAGACATGGATCAGGTTCAATCTCATATGGCGTTCAATCATTATCGTTCTCGTTCAAGAATCAAAGTGGTCCAATCAAACACACAGTATGTTTGGGTAAGGCCTTACACTTCACCAGTTTGAATCAACGAGGGCGCCCAGATGTCTAACTGTTACATATAATGTAAGAGTACAGAATCCCGTCTTGACTACTTACAACTCCCACTGAACTTCAGAGCTATTCCAAACCAATGCCTTTATGACTGGCAGTTACGCGACAGGCGTTGACACTGATCAAAAAATAGTCTTTAGTAAACGAGAGTTCTAGTATGTATCTCAGGTCAGAGGATACTAAATGAGTATACCAAAATCAAATACATCTTATGACCAAGATCCATGAAGATGATTTGATGCGAGTTACATCCAACGTCATTCATAATGAGGTCTGTGAGTTTGGAAGTCAACCCCTTGAGTCCAAAGTCAGAATAGTCTTAATTCAGAATCGTTCCCACGAATCTGACCGACTACGGATAATTTAGAATACAAGATTCATGGATTAAACGTATCAAATTCGAACACAGTTGTAGGATTCAAGAATTGCATTTAACTAGTAAATCAAAACGAATGCAAGAGTACAACTGTTTATGTTCGTACATCCAAATACTAAATCAAAACATATCACTAGCTAATCTAAGCCCAATAGAGTCCATGTGACAATCATGTATTTTCTTGATTCATTGGCTTAGTAAATGGGTCAGCTAGGTTTTGATCTGTGTCAATTTTGCTTATGACGATGTCTCCACGTTCCACAATTTCACGTATGTAGTGGAACTTTCTTAAAATGTGCTTGGCTTTGTGATGGGATCTAGGCTCCTTGGCTTGAGTAATAGCACCTGTGTTATCACAAAATATCTGGATGGGTTTCATGATACTTGGAACCACATCGAGATCTGTTATGAACTTCTTCATCCAAGCAGCTTCCTTTGCGGCATCCGATGCGGCAAAGTACTCAGATTCCGTGGTGGAATCAGCCACAACACTCTGCTTGGAGCTTTTCCATGAAACAGCTCCTCCGTTGAAAGTGAACACGAAAACCGTTTGTGAGCGAGAGGTATCTCGGTCAGTTTGAAAACTAACATAAGTGTAACATTTTACAGTGAGCTCCTCATTGACTCCTCCAAATATCAAGAACATATCTTTTGTCCTTCTCAAGTACTTAAGGATGTTCTTAACTGCAGTCCAGTGGGCAATCCCAGGGCTCTGCTGGTAACGCTTGTCATGCTTAAGGCATACGAGACGTCTGGTCGAGTACATACCATAGCATACATGATAGAACCAATCGCGGAAGCATATGGAACTGTTTCCATTTGCTTTATCTCACGGTCCTCAGAGGGAGCTTGTGATTTGTTCAAGACGGTTCCTTTAGTCATTGGAACACCTCCTTTCTTGGAGTTTTCCATTTTGAAGCGTCTTATCACTTGATCTATGTATGTGCTCTGAGTTGGCCCAAGAAGTCGCTTAGATCTATTCCTATAGATCTTGATTCCCAGAATATAAGCGGCTTCTCCAAGATCCTTCATTGCGAAACAAGATCCCAACCATTGCTTAATTTCCTTAAGCATGGGGATGTTGTTTCCAATGATCAATATATCATCTACATACAAGATGAGAAATGATATAGCACTCCTACTAGCCTTTCTGTAAACATAAGGTTCATCTTCGTTCTTGACAAAACCATACTCTTTGACTTTTTGGTCAAAACGAAGATTCCAGCTCCGAGATGCTTGCTTGAGTCCATAAACGGACTTGTTTAGCTTACATACCCTATTTGGATATTTTGGATCGATAAAACCGTCAGACTGAACCATATAAACATCTTCAGAAAGATGTCAATTAAGAAAAGCGGTTTTAACATCCATTTGCCAAATTTCGTAATCATAGTACGCAGCTATGGCAAGTAATATCCTGATCAACTTGATCATAGCAACGGGCGAGAAGGTTTCATCATAGTCAATACCTTGAGTTTGAGTGAAACCTTTCGCTACTAGCCGTGCCTTGTAGGTTTGTATATTTCCATGCATGTCGGTTTTTCTTTTAAAAACCCATTTGCTCCCTACTACCCGAGATTCGGGGGTAGCTCCAGCAAGTCCCATACTTGATTGTCACGCATGGATTGCATCTCGGCTTTCATGGCCTCTAGCCATTTCGCAGAGTGGGCCGGCAGCGACAGCTGCATGGTGGGCCGGCGGCGGCGTCAGTGGCGGCGGCAGGGTGGCCGAGGCGGTTGTGGTCGGTTGTGGGTGTGGGTGTTATGAGAGAATTTCGTTCTAGAGTTTTTCCAACACTCATATAAGACCCAACACCCTCCCTTTATAGCACATGGACATCTTTGCATGTCTGCCAAGTGGCGACCATGCAAAATGCATGCGATGCCATTGGCCAAGATTCTCGGTCCGCGACAAGTGGCGATGCAAGAGTGCATGCGCGACAAGTGGCGTAGAGGAGCGTTCTTGTCTCACCCGGTCCATGTACCCCTCTCTCAATTTAATGCCCGCGTATCGTTCGTAATTACCAGTTAAATTAGTTAAGTGGATTTTTAGTTCGTTGCCCACGGTGTAACTCTTACGGCCGGTCGGCAGCGTTGACTTATCGAACCGGACATAAATATCCAACAGAAACTTGTCTTGACTAAAAGAGATAATAGAGTTAGTTGACCAAAGTATACACCTAGCTATAGAAAGGTTGTTCGGATAAAAAAAAACATTAGCAAGCCATTATCTGTTGTCAAACAGCACTCTTTGTAGCCTAATTCAAGGATAGAATGTTAGGCTCAATTGTTCATAAAAGAAGAGGACCATAACATCATATACATATAACATATTGACGACATATAGGTAAAAGTACAAAACTAACATCATTTGGAAGTCACATTATCATCAAAATAACACAGATGTCTATGATATATGGTCTAAACAAATATGACTGAACAAATAGACTTGGAATCTCGTTGGAATAAAGAATCACTAAATTTTAAATCTTAATATTTATTTAACAGTGAAATTCTATTTTTTTTGTAAGATATAGAAATGATCAACTTCAAAAGGATCCAAGAGTCTATTTTTATAGTACTAAAAAGGTTTTAAACACATTAGGATATAGGGTGTGGTAATAACTCTCATGATCACCATGATTCTCTATGTCACCCATCTCTAATCCACCATCTCCATGTCACCCATCTCTAATCCACCATCTAAAACCACTACCTTAAAGGTGTGGTCATGACCCAAACCACTAGCCCCTTATTTATTTAGTGTATATTTGTCTAAATAAAAAGGAAATGATTTCTTAAAAAATGAAAAGGAGGACCATAATTGCCATGGTTTAATCCATGCAAACCATGGTGGATCAAGCAAGGAGGTGATGTAACATTTCATTCATGCTCCTAGGTGACGAATCATGTCCCAACCCATGACCCCACACCCTTTAGCCTTATGGGGTTTTCTGATATGGAAATTATCTCGAGTTTCCGAGCATTCAAGATTCTAAAATTCTCTCCACCTTGGTAAAGGAGTCACAATACAACATACCTAGTAGAAATTACAATAAGATAAAATAAAAAAGTAGTAGAGGATTGCTCACTATAAGAGATTACTAATACTTATAATGTTTTCCAGAAACCTCAACTTTGGCTATAAAAAATCTATTTAAGTTTATCCATGTGTAAACAAAAACTTTAGCCTTTTTTTCTTTATTTATTTTTACTGAAACCCAACATCAATAGTTTAGAGTTTAGAGGTGTCCTAACATTTATATTTATGTCATGTGGTTATTAAGTATATTTTTAGAAGGTGTTTTAGAGTATTTTAATTTACCCTAAAAAGTGTTGGATCGTTATACATCTAGTAGATAGTCCTTTTATAGCTAACATTCATTTATGTTCCATTGATACTCTGTCAATAGTTTTACCAATCACAAGCAGTGTATGTGCAAATAAAATGTGGCTAGCTAGTGACTTGCTGACACATTGTTGCATATGATTAATCTATTTGATATAACTACATAATGTAGGATGATATCTGTATAACTAAATAATTATTTAAAAGGGGGATTATTTGTTTCCAGTTTGAGGGACAAAACCCTAAGCCTGTATTATTTCATATATTCATTATATGTAAGCATAGATAGGTGGACATTTATGTCCACACACTTTCTAATAAAGAACTACAAGAAAAAAAGAGAAGAGAATGGTGAGTTACAAGTGAATCTTATCTTATAAACCAGACTAAAGAGTGTTTAGAGTGATGAGACAAAATTTGGTCATTCATCCAAATTTAATAACTTATAAAACCAGAATTTCTAAATTCTCATTTCTACTCAAGTTTTAGAAACGTTACAATTAGTTTTTTTATAAAAGTTTTTACTCCGATTAGATCACTCAAGTTTATTTTATTATTCTAATTCTATATATTTTATTTGAGTAGCAGGTTATTACTCCTACAAAGTATATCTTTAATTTTATTTTTTATTTATATGATAACATGTCTTACAAAGGCCAATATGGATTAAAAAAATTACAAAATTTAAAAAAAATTGTGAAAAACTTTTAAAAGTTGCATTTTTTTAAAGAATTCAAAAAGTAATTAAAAAATTGCAAAAAATAAATTAAATTTATTTGTAACTTTTTTAAATGTTTGCAAATTTTTAAAATTTTTTCACAATTTTCTAAAAACTTTTGGCAAATTTTTAATCCGTGTTAACATTTTTAAGCCATGTCATCAGATAATAAATTGGGAAAATAAAGAAAATGCTATATAAGATTGGTTACATGCCATTTATATATTACTAATTTGCAACATATTTGTGCTTCTCCTGGTTATACCTCATACATTAGGGCTTTAGTGTGCATCTTACATATGTACTGGAGGTGGGGTGGAGTGTATACATAAAAAGTGGTATACTTTTAGCTGTTTTATACACTAGTTCACAATTTAATATTTAGAAAACACGATAAGATACTATAACTCTACGCTTCAAGTTGGGCAAATGCACTAATCGTTAGCATAGAGACAGTAGGATACTGATGTCGTTCAATGATACAACAATTTTTAGTACCGAGTTGTCGTCAACGTATAGTCAACCCAAAAGTGAAGGTTAATTTTATTGCTCATAAAAATAAAAAGATCGTTTTGTAATTAATAATAAGAAAATGAGTGTTTGGGATATTTGTTAACTCTTTATGCTTCGTTAACTAAAAGTTACCATGGATCATAAGAGCCGGTTTTGAGGTGAGAAGTTGTATTATATAAATGACCTTAATTTGTGGACCTCTTGGTTTGGTGTTATCTCCCAAAGAGTACGACATTACTTGTAACAACCCGGTTATTCTCGATAAACTTCTATGTGACACGTGTCTTAAAACCTCCCTCGTATTTAACTTAGTTAAAATGGAGGGGCTGGAATTGCCTAAAGATCTAAATAAGAAGTAGAGGAGCTGAAACTATCAAAAATCAAAAGTCTGCCTCGTTGGAAGCCATGCGGACCGTATGGCTTTTCCCTTGCGGTTCGCAAGGGGTGCCAAGCCTGCAAACTTCGCTGGAAACAACATTTCGCCTCTTGTTGCCACCTATTCGAGTTCTTGCCACCTTTCTTCTGGCTTTTACCCATAAGGGGACACTAATCTCCATTTTAGACACCCTTGAACCCTTTTCCTAACCTCATGCACCCTCCATTGCTGTAAATAACAACTCCGGTGGCCTTAATTCTGATCCCAAACTCAAAACCAAACGCTTCACTCTAAGAAGTCTTGTGTTGGGCTTAGATTGCTAAAGGTTTACTCATTAGGGATTATTTTGGGCTTTGGTTTGTTTTGTGGGCTTCCTAGTGCCTTATGGGTTTAGGGTTGTAAATAGTGGGCTTGGTAGTGCTTATAAATAGAGATGCTAGGTTAATGAAAGGGGGTTAGAGAGTTGTAATCAAAGAACTTGTATCAGACATCTTTTGGTGTATGCAAGTTGAATTTATTCAAAGCTGTTCTTCTTCCTAATCATTATTTCCGCTACTGATTAGGTTAGTGATACCTGTTTGATCCATTTACGGGACCTACAATTGGTATCAGAGCCTATTGTTCAAATACAGGCTCTGGGTATTGCTGATTGAAGAAGTTTTTCGAAGTGTGTTGCTGCTGCTCGGATTGGTTTCTGTTTCGGATCACTGTTCATCATCGGAAGTGTTACTGTTACGAAGAACTCGAAGAAGATTTGAAGATTTCGGATCTGTTACTGTTACAGATTACGAAGAACACGAAGAAGGTTCTCACATCTCGGATCAAGTACTGTTCCGGATTCCGAAGAACACGAAGGAGATCATCCATCTCGGATTGATCCCGAACTGTTGCTCAATCCGGATTACAATCCGAGATACTGTTGCGGTTATCTATTCCTTGGATTTCAGAATACTGTTGCAGGAAAGGCGGATTACTGTTACGGATAAGGATTCCGGACTCATCAGATAGGACAAGCATTTCAGATTTCTTCATTCCGGATTCTCCTTTCCGGAATCACCTTCAGACTTGTTTATTCCGTATCATACATCTTGGATTTCCATTCCGGATTTGTCATTCGGACTTCTCATTTTGGATCCATTAGCTTCCGGATTCTTCCTTTCGGGTTTTCAAGTCGGACTCTCCAATTCGGACTCATCAATCCGGATTCATCAATCCGGATTATCATCAATTCGGATATAATATCCAGATTTGAAAATATTTGACTTTAGGGTTGACCATTCCGGATCGAATTTGGATTTCATACTGTTCATCTAAGAAACTTAAAGTAAATTAATTTAAATCTGTTTGGTAAATTTTTAATCAATTTAACAATGATGGCTTGATATATGACTGCACAAGATCTGACGAATGCCACTCTGGCTGCCCTGCAATCGCAAACACTGGCCCTCCATCAAGAGCTGGATCAAGTAATTGGCACTTCAACTAAAGTGCCACGTTTATTATATGGGGATGAATATTACGAATGGAAGTTTCGTTTTGAGCAGTATTGCAGGCTAAAGAGCATGGTGTGTGGAGATGCATCATGAATGGTCCAAGAACAATAGTCTACAGTACAGAGCAAGATCCAGACACCAAAATTCCTAAGCCCATGCACTTATGGACTCTAGAGGATATCAAAATAATAGAGAAAGACGAAAAGGTCTCGGCTACTCTGACCATGGCGCTTGGACCTGATATCTCTATTGCGGTTAGAAACTGTAAGACCGCAAAGGAAGTTTGGAGTGAACTGCAAAATCTCTACGAGGGAAATGCAGACATGAAGGCAAGCAGGGTGAATCAGCTGAATCAACAATTCAGCTCATTTAATCACATCTATGGGGTAACTATTGAAAACCAGATTCGTCGCTATGTTAAGCTTGTTTCCCAGATATTTCAGCTGAGATTACTCTCACTAACAGTGCCATGAACAGACAGTTATTAAACTCACTGCCCAAGAGTTGGAATGCAGATGTGGGAATGATCAAAAAGACCAAGAACTTGAATGATGTCACTCTCACTGAGATGATAGCTACTATCAAATCATGTGAGATTGACAACAAGCAGAGAGAAATCAATCATCAAAGCAGTTTGATGGCCGCAGGGATGACAGGGAAAAATGCGGCTCTAATGTCACAAAATCTTATTTATAGTCTTTTGCAAGGAAATTCGCAAACACTGGGTGGCTCAAACGTGGTGTATAGTCCTACAGACACACCACAGAACACCCAATACGTGTATGGTCTTCAATCTCAGAATCCCATGATGGTTTCGGCTGCTCAAGTTCACACTCAGTACCATGCTCAGTATCCCAACATGGTTTTCAGTCCTGCAATTCCTCAAACAGTGCAACAAGGCAACACTCCTCAAACTGCTGCACCAGCGCCTGCACTTGCTCAACCTGCGTCCAACTCGGCGTTCCTCACTCAAGAAAACGAAGAGAAATTGGCTATTGCGCCGTCGATGATCAAAAGCTTAAATGCCTTCCTGGCAGGTGATCTGACTCCTCTATCCATTCTTCCAACCGAAGTTGATCAAATCATGGAGGAGGACCTGGACGAGATTGATGTTTCTTGGAATCTGGCAATGGCTGCTTTTCGGGTTAACAAGTTTCAGAAGAAGTATGGAAGGCAATCCTTGTCAAATTTGAAGACTGGTCTCACCAAGGACAAACTTAGATACTACATATGTCACGAACCAGGACACTTCACCAGGGAATGTAAGAAGCCACGATCCAGGTATGTATCATCCAGGGTGGCTGATATACAGAGAAGTGACAGACAACTGGTTCCCGTCTCTCCCTCAAAGTCTAATACGAGTCCTTCAAGCAGCTCGGGCGGGAAGTCAACAGCATTAGTGGCCCAATAGCATGAAGGTTTTAACTGGGTAGATGCTGCAGCTCAAATGGAAACATTGAATCTCTCCAAGAACAGCAACCACTGCATGATGGCGCAGACAACTGAGACGCCTGATCTTTCGGAAACGGTAAATCGAATTCTCTGTTCTGATAGTTGTCGTTTTAAATTATCACAAATGCGCACCCATAATTCAACTCTAGTAGCTGAATACCAACAAGATGCGTCACAGAACATCGCCCTTAAACATAAGAACAAGCTTCTTATGGAGAAGGTCGAAGCTCATAAACAAGATGTAGCTTAGCTAAAGCTAGACTTGAACCAACAACAATGTTGGGTCTATGACTATAAGCTAAAACTAGCTGAAAAGAACGTAGAATTTCAAGCAGCCTTAGCCAAGCTAAATTCCTTGACAGGGAAGGTTCACGAAAATGAAATAAACATTATAAAATTTGAAACTTCAGTAAACTTGTCAAGGACTTATGTGACCTCCATCTTAACTACCAAAAGAATTTTACCAGAAGTCTTGGGTATAATAGGGCGCCTCCACCATATAATCATAATTATACTAGAATGCCTGAATCTGAGGATGATTAGAAAATGCAGAAAAAACGATTTATGGTAGACCTTTAGATTATCCAAACTATGGACGCCCTATTACCCAAAGTTCTCCAAACCTACTGAACTCAAGAGGGATGATGTCTTTGTTACTTCTACACCACTTTCACATGAAACTGGTAATCATCCTTCTGGAAGTACAGATGGCTTGGAGAAAGTAGTGCCTGAGGTAGAAACATCCACATCCTCCACAGAATCTAACGGAAAAGAATCTTCTGATACTCAAACTGAACTCGTGAATGATACTAATGTGTCTAACTCATGTGCAGAAGAAATTTTAGTTGAGGAAATCACAGAGGGTGATCAAGAGGAATGTCTGAATACAAATTCAGACAATTCGGCTGCTGATTATGCGTTTTATAAGCCTGCTTTTGACATTATAAATCAATTTCTTGCTGAACAATTTACATGCTCAAAGAGTGTTGGTTGTGTTGAGAATTTAGACAGTTTTCATTCTTTTTTTCATCAAATACTGATGTTTTGAATGATGCTAATAACTGTAATAACTCTTGTGATGAGAAAATGAATTTAGCTGAAGGTTCCGCATCAACAGATGATTCGGTTGCATCAGTTTCAGCTGAGGATACTGAAGGTTCTTCTCCAGAGGCTTCGTTTGTTGATGTGTATCCTAGGGTTGACAGTGTGAAAGTCGACCAACCAACCGATCCTGTGAACGTTGATGGTGACATAATTCTTGAATATTCGGGTGATTCAATAAAAGGGACTGATTCTGAAATGACAGAAGATGAACACTCTTTTTTTCATGATTGAAATGAAAATCTTAAAACTGATTCTGAATCGGAGTTTCAAAATTTTCAAAATCCCGATATTCCACATTCATGTAGTTCAAGCTCATCTTCTGAAATCTCAAAACAGGATGTCCCTGTAGAGCCACTCGTGTCCTCTACAGAATCTGTCACAAAATGTGATTTGAAGAGTAAGATTAAGAAGCGGAGAAAACACCGATCTAAAAAGAAGAAAACAAAACAGGCATCTTCGAAAACTGAAACGGCAACTGCTGCGTCTCCTCATCAAACTGAGAAATTGACTCAGCAGTCGCAAACTGAATCTGTTAAGCAACCAGCTGAACATATATCAGTTAAAATTTTGCCTAAATCTCCATGTTCAAAAACCAAGAATTCAAATCACAAAACTAACAAGTGTGCTGATGGTTGTGCGCAGGACACCGTGAAGAACAAGACCTAGCATCAGCCGTCAGTACCCGCAAGCAAGAAAATGACAGACAAATTGCCGAGAATTTCCCAAGCTGAACGGACTGTTTTCTTCCAGAAGAGGCAGACCTGTTTCAATTGTGGATCTCCCGGGCACATTGCTCGCAATTGACAAAAGACCTCTACCTCATTCAAAACTTTGTATTGCAGACATCAGAAGACTATGCCTAATTGCCCACCTTAGGCTTGATTTGTGGCTAAGTCTTCTGATCAAGACTGGAACTTGGCTAAGAAACAATCTTTCCAACCCTTGAGACCTTAAGATTCCTAGAATTCTTCTAGCACTCCAAGGATTTTGCAGAAGTCTGATTCGGTAACCTGGAGGCCTAAGTTAGTGGCCAAGACTCAGTCTTCTACCCCCATTTCAAATAAATCAAAAGCATCATCAACCTCATCCTCAACTAATTTAATTTTTCGTGAGGTTACTTATATTGATGCTAATGGCAAGCCCAGATCTTCAATGGCCTGGGTTGCAGTCTCTAACTAAAACTTGTTGAAATGTGCAGGAACAACTTTGGCAAACTCTTGTTAGACTATGGTACATTGACAGTGGCTGTTCCAGGCACATGACCAGAGACATCTCGCAGTTGAATTGACATTTAGTTTTTCGATGGCGGGTTTGTTTCCTTCGCAGGTGGAGAGACAAGGAAGATTACCATGAGAGGAACTATTTGCAACGGAGCCCTCAGCTTTAAGAATGTTAATTACGTACCAGAATTGAAGCACAGTCTGTTGAGTGTGTCTTAACTCTGCGACAATCATTTGGATGTTTTGTTCACTAAGAAAGGGTGTTCTGTTCTGAAACCAGGGCTAATTATTCCAGATGATTGGATTCTTCTTAAAGCTGCACGAAAAGGAAATGCGTATGTTATTGATATGAACCAGGCTCCTTCTGACAGGCTTACTTGCTCTTCTCATCTAAAACCAAACATGATGCAATGCTATGGCATTGCAGACTGGGACACATCAACATGAAGAATTTAAATCGTCTTGCAAAAAGTGGTTTAGTCAGAGATCTACCAGTTCGTGACTTCATGCAGATCGAAAAATGTGAATCATGTGCGTGTGGGAAACAACATCGACAACCGCACAAATCTAAAGCCGTTCCTTCCATGTCTCAAGTCTTAGAATTGCTACATATGGATCTTTTTGGTCCAATAGACATACTGAGCATTGGCGGGAAGGCTTACTGTCTGGTTATTATTGATGACTACTCTCGATTCACCTAGGTTTTCTTTCTTACACATAAAAGTGAAACCGCTGAGTCAGTCAAAACAGTTTGTCACGCTTAGGAAAACTAGACAGATTCTACGGTGAAGACTATTCGGTGTGATAATGGGACAGAGTTTAAGAATCTTATCTTAAACTCTTTCTGTTCCTCCAAGGGGATTGACCGACATTTTAGTGCAGCCAGATCCCACAACAAAATGAGGTTGCAGAACGCAGAAATCACACACTCATTGAAGCTGCACGCACTACGCTGGTTGAATTTGAGCTACCTCTTATTTTCTGGGCAGAAGCAATCAATACTGCATGTTATATTCAGAATCATGCCCTGATCAATAAATGACATATGAAAACTCCATACGAAGTGGTTGAAGGTCGCAAACCTTCGGTCAAGCATTTCCGCAAGTTCGGATGCCCTTGTGTTCTCCTGCTCATGGACGCTAAAGGAAAGTTTGAATCACGCGGGGATCCTTGCATCTTCATTGGCTATCCTAAAAATACTTCATACCGCTTTTATAATAAGATCAAGAAGATGGTAGTAGAAACCTACAATGTGGGTTGGCTGGAGGAAAATCCCAAGGACACACGAATTAGTCCTGACTGGTTGTATGACTATTCCACATTATTTAATCATTTTGATGTGTCTTCCAATGTGGCTGCAGGTAACAGTTCAATTTATGCCCTTCCAACGGTGCCCATTTCATCTGAAGACGATGCTGACGCTGCCGAGCTACTTGAGACTTTAAAATAGCTGAGTGTGGATCCTCCTGGATTTAATAACACTGTCTCGTCTTCCTCCACCGTTCCACAATCTCAAGAACCAGCTGTTAATTCACCTGCTCAGACCGATCCTCCTGAAGTTGCGGTTTCTGACCCAGAGCCTCCTACGACACATGAAGGACCTACTCCCGATGTCTTGGGTTCTTCTCTGTTCCCTGAGCCTACTCCACTTGACTGTTCGGTTGATTCCTCAACAACTACTTCTACTGGTGCATCTGTTGAGGGGGAGTCATCTGGAGTAGCTTCAGCAAGTGTTACCAACCTGCAAACAGATGTTCTCGTTCCCGCTACACCAATACTGCAATGTTTACAGCATGATCACCCCATTGAAAATATTATTGGAACTGTTAACGCTGCTGTTCGAACCTGTCTATACTCTTGCTTCATTTCACAAATTGAACCTAAAAGTATTGATGTTGCCTTGTAGGAACCAGGCTGGGTGGATGCCATGCATGAAGAACTCAATCAATTTGAGAAGTTTGGTGTATGGCAATTGGTGAAGCTGCCTCAAGGAAAATGTGCTCTCGAAACTCGCTGGGTTTTCCGTAACAAGCAGGATGACACTGGCATTATCGTTCGAAATAAAGCTCGACAGGTGGTTTAGGGTTTTCGACAGATTGAAGGATTAGATTATGATGATGTCTACGCACCTGTCACACGTTTGTAGGCTATACGCATTTTCTTGGCTTATGCATCATACATGGATTTCACCGTCTATCAAATGGATGTCAAGACTGCGTTTCTATACGGCAAGGTGAAAGAGGAAATCTACATGGCACAACCACCGGGCTTTACTGATCCTGACAAGCCAGACTATGCTTACAAACTAGACAAAGCTTTGTATGGGTTGCATCAAGCGCCTCGTGCCTAGTATGCCACTCTTACAGAGCATCTGCTTGCTCATGAATACACTCGGGGAACCATTGATCAAACCTTGTTCATCAAACGCGTTGATAAAGACATTATTCTTGTTCAAATCTACGTTGATGATATCATTTTTGGTTCTACCAATGATGGTTTGTGCCGCGAATTTGAAGAAATCATGAAGAAGAAATATAGGATGAGCTCATTGGGGGAGATGACCATGTTTTTGGGACTTCAAGTTCGTCAGAGCCCACAGGGTATCCTTATTCATCAAGGAAAATATGTCCATTACATTCTTGCCAAATTCAATCTTACAGATTCAAAGCCTATGGCTTCACCTATATTAGAACGGCCTCTTCTAAATGAAGATGCTAAAGGAACGCCTGTTAATCCGACTATGTATCGCTCCATGATTGGATCACTCATGTATCTCACTGCTAGCCATCCAGATATCATGTTTTCCGTCTGCCAGTGTGCTCGTTATCAGGCTACTCCTAAACTCTCTCATTTACATGCTGTTAAATGAATTTTTAGGTACGTCAAAGGGGCTCCATCACTGGGCCTTTGGTATCCTAAAAATTCTGAATTTGAACTGTTTGCTTTCTCTGACAGTGATCTTAGAAGTACAGATAGGGATATGCTCTCAACTTCAGCTGGTTGCCAATTTCTGGGAGATCGCTTAATCTCGTGGCAATGCAAGAAGCAACAGACGGTTTCGCTTTCTACTGCAGAAGCAGAATATGTCGCAGCCTCTGCCTGCTGCTCCCAGGTTTTATGGATGCAACACCAGCTTGCGGATTACGGTTTGACTTATCTAAACACAACAATTTACTGTGATAATGATGCCACTATCCAAATTGTTAAAAACCCTGTTTTTTCACTCCAAAACCAAGCACATAAACATTAAAGTTCATATTATCCGTGATTGCTATGAAAAGGGTCTCGTAAAGCTGGAGCAAATCCACACTGATGCAAATGTGGTAGATTTGTTCACGAAACCCGTTAGCAACGCGCGTTTTCAAGTGCTTGTGGATCTTCTCAAAATGATTCGGTTTTCTACCTAGGCATCCCCTGTCTTTGTTTTTTGTTTACTGTTCTTATTTTATTTTCATTGCTTTGTAAATTTGTTCATGTGTATGCACAAATTTAGGGGGATAAATCTTAAAAAAAGTTTTTGCAAGGATAGGGAAATGAAATACTTTTTCGTGATAAAATGTTTGACTAACACATGTAAGGTGTCGAAGCGGGAAAAGATTTGAATCGAAAGTGATGTGTCGGTAGGTCTAAAACTCAACCGGATGGGGAAATTTAAATGATATAAACATAACGAACTATGTACTCAGTGGGTCACTTACTATAGGCGTATGATTTCATGGTCTTAAATCTTGTGTTGATAGATAGCCAACATCTGAGGTTTCGGGTCTTTATGCTGTTGAGTCATCCGTGGATATCTTGGCTGCCCTTCTGTTGCATCCAGATTATATGCAGACCTAGGCACAGTCAGGATATCTTTGTAAAAGAGCCAAAATGGAAAGGTCAAAACCTAAGAGAACGGAAGTTTCTTGCATGAGAATATTCCATAAGTTCTTACGTACCACATAAGGTATTTGCCTAACCCTCATCCGTTACTATTGGTCTCTCTGCTGTACGGAAGTACTGACCTGTTCACCAATAGCCTGATGTTGTAAAATAAAAGGATGACCACAGTATACTCACCTGCTACGATGAATTGTTGTGCTTACCTTGATCGCGGGGGTATGTCATGGTATGGGACACACGAGTATCATAGCATAATACTACCTTAAGCGTATCATAATGCTTGAACTGGAAGGGTTGAGTTTTAGATTTAAATGGACAAGTATATTGACAATCGCTTAGACCAGTTGACCCTACTCATACTGAAAAATGTTCCTTAGTTAACCTTTGAAACGATTTGATCCCTTAGCAAGGCTGTGTTAATATTTATGTGTGTGATAAATAGTTTTTCTTTATAGAATGTTAAAAGGTGGTTGGATGCTTGGTTAGTCTACTTGATGATTTCTGATAGATGGTTTCTGTCAAGAGATATTAGACTGGCCAGTGTGCTTTGAGATTTGGGCCAATCTAATAGAAATGGTTAACAGTCTTAAAAATTGGAAAACTTGATTACTGTTTCGGATTGGGCTTCTTTAGGCCCAAATGGTATTATCCGGATTGGGCTTTTATGGAAAGGCCCAATTGGTTTGCTTTTTCGGACAGGCCCATCTGACTGTTACTGTTCCAGATTAGGCCTGTCACAAGCCCAATCCGGATTCGAAATTCTAGGTCCAAGCCCATTTCGAAAAGTATATATGCATCTCTGAAATTTCATTTCGGTTTATCCACAAAATTCCTAAATCCGAATTCTTCTTTGATTCTCTCTAGTTTGAACTGTATATCTTGGAAATTCATCCGGATTAGGTATAAGTTGCTTAAATTCATGTAATCCGGAGGATAATATTAATGTTTAAAGCATTCCGGATTGTATCTCGGATAGATCTTCAAAGTCTTAGGCATTTCGGATTTCATTGCGGATGGGTATTCATCCGACTTGATGAATTCTGATTTCATCTCGGATTGGATCTCGGACAATCTTCATCTGGAATGATAATTCATCCGAGATACTATGGGTAATCCGGATTGCATCATTGTCTGAAATATAGTTGACCTCCTTCTAATTCGGATTGATGAAAGGGTTCATCCATATTAGAATTGACATGTCAGTAATCCGAATTTGAGGTGTTTGAACCTTTCATCTGGTTTGAACCTTTTCAACTGTTGAACCCTAAAATTAACTTGAACTCTTATTTTTGAACCTTAACATCTGATCCAGTTAGTTTTAACTGCCCTTCGTGTAAACTTCGTTAATTTCTGTTAGTTGGGATTTAACTTGGTTGTTATCTTGACAGATATGATTGAAGAAGCCTTCGATGCTGTGATACTGGTTGAGGAGAAATTCCACAACCAAGCGGGATACCTTTCAGACACTCCAGCAGAGTTCATTCAGGAGTTCCAATCCATGATTGTGGGACTAAACGCGTGTAAGATTGCATATGCTCTCCGAGCTAATCCAGTTATCTACAGAGACATAGTGCATTCGTTCTGGAAAAGAGCACGATTTCATCCAAGAGGTGAAGATGGGAGACCGTTTATTCGTTCGCAGATACAGGGAAAAGATAATTTCGTAAACGAAGAGTGTGTCAGAGAGGTGCTGCAAATTGCCGATACTTTTAGCGATCCAATGATATATGCCAAAGAGAAGGTGCTTCCTGTGTTGATGGAAATGGGATATGAAGGATCGTATCCACCGTTACTGAAGAATATGTTTCCAGCATATTGGCGGTTACTTGTTCATATGTTTATGCAGTTCATCTCAGAGAACAAAGGCGGTCTTGATCAGCCGAACCAAGCTCAGACATCTGCTATAGTATCGTTATGACTACCGGCAGTTTCTGGTTGTAATTAAGCGCATATCAAACAGTAATACCGTTATAATTAGCGTAATTAGACGTAAATTAACTCGATCAGGCCTTTGGAAAGCCTAGGAACGTCTACTTGCTTCACGTACGCGATTGGTGAAAATCGAAGACACTAAACGCGAAATAAAACGTTAAGCGAACTGATGCCAAACAAATACTGAAAACGTCTGAAAACACAATTTTATACTTGTATTTATCATACAAATATAATTACGCGATAATTTTGATCGTTGAACTTCGCAAAGCACAACGCGGAAGATACGTGGAAATCGAGACGCACCAACAACGAAACGGAAGCAACAAACTAGAAATTACGTCTAAATAATAATATATTATGATATATTCGGCTTCGTAATTGAATTTTATTATTCGTGGTCGAAAACGGATCGAAAAAAGGACAAGAAACGACCACCGAATCATTTACGCGATTTTTACGAAAAACGAACGAATTTACGAGTCGTAACCAAATTCCGGTATAATTTTAAGCACTTTCAAGTTTGAATAAATAAAATTCGATAGATGACGAAGTTCGGGTTATAAACGGGCTTTGGGTAAACGTATTGGGCTTGAAACGCGCTAACGGGCCTTTAGGCCCAACCCATTTATCAAAACCCTAATATAAAAACTTCCTTATCTATCTCCCCCTCATTTCTTTCACTCAAACCCGGATTTATCTCCGGCGAGTACTCCGGTGACCTCCGGCTACACACCGACACCCCTGTTCTTCCGGCGACACCACCTGCGACATCCTTTGTACTCCCCTTAAACACACACACACAACCGCATATGTATATACACGCATACATACGGACAGAGACAGAGAGAGACCGATGAGAGAGAGAGTGTGATGATAGAGAGAGAGAAAGAGAGAGCAACGAGGGAGATAGAAAGGCAGCAGCCGGCGATGGTTCACGGCAGCAGCAGTGCGGCCGTAGGGATTTCTGGACCGAGCGTCATCAGCAGCGGTGGTTGGTGTTGTGTGGTTATATCGACGAAGAGAGAGGGACGGTGGCGATGCCGGTGGTGTAAAGCAGTGACAGCCGCCGCGCGGTGGCGACGGCCGGCGGCAGTAGCAATGTCGGTGGTGGTGTTTTTGTTATGGTGGTTCAGTTTCTCGGTTCATGATACGGCCGTTTGGTCAGCTTTGGTTCACTCGGGACTCGGTTCGACCCGGTTCAAGTTTGAAAAAAATTTCGATATTTTAGTTCGTTTCAATTCGGGTTTATTCTCAGTTCTGATGCGTGTTTGATTCAGGTTCGGTTCAGGTCGGTCAACAAAAGTCAACGCCGTCAACGGGTCAAACCCGGTAAAGGCAGTCAAACCTGGTCAATGAGTCAACCCATGACTCGGTAAAAATTAATTATGACGCGAAAGTTAATTATATTAGTTTATAATTATTAATGTTTAATTATCGCGAAACCGAGCTCGACCCGACCCGTAAACGATTATATATCGCCAAAGAAATAAATAATATATAACAGTCAATCCGACTTCGTAACTCGTTTAAAATCATTAATTAAAATCAAACCAACGTCGTTAGTTAAATATATAAATCGGAAATTAGATCGGCGAAACTTAATATTGAAAACGACGAAAAATTTATTATATATTGTTTGTTTGCGAAATTGCAGGTTGTGTTTTGATAAATAAATCGACAAATAATATTGTCGGGATCGTCCAAAAACATAGGAAACTCTGCCCGATTTTCGTAAAATCCGTAAAACGAAACGCGTTACAATTCAAAGATAAAACGTCCGAATTCATACGATTATTATAAAATAAATATAAGTATATATTTATTTTGTCGACGCTAATTAAAACGTTCAAATCTCGATCCGACAACATTTCAACGAGCGCGGGTTACAAGACAGTAAGATTTGGTATTCGACTATAAAATAAATAATGTTTATTTATGTTTAATTCAAAGTCGAAACTCGGAAATTAGATTTCAAACGTCGATAATCATTCGAACGACGATATAAAAATAAGTATATTGTTTATATTTATTTCCAAACGCCAAACTTTTACTAGACGAATACAAGGCGTGTATTATTTCAAACGAACGAATTCGGAAATCGTATAACACGAATATATATATATATATACACACGAATGGCGAGACGTTGAATACTTTTATAAATAAATATAGTTATATTTATTTCGAACGCCGACGATTCGGGAACTTCAAATGCTGCTTGTTATATCGAATCAAACGCCTAAACGAAGTGCGACACGATACCGCCCGACTATTGTGCGAACACACAATGTATTATTTATACGGATATATAGACAAGTATATATATATATATATATATATAACATGTCCTACGAAAACTACGAAGTAGTTATGATTTCATGAAATATAGTTATGTTTTATATAAACATACATTTCAAGTCGTTCGAAAACAGAATCAATTCTAAGAAAACCATAGGTTGGTTAACCGAGTTAAGTCAAGAATAATTTCATAGAAACGTATGAGTAACGATTCGGTAAGGCTCGGTATCACGTAGTATAGCTACGTCATTCTTGGAAACTTACAAGTTATTCCATTTTAGGAATACACTAGATTGCATGCTAGCAAGTCAAGTTGTGGAGACAACACTATGGATATAACATTTAAGCTAGCTTTGCACTAGATTATCCAGGTGAGTTCATAACCCCCACTTTTTACCGTTTTACATTTTTATAAATGTTTTCGGGGTGGAAAGACATGAAAGTTTTGCAAAAGAACACAACGTTTCGATAAACGAAAATCATATATTTCTAAACCATGTTACAAACACATTTCAATGAACATAAATGGTTTACGAAAGGTTTATACTAAACTTACTGGTTTTCACAGCTATACAAAGCTTTTCGAAACGTGCATGAGTTTTATGACTAGTGACGGGATTGTCATAGTCACAACTAGGGGGCGAGGCCCCAACACTTTACAAAATAACACGGGCTAGGCCCAAGGATAAATTAACATGGGCTAGGCCCAAGGACAAAAGAACATGGGCTAGGCCCAAAATCACAAGAAAACATGGGCTAGGCCCAATAACACAGATTTATAACGATTGGTATGTAGCTACGGATTAGGTTATAACAGATCAATGTGCGTAAGTAGGAAGATAACAATAGTAACCATTAATCACGTAGTGACCAAGGTGCAAAAGGTATAGATCTATCGAGTTTGAGACCCGCTCCACTCCTGGTATGTTAACCGGTTAGGAGTGCTTTTGTGATCCCAACATGACAAAGAAGTCTCGGTTTGGTTACTTACTTATGGCACATAGGTTGGTGTATTAGCTACACACTGACAGATCCTTAGATTCCATAGGAAAACTACATACTATGATTTCAATACCGGTTTACATTTATGACAGAAAACATTTCAACACCGGTTTATTTCCAGATACGATTGAAAACATTTTATCACCGGTTTATAAACATAAGAGTTATATGCATGGATTTGCAAACAACATGGGAAAACACTTCAATACTGTTATACAGACATGACATTTCAAATGCTTTGGGATACTATGATCCCACAAACTGGTTTTCGAATGCAAAATGCTCAAATGTTTTATGACTCATTTGGAAACAAAAACAACAAAATATGAACTCGCCATCTTTATGTTGATTTTTCGCATGTTCTTTCTCAGGTTATGATTACAAGTATGGCGCGGTTGGAATAGTGGAACCCATGGGGATTCGAGTATTATCGGGCGTTCATTTATAGAAACGATCAAACTAATAGAACTTAACGACACGGAGGAAAAGTGCAACAAAAATGGAGTATGGGAGTGTCAAAACTTAAAGTTTATAAAATCGGGAGGCAAAGTGAATTTTGCCCCAAACCACAGGGAGGGAAATTACTCTTATATGAATCATCACAAGATTGTTTAAACTTAATGATTGTTCTTACAAATCTTAATGATTACTATGATTAGAGAAAGTGGGTAGAAGAAGAGTGTGTTAGGGTAGAAGAGGAAAGAATGGGCAAATGATCGGGAAGGCCAAGGCCTCTATCTATAGCTGCTAGAGGTGAGGCACGAGTTGTGCCTGGAAATTTTTACTAGATCAAACAATGGGAGCCAGGCAAAGGGTGTGTCTCCTAGACACGGCCCGTAGTTAGCTTTGCACGACCACTAGATCTTTGAAATCTTTTAGGATAAGGTTATGTCTTTTGTGGTGGAGTCATGGTCCATCCCTTTAGGGTATACAAGGCGTGTCTGGTTTCCTTCTTGGTTGGACTTCAAAAATAATCTTTAGAAGATGTTGTTTTCTTATAGGGTGGGGCACATGGAGTCCCTAGATGTCTTTTAACATAACTTTGTTTTTCGCACTGAATTGCTTCGTTTGTTCGGTTTAGGTTCGTTTTGTCCCGAATATAAAAAGTAAACTTAATGAAGTCTCTGTCAAATGTATATCCAACAAAATACAATAAATAGTGGGTATAATTTGATATGACAAACATGTATATCTATACGCATATCAAATATCCCCACACTTGAATCTTTGCTTGTCCTGAAGCAAAACTCTATAATATTGGCTTTTATGTACACCCACATTTGTTTTAATCCGTGGCCCCAAAACTTGATTCGCTTGCTTCCAACCATTTATTTTCGTTTTTGAATAATTCACTAAAAATACATAAAAATATAACAAGCCTACTAAAGATATTCTTTTATACAAAATTACACACCTCATAAGATTTTTCACTCAACACTCGCCCGATGATTACATCAAATGGAAAACTCGAGTTAAGACAAACTAAGAAAATATCATAAGCTTGACAATGATCGAAGCTCAACCATTAACCGAAATGAGAAAGCATCGAGAGGTCTTTTATTTGGGTTGTAATGTAGGCTTGGGTAAGGTGTGGATTACTTAGGAAGAGTGGCCAAAAGGGTAGCGAATCTGATCATGAATAAATAAACTTATGAAGATCTACTCCTCCCAGAGATAGTGAATCTTGAACATTAACTGAAGAATTGGTTGAAGACTCAAAGATTTGTTGAAAAGTTGAAAGCTCTGTTGATGAAGATTAAAAGTCTGTTGAAGATTAAAGCTCTAATGAAGAATAAAGCACTAGTGAAAAGACTAAACATCTGTTTAGCCTGAACATATGTTCCATATAAACAAACAGAGGTTTCCTAGAACAAATTTCAATACTATAACAGAGTTTGTAAATATTTGTTGAGAGTCTTAGAACAAATGTTAAGAATGATCAGATGTTTCTAATATCTGAGAATCTTTTCTATTAGGAATGTTAGATGTCATAATGAAGGTGGCGTCAACCCTGGTTATTTAACATATGTTTGTACTTACTATAAATAGATCTTCTATGTTAATATCTATATATCATTTTCAACATTCCTTTTGTACAAATAAAAACTTAGGTTGAGGGAGAGTGAAATTCATACTTGTAATTGTAATCTTTTAATTATATTTGAAATATAGTATGAAAACTTTCGATATTTGTGTTTGTGTTTAATTTCTTGGATCAGGCTCAAATACAAGGACAAAATAAATAAGAAGGGTAAGAAAGATTTTAGTCCATTGATCTTAGATTTGGAGGGTTGAGATTATTTTAGGGAAAAGAAAATAGTAGAACGTTATAAAAGGAATCCTACATTTATTGACTTTCTCTCTTCACATGCTAGACATATGTCAATTCCCCCCTAAATTTAACATGCACCACCTTTTCATACGACATTTATATTCAAAGACAATTTCAAACGTCCATAAAAATCGTTTTTTATCTAAAATATGAGTATGATATTGCTATATAAAAATTAAATAAAAAATTAATTTTTACTGGGTTTCTTTGCATCATGTTAAAGGTTCATGTCATTGTGTCTTTAACTAGGTTTTGGTCATTACAATTTTACCAGGGTTTCTATTCATTGTGTTATTATCAAAACTTATAACATGGAGTTAATTTGGGTTCTAGCCACTACGTTTCTATCAGAACTATAACACACATCTATGACACAATGAAGATAGTGTTATATTTGAGTTTTCTATAATTGTGTTATTAGTTCTGATTATTGTGTTTTTCAATGAGGTGAGTTTTCTATACATTTTATTATAGGTTTTGGTCATTATGTTTTTGTTTTGTTGTCTGTTGTGTTTTAATTTGTTGTTCATTGTGTTTTTTATGTTGTTCATTGTGTTTTAATCTATTGTCCATTGAATTTTAGTATGTTATTTATTGTGTTTTTTAGCTGTTGTCCATTGTGTTTTAGTCTGTTGTCCATTGTATCTTTCATCTGTTGTGCATTGTGTCTTTTATCTGCTGTCATCGATTGTGTTTTTAGTCAACTTTCCATTGCGTTTTTAGTTTGATACGATTAGTGTTTTACGTTATGTCCATAGTGTTTTAATCTGTTGTCCATTATGTCTTTTATCTGTTGTCACCGAATATGTTTTTGGTTTTGTTTCCATTGTGTTTCTAGTTTGATACTCATTGTGTTTACATTATGTCCATTGTGTAATACGCAACTGGGTTTTTGATTTATTTAAAAATAGGGTACTCATGTTAAAGATGAAAATACGCTCAATTTTTTATGATCTAATTAAAAAAAAAAACAAATGGCGTATAAAAGAGTTACGTGTCACATCCCAACCGATGACGGAAACTTCGGAGTGAGACAAACGAGATTGGTCGAGACATCATAAAACTGATTGTGACAATATTTAATCAAACAACTCATTTCATTTCAAATCACCAAATTGTCAAATACAATACAATTCAAATACGAAACAACAACATATGAGACATGTTCGACAAAAACATATTAAATAACTTTCTAAGCGTGTTTCAATGCCGTTCCTACTAAGTTTCGTCATGTCAATCTCATTAACCTGCAACATGTTAAAACGTATAGTTCAATAACAAAGTATTGGCGAGTACACAAGCTTGATATCATAGCATAAGTAATAAAAACGTTTAAACAAATCCACATGATAAGCTAGTATACGAGATAAATGTAAACAAGGCATGTGAACTACAAGTCAATCCTCTAGTGTACTGCATAATAGATTTAAAACTTAACATTGACCACAAGAATACGGGCGGTGCATAGCTTCTATAGCGCTATACATGTTAAGGGAGGCTTGATCGAAGTTAATGACATTTAGTATCATACAAGAATGTACCAAGTAACAATTCAAGTATCACATAACTATAGCATGCATGATGGATTTTTTGTGTGATTTCATAGAATAAAAGTGTGATTTAGTGTGTTTATGAAAGATTAACAAGTTGCACCCAAAAGTGTAAAGCATAAAAAGGGTGTCGAGTGTATTCACGGTTTTGCAAAGTTAATTCTGTGTAAGCGTTTAGGTTGATTAGGGGGATGAACACCAAGTTATCCTACACAAGGAAACGTAGGTGTGTATTGGAATGACGGTGGAATTTGGTAATTTTTAGGAATTTAAAGTATGCAAAAAGTATCTATAGTCGAAAGTATTTATCTAGACGTAACGCTCGTTTTTGACACTATAAGCCCCGAAGGGTGTTTGTGTTTTTATGGGTCACGCCCAATTGAATCGTAACGATGGTTAGGTCTTAGATAAAATAACCTAGTATTAGGACAAGTTAACCATATGGTCATTGTCAAAGGTTCGGTTATATTTATTATTTACATATATAGTTTACATATATTATTACAAGTTATCATAGATTTCATATAAGTTATAGATATCATATAAGTCATAGAAGTCATGCATGGAGGTAGGAGGATAACCGTCCTATACCTTTTTCGTAATATTCACCAATACACAAATGGCCATAAGGACAATCCGGATGGTCAAGAATATATTACTTCACTAAGATACGCTTCGAACCGAATAAGCAAGCTAGGTGCATGCATCCCGAATATGACAACGTTTGGGGACGTGTCATAGCCTTGTTACTCTAGTGAAAGTGAACCGTAGCTTAGTAGTTAGAAATCATCAAATGAGGGGTGGATTGAAAAGTTGGATAGCCAAGGCCTCCATGTAATCACACCTTCACCAACACAAGCTTGTAAGCTTGGATGACTCAACATTTGTGGGTTTAACACCCTAGTAAAACCACAATTTTAGAGGCACGTGATACCTCTTCATTTTGTATGGAACAAGTCTAGCTTGCTCCCTAACCATAAACTTGATTAGAGGCACAAGTAGCATAGAGTTGTTATGTTTAAAAAAAGTTTAAGAAAATTTTATATGTTTATCTTCCAAAACAGAAAGTTTGGCCCTAAAAATGGTATTGTTCCACCTTGTTTTTCCATGGAAAACCTATTGTAACATCCCATGGGGCTTAGCAAACAGTGTTGAGGAAGAAAACATGAAGAAAACTTTGAAATTTTTAATGTTTGAAAAGATAACAAGTGGGCAGAAAGTTTACACACTTTTAGACCTCAAAATGGTGGAGTTTCACCTGAGTTTGCCCAAGCAAACTTGTGAGAACCTTCCTAGAGGTTATCTAAGGGTGTTAGAAGAAGAAACAAGGTTTAAAGGAAGAAGGAAGTGAGTTGAAACTCACTTGTAAGCTGAAATGCTTCAGCAGAAAGTTCTGGACTTTGAAGGAATGTTTGGAGTGTTTGTAGGCTTGAAAAAGTGGGAAATGGATGGGGGAATGATTGTTTATACAGAGGAGGGATTAGGGTTTGAATTAGGGTTGCAATTAATGGGTTTAGGTAAATGTTTGAAGTTAAACAAAGAGCATGTGTGAGAGAGACAGCTTGCCACCGCAAGATGTCGTCTTTCTTTTTCTTTTTTTTGTTATTTCATAATTTATAATTGTTATTCTTGGTATATATTTGTTTATATTATAAGTATGTTACAAATGTAGGTTATTTTGGAAGATTAGAATCAAGGTTAAGGGTCTTAAATGATTCTAAAAATGACTTGTCTATTGTAGAAATGTCACAAAAATAATTTAACAATTTGCATGATGCCGAAAGCTTGAATGTTTGTTGTTACAAGTCACTAATCATCTTGCTAGACTTTGATATTAAGATTTACAACGTACAATAGGTATTCACGAGTCATTTTGAATTTATTTATCGAGCAACAACATAACGTACGTTCATAAGTTTAAGCATGTATAAAGTATGTGAAATTCGCATAATTGATCAATTTGATTACAATCAAAGCCTTGGATGTACAATGATTTGAAAGTGAAATACGATTACAAGGTTTGGACTTTCCAATTATAGGAATACGAAGCAAAGTTACTAAAAACGGAAGGTTACAAATGCGAAGTGTTACAGTCTCCCCTCCTTTAGGGAATTTCGTCCTGAAATTTAGGAAGATGCAACTATCAAATGCGGATACCTAGTATTCATATCGCTTTCAAGTTCCCAAGTAAACTCAGCGCCACTTTTTCCTTCCCATCGAAACTTCATGATAGGAATTCGACTGCGCCTTAGTTGCTTAGTACCTCGATCATGATTTCGGCTGGTTTCTCCACGAAGTGTAAGGTCTCATTAATTTGAAGATCTTCAAGTGGAACTTGGAGTCCTTCGGCGAGACATCTCTTCAAGTTTGAGACGTGGAAGGTAGGATGAACGTTGTTGAGCTCTTGTGGTAGGTCCAGTCGGTATGCTACCTTGCCAATCCTTTCGAGAATCTTGAAAGGACCCACATAGCGAGGAGCGAGCTTTCCCTTTTTCCCGAAATGAACCACACCATCCAAGGGGATGCCTTGAGAAGTACAAAGTCACCAACGTGGAATTCCAAAGACTTGTGTCTGTTATCTGCATAACTCTTTTGTTGGTTTTTGGCTTTGAGTAAGTTGTCCCGAATCTGCAAAATCTTGTCCGTCGTCTGTTGTATAAGCTCGGGACCGGTGATTTGACCTTCCCCGATCTCGTGCCAACAAGTATGCGATCAGCACTTGCGTCCATACAATGCCTCGAACGGTGCCATTTGAATACTCGCGTGGTAACTGTTATTGTACGAGAATTCGACCAAAGGCAAGTGCATGTCCCAGTTGCCACCAAAATCCATTTCGCAAGAACGAAGCATGTCCTATAGAGTTTGGATAGTACGCTCGGTTTGACCATCAGACCGAGGATGGAAAGAAGTACTGAGATTGAGGCGAGTACCAAGAGCTTTCTAAAACGTCTGCCAAAGACGAGACGTGAAACGACCATCACGGTCCGAGCTAATGTCAACGGGGATACCGTGATGATAGATGACTTCATCCGTGTAGATACGAGCCAATTTCTCGACTCGATAGTCTTCATGTGTGGGAAGGAAATAAGCAGACTTGGTCAAACGGTCTATGATCACCCAAATAATACCGTGATCAGACGACGTACGAGGGAGTTTGGTAATGAAATCCATAGCAATACTTTCCCATTTCCAAACAGGAATTTCTGGTTGCTCGAGTAAGCCAGAGGGACGTTGATGTTCGGCCTTTACCTTGGAACAAGTAAGGCACTTTGAAACGTAACATGCGATATCTTTCTTCATTCCAGGCCACCAATATGACGCATGAAGGTCATGATACATCTTATCGGCGCCAGGATGAATATAATACCAAGACTAATGAGCTTCACTCATCAAAAGGTCGCCATATCTTTAATGCAAAAACAACTGCCCACGTTCAAGGTCGTGCGTAGTATAGTTTTTCTTATGAATCTTGAGTTTTCGTGACGCGTAAGCGATGACCTTGTCTCGTTGCATAAGAACGCAACCAAGACTTTGTCTTGAGGCATCGCAATACACGACAAAGTCGTCGGTACAATCGGGAAGGGTTAGGATAGGAGCATTGCAAGTATCTCCTTGAGCGATTGAAAAGACTTCTCTTGTTCGGAACTTCAAACAAAAGGCTTAACCTTTTGGGTCAAGGAAGTGAGAGGTACGAAAAATTTAGAGAAATTCGAAATAAACGACGGTAATAACCGGCTAAGCCGAGAAACGAATGAAATTTGGACGGTGTCTTAGGAGCAATCCAAATTTTCACCGCCTTAATTTTTGTGGGGTCAACGTGAATATCAAGTTCCTTGACGACATGACCAACGAATTGAACCTCCTTTAGCCAAAATTCACACTTGGAGAACTTGGCGTAAAGACGTTCAGTACGCAACAACTGAAGGATAAGACGCAAGTGTCGCTCATGCTCTTATCGCGTCTTGGAATAGATTAGGATATCGTCAATGAAGACGGTCACGAATCGGTTGAGGTAGGGCTTACACACGCGATTCCTTAAATCCATAAATGCAGCAGGTGCGTTGGTCAAACCAAATGGCATGACCACGAACTCGTAGTGCCCATAACGTGTGCGAAACGTGGTTTTGGGTCTATATTCTTCGAGAACTCGAAGTTGATGATAACCAGAACGAAGGTCGATTTTTGAGAAACAAGTTGCACCTTGAAGTTGATCAAAAAGGTCGTCGATGCGAGGAAGAGGGTATCAGATCTTGACCATAAGCTTGTTGAGCTCACGATAGTCGATGCACATGCAGAAGGATCCGTCTTTCTTTTTGATGAATAGAATGGGAGCGCCCCAAGGGGATGTGCTAGGGCGTATGAAGCCTTTATCAAGAAGCTCCTAAAGTTGGCTAGACAGCTCTTGCATCTACAAGGGTGCTAGACGACAGGGGGATTTTGCGACCGGAGTTGCGCCAGGGATGAGGTCGATGCGAAATTCAACTAAACAAGGAGGAGGACCATGAAGATCCTCGGGGAAGACGTCAGGGTAATCACGTACGACGGGGACTTCACTCACGCTTGGACCCTTTTCCTTCTTTTCCACTATGTGGGCAAGAAAGGCGAAGTATCCCTTGCGCAAGTACTTGTTCGCTTTAATACACGATATAAGCTTGAGTCCTTTGGAGGGTTTCTCGCCATAGACGTGTAAGGAATTATCATTGGGAAGAGCTAGACGAATGAAATTTTTCGAACAAATAACTTCATCATGGACCCGCCTAAGCCAATCCATACCTACTATGATATCGAAGCTACCCATTTGCATGGGTATGAGGTTGTTAGGTCCTATAAGTGTGAGACTAAGCATCAAATATATGTAATGGTCTATAGTAGTTAACTAGGATTAACTGAGTTAGTTTGTATTAGGTTTGGACCTTTATAGGTTATTTGGGTATGCCATAGGCCATGTGGGCCAGGCAAGCCCATAGGGGCATGTCCTTACCATAGGTATATAAGCTAAGCTTATATCATTTCTAGGGTTAGACTTTTGGGTTGTCTCTAGAGAGCCTCTATCTTGTACCAGAAGGTTTTGCTTGTTCAAGTAATAGAATCGTGTGCAAGGTGTTAAAGTTGATTCGTATTGTTCTTCATCATTTCGATTTCTTGAAGATCTTCAAGTTTGGATTCCACCCATCCTTGGTGATCGTGTGATATCGTTGTCAGATCCGGATTATCGGGACTTACAATTGGTATCAGAGCCTGCTGTTCAATATAGGCTCTCGGTATCACAGATCGAATAACTATTCAGAGTTGGAAGAATTGGAAGACGTGTTGCTGTTCATCTCAGATTGCTACTATTGAAGACTGCTGCTGTTTTTATCTCGAATTGCTACCGTTCCGAAGAACACGAAGAAGATTCAAGCATTTCGGATACGGAACTGTTGAAGATCCCGAAGAACACGAGGAATATAATCCATCTCGGATTGATCCCGGATTACTGTTCATCAACCTTCTCAGCAACTTTATCTGGATTATTCGCAATCCGGATCGGAATACGGTTGATTTCAGATATGGACATGCCCCTATGGGCTTGCCTGGCCCACATGGCCTATGGCATACCCAAATAACCTATAAAGGTTCAAACCTAATACAAACTAACCAAGTTAATCCCAGTTAACTACCATAGAACATTGCGTATATTTGATGCTTCAGTCTTACACTTATAGGACCTAACAATCTCCCCTGGACTGATGCATCAAATTGTCTTCATAGCATCAGTTCAGCAACGTCTTCAACAGAGTCTATGGTTGTCGCTATGCTGTAAGTTTTGTGGGAGTCAGTCTCAAACGTCTTCAAAGAACTCTCAGCACCGGGTCTCTTTCTTAAGCTCTCTTTCTTCAGTTCTTGTTGTTAGCTTCATATCAGGATCTTAATTAGCTTTGCTTGAAACATCTTCGTCAAAAAGAACGCGCGAGGAGAAATCTCAACAGCTCTTTTCTTCTTCTTCTTCTTCTTCAATCTTTCTCTTTCAAGCAAGCAGGTTCCCAGATACTTCTCCATATGTACTATCACTGTCAGACGATGACTGGCATCTGGTTCTTCTGAATCAGGTACACTTTGCTGTTGTGATTCTTCATGCTTTGTTGCCAACTAACACCATCTCAATTTCAGCAACACCTGTTTCATGATCTAAATCAAGATCTGCACAACTCTCAGAAATTTATAAGCAAACATTCTTATGCAACAGGGAGAGTACCGCATGAACACTTGGTACATCCAAGTACTTGTACTCAGATCAAAATTCAAATTTCTTTCATCCTTAGATGGATTAGTCAAATCTTCAAGAACGGTTAATATTTTTAATAAAACAAAAAAGCACTCTATTTTTGGATTTTTGAATCTTCTATTTTTAATTTTTTAAATATAAGAATATAAAAAAAATACAAATAAGCGAAGAAAGTAACTCAATAGTTACAACTATATAATTGCAATGGGATCAAAATCATTTTCTGGCGGACCAAGGAACACTTTTCAGTGCGAACTTATTCAGACTGGTCTAACTGATTGCCAATATGTTTGTCCACATAAACTTTAACGCTCAACTATCATTTTTTAACTTCGTGATATGCTTAAGGTAGTATTATACTATAATACCCGTGCGTCCCATACCATGACATACCCTCGCGATCAAGGTAAGCACAACGATTCATCGTAGCAGGTGAGTATACTGAGATCATCCTTTATCTTTTACAATGTCAGACTATTGGTGAATAGGTCAGTACTTTCGTACAACAGAGTGACCAATAGTATCTGACGAGGGTTAGGCAAATACCTTATATGGTATGTTTGACTTTTTAAGCACATGGAATTTTCTCATGATGAGATTTCCTTTCTTTTAAGGTTCTGGCCCTTCTATTTTGACTCTTTTAAAAGATATCCTGACTGTGCCTAGGTCTGCATATAATCTGGATGTAACAGATGGGCAGCCAAGATATCCCCCGGGTGACTCAACATCATAAAGACCCGAAACTTCAGACGTTGGCTATCTATCAACGCAGGATTTAAGACCATAAAATCATACGCTGATGGTATGTTACCCACAAGATACATAGTTCGTTATGTTTATATCACTTAGTATCTTTTGATCACTTTGAACGTTAAGCCTACCGACATATCACATTAGATCCTAGTCTTTTCAGCTACAACACCTTACATGTGTCAGTCATGCCCTTTATCACGAATATTCATTTCATTTCCTAATTCATGCAAAAAGGCTTTTTGTATATTTTTTTATTTTTTCAAATGTTTTTGTATTTTTATGTTTCAAATATTTTTGTATTTTTATGTTTCAAATATTTTTGTATTTTTCTGATTTTCTCCCCCTCAAGCACTGCATATATACATATGTCGCCCTCTAATTGTAAGTCCCGAAATCGGATCTAACACGGTATCACAAAGACTAATCAATCACATAAATAAAGATAGGCTGCAAAGAACAATACGATCTTCAATTAGCCAACTTGCATACAACAAAGGTGCCTGATACAAGATTTCAGAAAAACTAAAACTGACTAGCAACCAAAATATTAACCCTAACACATCTATTTATACTAGTCATATGACCCATTAAGTACAACCCTAGGCCCATAAGGCTCTAGGAAGCCCAATCCCCAAACTTAACCCAAATGCAACACTAATGTGTAAACCTTTAGTCAGGGGCCCAACAATCTCCCCCTAGGTTTACAACATTAGGCGTTTAATTCTTTGGTAGCGCATCGACTCCCATTCTTCCAGCTATTATTCCAGCTACTGCTGCTGTCCAATCTTTGGCACACGCTTCATATAACTCTGCAGTTTGAATTTGATTTGCTGCTAGGACTTGCAAATCTTCATCATGAAAACTCACCAGATCAACCACATCGTTCACTCGAAATACCTTCTCTTTTGTAACAATCGCCACACTTCCTACCTTCTGATCGTACATCCAGAAATTAAAATTATTTAGAATACCTCTTGGAAATGTTGGAGCGACTGGTATCACAAGTTCTTTCTCAGTTGGAGGCCACATGACGGATTTAAACCTTCTACCTGTTCTTGAGTCACGAACACCCTTAGCAGCACGGAGATATGGTTCAGCGGTTTTCATTGTCTTGAATCCACTTTTTACTTCTTGCTCTAACTTCTTAAGAATCTCCATCCGGGTCCATGTTCCGTAGTATCTGTGTCAGTATATGAGCCCTTAGAAGATCAGTTAGTGCAACCTTTGTACAGGTTTCAAATTGAGATTCCTTTGAGTAGTATTCTCGAGTACCGTCTTGTCTAACGATCAGCCACATTTTCTTCACATGATCGTATGTCCAACTTAGCACTCGTGACTTGTTTCAACCTTGCTATAATAACTCGATCCAAGCTCCATCATAAACCTCTCAGACTAGTTAGAGGGATCCTTTAACTGAAAGTTTTCATCTAGTGGATTCACAACAACATTCTTCATTAAAACCATCTTTTTCTTCTTTTGAGCAGACTGACGTTTTTGACTCGTAGTAAACTGTCTCTTTGGATCACGTAGATAATTATCCAAACCAGCCTGACGCTCAGCAGCAAGCTGTTCGGCAGCTACTCTGTTAGCTTCTCTCTGTTCAGCAGCTTGATGACGATGTTCAACGTTCATTGGATCGTCAGTTGGATCAGAGAATTCACGGCCAAATTTTTTTTCAAGTTCGCCTTCAAATCAAAGACCATAGTCAATAACATCGTAACATCTCCTTAAAGTTGATCCTCCAGCACCCGTTGAACTACCAGCAAAATCCATAATTTCTAACACAGAATCTGCTGGAATGAATACAACAGTAGAATGAGTAACAATGAAAGGAGCGATTGGTGTTTCAGCACCAGTAGGCTCAACCATAGAAGTATCAGTCAATGAAACAGCAACCGAGATGTAGCAGTAATAGGTTCTTCAGTAGCATCACCAACACGAACTTTGGATTGCATTTGAGCTTCAGTATAAGTGGGTTCTTTGAAAACTCTATCCGTCGCCTTTTCACTAATGGCACCTCTTCTTCTTAAATATCTTCATCAGATTCAATCCTACCAACCGGGATATCAACACGAGGCAACACAAGATGAGGATTCCCTTGTTGCTCCTGTATCTCCTTCAAATGTGCAATGAGAGCTTCTAAATTCTCCGTAGTAAGCTCTGGTAACTCTAGAGTCGGATGAACACCAAAATATGTAATAGAATCCAACAATGCTTCTTCATCATCAGTACATGCCTCGGAGACTAAATCTTCAATCTCAATTTCTTTCTTCCCCACTGGCACGTCATGTTCCTCAACCACCATCGCATTCACCGGCTGAGGTGCTAGAATATCCTGACCGATAACCTCGCAAAACTTTCCAAATTTTCTCAAAGGTATGCGACCAACAAAAACAGTCTTTGAAGTCGATCTATTTTTCTTCATTGTCCCAAAAAAAGTTGGAACAATCGGCTTCATATTCAACAAGTTGGCATCAGAAGCATCTTTAGCCAGATCAGAGTATCGTGCATCCAGAATTAACTGTATAAACCGAGGATACAACAAAAACATTTTCTTCTTCGACTGCTCCAAGATCTTCTTCACATTTTCAAAAATATAACCAGAAAAGTTATATTTCCAGTCCATCACTAGAGACACTATTGCAGAAGTCTGTGTTTGATTCGGTTGATCCAATCCTCCTTCATTCTCTGATATACACTGCATAAAGATGTGCACCAATAGTCTCCAATATGCTGGGAACATCTTCTTCAGCAAAGGCGGCTAAGTTCCCTCATAGCTCATCTATGCTAATACAGGCATCACCTTCTCCTTAGTATATAACGTTGGATCACCTGCAAAATCAACAAACTTCAACACCTCTCGGATAGATGCCTTATTCACAACAACCTCCTTTCCTTGAATCAATGAGCTAATGTATGGCTTCCCATCAGTGCCCCTCAGATGAAATTTAGCTTGCTTCCAGAATGTATGTACAAGGTCTCGATAAATAACTGGATTTGCTCGAAGTACATATGAGATCCTGCAATCATTTAGACCCACCATCATCGATCTGAACTTTGGAAAAACTCTGCTGGTGGATCTGATAAATAACCCGCTTGATTGTGAAACTGCTCTTCTACCAGCATAACCGCATCGAAAGCCTCTTCGGCTATTTTTGTTAGAAAAATAAACATATTAAATCATACTCACCAAAACTGACTAACATGTCAAAAGAAGTCATTAATGAATTTGACAGGTCAAAAAGAAGTTCATCTTAAAAGTTCAGTGTTAAAACAGTTCAAAAGGTTCAAACACTGGAATCCGAAATCAAAGAGGTTCAACAGGAATCGATGAGCCTTTCACCATTTCAGATGAACATCATCCGAATGGAATCCGAGTTCAACCATTCCGGTTGAATGTTCATCCGGAATGAAATCCGGAAAGCCAACTGTTTGAAGATTTATCCAAAATGCCATCCGAGATGCCATCCGAGATGCTTGATAACATGAATATTTGAAGATTATCTTTTAATATTTATGATTAAGAAGCACATCGTACCTAATTCGGATATAATTTGGATGAGATCTAGATAAAAGTGAACAGTATCAATCCGGATGATGATCAGAGGATTTCGGAAGAAAATTTTTAGTGAATGATCCGAAATGAAACTCTGATTCATTGATATACTATTCCGGAATGGGCTTGGGCCTGGAAGTTTTGGGACCAAGTCAATCCGGATCCAATCATCCAAGATTCATACACAATCCAGATTGGGCTTGGTCAAGCTTATTTGGGCCCAATCCAGAACAGTGACCGGTCCAAATAATCAGAGGAGAATAAATGGTTAGTGGGCCTATCCGGAATTGGTTTAAGGCCCAATTCGGAACAGTGCCACAATAAGCCCAAAGCTGTTCAATTTCAGGACTTTCAAAAATTCTAGTTGGATTGGCCCAATTCCAAAACTCAGCAGGCCAAGCCAATAAACCTTGACAGAAATCATCTAACTCAAAAATTAACAATTTAAGTAACCAAGAAACTAACTACTCTGTACCAACCACTCTTTACCAAATAATCGTATGATTTTATGGTCTTAAATCCTGCGTTGATAGATAGCCAACGTCTGAAGTTTCGGTTCTTTATGCTGTTGAGTCATCTGGGGGATATTTTGGCTGCCCTTCTGTTGCATCTAGATTATATGCAGACCTAGGCACAGTCATGATATCTTTTAAAGGAGCCAAAATAGAAGGGCCAAATTCTTAAAAGAAAGGAAATCCCATCATGAGAAAATTCCATGTGCTTTAAAAGTCAAACATACCATATAAGGTATTTGCCTAACCCTCGTCAGATACTATTGGTCACTCAACTGTACAAAAGTACTGGCCTGTTCACCAATAGTCTGGCGTTGTAAAAGATAAAGGATGATCTCAGTATACTCACCTGCTACAATGAATCGTTGTGCTTACCTTGATGGCGGGGGTATGTCATGGTATGGGACACATGGGTATTATAGTATAATACTACCTTAAGCATATCACGAAGTTGAAAAATGAAAGTTGAGCATTAAAGTTTAAGTGGTCAAACATATTGGCAATCACTTAGACCAGTCGGAATAAGTTCGCACTGAAAAGTGTTCCTTGGTCCGCTTGAAAACGATTTGATCCCATTGCAATTGTATAGTTGTAACTGCTGAGTTACTTTCTTCGCTTATTTGTATTTTTGTTTATGTTCTTATATTTAAAAATTAAACATAGAAAATTCAAAAATCCAAAAATAGAGTGCTTTATTTGTTTTATTAAATATTATTAACCGTTCTTGAAGATTTGACTAATCCATCTAAGGATGAAAGAAATTTGAATTTTGATCCGAGTACAAGTACTTGGATGTACCAAGTGTTCAGGCGGTACTCTCCCTGTTGCATAAGAATGTTTGCTTATAAATTTATGAGAATTGTGCAGATCTTGATTTAGATCAAGAAACAGGGGTTGTTGAAATTGAGATGCTGTTAGTTGCCGACAAAGCATGAAGCATCACAACAACAAAGTGTACCTGAATCAGAAGAACCAGATGCCAGTCATCGTCTGACAGTGATAGTACATATGGAGAAGTACATGTGAACCTGCTTGCTTGAAAGAGAAAGATTGAAGAAGAAGAAAAGAGTTGTTGAGATTCCTCCTCCCGCATTCTTTTTGACGAAGATGTTTCAAGAAAAACTGATCAAGATCCTGATATGAAGCTAACCACAAGAGCTGAAGAAAGAGAGCTTAAGACAGAGACCCGTTGCTGAGAGTTCATTGAAGACGTTTGAGACTGACTTCCACAACACTTACAACATAGCGACAACCATAGACTCTGTTGAAGACATTGCTGAACTGATGCTATGAAGACAATTTGATGCATCAGTCTAGGGGGAGATTGTTAGGTCCTATAAGTGTGAAACTGAAGCATCAAATATACGTAATGGTCTATGGTAGTTAACTAGGATTAACTGGGTTAGTTTGTATTAGGTTTGGACCTTTATAGGTTATTTGGGTATGCCATAGGCCATGTGGGCCAGGCAAGCCCATAGGCAAGCCCATGTGGGCCTTGTGGGCCAGGCAAGCCCATAGGCAAGTCATAGATATCATATAAGTCATAGAAGTCATACATGAAGGTAGGAGGAAAACCATCCTAAACCTCTTTCGTAAGATTCACCAATACACAAATGGCCACAAGGACAATCCGGTTGGTCAAGAATATAGTACTTCACTAAGCTACGCTTCGAACCGAATAAGCAAGCTAGGTGCATGCATCCCGAATATGGCAATGTTTGGGGACGTGTCGTAGCCTTGTTACTCTAGTGAAAGTGAACCATAGCTTAGTAATTAGAAATCATCAAATGAGGGGTGGATTGAAAAGTTGGATAGCCAAGGTCTCCATGTAATCACACCTTCACCAACACAAGCTTGTAAGCTTGGATGACTCAACATTTGTGGGTTTAACACCCTAGTAAAACCACAATTTTAGAGGCACGTTATACCTCTTCATTTTGTATGGAACAAGTCTAGCTAGCTCCCTAACCATAAAATTGATTAGAGGCACAAGTAGCATAGAGTTGTTATGTTTAAAAAAAGTTTAAGAAAATTTTATAAGTTTATCTTCCAAAACAGTAAGTTTGGCCCTAAAAATGGTATTGGTCCACCTTGTTTTTCCATGGAAAACCTATTGTAACATCCCATGGGGCTTAGCAAACAGTGTTGAGGAAGAAAACATGAAGAAAACTTTGAAATTTTTAATGTTTGAAAAGATAAAAAGTGGGCAGAAAGTTTACACACTTTTGGACCTCAAAATGGTGGGCTTTCACCTTAGTTTGCCCAAGCAAACTTTTGAGAACCTTCCTAGAGGTTATCCAAGGGTGTTAGAAGAAGAAACAAGGTTTAAAGGAAGAAGGAAGTGAGTTGAAACTCACTTGTAAGCTGAAATGTTTCAGCAGAAAGTTCTGGACTTTGAAGGAATGTTTGGAGTGTTTGGAGGCTTAAAAAAGTGGGAAAGGGATGGGGGAATGATTGTTTATATAGAGGAGGGATTAGGGTTTGAATTAGGGTTGCAATTAATGAGTTTAGGTGAGTGTTTGAAGTTAGACAAAGAGCATGTGTGAGAGAGACAGCTTGCGACCGCAAGATGTCGTCTTTCTTTTTCTTTTTTTGTTATTTCATAATTTATAATCGTTATTCTTGGTATATATTTATTATATTATAAGTATGTTACAAATGTAGGTTGTTTTGGAAGATTAGAATCAAGGTTAAGGGACTTAAATGATTCTAAAAAAGACTTGTTTATTGTAGAAATGTCACAATAATAATTTAACAATTTGCATGATGCCGAAAGCTTGAATGTTTGTTGTTACAAGTCACTAATCATCTTGCTTGACTTTGATATTAAGATTTACAACCTACAATAGGTATTCATGAGTCATTTTGAATTTATTTATCGAGCAACAACATAACGTACGTTCATAAGTTTAAGCATGTATAAAGTATGTGAAATTCACATAATTGATCAATTTGATTACAATCAAAGCCTTGGATGTACAATGATTCGAAAGTGAAATATGATTACAAGGTTTGGACTTTCCAATTATAGGAACACGAAGCAAACTTACTAAAAACGGAAGGTTGCAAATGCAAAGTGTTATAGTCTCCCCTCCTTTAGGGAATTTCGTCCCGAAATTTAGGTAGATGCAACTAGCAAATGCGGATACTTAGTCTTCATATCGCTTTCAAGTTCCCAAGTAAACTCAGCGCCACATTTTCCTTCCCATCGAACCTTCATGATAGGAATTCGACTGTGCCTTAGTTGCTTAGTACCTCGATCCCTTCCCAGCGTTACATTACGGACGTTTAAAAAATGGGGGTAAATACCTTGTGGCTTGCATGTGCATATTCTTTTGCACAAAATTACCTTTCCCACTTGATTCCTCGTTGGACACTTGTCACTCTATGGTGACTTCTTACGCTTCTTATTTTTAATCCCTTTGTACTATAACTCAACCCTAATTTCCGCTGCATTCATTTAATTCCTTCCATAATTAAATATGATCAACTACATTGCACTATTTCATTCATAACACACACAAATACACACTTAGATCCGAACAATTGGTATCAGAGTTAGTATCCATTAAATTCGATCCAACAATCTTTAATACAAGCAACTCACATAATTGATATCTAATATGTTCATTGAATGAATTTGAAAGGGTCTCGTGACCACCTTGATCCATGACATACGCAAACATTGCACTTGATTCAAGACGTAAAACAAGAACATGATAGAAAGTATGTAGAAAAAATCTTTCATATAATTATAGTCAGCACAAATTTACAATACCGAATAAACACACATCTTCTCTAACCTAGTTCAGATCACTAAGACCTAAACCGGGCTTTCTCTCTCTAAGATTGTGTTTGTTATGCAGGAATGAGAGGCAGAATAGAATAGACCATTACAAAGGAATGAAGAAAAGGGTGTTTGATTGGTCAATGGAATGGAATCACCCATTACATAAGGCATTCCATTCCCTCAAAATCATTGCATACACTCCCCTTGTTTTTTCATTCAATCCCCTCTTACATCCTTCGTAACAACACAACCCACTATCGTCGCCACACCACTAACGCCCCCCGTAGTCGTCACCCACAACTCGCCACGCCGCCACCCACCACCGCCACCGTTGCTACCCACCGCCGCCACCACTGCCACCAACCACCATCGAAGCCCTCCACTATTGCCGGCATCACCTCCACTCGCTCGCTACCGCCACCTACCACCATCGCCATCGCCAACACCCACCATCGACGCCCACTGTCTTCACCACCCGCAACACGCCTCTGCTCCCACCAACCGCCATCAACGCCACCACCAACCACCATCGATGCTGCCACCCGCCCGTCACCGCCACCCATCGCCGCCGCCACCTATCACCCCCATAATCACCGCCACTGACCACCACCCACAACCACCACTCACCGCCAATTTTATTACTTCGTCTTTTCTTGCCAACCAAACAATGTACGGTAATAATTTATTTCATTCCCATATGGTAACCAAACCATACATGGAATGGTAATGATGCATACTATTCCCTCTTCCATTCCATTACCTAGTTCATTCCATTTCTTCGTCTATTCCATTACCTCAAACCAAACAGACCCTAACTTCTCTCTCTAAATTGTTCACCACTAAAACTCTCAAAAGTCTTTCTAATCTAACATGCAAATCACTATTTTTAAGCTAGATAAACAAATTTGGAATATTACAAGTAATACAGAACATTATATGTTCTGAAAAACCAAACCGTATACTACACACAACTAAGTTTAGAGGTACTCAAAACCTCTGAACCTCCAGTAATTCAGATTGATCTCTCATTACATAATTTGAAACTATTTGTCCTCATTATATAATTCGGAGCTCTACAATCCTTGACACACATCTTTTACTTTGACTTTTGCTTTGGACTTGATATTTCACAGAACTGATAAAGCCACAGTTACTCGACAAGTTACTACACTAACAGACTCCCACTTAACTTCTGCTATCAGTTCTGTGATCGGGCACTGCACTTACAAAATTATGGAGTCTCAATACAATCACGATCCCTATAATATAGGTTTCAACAACAAGCCTCAGATGCTTGTCAGACTTGAATACAATATCATGCAACATTGGATGACCCTAGATGTTGGAAGTTCGTTATATTTGGACCACATGTTCCAATAGTACCTAGTACCGAAGAGCCAAAGAAACCAGAAAACTATTCTGAGCATGAGTTTTAAAAATTTGAGCTAGATGCCAAAGCATTCAGTATTGTTGTTATGGCTCTACCAAACGAAAACTATGCTGGACTATTGCACTATAATAGTGCCAAGGAATTGTGGGATGCTTTGAAAGAACAATTTGGTGGAATAGAGAAAGTCAATGAAAACAACCATGAAATTCTCAACCAACAGCATAAGACCTTCAGTCATGTAAAAGTAGAGACCTTGACTCAGCAGTTTCAGAGATTCAATTTTTTAATTAGTGAATTAAAATAGGTTGATCTAAAGTTCTCCAATGTCATTTGGTGTCATAGGTTTCTCAGGTCATTACCTAAAAAGTGGGACACTATTGCGATTGTCATGAGAAACTCACCAGGGTTCAAGGACTTGACCTTGACTCGACTTCAAGGAAAGCTCTTAACCTATGAAAGCAAGCTTACTCAAAGGAAGAAACTCCAGGAAATTGGAAAAGTGACTGCTGATTATGTATTTGGTAACACAACATTTTTGAGTCAAGAAGAATCATCTTCTGGAAGAGCAAATGATCAGGGTTATGATTATTTTATTGATATAACCTCTAGAATTAACTCCGATCAATACCCTCCAAATTTTGCTCTTACAGCAAATGGTGATAGTCAAGGTTCTAATAATCTGTCCTTTATGGTTCATGATTTGCACTGTATGGATCCCACTGACCTAGATGAGATGGATATTTTCATCAACTAGTCTTACTCATTTTGAACTAACATTTCTACAAGAAAACTGGTAGGAAGTTTCCAAGGTTACATGGAAGGAAAAGGGTAGGTGTGGATAAATCTAAAATTAAATGTTAGAAGTGTAATAAATTGGGTCATTTTGCGAGAGAGTGTAGAAGTCAGATAAGTAGCTTTATACATGTGATAACCTTTCCAAATTAAAGACCTCACTCTGGTAATCAACAAAATTTTTACCAAAATACTCCTGGACCTAATACTCAAAACACTACACATTTTGCCCTATCCATAAACCATGCCCCTATGCAATATGTTCAACCCACTGTTCCACAAGTTTAATATGTTCAAGTACTAGTTTCTCAAGTTCAAGCATCTCCGGTTGCTCCATCCTCTGCACCTACAGAGGTCAAACAACAAAGTTTCTTTACTCAAGCCTTTGTTGATTGGAGTAATCTACCTAAGGAACTCTTAGATGAAAAATTTGCTATTATGGCAAAACCTGTTGAGGAACATGTGAACTTTTGTTTTATGGCACTTGATACTACTGATGAAGGAAATAAGTCTTAAGAAGAAATGATTGAGACTGATGACATGAATGTCGAAGTTGACAAAACAGTATATCTAATAAAAACATCTACTTGTGAAAAGGTTGATGAAGAGGTTGTGATAAGCACTGATCCATGGAATACTAGTGAAAGTGATTATGACTGTGCATTAATGGCTGCTACTAAAGCATCTCCTCAAATTCTTAAAGAATTGTGCTCTAATAAATGTGTAATTACATTTGCTAACATTAATGAGGTAAATGTAAATCTTAGAAAAAAAGTTTCAGATGGTGAAAATCAGTTGGAAAAGATAACTAAAGAGTTTAAATATAATCAACTGAAAAGACCAAGAGATTAGCAGACTAAAACATGAAGCAACCATTACTAAGGATTGTTTTCTTTTAAAAGCATATGATTGGGGCTGCAATGAACCAAACGTTCGGCGAACAGTTCGTGAACCGTTTGGTGGGAAGTTTGTGTGTGTTCGTTTGTTTAATAAACAAACGAACACGAACAAGAAATGTTGTTCATTTAGTTAAATGAACAAACATGAACAGAGGTCACGTTCGTTCATTTATGTTCATGAACGTTCGGTAACGTGCTCGTTTATGTTCGGTTGGGTTCGATAGTTGATTAGTGTTTTTAGTTTTTATATTTTATTTAAATACCCTAAAATTCCGATAAACAAAATATTTAGTATGTGTCAGTGTATTGTATATTATGTTTAAGAACACTTGTTTGTGTTCATTTGTTTCAATCTGTGTTCATGAACAATAGTTTGTGCTTATCTGTGTTCATCAACATTCATTTTCGTCAATCGCCTAAAATTAACAAACAAACAAACATGAACAAGTTCATTTCTTTAACTAACGAACACGAACAATGTCTTGTTCATGTTTGTTCGGTTTGTTTACAACCCTACATATGATATAAACAAATGAAATAGTGTATGTGAATCAAAACCATTGTGTACCATATGTGGAAAGAAAAAACCATGTTGCTCAAAAGTGTTATTTTCTTAAAAATTATAACATCAAAAGAAATGAGTTCAAAGCTAAATCATTTTGAGTTGGCTATCCCAAAAGTAAACCACAAACAACAAAAATTTGAATATGTTCAAACACTTGTTACCATGGCTTTGAATTTAAACCCTATCTATAAGGAGGTTCAAGTAACTGATGCTCCTCCCTCTAACAAATATCCAAGAGGATATGGGCAACCAGCTTGTTATAGAATGCCTACTTGTATGAAGAATCTGTCAACATGCCGCAAAAGCCAAGAGTAAATAGACATCCTCATGGATATAGTCAAAGCACGTTTGTTTATTTTTGACAATTTAATTTGTTAAACCGTATCCTTTATCCATATAATCATTTTGTTGATTCACCCAAATTCCTTGGGATAACTTTAGAACATTTTACATCTCCATCACTCATTTTATGTTCAAAATTCCAATTTTACCCTTTTACCTTATATCAAAAAATTGTTCATATGCCTCATAGCATATATCACAACTAATTTTTGGCCTGTTTGGTTACCACAACGATATCCATCGCTTTAAGTAACCAAACTTCTACTCTTTTATTCATTGATCCGTTTGGTCGTTTTAGCGAGTTCCATAGCTTTACTCGACCAAGCTAACATTTATCTTGCTATTTGACTAGTTGGATTGTCTTAGCGAATTCCATCGCTTTTATACGACCCAATCATCATTCATTATGTTATTTGACCTGTTTTCTTAGCTTAGCGAAATCCATCGCTTTTATTCATCTAAAACTTCATTTGTCAATCACTTTGACTTGTTTGATTAACTTAGCGAAATCCATCACTTTTATTATAACCAAAACAATTCGTAACTAAAGATCATCTATTCGATTCATATGCGTGAAATCCATCACTTATGAATGAATCGAATATGTTAGACTTTATTCATTACTCGATATATATTACTACTAGTATTATAGATGTAATCTTACAAAACAATTGAGTCACGTACTCAATTTTATTAGTATTTAAGCATGAAACAAGGGTACTAATGAAAAGAAAGTGTGAAATACCATATTACGAACATTTTCTGCAAGTATTGAGTTACGTCTCAAGGTGCGGAATATGAAATGGGTCACATAAATCAACAAAAAAATGCAGCAGCTGAAGTGCTGCAGAAGACGTCGTCGGCGAAGCCACTACTGGCCGTCGCCGACGCTGCAATATTTATCCGATGGCTTAACCTACTGTCTACGGTGGTTAAGCTTTGACGCAATAAAACAAGAACCGTTGCCGACGCGGTTCAGATATTAAAAGTTAAATTTTTATAAAATTATTTTAATAAATTAAAATATGTCATCTGATTTTGATTATGTACTAATTAGTGGCAATGTAGATGATTAGAAGATTGTAACTTTTCACGAATGAAGATCAAGCAACGAAGAAGAACCGAACACTCTCGATACCCAAGCTTCCGCTCATTTTGCTAAAATTTTGTTAACCTTGTTTAAGATGTTAATTTGTCCTTATGGATTTAAACGTTTAAAATAACTCAGTATTGTAACTAGTAGATGAAATCTTATTTTCTATGATGAATGTAGTATTCTATGTAGAATACTTATTTTATAAGAATGAGTGTTACAGTTCTCAAGTGTTAATGTTCAAGCACTTGCAATTGGCCAACAACAACAAATGGAGATGGTTCAAAACTAATTCTCATAAAAGATCATTCTCAAAGGGTTGATTCTGAGGAAGGAATGCTCACAACCAAAGCCAATATGGCTTTGGACCCTCACCAAAACTATCCATTATTACTGTGTTTGAAGCTTTTACATGCTTTGATAGTTTATGGTATGTGGACAGTAGAGGCTCCAGGCACATGACAGGATGTAAAGCATTTCTCTTAAGTTTCTCTACTCATAGAGGGGGTGATATATCCTTTGGTAATAATTCAAAAGGTAAGGTGTTGGGTTAAGGAACTGTCCAAGCTGGTAAGCTAAGATTTGAAAATGTTAATCTTATTGATAATCTGAAGTTTAACCTGATTAATGTCTCACAAATGAGTGACAAAGGGTATGACTCATTTCTCACTAAGAAGACTTGTAGGCTTATTGGGCCAGAAGTGGTGAAAAAATTGACAAAATCATAGCTGGCAGCACTACACGACTTGTTGTTCTTAGGAGTGGCAATGTTTATATAGTAGATATGTTAAAAGATAACTCTATGCCAAATGTATGTTTCTTTTCTATTGCATAAACAAAAGAAACAGAATTGTGGCATAGGAGATTGGGACAAGTTAATTTACCAACTACTAACACTCTTTCCAAACAAAATCTTGTAAGAGGTCTGCCAACCAAAGAATTCAAATGTGATGAACATTGCATCTCTTGTTTAAAAGGGAAGCAACACAAAGTGTCACACAAATCCATTGATGAGTCCAAAACAACCAAGTGTATGCATATGCTACACATGGATCTGTTTGGCCTTGTAAAAATCATGAGCCGAAGGAAAAAGAGATACAGTCTTGTTGTAGTTGATGATTTTTCTAGGTTTACATGGACTTATCTCTTGCATTCTAAAGATGAGACTGAAGGTAGCTTGAAGGACTTTGTCACCAAAGTTGAGGAACAAGGTGATGCTTTTAAAATGATACATCTTTCTAATGAAACCTACACTCGCATGATGGCTATTGAAGGTTACGAAAATGCAGTGGAAGAAAATATTCAAAAAACTGAAGTACCATTTGTTGTTTAAACATTTGTTTATGAGCCTACTGCCCCGAGTGACCATAGTGCCCAACCCAACACTATGGAACCCACACCAGCTTTCTCTACAAAGACCATTTCCATTCCAAAATCCAAACGAACCATCAGTATGCCTTTGGAGGATGAAATGCTAGAGGAACCTACGGTAACACAAAAGTAGCTTTCAACATCTATGATACTTCCGATCACTGGATGAGCACATCTCCACCTCTCCAAACTCCTCACTTATCTTCACCAAAGGAGAGTGTTGTAACCACAGGGAACCAAACATTGAGTATTATAATTCACTTGAACATTTATACTTAAGTTCGTCTCCTAGGGTTGCTCCTCTTTCATCACCATCCACCAATATATTTCCTTCCATGATACCATTTCTTGATGCAATTGATGCCCTTGACTTGAACAAAACTAGTTCCTCTCAATCACCTGTCATTAAGAATATGTTCCAACAAGTGACTAAATCAAGTTAAGTGGTCATTACTAACCCACAAGCAGAGGAGGCAACACCTCTTAAGACACATGTCTCTTGCTGGTATTTCAAGTGAAGCCACCACTACAACTGTAAGGAAAACGGTCCAACTGTTAGACATTGGCTACATCTTTAAGACTTCCTTGAAGGCAACAACTATAGAGTCTACAATTGTACACTCAATGACGGTTGGAAGTCCCTAGAAACAAGAAAAAGAGGCCTCTAGCTTTAATGAGTTTTCTTATGTGTCTAGATCAGAGATAACCACCTCTTGTGGGAATTTAGATGATCCTATTCACTTAGGTAATGATTTAAGATATAAGGAACTGATGGAGAAGGTTAGCAAAATTGAATCCACCATGGATGAAATGAAAGATATGGTTAAAATCTTGGTGCAAAACTCAAAGTCCTCACCTTCCAGCGCTAATCTTGTCAAGGAGTTATGGACATTTGTTCAACCAATCATCCAAGAACAAAAAAGGTCTGTAGACGCCACCCAAAACATTCACATGGAACTCATCAGAAATATAGTTGAAGCTAGGTACAAAGATACTCAAGCTGAGATGAAGGCCATTAAGGATTATTTTCTCAAGACTACAGGATCTGCTCCTCACTCTCTGTATCCTGATTATGCCAAAAAGGAGAAGAATGAAGAAACAATGAGAAAATTACCTCTCCATGTTAAAAGAGTTCAATAGAATCCTAAGCTATCTACTAACAAAAAGGTAAAAGATGATGCCATAGATAAAGAGAAGATGAACAATACCAAACAGGTTAAAGATGTCTTAGCTGTAGAAGATAATTTTCAAAAGTTAAAAGCTCAAGAAAATTCGGGCACTTCAATAGAAACACCTGCTCGAAGACAACCTACAAGGCAAGTTAAAATCACTCCCCAAATCACTACTCCTCAATCCACTCAAACAACACAACCCATCCAAACTACCTAAGCCACTGTTGTGTCCTCTATTGAAACATCTGTTGGCATTGAAAATATGCAAACAAATGTTAAAACCAAAACAACTCTTGTGACCACTCCTGAACCCGTCGAATCCATTTCGCAAAGAGCTCCTACTGGTTTAATAAAAATAAAAACACCAACTCACACTCCATTTCCTCCACCAAAAGCACCTACTTTTTATACCAAGAGAAGGAGACAGAAGTTTATCATCAAAGATAATGATGAAGAAACTCCACCAGCTCCATCCATTAAAATTTAATTTGATTACAACGTATGAAGTGCTAAAGTTACCGATTAAGGTTAATCGTATCAAACTAGGTGTAAGGCTATAAACACGCCTTTAGACCTAATCCAATAAAGCTAGTGGTAACACAGGTTCTTATGACTTAGAGTTTCTAGACTAGTGCCAAGGTTGGACAACGAATATAGTGGTTTACAAACTACTAAGGTAAGATGGTTATGGTAATTTCTAACTAGTTTCTAGACCTTTTAAATCAGATTCTTCCCATAAGCAGAATACATATTACCGATTAAAGTTTCAAGCCCTAAGTAAATGGACATCAATATAACTAGATATAGAAGATATTGATCTAACATGCATAACCTCATAGAAAGATCAACACAACCACACAACTAACACCATAACCAATACTTAACATGTACCTATATGCATCATAAGAAGTAACCATACCCCACAACTAAAATCATACTAATAAGCAATCCATTATCAATCATAAAATCAACAAGTCATCTTATCCGGACAGTTATATTAGAGTTTAGCCGAACATGACAAACAAATTCAAAATAGAAATCAAATTCATCATTGTAAACAAAAGTTAAAGACTAGAAAATTTGGAAATATTAACACGAAGAATCAATTCTTGCTTCCCCATGCGTTAGACCTTTGAATCTCCTGCCTTTTCTCTTTCGAATACTCAGGAATCCTTTCTGTAGCCTCTTTCTCGCTTTAAGTCGATCTCCGGTTGTTTTTTAGGGTTTCCACTGCATTCCTTTTATAGTCGGCTCTAATTGTGCTTCGAAACCGTACCGGTCGTCCCCTTTGTATTGGGTACGGGCCGTAATCTTCTGACAGGACCCAATCCGGCCTAAATCCCAATAGTGATTCAGTCATTCTTGTCTGGCAGCGGTAACGAATCGTACCCTTTGAACATGGTACGAGTTCTACACTCTTCAATCTTCAAAACTTTCTCCATCTTTTCTCCTTCTGCTCCAATCTTATCTTTTCACGTCCAAATTACTCCCTTTTCATTACTTGGAAATAACAACTAAACATTAATAACTACCTATCCTTACAAGATTTGAGATAATCGTCTGTAAAAACATGTATTTTAACACTAAAATACTACGATCCTACGTCTACATCAATAGGATTTTCTTCCGAATTTCTAGATAACTTCTTTGGGTTTTTATTTTGTACTTAAAAAATAGAATTAATGATACAAAAGAAAGATGCAAAAACTAAGAATGTTAAAAAAAGGTAAAGGATAGAACTTACAAGGCCATGTTGGTCGGTGTCGTCGAATGTGATGATTTTGAAGAAGTTACATAGCTCTTGGCATGACCGTGTTGTGGCAGAGGACAATGATGATACACACTCTCAAGCCTTGAATCTTTATGTTTGTGCTCATGTTAACTGGCTGACCCTCATAAGAAACAACCGTCTTACTCGTGTCACTAGATGACATCAGGCAAGTCTTCCCAGCAAACGTTGAAAGAGTTTTCATATAGTTTGAGGGCGGTTTGAGATTAGAAAGCAAACGGTGTGGGTATTGTCGTCCGCTTTCCTTATTCAGCGCACCCATTTTAGTTGCAACTAGAGTCTGGTTAAAGCACTCCAATCCAACATTAGAATTGGTTTTTTCTTTCTTTTGTTTTTAAACCGGGTTGTATTTGGAGGACATATCACGTGTTTTGTAGCGGTGCTTGACAGACCAAAACAGCATACACTGTTCGCATGAGGAGTAGCCTAATTTACTTCATTTTCTGTTTCCTCATTTACATTTTCAGCAGGCGATGTAATATTGTTCACAAGAATTGTCCAAATACTTTGGTGGTTCACTGATGTGGGTTGCTACATCATCCTTACGGATTGCTAGAACTAGAAAGCTTTAAAATGATTTTAGAAATAACGATTAACATATAGTATCCTGAAATGTATAGAAAAAAAAGTAAGTGTTGGAAAAGAGTATTTTTAAATGTGTGGCACCACAAGCTGAAGATCTTATGTATTTACTACCCACAATAACTTTCGGAATATCACTATGGTATGTGGTTAAGTTTTCCTACCTGGAGACAGGAAAAGATTAGAGTAGTGGAAGTGATGACCTACCTTCGAATATTAGAGTACATAATAAGGAATGTGATTCAGGGAGCATTCATTTAGTAGTGCATCTTTTTCTTTTTTCTATTTATTTTCTTTCACAAGAGCATCTTTAGATTCATCCCAACTTATTAATGAGTTCCTGATTCCTCCTAGCTTTTGTTTTCTCCTTTCCATATATTTTTTCTAACTTTCCACTGGGATAAATTTATATTTGTTGTAGTCTCCCATGATTCATTTTTTGTTCAGAAACATAAAATATAAATTTAAAAAAGTCTCATCTTCCTATCACAAAAGAATATGTGGCCTAAAAAGACCCCTCAAATATGTTTTAGCAAATATATATGTATACACACAAAAAAAACATAGATACATAGATACAAATATATATGTAGATATAAATATACATGTGTATATACACAATATACTATATAAGTAATTAAGTGAAATGTGTATGTGTTTTAGAAGATCCTGACTAAATCTGGAGAAAGGTATGGTGGATGAGGAAGATAAACTGCTACCCATAGCAAATGTGGGCAGAATCATGAAACAGATTTTACCACCCACCGCCAAGATCTCCAAAGAAGCCAAGGAGACGATGCAAGAGTGCGCCTCGGAGTTCATATGTTTCATAACTGGCGAGGCATCTGAAAAGTGTCAGAAGGAGAATCGCAAGACGGTAAATGGAGATGACATCTGTTGGGCTCTTGCATCTCTAGGATTTGATGACTGCTCGAATGCAGTTATGAGTTACTTGAATAAGTTTAGGGAGTTTGAGAGGGAGAAAGCTGCTGCCAACCAAATTCATGAAACCAATGTTGATGAAGCTGCTGCAGGATCTTCCAATAGTTGTAAAAGGATGTATCATTCCAAGTAATCTTCACTAGAGTTTGATGGCTTTAGATTGAAGGACAAACTTCTCAATTCTCACACATATCCTCCTTGAGCATATCATGTAACCCGTATCTCCAATTTGTAAGCTTAGAACTTAATTATCTTTGACAAGAGATTCATATCCATAAACGAAACCATCAAATAAGGTAATTGTGCAAGTCCTTTACTATCAATATCAAATACACACACCAACACTTGAAGAATTTCTTACTCTCTCTCTTTCTCTCTCTCTCTCTCTCTCTCTCCCTCCTTTGATATGTATGAAAACACACATATATTGTTAACATCTATTTTAGCACTTGTGACGGGAACTTTGGGGGACAGAAACAAATGATAAGTGGTTGATAGGGAAGAACCTTAAGAGTTTACATGTGTTTAGGGTCCCTGCTGTTATCACAATACCTAATATTGCCAGGTTCATTTAGAGAAGGCTTGTTATCAGAACACCTCTATTCGTCAGGGCAAGCTGCAAGAACCAAAAGGAAAAAAATAGGGAAAAGAAAGAAGAGATGAGAAGATTCACTTAATAATATGTCAGGATGGAGATACAAACCAAGTAATCTCTTCCTTTACTTGGATTATGATATATGCTAATTTGATCTTTCTTTTTTCTATGTAAAATTTCACACACTATCCACACGTTTATGAGTTAAAACTTAAACCCACAATACTTGGTTATAGGGCACCTTATACACATATTAGAGACCACTAAGCCATAGGCCTATTGGTCTGGTTTGATCTTTGGTTATTCATAAGTTTGTTGTTCAAATTAGATATATGTGCCATTGTACAATCTGACAATCCCCTCAGTATAATACATGTCGAGAAAGAGATTTGCGTTATTAGTCTAACAAATCTTTGGAATCAGAAAACCTTCATATAGTTCCATTTATCTTTCATCGACTTCATCCATGCAGTCTATAACTTTCTAGCTATACATTTAAGCTTCCTTCTCCTTTTTGGTTACTCTTGTTAAGTTACCATGCAAGCTGCACATGAGTGAGCAAGAGTACACAATATCTCTTATTTGAACTCTAGCTATGGAAGAATCATGGCATGACTTCTTTGTTAAGCTCTTACTGATTCAACCTCAACAAACAAACTCTTAGTTGAATCAAGAAAGAAAGGTGTGAACAAACACAAGTTAAATTTAACTCTAGACATCATGAGAACATGCTCTTGTATGTGCTTAACTATCCACTCATTTAAATTTCAAGCTGTAAGCAAATAGCACAAAAATTATGTGTAGGTAGACGTACTATAGAAGTTAATTAACAAACAATGTTGTGTGCATCGTTCTATTTATGATTTTCTTGTTAGATTTGCTTTTATGTTAAACTTATAGTTATTTAACATGGCAAAATATGTTAAAAGAAGTTTAATTTTGAACAAACCCTTTAACAGCTCTAATCAACAATACACACCAACCTTTTTTGTGTTTGAGTTTATATGCTAGATCGAGGGTCGCCACAAATTATCTGGTTGTACAGACACTACGATTACCAGAAGTTTCACCTCAATTTTGTACCTAAAGAAGTCGTGTTTTCCCTAGTGGAGTCACGCTGAATTGTTAATGAAATCTGGGTGTTGCTTTCAAATTTCTTAATTTTACACATTCACAGTTCACTCAGTCGCAAAGAAAAACAAAACAATTACTTTTCTCGTTCTTCCCAGATCTTGCTATAAGTGGGATCTTACTGAGTACTTTTGTTTGTTTGTTTGTTTGTTTACTAGCAGTTGTGATCCAGTTTTAGTTTCTGTGCAAGTGTCCAAGTAGTAGTCTCATGACTCTTGTTATTGGTATATTTCTGAGTACTATACATTCTTCAGGTTTAAAATGAATGTATACATATCATGATATTGAAGCCTTTAATTATAATATTGAACATCATTATTGATTCCCCCGTATACAAAAGTCTGACATAAACTCCTCTCAAATTATTCTTGCAATAACCATGGAAAAGGTTTTAGTGCCTAATGGCACAGTCAAACTTAGAAGGGTTTCTAGCTGCTTCCACAAAATAAATAATTAAGTATATTTTCAGGGTTTATAATATCGTGAACCAAGAAGCAGGACCATTTGGTTTGTGACTTTACAGATAATAACTTGTATTTTCTATTGGTACTTTACATATATTACACTAATCTCCCATACATAGAAAGGATTGAGTTTATCTTCACGGGACCACTTCTCCAATATCTTTCTGAATGAAGTTTCAAAATATAATTCTTAGACAAAATGCACTTAAAACTGAAATTTAAGCTTTAGTAAAGTTGCTAATACACACGGTCTCACTGGCACAACTTAAATAGTATTCATGAAACTGAACTAATAAATGCTTTACAACCATAAAAAGTTCTTGATTTGATCACATGAGAGAGAGGCGCTATATAAACACAAATTAGAATTATATATATATATATATATAGTTATAAAGTAGCATCAAAAACCGATAGATACATAGATGTAGATGTCAAACTACTACAAACTTGGTTTTATACATATATATATATATATATATATATATATATATATTTTGTCCAAAGTTATGGAGTTATATTTATGAGAGACATATTTCATAAACTAATAGAGCGGATAAATAGAAAAAAATGGTTTGTTTGGGCAGTCGAAAAGGTATTTTTGTGTGGTATTTAACAGCCCAAACGCCCAAAAAAATCTCATCTTTTTTCTAGGCAATTTTTGAAAAATCATAACAAATAATAACAAAAAAAAAGCTAGAGCCATGGAGTGTCCCAACCAATACACTTATTTATGGTTTCCTCCAAACAAATTCATTAGCTTAGACTCTTCTTCTTACTTAACTTTTATGATATAAAGAGAAATGAAGTGAGGGTGACTAGTTATGTTTCTAAAATTACAACATAAATCAAAATACAACAACTTTAACGAAATTTCAACATAAAAGCCTAACATTCTAGGTGTGTTTCTATGGCGTCCCTACTAAGTTTTCGTCATATTCAACATCCTTAACCTGCAACATGTTAAAAGTATAGTTCAACACAAAAGCACTGGCGAGTACACAAGTTTAAGTACATAGCATAAGTATAAAAGAGTTTACTCAAATTCACATGGCAATTGTATACAAGGTAAGCTAGCATGCAATACTAATTGTCAAACTTAAGTGTCCACAAGAATTAAGTGGCCCTCGTCACACAAAGTAACGAGACTATTTAAGAATAAGAATAAGCTTAAGCTTAACAATACCCTGACGGGTGGTGTGCTACTCCTATAGCATGTATAATGGATTGAGTGTATAAAGTATGTTGTGCGTATTTGTGTATTTTGTAAGTTAACATGTTACGACCCAAATTGTGTAAAAGGAAAGTGGGTCAAGTGTACTCACTGTTTTGCAAGCTTCCACTTGGGTATTCCGTGAAGGGTTTGGAGAGTTGGAGGAACACCGAGTTATCCTACATGAGGAAAACGTAGGTTGGTAATTATTCGGATGATAACGGAGGATTAAGAATTTAAAAGTGCCAAAGTATGTATACGAGAAAATAATCACCTAGACTTAATACTCGTTTATAACACTATAATACCCATTCGGGTTGATGTGTTTTCATTTGAAATACCCATTAGAATCATAACGAGAAGTTAAGTACTTAGGTGATGTAAGCTAGTACCATGACGGACAATCATTCGATTATCATCAAGGGTTCAGTTAGTGTATATATATATATATATATATATATAGCATACGTAATAAGTAAATCATATTTATCATGGACGTTCATAGAAGTCATGCATGGAGGTAGGATGATAACCTTTCTTTAACCTATTTCGTATTGTTCACCAATGCACAAGTTGTCACAAGAACAACAAGGATGGTCATGAATAAGTTAAAAATTAAAATGAAAGATGTAAAGCATTCAAAATCATCAAGTGAGGTGGTGGAGTGAAGGTAGGATAGCCAAGGCTTCAAAGTAATCATACACTACCAACTCAAGTCTTGTTTCAAGAACAAGCTTGGAAGGATACAACACTTGTGGGTTAAAACCCTTATTAAAATGGAAGGTTCTTACACTTGTGACCTCAAATATGGTGATGTTCCATGTTGGTTTTCCATGGAAAACCTATGGAAACATTCCTAGAGGTGTTCCAAGTGTTAAGAAGGGAGAAAGAGTAAAAGAAGGGATGTAGAAGTGAGTTAGAAGTCACTTGAAAGTCTTGAACTTTCTTGATGGAGTTTGAGAGAGATTTAGAGAGAGATGAGTGTTTGAGCTGTGAAGTGAGTGTGGGAGGAGGTGAGTATTTATAGTTGAGGTTTGTGGGTGAGTTAGGTGAGTAATAAATGCAAGAAACACAACTAAAAACACATATTTGCTCAATCCATGAGCTAGATACCATAATTTGCGGATTATGCCCTCTGGCGGGCTGTGAGAGAAGTCAAGGGGACGGTCGCAGGCCGCGAGATGTGTTATTCCAGAAACTTCTTTGATTCTTGTCACTTTTAGTCCCTGAACTTGGTTTTTCCTTAATTTCATGCTATAACTTGATATTATTGCATGTTTTTAAGTGTATAACGTATATCTAAGTATATTTTAGGTATCGAGTATGAATGTACGAGTATTTCCATGTATACCAAGTATCCGTTTGTATGTAAACACATCTTTAACAATTGAATGCATGTAAGACAAGTATGTATCAAATATGAATTTTTTTATTATGATTCAAGTCTCGGATTACGAGATTGGGAAAAGAAATATGAATACATTACGAATACAAGTTTCCATAAATATCAATATGATTACACTTTCAAATTAAGGGAAATATGAAAAAGCGATACGTTACAGTCTCCCATCCTTTAGGAAATTTCGTCCCAAAATTTATTCAAGAGGGAGGTGTTGACTATGGGAATTCGACTACTCCTCAATTGCTTGCTGCCTTGGTCCATGATATCGACAGGTTTCTCCACAATGTGTAGGGTCTCGTTGATTTGAAGGTATTCAAGTGGAACTTGAAGTCCTTCATTAGCTAGACATTTCTTCAATTTTGAGACATGGAACGTAGGATGGACATTGTTGAGCTCTTGAGGTAGGTCCAGTCGATACGCTACCTTGCCAATCCTTTCGAGAATTTTGAAGAGACCTACATAGCGAGGAGCGAGCTTGCCTTTCTTACCAAATCGAACCACGCCCTTCCAAGGGGATACCTTGAGAAGTAAAAAGTCACATACGTTGAATTCCAAAGGTTTGCGTCTTTTGTCGGCGTAACTTTTTTTCGGCTCCTGGCTTTAATCAAGTTGTCTCGAATCTGTAGGAACTTGTCCGTCATCTCTTGTATAAGCTCAGGACCAGTGATTTGAGTTTCCCCGATCTTGTGCCAACAAATAGGCGATCGACACTTATGACCATACAATGCCTCGGTGCCATTTGAATACTCGCGTGATAACTATTATTGTACGTGAATTCGATCAAAGGCAAGTGCATATTCCAGTTGCCATCAAAATTGATTATGCACGAACGGAGCATATCCTCTAGAGTTTAGATAGTACACTCGGTTTGACTATCAGACTGAGGATGGAAAGTAGTACTAAGATTGAGATGAGTACCAAGGGCTTTCTGAAACGTTTGCCAAAGACGAGAGGTGAAACAATCATCACAGTCCGAGATGATGTCGATGGGGATACCATGACGACAAATGATTTCATCCGTGTAGATACGAGCCAATTTCTCAACTTTGTAATCTTCACGTATGGGGAGGAAGTGAGCGGATTTTGTCAAATGGTCAATGATAACCCAAATACTATCGTGACCAGACGATGTACGAGGGAGTTTGATAATGAAGTCCATGGCAGTGCTCTCCCATTTCCAAATAGGAATTTCTGGTTGTTCGAGTAAGCCAGAGGGATGTTGATGTTCAGCCTTTACCTTGGAACAAGTAAGGCATTTTGAAACGTAGAAGGTGATATCTTTCTTCATGCCAGGCCACCAATAGGACGTACGAAGGTCATGGTACATCTTATCAGCGCCGGGATAAATAGAATATCGGGATTTATGAGCTTCTCGCAACAAGAAGTCACGAAGGTTGTCACGGTTCGGAATCCAAATACGATCGAGATAGTAAAGAATGCCATTGGGTTTGGATACGAGTTGGTTTTTGACACCACACTTCAACTCATTATCGAGGTTACCCTCATTAACGGTTGAGTATTGCACCTCACGAATTAGCTCATGAAGCTTTCCCAAGGTTTGGTAGCAACGAATACTCTTAACATGAGTTTTCCGACTAAGTGCATCGGCTATAACATTCGCCTTACCAGGGTGGTAGCGAATATCGTAGTCGTAATCGTTTAACAATTCCACCCAATGACGTTAACGCATGTTGAGTTCCTTTTGTTTAAAGATATGTTGAAGGCTCTTATGGTCAATGAAGACCGTACATTTAGTACCATAAAGGTAGTGTCGCCAAATCTTCAATGCAAAAATAACTGCTCCAAGTTCAAGGTCATGCGTACTATAGTTTTTCTCATGGATTTTGAGTTGTCTTGACGCGTAATCTTGTCCCGTTGCATAAGAACGCAACCAATGTTTTGAGGCATCGCAATACACGAAAAAAATCATCGTTACCATCAGGAAGAGTTAAGATAGGAGCATTGCAAAGCATGTCCTTGAGCGTTTGAAAAGACACCTCTTGCTCGGAACCCCAAACAAAAGGTTTATCCTTTTGAGTCAAGGAAGTGAGAGGTACGACGAGTTTGGAGAAATTCGAGTTAAGGCAACGATAGTAACCCGCTAGACCGAGAAACGAACGAATTTCAGATGGAGACTTAGGAGCAATCCAATTCTTCACAGCTTTGATTTTTGTAGGGTAACCGTGAATACCTAGTTCGTTGATGACATGACCAAGTAATTGAACTTCTTTTAGCCAAAATTCACACTTGGAGAATTTGGCGTAAAGACGTTCAGTACGCAACATCTGGAGGATAAGACGCAAGTGTCGCTCGTGCTCTTCTTGTGTCTTGGAATAGATAAGGATATCATCGATGAAGACAATCATGAAACGGTCGAGATAAGGCTTGCACACGCGGTTCATCAAGTCCATGAAAACCGCAGGTGCGTTAGTCAAACCAAAAGGCGTGACTACGAACTCGTAGTGTTTATAACGTGTACAAAAAACGGTTTTGGGTATATCTTCTTCGAGAACTAGAAGTTGATGATAACCAGAACGAAGATCAATTTTCGAGAAGCAAGTTATGCCTTGAAGTTGATCGAAGAGATCGTCAATACGTGGAAGAGGATATCAGTTTTTGACTGTAAGCTCATTGAGCTCACGATAGTCGATACATATCCGAAATGATCCATCTTTCTTTTTGACAAATAGAATGGGAGTGCCCCAAGGAGAAGTACTAGGGCGTATGAAGCCTTTATCAAGAAGTTCTTGAAGTTGGCCAGATAGCTCTTACATTTCTGAGGGTGCTAGACGATAAGGGGATTTCGTAACAGGAGTTGCGCCAGGGATGAGGTCGATTCGAAAGTCAACAGAATGAGGAGGAGCCAGACCAGGAAGATCCTCTGGAAAAATGTCAGGAAATTCGCAAGCGACAGGAACATCACTTATGCTTGGACCCTTGTGCTTCTTTTCCATAATGTGGGCATGAAAGGTGAAGTATTCCTTACGTAAGTATTTGTTCGCTTGGACACACGACATGAGCTTGAGACCTTTAGAAGGTTTCTCGCCATAGACGTGTAAGGAGTCACCACTTGGCAGAGGAAGATGGATTAATTTTTCCGAACAAACGACTTCAGCACTAGCTCGCCTAAGCTAATCCATGCCTACTATGATATCGAAGCTACCCATTTGCATGGGTATGAGATCAATACAAAACGTATGATCGTTAAGACTTAATGAACATTTGGCAAGGACGGAATTGACAGTGACGGATTTTCCGTTAGCAACTTCGACATCAAATGATTTTGGTAGTTTAGAGCATTGACACTTAAGCATAGGTTCGAATTCAACGGATACAAAACTTTTATATGCGCCAGTATAAAAAGACAAGAAGCGGAGACATTATTGACGAGAAACGTACCAATTATAACATCATTAGCATTTTGCGCCTATGCGGCGGTGATCACGAAGGCTCTGCCTCAAGCTTGTTGAGGCTATCGTGGTTGCTGCTGTTGTTGGTTGTTGTTGTTTCGTTGAGGGCAGGTGTTGGTGAGGTGGTTAGGATCGCCACACTTGTAGCATGCTCTGATAGTAGTGGCTTGAGGTTGAGGTTGGTTAGGGACTGGGTTTGCAACGATAGGTTGGTCTTGGGTAGGCCTTAGGTTTTGGTGACATCAATCAGCGAAATGCCCAAACTTGTTACAGGTTGCACAGTTGCGACACGGCGTGTTGGCGGGATGGTGGTAGGAGCATTGGTTACACTTAGGCCATGTCCCAGTGTAGTTCCTCTTTGGTGGTTCTAGGGTTGAGGTAGTGGAAACTGATTGTAAAGGTATCAGGTTTTGCGGAGTAACAACCACATAATTTTGGCTAGAAGCCTTTCGCTTCTTGCCTTTGTTGTTGTTCCGAGGTGGCTTGGATGGGGTAGGCTCTTCGGTGGTATCCGTGGTGGCTTGGTGCGCATTCTTTGATAAAAGCCTTGTTGGAGGCTTCATGAAGAACGTGGTTGTTGTTGAATTTGGCGGGTAGGCGATAGGTATCCTCGAGGGTTTTGGGTGAGGCAGCTTCGACTAGGTCCATGATTGAGGGGGTAGGCATTCAATGTACTTTGCGATAGCCTTGTCAAGGGTGTCAACTTGGCTAGGGCATAGTGCACTTAGTTGCTTAAAGCGAGCTGTGAGGCCAGCATTGTTGTTGCCCACTCGCTTCGGATTCCAGAATTCATTTCCTTGTTTTCGAAGTTCGTGTGGAGGACAAAACTCGTCTCTCACCAACTTTTGGAGTTTGGCCCAGGGGAGGGCATGTGCGGCTTCGTTCCCACGAACGTTACGCTCAGTGGTCCACCAATCAAGGGCTCTCAATCAAAAAACGCCCGTTGCGTTAATCGTACGCAAGTGGTCAGGGCATCCGCTTTGTAAGAATGTTACTTCAATGGCATCAAACCATTGAAGCAACTTAGTGGCATCCCCTTCACCAGTGAAAGGTAGGGGGTTACAAGAGCATAATTGCTTGAAGGTAAAAGTTGATTTAGGTGTTTCCACCTTGGAGTCGACAGAGGTATGGGGTGATTAGACGTTTGGTGGGGGTTGGATCTTGCTAACGATATCAGGGATGATCTTAGCCATCTGCTTCGCCATAAATATCATGCAGTCTTTCTTGGTCATTGAATTGGAGTTGGCCCTTGACTTGTTCCTTCCACTCGAGTTTTGCGAGAAAGACATCTAGGTGATTGAAAAAAAGGAAAGGATGAGACTTGATCGTAACGCGATGCATAAAAAGTCACGTTTGAGCATGTAAGTAACAGGTATGACATAAGCATAACAAGTATAAATACGTATGATTGCGTAAGGAGTAAAATTTAGTTGGTTTGCGAGAATTATTATTATTTTTGATTGCGAAAGACGTGCGAATTTTGCATCGGGTTCGAAATGAACGAGGTATCAAGTATTAAACTCACAGAAATTGAGATAACATAAAAGATAGGCTTAGTAAAACATTAGAGTGTCTAAAGTTGAAAAACGTCGACTATTCCAAAGTGAGTCGAAGATCCTTTCAAATTAGAGAAACGTGCTTTGGCCTATACGTAAAATGCTCTCGTCAAGCGATTAACGACATTTTACCCTTCTAGTTCTACATGTCTCGAAATCGAAAAATATAAACTTTGGCGAGATCGAAAATTGAGGAGGAGGACTAGTTGACAAAGTGCGGGTTTAACCCCTAACTTAACAATATCATACCCTAAGCATGGTTGGTACTTACCCAACGAGGAGCGAATTCTGACTCATTGGTAAGATCCACTAGAGTATGAACTGGAAAATTTCCATCAAGGTATGGATATCACTCCTAACTTGATGGCGTAATTTTGTGAAAAATCGAATACACGGATTGAGAGTCGTTCACCAAAGTGTGGGTTTTACACCTATGCTGGTGAAGTCGTCTTGTTTGTAATACGAATGTCTTCAAGTCTTCATGTGTGTATATTGTATAAATGTCTTAGGAAAGACACATTGTATATATTAAGATCAAAGCAATAGGAAAAAGCAAGGTAGGAAGAAGTAACATTTTAAGCATGAAGCAAGAATGGTCGAAGTTGGTCACTTAAACTATAGACGAAGTCGAACATGGCAATTCTACCAAATTCCCTATAGTTTGGCTCTGATACCAGTCTGTCACACCCCAACCAATGACGAAAACATTAGAGTGAGACGAAATAGATTGCTCGAGACATCATAACACTATTTGCGACAATATTAAATTCAAAAATTCGTTTCATTTCTTATATCAAATAGTCAATTACAACATAAATCAAAATACAATAATGGATCGAGTGCATAAAGTATTGCGTATTTGTGTATTTTGTAAGTTAACATGTTATAACCCAAATTGTGTAAAAGGAAAGTGGGTCAAGTGTACTCACTGTTTTGCAAACTTCCACTTGGGTATTCCATGAAGGGTTTGGAGAGTTGGAGGAACACCGAGTTATCCTACATGAGGAAAACATAGGTTGGTAAGTATTCGGAAGATAACAGAGGATTAGGAATTTAAATATACCAAAGTATGTATACGAGAAAATAATCACCTAGAGTTAATACGCGTTTTACACTATAATACCCATTCGGGTTGATGTGTTTTCATGTGTTAAGATACCCAATAGAATCATAACGAGAAGTTAAGTACTTAGGTGATGTAAGCTAGTACCATGACGGACAATCATTCGATTATCATCAAGGGTTCAGTTAGTGTATATATATATTTTATATAGCATACGTAATAAGTAAATCATATTTATCATGGACGTTCATAGAAGTCATGCATGGAGGTAGGAGGATATCCTTCCTTTAACCTCTTTCGTATTGTTCACCAATGCACAAGTTGTCACAAGAACAACAAGGATGGTCATGAATAAGTTAAAAATTAAAATGAAAGATGTAAAGCATTCAAAATCATCAAGTGAGGTGGCGGAGTGAAGGTAGGATAGCCAAGGCTTCAAAGTAATCATACACTACCAATTCAAGTCTTGTTTCAAGAACAAGCTTGGAAGGATACAACACTTGTGGGTTAAAACCCTTATTAAAATGGAAGGTTCTTACACTTGTGACCTCAAATATGGTGATGTTCCATGTTGGTTTTCCATGGAAAACCTATGGAAACATTCCTAGAGGTGTTCCAAGTGTTAAGAAGGGAGAAAGAGTAAAAGAAGGGATGTAGAAGTGAGTTAGAAGTCACTTGAAAGTCTTGAACTTTCTTGATGGAGTTTGAGAGAGATTTAGAGAGAGATGAGTGTTTGAACTGTGAAGTGAGTGTGGGAGGAGGTGAGTATTTATAGTTGAGGTTTGTGGGTGAGTTAGGCGAGTAATAAATGCAAGAAACACAACTAAAAACACATATTTGCTCAATCCATGAGCTAGATACCATAATCTGCGAAATATGCCCTCTGGCGGGCTGTGAGAGAAGTCAAGGGTGAAGGTCGCGGGCCGCGAGATGTGTTATTCCAGAAACTTCTTTGATTCTTGTCACTTTTAGTCCCTGAACTTGGTTTTTCCTTCATTTCATGCTATAACTTGATATTATTGCATGTTTTTAAGTGTATAACGTATATCTAAGTATATTTTAGGTATCGAGTATGAATGTACGAGTATTTCCACGTATACAAAGTATCCGTTTGTATGTAAACACATATTTAACAATTGAATGCATGTAAGACAAGTATGTATCAAATATGAATTTTTTATTATGATTCAAGTCTCGGATTACGAGATTGGGAAAAGAAATATGAATACGTTACGAATACAAGTTTCCATAAATATCAATATGATTACACTTTCAAATTAAGGAAAATATGAAAAAGCGATAAGTTACACTCTCCCATCCTTTAGGAAATTTCGTCCCAAATTTATTCAAGAGGGAGGTGTTGACTATGGGAATTCGACTACTCCTCAATTGCTTGCTGCCTTGGTCCATGATATCGACAGGTTTGTCCACAATGTGTAGGGTCTTGTTGATTTGAAGGTATTCAAGTGGAACTTGCAGTCCTTCATTAGCTAGACATTTCTTCAATTTTAAGACATGGAACGTAGGATGGACATTGTTGAGCTCTTGAGGTAGGTCCAGTCGATACGCTACCTTGCCAATCCTTTCGAGAATTTTGAAGAGACCTACACAGCGAGGAGCGAGCTTGCCTTGCTTACCAAATCGAACCACGCCCTTCCAAGGGGATACCTTGAGAAGTAAAAAGTCACCTACGTTGAATTCTAAGGGTTTGCGTCTTTTGTCGGCGTAACTCTTTTTCGGCTATGGCTTTAAGCAAGTTGTCTCGAATCTGTAGGAACTTGTCCGTCATCTCTTGTATAAGCTCAGGACCGGTGATTTGAGTTTCCCCGATCTCGTGCCAACAAATAGGCAATCGACACTTATGACCATACAATGCCTCGAAAGGTGCCATTTGAATACTCGCGTGATAACTATTATTGTACGAGAATTCGATCAGTAACCCAAATTGTGTAAAAGGAAAGTGGGTCAAGTGTACTCACTGTTTTGCAAACTTCCACTTGGGTATTCCGTGAAGGGTTTGGAGAGTTTGAGGAACACCGAGTTATCCTACTTGAGGAAAACATAGATTGGTAAGTATTCGGAAGATAACAGAGGATTAGGAATTTAAATGTACCAAAGTATGTATACGAGAAAATAATTACCTAGAGTTAATACACGTTTTTACACTATAATACCCATTCGGGTTGATGTGTTTTCATGTGTTAAGATACCCAATAGAATCATAACGAGAAGTTAAGTACTTAGGTGATGTAACCTAGTACCATGACGGACAATCATTCGATTGTCATCAAGGGTTCAGTTAGTGTGTATATATGTATATATATATCATATAGCATACGTAATAAGTAAATCATATTTATCATGGACGTTCATAGAAGTCATGCATGGAGGTAGGAGGATAACCTTCCTTTAAGCTCTTTCGTATCGTTCACCAATGCACAAGTTGTCACAAGTACAACAAGGATGGTGATGAATAAGTTAACAATAAAAATGAAAGATGTAAAGTATTCAGAATCATCAAGTGAGGTGGTGGAGTGAAGGTAGGATAGCCAAGGCTTCCAGGTAATCATACACTACCAACTCAAGTCTTGTTTCAAGAACAAGCTTGGTAGGATACAACACTTGTGGGTTAAAACCCTTATTAAAATGGAGGGTTTTTACACTTGTGACCTCAAATATGGTGATGTTCCATGTTGGTTTTCCGTGGAAAACCTATGGAAACTTTCCTAGAGGTGTTACAAGTGTTAAAAAGGAAGAAAGAGTAAATAAAGGAGGTAGAAGTGAGTTAGAACTCACTTGAACGTCTTGAAATTTTTGAATGGAGTTTTAGAGAGAGATGAGTGTTTGAGCTGTGAAGTGAGTGTTATAGTTGAGGTTTGGGGGTAGTTGAGTAAAACACAACTAAAACACACATTTGCCCAATCCATGAGCTAGATACCATAATCTGTGGATTATGCCATCTGGCGGGCTGTGAAAGAAGGCAAGGGGGACGGTCGCGGGCCGCGAGATGTGTTATTCTAGAAACTTCTTTGATTCTTGTCACTTTTAGTCTCTGAACTTGGTTTTTCCTTCATTTCATGCTATAACTTGATATTTTTGCATGTTTTTAAGTGTATAACGTATTTGTAAGTATATTTTAGGTATCGAGTATGAATGTACGAGTATTTGCACGTATACCAAGTATCGGTTTGTATGTAAACACGTATTTAACAATTGAATGCATGTAAGGCAAGTATGTATCAAATATGAACTTTTTATTACGATTCAAGTCTTGGATTACAAGATTGGGAAAATAAATAAGAATACGATATGAATATAAGTTTCCATAAATAGCAATACGATTACACTTTCTAATTAAGGAAAATATGAAAAAGCAACGCGTTACAGCGATGATATCCAGCTGTAAGGTGCCTCTTTGGGGGATTTATAAGTTGGTATCAGAGAAGTTTTAATGGATTTGGGCACCCCTAAATGACTAGACATAAACTACGAATGGGACTAACTTAACGAATTCCACAGGGAGAAGCTGCAAACCTAGAGGTACATTTGTAGTGTCATATTTGGTAGTTAGATATCTTACTTGTTTGCGTAGATAATTATGTGTAATGTCATATTTAGTAGTCATATACCTTACGTGTTTGCGTAGATAATTATGTGGAAGGTAGAATACTAGTGTGACCATGATAGAACACATTTAGAACACCTGTAGTGACATAGACTAATAGTCACGCCTAATCATCCTTATTGGTGGTCCATTGTTACTTTTCTGTTCTAAGTTGTAACCTAAAATGATCATATGAATGTTTTGTCTATTGTAGGCTCTAGTTATGGTGATAACCAATAATTCTAGGTGGATCCAATGCGGAGGTACCCATAGGAGGATGGAAACTCCTTACACCAGAGCTATAGTTGTTGTTGCTAATACAACAATTGTCGAAGGAGTAGAAAGAGCCAGAGGGCATGAGCCTATGGTGGAGTTGCCGGTGGATTTGGAGGTTGCCCGGGAGCAGCTGGTGTGTAAGGTGGTGGTGGCACTTCCTATGCCCAATGCACCTAAGATTCCCATTGAAGGAGTATATAGTGGGGCTACCCCGCAGGGAGGTGAAGTGGAAGAGGAGAATGTGATGAGTTTTGTTGGTTGGTCATGGGTTATATCACTTAGGTATTTCAAGTGTTGTTGGTTGGGTAACACTGAGTGGTAGTGTAATACCCAAAATTCCCAAAACCCTAAAGTAATAAATACCAATTCATTCGTCGGTTTTTAAACGAGTTTATTACACTGTAAAGATTAATTTATAAAAAAACTAATTAATAATTAACACCGCGCCACAGTTTCAACTTCATCATCCTCATATAAGCAGGCTGTGTGACAATTGGCAAAATTCCGGTAATTTTGTACAACTTGAACAACTAGTACATTGTCTATTTATCGTATAAGATGACTTAATTTTTTATTATAAGTCTTAAAAGTCTAGGAATTTAACCAAATCATGGTTTGGTATGATAATAGATACGTCATAATCACAAATATATAAAACCATATCCTAGACGAATAACAAAGACGCAAACACGAAATAAATATCAGTACTGGTTACGGTACAATATGATATTTTAGAATTAAGACATAAATATGTCTACACTGTTATACCATGAAAATTTATTTAAAACACCAAATTCTCCAAGTCTACAGCAAGATTCAGCATTCTGCAGCAAAATTCAGCATTCTGTAGTAAATTCAGCAAATGTCCGAAAACCCAATAATGAATATTTTTAGCTAAAGGATAATAATGGGTGTTAGAATAGTATAAAACCCATATATAAATATTATTAATTAAAGCTATACAGTTTGTTTAGTAAAAATCTAACAACAAAGTGGGTACAGAAACTGAACTCAAAATGACATATTTATTAGTCTGAAAAGCTAGATTAATTAACCGGACAATAAAAACTGTACTAGAATTATTATGAACATAAAATTCCATCGGCTTTAGTTGATCCGGGTAGGAAAAATTCTATTTCAACAATCCAAAAGAGGAATAGTGGGATGTTTTCAAGCAAGTCAAAGTAAACCTCCTCTTACTCGACGCAATTGAACAAGTACACGCTTATGCAAAAATTTTAAAAGAATTATGCACACAAAAGAGGCAACAAAAAGCGGGTTGACTTGATCGGACAGGTAAGTGCGGTTCTTAAAGGGGATCTTCCTCCCAAACTCCAAGTCCGGGAACGCCACTAATAAATATTCAAGTTGGAAATTTTCAAATGTCAAAGGCATTGTTAGATCTTGGATCCGGAGTAAGTATATTACCGGGGGGCTTATACGACCAATATGATTTTGGTCCATTAACACAGGTTGAGACAACGGTGGTTCTAGACGATTTGTCTCATAAGCTACCCCGAGGGATGGTGCAAGATGTCATAGTAAAGGTTGATGAATTTTATTATCCGGTAGACTTTTTGGTCTTAGATTACTCATCCGCGGACCCAAAACAACAACAAAATGTTATTTTGGGTCGGCCATTTTGAGCACCGCTCATTCCGTGATTGATTGTCGTTTTGGTACGGTTGACATGACATTCGGCAGTAGAAAAATGAGATTGAATATTTTTACTAACACATCTAACTCTTTTGGTGTTGATGAGTGTTTTATGGCAGATTTAGTTGACGGATGCGAACTGCACGAGTATGATGAGGATTGTGTAAATGTTTGCGTTTGCGATTTGTCTAAGCAGGTACACGTGTGTGTGTTGAGGATTGGGGAGAAAGAGCAAGATGCTATGGCGGTTAAGGAGGGTCGATGTAACACCCTGTAAAATCGTGTCTAATAATATAGTGACATGTGTTGTATTTTTATTTTAGTCTATTAAAGACTAACAGGGACTAAAAGCGTCAACATGCTCAAACTAAGTCTCTGAGCCTCTGAGTGACCATTAGTGTCAACATGCTTAAAAAAACATAGCTTCTGAGTGACCATTAGTGTCAACATGCTAAAACTTGGCCTCTGAGTGACCGTTGTGTCAACATGCGAAGCCTTTGATTGACATCAAAGTCAACATGCTTACAATGAGCCTTTGAGTGATCCTTTACAAAGTCCTAACTCTCATATGTCCCACTTGTTGGACTAGAGAGATCAAGTCCATAATTATATAAAAGATGGACAATGGAGGAGTTAAAAGTGTCAACATGTTAATTTATACCTCTGAGTGACCTTTTAATGAACCGAGAGCTCGACAATGTCTAGGCATAAACCTGGATACGCCAAGTATTGACTACGGAGGGCTAAATATGCTAGAAAGGTGTTTTAGGAAGGTTTTATAAGTTAAGGGGGCTAAAAGTGCTAAACTTTGAAACTGTTCATGGGGCGCTCGTGGGCGAGAGGCAAGGCCTGTGCCTCTCGCGCGGCGCGAGACGCCTGTGTCTACAAAAAATTGCCTTGGCCTCCACACAAATTCCCAAAAACCATTTGATTCAAAACCATGGCTTTCCAAACTGCTATGCCACGTTTTAGGACACTTGTAAGCTCCCTCTTACACCCCTTAACACCTTCATCACCTCCTTCAAGCTCTCAAACTATAAATAGGTGCAAAGGTTCATCCTTTGAACTTGCACCTTTCTCATTCATAACTCTATCTCCCTCCTCTAGAAGTTCCTAACTGAAAGGAGCATCCAACTTAGTTCTACTGCATCCTAGGAACCACTTGTAAGTGTTCCTTCCTCTTTCATTTTCGTTTATAGGCTTTTATAGCTAAAAGTCAAGCGTTTTACGATAACGCCTTGACTTTTGGTTAAGACCATTATGGTCCAGACATTCTTCGTAACAAACATGGCTAAGTGATTGTAATAAGGTAGGTGTTAGTCCCTATAAAGGGCACCTTCTGAAGATCACGTTTGCTAGACCAAATTACGGGTCAAAGTTATTATATTAAAAAGTCAAACAGGATATTTTTTAGAAATTTTATAATTTGATCTTGTATATGTTATGAATCATGATTTGACACTTAAACAAGTTGGTAATAATTTTTAGAACATGTAAGAACATGTTCGGCTCGTCAATTTCAGTTCTAGGGTTGGCTCACAACTGAAAGTCGCGAAGTTTGACTTCTACTTTGACTTTCGATTCTGACCTGATTTAGATTAGTTTGCTACTGATCTAAAGTTGCATTATGATTATAATATAATGTAGCATAACCCTCTGAGGTTATATTACATGATCATAATCCATTTTGACTAAAATGCCCTTTTTGCATAAAAAGAGGTTTAAATGATAATGAACTTGAAAATGGATTTCCTACTAATGTAATATTTTAAGTAGGATCATTTGGGATGTTAAACCAGATTATAAACTGAGTTTATGAACAAGTCCTTGTATTATGTCGATAAATGACGATAAAGCCCTTGTGGCTCATAAAATAGTTTTAATCACAAGTAAATATTTTACTTACTGATATGTTATATTAAATAACATATCGAAGATATATTAACCTGACCGTAATACCAGTTTTCATTAAAAATCGCACAAATCGTCATTTTACGACATAAGTGTCGTTTCGACGCATAGTATGGTTTTAAACCATATTTACCAACCAAGACTTATTACCTACTGATTTTAAACTTATTTTAAATAATTTTACAGTAGGGAAAGGACCCATAAAATCTATACTCCACACATCAAATATCTCAACCACCAGAAAGGGTTGCAATGGCTTCTCGTCCCGTTTCGAAATACGTCCCTTTTTTGGCAATTTAAACAATTCCGGACGAACTCACACTCATCTTTAAAAATTGTCAGCCAATAAAACACAAATGTAAGTACCAGGATATCCCGTCTTGTGACCACTAAAGTGACCCCCACAATCAGATGAATGAGCATGGGTCAAGATTTCTAACACCTCCGTCTCAGGTACGCATCTTCGAATCACTTGGTCGAGCCCAATTTTAAAAAGGTCCGGTTCATCCCATATATATTGTTTGACTTGAACCATAAACTGTTATCTCCTTTTTTTCATCCAATGACTAGGAATAGCACCCTTAGCCAAATAATTCACGTAATGGGCGTACCACGGTGCAACACAAGTAGACACGGCCAATAATTGTTCATCGGGAAACCGTTCATTGATTTCACTAACATCATCGACCCCTTCCAACGGAATTCGGGATAAATGATCCGCCACTACATTGTCACTTCTTTCTTATCCCAAATTTCTAAATCAAACATTTGCAATAAAAGCACCGAACGAATCAAACGGGGCTTTGCATCTTTCTTCTCCAACAGGTAACGAACCTCACTATGGTCCGAATACACAATCACCTTGCTTCCCCATATGTACGACCGAAATTTGTCCAAGGGATACACCACTGCTAACAACTCCTTTCCGGTTGTGGTGTAATTCAGTTGCGCCTCGGACAATGTCTTCCTCGCATAGTGAATTGCCACTGGCTTTTTATCAACTCTTTGACCTTAAACCGCTCCGATGGTCGTGTCACTCACATCAACATGATCTCAAACGGCTTTGACCAATCCGGTGGTTGCAAAATGGGAGCTTTCACTAATTGTTCCTTCCAAACCGTAAAGGCTTGCAGGCATTCGTTAGTAAAATCAAAAGGTACATCTTATAGTAAAAGATTACATAAAGGTTTAGTAATGACACTAAAATTTTTAATAAATCGCTGGGAAAATCCCGCATGTCCCAAAAATGATCTTACCCCTTTAACATTTTTAGGTGGAGGCAAAGATGATATTACCCGAATTTTTGCCTTATCTACCTCCATCTCCCTTGTCGAAATGACATGGCCCAACACAATACCCTCTTGGATCATGAAGTGACTTTTCTCCCAACTTAGCACTAAGTTTTTCTCGACACACCTTTTTAAAATTTTTTCCAAGTCGTCGAGACAAGACTCAAAACTTCTTCCAAAAATGGAGAAATTATCCATGAATACCTCAAGTGACTCCCCAACCATGTCCGAGAAAATACTTATCATACATCGTTGGAAAGTCGCTGGGGCATTACACAAACCGAATGTCGCCAAAAAGCAAAAGTTCCATACGGACAAGTGAAAGTGGTCTTGTGTTGGTCATTCGGGTGAATGGCAATTTGGTTATACCCTAAATACCCATCTAAGAAGCAATAATATTTTTGACCTGATAATTTTTCAATAATTTGGTCAATGAAAGGTAATGGAAAATGATCCTTAGATGTTGCGGCATTCAATTTTCGGTAATCGATACAAACACGCCACCCAGTGACTAGTGGGGTGGCGATTTGTTCACCATTTTCATCTTTAATTACTTGAATGCCGGCCTTTTTAGGCACCACTTGGGTAGGACTTACCCAAGCACTATCTGAAATCGGATAGATTATACCTACGACTAACTACTTAATTACCTCCTTTTTTAACACTTCTCGTAGGTTGGGGTTCAATCTCCTTTAAGCCTCTCTAGTTGGTTTCATATCCTTGGTCGTGATAATTTTATGCATGACAATTGATGGACTAATTCCTTTCAAATCGGCAATCACCCACGCAATAGCCGCTTTATTTGCTTTCAACACCTTCAACAACTTTTGCTCTTGATCCATCTCCAAGTTAGAGGAAATAATAACCGGTAAAGTGTCATTATCCTAAAAATGCATACTTCAAATGGCTTGGTAAGTCTTTCAACTCCAACTTCGGTGGCTCATCTAATGATGGCTTCGTCCCCAAATTAATCTCCACGGTAAGCTCTCGAACTGATGGGTCCATGGCGGTCGACTGTCGCACCCCGGCTTTCACAGCCAATCCAAACACCGGTGGGCCCGAGTGGGGAATATCGTGACATAAGTTGATATCATCATAGTCAATTAAACACGGCAGAGAGAAAGTCTTGGATTTAAATTACTATTACAAACCAAATGTTCAAAGTACCAAAATAATATACAGACGGGTCGTAATAGAAGATCCACAAGCGGATCATAAATTATACAAAAGAAAGAACGTAAAACAGACTTCGGGCAGATCTAAGGATTTGCAAGATCCTCTTATATCACTACCGAGCAGCTTCCAGCCTATTTCGTATTGTACCTGCAACTTAGTCTTTTGAAAATACGTCAGCTTTCGCAGGTAAATACAGCCAACTGACTCATTTGAAAAACATTTGAAAATCTTTTATAACTTTGGAAAGTTGACCTTGCAACATGGTTAACAGATTCACATGTTTGTCCATACATACAAGGCCTACAAAAACCGAGACATGATTAACGTACACACCACTTATGAACTCAGGAAGGAGTTATCCCCAACAAGTGTGGGTAGTTGCATTTGAGCGTCTGTCAGATGTATGCCTACACCCCGCGTTATGGTCGTGGCCATTATCTAATGTAATGAGCCGAGGATATCCTGGACATGGTAGTTAACCCCCGATGTTTAAGTTATCAAACAAAAATGATTAAAACAGAATATACGGATTTACTAGCCACAATCCGGCATTCGGTTGATCCCATTTTCGACCAAGTGGTAATAATTTACCGTATCTCAAGCCCGTATAGGGAAAATTAGTCGAGAGTATTTACCTGAGCTAGACTTGATTTTAAAAATGTAAGATTTAATATCTCATCCATATCCAAAATGAACTATGTGCAGATAGCATTTACCGGAAGGCTCTAGTCCGGATTATGGTATAAGCTAACCAATTAAATACTAACGGTCTTTAATAAGTCATAGACTTAGACCGAGTAGTGTACATGATCAAAACGTATGACGCTTGATTAAACGATGATTGGATATAATGTAGTTTAAACCGGAAAAGTACTTTGACTTGCATAATATGGGTAAACTATGAAAATTCTGGATTTTGAGACTTAAATTACAAGGTTAGACCCGTTTCGGTTAATTTCCGTAAATAGTTACATATACTTAACTGTACGCATATTAGCGATATCGGGTAACCGGATAAGTCATGGACAAGTTCTATACGCTGTTACTCTTTAAATAAGTTGTAATATCAGTAGGACATCAACTTTTATGCCCGTTAAGGTTTTAAAATGAAAATATGCCTCATAAGGGCATTTTGGTAATTTCATACCTTATAAAAGGAACTTGAATATAATTTAATGTTATAACCTTAAGTATTCTAGAAAAATAACTTATTTATGATATAATATCAGTAGGATATTAATTATATATGTAATTTATCTTTTATGACCAAACTATGCACCGAAGGGGTATTTTGGTCATTTTTACACATAGTTTTATAAATTATTTGCTCTGAGTTTATATCTTGTACCTACTGTAAAAGTATTTAAAATAAGTCTAAAATCAGCAGGTAATAAGTCTTGGTTGGTAAATATGGTTTAAAACCATACTATGCGCCCAAGGAGCCCAATTTTAAAATCACGTTGGGTGCTTTTATTGCAAGTGTTTGATTTAGAAATTCGGGATAAGAAAGGAAGTGATAATGTAGTGGCGGATCATTTATCCCAAATTCTGTTGGAAGGGGTCGATGATGTTAGTGAAATCAATGAACGGTTTCCCGATGAACAACTATTGGTCGTGTCTACTTGTGTTGCACCGTGGTACGCCCATTATATGAATTATTTAGTCATTGGACGAAAAAAAGGAGACAACCGTTTATGGTTCAAGTCAAACAATATATATGGGATGAAGCGGACCTTTCTAATTGGGCTTGACCAAGTGATTCGAAGATGCGTGCCTGAGACGGAGGTGTTAGAAATCTTGACCCATGCTCATTCATCTGCTTGTGGGGGTCACTTTAGTGGTCACAAGACGGGATATCAGGTACTTACGTGTGGGTTTTATTGGCCGACAATTTTTAAAGATGCGTGTGAGTTTGCCCGGAATTGTTTAAATTGCCAAAAAATGGGAAGTATTTCGAAACGGGATGAGATGCCATTGCAACCCATTCTAGTGGTTTAGATATTTGATGTGTGGGGCATAAATTTTATGGGTCCTTTCCCGAGTTCGAATGGGTTCTTGTATATTTTGGTTGCGGTGGATTATATCTCTAAATGGATTGAAGCCATACCAACAAGAACCAACGATCATTTGGTAGTATGCAAGTTCGTGCAATCTAATATTGTTGCTCGGTTTAGGATCCCGAGGGTTATAATTAGCGATGGTGGTTCGCATTTTAAGAATTTTAACTTCGGAAAATTGTTCAACCGTTACAATGTGAACCACTGAATCGCTATGCCGTATCATCCGCAAACAAGTGGACAAGTTGAAGTGTCCAACCATCAAATCAAAGAAATACTCATGAAGACGGTCCGAATGGATAGAAAAGATTGGTCAAGTAAGTTTGATGATGCGTTGTGGGCGTACCGAATGGCCTATAAAACTCCCATTGGTACAACACCTTACTCGTTAGTGTATAGAAATGGATGTCATTTACCAATGGAGTTAGCTCACCAGGCTACAATTGAGCGAGATAGAAGAAATCCGAGATGAAGCTTATGAATGTGCATAGGCATACAAAGATAAGCTAAAAAAGGTCCATGATGCGAAGATTAGAAAATGAACTTTTGAAGTGGGTCAACAAGTTTGGTTGTACAATTCAAGATTGAAGTTGTTCACAAGAAAGTTGAAGAGCAAATGGATGGGTCCATATGTAATCACAAGAGTGGGCAAGTTTGGAGATATAGATATTGAAGACGTTCATACTAATACGAAGCAAACGGTGAATGGGTACCGAATCAAACCGTATTTGGAAGGGAGCGATATCAAAATTCTCGAGCTCGACAAGGTGGGCTACATTTTACGCTCACCAGATGTGGAAACAACTTTAGAATCCCAGTTTTGCTTAGTGTAGTTGTAGTTTAGCTTAGTTTTGTTTTAGATTGTTACCTTTCTCCTCATGGAGTGTGTTTGACCCAGGTTGGGGAACTTCGTACGAATTTTTCTTTGACATGGTGTTGGGGACAACATGGGTTTTTCATGGGGGTAGGATAATTTTTGTGTTTTAAAAATAATTTAAAAACCCAAAAAATTACAAAATCTTTAAAAAAAATAAACTAAAAATGCACAGTGGCTATCGTAAGCTACAGCACCGTAGCTTACGGTAGGTGCTAGGTAAACAAAACTATTACGGCGTATAGCTACTGTCTACAGTGACTCCAACTTGCTAGGGGCTGACATAGGTTACGGTGGTTACCGTAGCTTACGGTATTCCCTGGCGAGGTGGGGTCCATGTTGTTAAAAAACGAAAAAAAATCAAAACAACATTAACCACGTACGTGTTTCTTTCTATTTTTACCACACAAGTTTTCCTTTACTCTTTCAGCTTCTCCAAATCATAAACCCTAACTCGATAGCCTAATTCCTTTGAAAAACTTCAATATTTAACCAAATCGAGTGATTTTTTAGGTCGATCTTGACTAGAATTTCACAAGGATTCTGAAATTGTGCTTGCATTTTGAAGAATCCAACGTTTGGGTGGTCGATTTTAGACATTTGGGTCTGAAAATTTTGGGGTTTTTGGTGGGTTTTGACTAATCTTGAAGTTCTTAGTATTCTTATCCTCTACAAAGCAAAGGTATGCATTTTCTTATATTATGGATGATGCATTGCAGAATTGTAAGTGTTATGCTACATTTGCTTACACACTTGCTTGTAGTTGTTAGGGTGAGATGAACTTTAATGAGTTTTGAAAGGGTTGTGGTAGTTTTAGTGGTGTTAATATGTCTTCATATATAAAAAAGAGCAAAAGAGATTTGGGGTTTGAGAGTTTAAGTTGAAATTGATGTTGGAGTGGTTTTGTCGATCATTTCCTTCAAAGCCATACATTGGGGGGTCAATGTATCACAAGTGTGGGGATGGGGGAAATTTTTGAGGATTTTGAAAAATTTTTAAATCAAGCGAAACAATTGTTCAAATTTGAAAATTTAACATTACTCCGCATGACACATCGATGGTGAGTTCTATATATGATTATTAGAAATTAATTCTTTGGTTTGAGTGGCAGTGTGTGATATGTGTTAATAGAACTTGTGTAATATATGCTTGTCGAGGCCTTAGTGTAACATGCTTGTGAAGATGATAAGGGCATCTAGGTAGCTTCGTCAGGATGTGTGAGATTGTGGGATTGGGGGGTTGGACCTCATGCGAGGGGCGGGGGTTTGGTCTTTAGTAGCCAAAATTGAGCCTAATGCCATTCATTTGTAACCCAAGCCTAGTTCCTACAAAATTCTACCTATTGATACGACCTGGTTTAGGAGCTTTAGTATGTAGTGTTTAATGTTTATGTTTATGTTTATGTGTATTTTTGTTTGTTGTTTAAAAAAAGAAAAAAAAGAAGAAAAAAAGGGGAAATAATTGCGATAGTAGTTAGTTGAAAGAGAAATGAAAAAGAAAAGAAAAAGAAAGTGAAGTTGTGTAAATAGTTAGTGGTTGTTTTTGTTTAGTTGTAATAATAGAACCGGGTCGAATCAATTAGCTACTTGCATATATATCCCACCATTTCTCACCTTTACACATAGCCTCGTGAAAACCCATAAGTCTCTTTGATTCGTAAGCATGTTAAGTATTTTGTAGGTGGAGATTTGATTTTTATACAAGGTTATTGTCGCACAATCATGCACTTGCGTTGAGTGTTCTAGCACAATCTTGCTAGTACCTTTTTGTCATCGAGATGAGAGTCATTGCGAGGGGTGTGTTATTTGGTATGATGGTAGATTAGCAAAAGGACAACATGTTTTGTTTGGTTTACACTTTGATTGCTTGTAAGCTTGGGAATGGTTTTGATGTGTTGCTTAGGGCAAGCAACGGTTAGATATGGGGATGTGACGGGTGGTCCATAGGACAACCCTCAGCTATAAAAGGATTAACATTTCACACTTAATTTGGTTAATTATTGGAATGTGATAACTATGGTGTGAATGGTTTTGCAGGTACCAAAGAGCATAAATAAGTGGTTTTAATGTGCTTTGATGGGAGCTCGTACTTGGCAAAGTGAAGATGGAGAAAGAGAGAATTGATAAGAGAACAAGAGGAGGGATAACAAGATCACCCGTAGACTACGGTAGGCGCCGTAGCTTATGGTGATAGTAATCCAAAAGTATGATGGCGTAAGAAAATGATTTCCACCGTAGGCTACGGCGGGCACCGTAGCTTACGGTGGTGACATGCGAGAAAAACGTAACTGCCTATTAAAATCGTTTTTCAAATGTATTTTGGGAGATCTGATGATTGGAGACGTTTCTAAGCAGTTCTAGGGCGAATTTGGGGTATTCCTCTTGGTACAAGACAATTTCTAAACATTTGTTTTTATGTTTTTGATTCTTAAGAACATGGAACTTGATGATATGATGATGCGCTGGACCATGAGTGGCTAAACTCATTGTGATCATCCTAGGTTGAAGGTTTATCTAAGAATTTGTGTTTTTATCCGTATTTCTAGAATAATAGACTTGCAACGTTTGTTGTTTATTATGGTGTGTGAATGTTTGTTTGTAAGTTGTTATTGATGTTTTGATCTTAGTCTAAATCGTACGTTCTTGGTGTCGTTGATAATCGAGATATCACGGGAGGGATCAGGGTTGGATATTGGTTAATTGGTCATCAGGTAACAACCTCGCATTTTTATATCCGAGTACTTAGTTCCCTTTTATCACGAACAAATAATCATACATGAATCATGTCTATGTGATTCTTTCTAGTTGGATTTAAACACGAATGCCAATTGAAATTGGAAACCTAGGATGGTCACTTTCTCCTAATCTATTTTAATAACCAATCTTTGACTTGCAACTTATTTAGTTAGTCTTAGTTTTAAAACCAAACAATCAAATTCTTGAATTCACTTTTCTTGCATTTTAGATAATTTAGTCATTATAGCTAAATCTTTAGATAACACATATTCCACAAACTCCCTGTGTTCGATACCCACTTACCACTAACTATTTGTAGTATTTGGATTAAATTTGCTTGAGACTACGATCTTAAATTAGTATCCTCCTTTTATTCCGATCCCCACTGCTGGAGATCTGTCTCATCCCCCACCACATATGCATAGTACTGTTACATACCCCTCACCTTACTTTACTGCTTCACATGACCAGCCATCTCTGGGCATGAGCCCATCCGATCCATACCACCCAAACCATTTGCCACTCACCACCAACGAGTACAGACTCACATCCACCGAGATACAGCTCGGTATTTTGTTTCGATGATTTCATGAGCTTAATGCTCAACTTTTTGTTAGTCGAGCATCTGAGAGTGCTCCATCATCATCATCCCAGCTACTACTACCCACATCATCACCTCCACCACCACCATCCCCATTAGTACCATCACTTACATCATCCCATGCCACCTCTTCATCACTTGTGAGGCGCATTAGTGCCATCAAGGAGGAGATGGCGTACTTCCGCGTTGTAATTTGCACATTTGCACCTCCACCCCCACCATCAGTTTAGTTTGGTACGTAATTAGGTTTTGAATGTAGTACCTGTATCAGGTTAGTTGAAGATTGAAGGATTTTGAAGATATATATAAGTCAACTTGAAGACTGTGAAGAAAACGATACAAAGAAAATATCAACTTTTGTTTATATATTGTATATAACTTGTATGTCGAAGCGATGAAACTCCGAATTATATATTTGTACTTCGCAAAAATGATGTAACAAGTTGATAGTATATATATTTGAAAGTTGATTATCCTTCTTTTATCATGCATTGTTGATTATTCATTATGTTTGTGTCATGACGATATTTGTATGGATATCTCACATGAGAGATGATTCGATTTATTTGACCTATAATACATATATATATATGTATATATATATATATTATGATACATTTTATTCTATTTGAACCATGAATGACAATATTTATCTGAAATATTTGTCTAATTTCTTCTATATGATTTTACATATGAAGATCATGCCACCAAGAAGAAGGAGCATACATCAACACCAAACTCCCCTACCCACTTCTCAAGCTGAACTTGATGCTTTGTTGAATCAACGCATTGTGGATGCGATTGCTCAACATGAAGCAAATCGCACCAATTTGAGAAATGAAGATAGGGCTCAAGCCCCACCAATTATGACAAATCCTACGAATGGTTGGTTACTCATAACCTTACAAGAAAGTTTCGTTCATAATTTATATGGAAAATAAATATTTCTGACAATTTCAAGAACCAACATTTTAGGATACACATATAAGCAATTTTTAGATTGCAAACCATTGAACTTTGACGGCACAGGCAGAGCTGTAGCATTTGTTCGATGGACCGAAAAGAAGGATTCTGTAATCCGCATGAGTAACTGTTCCTCTAACTAGACTGTATTGTATGTTTTGGGATTGTTCATTGATGAAGCTTTGTCATGCTGGAATCTGCAAGTACAAACGTTAGGAGATGCAGCAGCATATGCTATCGCTTGGGAAAGACTGAAGGAAATGACGCGTGAGAAGTATTGTTCAAGGGCCGCACTATAAAAGTTCGAAAGATAATTTTGGAATCTAGCGATGGTTGGATCCGACATCTATGACTTTACTCAGCGATTTCACGATCTCTCACGAGTTGTTCCATATATGGTAACCCCTGAATTAAACGAATCGAACGATACATTTGGGGATTAGCTCCGGAAATCCGAAGTATGGTTACATCGTCACATCCAGCAACCATCACTGTGGCAATCATGATTGCGGTAAGCCTTACCGAAGAAGCGGTAAGAATGAATAAGTTTTCAAGAAAGAGTGCGGAGATGCCCAAGGAGACACATGTAGAATCAACCTCACACGGCAGTAAGAGAATGTTGGGTGCTTATTCATTCTTAGACGCATCACCAGCTTCGTCTATTTCTTCATCATCTTCGTCAAAATCTTCGTAAAAAGAATCAATCTCCTCGTCAACTTCCTTTAACATCTTTCTTTTCTTCAAGAACTCCCGATGCTTCTCAGAAAGATTTGACATATCGATTTCCAGATCTTTCAGTTGCCCTATCAACACGAAGTTCATTGTCGGCACATACACAACCAAATCAGAAGATAATGGCGCAGATTCAACTTCTGGTGTAGATTTTTCTTTCAAAGGATCCTCTCCAACCTTTTGTTTACCCTTTCCCTGTGCATCAGATACAACTTTAGCAATTCTTTTCCATTCAGCTACTCTTTTTCTTGCCTCCTCCTTCTCAATCTCATCTATCTCTGCTACAAGATTAATGCCAAGCTTTTTGATAAGAATCTTCTGGAATATATTCATGTGTCTTTGATTTCTAAGGCGTTCTTTGTCATATTCCATCATGCGCTTTCGAAACCTTTCGTTTTCTAACACAAAACTTACTAATATAGCCTCCAGATTCTTTCTATCCTCTTCCAGATTCTTCATTCAATCTTGTAGCTCAGCAATCTTTGCATTGTTCAACATGTCTTGATTTTCTAATTCTGTCAGCCTTGAGTCGTTGAACATGTCCGTTGTAAACTCTTCCCTACCTAGAATATCTCCAAAGTCAAAATCAAATTAATCTTCCAACCTTAAGCCCTTTGAGAATTGGGAGGAGATTGAGTTGGATGAGTTTGAGGAGTTGGTTGTGAAGATGGTTTTGGAGGTGGTGATGGAGGTGGTGTTGGCTCAAAACTTGGTGCTTTAGCAGCCGCCTTCTTCATTTTGCGCTTTGAACGAGCTGTTGGAGAATCTATTTTCCTTGTTGCTGGTCTTTTAAGCGCTTGGCAGCTGGCCTCTTAACATGCTTTACAACAGTAGTATCACTATCAGAATCTGACGGTACATAAGTTGCATCATCATCTCCGGTCTCTTTTCTTTTTCTCTCTTCAGCTCGACAACGTTCCTCTTCCAAACGCTCCAATTCCTTCTCTTTTTCTCTTTCTCTTTGGCCAACAATCCTATCCTCTGAATCAGTACACGAGGAGGACGTCCCTTCATCTCCACCAGCTTCACCTACAGTTCTTCCAAAAGCTTATTGCTCAATGTCTGCAGCAACCGTTTCAATATTTTCTTCCGTCTGAAATGGTTCTTCAATTTGTATCTCTTCTATTTCGGGTTCATCAGTTAGACCAGTTCTTACTGAAGCATGCTTTCTTTGTTGAGGAGCAGAAGATGAGGATCCGACAGCTTGTTTTCTTTTAGAACCATTGCTCCCCTTTTTGTCTTCTTTTGTAAACCAAGCGCTTCTCTTTGAAACAAACCCATCTAACGCTTCAAGTTCATCATACTCATCACCACTATCATCTTTTCTCCATTTCCCCTCTAGCGGCGCCACATAATCTTTGTCAATGATTGCCCCAAAAACCGGCTTAGCGTTCAGGAAAGCTTTTAAGTGTAGATTCATCTTCTTTAATGTGGATACATCCATGTGTTTGATCTTAAGAATATCTTCTTTCTTTTTCTTTAAATTTTTGTGGAGATGATCCAGCAGCATTTGAACAACCTCGGGTACTGAAGAAATTTCTCTCTTTGTATATTCTGTACCATCTGCAAGAAGATAAGCTTCTGGAAGTTGTATGGCAGATTGAGGATTAGCGCTGCTATCATGCACATTTGGCAGTCAACCAAATCATCAAAACCTCCTTTTCGGTGACTCAGAGCATGAATGACACAGTGAGCAATATATCTGAAAGGTTCACTTAGATTTCCCTTCTTAAACGGATTACATGACCAGCATAACCCACTCTGTAACCCTTCACCATATATTCTGAATATCCAGTTTGGTCTTCCGCTCGATCTTTGAACTCTAACACTTTCCGGATCAAATCTTCAGTGATTTTAACTTGAACATCTTCATTGTTGATCCTCACTGTCGAAACGATAGCATTTTCTTCTTCATCGTACTCTTCTGCATCCCAGAAAAATTCAATGTGTGATCTATAGGCCGTGTGTTTATCTGTTAACGCCTTGGTAATTGGTAGTCGCCCTAAAAATTCAAGCACTTCTCTTTATGCGGCGATCTCCGGAATATTCTCGTCTAATAAGCAGCAAATATTATGGAACGGAGAAAACGAAGACTTCTTGACCTGCGCACACGAAAAAATTTTCAACACCTAGAAAATTTTTCAAAATTTTTACAAATTTGTCACTCGTACGAGTCATCATTCGTACAAGTCAGATTGACATTAAGACAATGATTTAAGTTTGAACAAACCAACTCGTATGAGTGACTCCTCATATGAGTCAAAATTGATACTTAATAGTTTAGGTTTGAACAGACTCGCTCGTACGAGTCAATGAATTGATTCACATAAAGGTCTTACTCGTACGAACAACAACTAGTACGAGTGATGAGAAATATTTAATTTAAAAACTTACTTGTACAAGCGACTATTCGTACGAGTCAAGAGTCGCACAAGATAACACCTTTTCAATCCGAACTTAAAATGTGTAAATTTTAACAAATTAAGTGATGATTTAGGAGCTAATAAAGCCGATTTGTACGATTATGTTTTCAATTTTACATTTTACCGGTTCAAATAGCATAAATCTACGTTTTAAGTCCTTAAGGTCTGATTTTAGCATTATAACGGCTCCAAACTTGGATTAGTACCTTTCCCATCGTAAGAGGTGTGCAAATCAACCTCCCCGAAGAGTCAAATATACGTGACATGGTCTAGAAGTGTGAAGAAAGAACTGGATCACAAAAAGTCACTTATGTGACTCGTGCGAGTGAGTGTCCCTTTGTACCCCCAAGTCTTTCGTACGAGTTGGTGCTTCGTACGAGTAAGGCTTTTTATCACTTGTACGAGTCACAAAGTCACTCGTACGAGCCAGTTCTTTTCACTTGATTTCTTTTCGATCTTTTGTGAATATATATGTTTTAACGACCCACTCAGTTGACTGAGTACAAGTTAATGACCCCCGTAAACCGATTTGCCTACTGTAGGTCCACCTGAGGATCAAGTTATACCAGTTCCTTGTTCATATGACATACACACAAGTGCGGATCCAAGTGTGCATACAACCAAAGTAAATTAAAGAACACGGGGTAACCAAAGATTCCCTATCTTGATTAATGATTGAGAACAAGTACAAACATATACACACAATGTTCGTATGACTCAAACAAACTTGTTGTGTTCTTGTGTCTTCGTCTTCAGAGATATCCAACTGAAAGGCTCACTTAGACCAACTAGCTAACCCTCACTGAGAGGTGCATGTCTGCTTATATAGTGTCCGTTTAGATTCGTACGAATCACAAATCCAGACATATGGAACACACTATTTCACACGAGTCACAACTCCAGGAAATTGGTACGAGTCACTGTTTCGTACGAAATGCTTGTGTTTCGTACGAAATCTCTTGATTCGTACGAAACCAGTGTTTCGTATGAAATCTATGTCTCGCACAGAACTCTCATTCTTGGAGAACGTGTGTAGACTTGACGTACACAAGACTTATCAGTACGCACACATGCAACTCATTAACACAGACAAGCTAAGATGTCATACTAGATCAACATAGAAGGATATCTCAATCTATTCGACACGACCAAACCTATACAGACACTTGAGCAAAGACCGTACAATTACAACTGTAATTAAGAACAAGCGACAGACACAAAATATATCAACAAACTCCCCCTTGGATGTTGCTTGGTCTTCGGTCTTCGGTCTTTGGTCTTCAGACTTTGGTCTTCACATTGAATGGTTTGGATTATCAACAAACTCCCCCTGAAGATATGCTATTCAATGATAGATCTGCCATCCAATGATTAGAGCATCAGGTCTTCGAACTTCTAAGAAACTTCAAATCTTTCTTGTTTTCTCTTCTGACTTGTCAGATTTCTTCGTTGCTGGTCTTTGTTCATGTTCTTTTGTATCAATCTGTACTCAATAGACAAATATAATTAGAACACAAATTTCTCAGGGAATATACACGAGAGACTTATCATAAATTCTTCATATGATTGTATTCCCTGAACGAGATACACACACTCATATGAATTCCAGCATCAGATTTGAGAAAAACAAGTGACCAAGTCAAATTAAATGACTAGGTTCATTCGTATGAGATACACACACTCAAACGAACTTCAGATTTTGGATTTCTTTGATGGATTACTTGTTGCAAGATATTACTTTATGAAGTTGCAATATCAAACAATTCGTTTTCTAGCATATCTTGGTAGAAAACTTTCGAGTATCAACTTTGGCTATCTTTCAAAAAGTAATTTCATACGCAACTAAGTAAACTAGACATAAAATCAAAATATACAGATAAACTACAATCTTTTTCGAGTTTCAAGGTAAAGGAATCATACCAGCATTTTAATCTTTGTAAAAAACGGTATTAGGTTTTCAAAATTAAACAGATAAGTATTTAACTATGATTATCGGTATTGTTGTCCATGTAAGCTCAGACTTATCATATGTAATCATGATTAGGAGATATGATAAAGGTATGGATTTATACTTACTAGCCGGTGTTCAACCACATCACGACACATTCCCGTATCAAGATATGCACGAGAGAAAATCTTACCGGTGGGTATACTGCTTTATCATCTGTTTTGACGTATATGAATGATGTGAGATACTCACTTATTTTTTATTGAAAACAAGCCCTTTGTTGTTTAATCACTTATTAATGAGGAACTTGATTTTCATATGTATGCAAGGCACAAGAGTAAGTCCGTTAACAGGTTAGTACCATCGTACCGACAAAGAGACGAACTTAGCTCCCGCATAAAGCTGTGATATTTTATCACTTATTTTGGGGATGGGATATTTTTATCACTTATTTGATGGTCGAATGCAGTATGTACACGTATGTATGATATCATGGAAGTTCTAGACTTGCGCCACCTTTATTTTTTGGCAAAAGATTCAACCATGATACCCAGATGATAAGCCAGCATAAAGACCGTATATCTTAGAACCTCGGCACTCTATCAAACGAAATTTCGGTACCAAGACCATATGCCAATGAATGGTTCCCACCTTGCGTTCTGTCTGTTAGGTTTATATCAACCTGCACCTTTTAGTCTGATTGTGAGCCTACCGATACATCATAAGTAAAGCTACTTATCAATCTTCTTTCTATGCTTTTAACCATATCTGACAGATTTACCGATGAATTTCATCATCTTCAACTTATCCAAGAAACCCATTTTTGATTTTTCTATTGTTTTTGTGTTTTTCTGAAATTTCCCCCCCCTTAAACAAAGAAGGTAAATAAAAGACATATTTTTGTATTTTCTTGAAATTTACTCCCCCTAAAATATAAAACTAAAAATCTTTTTGTAGTTTTAGATTTTTAGAAAAGGATATACAAAAATAGTTAGCCATGGTTGAGTTACACGGACTTCACCTTGATGCCATTGACCAAAAGTAGATAATCAAAACGTGATTTATCAAAGGCTTTGGTGAAAAGGTCGGCACGTTGGTGATCAGTGTGGATTTTAACAACATTGATAAGCCTTTTTTCATAACAATCGCGTATGAAATGATACTTAATCTCAATGTGTTTTGTTTTTGAATGATGTATAGGATTCCGAGTGATCTGTAAAGCAGCTTCATTATCAACAAAAATAGGAGTAGTAAGAAATTCAAAACCATAGTCGCGCATTTGTTGTTGAATCCATAGAACTTGAGAGCAGCAACTAGAAGCTGAAATATACTCAGCCTCACATGTTGATGTAGCTACACAAGTATGCTTTTTGCATTGCCACGTAACTAGGTGATTTCACAAGAACTGACATCCTGCTGTTGTTGATTTTGCATCGATTTTGCAGCCAGCCATGATCAGAATCACTGAATGCTGTCAGATCAAAGTTATCATCCTTAGGGTACTATAGAACAGTGTCAAGACGATCCTTTAGATAACGAAAGATCCTTTTCACAGCCATCAAGTGAGAAACCTTCGGACTAGACTGATAGCGTGCCAGAAGGTATGTTGGGTACATTATATCGGGTCTTGAAGCAGTAAGATACATGAGAGAGCCAATCATAGCACAGTAGAGAGATGGTTCTACATGTTCACCCATTCCTTCTGGAGTAATCCCATGATTTTGAGCTAACGGAGTTCCCAAAGGCTTTGAGTCATCCATCTGAAATTGCTTGAGAATATCTCCGATGTACTTGGTTTGATGGATAAAAATCCATTCCTTTGTTGCTGAACCTGCAAACCTAAAAAGAAAGTCATTTCTCCCAGTGCGCTCATCTCGAACTTCTCCTGCATAACCTGTTCGAATTCTTTGCACATTCGAGTGTTAGTAGACCCAAATATAATATCATCAACATAAACCTGTACTAGCAGCAAGTCCTTGTCATGTTCCTTGATGAAGAGAGTACAGTCGATCAGGCCTCGTCGAAAACCATTCTTCAACAGATAGGTAGACAACGTTTCATACCAAGCCCTCGGAGCTTGATGAAGACCACATAACGCCTTGTTGAGAAGCCAAACCTTGTCAGGATGGAGTGGATCTTCAAAACCTGGCGGTTGCTCAACATATACTTCCTTTTCTACCACAACATGAAGAAATGCACTCTTCACATCCATCTGATAAACGGTGAACTTCTTGAAGGACGCATAAGCCAAAAAGATTCTTATGGCCTCAAGTCGTGCAACCGGTGCATAAACTTCATTATAATCGATCCCTTCGACCTGATTAAAACCTTGAACAACCAATCGCGCTTTGTTTCTCACAACAACACCTCGGTCATCCTTCTTGCACTTGTACACCCATCGTGTACCAATCTTCTTGTAGTTGTCAGGCCTGTCAACCAATTTCCAGACGCCTAACTTCTGAAACTGCTGAAGTTCTTCCTGCATAGCTTCAACCCACGAGTCTTCTTTTATTGCCTCCTTCCAAGATTTTGGTTCAACTTGGCACACATAGTAGGCAAAAGACCAATCATTCAGACCACCAGATTCCCTGATTTCCGAATACAATCCAGCATTATGGTTGTTTCGAAGTTGATTACGACTCTGCAGACCACTCTGGACATCTCCAATAATATTCTGCTGAGGATGGATATTATGAATATGAGTTTCTGGCACATCAGGAACCCGAGAATTGATACCCAAATTGTTGATATTCAGATCAACAGTTACATCGAGAGCTGGATTTGATGACGTTGTAGATACCTGACCTTCAGTCGTTCCTTGAGGTTGAATATTTGATGTATCATTTGAAAATCCAGGAACCGCACCAGAGGCAGCTTCATTTGCATCATGAAACTCATCATCTTCTGATGAAGCATTATAATCCGCAGCGTCTTTTGAACAAGATTGTTAATCGAAGTTGACACTTGAGGGTTAACAATAATTGGTCGAACTAGTGACGAGTCTACTGCAGTATCACTTTCCAATAACATCTAAGCAGCAGCTGTTGCATCATCAAAAGTTGGCAGATTAAAGGAGTCAAACAGCCCATCGTAGTCAAACATCCAAGGAGCACCCGGAGCTCTGACTGCTTCTGTATATCTCTGAACCTTGACTTCACCCCATTCTTCAATCTTCTTTGAAGACAAATTCCATACCCGGAAATTTGGAGTAGCATATCCAAGAAAGAAACCTTCGATAGCCTTGGGACAAAACTTTCCATGTGGGTCGATCATAGTGCATGGAGCTCCAAAAGGTTCTAAGAAAGAAATATCCGGTTTCCTTTTATGTAACAACTCAAAGCATGTCTTCCCATGTCTCTTCACCGTCAGAACTCTATTCATCAAGTAGCATGCAGTAGCAACAGCTTCTCCCCAAAATTGAATAGGAAGTTCTGATGCTACTAACATGGTTCTTGCAGTTTCAATAAGAGTTCTATTCTTCCTCTCAGCGACACCATTTTGTTGTGGAGTGTATCGAGAACTGTACTCATGCAGAATACCCTTTGAGGAACAGTAGTCATCCATAACTTGATTCTTAGATCCGTGCCATTATCGCTTCTGATTCTCCTTACCTTCAGATTGTACAAATTTTCTAGCAGAGTCAGGAGATTCTTGAGGATAGTAGGAACTTCACTCTTGTGTGCCAACATGTTTACCCATGAAAATCTGGAATAGTCATCAGTAACTACCAGACAATAAGAGTCACCAAAGGTTGTCTTGTGTTTCATAGGTCTAAAGAGGTCCATATGAAGACGTTCCAGTGGCATATTTACAGTGTTGATCTTCTTCATGGGATGGGACTTTCTTGCTTGTTTCCCTTTCTGGCATGACACACAAACGTATTGAAGATGAAAGTTCTTCACTGGTATACCATTCACTAGATTGTTCTTCACCAAATAGTTCATTTTCCTCAGGTGAATGTGTCCCATACGTCTGTGCCAGGAGATTGATTCCTTCTCGGTGGATTTTTTAGAGACAAAACATGTGACTTGTACAGATGTTGTAATAGCTTGGCTCATATCAAGAATATACAAATCATTAATTCTTGGAGCCGACACGAATCCATTCCTTGGGGATCTTGAATCCAGGCTTCAGCACATAACATCCGGCATCATCAAAATGTACCGTGAACTTCTTATCGCAGATTTGAGAAACGCTAAGAAGATTGTGATCAATTTGCCGCACATAATTGATCTTGTCGAAGCTCACAACACCATTGGAGACCATTCCTTCTCCAGTGATGTATCCACCTTTGTCACCAGCAAAAGCAACATAACCACCCCTTATGCTTTTCACATCATATAGGAGCCGCAAGTCGCCCGTCATGTGCCTTGATGCTCCACTGTCAACAATCCAATGACTGTTTACAGTTCCTCCTGGAACACCCTGCACATTGCACAAACAAGATTAGTTTGAGATGGGGACCCAAGCCTTAGTAATCTTGGGTCGTCCCTTATCATCGAGAAATGTAATCTTAATTTCTTGATGATTAACAAACTGAGATACTCCTTTTGAACCATTACCGGTCTTCTGTTTCCAAGATCCTTGTTTATTACCTGATTTACTATTATTTAAAGTTTTAACAGTGTTTGGTTTTATTGACTTTGAAGATCTTTGATCCTTTTCGAAGAACCCGATTTTAAAGCTTTCTCAACTGCTTTTACTTGTTTACGTTTTTTTTTTTCTCTTTTTGATCCTTAATGATTCATTTATCTTGAGTCGGAGAAATAGATTTAAGTTTGCAAGTTGGTTCATGAGGGGTTTTCTCTATACATCTTGATTTGGCTGGATTTTGACAATCCTTTATAATGTGGCCAAATTCTCCACATTTGAAACAAGTTCTCCTTTCAACAAAACTAGGAGATCATGTTTCTCGGCTTGATGTTGAACTTGTGGATCCTGAGGTACTAGGTTCATTTTCATTACATCCATCAGTGAGTTGGGTGTAATTGTTTTGACTATTTCTTTTTAAAATCTTAATTTTCTTTACAAAATCAACATTAGATTTTCCTTGAAAAGTTTCGACTTTATCGGTACCTTTAGAACTCACAAATTTAACAGTTTTGCCCTTTTTCTGGCAACGAGAGCCTTTTGCTTCAACCTTCGGTTGAGAAACTATAGGCTTTTCAACTCGTTTCCATTGTTTTTCTTTTGAAGCGGATAATGGTTGTGATTTGGTCGGCCTTTTCTTTTCTACAGGTTTGGTTGTTGACTTTTCAAAAACCTGATCTATAGAGATTGGATTTACGTTTTTAATTGGAAAATCTTTGTTTGAATAGATTTTCTTATCTCCAACCAAGGTATACAACACATTATTTACTTCTTGTGTAGACACACTTGTCATCACAGATTTCTTAGGAACAGTCTCTTGATTCTCAACAGATTGAGTACTAGGAGTAGCAGAATATTCTACTCTTTTCCTTTCATCAAGAGGCTGATCCTGATCATCATTTCTTGATTCATCATCTGATGTATCACCCACTTCTTCATCAGATGATGAACTTTCTGGCTTGCTTGGTTCTTGAGAGGAATTGCCTAGTTTGAACCCTAACCCTACTACGAATTCCTCAGGATTCAAAGGTGTTTAAAACGAGGCATCTCCTCTTCATCAGGCATTTTGGTATAATTGCGTTTCATTGGGGGTGGACACGACTTATACGCTATGCATTGAGCATATCCCTTTAGTTTTTGAACTTCAATAATATGATCAAGCACATATTGGGAGTTAGAATAACTTTCTAATTTGCGTTTGATCGAATCATATTTGCATTTGGCGATGGCTAACTCTTTCCTTGTTTCTTCTAGGAGATTAATGTAATTATTAATTCCTGTCTGTTTATTCAAAATTGTTTTTGTCAATTCAGAAACACTTTTATTAAGGGTTTCTATTACAGATTTGAATTCTTTTTCATTTCTAGTTAGTGCCAAATTCGCCTCTTTGCATTTTGATAGTTCAACAACTAAATTCTGATTATGACTGTTGACGGTTTCATATCTTATTTTCAACTAAACACAATCATTGCAAACAGTAGGAGGGTCAGAATTTACCTGTTTTGAAGAACCTTCAACATTTGCCATAAAGGCAGTGTGATGAGGAAAAGTTGCACCATCTGTAGAGAGTGTCTTTGTCTCTTTTACCCCAGCTTCTGCATTCCTCGTCATACCTACATTTTCAGATTTCAACATCTCAGCTTTACTCAGCAACTCTTCAACCTCAGCATCACTTCCTTTCTTCTCACTAGAATCAGATCCATAACCATCTGAACTTGAACATTCTTCATCAGAACTACCAGCATCCCCAGATGTATCATCATTATTTGGAGTATTGATGCTGTGATCATGCTTGATTTGATCCATGATCTTAGCGTAGCATGCAGTTCTTCCGTTTTCTCAGTTCCCAACTGTACTGACCAATCGCATCCTTCATTAGACTGAACTACCAAAGCTCTGTGCGTGTTTGAAGGTCCTGATTGATTGGTATTGTTAGAGTTCCCAATAACTACTATTCTTCTTTTGTTGTTGCACTGTGCTGTGTTGGATGGTTGAGACTGATTTCGAAAGGGGTTGTGATTTCCTTCCTTGTTGGGTCTTGTACACTCCCGCTTAAAGTGACCTCTTTCTCCGCAGTTGAAGCAAGTGACGGCGGTTTTGTCAAAGCCGTATTTTGTATCCTTCTTGCTTTCCAAACTGGTTCTCCCCGTTCTTCTCATATAATCCTTCTCTCTTCTCATAGCACTTGCAAATGCCCACTTGATGTCCATCAGCTCCATTTCATCTTGGTCAATTTGCTCGTAGTCTTCGTTCGTCAAATTGATGTTCCCTATTTGACCTGCAACTAAACCACAATACGCACTGACCATGGTATTTAGAAGTTCTGCATGTTCCTGTGTAACTTCTACGTTGATTTTGGAGAGATTTGACGTGTCAACTTTGACAGTGTTGGGATTTGCAAATTGATTGTTGCTTCCATAGAAAGCTTGTTGAGGAGCTTGCTGTGGAGCTTTATGCGCTAAATCCCTTGGCTGTGGAAGGAAGGCTTTCGGATCAAAAGTCTGTCCATAGGCTTGATTACTCGAACTTGTAGACTGACTTGATTGAACTGGTTGGGGAAGAAAAGGGTTCACGTTTGACACAAACGCGGTCTTCAGCTTCGGTTGCTGACTTGAGCTTGTACCTGCATTTATACCTCCAAAATACATTTCAGGGTTTTGTGGAGCAGAGACTCGTTGTGCCTTCCGGAGTTCTTCTTCATTCTTATTCTCCAGTTTCTACACAAATTCATAAATAATAATTGAGTCCAAAACACCTGTATGTTTTAAAAGATCAATAAATTGACCCCATTTTGGTGGTAAAGCATTAGCAAATCGCATCACAATTTCTTGTGGTGCTGCTAACACTTTATATGAGTACATTTCGTTGAGAAGATGATAAAACCGAGTGGTCATATCATTCAAGGTTTCATTCTCCATGAACATGAAACCTTCAAAATCTTTCTTGAGCAGATCATGCCGAATCTTCCTGATAGCAGCGTTACCTTCACCTCTTGCTTCCAAAGTGTCCCACAAATTCTTCGTTGTAGTACAATACACAAACTGATGATAAATGTCTTTATGCAGAGCTTGTGTGAGGATAGCAAATGCCTTTTTTTCTCTAGATCGTAAGCTTTCTTGTCACTTTCGACTAGATTGGCCAAAGTGGTTGGATTTGATCCAGCTTCTTCAAGTGCTTCATTGTAGGGGGTAGTGAAACACGTCCACAATTCTGTGTTCTGTCCAAGAACGTATGTATGAAAACGACTTTTCCAGGAAGGATAATCGTTCATATGATTTAGCTTGGGCGGACGGTTGTTACTCCCTGTTTCACTTTCGCTCATTAACAGAGTTTGGATGCTTTGATTTTGATTTGCAACACACGCCCGTTGATTTGCAGAGATCATTGTTGTATGTTGAGGCATCAAAGATTTTACCCATGATGTTACGGAGCTTTGCGAAGACTCCTGATTTGAGCTTGAACAACTACAATCCCATGGGTTAGAACTCATTATATTTTCTTGTTTTATGAAAATTTAAAGGTTTTAAAAGTTTCACCATTATAATTATCTTTTAAAAATTCACAGATTCTGAAAATATGACAAATTCTTAAAATCACAAAGCTTTGAAAAACACGAAAAACAAACAACAACTGTTTCGTGCGAGACAGCTGTTTCGTGTGAAATAGGATGTTTCTTGCGAGATTGGATGTTTCATGCGGGTCAGACGATTCGCACGAGACTTTTCAGTCGCACAAACTGTTTTGTTCAATGTTTTTCAGAGGAATCTTTTCAGAAATGGTTTGGTGAGAAATTCCCTTTATTGTGTAGACCTGCTTTTTCGAAAATACTTGTTGTCTTACCCACTTTTAGTTAAAACACAGATTTTAACAGTCCACAGTCCAAGTCCAGATCCAAGTCAGAAAATGTCAACCCTACCAAACTAATCAGATTTAATTTTTTGCAGATTTCTTCTTCAAGGGTGTTCTTCAGAAAAATTTTACCATAAAATTTTCTGCATGCAGCAGATCTTAATCCAGTTTTAAGTTAGTTAACTATCTAAAACTTAAGTTTTCTACTGGAGGCTCAAGAACACTTCATAAATCTTCAAACTAGCTCAGACACAACTAAGCTCGGTTTTGAACAAGGAAAGAGCCAAAGCTCTGATACAACTTGTAGGTCCACCTGAGGATCAAGTTAAACCAGTTCCTTGTTCATATGACATACACACAAGTGCGGAATCCAAGTGTGCATGCAACCAAAGCAAAGTAAAGAACACGGGGTAACCAAAGATTCACTATCTTGATTAATGATTGAGAACAAGTACAAACATATACACACAATGTTCGTATGACTCAAACAAACTTGCTGTGTTCTTGTGTCTTCGTCTTCAGAGATATCCAACTGAAAGGCTCACTTAGACCAACTAGCTAACCCTCACTGAGAGGTGCATGTCTGCTTATATAGTGTCCGTCTAGATTCGTACGAATCACAAATCCAGACATATGGAACACACTATTTCACACGAGTCACAACTCTAGGAAATTGGTACGAGTCACTGTTTCGTACCGAATCTCTTGATTCGTACGAAACCTGTGTTTCGTACGAAATCTATGCCTCGCATAGAATTCTCATTGTTGGAGAACGTATGTAGACTTGTCGTACACAAGACTTATCAGTATGCACACATACAACTGATTAACACAGACAAGCTAAGATGTCATACTAGATCAGGATAGAAGGATATCTCGATCTATTCGACACGACCAAACCTATACAGACACTTGAGCAAAGACCATACAATTACAATGTAATTAAGAACAAGCGACAGACACAAAACGGTATCTACACCTACCTAGTCCAAGTTAATAACCTTGATTGACCGATGTTTGACCACATATAGATTTTCACGAAAAAATTAAAGTTTCAAGTCAATGAACTTTGTAGCATTTCAAAACTCTCTCTTTTTAGATTAGCTCACATCCCGTATTCTTTCAGCTATCCTTCAGCAACTGACGCTTTGACTTGGACACAGGTATTTCCATCATCGGTAGGCGAAAAACTAAGATTGAAATCAAATCTTTTTGTATTTTCCAATGTTTTGCTAAAAGTAAACAGAAAATCTTTTTTAGGTTTTTCTGAAAAGAGAAATAAAGTAAGTAAAGGTGTATTTACAGACATATTTTTGTGAGTTTGTGTTAGAGGATCTCATCAGTTTTTTAGACAAATCACCAGTACCGTTTATCTTGGTAAAAACTTTAAGGTCCTAAACAGATTTACTTAGATTGCCAATATACTTTTCAACTTAACCCTCTACACATTTCTCAATTGTTTCAAGATATGTTAGGTATTTTTTTAAGGAACATGAAGTAACTGTGTTTCCCATCTCAGAATATACTCTCGCATCAAGATTCCCATAATTTCATTTCATAGACGAATATATCTAACTGATATCTGTAAATGGGGTGAATTGCGAGGTCTTAAGAGCTCAGGTTAGTACTTTTGTACAGAGAAAGAGATGAAGGCTCGATTTTTGGTGGTGTTCCATCTAGGAATCTTTTTGTACTGCAGATGTGGTATCTTTTTATGACATATACTCATTTTTATGCAGCTTTTGGGGGTGAATAATGTGCAAAGTATTATACATGTTCTAGGTCATTGCCGACGCAAAATCAGAATAACTTAGATAATACCCCAGATATCAACTAAATATAAAGACCTAGTATCACAGAATATGGCATTCTCTCAAACGAAATTTCGGAGTACTAAGTCCATATATCCAAGAGATGTCGACCCACAAATTACTCAGTTTATTTTTTTAGTTTATATCTTGAAAAACAATTTACTAAACGTGTGAAGCCTACTGGCACATCATTAGTAAGACCTGTTTAATTACCTGCTTAAAACATTCCATTTCCTTAGCATATTGTGATAGTCCACTAATGTAATATGATTACCTTTTTTTTACAGAACTCTTTTTGTCCTTTTTTAATGTTTTTGTATTTTTCACAACTTTTCTCCCCCTAAAATCAAAATCATATTTTTGGATTTTGTTTTTTTTTTTGGTTTTAAGAAAGCAAGAAAAGTATTTGCAGAAAAACATGTGTGATATCGATGCGAATCACGTTAAGTCCTCATCGTCCTCGAGTTCAACCTCACTTTCATCCCCTGATGTCAGATTTCTTAAACCTTTTAATTTCAAAAGATTTTTAAATCTTGATCTATCAAAAGCGTTGGTGTAAAAATCTGCTATTTGGACATTAGTGTGAATCTTCTCAATTCGAACCAACTTTTTCTCATAACAATCACGGATAAAATGGTGTTGAATTTCAATGTGTTTAGTGAGTGAGTGTTGAACCGGGTTTTTAGTGATATCAATGGCCGCCTTGCTATCTACATATATGGATGTGTCAAGAAACTGCAATCCGAAGTCTCTCATCTGCTGTTGTATCCACAGTATCTGGGAACGACAGCTGGATGCTGAAACATATCCAACTTCTAATGTAGAGAGAGCGACCGCGATCTGTTTCTTACCAAACAGGTTCTGAAGAACTGGCAACCAGCCGTTGTAGATTTGGGATTGAGCTAGCAGCAACCGAAATCAGAATCTGAATAACCCGCGAGATTGAAGTCGTCATGTCGTGGATACCACAGGTGCTTGAGCATCCTTTCAAGTAGCTCTTGATCCTTTTGTCGGCTAACAAGTGTGAATCTCTTGAATTTGACTGATAACGGGCACACAGGCATGTAGGATACATGATATCAGGTTTTGAAGCTGTAAGATATATCAAGGATCCGATCATGGAGTGATATAATGTTTCATCGACTTTGACTCCATGAGCGTCCAGACAAATGAAGTGGTTGGTAGCTAATAGAGTTGATGCTGTCTTAGTTCCTGTCATGTCAAATTTCTCTAACACATCATGAACATACTTCATTTGGTGAATGAAGATGCCATAAAGCAATTGTTCGACCTGAAGTCCTAAGAAAAGCTTCATCACCCCCATAGCACTTATTTCGAACTTTCTTTTCATGACTTCTTCAAAGTCCTTACACAGCTTCTTATTTGTCGATCCAAAGATGATATCGACCACATATATTTGTACGATGATCAGATGCCCGTCTACTTCTTTGGTAAAGAGGGTACTATCTACTATTCCTCTTGAGAAACCATTTCCCAGAAGATGTTTAGAGATCGTCTCGTACCAGGCTCTCGGGGCCTTGTGTAGTCCGTATAACGTCTTTTTTAACAGATAGACCTTATCCTTATGTATAGGATTGACAAACCCTGGTGGTTGGCCGGCATACACCTCCTCGTTTACCTTCCGTAAAGGAATGCAGACTTCACATCCAACTGGTACACTTTGAAACCCTTCCATGATGCAAAGGCCAAGAAAATGCGAATAGCTTCAAGATGTGCAACAGGGGCGTAGACCTCGTTGTAGTCTATCCATTCTTAATGATGGAAACCTTGTACTACAAGATGAGCTTTGTTGCAAACCACGATACCTCTATCGTCTCTTTTGCACTTGAAGACCTAACGAGTATTAATCTTCTTGTGATTGTCAGGCAGATCAACAAGCTTCCAGACTCCAAGTTTCTGGAATTGCAACAATTCTTCTTGCATTGCATCCACCGAGCTTTCTTCCTTGATAGCGTCTTTCCAGGATCCTGGTTCTACCTAAGAAACGAAACAACTATAAGAAAATCTGATTTGTAGAGGAGCAACTTTTGTATAAATGCAACTAAGATCCTTATTGATCTGATTTCGACTTTTCACTCCAGATAATGTTTTCTGACGGATGGTAAATGTTGCTGACAGAAGCTATTAAAGCTGAAGCTATCCAAAGACCAACGATTTTCAAAGATGTTGAAGATTGCAAGATGACTGAAGACAAAATTTTTTAATTAAGCTATTGTCAAGGGGGAGTTTGTTGGTGCATATTTTTGACAACAACTTAGATTTGGTCTTTGGATATCTTGTAATTAGTAAAACGATAAATAGTTAGTGGGTTTAGTATTATAGTAGTTGATTAGAAGTGATTGGGCTAAACCAGACACATTATAGTGAGTGGTAGGCGAATTGGGCCTAGACCCATTTGCAGCCCATGTGGTGAAACCCTAACCTAGTTGCAAACCTGTCTCTATATAAAGAGAATTTTGCATTAGGGTTAAGTTTGATCAGTGGATTAGTTAATTACTTCATAGAGAGTTGAGAGAGAGTCTTGAATTGATTGTAAACACTTGTGTTGGATAATCAATAGAAGACTGGTTGAAAGTGATTGTGTTCGTGTTCTTGTTCGGTTTTCTGTGAAATCTGATTTAGGGGATTCTACACTCTAGGTCGGATAGACGATTCTATGAAGATCCATACGGATTAGGGGACCTACAATTGGTATCAGAGCATTCGGCTCTTGTTTTTCTTGGTTCGGAATCGTTACAGTAGAGAAAGTTGAAGTTTTGGACGTTGTTGAAGGCTAGTTTGAAGTTTTGACAGCTGTTCTAGGGTTTTTGTTGTTATTTCAGATAAGCAACAGAGATCACGAACAGAGGAAGTGCATCTCGGATCAGAAAGCTTGCATTTCGGATCATCAGAGTTGCATTTCGGATCACGAGAGTTGTATTTTGGATCATTAGAAAAGCATCTCGGATCATAATAGATGCATCCCGAATCAGAACAGTGCATCTCAGATCATAGGTGTTCATCTCGGATAGCATCCCAGATCATAGGTTTCATCTCGAATTGCGTCTCGGATTGCATCTCGAATTTGGGAAGCATATCGGATAAACAAGGAAGCATCTCGGATTGAAACAGTGCATCTCAGATATAATCTCGGATCACTGTTCTGAATCACCATCTCGGATTAGCATCTCCGATCATTGTTCCGAGACTCCATCTTGGATTGTTAATCCGAGTTACTGTTTTGAATTCGGTATTGTTCCGAGTTGTGCCCACAAAGGTGGAAAGTTAACCAACTGACGTAACCGGATTTAAATGTTTTCGTACACAGAGTTTGATCCATAGACAATCTTGACAAACCGGTTGCAAGGTTAGACTCATGTGATTTTTAGGACAAAAAAGGCACGAAAATTCCTAAAATCTCTATCGGACATTATATCATTGGATCCGTATCGTCGAGACGAGTCTAACGGTATAATTTGGTATTCACTCATTTCGGACAAATTTTTAACATTTTTAACGAGCCAGTTCGGTAAAAAATGTCGAATATGTCTAATTTAATTGAACTGTTGAGAATGGAGCACGAGTCAGGCACGACTAACAAACCGCCTAAGATTTTGAAGGTAGAAAATTACATTACATGGAAGGATAGGTTATAGTCATTCATTGAATATCAAGACACACGGATGTGGATATGTATTCAAGATGGGTACGTAAACCCAACACATGACTTTGAAGGCAGACAACGTGTCACTACTTATGTAAACATGTCAGAGGCTGAAAAGAGAACGTATGAGTCTGAAAAGAAGGCCTTAGCTGCTATAAAGATGTCATTACCAGATGACATCAAACATACATTCAAGAAATATACCACTTCAAAGAAGATGTGGGATGCTCTAGAGAAGAGGAATGAGGGCAATCCTGGTGTGAAGAAGAACAAGGTTGATTTGCTGAAGAAACAGTTTGTTGTGTTTAAAGGCATGAGAAATGAGTCCCTTGAAGATATTATCACTAGATATTATCATCTAATGTCAGAATGGACAATTATGACATAGAGCGATACACGGATGTGGAGATAAACGATAAGTTGCTAGATGCCTTACCTGCGAATGGGATATATATACACTAATGATAAAGGTGAAGCTGATTATGAAGATAAAGACTTGGAAGAAGTTGTTGGGAAACTGAGAGCTTATGAGCTCAGCATGAAGAAGAAGAAGAAGAAGGAAACTGGATATGATCAGGTTCAAGATCCGGGAACTTATAAAAGGCTTACATCTTCTTCTTCTAACAATGCTTCAAGTGATTCTACAATTGCGTTTCTCTCATGTGAAAATGAGCAGATTATGACAAATGCTAATGGTGAAGTATGTTGTGTAGCTGCTTCAGGAGGCTCGTCAGGGGCAAAGAGACAACAATCAACTAATAAAACAACAGTACAAGGTCTATGCCTCAGAGTGTCAAGGCTGTTGAAGATCATCTGGCCTTGCTTGCTTCTTTTGTTGCTTCCTATGAGAACTACATTCAGGGAAGAATATCTGATCCTGCTACGTTTGATGAAGATTATGATCAGATTGACCCTGATGACCTAGATGAGATGGATTTACAATGGCAGATGGCCATGATCTTTAGAAGAGTGAAGAGGTTCATGAATAGGACGGGCAAAAAGTTTGTTGGTAAGAATGTAGGTTTTGACAAGTCTAAAGTGAAGTGTTACAAAATTCAAAATTACGGACACTTTGCTAGAGAGTGTCAAAGACCTAAGTCTAAATCTCGCTCTAGCTCATCTTTTCAAAATTTTCCTGGTCATGGTTCAAGCAACAGGAATGCGTCAACTAACACTGGATCAAAGGCCCTGATCTGTACTGCTAGAGAGGGTTTTTATGACTGGAGTGTTCATCTGGAGGGTGGATGACAATGCCACACATGCGTTCATGGTTGAGATAGCGCCAATTGATGATGAAGAAGTGAAGGGTTGTGCTGAGGTAGAGTGGGACACGGTACCTAAAAAAGTTGATGTAGAACAAAATGCTACAGATAAGAAGATGACTGCTGATTTTGCTGCTTTCATGGCTAATCTAAGCAAATCAACAGGTGAGGTACATTTTAACTCTGGTAGTTCTGTTTGCTTAAAATGTCATGAACTACAAAGTGAAGTTGACACGTTAACAAAACAAAACCAAGTCTGGTAAATGAGCTCTTGAATCTAAAAGAATCAAACTTTTTCGTAAAAAGAAATGAGTCATTATATTTGAAGAAAATTAAAGGTTATGAAGAAGAAATCAATATATTAACCTATAAACTAAATGAAAAACTTCAAATTATTAACTTATCTCATGATACAATGAGTGACAAAACAAAAGAGATCTCTGAAAAATGCAAAGAGTTGTCAGAAGCACAACTTAACATTTATGAACTTGAAAAGAAATTGAATCAATTCAAATATTCATCTTTTGTTATGAAACACATGATGAATGGCTTGAAGAAAGGTAATGACAAGACAGTGTGTGCTACAATGGTTTCAATGAAGTTCCACCACCTCTTGGTCATGCCTATTCTTTCTTGCTAGATGAAGAAGAGCTTACAAATTTTGGGTCAACTACACCTAGTAGTTCCACATCAGGTAATGTTGATGTGTCTGAGAATGTCAAGAAGGATAATAATAGAGAAGCGGTTTTGAAAACAAAGAATATACACCCTAAGAATCAAAAGCAAGTTTTTGTTAAAAAGATTGATTTTGTTAAAGAGAGTGATATGAATGAGGAGACCACTGTTATTACAAGAGAATCAAATGTGCAGTTTGCAAAAAGTAAGAAAATAGAAATCAAAATTTGAGCAAACTAAATAAGATCCTTCAAAGGCATCATCATCATCATCATCATCATCATCGTCGTCGTCACCTGATAAATCTAAACCAGAGACTTCAACTAAGAAGTCTTCGGCTAGAAGATCGTGCTTCAAATGTCACAACAAGGGACATGTAGCTAGCTGTTGTCCTAACAAAAAGAATGAAGCACAGATGAGTGAGAGACAGAGAGAAAAATCACCAGAAAAACTGGGTGATGGTGAGAAGAAGGTTACTAACTCACCAAAGATATCTGCCACCAAGCAACATAGTGTGCTGTTGGTGTAGATAAGGCTGAAAAAGGAACTCACCAAGTTCCTCGTTTTCAAAGAAATCAACAAAGATTTCAGCCTAAATCTACATCAGGCAGATATGAAAGACCTAGAGGTAGTTCACCTAGAATGAATAACTTTAATGGTCGATCAAGTAATTTCAAAAGTCAAGGTCAATATCTAACTCGATATCAGAATGTTGGTAATCGAAAATTTGTATAACAATCGCTTTAGAAATTATTTTCATCAAAATTCATGGGACCAAAACCAAAGTTTCCAAAGGTCACAAAGTCCAAACATGTTTAGGAAACCTCAGGACTAAAGACCGAATGAAAATCTAAAACCATTTCCATCAACAGGTCTGAGATCCAAGACTCCTGTTAGGAGTGATGGATATTGGATGAATGTTCCGCAGGTTGATGAATCTAGAAGACCTAAGACCATTAAGGTTTGGGTCCCTCGATCTAACTAATTTTTATTGGGTTGTGCAGGAGCTGCTAAAGAAGATTATCAACTTGTGGTATGTTGATAGTGGCTGCTCCAGGCATATGACGGGGGATGCAAGGTTGTTGACTGAGTTTGAGAATATAGATGGAGGTTATGTGAATTTTGCAGGTGCTAAAGGAGGGCACATTACAAGTCGAGGAAAAGTGACCAATGGGAAGATCACATTGGACAAAGTGAACTATGTCGAGCAGCTGAAGCACAATCTGATGAGCGTGTCTCAAGTCTGCGACAAGGGTCACTCGGTCCACTTTACTAAGTCTGAAGCTTTGGTGTTGAGACCTGGTTTGGTGATACCGGATGATTAGATAGTGATGAGAGCGCCAAGGAGAAACGACACTTATGTCATGGACATGGGTGCTAAGGCTTCTTCCTCTATGGTGGCATGTTTATTGTCAAAAGCATCTAAGGTTGAGTCATTGCTGTGGCACATACGCATGGCCCACATCCACTGCCGAAAAGTGAATTATATTATTAAAAACGGTTTAGTGGAGGGGGTGCCAATGCAGATATTTCACGTGGAAGATAAATGTCTTCCATGTCAAAAGGGAAAACACCATAAGAAACCTCACAAGTCTAAAATAGTAAATCCCATAGAGGCCCCTTATGAATTACTTCATATGGATCTATTCGGTCCGATGAACGTAAGGAGCATAGGTGGAAAGTACTATTGTTTAGTTGTCACAGATGATTACTCACGATATTCATCAGTTTTCTTTTTAGGTACAAAAGATGAGACAACGGAGATGCTGATAGATCTGTTTACAAAATTAGAAAATGTCCATGATGCACGGATTAATAGGATAAGGAGTGATAATGGCACGAAGTTCAAGAATCAGATTCTAGATCTCCATTGTCTTTGCAAGGGAATTGAACATCGCTGAGAGGAAAACAAGATGTTGATCGAAGCCGCTAGGACTATGCTTTCTGATTCAAAGCTTCCAGTTCTTTTTATGGGGAAAAGCTGTGAACACAGCTTGTTATGTCCTAAACAAAGTTTTGACGGTTAAACGGTTTAAGAAAACATGTCACGAACTATTGTTCAACCGAAAACCAAACTTAAAAGGATTTGAACCATTTGGATTACCATACACCATTGTGGGAAATAAAGATAAGAAAAATTCGGTGAGGTAGCTGACGAGGGTTACTTTCTAGTCTATATGCCTAGAACACCGAAGAAAAGGGTTTTTAATCTAAAAACTGGTAAAATTGAGGTTGTGTTTAACATGGAAATCACTAGTTATTCACCTCAACAATCAACGAGTGGTCCTGTTATATTTTATGATTATGATAGCGGAAACATCGGAGTAAGACGAACTAGATTGCTCGAGACATCATAACACTATTTATGACAATATTTAATTTAAACAACCCATTTCATTTCAAATAACCAAATTGTCAAATACAACATAATTTGAATACAACTAACAACAACGAGTTAAGTTCAACAAAAACATAATAATTAACTTAGCATTCTAAGCGTGTTTCTATGCCGATCTTACTAAGTTTCATCATACCAACTTCATCAACCTGCAACATGTTAAAAAGTATAGTTCAATAACAAAATATTGGCGAGTACACAAGTTTGATATCATAGCATACGTAATAAAAGGATTTAAACAAATCCACATGATAAGCTAGTTTACGAGATAAATGTAAACAATGCATGTGAACTACAAGTCAATCCTCTAGTGTACCGCATAATAGATTAAAACTTAACATTGACCACAAGAATACGGGCGGTGCGTTACTCCTATAGCGCTATACATGTTAAGGGAGGCTTGATCGAAGTTAATGACATTTAGTATCACATAAGAATGTACCAAGTAACAATTCAAGTATCACATAACTATAGCATGTATGATGGATTGTTTGTGATTTCCTAGAGTAAAAGTGTGATTTAGTGTATTTTGATAGATTAACATGTTACACCCAAAAAGTGCAAAGTGTAAAAAGGGTGTCGAGTGTACTCACAGTTTTGCAAAGTTAAGTTCCGTGAAAGTGTTAGGTTGTTTAGCGGGACGAAAACCAAGTTATCCTACACGCGGAAACGTAGGTGTGTGAGTATTGGAATGACAGTGGAATTCGGTAATTTTAGCAATTTAAAGTACGCAAAAAGTATGTATGGTTGAAAGTATTTATCTAGACGTTAACGCTCATTTTTGACACTATAAGCCCTGAAGGGTGTTTGTATTTTTATGGGTCATGCCCAATAGAATCGTAACAATGGTTAGGTCTTAGATAAAATAACCTAATATTAGGACAAGTTAACCATATGGTCATCATCAAAGGTTTGGTTATATTATTTATTTACATATATAGTTTACATATAATATTACAAATTCATCATAGAATCTATATAGTTCATGGATATCATATAAGTCATAGAAGTCATGCATGGAGGTAGGAGGATAACCGTCCTAAACCTCTTTCGTAAGATTCACCAATACACAAATTGCCACAAGGACAATTCGGATGGTCAAGAGTATGGTACTTCACTAAGCTACGCTTTGAACCGAATAAGCAAGCTAGGTGCATGCATCTCGAACATGGCAACGTTTGGGGACGTGTCGTAGCCTTATTACTCTAGTGAAAGTGAACCATAGCTTAATAGATAAATCATCAAGTGAGGGGTGGATTGGAAAGTTGGGTAGCTAAGGCCTCCATGTAATCACACCTTCACCAACACAAGCTTGGAAGCTTGGATGGATCAACACTTGCGGGTTTAAACCCTAGTAAAACCACAATTTTAGAGGCATGTCATGCCTCTTGATGTTGTACGGAACAAGTCTAGCTAGCTCCCTAATCATAAACTTGGTTAGAGGCACAAGTAGCATAGAGTTGTTATGTTTAAAACAAGTTCGAAAAGAGTTTATAAATTTAAAATACATAATAGAAAGTTTGGCCCTAAAATTGTATGGTTCCACCTTGGTTTTCCATGGAAAACCTATGGTAACATCACATAGGGCTTAGCAAACAATGTTGAGGAAGAAAATATGAAGAAATCTTCAAAAATCTTAAAGTTTATAAAGATAAAATGGGCAGAAAGTTAACACACTTTTGGACCTCAAAAATGGTGGGGTTTCACCTTAGTTTTCCCAAGAAAACTTGTGAGAACCTTCCAAGAGGTTATCCAAGGGTGTTAGAAAGAAAAACAAGGCTTTAAGAAGAAGCGAAGTGAGTTGAAACTCACTCGCAATCTGTTTCTTTCCAGCAGAAAGTTTATGAACTTTGGGAGGTTGTTTGAGGTGTTTGGAGGCTTGTAAAAGTGAGAAATGGGTGGGGGAAGGTTTGCTTTTATAGTGAAAGGTTTGGGGTTGTAATTAATGTAATTAGGTGGAGATTTGAATTAAAAAATGGTGGGAACCAAGACATGGGAACCTCGTCTTTCTTTTTTTTTTTGTTATTTAATTTATTTTCTTGTTATATTTGATGCACATTTGATATATTTTAGGTATGTTAAGGCGGAGTGTTTGGAAGGTTTAAATCAAAGTTAGGGTGTTACATGATTAAAAAAAGGATATGATTATTGTTGAAGTGTCACGATTATGATTAAACAATTTGTATGATGCTGAAAGCTTGAATACTTGTGTTAAGAATGACTAATCATCTAGCTTGACTTTGGTATTAAGATTTACAAACGTACAATAGGCATTTACGAGTCACTTTGAATTGATTTATCGAACAACAATGTAACGTACGTTCATAAGTTTAAGCATGTATGAAGTTTGTGAAATTCGCAAAATTGATCAACTTGATTACAATCAAGGCCTTAGATTCACAATGATTTGGAAATAGAAATACGATTACAAGGTTTGGACTTTCTAAAAATAGAAACATGAAGCAATCTCACTAACGGAAAGTTACAAATGCGAAGCGTTACAGTCTGCCCTCCTTTAGGGAATTTTGTCCCGAAATTTAGGAAGATGCAATGAACAAATGCGGATACTTAGTCTTCATGTCGCTTTCAAGTTCCCAAGTAAATCCAGCACCACGTTTTCCTTCCCATCGAACCTTCATGATAGGAATTCGACTGCGCCTTAGTTGCTTAGTGCCTCGATCCATGATTTCGACTGATTTCACCACAAAGTGTAAGGTCTCATTGATTTGAAGATCTTCAAGTGGAACTTGGAGTCCTTCTTCGGCGAGACATCTCTTCAAGTTTGAGACGTGGAAGGTAGGATGAACGTTGTTGAGCTCTTGTGGTAGGTCCAGTTGGTAGGCTACCTTGTCAATCCTTTCGAGAATCTTGAAAAGACCCCCATAGTGAGGAGCGAGCTTTCCTTTTTTCCCGAAACGAACCACACCCTTCCAAGGGGATACCTTGAGAAGTACAAAGTCACCAACGTTAAATTCCAAAGGCTTGCGTCTTTTGTCTGCGTAGCTCTTTTGTCGGCTCCTAGCTTTAAGCAAGTTGTCCCGAATCCGTCGTCTATTGTATAAGCTCGGGACCAGTGATTTGAGCTTCACCGATCTCGTGCCAACAAACAGGCGATCGACACTTGTGTCCATACAATGCCTCGAATGGTGCCATTTGAATAGTCGCGTGGTAACTGTTGTTGTACGAGAATTAGACCAAGGGCAAGTGCATGTCCAGTTGCCACTAAAATCGATTACGCAAGAACGAAGCATGTCCTCTAGAGTTTGGATAGTACGCTCGGTTTGACCATCGGACTGAGGATGGAAAGCAGTACTGGGATTGAGTTGAGTACAAGAGCTTTTTGAAACGTTTACCAAAGACAGAAGTGAAACGAGCATCACGGTCCGAAATAATATCAATGGGGACACCATGTCGACAAATGACTTCATCCGTGTAGATACAAGCCAATTTCTCGACTTGATAGTCTTCACGTATGGGAAGGAAATGAGCAGACTTGGTCAGATGGTCGATGATTACCCAAACACTATCATGACTAGATGATATTTGGAGGAGTTTGGTAATGAAATCCATAGCAATACTCTCCCAGTTCCAAACAGGGATTTCTAGTTGCTCGAGTAAGCTAGAGGGACGTTGATGTTCATCCTTTACGTTAGAACAAGTAAGGTACTTTGAAACGTAATAGGCGATATCTTTCTTCATTCCAGGCCACCAATATGACGCACGAAGGTCATGATACATCCTATCAACGCCAGGATGAATAGAATACCGAGACTTATGAGCTTCACTCATCAAGTGGTCACAAAGATTATCATGGTTTGGAATCCAAATACGATCGAGATAGCACATGATGCCATTGGATTTTGTCACGAGTTGGTTTTCAGCGCCACACTTCAACTCATTATCGAGGTTACCCTCGTTAACGGTCGAGTATTGTGCCTCATGAATCATCTCTTGAAGCTTTCCCAAAGTTTGGTAGCAAAGTACACTCATAACATGAGTTTTCCGACTAAGTGCATCGGCCACCACGTTCGCTTTACCCAGGTGATAGCGGATATCGCGTCGTAGTCGTTTAATAATTTCACCCAACGACGTTGGCATGTTGAGTTCTTTTTTATTATAGATGTGCTGGAGGCTCTTATGGTCGGTGAAGACCGTACACTTTGTATGATAAAGGTAGTGTCGCCATATCTTTAATGCAAAAACAACTGCACCAAGTTCAAGGTCGTATATAGTATAGTTTTTTTCATGAATCTTGAGTTGTCATGAAGCATAAGCAATGACTTTGTCTCATTACATAAGAACGCAACCAAGACCTAGACTTGAGGCATCACAATATACGACAGAGTTGTCGGTATCATCAGGAAGGGTTAGGATAGGAGCATTGCAAAGCATATCTTTGAGCGTTTGAAAAGACTCATCTTGTTCGGAACCCCAAACAAAAGGTTTATCCTTTTGAGTCAAGGAAGTGAGAGGCACGGAAATTTTGAGAACTTTGAGATAAACCGACGGTAATAATCGGCGAAGCCGAGAAACGAACAAATTTCAGATGGTGTCTTAGGAGCAATCCAATATTTCAGCGCCTCAATTTTTGTGGGTCAACGTGAATACCGAGTTCGTTGACGACATGACCAAGAAATTGAACCTCCTTTAGCCAAAATTCACACTTGGAGAACTTGGCGTAAAGACGTTCAGTATGCAACAGCTGAAGGATAAGACGCAAGTGTCGCTCATGCTCTTCTCGCGTCTTGGAATAGATTAGGATATCGTCAATGAAGACGATCACGAATAGTTCGAGATAGGGCTTACACACGCGATTCATTAAATCCATAAACACGGCGGGTGCATTGGTCAGACCAAATGGCATGACCACGAACTCGTAGTGCCCATAACGTGTGAGAAACGCGGTTTTGGGTATATCTTCTTCGAGAACTCGAAGTTGATGATAACCGGAGTGAAGGTCGATTTTTGAGAAACAAGTTGCGCCTTGAAGTTGATCAAAAAGGTCGTCGATGCGAGAAAGAGGGTATCGGTTCTTGACCGTAAGCTTGTTGAGCTCACGATAGCCAATGCACATACGAAAGGATCTGTCTTTCTTTTTGACGAATAGAACGGGAGCGCCCCAAGGAGATGTGCTAGGACGTATGAAGCCTTTATCTAGAAGCTCTTCTAGTTGACTAGACAGCTCTTGCATCTCCGAGGGTGCTAGGCGATAGGGGATTTTGCGATTGGAGTTGCGCCAGGGATGAGGTCGATACGAAAGTCAACAGAATGGGCAGGAGGAGGACCAGGAAGATCCTCAGGGAAGACGTCAGGGAAATCGCGCACAACAGGAACTTCACTCATGCTTGGATCCTTATCCTTCTTTTCCACAATGTGGGCAAGAAAGGCGAAGTATTCCTTACGCAAGTACTTGTTCGCTTGAATACACGACATAAGCTTGAGACCTTTGGAAGGTTTCTCGCCATAGACGTGTAAGGAATCATTATTTGGAAGGGGGAGACAAATGTACTTTTCCGAACAAACAACTTCAGCATGGACTCGCCTAAGCCAATCCATACCTACTATGATATCGAAGCTACCCATTTGATGGGTATGAGGTCAATAGACAACATATAATCGTTGAGATTTAAAGAACAATTAGAAAGGACAGAATCGACAGTGACGGATTTTCCGTCAGCAACTTTGCCTTCGAATGATTTAGGCAACTTAGAACGACTACACATAAGCAACGGTTCGAATTCAACGGATACAAAAATTTTATCCGCACCAGTATCAAATACACACGTAGCGTAAACATTGTTACAAGGAACGTATCCGAAATGACATCATTGGAGTTTGGGCTTGTGCGGCTGTGATGACGAAGGCTCGGCCGCGAGCTTGCAGCTGCTGCTGGTTGTTGTTGTTGTTGTGATGCAGGCAATTCGTAGCGAAATGGTTTGGGTCTTCGCATCTGAAGTAGGCACGAGCGGCGGGTGCAAGAGGTCGGTTTTGGTTGACGGTAGGGTTTTGGGGTGCGGTTATGGCTCGGGCTTGGTTGATAGGGGCTCGCAGAGCATTTCGGCACTATTGGGCGAAGTGCCCATACCTGTTGCAGATAGTGCATAGGCGGCAAGGGGCGGTAATTGGATGATAGAAAGGACAGGTGTTACACTTAGGATGTGGCCCAGCGTATGTTTTCTTGAGGGGCTCGGGTGAGGCTAAGGCTAGCTGTTGGGGGTTTGGCGAAGTGACACCACACAGTTCTGGCTCGAAGCCTTCCGCTTTTTGCCTTTGGTGTTGCTTCTTGGGGGTTTGGGTGAGGTAGGCTCGATGAGGGCTTCAGTGGTGGCTTGGTGGGCTTTCCTCAATAAAGCCTTGGAGGCTTCACGAAGGACATGGTTATTGTTCAGTCGGGCAGATAGGCGAAAAGCTTCCTTAATGGTTTTGGGTGAGGTGGTGTAGACAAGATCCGTGAGGTGAGGAGGAAGGCAGCATATGTATTTGGCAACTGCCTTTTCAGCCGTGTCGACTTGGCTAGGGCAAATTGCGCTCAGCTGCTTAAAATGGGTTGTGAGGCCAGCATTGTCATTCCCTACCTGTTTAAGGTTCCAAAACTCGTTTTCGAGTCGTTGGCATTCATGAGGAGGGCAGAATTCATTTTTTATCATTTTCTTGAGCTCGGTCCATAGGAGTGCGTGAGCGGCATCATTACCACGAGCGTTACGCTCAGAAGTCCACCAATCAAGAGCCCTTGATCGGAACACTCCCGTAGCATTCATGGTACGCGGGTGGTCGGGACAACCACTTTAAATAAAAGTGACTTCAATGGCGTCGAACCATTGTAGTAATTTGGTGGTGTCTCCTTCGTCGGTGAAAGGTAAGGGGTTGCACGAGCAAAACTGCTTGTGGGTAAAGGTTGATTTAGGTGGTTCAGCCTTGGAGTCGACGGAGGTGTGAGGTGATTCGGCATTGGGTGGAGGTTGGATTTTGCTGACGATCTCGAGTATGACCTTGGCTATATGCTCGGCCATTTGTTCGGCCATGAACTTCATGCAATCCTTTTTAGACATGGAATCGGATTGGGACTTTGACTTGGACTTGGATTTCCTCTTTCCCATAACGCTTTGAGAGAAAGACATCTAAAGGATTCGACAATAGAAGATAGATTTAGGCTTTGATCATAATGCATTTTTACAAAAAAAGGATTCGTTTTGAGCATATAAGTATCATGTAACACGTATGATTTCACATAAGTAGCACAAGCATATGAGCATTCAAAAGCATAAACACGTATGATTTGCACAAGGAGTATAAATTTAGTTGGTTCACAAGGGTTATTAATATTGTTTTTGGTTACGAAGGGAGTGCGAGTTGTGCATTGGGATTGAAATGAATAAGGTAACAAGTATTAAAACACATGATAATTGAGATTCTTAAAAGATAGGCTTAATAAAAACTTTGGAGTGTTTCGGGTTGAGAAACGTCGACTATTCCAAAGTGAATCGAGATCCTTTCAAATTAGAGAAACGTGCTTTGGCCTATAGGTAAAGTGCTCCTGTCGAGAAGCGATTAACGGCACTTTACCCTTCCAGTTACTGCACGTCTCTAACCGATCAAAAAATCAAAACATTGGCGAGATTGAAAATCGAGGAATGAGACTATTTGACAAGGTGCGGGTCACCCCTAACTTGACAACATCGTACCCTAAGTGTGGTTGGTACTTACCAAATGAGGAGCAAATTCCGAATCATTGGTAAGGGTCCACTAGAGTATGAAAAGGAAATTTCCATCAAGATGTGGATTTCACTCCTAAGTTGATGGTGTAATTTCGTGTAAAATCGAATTACGCGGATTGAAAGTGATCACCAAAGTACGGGTTTCACCCCTATTTTGGTGAGGTCGTCTCGTTTATATTTTGAGTGTCTTCAAGTCTTCAAGTGTGTAAGTTGTGTAAGTGTCTTAGGAAAAACACATTGCATATATATTAAGAGAAAAGAATTAAGAAGAAGCAAATAGGAAGAATTTAACATTTTAATCATGAAGCAAGAAAGGTCAGGTTGGTCACTTAAACTATAGACTAGGTCGAACATGGAAATTCTACCTAATTCCATATAGTTATGACTCTGATACCAATCTGTCAAACCCCAACCGATGGCGGAAACATCAAAATGAGATGAACTAGATTACTCGAGACATCATAACACTATTTATGACAATATTTAATTTAAACAACCCATTTCATTTCAAATAACCAAATTGTCAAATACAACATAATTTGAATACAACTAACAACAACGAGTTAAGTTCAACACAAACATAATAATCAACTTAGCATTCTAAGCGTGTTTCTATGTCGATCTTACTAAATTTCATCATACCAACTTCATCAACCTGCAACATGTTAAAAAGTATAGTTCAATAACAAAGTATTGGCGAGTACACAAGTTTGATATCATAGCATACGTAATAAAAGGATTTAAACAAATCCACATGATAAGCTAGTTTACGAGATAAATGTAAACAATGCATGTGAACTACAAGTCAATCCTCTAGTGTACCGCATAATAGATTAAAACTTAACATTGACCACAAGAATACGGGCGGTGCGTTATTCCTATAGCGCTATACATGTTAAGGGAGGCTTGATCGAAGTTAATGACATTTAGTATCACATAAGAATGTACCAAGTAACAATTCAAGTATCACATAACTATAGCATGTATGATGGATTGTTTGTGATTTCCTAGAGTAAAAGTGTGATTTAGTGTATTTTGATAGATTAACATGTTACACCCAAAAAATGCAAAGTGTAAAAAGGGTGTCGAGTGTACTCAAAGTTTTGCAAAGTTAAGTTCCGTGAAAGTGTTAGGTTGTTTAGTGGGACGAAAACCAAGTTATCCTACACACGGAAACGTAGGTGTGTGAGTATTGGAATGACAGTGGAATTCGGTAATTTTAGCAATTTAAAGTACGCAAAAAGTATGTATGGTTGAAAGTATTTATCTAGACGTTAACGCTCATTTTTGACACTATAAGCCCTGAAGGGTGTTTGTGTTTTTATGGGTCATGCCCAATAGAATCGTAACAATGGTTAGGTCTTAGATAAAATAACCTAATATTAGGACAAGTTAACCATATGGTCATCGTCAAAGGTACGGTTATATTATTTATTTACATATATAGTTTACTTATAATATTACAGGTTCATCATAGAATTCATATAGTTCATGGATATCATATAAGTCATAGAAGTCATGCAAGGAGGTAGGAGGATAACCATCCTAAACCTCTTTCGTAAGATTCACCAATACACAAATTGCCACAAGGACAATTCGGATGGTCAAGAATATGGTACTTCACTAAGCTACGCTTCGAACGGAATAAGCAAGCTAGGTGCGTGCATCCCGAACATGGCAACGTTTGGGGACGTGTCGTAGCCTTGTTACTCTAGTGAAAGTGAACCGTAGCTTAATGGATAAATCATCAAGTGAGGGGTGGATTGGAATGTTAGATAGCCAAGGCCTCCATGTAATCACACCTTCACCAACACAAGCTTGTAAGCTTAGATGGCTCAACACTTGTGGGTTTAAACCCTAGTAAAACCACAATTTTAGAGGCATGTCATGCCTCTTGATGTTGTATGGAACAAGTCTAGCTAGCTCCCTAACCATAAACTTGGTTAGAGGCACAAGTAGCATAGAGTTGTTATGTTTAAAACAAGTTCGAAAAAAGTTTATAAGTTTAAATTACATAATAGAAAGTTTGGCCCTAAAATTGTATGGTTCCACCTTGGTTTTCCATGGAAAACCTATGGTAACATCACATAGGGCTTAGCAAACAATGTTGAGGAAGAAAACATGAAGAAATCTTCAAAAATCTTAAAGTTTAAAAAGATAAAATGTGTAGAAATTTAACACACTTTTGGACCTCAAAATGGTGGGGTTTCACCTTAGTTTGCCTAAGCAAACTTGTGAGAACCATCCTAGAGGTTATCCAATGGTGTTAGATAGAATAACAAGGCTTGAAGAAGAAGCGAAGTGAATTGAAACTCACTTGCAATCTGTTTGTTTCCAACCGAAAGTTTATGAACTTTAGGAGGTTGTTTGAGGTGTTTGGAGGCTTGTAAAAGTGAGAAATGGGTGGGGGAAGGCTTGCTTTTATAGTGAAAGGATTAGGGTTAGGACTAGGGTTACTAAGGTGGAGTGTTTGGAAGGTTTAAATCAAGTTAGGGCCTCACATGATTCAAAAAAAGGACATGATTATTGTTGAAGTGTCACGATAATGATTAAACAATTTGTATGATGCCGAAAGCTTGAATACTTGTGTTAAGAATGACTAATCATCTAGCTTGACTTTGGTATTAAGATTTACAAACGTACAATAGGCATTTACGGGTCACTTTGAATTGATTTATCGAACAACAATGTAACGAATGTTCAAAAGTTTAAGCATGTATAAAGTTTGTGAAATTCGCAAAATTGATCAACTTGATTACAATCAAAGCCTTAGATTCACAATGTTTGGAAATAGAAATAAGATTACAAGGTTTGGACTTTCCAAAAATAGAAACATGAAGCAATATTACTAAAAACAGAAAGTTACAAATGCGAAGCGTTATATAAATCATTTAGTATTCCTTATTTTCCCAATGCAGATGAGTTTCAAGTGATTCAAACTGTGATCAGTGAAGATGAAAAGGGTGACTTCATGCCTAGATCGAGTATATCAATGCCAGATGCTCCAGAGACTTCTTCCAGTTCAGCTCCACAGGACTCCAGTGATAGTGAGTCTGAACCTATTCAGGGGAGGACTTTACTAATCCGTTTGCTAATAAGAATATTCAGTGGGAGATTGGATCTAATCTAGGAGATAATTTAGTTGTTGACACCATTGCTACAACATGCGCAAACAGAGATCATCCAGTTGAGAACATTATAGATGATGTTGCTGCAGGTGTTCAGACAAGAAGATGTGTGATCGAAGGTTCCTGTTTATTTCCTTCGATTCAGAAGACTGTGATGTTAAGTGAATGTTTGTATAGCTACTTTATTGCCCAAGAGGAGCCGAAGAATGTTCACATGGCTCTAAAAGATACTTGTTGGGTTGAAGCTATGCAAGAGGAACTAGCTCAGTTTAAGAAGTTGAAGGTTTGGGAGCTAGTTGACTTGCTTGAAAGAGAGAAAGAAATAGGCACCAAGTGGGTGTTTAAGTGCAAGAAGGACGACCGAGGGATTGTGATAAGGAATAAGGCTCGGTTGGTGATGAAGGGTTCAATCAGCAAGAGGGGATTGATTATAATGAAGTGATTGCACCAGTAGCAAGGTTGGAAACAATTTGTTTGTTCCTAGTTTTTTCTTCATTCAAGGGCTTCAAAGCTTACCAACTTGACGTGAAGAGTACATTTCTTTACGGGAAAGTCCAAGAAGTGGTGTATGTCTCACAACCTGATGGGTTTACTGATCCAGATTATCCAAATAGAGTCTATCGCCTTGATAAGGCATCGTATGGATTGCATCAGGCACCTAGGGCGTGGTATGAGACACTGTCAACACATTTGTTAAAGAATAGTTTTAATAGAGGTCAGATTGATAGTACACTTTTCATTAAAAGGAAGAAGGAAGACCTTCTACTGGTACAGGTTTACGTCGATAACATCATTTTTGGGTCATTTAATGAGAACATGTGTCATGAATTCCAAGAGGTAATGAAGAGCAAGTTCGAAATAAGTTCGATGGGTGAACTGTCCTACTTTTTGGGTTTACAAGTTGAACAGAAGAAGGATGGGATGTTTATACATCAGATGAAGTATGTGTATGACATTTTGTCTCGTTTCAAAATGGAGGATTGCGCTACTTTCAACACACCTATTTGCGAGAATCACAATCTTGGTCCAGATCATGAGAGTGTGGAGCATGTTGATCCAACTCAATACAGGGCAATGATTGGTTCTATGATGTACTTGACTGCTTCTAGACCAGACATCATGTTCGCAGTGTGTCTTTGTGCTAGATATCAAGCGAATCCAAAGGAGTCACACATGAAAGCGGTGAAGCGGATTCTTCGTTACTTGAAATGGAAACCTAAACTTGGGTTATGGTATGCAGCTGCTGGTGATTTGAAGTTTGTTGCTTTCACTGATTCGGACTTTGGAGGATGCAAATCAACAAGAAAGTCTACCGCAGGTGGTTGTCAGTTCTTAGGAGGGAGGATCGTGTCATGGCAATGCAAGAAGCAGTCTTACGTGTCTACCTCGACTTGTGAAGCTGAATATATTGTTGCGGGTAGCTGTTGCTCTCAGGTTCTCTGGATCCAACAGTAGATGTGTGATTACAGATTGAATTTCACTCGTACTCCTATTTTGATAGACAATAATGCCACTATTTCAATCACCAACAATCCCGTAAAACACAGTCGCACAAAACATATTGACATTCGTCATCATTTTATACGGGATTATGCTGAAAAGAAATTGATTGAACTACATCGAGTCGACACACTAGATAACCTTGCAGATCTTTATACAAAAGCTTTTGACAGGGCTCGTTTTGAACATTTAGTCGAACTCAACGGGATGAGGAATCCTGAATAACCAGTTTTCAATAAAATTTTTGTAAATAATTTACTGTTTTTCAAAAATCAAAACATAAAAAACAGAAAATCAAAAAATGAGTTTTCACTGTGTGGAAAAGAAGAAATGATAATACATCAGCAAGTTAGATTGTCACACTGAAATTAACATTAAAATTGCTTAAGTGTGATAGCAGCTTTATCATATGATGTAACCGTAGGCAAAAGGCATGAAAAAATCAACTTTGTGATATAAACATAACGAACTGTGTAGGAGTGGGTAACATATAATTGGGGTATGGTTTTATAACCTTAAATCTTGCGTTGATAGATTGCCAAAATCCGTGTTTTAGGTCTTTATATCGTTATTTCATCCGGGGCATCAAGGTTATCCTTCTGCCTGCATCAAGATATATGCTAACCTAGGCACAACCAGGATATCTTAAAAGAGCTAAAATGCCAAATCCTAGAAATTGAAGAAGCTCTCCTAGAGAGTCATTCAAACGTGAAAATTGCATTAATCGTACCAAATTTTGGTATTTGCCCTAACCCTCGTTAAATATTGGTCTCTTTGTTGTACGAAAGTACTGACCTGATCACCAATTATCTAACGTTGTAAATAAAAAAGGACGAATCTCGATATACTCACCTACTATGAGGAATCTTTGTGCATACCTTGATCATGGGGGTATGTCCTAAAGTAGGACACACTAGTATATCAGTATAAACTTATCTTAACATATCACTAGGTAATGGTACTTGAAATGTTCATGTATTTTGTTTAAGTGGATAAACAATACTAGTACTCAACTTGAACTGTTTGTCATGAAAATTACATATAGAATTATCTAATAGTGTGAATTCAGTTTGATGTTGCTGATATGATCTTCTTAACGGTGATTCTCACAAAAACAGAGTGTGTATATTTTCTTATTTATTTGCTTTCAGAAAATATAAAAATCCAAAAAGTTTACTTTTACTTGTAAATTCTTAATGTACGAAAAATGGTTGTTCGTAGAGGAGTTGTAACTGATAGGGGGAGACGATATTAGAAGATGAGTTCAAATTTTGAAATCTTGTAGGTTCAGTGTGCTTTAAAATTTTTAGTGTGTGGTTTGAGTTGAGAAGTGCTTAATCTGTGATACAGTTTTACTATCTCTTAAATAATAATAATTTGTTTAACTTGTGTTGAAAAATTCTTATGGTTTCTCGAGATGTTTGTTTTATAGTATATAGATTATAGCAATGTGTTGCTGAGAAGTTTGGTGAAGAGGAGTTTGTTTGGATACATGATAGAACCTCCTTTTTACATTGCAGACAAAGTTGAAGAGTTTTGAAGATTGCTATGCAAGTGCTAAACTGGAGTTTACTCAAATGCTAACGATTTAGAAGATTTGGTGGTTGGATGCATCAGCTTAGGGGGAGTCTGTTGCTGACAGAAGCTATTAAAGCTGAAGCTATCCAAAGACCAATGATTTTCAAAGACGTTGAAGATTGCAAGATGCTGAAGACAAAATTGTTTAATTAAGCTATTGTCAAGGGGGAGTTTGTTGGTGCATATTTTTTACAACAGCTTAGATTTGGTCTTTGGATATCTTGTAATTAGTAAAACGATAAATAGTTAGTGGGTTTAGTATTATAGTAGTTGATTAGAAGTGATTGGGCTACACCAGACACATTATAGTGAGTAGTAGGCGAATGGGCCTAGACCCATTTGCAGCCCCCATGTGGTGAAACCCTAACCTAGTTGCAAACCTGTCTCTATATAAAGAGAGTTTTGCATTAGGGTTAAGTTTAATCAGTGGATTAGTAAATTACTTCATAGAGAGTTGAGAGAGAGTCTTGAATTGATTGTAAACACTTGTGTTGGATAACCAATAGAAGACTGGTTGAAAGTGATTATGTTCGTGTTCTTTTTCGGTTTTCTGTGAAATATGATCTGGGGGATTCCGCACTCTAGGTTGGATAGACAATTTTGTGAAGATCCATACGGATTAGGGGACCTACAATAAGAGAGTGTTTTTGGCATCACTTCGCTTGGAACATCTACTTGACTTTGCAGATTTGTGACAACTTCATCAGCAACCTGTTCTGAGGACGTAGCTTCATTTCTATTATTGGATTCTTCAGCTTGAGTGTTCAGAAAGCTTTGAATCTGTTCTGATCCTTCATCTGAATTAGTTTCTTCATCGTCAAAAGTAGGTTCTCGATTAGAGTCAGCATCAATTTGCTGATGGGAAGATGGTTCGGCAGCATTCAAGTTTGGTTCATTTACTAATTCTTGCTGCGTGTTGCTCGGACCTGCTTCAGAAGGGTTTGAGACCGGTAGTGATGGGGAAATCACCAATGGTCTAGAAACTTGTTCCTGATTAGAGATTTGATGCTGTTGATATAACATGACAAGTTCTTCTTCTGAAGGTACGTCTGGTAGGTCGAATGAGTTCCACAACCCATCATAATTGAACAGCCAAGGATCACTAGGTTTTTGTTTTGGCGTTGTATATCTTTGGCAATCAACATGTTGTGCTACAATAACCTGGTTTAGGATCGGCAAGAAGACTCTCTTTATGGACTAGCATAACCTACGAAAAATCCTTCCAAGGATCTAGCTCCAAATTTATTGTCCAGGTCTAGAACAGTACACTGCGATCCAAATGGTTCCAAAAAACGCTAGATTCGGATTTTGATGGTTCAATAGTTCAAAACATGTCTTGTTGTGAGGCTTGATTGTCAAAACACAGTTAAAGGTGTAACACGCAGACGCGACGGCTTCGCTCCAGATACTAATAGGAAGTTTTTAATCAGCGAGTATAGTTCTTGTAGTCTCAATCAGTGTGCGATTCTTACATTCAGCTACTCCATTTTGTTGAGGAGTATAGGGGGCGCTGAATTCGTGAATATTACCCTTAGCATTGCAGAATTCGAGCATTTTCCTGTTCTTGAATTTAGTACAATTATCGCTTCGGATTCTCTTGATTGGTAGGTGATATAGGTTTTACAGCTTTCTAAAGAGAATCATAAGCTTTTCAAATGTTTTATCCTTACTCTCTAGAAAGAAAACCCACGAGAATCTTAAGTAGTCATCTGTCATGACTAGGCACTATAGATCTCAAGATATACTTTTCACGTTTACTGGTCCAAACAGATCCATATGAAGCCTTTCTAGTGGAATCTTGATGGATTAACCAGCTTTCTCGGGTGTGATTTCTTGTGTTGCTTCCCCTTTTTGCATCTAAGACAATCATCTGATAAATGAAAATTCTTGAGATTAACACCCTCCACTAGGTCGTTATGCACCAAAAAGTTCATCTTTCTCAGGTGAATGTGCCCCATCTTACGATGCCTGACTCTTTCTCGGTAGCTTTATATACAAAGCATTGAACCTTCTTTGAAGTAGTGGATGCGATGCTTATGTCTAAGACATAAAGATCATTTTCAAATGGAGCGCGCATGAGGATCCACTCCTCGGGAACTTTGAATCCCGGTTTAAGAATAAGCATTCCTTGTCGTTGAAGTAGGTAGTGAATTTCTTATCATAAATTTGCAAGATTCTTAGTAAGTTGTTCTCAAGCTCAGCGATATAGTTAACTTTGTCGAATGACACCACTCCGTTAGTGAGAATACCTTCACCCATGATCCTGCCTCCTTGTGATCCAGCAAACTCAACCTCGGATAGCTTTTATGTCGTATAATAATGCAAGCATCCCAGTCATGTGTCAAGAAGCTCCACTATCCATAATCCACTTTGAAATAATTGACCTCGATAGCCCCTACACATGTGAAAAGAGAAATTACTTAAACAGAGAAACCCAAGCCTTTTTGGTCTTGGGCGGGTTTCGGATATCACATTTTGGCTCGACATTTTCCTTAACCTTTTTCTTTACTTTCACCTATTGTTCAACCTTTTATCCTTTTTCAATTTTAGGTTTAGTTGAAACAATGGTGTTTATAGCAACAGAAGATGATTTGTTCTTAAAAACCCAGGTTTGTGCACTTGAAAAAGCTTTCTTTGAGTAGAACTTAGGATTCTTTTGTTCAATTTTCTTTGATGATTCACCAATCTTAAAATTTGAAAAATTTGCAATGATTGGTTTCACATTTAAGTTTGACTCAGCATTTCGTTTCAAAATTTGTTTTAGCACAAACTCTGGACCTTTCAGTTTAACATCTTTTGTGCATTTTCTATCTTCATGAGTAGGTTTCATATTGTTTTGTTTACACTGACGTGCAATGTACCCAACTTTCTTACATTTGTAACATGTCCTACTATTGTTTCCAACAGAGGCTTCCGAAACTTGTTCACGGAGTTTTCTTTCTTTCTCAAATTCTTTGTTTGATTGTTTACCAATTATTTCCTTTTCATTAACAGTGTTAGTTCCGTAAACAAAATCAATTTTCTTTGTAATTTTCTGCTTTTGAAATTTGTTGTTTCTCTTTTTTTTCAAACCCTAACCCAGCCCTTTTGTATTCAATATAGTTTCTACCACTCAGATGTATGTTTCTGTGAGACACTTTTGGTTTTGAGTAAAGAGCGGCATCTTGCTTTTCAAGATCAGAGGCGTTGACTTATGTCAGCTTAAAAAGCTTGTCAACTCGGTCTAAGTTTACATTTTGGATTGGAAATTCCTCATCAGAGTATAGTTTATCTGATCCTTTCAGTTTGTAGACAACTACATTAGGATCATCATTTAAACCATTCTCTGATGCTGAAATGAAGTTCTCTTGAAAACTTTTCTCACTTCCAAAATGTGAACTTGACTCAGACTTCTCATTACTAGACTCTGCACTTTCATAAACTGTGCTATTAGACTCATTTTTGAAAACATTTTCGACCACTTTGGTTACCACATCAGATTTGCAATCTTTTTCTGTTTTGGTATAAAGTTACATCGATGTTCTTAGGTAGCTCCTTACCCTTTTTAGTAAACAAATTTAATTTAGCGCCTTCTCCACCCCATCTGGCTTTTTCTTTGCATAGCCATTCCACATGGGTGGTGGAACACTATCATAACCTTTACCATGATTATTAACAACTTTCTTTTCTTGTTTAACGATGATTTTTGGAAGAATGTGATCAATGACATATGAACTGGTAGAATAACTGATTAACAATTTGTTAACCCGTTCAGTTTCAATTTTCATTTTCTCTAGTTCACCTTTCAGCTCAGCAATCGTATTTATATGCATGTTTATGGCCAATTGTTTGTCCTTAACGGTTGCTTTGAGCATTGAAAGTGTATTGTCATCTTCTTTGATTGCTTTCTCTTATTGTCGAATGGTTTTGCTTAATTTATCATATGCCTCTTTTGTTGTGACATAATCATATGACAAATGATCAGCATGTGTTTTGAGTTCATTATTTTTCATCCTTTTCAACACACTCCTTGCATGGTAATTTGCATTTTAAGCATGGAGTTTCAAATTCGACATTATGAGTTTCCTCATTCTTTTTCACAATTTCACTTACCGACTTATTTACCAAACCAACACTTTCTGCCTGGGCGTGCTCAATAACTACCTCATTCAAATTTGCCACTAAAGCTTTGTCAACAATAGTAGTCAGAGCTTCGCCAGTCATCTCCTTGGTTACATCAATCAATTCGACAACTTCTGACTTTTGTTCTTCCTCACATGTTGGTTGACGGCTTGTATCGAAATATCCTGCAAAAGTTTTAAGAATATTAGTAGGCAGAGATGTTTAAAAGCACTGTTTAGAAGTTCTTCTTACTCAGATGAAGTTCCATAAAATTCTTCAGGTTCCTCATCAAAGGATGCCTTGCATATTCTTCAGCATGTTCAGGTTCTTCAATAATTTCAGCTACTAACGCTAGACTTTCACTCTTTCTGATGTACTTGTTCCAGTTAAAACCTTTGTCTTCTTTAGTGACGAGTGCTTTATCTTTTGAGTCTGACGGACCGTCTTCAATCTACACCACACTAGTTTGGGGTTGAGGTCGATGATATATGGCCTTTCTGTAGTAATCATCTGCAAAAGGGTTCTAATTGCCCTTGACCTCTCGATTTGGACATTCTCTTTTGAAATGTCCCTTCTCGCGGTATTTGAAGTACGTAACCTTGGACTTCTCAAAGCCTAGTTTTCAGTCAAGTCCTCCCAAATTATCTTTTCCAGTAATTTCCATAAAATGTTGAGCTCTTCGGACAATGGAAGCCATACACCACTTGATATCGATCAATTCCATTGCAACTAGATCAATCTGATCGTAATCATCTTTCGTGAACTCTAGATTCCCAATTCCTTCAGCTACCAAACTTTCGTATGATTCAAGTACCGAGGCAAGTAGGGTCATGTGTTCCTTTGTGGTATTTTCGTCAAAGTCTTGAGTATGCTGGAGGTTTACTGCGATATTGCGTTGTAGGATTCGTTGATTGGGATTAGATTGATTATGTTGGCTGTTCTAGGGATTGCTTGAACTTTGTATGATTGTGGTCCTTGAGACATATTTGGATTGAAGGAAGCAAAAGATTGAATTCCACTGGTTTAGCTGACTGTGGACTTGGTGTGTTGATAGCACTGCAGGCAGTTTGAATTTTGGGACTCTGTATGTTTGCTGCAGGACTACCCTTGTAGTATAGATTCACATCCTGTTGTATATGGGCGCCTTTGCTCTTTACCATCTTCTGCATTTCCAACTCATGTCCTTCTAATGTTTTGATGAATCTAGGTAATGAGAAATTACCATACTCAGTGTCGTTCTTTAATATGGTCAAGCAAGGAGACCATTCTCCTTCAGGTAGAGAATCTTCAAGCTTATTGACGAATTCTTCGTTTGTTTTTACAATTCCCATATGCTTCATTTGAACCACCAGGTGACAATACCTTTCAATCAACTGTTTCACTATCTCTCCCTTGATAAGAGTAAAAATATCGAATTCTTTACTCAATAACGCTCTCTTTCCCTTTCGCAGTTGCGAACTTCCTTGGAATTTTAAACGTAAGGCATTCCATAAAGACTGAGCATTGTCATCGTGCTGTAATAGCGCCAAAATATCTTCCTTTATGGCTTGCTTCAAGATGTTCATCATCTTGTTTTCATTAATGAACTTTTCTCTTTCGAGCTCTGAGAGTTGAGCTAGCGTTTTCTCAACACCAGTTTCTCCAATAGGAGCCTGATATTTAGACTCAATAGCAAACCAACAAGTGAAGTGGTTAGCTTGAACCCTGTTCATGAACCTTTCGCTCTAGCTATCGTAGTCTTCTAGATTCATAACCTTTGGAGGCTTCGTCATTGTTCCCATTTCATTCTCGAGATTCAAATTTTGTGCTGCGGTAGTGGTAACAGCTGAAGCAGCAAATGCGTTGAAGAATTCTTCATCCATTATATCTGCACTTTTTCAGAAACACAAACTTTCGAAAACGTGGATTAGATATAATTTGACAAAAACACGATAATTAAGAAAGCTCCTCAAAATGCCCTTTGTGCGAGTGAACCAATACTCGTGCGAGTCAGGTGCCTCGTGCGAGTAAGGCTTCGTGCGAGAGAGTTACTCGTGCGAGTGACTCTTCGTGCAAATCACCACTTTGTGCAATCTACACCACTCAAGTTTGGGGTTGAGGTCGATGATATATGGTCTTTCTGTAGTAATCATCCGCAAAAGGGTTCTAATTGCCCTTGACCTCTCGTTTTGGACATTCTCTTTTGAAATGTCCCTTCTCGCGGCATTTGAAGCACGTAACCTTGGACTTCTCAAAGCCTAGTTTGCCGTCAAGTCCTCCCAAATTATCTTTTCCAGTAATTTTCATAAAATGTTGAGCTCTTCGGACAATGGAAGCCATACACCACTTGAATCGATCAATTCCATTGCAACTAGATCAATCTGATCGTAATCTTCTTTCGTGAACTCTAGATTCCCAATTCCTTCAGCTACCAAACTTTCGTATGATTCAAGTACCGAGGCAAGTAGGGTCATGTGTTCCTTTGTGGTATTTTCGTCAAAGTCTTGAGCATGCTGGAGGTTTACTGCGATATTGCGTTGTAGGATTCGTTGATTGGGATTAGATTGATTATGTTGGTTGTTCTAGGGATTGCTTGAACTTTGTATGATTGTTGTCCTTGAGGCATATTTGGATTGAAGGAAGCAAAAGATTGAATTCCACTGGTTTAGTTGACTGTGGACTTGGTGTGTTGATAGCATTGCAGGCAGTTTGAATTTTGAGACTCTGTATGTTTGCTGCAGGACTACCCTTGTAGTATAGATTCACATCCTGTTGTATATGGGTGCCTTTGCTCTTTACCATCTTCTGCATTTCCAACTCATGTCCTTCTAATGTTTCGATGAATCTTGGTAATGAGAAATTACCATACTCAGTGTGGTTCTTTAATATGGTCAAGCAAGGAGACTATTCTCCTTCAGGTAGAGAATCTGCAAGCTTATCGACCAATTCTTCGTTTGTTTCCACAATTTCCATACGCTTCATTTGAACCACCAGGTGACAATACCTTTCAATCAACTATTTCACCGTCTCTCCCTTGATAAGAGTAAAAATATCGAATTCTTTACTCAATAGCGCTCTCTTTTCCCTTTCATAGTTGCGAACTTCCTTGGAATTTTAAACGTAAGGCATTCCATAAAGACTGAGCATCGTCATCGTGCTGTAATAGCGCCAAAATATCTTCCTTTATGGCTTGCTGCAAGATGTTCATCATCTTGTTTTCATTAATGAACTTTTCTCTTTCGAGCTTTGAGAGTTGAGCTAGCGTTTCTCAACACCAGTTTCTCCAATAGGAGCCTGATATTTAGACTCAATAGCAAACCAACAAGTGAAGTGGTTAGCTTGAACCCAGTTCATGAACCTTTCGCTCTAGCTATCGTAGTCTTCTAGATTCATAACCTTTGGAGGCTTCGTCATTGTTCCCATTTCATTCTCGAGATTCAAATTTTGTGTTGCGGTAGTGGTAACAGCTGAAGCAGCAAATGCGTTGAAGAATTCTTCATCCATTATATCTGCACTTTTTCAGAAACACAAACTTTCGAAAACGCGGATTAGATATAATTTGACAAAAACACGATAATTAAGAAAGCTCCTCAAAATGCCCTTTGTGCGAGTGAACCAATACTCGTGCGAGTCAGGTGCCTCGTGCGAGTAAGGCTTCGTGCGAGAGAGTTACTCGTGCGAGTGACTCTTCGTGCGAATCACCACTTTGTGCGATGGCTATTTCTAGAACTTCAAATTTTAAGAAAACTTGTTTTTCTTGATCGTACGAGTAGTTATTCGGATGGATGGCTATTTGTACGAGTTGTCGTTCTGCTCGAACGAGTAGCTCAGGTCAATAATCAGATGTTTTCTGCAATTTTTGTCATGATTTTCTTCGATTTTAGATCTATGAGTTATAGGGATCTGTTAATGTTGATTTTAACATGTTATACTAAAATCCTAGTCCAATTCGTCCATGAAATTCTCTAAATCTGAAGAATGTATGAAGAAAGAGTAGATATAGAAATCTTCAATGGTTGAATCTTGATTATCAATTGTTGAAACTTGTTGTTTGTCGTCAAATCAGGCCTCAAGGCTCTGATACCACTTGTGAGAGGGGATCGGCTCTCCTCTGTGAGCACCTCAACTAACAGAGGCAAAATTCATTGCTAGCGAGTTTCACAAACGAACAATAATGCTGCTTAAACGTCGTTACTTCTTATATTAATAAACGTGGAAAGTTACAGACGAGTAAACAAACGGACAGGGCTTCACCTCAGTCACACACCAACAGTTATAGACTCAACACTCAAGCTCCACTGTATATAGGCCAACATGTCTCGCACAAGGAGTGAGGTTGTTGACTCGTGCGAGTGGTGCCTTATACGAGTGACAAGGTGTCACTCGTACGAGCCACAAAAGCTCACTCGTACGAGCCATCTAATATACATAAAATCTAAAAAATATAAGCCCTATATACACGACTGACATATCCTAGACACAGGCAATAGACATTGTGCACCAACAAATAGTTTTATAATGTTGTTAAATCAATACGTGTGAATTGTCGTTCCCAGACCCATTTTGACCCACTTAATCTAAGTTGACCTGTTCCAGCCAAACTAAATTTGAGCAGACCCGTTTTTGTGCACCCCCTCACAAAGAACTCTGGACCCACAACTGTTTATAGAAGTATGAGACATACGTTTAACATGGGAGACATGTGTCTCATGCGGTACACAACCCTAACACATGACCAACACTGAACGATCGACTCATTCTTTGACCAACTCCATCGCATGACTCATGCGTTGATTACAACACTTAACCAATTACAAACTTTGTCACACTAACTTAGAAATGCTCGGCACTTTCAAGAACATAGACTACACTAAAGACATTATGCCTTAATATTTTTTTAGCATTTGTTTTTGAAACTGTTTGTTTTCATATCGGTTACATATATTTTTAGTCTAAATCATTTTAGTATTATGCATTTAACTATTTTGTTTTTCAAACTCAGGTAGTCTAAATCATTTTGTTTATTAAATTTAAATTTCCTGAGATATAAAAACAATTATTTTAGTCTAATAATGATATGTTATGAAATTTGATAAATAGGTTTGTCAAGTATGTCGTTTTAAAAATATTAGCATTATTAAATGGCGTTTGAAATGTCACACCCACTCATAGGCGGAAGCGCAAGATGTGATCTGATTGATTCTCGTTGCATACAATATAAGTGAATAAACTAAATAAATAAAAACAAGCTCCAATGTCGTTGTCATAGATGTTTCCAACATAACATAAGTTAAGTATTTTGTTTACAAACCATAGAATGTAAATAAGTAATCAAAATTTCATGCAACAAAATGCAAGTTTTGAAATGATAAGGCTTTGGTCATTGTATCACTGCAAGGAGGCGGTATATAATAAGCAAATCCTTCAAAAGTGGCATGGAGTCTTGACACTTGCGTTCTTCACAAAAGTTCCCCGCTCGGTCCATTAGTTTCCTGAAATACATGTTAAGTTGAAAAATCAACAAAAGTTGGGGAGTTCATGTATTTTAGTTGCATGCGATAGTTCCGTAAAATGTAAGTTGTAATTGTATCAAAACCCGACATGTAAAGTGTCAATAAAATCGTTGATCATTAATGTTTTACAAGGACATTAATATGTGTGACGACGTAGGAAGCATCCAAACCTAGACGATTTTACGTCGAATAATCTCGACTGGGACAACAAATGCACTCTTCCGTGTGGGTCCATGACCAAGAGTGGGGCTCGCTAACACCCGCTAGATCTAACCTTTTGCACCTTGGTCTAAACAAGAATAATGGTGCTTAAGTTCCACCCTATTCGCACATGATCTAAGTTGTTTCATTCCCTAGCTTATCATACCATTGTACATGTATTCCCCCCGGTAGTTGTAAAATAGTAAAATGTTTAAGATGAAAAGGGGGACATGAACTCACTGAATTGCGATCCGTAAACTTTTCTTATCTCACGTACGGTTTCCTCGGTTTGTATCGCAACCAACAAACGTGCTAGGTTTTGTTAGACACTTCGGTCTTTGTAACGACTTATGTACAAGTCTTTTGTCTTAAATAATTACTAAGACTCATTCAGAATTATGTTCCTTTGAGTTGTATTTTCGATGTATGATGTCAACATATATTTCCTCAAATATATATATATATATATATAAATTTGTATCTCGTGTGTTGTATGTACGGGCCTAGCCCTCTTGTCTCCGTGCCTAGCACGAGTAAGATGTATGTGTTCATGACTTCTCATAATCGGGTTCCACCCATTTGCCTCGACGATGCCATCGTCGGATATGTTTCATATATTTAGAATATATTTATTTGTTTAGTCGCAATTTATAATTATCGTCAATGTGTATGTCCATATATAATTCTTCAAAATTATATATAATTCCATGTTCGATATATTAGTTAAAATATCAGATTTTAAGTCGTATTATTTGTATGCATCGTCTTATATATCATTTGTAATTATGATGAGTTTGTTAAAAATAATCTATTTTCTACATGTCTTGATATATAATTATTCATGTGCATGTATTTATGGTATACATGACCAAATATATTATTTGTTAGGTATTATACATGTGTATACTTGTATTATGAGTATTTATGTATTTAAATTCGTATTCTCATGATTATGTATAATACTTGTATAATGGTATTTTCACCAAGTGTTGGTGGTATATGTTGGCATGTATTTGTCCGTATAGGAATACGTATATTCTTGTATTTATTTAAGTATTCCAATACTTAATGTGGGTTTAACTTTCCAGAATTATTATTCTTGCATATATTATCCAAGATCTTGTATTCTTAATATATATATATATATCTTAAAAATAATTTATTTTTAAGATTAATTCTAGAAAATATATATCTTTAGCTTTCCACCTAAATAATATATCATTAAGATGTTTATAAAATGTATATTTTTATTTACTTCATAATATATATTTTTAGGGTTGACAAAATATGATATATTTTATATACTTGTAATTTTATAAATCTTGTCACTTGTTCGGTTTTGAAAGTATAATTTACCAAGCTTCAATATATTATATTTTTAACCTGAAATATTTATATAGTTCGTCCAAGTGTTCGAATCGTCCAATAATTGTGTCCAAGGCATAAGCATGTATATATTCTAGTAATTCTTTATTTATATTTTTTGTTGTATTTATTTGTTTACATTATTTCAAGTTCCTAATTTATGTATAACTAATACAAATGATATACACATAGCACATAATTCATATGACAACTAAATATATATTTTTCAAAATATACATTTATATCCATCTTTATTTTTAGAAAACCATACTTTCTTAGCTTGCATTTTTATACAAAAATGTGAGAGTTTTTATATTTATTATTTTTAAACAAGTTTACTTGTAAGAACCTTGTTAAAATATGTTTTTCTAAGTGTTTAAATTTTATAAAATTTTGCCATAGTTTCCCCTAGTAAATGGAGTTTTCCATGTTTTTAAACATATTATTTTCTTTTCAAAAACTCATCAACAATTTCCCACAACATTTTATAAGCATAATCACATAAAATGTTATAAGATAAACTCATGAACATGTAGTATTTTATTATGATTTTTAAACATGTCTATTTGTTTAAAAATCATTCTTAACTTCTAATTTTTCCAAACTTTATAGAAAACAATTTATGAACTTATGTTCATCCATCTTTCAAGAAGTCCATAATAATTTGTAAGTAAAAACTTATACACTTTAACAACTTTTAACTTTTATGTTCATCCATTTTCATTAACATGTTCATCATGAGTCTTTCAAGATTTTTATGTACACTTGTTAGATTGTGTTTTTAATCATCATCTAACAAGTCCACATATGATGCTCATTACCACTAGCTCAAACTACCAACTAACAACTTTTATAACACATCATAGATACTTGTTTCTTATATTTTTTTAGCCTGATTTGAAGTGTTCTTCATCCTTGTTTTACAAGAATCTTTAGATGTTATCTTGTACATAAGTTATATATACTAAAACAAGATGAAATTTAGTGTTCGAGGGAACTTACTCCTAGCACAAGGCTAGGGAAGCAACACACAAGAACAAGAAGATGAAGATGAAGAAAATAGGTGGTTAATAGCTCCTCAAGATGGTCCTTGAACTTCCAATACTTGATACCTTCTTAGTTATGCTTGATACACTTTAGGATAAGCTTGGATTGCATGTAAGATTAACACAAAATGGAGGTGAAGTGGAGGTGGTATGGCTGTGAGGTAAGGAGCAAGGGGGAAGGGGGGGAAGGAGGTGAAGTTTGAATTTGGTGAAGATGAAGTGATGATATGTTGGGATAAGGTTAGGCTTATAGCTTCTTGTAATTCTTTCACCCACCAAGTCTTCATATTACACACAAGACCTTATATCCAATGCTAGACAACATGTGGGCTTGGGGGACCCACATGTTGGTCGTCCATCATGTTAGGGGGGGTCTTGGTTGGGTTTTGATGATAGTTAACATGTTTAGTTAGGATTTAAGTGCTTAGTTAGGGGTTTAAGTGTTTGTAGGTATTCTTGAGTGTAATAGGGTGTTTAATACCATACACTAGTCTTATGATGTCAAAACATTATTAACTAGTTCATATGATGTGTCTAGTTGTGTTCAGGTGTTTGTTTCGTTGTCGGTTCGTTAAAATGTCAAGTTGTGAATCTTGTATGATGTGATATGTTTTTGTATCAAGATGATTCTTTCAACATCTTTTAGGTAGTTTATGATGTTTAACACTATTTCTGAATATTTCACAAACTAGTGGATGCTGAATTATGTTGAATTGTCACTTATGATGTGTTTCAGATAGTTTTTAGTGTATGTATTGTTTCCGGAAGTGTTAGCATGAATCCTTGTTTTCCCACATGGGATTTAATGTATAGTTGATGTTGGACTTACATCTAAATCCTAAATATGTCGTTTAGCTTAGTACCGAAACCATGCTGACACAACTAGTCTACTCGGTAAATCTACTGTTTGTTTCAGTGCATTGTGTAACTTGTTTTGAGATGCAACCATTAAAAATAACATGCACTACTAAGATGTATACTGCAATGTTCTAGATGTATGTCATGTAATCATGCAGTTGAGACGTTCAAAACACATACTGTATAATATTAAAGACTGTTTTAGTTGTACGGAAATTACCAGAAAATGGCAGTTGTCACACGAAATTTGTCTTTGATTTGTTCAAACATTACACAAAGGTGACAAGCTTGAAAATTAGCTTGTTATACAAATAGTAGATTTATTAAACGATGTTTGTAATGTGTCCTTTTAGTGCACTTTAGGTGCCAATTAGCTAACAAATTTCAGTTAGATAATGTTTTGGTCTTGTTTATATCTTGTGTTTGTTTAGTTATTAGAGTTTGGTCATTTGAGGCAAATGAACGAGTATTCCTTTGACATTTGAAAAGTCAAACGAATAAGAGAAGTCAAAGGAATGAGCCATTGCTTTGAATAAATAGGGTTTCTTCATTCATTTGTCATAACTTTTGCCGGACAAAGCTTAGATAGCATGATCATCAAAGTGTAACCAAACTTTTGCGAATTTAAATAAGAAATTAGTTAATTACATCGTTTTATCAATTGAATTGATTATAGATTCTGCATATTGACTTGTAGATCGCATGCCATGTTTACATTAATCTAGTATGCTAGCTTAATATGTGTATTTGTTTAAACGATTTATTGCTTATGCTATAATTAAACTTGTGTACTCGCCAATGCTTTTGTGTTGAACTATACTTTTAACATGTTGCAGGTTAAGGATGTTGAACATGACGAAAACTTAGTAGGGACGACATAGAAACGCATCTAGAATGCTAGTTTTATGTTATAATATTGTTGAACTTGTTGTATTTGGATTTATGTTGTAATTGACTATTTGATCAATGAAATGAAACGGGTTTTGAATTTAATATTGTCACAAATAGTGTTATGATGTCTCGAGCAATCTATTTACGTCCGCCCCAATGATTCCGCCATCGGTTGGGGTGTGACAATATTGTCGCAAATAGTGTTATGATGTCTCAAGCAATCTATTTCGTCTCACTCCGATGTTTCCGCCATTGTTCTTAGTTATGCAACGGGAAGTTTGAAGTAAAAACGGTGTTAAGTTCAAATAAAACTACAATAAACAATTAGATTTAAAAACATAGTTCTTACACGAATTTTGCGCCACAAACCTTGAGAAACTTACACAAGCACCAAGAACTCCTCGTACTCTGGAGTCAATCTAACATGCATGCAAAAGTTAGCTATAAGATGAGACTTGATAACCAAGTCGGCTCATATCCATAATTGTACACATACTTAAGAAAGTCCACCCATGCTAAGTTGTTTCCATAAAATACACACCTCCTATATAGGGCTCGTTCTCGTACTCTACATACAAATTCTAGGTCAATGAAGCTTGACGCATGGCTAAAACCGACCCATACACCTCAATGACACTCTAACATTACACACAGTTTGACACCAACCGACCACACCGATAAATACAGAAGAACCCACAAGTTTGTCTACATTCAAGCAACTAAATCACATAAGGTAGAATCTAACATACAATTTAATCACACCATAGGGACGTGATCGACTCATATTCAATGTTAAAAGACAACGACTGCATATGCAAACACATTGTCACTACGACGCAACAATATACCAAGACACATGGCGACGTCGATGTAGGGACTATCCACAAACTAAGTGCGTGACCACTCAAACTAGGTACTCCACCACTCAAACTAGGTGCTCGATCACCCTAGGCATATCGCCACCTTGACGCGACTATTATCTATCTTTAAAGACTTGTCCCTACCCTGGATAGGGGAATGCTAGTCACTTACATAATCATCTACATGCATACATAGCCTAATAACTCAATTACACCTAGTTATTATGGAATACCCACAAACTCCTCTAAACAACACCCTTTCCCTTATCTGGAGGAACATACTCAGTTTTAACATAGGTTTAGGCATGTTAATGAATCAACATACCCAACCCACTCTCATGACTCGCCTTAGTACTCCCATGGATGCATGAATCTACCCCTAACACATAAGATCAACGTTTAGAAAAATTACAACCACATGACTTCAATATTTACGATTCTACCACTCGGTGTTACCCTACCAATGACAGGTAAGTATGGCTCCTCATAAAGATGAACCGGAATTTACTCACCCAAATCTACACCACATAATGAGATTGAAGATTGACGAAAACAAGAATTTACTCACCCTAGATGTTACCCTCATCATAAACATTATTAAGAATTTACTAAATCATTATTTACCCACCCTAATGTTACCAAATCAACATTTAGACAAATTACAACCACAGGACTTCAATATTAAGATTCTACCACTTGGTGTTAACTAACCAACCAACAAGACCCATCACAATTTACAACACAACACTAATTAACAAGACCCCTTGAAAGTATCTCTCATCATAAACATTACTGATAATTTACTTTCGTAAAACTCCTAAGTTTGTGAAACATAATTACTTGTGCACGCTAGCTCAAATTTAGAGAAAGTAGGCATTAGTTTTCACCTATTTCAAGCTTCGAATTTCGTTAAGCTGATCTTCCTTTAACCCCATCCTAGACACCACTAGTAGTGGACAAACCATGGTTACAATACTATCAAAATACACATCAATCACCACATAACATGCAACCCAAATCATCTAGTGTTTAGGGTTTATTGTCCACGTACCACATGCACCCATGCACACGTACGACTAACCTACGTGGATTACTCTGCACCCCTACACACGTACCAAATCCATCACCCATGAAACCCTAGATCCAAGAACCCACCAATTTCTTTCATTCAAGACCCGTAATCCTAAACAGAGCCCTCGTGCATGCATGTAACCCCTTCCTATGTAAACCTTAGCGTCAACCAGAACTGAATCCACCCATCGTGACCATCATCAACGTCTATCACCAACACTGTGACCTCAACCAAAACCATTGCCATCATCACCGACCGATGTCACCATCACGCCACCTACTTTGTGGTCGGTCTTCCCAATCCATCATCACCCAACACCATATCGTGGCCACCACTCTCACCTAACATCACCATCATGGCTACCACCCTCCGCCCATGACACCATTGTGGCCCCTCGTGACCATCAACGCCTATCTACCTAAGTGTGGCACCATTAACAGCATCCTCGGCATCACCCAGACCCAGCAACCTAACCCCGAACGGACAAAATCCCAAGCGATCCAAATCCATTATTCATGAATAGACATAAACTGAATTACTTGGATTCAAACCGAATCCCAAGAATCACGAACCGTGTTGCTTCCTTCCTTTACTCGCCCTCTCCTTTTCGTCACATACCTAGGGTCGATAATAGCCATAGGGTTTCATCCCTTGGTATTTTAATCTCCAATAATCACATTCGGCCCCTCAGGTTTGACCCCATGCGGTTTCCATGAACACGTAAACCTGTTATCATGGTGTCAACTGGCATCCACCGTTTCGCATCTTCTAATTTTGTCCGTTAAACTGATTGAATTACTCAAATGGTAAGATTCAGGATGTTATACTCAAGTAAAGTCAATTTTATGATTCACTAATGAATAATCGTTTTGGTTAGTCACCGCTGGTGTTAGTCCAATTTGGGTGTGAAAAACATTTAGGTTGCCGGATTTTGTTGGCATTGCTTCCAAACAATAGGATTTGAAGAAAAGTGGCAAATTAGAAGAAAAGGGGTGTTTGGTGGAAGTGTGTTGATAATGTTTTTAATCGCTAGGGCTTCAAAGAAAAAGAGGTGTTTGGTGGAAATGTGTTTGTAATGTTTTGATGAGAGAGAAGAGATGTTATACATAATTATCTTTTTACTTTGTTAATTTTATGTTCTAAAAGTGGAAAATTTGAGAAAATCAGATCGAGGAAAACTAAAATTAATATAAATGGTTTGGTGGTTTGGCAAACATAATTAGTTTAGAGTTTTTCTAAGAAATTAAAGGTAACATGTTTGGGTTTATGGTTTCAGTTTGTAATATATTTGAGGTTTAACACTAACTTCTATAAAAAACTATATAAAAGAAGTTTAAAATGTCGATTTTACTTTTTAAAGTAGTTACATACAGTCATTATATTCTCGCTTTTGTAACATATCTGGGGTCTAAGAGTGTATATTTTAGGGTTTTTTTATTTTACATATTTCTCCTTCCAAAGTGCCATTATTTCATATTTACCCGATCCGCAAAATCAATTACATATTTCTCCTTTCTAAATTATCTATATTACATATTTCTCCTTCCTAAGCCATCTATATTACATATTTTCCCTTTTCATTAAAATTTCTATTATTAAATTACCACTTTACCCTTAATGAACTTAGTTAATGAATATTTACATATTTCCCCTCCAAACCTTGATAAAACGGAACCATTGATGAACTAACGGAAATTTTCGATTCCGCCACAACGCTCTTACAAAATATGTATGTGGTCAAATGAGTGCAATTCATCCCCACTTAAAGCATCCCACCCATAGTTTACTAAAACGTAAAGAAAAATTGAGATGGAAACATTATCATCTTTTAAACAAAAATATCACCATTACATTTAACCGGACCACATAAAACTTTCTATTTGCATACACCCTGCTAAAATAAAAGCCACAAACAACCAACTTGAAATAGACAAAATCAACATTGCAGAATGAAAAGTCTTGTGACACAATCTGATTTTTATTACTATGAGAGTGATAAGTAAATTGTTAGTGTTTCGAAAAGATGAATGAAACTTATATTGATACATACACAATTCTGAAAGGAAATTGATGACATCATATCCAATCAAATCCCTGTTTCTCCATTTCTAAGCATAGGAGTCCGAATCTGAAAAGGAAATTCATGATATTTAAATTAATTATATAACAGAGTTACTCATTAAATTTGAACTTCAAGTTAGAAAAAAAATTCATGATAATTATACAACGGTTACCAGGAAGGGGAAGCAGGGCAGAGGGCGTCAGTTGTTGGTTGTTGCAGCGAATACCAAGGAAGCAGGGCAGAAGGCGGTTGGTTGTTGCCGCGTTGTGTGGAAGGGAAGCTCATGTCGACATGCAAGGGCAATTATGTAATTTAAAAAAATATATATAATTAATATGAATTGAATAAATATATAATAAGGCACGGGGAAATATATAAAAACCTTATATTCTACTTTACTTTTGCAACCGTTTTTGGGGGAAACTTAATTTTAAATATTAATTAATATGTTTCCATTATTTTGTGAGCGAAACATAATTTATATTTGTTATTTTCTTCCGACCAAATTTTACTTTAATTTTGATTGTAACGATATTTTCAGCTGTGTGGCAACCAGAAAACTAACTTATAATTGTACTTTATTTATCTTTATCACTTTCAGAATCTAATTATCTTGTTTTCCCTTTTTTGTCAATATTTTTAATCAATTTGAGAATGACATTTAATTTCTCTTTCCTCTTAACTATTTAATTATGAAGAATATTATTTCTTGATTTTTAACTTAATTTCTATAATCTACTAGAGTTTTTATTATCCGGGTGTAAAAATTTGAAAAAAAAGGTTAAAAACCAACTATGTGGTTGTAAAAAGTTTAGACTTGAGAAACTACATGTAAGCCTCAAATCTAGGAGAACTATTGACAAAACAATAAAAAATATTGATCGTGAAATAATCTTGAAAAATAAGGAAAGTAATAATATAATACAATAATGTTAATTTTATCGGATGGTTGATAGTTTGGTTATATTTGTGTGTTTATGATGTAATATGTTGTTTTTTATGGTAAGAAGGTTGGTGATACATATGTACATAGTTTGAAATATTATACATTTTTTGCAATGTATTACAGGGTAGTGTAGATGAAAGTAAAATTGTATAATGTTGGTAATGTATTACGGATGGTAGTATAGATGGAAGGGAAATTGTACGGGCATTGTCAAGAAATGAAATATACACATATGCATCAGTAATTATTATTCGGATTAAAAAATATAAATAAAATGTTGCAATTTTTAATGGTAAGTTAAAAAATGTGTGTTTTTTAAGTAGTTTTGATTGTGTTCACAATGGATCTCGCGGTTCTCGCAATAAATAGTAGTTCCTAAATGATCTTTACCATATATATATAACATTTTTATGGTTTGTTATTTACAGTTGGTAAAAATGTAATTATTATAATAAGTATGAATTGGCTATATTGTTTTAAATCCCGTTAGAGCTAGATTTCTTAGAAAAGAAAATTAGTTAATTTGTCATGTGTGTTTATGTTAGGTTCATATAGAATGTGTCTCTTTTGGTGTGTTTTTTTGGTTCTTTACTCATACGTGTTTAGACTTTGTACCTTCTTGTAGTTGACGAATGAGCTGCTTTTCCGATTATTGTGACCACCGTGAGATATTGACAAAACAAATGGCTACAATTATGTGTTTGAGCCTATTTGTAACAACGTACTAATAACTTTCTATAATTTTTTATATAATTGTTGTTATTTAATTGTTGTTATCTAATTGTTGTATAGCATGTAATTGATATGTAAAAAAATTTGCAGTTAGCACGTCAACTTCCAACGATAACGTCGGTGTCTTTGAACGTCTTTCTCAGATTCTTGAAGACGTTGTAGAGTTGGACCAACGAATAAATGACAAACTTAATGAGCTAATCGAAAGAGTTAGCAAAATAATCGAAAGAGTTAGCAAAATACTCGAAAAGCAGGCCTTGTTGTAACTTGAACTAGACGCCCTTTATGCTAGGCCTAATGATGTTATGAAAAAAAAAACTAGGTTTAGATGTATTTGTAATTTAAGACGTTAGTTATAATTTTTTTTTGTCACTAATGTAAGCATCAATGTGAGTAAATACAGTTTATAGTTTAACCGAATCTAATTTGAGATAAAATAACAATGCATAAAGATATTTAACATCCCGCTATATCGTGACGGGGCTTCCAACTAATTTAAAAAAAATAATAGAATTTTATGCTAAATTTAGTATTAGAACTCGAACATATTACAAACTTAGATGCATATAGACTAATTTGTCAAAATTCAAACTAGAGGGAATATTTACGAAATTAACTCTTAAGTTATAACTCATAATGAGGTAGCATATAATAAACTCTTTGACTCCCTGCTTTAAATAAATGATTCAAGCCGGCCAACAATACAAGATGGCTAAAATGCTAGGATGTGTTGTTAAATCATTTTTTGTCTTATTATTCATTTTTGCATAATTTAAGATGCTTATTTTGGACTCTTATGCTTATTTATATTAGGGTAAACTGTAGAAAAATATAACAAATTTAATCTAACAACGAAAAAGTACGTGAAATATTCAACATGTTGTACATTTCAATCCATGATTATTCAAAATTATTTCATGGATCTTAGATGTAAAATTTAATCATCGACTTTACATTAAATATTGGCTCTCATCTTTTATACACGTTAAATTAAAAGCTCAAATCAGGTCCATTTATTTTACTGAGCCTTAATTAAGTTTCTAACTTCTTACTCTGGAGTTCAATTAAATAATTAAGTTTGAGCACAAATTTTATATTATGAGCTAAGTTAAACTTACAAGTTTATTAGATATAAAATACGATAATGTGTATATACTATGCAATTACGTAATAATATTACTATATCCAAGTAAATGGTGGTTTTATTACAGTTTTAAAATTAAGATCTATTAAATTATGTATCAAGTGATAGCAGGTGTACTTTCAAGAACAAAATTACAAAATAATAAACCTAGGGAATATTGTATCAACAAATGGACATCCCAATGTGAAATGCAGCTAGTTTTATAACTTTTCTATTGGAAGCTAATCTCAAAATCATTATCTTCTCTTTATAAAACTCAATTTATTACTAGGTTCAAAGACAAAGTCAACTTTTGAGCTTATATATACTTCGTTACTTACCTTTAGACTCTAATTCAACACATTGGGAGATCAATAATCTACCAAGACCATAAACATGTCTAGGGTGGTTATTGGTTCCCTGAAGCTCACTCTTATGGCCATTATTCTAGTGCCTTTTAATGCATCCGAAGCTCAAACACCTTTGAAAATGGGATTTTACCAAACCACATGTCCAACGGCCGAGCAGATTGTGCAAGATACGGTGACTAAGGCTGTAACAGCTAACCCGGGAATGGCTGCCGGAATCATTCGACTTTTCTTCCATGATTGTTTTGTCAGGGTAATACTTCACTACAACAACTAAATTTGTTATATGTATATGTGAACATTGTTATAACGTTACGCATTTTTAAGTGTGAAGAACTTAACAAATACCTACACGCTCTTTAAGCTGTAAACCCAAAATTTGCGCTTACTTTGCATAGGAACAGAACCAAGGGGGTCAAAAGAGACTGTTGACACTCAGACATTCACAACACATTTTTGGTCTTCATTTTGTCTCATTTTCCATCTCATTCATTTTTACCTATTGTGTACTTTAGGGTTCATTTTTTCCTATCCATATTTCCTCACAAACACGAAAATATTAAGAAAATATGGGGTACGTGGCAGATGGTGGGGCCAGGAGGGGGTTTGTGATGTAAAAGGCGATGGTGATGTGGCAGCGTTTTTGGGTTTCTTTATTGGGTGGGTTTTAATTTGATGTTTCTAATAAATGTATGTTTTTCTAATGTGGCAGCTGACTAGACATGTTTTTAGATGTTTATAATATAGCTTATTGTGGATGGTCTCACTGGAATCCGCCAGAAAACTTTTATAACATATAAGGTTATTTTTAATATCAGTTGGACCATCTAATGCAATCACTAGAAAAGAGAACGACCCCTTACTAGTTCTTGTTCCGCCACAGACTTTGAGTATTTGATGTACTGTTCCTACGTTCTAGATGTTTACTCGGTTTCAACTTTTGTATCCAAATATTAGGGTTGTGACGCTTCGCTTCTACTTAAGCCCGTAAGAGGCGGTGAAGGTAGGTCTGAGCAAGACGAAGATGCAAATGGAGGGACCTTGAGAGGAATGGAGATAATAGATCAGGCTAAGGCCAGGCTTGAAGTCGCATGTCCAAACACAGTCTCGTGTGCGGACATCTTGGCTTTTGCGGCCCGGATAGCACCAACATTGTTGGTGGTTTCTCTTATGGTATGCCATCAGGAAGACGGGACAGAAGGGTTTCCAATGTAAATGAAGTTCACCTTCCATCACCGGGCTCTGATCTAGATACCCTGAAAAAGGAATTCATGGATAAAGGATAAAGTGTTCGTGATCTAGTGGCGCTCTCCGCAGCCCATTCTATAGGTAGAGCCCACTGCAACTTTGTTGCATTCCGTCTCTACTTTTTTAATGGTAACGGTACGGATCCCTCGTTGGATCCAGAATATGCAACAACTTTAAAAAAGAAATGCCCAAAGCATCAGCTGTCTAGGACAACCGAACTTGATCTAGTGACTCCGAATCATCTAGATAATCAATATTACCGTAACCTTAAAAACCAACGGGTTTTGTTCTCGTCTGATGACGCTTTGGTTGATAGTGCCATAACCGCCGCAATGGTAACTAACTATGTGAACAACCCCATCGCTTGGAAAAAGGATTTTGAAGCAGCACGTTTAGGTTCTCTTGACGTATTAACAGGAACCAAAGGAGAGATTCGTAAGAAGTGTGGGATTGTAAATTAACATTTCTTAAATGTTTTATTCGTGATTCATAATTCATGATTGTTTATTTATTGTGGGTTATCTCTACAAGAGTTCGGTTTGATTTGTAATTTCATACTTAAGTTAATATGTGTATTTGTTTAATTTAATGTCTGTAAGGCATGTTATTTGTTTAATTTAATGTTATCATTGTAAGGCTTGTTTGACTTTCCTATGATACTATTCATTTAAGACGTTACTGAATATGTCAATATATATGTATAATATATATGTATAATTAATCCGATTAGTATAAAATACTCATGTAAGAAATTTGACGAGGGTGAGTTCAATTTGAGTGTCTGGTTTGTCACAAAATTTATAGGTACAGTTTTGGAAATAGTAAACCAAACTGACATGGTTGATGGGTTGGTTGAATCGATTACCAAACCAGCTTCGTTTGGTAGTTTTAACCAGTTTAAAATATATCAACATCGTGATTTTGTAATATTATATTATAAAAATGTTTATGAATATTTATTAGGTATAATTTACATATAGTGTGTTTGAGGTGATATTATGTAAATACAGTTAGAGAAAGTATAGTGTGAATGTGTTTACTATATAACCCTCTTCCTCGTTGTAACCCCAATCACAAAACATACAACAATTTATAATGTCACACACCCAAAGGTGTTTTAGCTTGGTATAGAGCTAACAACACACTGTTTCCGCATCACCGCCACGACACCTTGTCGGCCACCATTTGAATCCATCTTTTTTCTTCTTTTAGATTGTCACAAATCGATTTGTACAGTACAGAGCTTTCAATCAAGTTAGTTTTCGCATCAGAGGTCGTTTGCTTGTTCAAGATTTGATCTTTACATTTGGTTCTTTGTTTCAGATCTCATATTTGTTTTGTTTGCGACACTGCAACTCATCTACGACAATGAAACACAACTTGGACACTCTTAGCATCTTGTGCCTTTGCAACACTCCTGAACGCAAGTTCAATGACACGGTGACATAGTGTGGGACCCTCAGTCTGCGACACTCTGACAACGTGCGACACTCTAACATTACCTGCAACAGACATACAGTCTGCGACAATATGACATAACCCACAACACTCTCTTCTTAACAATGACCACAGTCACTACTTTCACAGCAACTGAGAAGGCATTCCACAACTGACACAACTTTCCTTTAGTTTCTCTCCGAATTAGAAGACTTCGATTGAGTTGTTCTTAATTACCAACAACATATTTGGCTATACTGACGGGTTTATCCCTTGTTTGAGTCCCGCTGTTGCTACATCTAATTCCACTAATGTTGTTATAGCTAACCCCAACTATCAATCCTGGATCGCAAATGAGGCACATGTTCGCTTGATCATTAAATATCTCCACCGTTTCCGAAGCATCATATTTTCATGTTCAAGGAACTATTGTCTGAGAATTTTGGGACTCTCTTGTTCGAGCATATGCTCCACAAACTACATCCAGGGAATACACACTTTAGACACAACTTCTTAAGTTACAAATGGAAGGGGATAAGACACCACTAGCTTACCGTAATTCAGTCGTACACGAGAAAAAACATATACGCTTGCTAACATTGGTGAACCATTGTAAGACCAAGATCTAGAATTCAATGAACTATTTGATTTACTCACAGACCAGGCTACATAGTTACAAAGCCTCCACAATCTACTGATGTTGTTTGTTTTGATGTTGTTTGTTTTGCTGCTATAACAACGCCTGCTCAAAGTTTCCCAACATTTACAAAGCTTACAAAAAATGGCATCTTCTATTGGTTATCGACTGACGCCTATGGCTTGGTCACCTCAAGCCTACTATAGTGCTCGTCTTCCAAGTCATCATGGCTATACAACTCGAGGACGTCGAAGTGGCTATCATGCGGGATACAACAACAATGGAAACTACAATAATAACAACAGAGGAGAGGAGGTCGTGGCCATGGTGATACCCGCAGCCAGTTCTCTTGTGCCTCTAGATAAAACACTATCTTTAGTACTTGTAACAGGCGTGGCATTGGACATGTTCCTTCAATTTTCCCTACTCGTAATCCATCCATATATCTTGTTGGGAAAATCGAAATTTGCTTGGATAAATCTGAAGCCGTGTAATCACTTTCAGATCAAACAATTGGAGTGGCTACCAATCTTTGATCGGATAAAATCAGATTTGATTCTAGATTTCTGTATGGGATTTTGATTGTGAGATTTTGGGGATTAGTTACGAATCAAAATTCGTCCAGGGTTTTTCTCTAAAAATTTGGGAGCATATTTTCAGTTTTTCACAACTGCTTGCAGTTTCAGTTTTGAACAAAAACACCTTTAGTCCCTCAAGTTTCAAAATTGCACATTTAGCCCAAAATGAGTTTCTGTCGCATTTTTGATAAAGGAATTTTGTCCAAATAAAAAATTCCCAAGCTGACCTGGCAGCTCGACCCCAGCCAGGGGCTCTGCCCCTTGGACCCCGCCAGGGGCTGCCGCCCCTTGGACCTTGCTCCCAGGGGCGCTGCCCCAGACCCCCGCCAAGGGGGCGCTGCCCCCTTCGATCCCCCGTTAGTCTCGATGACATTCAAATAAGCGTGCACTCTTATTTGACCGTCACACGCAATCTCAAATTACACTAAAATATCCAACATACCTCCCCCATTTTAGTGTAATCAAGGATTACCTAACTTGTTCACAGCAATCAAACAAACTAATGCATAAATGAAATATCGTCACGATTGAATTTCATATTAGTATATTACACATTCCAAATATTCGAATTTAAGGGTGTCTCTAAGGATTGAACCCTTAATATCCATACTGAATACATGAAGATAATATACACATTAGTTTACATACATAGATCTAACTTGACACTATCTTTTACTAGCCTATGTCCCTATCCTTCATAAGCATATCAAAGCCAAGTCCAAGCTTCTTGAAGCAGCTAAACTTCATGCTCATATAGGTAGCTCTTTTACTCTTACACCTGCAAATGCAATTTTTCAAAAGAGCTATTAAGAAGATATACCTCAACCTTACTTAACTTGTAGATCTAAACACATACCTTTGGGATAATTTTAATGTTGTGTTCCAAACTCTAGATGTTAAGCTTTCCACATTGAATTCTGCACCTAACGTCATATTAGGTGGGAATTGGGTATCTTAACATGAGAGTTTTCAGATGGACTTTAACCCTAATCCCACAGCTGATCCTTTCAGCTCGACCTAAGCCAGGGGCTCTGCCTCTTGGACCCCGCCAGGGGCTGCCGCCCCTTGGACCTTGCTCCCAGGGGCGCTGCCCCCTTCGATCCCCCGTTAGTCCCGATGACATTCAAATAAGTGTGCACTCTTATTTGACCGTCACACGCAATCTCAAATCATGCGGGATACAACAACAATGGAAACTACAATAATAACAACAGAGGAGAGGAGGTCGTAGCCATGGTGATACCCGCAGCCAGTTCTCTTGTGCCTCTACATAAAACACTATCTTTGGTACTTGTAACAGGCGTGGCATTGGACATGTTCCTTCAATTTTCCCTACTCGTAATCCATCCATATATCTCAATTGTTCGAATGCCAACTTTGCTAATGCCAACTATGCTGATGTACATGGTACCCAGACACAGGAGCGAATAGTTATATGACATCGGATTTAGCAAATTTACACAGTATGTGGCATATCATGGTAATCACTTCTTTCGTAATAGCAATGGTAAAGGTCTTCCTATTCCTCACATTGGTTCCTCAAACCTTCACTCCTTACACAAACACTTAAATTTTCTCACATTCTTCATCTTCCTTAAATTAATAACAACCTTCTATATGTTAAAAATTTTGTCTTGATAATATTGTTTTCTTTGAATTTCACTCTTCTTTCTTTGTTGTGAAGGACAAGTCTATTGATATAAGCAAAAGTACAAATGCTTTTAATATCAATTTACACCTGCTTTTTATTGGTTTTTTAAGAAGATATGTGAAATAGACCTATTTTGGTTTATTTTTTTATTTTCAGGACAAAACGACCCAAGTTGAACAAAGGAAGAAAACACAAGCCAAAAGGCAAAAATCCGAAGAAACTGCTCAAACATGCCCCGTGTCTTAATTAATCTCTGAAGATTGTAGCACTTCTGAAGACCATTTCTTAAAGCCCAGACCAAAGTCACCCAGGCATGCCCCTTTCCTTGAAGGCATGCCCCGTGTCTTGGCACTACAAGATAAAATAAGCTTCTAGAAGATTTGCCAAGATCCAACGGGTCCCACAAAAGTTGACCACGGTCAAGCTTTCCAAACACAACCCGTGTCTAGGCAACTGGCTATAGACTACCAGGCACGCCCGTGTTTAGGCACCCCGCAAACTATAAGTAGCCCCATTTGGCCACCATTTTCACTTCTTCTCTCTTCTCCACAACACACTTCTCTTCTACCCACTATCTCTAATCATTATAATCATTAAGAAAAATCAAGTAAATAAGAGGAATGAGTTTAAAATAAATGTTTTGTAAAAGGGAACATATGAATTGAGTTTAAAATTGTTATGAAACTTTGTTAAGTAAATCGATAGAAAAAGGTGTTGTAAATTTTGATTTTACCAATTCGTTGTTTATAAGTTTTATTGGTTATAAAGTTTTATTGGTTATAAAGTTTTGAGGAAAACATTTGTTTCGAAGTAAAAAACTTATTCAATTACGTTAGATATATAAGTTAGCTAGTAGTATAAAATTCACATTCAAAATTCTGTATTTGTTGTGTAAAACATGAAAAGTGAACACAAAGGGAATTTATACTAGAATCACAAAACGAGCATACCAAGGAGCATGAGGCTACTAAACACACGTTTGATAAAATTTTGAAACGCGAGTCATGTTTAGCAACATGGAAAATTGACAACTTAAAAGTTGGAGCATTTAGTAAGTAACCAAGAATGTTGATTAATCAAAGTAATTAGGTTCTTAGAATGTTTGGGAAGTCGTGCTTTAGCCTATAAATGGACACTCATTCCAAGAATTCCTAAGTAAGCACAACAGGCCCTAAGTTTTAGGATTTATATGAAGTGGTTGCCTAGACAGAAGACTCAGTGTACAGGCATCCACCCTTCTAGATCGCACATGTTCTTACTCATTATTCAAACCCAAGACTTTGACGAGATTATAAAAATATTTAAGGCCTAAGGATTTTTTTTAAATCATCTAAGGATGTGTAACGCCTCGCTTTTTCGTACTTTCCCTAATAAGAAAGTGTAATTGTATTTCTGTTTATGGAAACTTGTATTCGTATCGCATTCGTATTTCATTTCCCAATCTTATAATCCGATACTTTGATCGTAATAAAATTCATACCTGATACATACTTGTCTTACATGCATTTAATTGTTAAATACGTGTTTACATACAAACCAATACTTATTATACGTGCAAATACTCATACATTCATACTTGATACCTAAAATATACTTATATATACATTATACACTTGAAAACATGCGAAAATATCAAGTTTTACCTTGAAATGCAAGATAAACTAAGTTCAAGGACTAAAAATAGCATAATTCGGAGAAAGTGGTTTCTTGCCCATGGATTGGTCCATTTTGTGTTTGTTGCATTAAATACACCCAACTAACAACCCCCTAACCCGATCTATAAATACCCACCCCGCCCACTCTCATTTCATACCTCAAACACTTCTTCTCTTCTCTCTAAAGATCTCTCTATCTATAGGTTCAAGGCTTTCAAAAGATAATTTGGTGTTCCTCCAACCCTCCAACCCCTTCGCGAAGTAACAAGTGAAAGCTTGCAAAACCGTGAGTACACTCGACCCACTTTTCGTTTAAACACTCTTGGGTGTAACATGTTTACTTATACCAAAACCACAACACTTAAACTTTATGAAATGCACAAACAATCCTACACACATAAATACTTGAGACGATTACTTGATGCGTATATCTTGGACATTCTTTATGTGATACTTTAGTCATTAACTTGTTTTAAGCCTTGTTTGACATGTATAAGCGCTTTAGGAAGTAACGCATCCCCCTCCATCGTGTAATCTTGAGGCCATGTTAAAATATCGTGATGCGTTAAGGGTTTGACTAGTGGTATTGCATGCCTTATATATGCTCTTGTAGAATCATAGTTGCCATGAGGATTTGTTTAAACTTTATTCGTACACGTATGCTATGCTTAAACTTGTGTGCTCACCTTTGCTTTTGCATTGAATTTTAATTTTAAAACATGTTACAGGTTGATTAAGAGGATGATATGAAATCAAATAGCAAGGATTTAGATACACACATTTAGACGTTTAGGTTAGTGTTTTTGTATCAATTTTGTTGTATTGTGTTAAGTTTAATTGTTGTATTTGTTTCAATGTTGTATTTTGACAATTATTCTTGAAATGAAATTTGACTTTAAAATTAAATATTGTCATTATTAGCGTTGTGAACAATGAACAATCTCGTTATCGTCTCACTCTGATGTTTCCGCTATCGGTTAGGGTGTGACAGGATGGATGATGATTTGCATAATATAAAGGAAAGATAGAGTAACTAAGGGAAAGACAGGGATAAGGATAGGGATAGGCAATATCAAAGATAAGACATAAAGAACAAATAGGCACATAAGAAAACTCATATTTGGTGTCCTAGGAAGGCTATAGTCTAGGTCAAAATCATTTTAATAATCCTAGTTCCCTATAACCATGGCTCTGATATAAATCTGTAACACCCCAACCGACGATGAAAACGTCAAGGCGTCAAAGTATATAGATTATTCAAAATACATGGCACTAATTTAAAGTTGCAATATATTATTATTCAACCAAATTACATTATTCTCGCAAACAAACCAAAACAAAACAACTATGTCTCAAAACATAGCATAGCAATTGTTTTTTATTAAGATAAAACTAAGGCAAAAGTCCAAGTTCTATGTGAAGCAAACTTGGATAGAATCATTGGGAAATCAACAAACAAGAAAACCCTGAAAAAGACCCCTGTCGCGTTGCGACAGGGTGGCGTCAAGACGCTCGCGTGACTGAAGGGGTTTAATAGTGTGCATTTTTTGTCACTTTCACACTGTGCGAGACCAAGAAGCCATGCTCGTTTCTTGATACGACGGGTCTTCATTTCGCTGAAAGTTGTTTGGGTTGTGAGTTTGACTTAATATGACCAAAATATGAACTTTAATCATCATAATCGAATACTTGGACGAACATACAATTGATCATAGACGAACTAGGGCATACTAAGGGTGATTTCAAGGATCAAGAAGCATCGGGTTGAAGATTCAAAGCATTGGAATCAAGAATTATCAGGTTACATCATTCGGTTTCTTTGTTTTTTCATTTCCTTTGATTCAATCATGTCTTGTGAACTTATTATGACTTTTGTTTCTGTGTTAAGATGATTCTAGGCTAAACTTCATGTAGCTACCTAGGTTTTGAGATGATTATTCGTGTATGATTGGTTTAAAACGGTTCTTGGTAACATCTTCATGGATTAATGCTTTTTGTAACTTGTCTCGTTCACGAATTCAATTGTGTATGCATGCTTAATTCTACTTTATTCTTATTCACTTGTTCCACTTGTGTTTTTTTGTGATGGTCTGTCATGTATGAATGCTAGTTAGGTCGCCTACTGTGTGTTTGTGATTAGTTTACAATTAACTGTATATGTTTTCTGTAAGAACTGTAATTGAGGATTTAGAGGTTTTAAGTGTTCTACCGGGTCCAAAAGCTGTGAGGTGAGGATTAGTTAAATTTGTCTTCCATTATTATCTTATGATAGGTGGCTTAGGTGTTGATTGCGTGTGACTGGGTCTTCCTTTATTGTCTTGTGATAGTTGCATACTTAAGTCTGATGAATTGTTCCTAATTACCCCTTTACAGTTTAGAGTGCATTAGATTGTCGCGCTGTGAGGTAGACCGTCTTTTGGGTACTTTGTGTTGTTGCATTCACTGTGAGGCTATTCGACTAACCGGTGAGTTTAACAGCTTTTAGGTTTTGCTTCGTTGGCATCCTTGAGAAGGGTCGAGGATACTCTAGGATTTCCTATTAGTTAAGTATCATAGATCCTAGTTCCATATTAATTACCATTACCGTTTGAAAACCATGATTAACTAATAGGATTCCAAACCTAGGTAGTGCTTTTCCCATCTGATATTGTCTTCAGTATAGTCCGTGTCTAGTCAGCTTTAGTTAATATTTTAATTAATTGAATTAAGATTGTTAGAAACCCCCCTCAAAACATAAAAATAATTAGATCGAGTCAATTTAAATAAGTAATGAGCCTAGTATACACTTTCAATAGAGTCTCGTGGATTAGATATCTAGACTTACTTTAGCTTTACTAGAGTCGATAAGTTAACTTGCCTGTCAGTAGTTTAGTTTTAGACAGTCTAGAGTATAACTAAGTGTCTAGTTTAGGGTTAAATTAGTTAGTATCAGTTAAACTAATAGAAGCACACCAGCAGCACTAGTTTCAAATGGCATCAGCAACACAACAACACAAGGACCACAAGTAGGGGTGAGCAAAATAACTATCATAGCCGATAACGAAACCATAACCAACATAACCAACCGCTATTAACTAATAACCAACATACCCAATGGTTATGGTTATGAACCTTTGTATAACCGACGAACCGGTTATGGTACTTACGGTTATGAAGCTTAGGTTAACCGATATAACTGAAACCGAACCTAACATGTAATTATAAGTCTATATAATAGATTTACGTTTTACATTAACCACTTAGAGATTTTTTACTAAGATAAAAGTTGTTAGTAACAAAATGTTCTTGATATAGAAGCTATTTATTTTAATGAAGAACTGAGGTGTTATACTCATAATCTTTTTGTTGAAAATTTAACTTATTAAAGGGAATCCCACATCCGTGGTTTAACCAAAAAGTGAAGGCTTGATTATTTTATAAAAAAGACACACAATAAGTCCAAACCGTGCACACCTCTAATAACACACAACAGCCATATTTATTTCAAACTTTTCTTGGTTAATTAACCGAAAATAACCAAAACCTGAACCATAACCGAATTTATAACCGATAACCGTAACCGAAGATCGATTATGGTTATGATTAATGGTAAAAACTGAACCATGCACAACCCTAACCACAAGTTTGCAAAAACATAGGCAACACAACACGGGACAACACAAGCAACACAACAAAATGAGCAACACGAGTCTTGCAACAGTATAGATAACACAACTACCAATAACAAAACAACACAAATAGCGCAACTACATAAACACACAACATAAAATTTTGTAGAGGAAAATCTGAAATCATATTAAACTGCTTCACATGTATCATGTATAAAATAAAAAATCAACTAACAAGTATTTGAGTAGACATAGGTTTTGATACGTATAAAAACTAACAAGCTGGTTAATTGGGAATCAACAGGGACTATGAAACAACAATGCATGGCCTTAGGTTATTTTTAAACTTTCACTTAGGTCCCTAAGCTGTAAATCCTTTAACATAAAAATATAAATCTTATATTTTCTTACATAAGATATAGATTTATATCAGTTTTGTAAAACCTATAAACATGATTTATTTTTCTTTTACAAAAATAGATTCAAGCTAAAATGTGTATGTGTGGGTATATATTTATATTCATTTATTTTTTACACATTATATTTATATATATATATATATATATGTATTCATTTATTTTTTACACATTATATAAAATATATAAAATATAAACGTCACCCATCGAATAAAGGAAATGATAGTATTGGTCATCATGCTTTTATTGATAACAAAAAATACAAATGAAATGCTTAACAACTATAATCTGTATAATTGGCATGCTTGATTGTATGAATTATAAAACCATACAAAAGAGATCAAATGTCCCATAGTGCAAGATAAGTGACACCAATGTTGTCACACCACAGATTAAGTGGACATGATAAAGTAATATGAAGCGCTTGTAAAATTGATAAGGTGGACATGATAAAGTAATATGAAGCTCTTGTAAAAGCGATAAAATCCATCAATCTCAGTAGCAGTATGAGCTAAAGCACTAGAACGAGCAACAATATATTGTTTCTTGGAGCTCCAACTGATGATGTTAAGCCCAAGAAAGATACCATATCCAGTATTCGGTCGTTGATCATTAGGGCATCCTGCCTAATTAGCATCGGATCGCCTAATACATTATCCATGTGAAACTGTGCCTCGGAGATACCTCAAAATAAGTTTTACTACAACCTAGTGACCATTAGTAGGTGTCTGTAAAAACTGTGACACCATGCTAACCGCATAAGGAATCTCAGGTTGAATCAAGACTAAATATTGTAAAGCTCCAACTGTACTCCGATATAAAGTAGGACTAGCCAAACGTATACCTGTATAACGAGAAAGTTGTCACCAAGAGGAAACTGGAGTAGATAAAGGCCGACAGTCAGCAAGACTTGTTCGCTATAATAAATCAAGTAGATAGAGCTGTTGAGAGAGATATAGAAAATCATTAGTGAAAGGAGCATTGTCACACCCCAAAAGCGTCGGAATGGAAATACAATTAAAACATAAGTATTTTTGTTGACGATGCAATATTTAATTTTTTGGACATTCAACTTAATTAAAATATAATTTAAAGTTTAGAGTTTAAACACAAACCACAACTACCACAAAGGAAAGTTGTTTTGATCGTTATGGATATTAGTACAAACTTGGTCCCAAAATAGTTTTAAAAGTTGTTCAAAGTATTATTTAACACGACGCGCATCAACAACCACAAGATACGCCAAAATCCCGAAACCGAACTCATGTACCTAAAGAACACGTTAAAATCAAATGTCAACACAAAGGAGATTGAGTTCATATATTCAAATTTTAAATAATTTGATTCAAGGAAAACTTTCTTATTATTTGTTTAAAAATTAAACATCTATATAATTTAAGAAAGTCAAATTTTTATTTCCTTTATAAAAATCTGAGGGTCAGCCATCGCAAGAATTTTCCAAAAATCTTCGGTACACAACATCTTCCCAAGGTTTACATATTAAATTGCTAGCATCAAATGTTCAGATTCTTAAGTTTGCAAGACGTGCGAACTATATATTAACAAAAAGGGTACAATCAAAGCTAGACAATGACGGAATATAAATTCGTCGTTTTACTTGACACGGAGCTACCGGTCACGACGGGGTGGTCAACCCGATAGATCTATCAATAATTCTACGCATACGATTAAACGGAAAAATTTGTGCAAGTGCCCACAATGGGCCACTTATAATGCCTGCCTCATGTACTATATATATATATATATATATATATATATATATATATATATATATATATATATATATTCCTACTAGTATTTGATAAATTTAATATTTTGTGTTTTACGAATTTCCCGAAGTCCCCACGAAACGTAAGTCAATACCGATACTTACTCTATTGGGATCGAGCAAATTGGTCACAACTTAAATTTAAGCATTTTTAAATCTATACAACCGTTTTATCTAAAACACCATAATAATCCTCGTTTCTCCCCCAAAACATATATATAACCAGCAAAACCCGTTTCACCCCAAAACGTATATTTGTATTCATCAAAACTCGTTTCTTCCTGAGACATATATTTATATTCAATCCAAAACCATATATTTTCCATGAAAATATATTAATAAGTTATTTTAAGGCATATTTTATACAAAAACGTATAATTATCCTATTAAGGTGTATTCTTCCCCCAAAACGTTATATTAAACAGTAAAAAGAGGGGTTAGTGACACTCACCTTTAGGTGCGTATCTATATTAGTGTGATCCCACAATTTGGTCTACATGTCTTAATTTAAGTAGAAACAATTTAATAACCATATTCCGCAAAATACCTAAGTTTCTCCGGTACTTAGAATTTTCACATAACTTTGAGATTTTCTCAAAAAGTCCTTATTTTTATTATGTTGGCGTATTTATATATATGCGTTCATATATATATATATATGTGTGTGTGTGTGTGTGTGTGTGTTAAGATTTTTGCGACTTGAAGGATTTTATTGGTGACCCTCATTATGTTATATTTTTGTCACACCCGTTTATAAGCAATATATCTACGATTTGCGCTTCGTAATATATATGCTTAAACGTGAGCACATCATCATATATCGTAATTCACGTATCTCGTGAACATATATATATTTTATTATTTTTAAAGCATATACATATGAAATAACTCATCAAGTTATCCCATGAATTATTTTCATGCTCGATAAATAAGTTATATATTTAACGTGATATTTACTGATATTATTGTTTTAGACATACAAGTGTATATGCATAGCCTTAATCCCTACTATCATATCATCACTTAAGATATCACATTTCATATACTTATAATCACATATCATATCATATTACACAAAGTTCACTCTTAACAACCCATTTTCGTTCACATTGGAATATGCGTATTTTGACCTTTCGATAAAGTTTTCGGGTGTCGGAAGTCATGTATGACTAGCCAAACACCATACTTAATATAATTTAAAAATACTTATATTTATCTCATACATATTAGTTTGTATTCTGGTCTAAAACAGTTTTGTAAAAATCACTTTAAAAGCCGATTTTTACCGTTTTTAACGTATAGTCTTGTACCGAACTTTATTATAATTATCCCAAATCGTCACGACTTGATATTTTAACATAACACATGTTATTTACTGAATAAAATGGCACTTATATTCATTGTAGTGCAGATTTCATGTAAGTCACATAAATCATATGATTTCACCCATTTTACTACTTTTTCAGCTACATATACAACATGCAAAGCTATCACACCTGTGACATAATTATGTGTCATCATAATACATCATATAACATCATTTTAGCATGCTTATATTCTGATTTAATCCACTTTTATCATATCATAACAATTTCACCATTTTATGATCATTTAACCATCAGTCATTCTTATGTACAAGTACCTAATGCATGATTATCATATCATCTTCATCCAAGACTTAAATGCATCTTACATACATTTATTTCATATTATCCAAATATCGTTTTCATCTAATCATCATTAAATCATTCATAGCATTAATGCATGTAACATTCTCATGCTTTTATGAGCTAACAAACAAAACCCACAAGCATGCATACATATATTATATATATACACGACACACATATATGCACATATACTTCCAAAAATCCACTTTTACATGTTCATCTTTAATCATTTGAAATTTTGTAAAAACAAAACCCATTTTGTTCATACATGCAACAATCTTTTAAGAACCTCATCAATCAATAATCATTCATAATCAAAATTCAACTCTAACACATATATACACACACCTACTGCTATGTATACACACACATATACTTTCATTTTTATTTTGATTAAAAACCCATTTTTATTAGTTTCAAGTTTGTGAATAATTCCAAGATCAAGAGAAACCTTCCACTATCATCATTATCACCAAAAATTAAGAACATGGTTTTAAAAGTAAGTTTACACCTTCAAGATTTTTGGTGGGTTTTTGATAAAGTTTGATGATATGGAGCTTGTTCTTCCTTGAAATCACCTTTGGATCTTCAAACTAACTTGGAAGTTGCTTGGAATGGCTTTAATCTTCAAGATGAAGTTTGAAATTTGAATATGGATGTGTGTATGTGTGTATACGGTCGAGAAAGAGATAGAGAGAGAGAGAGGAGGAGGAGGAGATGAAAGGAATTTTTTATCTTGAAAATGCACGTGTGGAGTGTTTAGAAGGTGGTAATCATTATGTAGTATTTCCATATTCAACACTTAGCAAATGGAAGGAAAAGGTGGGCATCCTAGCCGCCACCTACACCCCCCACACACACTCCATACACACACACATATATATAGTATTTCTAGTTAAATACAGGTATTTAACTGACTACCGGGTATTTTATCTCACATTTTAATTGCGTTTTATGGCGTTTAAAATTATTTTTATCATTCTATAAAAATAAACTCACCATAATATTGCTGAACAATATTTTATTTGCCTAGAAAGGCTGCGCTGTCTGGATTTCGCAGTATACGCGTGGTATTGCGTAGTATGCGCTTACACTCGCAAAATAGAGTTTCTAAGCGTTTTAATTAATCATAACGGAATATTTTTAGGATTTGAACATTAATCGGGCGGTTACCGATGTTCGTTTCGCATTTTGTTCGTTACGTGACAAGCGTTTATCTTATTATTGCCAACATAATTTCTAATAAAGTTTGGATTTACCAACACATCAAATACCATATATTAACACTATATTCAATAAAATATTGACTTTATTTATTCATAACACGTGTCACACTTGTACGATACAGACTCAAAATAGTCGGGTGTCACAAGCATGTATACCCAGAAAAATAGGATAGAACTCCTAAATCCTTGAGCACAAATTGTGAATGCAAACGCTCAATCAATTCGGTAACTATCTTAGAAGAGCTCCCAATAATAATAATGTAATCCAAATAAACCGAGGCATAATACATGATCTAATCTCAACTTTAAAAAACTGTAATACTCAAAGAGACACTGAGAACCAGATAAAAATCCACCAGATACAAGAGCTGATGAGAGCTTGGAAAACCAAGCTCTAGGTTCCTGCTTCAGGACATAAAAGGCCTTCTACAGTAACCAACATGATGAGGTCATGAAGAGTCAATGATGCCTAGAGGTTGTGACATATATACAGTCCCAAATAAATCACCATGGAAAAAGGCATTGTTGAGATAAACCTGCCTGATAACCCATCCGTTGGAAAAGCCAACAGAGAGAACAAGACGAATAGTGGTGGGCATGTAAAGCACTAATCTCAAAAGGCATCACATCTCACACTGAAGATGTTTGATGGTACAGGATAAGAGGTTCTTAATAAGCGGTTTGAAATGCCGAAACCAGTCAACCACTTGAGAATGACAAGTCAAAGGATACACCCATGCTAATCAACTAAAATTATCAACGAAATCAATATCCATATCTAGACATAGCAGGCGAGCCCAAATATCATAATGTATAATATGTAAAGGCACAGTAGAATGTGATACAGCACATGTAAATGGTAATTGGGTTATTTTTTTGAAACACTACAAGCGTTATAATATTTATTTATGGTTTTTTTGGTCAAATGTAAAGTGGAACATCAAGACAAACATCATCAGACGGATGACCTAGCCTAGAATGCCAAGTGTTACAAGAAACAGAGGTGAAAACAGACATTGAGTACAACTGATGTGGACTACCACGTGTGTGGTGGAGAAGCTGTCCAGCTAATGTATGAATATATAATCCAAACTAGGAGAAAATAACAGCAGGGTAATTACTGACTAACTATGTAATCGATAAAGGGTTCTTGGCTAAGCTAGGAACAACAAGAACATGCCCAAGAACAAGATCTTGCTCAGACAAATGATGCAAGGTAATGCCAATATGAGAGATAGTAAGAGACATACCATTGCCTACAACGACTCGCTCAGAGCGGTGTAGGGAGCAGCACCAAATACATTAGAAGAGTAGGCACTCCTATGCGTAGTGGCACTTGAATCAGGTATCCAAGAATCAACCTTCTTACATGTGTTGGATAAGCCTACTATAGCCCAAAATGAGGCCCAATATTATGAAAAATAGGGTAATCAGAATTGAAAGTGGGTTGCATAAGCAATGAACCAAAAGAATGTTGTGATAAGTTTGGGCCTAGGCTCAAAATTGATGAACCATGGCTTATCATTCATGTATCAAAATATGAATTTTGAGACCTAGATCCTTCATTAACAATCCCATATTCATTGTTTGAAACACTAGATCCCATAAAATTACCATTGTAACTTTCATATTGACTATCATCGTTAGATCTTTGACCACCACAACTACTAGTTCACCACAGATCTGATGTGTGGCTGGTTTTATTTGGCGGAACCCTAGATCTGATGCATTTCCACATACCTGATGTGGATTGTATATCTTGTGCAAGATAAAGCAGAGAAGAAGACATGTTTGTTGTGATAATGGATAACACATAATGATCCAACTCATTCCATGCACCATGTGTATCAAAATCAACTGCTGCTGAATGAATTTTGGGGTTTAAGAACTACAATTATCCAATATTCTTCGTAATAGTAAAAATTTGATGTTTCCCTGTTAGAAAATTTTTCATTATTTAGTTTAATTGTCATAAAATTTGTGAAATTTCGTAGGTTATTGATTGAATGTTGATGTGCGCAAAATGTAACATATAAATTACATCAAACAAGGCATAAAATCAACCATTTTTCGGTACTAATGTTGGAAAAAAGCAATTTTCTTTGTTTACTTTTAAATTACAGGATCAAAAGAGCTTAAACGAATAAAAAGAGCAAATTAACAGCAAAAACCAACGAAAATACAAAGAAAAAGGATTGACACGACCTGCCGAACCCCCATCCACATCCAAAATGACAAAAATAACAAGAACAGAAGCTTGACCACGGGGTCGGGCCCACCAGGCATGGGATCGTGCCGAGTCAAGATTCTTTATAGATAAAGACAACAGCAACAAACAAACCAACACGGGGTCGTGCCAACCAAACACAGGTCGTGGTCAACTATAAGATTCGCAGAATCTGCGATAGTATAGCAAGTATACTGATCACAGGGCCGTGCTATGACACCATGGGGCATGTTAGTTCAAGACCTAACATCTGCAGTTAATGAAGGGAGAGAATTAGATGACCACAGGGTCGTGTTTGTCCTATGTTTCCAGCTATAAAAAGAGGTACTTGGTTCAAGAGAAAGGCATCCGTTGGTAAACCACTTCTCTCACACTTGTCATCAGTCTACCACCACTACAATACCAACACCAACCACCATCATCCACATTTGATTTTTTAGAGTGTGTAGTAGTCTCGGGATCCAAGATTGATTGTAAGACAAACAAAGGTCATGCTTGGCTAAACCTCTTACATCACTTGGTGAAGACAAGTCTTTTATGTATTACTTTTGATTGCCAATCTTTGACAACCTTTTAATTGGGTATGTATTAATGACTTTGATAACTATTGAAAGTGAACTTTCGTTAAACATTTCTTCATATTTTGTTGATTCACTCATTCATGTCTTTGCGGTCTATATAAAGTGCGTTAACTACCTAGAAGAGGGTTAGATGGGTGTTTGGGTAAAGTTCTTGCCTCGTTCAGTGTATAGATCCTACGAGGTCTTGATTCAAGCTTATTAAGAATTCCCTTGAGGCAGATAGCATCAAATCGAGGGAAGTAAGAATGACTTGAACCCCTTATAAATAAACTACTATTAAAACTTTATCCGGCCTTGTGGGACTGTATCCCTGCTGACTCAGACCAGTATGGCAGAGGGTAATGTCGCCTTCACAAGAGGGGCCTACCACTTTTGCATTAATAACTTATTTAATTATCTTTCAATATCTTGGCCTTGCGGGACTATATCCTTGCTGACTCATACCAATATGGCCGAGGTAACGTCGCTTTCACAAGAAGGGCCTAACACTATAACTAAGATAATCTCTAAAAAAAGCCCAAAGTGCGAAAATCATCAAAGGACATATAAAAGAAGAGTTGGAACTGAGTGATTCTGTCTTGTCTTTTTTCCTTTATTTATTTCCTTACATTTTTAAATTTAGTTTATCTTTTAAAACTTTCAAAACTCTTATCAAAATTTGGTTAGATTAGACGTTAACGATAAGCCGGTATTAAAAGCTCTTGTGTCCTTGGACGACCTCGGTATCTTACCATCACTATACTACGTCTACGATGGGTGCACTTGCCCTAGCGTGTGTAGAGTGGTAGTATTGTATTGTGTTTCTATAAATTTAAAACTTGATCCACGAGTAAAAAGTGCTTAATATATAACAAAAATTATAACCACGCTAACTCACTTCAAGTTTTTGACGCCGTTGCTAGGGACACAAGGATTTTAAGGAAGCTTAAATTAATGGCCTAGTCATTCTTTATCTTTTATTTAATTTTTAGGATTTTTTTTGTTTTACATTTTCTGCAGACTATAGCACGGGGTCGTGCTAGTTAAACACGGGGTCGTGCCCTTAACTGCAGCTGGCAAAACTGTTTTGTGTCAGACATTAGTTGTGACACAAGGCCGTGTTACTCCACACAGGGTCGTGTCTCCCTATCAGCAAACTGTAAAATAGGATCATCCGATCCCATAACAACCTCTAACGAAAACATGGACGATATTAATTATTTTTACTTCCACAACTCTTACGGTGAATGGTGCCAATTATGTAGTGGGTTTCATCAAGATTTAGAATGCTATTTTCTAAATTTCAACCCCCACTACCTAATTGACCCATCGTTTTCCTGTGAAAGTCACCTTGAGAGGGGCGTAAGTAAAAACGATAACTATCATTCATCGAATGCCATCAAAAATACATAACCTCAGATGACATGTGTCAAATAGAAAATAGAATTCTCAAAAATTAAAAGAAATAGAGTTTATGATGAATATTAGGTGTTCATCACAAAACACTAACAATGGAGAAGACTTGATGGGCCCATTCCGAAATAAACGACACCAAGGCCACTACATGTAAACATTTTTTTGTATTGTATTTAATTTGGGAAAATAAAAGTGTGAGAGTTTGTGTTATAGGATCAAAATACCCTTTTATCCAACCTCTAAGGAGTGCCACATGTTATATCCTCAATTCTTATTAAGCTACCGAGGAAAAACCCATTTTTAGTGGATCCTTCTCCTGTGTGTGTGTGTGTGTGTGGAAAGGGTAAAATAAGAATCACATTGATTTATGAGAACCATGAGAACTAGCCTTTTCAATGTTTTTTATAAAAAAAATCTCAAAAATCTTTAAAAAATCATCTGTTTCAGCAAAAAAATATCACATGCAAAAATTTAAATCAGATGTAAAAAAAATTCATCGTGGTAACAAAATTTACATCAGGCGTAAACAAAACTTACATCAGGCGTAACTACTGACTCGATTTTTTTTTATTTTTCTTTACAGATGTGTTTATAATATTTTCATCTACGTTTATGCAAAAATTGTTGCCCAACTCGCATAGAAAATAGAAGTTCTCATGGATCTCAGAATTCGTGATAGTTATTAATTGAATCGAAGCATATATATATATATATATGTGTGTATAGAGAGAGAATCATAACTAACTAACCTAACAAGCATGATGAGCTAGACAACAAACTGTAACTAACTATACAAGGTACAAATACAACACATACACTCCAATAACTCCACTTAATCAAAAAAATATGTTAAGTTATGATTTCGAGTGAAATAGCCAATATTAAACAATCCCCACCCCCTTACAAGCACATACACTCCAATTGAAATGTTTTTAATAAAAGAATATGTTATATTATAATTTCGAAACCCACCCACACTCTAGTTACATTGTTCAAGTCAGCCGACTATAGAAGACGGCTAAATGGAAGGATGTGATTTTAAATCATTCATCTGTCATATAATTCATTTTCGAATGATTTAATATGCTTTGGACTCTTTTATATTACGGGAAATCATTTAAAACTTTTTTTAACGGTACATTTAAATCGCTGACGGATCACTGTATAATTATCCTGTCATCAGAGAAATCACCTGATTATATTCATTGCCGTTAGGCAATAATGTTTATACACCAATTCAGTAGAACATCCAATAAATCTAAAAAAACCTCCTTATAGAAATCAAACACATGACCTAATTGTTTTTAAGTCTTTATCTAATATTTAAAATGCTATTAAGCTATAATGTCATAGACTATTACTCTACTAATGAGAAAGTACTTGAAACATTGAACATGTTGCAATACTTTTCCAATAAATGCAATATGCCTATGTTATTCAAATTATATTTTGGGTCTTGAATGAAAACTAGTGCTAATACTCGCGAACTTTACGGGGCATCAACACATTCAAGTTGTGAAGTTGAGAATAATTGACAAAAAAACATTGTACGTGTATCATCAACACATTCAAGTTGTTTATAAGCAAATATTATCCGACACAAAAGTTTTATAAACAAAAAAAACAATCCCGCGGTATGGATATAATTAAAGCGAAAACATAAACAAATGATGAAAAAAAGTTTATCTTGTGCGAAATAACTATGGAACAACTATTGAACAAACTACTGTAGCTTTTTTTGGAGCTTGGTAACCAATAACTTAGTGGTTTTTGCTAACCAATTGAAAAACAATCATCACTTATCAAATATCTTCGGCTTTAAACATACTACACTATCCAATAACACTAAACCTTATATAAAACATGTATATAAAACAAACATATAGAACAAGTCATTTTAATTTTAGAAATATTACCGGTTGATAAGTGAGATTCATTGACCAAAAACAGGATCCTTAACAACTTTAATTTGATACACAACATTTAGTCATAATAGGGTGCAAGATCTTAAAATTTATCCCAAACTTCTCGATGCCCGGCACAGCAAATAAACCAAATGTTGTCATGATAAGTGTACTTTGAGAATAATTACATAATAAATGTTCTTGCTCTTGTATATAATACGCATGGTTGTAAAAATCCCAACTAGCATCCAGTTAGTCGTCCATTAATCGCTAGTCCCAGATTCACCAAGTATTTTTTTTATCTAATCGGCAGGCGGTCAACAATGGTCAAATCGAGTCCTAGTTGGCTAAAAAATGGTGGCAATCCAGCGATTTCGACCAGATTCTTAACCAAAACCTGTAAATTACAGCAATTAATCCTATCTATTTGAAAATACAGGTCGAAAAAAGTGTTAAAACATATCTACTTAAAAAAATACATATAAAAATTTATATGCATATAAAATTGAAAATTACATATAAAATCTCAATCCTATTAATCCCAATTAATCGTTAGTCGGTACCTTAGTCGGTACCTTATCGGCCGACTAGCGCCTAGCAATTCTTACAACCTTAATAATACGTGATGGTTCTAATTGTTACAGTTTAAGCATTTTCTTTTTGAATTACGTATCAAAGTCAAAGTAGGTGTAATTTCAAGAACAAAATTACAAAATAATAAACCTAGGGAATATTGTATCAACAAATGGACATCCCAATGTGAAATGCAGCTAGTTTTATAACTTTTCTATTGGAAGCTAATCTCAAAATCATTATCTTCTCTTTATAAACTCAATTTAGTACTAGGTACAAAGGCAAAGTCAAACCTTTTGAGCTTATATATACTTTGTTACTGGCCTTTAGACTCTAATTCAACACATAGGGAGATCAATAATCAACCCAGACCATAAACATGTCTAGGGTGGTTATTGGGTTCCTGAAGTTCACTATTTTGGCCATTATTCTAATGGCTTTTGATAGGTCAGAAGCTCAAGGGCCGTTGAAAATGGGGTTTTATAGAACTACATGTCCTGCAGCCGAGCAGATTGTGCGAGATACAGTGAATAAGGCGGTTATGGCTAACCCAGGAATGGCTGCCGGAATCATTCGACTTTACTTCCATGACTGCTTTGTCAGGGTAATACTGCACCGCAACAACTAAAAATTGTTACATGTATATGTAAACATTTTTTAAACCTTGAGCGTTTTTAAGTTGGTCTATTCGTGCTAAGAACTTAACAAACATTTACTTATTTCTTTAAGCCGTAAAGAAAAAATGTGTGCATACTTTGTGCGGAACCAAGGGGGTCAAAGGGGTCTGCTAATCCGTCACAAACTTTTATAAAATATGTGTATTATTAGAAAAATATGACTTGAACCATCTAGTTGCAGTCACGAGAGAAGACAACCCCCCCCCCTCCCTCAAACACCTAAGGCGTAGTCGTTTTGTTTTGGACACTAAATTATTGTATTTGTTGTCGCATTTTTATAGATTCTAGTCGTATACTTGGTTTCACCTTCTGTGTCTAAATATTAGGGTTGCGATGCTTCGCTTCTACTTAAGCCGGTACGAGGCAGTGAAGGTGAGTCTGAGCAAGACTCGATCGCGAATGCGGGGACCTTGAGAGGCCTGGAGATAATAGATCAAGCTAAGGCCAAGCTCGAAGCCACATGTCCAAACACAGTCTCCTGTGCGGACATCTTGGCTTTCGCAGCCCGAGATAGCACCAACATTGTTGGTGGATTCTCTTATAACATACCATCAGGAAGACGGGACGGAAGGGTTTCTAAGAAAAATGATGTCAGCCTTCCTGGACCGGATTCTGATCTAGATACCCTGAATAGTTCATTTGTGGAAAAAGGATTGAGTGTTCGTGATCTAGTGGCGCTCTCCGGAGCCCACTCTATAGGTAGATCCGGGTGCAACTCTGTTGTACACCGTCTCTACTTTTTTAATGGTAATGGTACGGATCCCTCATTGGATCCAAAATATGCAACAATTTTAAAAAGGAAATGCCCGAAGCATCAACTGTCTGGGAAAACCGAACTTGATCTAGTTACTCCGAATCGTCTAGATAATCAGTATTACCGTAACATTATACAACAACGGGTTCCGTTCTCGTCCGATGAAGCTTTGGTTGATAGTACCATAACGGCCACAATGGTAAGTAACTATGCGAAAAACCCCACCGCTTGGAGAAAGGATTTTGCTGCAGCAATGGTACGTTTAGGTTCTCTTGATGTATTAACAGGGACTAGAGGAGAGATACGCAAGAAGTGTGGGGTTGTAAATTAAAGTTTCTTGTTCATGATTGATTGTTTGTTGTGAGTTATCTCTAAGAGTTTGTTTGAGTTTGTAATTTCATATTGAAGTTATATGTATTGTTGTTTAATCTAATGTCATCATTGTAAGACATGTTTGACTTAGCTACTATCTATTTATATATAAGACGTTATTGAATATATCTATCAATGTATATGCATAAATAATCCCCTTGGTAGAAAATACTCATGTATGTAATTTGACGAGGGTCGTAGTGTCTGTTTTGTAACAAAATTTATAGGTAGAATCGAAAGCTACGATTTTGGAAAACACTAAACTAAACTGATACGATTGGTTGGGTTGGTTGGATTGATTGTCAAGACAGTTTTGTTTGGCAGTTTGAACCAGTTTAAAATATATAAACATCGTTGGTTTGTATTAGATTACATATGTATAATTTGCGTACCCAGAAAATGAAAAACAAATTAAATATCAAAGGTAAACGTGCAGTCCGATTTTCACAACATGTCGCATAATTGTCGCATAATTGCATATCTCGAAAATAAAACATTTAACTCCTGTTTTTTTTTCACCAATGTCACACCTCGGCTTTCCACAGCCAATCCAAACACCGGTGGGCCCGGGTGGAGAATATCGTGACGTAAGTTGATATCGTCATAGTCAATTAAACACAGCACAGCGGAAGTCTTAGATTTAAATTACTATTACAAACCAAATGTTCGACACACAAAATAATATACAGGCTCGTAATACAAAAAGATCCACAGACGGATCATAAATTGTACAAAAGAAAGAATGTAAAACAGACTTTGGGCAAATCTAGGATTTGCAAAATCCTCTTATCACTACCGAGCACTTCCAGCCTATTTTCGTATTGTACCTGCAAACTTAGTCTTTTGAAAATACGTCAGCTTTCGCTGGTAAATACACACAACTGACTCATTTTGAAAACATTTAAATAAAATGTTTTAAATGCGTATCGCACAAAATCTTTTATAACTTGGGAAAGTTGTCATTGCACCATGTTAACAGATTCACATGTTTGTCAATACATATAGGGCCTAGTGCGAAAACCGAGACATGATTAACTGCACACCACTTACGAACTCACGAAGGAGTTATCCCCAATGTTGTGGGTAGTTGTATTTGAGCGTCTGTCGGGTGTATGCCTACACCCCGCGCTAAGGTCATGACCATTATCTAATGTAATGAGCCGAGGATATCCAGGACACGGTAGTTAACCCCCGATGTTTAAGTTATCAAACAAAACTGATTAAAACAGAATATGCGGATTTACTAGCCACAATCCGGCATGCGATTAATCCCATTTCCAACCAAGCGGTAATAGTTTACCGTAACCCAAGCCCGTATAGGGGAAATAGGTCGAGAGTATTTACCTGAGCTAGTCTTCGTTTAAACGCAAGATTTATTACCTCAGCCGTACACAAAAGCACTAAGTGCAGATAGCATTTACCGGAGTGTCTCTAGTCTGGATTATAACATAAGCTAACCAATTAAATGCTAACGGTCGTTCTTAAGTCACAGACTTAGACCGACTAGCATACATGATCAAAAACGTATAACGCTAGATTAAACGATAATCGGATAGAATGTACTTTAATCCCAACAAGTACTTTGACTTGTGTAATATGGATAAACTATAAACATTCTGGATTTTGAGACTCAAATGAAAAGGTTAGACCCGTTTATGTTAGTTTTTGTAAACTATTACATATGCTTAACCGTACGCATATCAGTGATATCGGGTAACCGGAAAAGTCATGGACAAGTTGTATATGCCATTATATTTTAAATAAGTTGTGACATCAGTAGGATATCAACTTATATGCCCGTTAAGGTTTTAAAATGAAACTATGCCTCATAAGGGCATTTTGATAATTTCATACTTTATAAAAGAAACTTGAATATAATTTAACGTTATAACCATAAGTATTCTGGAAAAATAAATTATTTATGATATAATATCAGTAGTATATTAATTATATGTGTAATTTATCTTTTATGGCCAAACTATGCACCGAATGGGCATTTTGGTCATTTTACAAATAGTTTATAAATTATTTGGGATTCTGAGTTTATATCTTGTACCTACTTTAAAAATATTTAAAATAAGTTTTAAATCAGTAGCTAACAAGTCTTGGTTGGTAAATATGGTTTAAAACATACTATGCGCTGAAACGACGCTTATGTCTTAAAATGACGATTTGTGTGATGTTTATTGAAAACTGATGTTAAGGTCAGGTTAACATGTCTTAGATATGTTATTTAATATAACATATCATTAGGTAAAAGATTTACTTTGAAAAGATGTGATTAAAACCATTTTATAAGCCACAAGGACCTTATCGTCATTTATCGACATAATACAAGGACTTGTCCATAAACTCAGTTTATAATCTGGTTTGACATCCCAAATAATCCTACTTATAATATTACATCAATAGGAAACTCATTTTCAAGTTCATTATTATTTAAACCTCTTTTTATGCAAAAAGGACATTTTAGTCAAAATAGCATAATTACGGAACTTGTGCATAAACTTAGATTCTGATTCTGATTTCACATATTTACGGATTTAATCCCTCTCGTCCAACAACGGGACATATGAGAGTTAGGACTTCGTAAAGGATCACTTAGAGGCCCACTATAAGCATGTTAACTCCGATGTCACTCAGAGGCTGGGCATGTTGACATATCAGTCACTCAGATGCCAAGTTTAAGCATGTTGACATATCAGTCACTCGGAGGCTAATGATTAAGCATGTTGACATATCAGTCACTCAGAGGCTATTTTTTAAGCATGCTGACATATCAGTCACTTAGAGGCTTATGTTTATGCATGTTGACATCAGACAGTCACTCAGAGGCTCAGTTTAAGCATGTTGACACCTTTAGTCCCTATTGGTCTTTAATAGACTTAAATACAACACGTGTTACTATACTATTGGACATGATTTTACGGGGTGTTACAACTAAAAAATGGGCATGTTTGCGTTCGTTCATATTCATTCGTTTAAAACTTAAATAAACATTTCACAAATGTAAACAAATAAAACCCACATAATTTACAAACTCATAACAAAGAGAATTGAAGAAATATAAACGAACACAAATAAAAGAGGTTGAGACTCGTTGCTTAAAGTGATATTAGGGTTCATACATAACAAAAAGCAACTTTTTATATAAATTAGAGATCAATAAGTTCCATTGAAAAGCCCTTTTTTTAATATTTCTAGAAAGTTTTTATATAAATTAGTGATCAATTACGATAAGTTCCATTAAAAAGTCCTTTTTAATATTTCTAGAAAGCAATTACTGTTAGAATACCTTTTTATGTTTATCTATACTATATTATAATACATATAAGGAAGATAAAAGGCTAATTTTATATTATTTTAAGACTTTAAGTAATACAATTGTTAAAACATATGGTACATTCATTTATAGCTATTGTTGAGTTTAAGCCAACTACTCTAAAGATTTTTAAATGGCCATAATTATTCATACTTTAATATTTTTTTAAGAAAAGTACACCATACAAACAAGCATTTCATTCTCTTTAATTTGAGTATGATATTGTTATAGGTATTTTCAATTTAAAAAAAATAACTTGTTACGTGATTACCAGTTGTCTGTCTTACCCATCGGATCACACTGGCACCCCTTTAGTTCTAAACCAACACAAATCAATCATGGAATCATTACAAATCTTTGCATCGGATTGCTTTAGCCTAAAATCTCGCGTTCTCCTATAACTAAAGTTTCATATCAAAACTTTTGTTCCAGGTCTTCATCGTGTGTTCTTCATTGGCCGATTTTACTCATTCAATCAACAACTTATTAATAGCAAAGGCGACTTTGCATTTTGCGACATTCCAGTATTGATGAATGACTTCAAGCGACCTTATCAATAGAAATACGACTTTGCGTCAGCCTTAGATTGCAAGGGAATGTTAGACACAATACAATTATGGATAGTTAGAGGTCTCGTTTGTATATAATAGAGGTAGTGTTGTGTAAATGTGGTTAGTATATATGATGTATATAGAAATATTAGCTATTTTAGGCCGGTTTTTAACACATAATCAAGCTTTAAATTTATAAACAAGGTAAACTACAATCACTTCTACAACACGTTAGCGTAAGTGCACCCACTGTTGGCTTAGTGTAGCAAAGGTAAGATACCGGGATCATCCAATAGCATAAGAGCTTTTAATATCGGAGTGTCATCAACGTCTAATCAAACCAAAAAGTGAGTTTTGTGAAAAGGTTTAACATAAAAATAAAGAAATTAAAACTAAACAAAAGCAACAACAAGAAGAATCATCTATATTCGGCCCTCCTTTAATGTCTATATTCACATCTTTGGTTTTGGACTGTTCAAGAGACCACTATATGAAAAAATACTTGAGTACTCTGCGAAAAATACACCTAAAATCATTCTATGAAGAAAATGAATTTGTATGTTGTTAATGCCAAAAAGTGGTAGTCTCCTTGGTCGGGCAGGCGTTACCCCTCGACTGTATTGGTCAGAAGCAGTAGGGCGACCATCCCGCAAAGTCGGATAAAGTATTAAATATTTTTTGCATATAAGAGATTAGATCCATTATCTACTACGATTCCTTCGATTTGGTGCTATCTCCTCAAGGGTAGTAGGAACGTGAATAACGGGTCCTTGCACATCGAGTATTCCACCTCTCCGTGCAAGGCAAGAGCTTAACCCAAACCACACTTCGAACCTTTTTCCAAGTAGCTAATGTGTTTTTTAAGCCGTAAAGACACAAAGGATTAAATTAACAAACACAAAGTAATAGGTGGATTAAAGCTCACCTTCAATATAACAAAAACATATTTAAAGTCATTAACACACATCTAATGAAAAGTCCAAAACTAGGATATTTTTTTTAACATTAAAGGTTTGTATTCACTAAATGATGCAAGAACTTTAGCCAAGAATTGCCATAATGTTACACCATCAGTTTGTATGAATAAACATGTTAATCAACAAGATTGAATTGTTATTGATATAAGTTTACAATCTTGGATCCTAAAACAAACCAGACTCTATACAATATGGAAATGGTGGTGGACAGTGGTGGAAATGTGAGTGAGAGAGAGTGGGTGCCAAAGGATGGGGAGAATGGTAACCCAAGCACTCTCTTTATAGGCTGAACCTGAAGGGCGACACGGCGCCGTGTCAAAGTTACGTTGCGCTGTGTGAGTAGTCTGTTGAGCTTCTTTTGTCTTTTCTGATAGGGATCTTTCATAGACACGACTCATGTGAGGTGTGGCACGATCCAAGTCATCTTTGTGGATCCCAAAATCTAAAGATCTCCATCTAAAGATATGAAACGGGGGCATGCCAATGAAGCACAGCCCCGTGCATGGTGGCCTATTTTGCCTTGTTCTGACATTTGTAAAGTTGACTTTTTGAGTGAGACATGGCCCTGTGCCTAGTAAGGTACGGCCCCGTGGCCTATTTTGTTTTGTTGTGAAAGCTATAAAGTTGACTATTTGAGTTGGACACAGCACCATGCCTCACTTTTAAAAACTTTTTCATATTCGTCTCATCGAGCTACCCAAGATTCATATATTATGGTCCCGGTAACTCATTTCTTAGCTTGAAATATGCTTATGTGAAGTTTTTGGGCTTTTTCATCATCGTTTAGCTATCGTCTTGACTTAAGAGAGAGGCGCATGGCATGTCTAGGAAAGACATGACCTGGGGGCATGCTTGATTAGGCACGACTCTATGTTCTTTGTCAAGTTTTGTCTTTTCTTGAGGGAACTAGCACATAGGCGTGTGTTGAGAGGCAGGGGGCATGTCACTTAATTACCTTCTAGCAAAACTCTTGATTTTTGTCACGAATTGGCTTTTTTTATCGTTTTATGGATTTTTACACTTGAAAATCAAAAGTGAACAAATAAACAAATTATGTCTAAAACTCATGCAAGAAAACGATCAAAAAGCGCTTCAATTAATATAAGTATGTATGTTAGGTTTTGCATATATCAAATATCCTCACACTTGAATCTTCGCTTGTTCTCAAGAAAAACTCATAATATTGCTTTTAACACACCCAAATTGAGTGGGTAGAATAGAAGGGTTTTAACTTGCAAGTATATTAGGATCCAAGTTCATAATTAGTTTTATTTACAAAATCCTACTCAACATGATTTTCAAAACTTTGAAAGAAAAATATTTGTAGGCATAACATGCCAACTACAATTCCATTTAGCTATATTCATATTCACAAACCTCACAAATAATCACTAAACACTCAGCCAAATAATGTTTGAGTGGACCACTCCTACCAAACATTGAACCTACCCATATCATATACTTGACAATAAATCAAACCTCCTCCTATTAACATAAACAACGTAAATACCAAAGAGGTCTTTTTAAACGGTTGTAATGTAGGCATTGCTAGGGTGTTGAATTTTTGGGTAAAAGTGACTAGAAGTAAAAAAAATATTGGTTTAATGGAAAATTTTTATTTTGTAACTATCACCGAAAGATAAAAACTGTAACATGAATTTGACCGAAAGATAAAAACTGGAATGAAGAAAGACACAGCTGCATTTGTTTCAAAAGGTCTCATTTGTTCTAAGATGAAAGCGGAACATCAGTAACCCTCAGGTTTACTCGTACAGCTGGAAATCCCAATCTAGAATTAGGAAAATATAACCATGGATTTTATCACTAGGTTACCTCGCACTTCCAGTGGTTACGACACTATCTGGGTTATGGTTGATCGACTTACAAAATTTGTTCATTTCATCCAAATTCGTGAAGATTACAAGAATAAGAAACTGTGAAATCTTAAGCCGACACAGTGTACCTGTGAGTATTATCTCTAATCGTGATGGATGTTTCACTTTACGCACATGGCGAGTCGTTCAATCACCATTAAGCACTCGACTTGACCTCAGTACTACATATCATCCACATACTAATGGCAGTCCTAGCATTCTATATAAACGCTTGAAGACATGTTGTGTTCATGTGTTATTGATTTTAAAGGAAACTAGGATACTCACTTGCCATTGATCGAGTTTTCCTACAATGACAGCTACCATTCCAGCATCAACATGGCTCCATTTGAAGCGTCATACGGTCAAAAGTGTTGATCCCCTGTTTGCTGGCACGAGGTCGATGAAGCTTAGATTACCGGACCTGAACTGATCCAAGAACGACCGATAAGATTCTTCAGATTAGCAACAATATTTTAGCAGCTCGAAGTCGTCAAAAAAGCTATGCTGACAAACGACGAAAACCGCTTGAACTTAATGTTGGTAATTGTGTACTCTTGAAAGTATCTCCGTATAAAGGAGTGGTCAGATTTGGAAAGAAACGCATGCTAGCACATCGCTATGTTGGTCCTTTCAAAATTCTTGAAAGAGTTGGAACTATGGCCTAGAAACTCGAGTTACCGGAAGAACTCAGCAAGATTCATCCAACTTTCCATGTTTCCAATCTGAAGAAATGTCTTGCCGATGAGAATCTCCATATTCCGCTTGAGGAATACAAATGGATGAGTTGATGCATTTTATTGAACAACATATGATACCATGGATCGCGACGAGAAACGGTTGAATCGCAATCGGATTCCAATAGTCAAAGTCCGTTGGGAGTCTAAACGTGGACCAGAGTTTACCTAGGAATGTGAAGACCAAATGCGAGATAAATACCCACACCTTTTTTCCAGAGAATACTCTCACGCAATTTCTAGACGAAATTCTCAAAAGTAGGGGAAACTGTAACCTTCACCAAAAATGGATCCTAGAAACCCGACCCGTTTGTAAACCGGATCCGAAGCGTAGTAAATGAAATACGAATTTTATTATCTTTTGTCATTTTAATATTGTTGTGTTTAAAAAATATTAACTTATTAATAAGGTCAGTTAATTCGTTAGTAGATATAAAATAGATAATGTAACTGTGCTTGAATATGGCGTTAAACAACATCACACTTTTAGACGACATTATTCTCTTTAAACAACATTGTGCCTCAAAACATTTGTACATTTCCAAAAGATGTCCACCCCCTTCCAAACGACACACTGCATCTCCCAAAAGATATCATCCCAAACGACACCCCCTCCCACTTAAACGACACCTCTCATTAAGACCACATCATCCAAACGACATGCACCTGCATAACGCATCTTCCCCAAATGCGAACTTACATACCCGACTCGTCCTTAACTTACCCAACTCTTGACTATTCGACTTCTTTATAGTCCCATTAGTTTCATATTTTCGGAGAGTTAAGGTCCTTATCATTTAAACAAGCATTATACCTCTAATTAATCTAATTAAAGTCTCAATTAATATTACCATTAACACACCATAGAACTAAATTGTTTTGGGCAAAATTGATAGCCATATCATGTAATTTCAGTCTGAAACGACATCTAATAACATTACACACAAATCTCCACTCTCAAATTCTTGGATTTAAGCAAGGAACAAAGTTAGTGCTTGTAACTTGTTCTATCAATTTCTCTCTCATTTCTTAACCAATTCAGGTGATTCTTGATTCTTAAGCCTAATATCTTTAATATTTCATGCTCTACAAAACCTTTCTATCCATTTCTGTTATAGAAGGACATACGAATCCGAATTTTATTTCTTGTTATTTTAGGGTTCTTAGACTTTAGATATTGGGGCTTTTCACGTTAGACATATATATTGGTGAAATTGAAATTATGCTATTGTTCATTATTACACTAGATTAGTTTGTGTAATATTTTGAGATTTTTGGACATCATATGTGCTTATTGCAAATTTTATTCATGTTATATTATATAGAAAATTATATAAAAATACAAAATTATTAAAACAAAATTTCACAAGTATTGTTTTGGATTTTTCTAGAAATATATATGCCATGGAATGTTTTTAATAAATTTTATGACTTTTGGTAAATTATTTGGTAATAAAAGGATTAATTAAACTATAAAACAAATAAAGTTTTCTTTATAAATTTAATGATTTTAAATAAAGATAAAAGATAGTGATGGATTTCTGATTTACAAAGTTTTTAGATGAATTTTTAAGAATTTTAGCTAAATTTAACATTTACAACATATAATAATATAATAAACTGTTCTTATCATAATTAATCGCGTTTACTACAAATATTAATCATGTTTACTACAAATAATAATATAATAAATTGTTTATTTCTACAAATATTAATTTATTAGGTATGTTAAAAATAGATTATATATTCTAATTATACAGAAGTCTCCAGATAATAGGACTCAATTTGATAGTTAGTATTATGTTGTTTAGTTTTGTATAGTTTGTTTATTTTATATTTTAAGGGTGATTCTTACTTTTTGAATTTATTCATTTATTCTGATGTGGTGTATTATTGGATCGAACTGTGAGTATATCTCTTTTTCCCTTTTTCATTTAATTTTTTGGGGTATATGTGTCACGCAAAATCTCATATTTATTCAATTTAATTATCAAACATGCAAAGTCAATATGTGGATTATATGTTATCTGTATTTGTTACTTGTTTGTTTATTTAGCTTTGTGTCTCAATCAATTGTATGCAAGCACATCACATTATAGATCCACTGGCTGACTGGTTTCCACGGCTATGGGTGAATAGGTATTGCCATCATCATCCGGTTTCGGTTATGGGGCTTGAGACTAGTTTCTCTCTTCGGGGCTCGAGACTCGCATTTATCGCATTTAGGTTATGTTATTTATGGTTGTTGTTTATTGGTTGTGACTATCGCATTAACACATGATTTGCGTGTTAACTTTTTTTTTAAAATAAATTGTTTTATATAAACTTAGATTTACTCACCGACTTCTTTTAGTTGACCCGATTATTTTACGCATTATACAGGAAACATGATTTGATAAAGCAATAATGAAGAAATGTAGGATTTGCCTTGGACTAAATAAAAGGGATTACTTATATGTTTTATGTCTTGAATCTTGTTTGGATTATTTGAAAAATTGTTATATTGATGTGATACTAATCATTGACGTTATAAATATTAAAACATCTAATAGTGCCATAAGCTTTGGACAATCATCTCCCTCGATCGATAATCCGTTGCGGGTCGGGGTGTGACAGGATCAACTTTCGAGTAGTAAAGTCTTGACTCACTGAATCGGGTGAGCTAAGGGGCTCGGTGGCAACTAAGAATCCTCGAGCCACAAGATGTCAGCTTGAGTGTATTTGGAGGTTTAAACTTGGATGGGATTTGGTAACAATGGGAGCGTGAGGAGTGTTCCGGCGCAGTTACAAAGTGACATTGGGTTCTGAGACTAGAATACCGAATGAAAATTATCTCCTATGAAATTGCTGCTATTGGAGAGCATTTATCCTCTGGCAGTCCCTGGAGCCGGTAGTGCGAATCAATGGGAGGCGGTTGAGATTAAGGATGAGTAATTGGCTGGATTTCCTGAGACTGGGTCTGTGATTACCGTATTAGAGCGGTTGGGTTCTTTAACACTACAACTAGGTGGATTTGTGGACAAGTTTAGAGTTTGGTTTATTCTCTACGAGTTGGACCTAAAGACTTTTGTTCTTATGTGTCGAAGTTTGTTGAGCGCTGGATGATTGGGTTGTTGTTTGTTTATGGCAGGCTGGAGTTACTCCCAAGCCTTTCAAATGGGAGATTGTTGGGTTTGTGAATTCCTTGGTTATTGGTTTGTTTAATTGATGATTAGAAGACTTGGATGGAAGGCCAGTTTGGCCCATTTAGTTTTCCTATGCACCAAGATGGAAAACCTAATTGTTCTTCATATATACCCAATCATGTATTAACTTCTGGTGTGTCTTAGAGCTTAGTGAAATAACCTAGTTGCATCCCATAGACGTAGGTCCCCCACTGGGATCGAACCACGTAAAATCTTGTGTCTTTATATTCTATTTCTGCGTGTTAATGCATTTCTGCGTGTGTGTTGGTTCCATTGCGCTACCTTGATACCTAACACATAGACCTTGAAAAGGCATACGACAATGTGCCGCTTATACTGATTTGGGAGAGTCTGGAGGATAAAGTAGTTCCTGTAAAGTATATAGATATAATTAGGGATATGTATGTTAGGACTAAAGTTAGTGTCTGTGCACCTATGGGAGATATACATTTCTTTCCCTTAGAGGTAGGACTCAACCAAAGTTCTACGTTGAGCCTATTTCTTTTTGTTGTTGCCTTGGGTGAGTTGTCAAAGTCAATCCAAGACGCAGTTTCGTGGCACCTTTTTTTTGTAAATGTTGTATTAGTCACAGACGTGACAATTGGCAAAATTCCGGTAATTTTGTACAACTTGAACAACTAGTAGATTGTCTATTTATCGTATAACATGACTTAATTTTTTATCTTAAGTCTTAAAAGTCTAGGAATTTAACCAAATCATAGTTTGGTATGATAATCGATTCGTCATAATCACGAATATATAAAAACCATATCCTAGACGAATGACAACGACGCGAACATGTATTAAATATCAGAACTAGTTACGGTACAGTCTGATATGATAGAATTAAGATATAAAATATTTCTGCACAATTATACCATAAAAATTTTATATAAAACACTAAATTGTCCAAGTCTGCAGCAAAAACTCAGCATTCTGCAGCAAAATTTAGCAATTGTCCGAAAAGCGAAAAATAAATATTTTTAGCTAAAGAATAATAATGGGTGTTATAAATAGTATAAAACCCATATATAAATCTTATTGTTTAAAGGTAAACGGTTTGTTCAGTAAAAACCTGACAACAAAGCCGGTACCAGAACTGAACTCAAAATGATAAAACTATTAGTCTGAAGAGCTAGATTAATTAACGGGACAATAAGAATTGTACTAGAATTAATATGAACATAAAATTTTATAACACTATATATCAGTATTTCACCCGGTACAAGACCCGACTAACTTTATCAACCGAACAACGAAACAACAAGACTAATTAATTATTTTGGCCTACTATAACATCACTTTAAAGTGTTCGGGCATTAGTTTTTATAAAAACTTATATATAAAATTATTAAAGTTATAAAAGTTTACAAAAATTATATTTTATTTATTAAAAAAATAACCAAACCAACCCCCCCCCCCCACACACACACACACACACTCACTGCAATATGGGGCTTTCCCCATGCCACTAAATTTTTTTTATGTGTTGGCAAAATAATAAGGATGATTAATGGACTTGATGGTGCAAGAATTTGATTATAACACCTCAAATCAAAATCATCTTCATTTCATTCATCCTCCTAAATATCAAAACTCAAGAACACTCTCATTTACTCCCAAAAATCGGTCCAAGCTCCATCATCTTCACTTCACTTTTTAAAATCCTAACACAAGAACCTCAAGCTTACATGAAGATCTAAAGTGTTTACAAAGATTAGAAGCTCACTTTGGAAGCTTGGAAATCTTAATCAATCCATTTTCTTCATCTCTTAGATCATCCCTAGCCTTGTGCTAGTAATAAGAACCTTATACCTTATGTTATACTTTTTATTTTATAAAATTTCAGAAGATCATCATAAAAATTATATAAAAACCCACTTGAAAAACACTAATAAATCTAAGATCACTAACATAATCATGTGATTTTCTTGATAAATTTTGATGATTTTGAAGTTGTTATGAACTAGTAAACTTGAATCTTGCAAAATTATGAATAAAAAGATGATCTAAACACATACATGTTTAGATTAGCAAGATTCATTAACAAAAATATGTCATGAACATAATCTCATATTTTAAATATGATTATACATGTATTAGATCATTAAATAAAAATTATGATTTAGAAATTTTGTATAAAAGTTATAATAAAGTTTCCATTTTAAGAAAGATTAAAATTATAACAAGTTCATGACATTTTGTTAATACATTTATATAAAAAATTGTGATTGATGATGATTTGAGTTAGTTTAATTACTTAAAACATATTTGTAAAAACATGGGAAACTTATATTTTTAAAGGAAACTATGGCAAATTTTTATAAAAATTAATCTTGATTAAGATATGATTAAACTAAAGATTTGGTGGTTAAAAGTGATTAGGAACTTTAATCATGTTTAGATAAAGGATTTGGATAAAAAGTTAAGAATATAATTACTTATATTTTTTTAAACTAAAAATGAGATAAATATATATTTTTGATAAAATATACATTCTAAACCACCTTATATGTGCACATGTATTTTTGTATAAAAATATGTTTAAGTGCTCAACTTTTGACAAAATAATATATATCGGACAATTTGGACAAACTCGGACAATTCGGACAAAATAAAATATATGGTATAAACGAAACAAACGACAAAGACGAAACGAATAAAATAGTCGACGCGAACCTAACGGTCAAAACAAACACATACACCGATACACTTTATATTTACTAGAATTTTTAAATATATATAATTTATAGTTTTTATAAATAAATTTTTGTAAGTTATAACAAATACTAGTAAATATTTTTGGATAAGCCCAACTAAACAATTATTATACTAAGCCCATTTTTATAAAAACTATATTGGGCTGAAGCTATTTTTATAAAAATATATGGACTAGCCCATTTTCATAACATTAACTTTGGGCTAAGGTCCACTTGTATAAAAATCAAACTTGGGATAAGTCCACTTTTATAAAATCAAACTTTAGGCTAAGGCCTACTTTTATAAAAAAAAAAAAAAACTTTGGGCTAAGCCCACTTTTATAAAAGGTTACATGGGCTAGACCCATGTAAATAAAAGATAACTTTGGGTGAAGCCCACTTTTATAAAAAAAATTGGGCTAATCCATTTTATAAAAAGTAACTTTGGGCTAAAACCCACTTTTATAAACCAATTGGGCTTAACCTACTAAATAAACAAAATTAGGTTGGGCTAGACCCACATACATGAAACGAATTGGGCTAGGCCCACACAAAGTAAGCAAATTTGGGCTAGGCCCATACTTACAAAAAACTGTTGGGCTAGGCCCATAAGTAATAAATTATTAGATTGAGTTATTTACAATTAAATTATGGACTAGGTTCATTTACATATAACCAATCTAATATATATATATATATATTATATATATATATATATGAAAGAAATATATATATGTTATCAAATAAAGAAAAACCAACAATTACAAGTATGAAATTCAAGATAAAATACTTGTACGAAAAACAAAACGAAAGCCTAAGTGTCTAATAGATTAGAACACTTATAGGTCGAAAAACGAACGAAGTATCAGGAATCGAATAAAGATTTGTACGGAACGCAAATCAGTAATTTCATGTTTCCCCTTTTATTTTAACGTTTTTATGGTTTTAAACGTGTGGGGATGTATACATGTTACAATTAATATAGCTGGGAAAATGAAAATATTTAGATCACATGTGAATAAGGCTCAAGCCTTGGGGCCATTAATGAAAGACAAGTACTGAGGAACAAGGGGATAGATCTATTGGGTTTGGGCGAGCCCCACTCTAATACGGCAATAATAACAGATCGTATTAGAGTGCTTTTGTGTCTAAACGAGTGTCTCAGACACATAATAAATCGTCAAGGTTTGGTTGCCACCTTATTCGGCATACAGATTAGTGTCCTTGCAACACACTAATGATCATTAAGCTATATTAAACAAGTTTATTTCAAATGTTTCTGATAATTCATTTGATACAAATTTATAACATGAATTCACCAGCTTTTGTTGACATTGTTTTCAAAACTAACATGTATTTCAGGAAACTAGTGATGGTCTTCGGGGAAAAGAATCTTGTTCGTTTGTAGAGAAGTCAAAATGTTGTGTTTCATCCAGTCTTTGTTGTTATGTTTTATAAACTTATGTCTAAATTTTAAATAATGTTATTAAACTTGTGGTTTGTTTTAAAGACAAAAGTTATATGTGAATTATGGTCAAATAAAAAGTATGGATGAATGTTTTGTAATGTAATACAATTGTCGTTTACTTGGTTGAATGCAACGATTGCCGCTCTGGCCACACCTCGCGACACGCTTCCGCTACATCGAAAATCGGGGTGTGACAACAGAAAGTAAACAAAGCCTTAATACAAGGTTAAAGGAGTGGCAAGTAGCTTTGTATGGCAAAGGTTTAAGGATTTGTCGCTTTAAGACTGGATATCTTTATTATTATTCCAGTGGTACGGGCGATGACGATGACACTCTGATCATCATTGAGGGACAAGTGGTCACGTATACAACTAACTTCAAGTACAAGAAAATTGACCATTTAGGACTAAATTGACCACTTATTGGCAACTGAATTTTAATCTCACAATTGTTCTCTTAAAAATGGAACAAATGTGTTTGAGACTAATGTTCGGTCTCTAATATTGATGGAACATATTAAGGACTGAATTCAAGACAAACAAAACTAGGGACTAATATTGATTTTTGAATGCCTTTTGGTATAAGGATGATCTGGGGCTAATTTTGAGTGTCCAATTATATTACGCATATTCTACCTTTTGTTGGAAAGGTTCTAGGGCTACAAAATCAATCGTAGGGATCTTTTCAAAACCTTATTAGGAACTCATATTTAGTCTCCTAACTTTTTTGTTTCACGCAGAAAAAATAGTAACACATAATTTATCTCTAATATTCAACAAAAATTCTTGTATTTTAAGAAAAGATATTACATAATGAAAATTAGTCCTCATAGTTACTGCAGCATACCAGTTGAGGAATAATCTTTAGTTTCAAAAAAGTTTTTTTTTATAAACCAACCCAAACCCGAGCTTCGCTTATCGATCTTGATCTGACTCGTAAGGCTAAATGAGTATGTTATTTATAGAATTGAAGGATCAAATTCAGTCTCCAAAGTCCTTGTAAAAACCCTATTGGATATGTTATTTAGACACAAAGCACAAAGCTTATTTGTTGATGTAAGACCATCGGGTAACCCAGACATATGTGTTATTGAATAGTTTAAAAAAGTATATGCTTCCAAATCGATTCTAACAAAATATAGAACAAGTTCAAAGTTCAACAAAAATACAAAATAAGAACATTAGCATCCAAATCTACCTACCATAGCATATCAACAACCTTATATGTCCAAGTAGCACCAGCCTCTAAGATAAGCTTCTTCCAAATTCAGCCTTCGTAAAACACATTATAATATGTTATTTTAAACTTTAATGCGTACAACATTAAAAAACCATGTAAAGTGGTCATATTGTAAGAATCCAGACCATACAACCCTTTTTTTCATGTAGTTGGGTCCTATTTTAGGTAAATTTATAAGTTTGGTGCTCTAAACTACACAAAACATAAATGACCTTTAAGTTTCTTTTCGTATTTTAAGAACTCCCTTTTAAGTTCTTAAAGAAAAGCCATTTTAAATTATGTGCACAATAGAAACCAACTCAATTTTTTATCAACCAACCAATCTAATTAAGATTCATTTTATTGTTGATGAGGCTATATGTTTCTTAACTTATGAAGAAATAAATAAACTGAAATTCATCAAAATTGTAGTAAACTTTCGTACAACAAAATAATACTTGAAATTGTCCATATGCCCACATCATTGATTCCAATCCAAAATAAACCGGGTATTGTACCAGCCAAAGTTGACACAACATAACTAAATACTCCTAGTGAATCCTTTCTTGATACTTCTACTTTTACCTGCAAACATAATATCCATAGTAAATTTTAGATAACGTGAAAACTTCTACTTTTACATGTGTATTAGTAAATAAGACTAGTATTCGTGAAATTTGAATAATCAAAACGGTTACAATATTTACATAGTGAACATTACCAATCATAGTCGTCTAACTCATCATTTTCTATTTCATTATTGGGTTTATCAATGTCTGAATCATCCACATATGACACTTAACCAAAATCTTACATGATGTGATCAGAATCATTGATCTCCTCGTTGGTTTGTTTATTTTTATATTTAGAGGTTGTGCCATTTAGTTATCAAATATTTTTATTTAGAAAAATCAAATTATTTGTTTGAAATTTGAATGATTTGTTTATTCGTTTACTAATTATTGATGATATCTCTTTGTTAGGAAAATAGTATTCATCATAAAGAGGAGGTAGTGGCGAAGTTAACTTCTAAAGGGACAGCCATAACTACTACTATGGATCACTAGCTTGAAAAGGAGGCAATTGAAAGTGTATGTGTCAAGGAAAAAACAACAAGATCTACATGGAAGGTAGGCGTTGGACCGGTTTTCAAGAAAAAAAAAGATTTTTGGATGACATCGGAAGCTGGATCGTCTCAACCATCTTCAAGCGAGGCGGAAGCATTTCGAAATCACGTTGCGTTACTAGAAGAGAAATTGAAACAAAGCAATGAGAGATCTAAGAAAGTGTTAATTTTCATGAGCTCAAAGTTTCAGGATTTTGAGAGCTCACTATCCGCACATGTGAGTGGTGGAGCAAATGATACGGATGGACAACTCAACGACAATGATAGTTTGATTTAGGATGTGAGTTAGTTAAGACTTATTTTGTTGGTGTTTGATTGATTACTGTTTTGAAGTTTAGGATTGATCTACTAAGTACTATTTACTTATGTGTTTGACTTTTAGCTTTATTAAAGTTTAGAATTAACGTGCTACAATGTTTTGGATTAAATTTGTTGAGAATGTCATCGCATTTAAGACTCTCATTAGTCCTAAAAAGTAAATATATTACCAAGTGTGCATGCATTATATGGAGTATCAAATTCGTATCAAAGACTATTTTTTCGTCTTCGAAAAACTCATGACTAGAAACAGTCATAGTATCAGAGACTATTTTTTACTTACTAATTAACATATTATGGAGTGATTATCAGTCCCTAAAAAACATATTCGGGTGTTAAAAGGTTCTTAAAAGATACAAAATTTCAGTCTCTAAAAAACATATTCGACGTTACATAATGACATCTAAGTTTATTTTTCAGTACCTAAAAGATAAATTGAAGACTAAAACTGGTAGGTTACCAGAGGGACTGATTTTCAATCTCTAAAAGAACATATTCAAGACTGAAAAAGTTCTTAAAAGATACATATTTTCAATTCCTAAAAAAGATATTCTAAACTAATAAGATAACATCTAAGATTATTTTCCAGTCCCTAATAAAATATATTAAGGAATGAAATGGTATGTTATCAGGAACTAATTCTCAGTCTCTACAACGTCTTATTAGAGACTGAAGTGTCATGGAACCCGAAGCTAATTAAATGTATTTGGCACAAAATAGACAAGGTTTAAGTACTGATTTCAGTCCCTGAAAGACCTAGTATCAAGGACTGATTTTCAGTTACCGACGAAATGTATTCGAGACTGAAATGATATTATATGACAACATAGATTGAGGACTGCTTTTATGTGTATAGGTGACTGAATGTCAGTCCCTATTGGTGTCATACGATCGGGAGTGAATTTTAGTTACTAATGAAAGTATCAAGGACTAAGCAATTAGGACTAACTCGGGACTGACAAAATCAGTCCCTAATAACCATTAGGGTATGTACCAAGGAAAAAAACAACAAAATCTGCATGGAAGGTAGGTGTTGGACCGGATTTCAGGAAAAAAGATTTTTGGATTATATCAGAAGCTGGATCGTCTGAACCATCTTCAAGCGAGGCGGAAGCACTTTGAAATCATGTTGCTTTACTAGAAGAGAAATCGAAACAAAGTAATGAGAGATCTGAAAAGGTGTTAATGTTGATGAGCTCAAAGTTTCCGGATTTTGAGAGCTCACTGTCCGCACATGTGAGTGGTGGAGCAAATGATTCGGATGGCAACTCAATAACTATGATAGTTTGATTTAGGATGTGAGTTAGTTAAGACTTATTTTATTGGTGTTTGATTGATTACTGTTTTGAAATTTAGGATTGATCTACTAAGTACTATTTACTTTATGTGTTCGACTTTTAGCTTTATTAAAGCTTAGAATTAACATGCGACAATGTTTTGGATTAAATTTGTTCAGAATGTCATTGCATTTAATACTCTTATTTATATAACCTTAAAATGCATGGTCGGTGCACGTGAGCAAAATATAAAAATAATGAATGTAGTCGAAACAAGGATTCTTAGATTGACGCCATGTATACAGTATAATAAATATATTTTCAAGTTAAAATCTGTTAGTACTTCATCTTCATTTACAATGATCTTGGGTAGTATCATAATAGCAAAAAGAGAGGTAAAGAGACGCAGAATGGCACTGTTCAAACGACAAAGATGCAAGAGATAGATGGCAGCGGATTTTTTTTGTTAGTCTCGCCGGAAACTGTTCCGCTCCGACCAAGCCACCGCCGTCACTACCAACACCAACCACCTCTCTCTATGTGGTCATTTTTTGCTCAGATTCGATCACAGTTAGGCTCTAGATCTTTTAAGAGAGAGAAAGAAGATTTTGGGGTTTTTGGAGAGGGATTGCGACGGTGGTGCGATGGCGGCAATGGTGGTGGGGAGATGAGGAGAACGTGACAGCTGTTAAGTACTAATCTTTGTGCCAAAAACGAAAAAACGGAGAGGGATTTGAGAGAGAGAGATACAAAAAGATGGATAGAGAGAAGATAGGTGGATAGAAAAGGTAAAGTCCTAGCAATATAAAAAAAAGAAAACTGTTTTCACATTTAACTTTTTTAAGGACAGTTACACATATAGTTAAGGCTACTCGGTATGGGTGATGGGTCTCTCTCCAGGACGGCCCGTCACGTTAGCAAATGCGTCAGAGACCTTGGATTACGTCCCTACAGGGATAGAAGCTTGGAAATGGGTGACGACCCGACCCCACCTAGTTTTTTTATTTTTCTTTTTTAATTAAACGAGTTTTTAACATTTACTTATATAAATAAAATCATTTTATATTAAAAACCACACATTACGTAACCTGAAAAAAGTAAAAAATAAAAAAATAACCGAAAAAAATAAAAAACATAACCTAAAAAAAATTCTATGAACTCCACTTTTTTGCGATTTTTTCTTTCATTCTTCGCAAAATCGGCCAATCTTCTTTAGGATACGCGTTTATGTCGGCTGTCATGATCTCCCACTCTTTAAACTAGACCTCACGTTCCTTCGCTTTCACCTTTTGAGCTGTGACCTCGGTGAACACTTTGAACTGAGCCATAAGCTCGTCCATTTTGGAACTGCCCCCCGGTGCGGCATGTTTTTTTTCAGTTGCCGCCCTTTGTGATTTGTTCCTGGCCAGGGGATGTTCCTCCTCTCTAAACACAAACTCTTAATCATCGAATTCGGGCTCGTCGTTTATATTTATTTGACATCGTGCGTCCGAGTCTCCACCCGCACTGTAACTACCGGTCTCCGAGGTTTTTGTTCTTTTGGCCGTTGCAACCTCATTTGGGACTGGCGCCCACTTGTTACTGGTTCGCAAAATTTTCCAAGCACGTACGTGGGGGAAAACGGTTCCATGAGTATCTTCGTATCGACGCATCGCCTCTTTAAAAGCGTCTTCATCACTCATCCCACTACGACGAACAGTATACAAGTTATTATAAACCCCGAAAACCGGTTCACGACGGGATGCATCTTTCTCCACTTGGAAGAGACGGAATCGATGTCGCGATTATGACCTTGTTCCATTATCGCAAGAAACTTCGACAGTACTTCTTTCCAAAACCTCTCGCCGGTTTGGTTGTTACCTATATTTTTAAAATTGTAGAAAAAATTATATTAAAAAAAAGTATAGTGTATCAATTTTTGGTATATTTTTAAAATGTAGCAAAACTTATGTACCGATAATGGGGCTTTTGGAAGTGCTAACCCACGCCTTGGCTAACGCTCCTCCTCCATCTTCGTCCAGAGTTTCGCCTTCCCTCTCAAAGGTTGTTCTTTCTCAACCGTAGTTTGTTTCCCTTTTTTTCGTTTAGACGATTGCGGTTGGGTCTCCGGAACAAATTCTTGAACGTCTTCTTCGGGTTGTGGTTGCGAATTGAAAGGGTCTCGCATCATCATTTGTTGAACCGACTGCATTTGTTGCACTTGGCTCATTTGCGAAAACGCGTTCGGGCTTTGTTGAAAACCCCCAAAAGCATTAAATGAAAATTGTGAAGATGACCAACTTGGCTCCATACTAGGATAGTAGCCGGGTTGGAGAAAATGTTTTGGTTTGGGTTTGGGTTCGAGTTTGGATTTAGGTTCGGGTTCGGGTTGCTCGGGTTGTATGGATTTGGATTCGGGTTGCTCGGGTTGTATGGATCCATGACGAAAGCTGGAAGATTTTATAAATGGTTGGAGAGTTATAAAAAGATGGGAATGGTTTTATATATATGAGAGATGGAGGTGAATAAAGTGTGTAAAAAAGTGGGATGATATTGGGGTATTTATATGTAAAGTTATTAATTTAAAAATATTATTTAAACTAGCCGTTGATAACGGTTATATATTTAAAATATATTAAACTATCGCCCCGTCCCCATCGTCCGCAGAGGAACCCCGGCGACGCTGACGGGCCACCTGGCGCGGTGTTGGGGGCGTCATCGGCCAAAGACGGGCCTGGGACGGCCCCCACACCGAGTGGCCTAAGGCCCCCACCATTTACACACCCCCTATATCTTATTTTCACATCCCTATTGTATACGGGTCGTATAACCTTATACGGTCCGTTTAGAATGTTGTTGCACATAGATGTATGCAGTGGAATTTTTTTTTGTTTTTTATGTATACGAGTCGTATAACGTTATATGGCCCGTATACATATGCATACAAGCAATATAACATTATATGGCCAAATGGATTTATTTTGGAGGTTTAACCAGGTTTTTAGGTTTTAACACATGTATACGGGCCGTATAAGGTTTTATATATATATATATATATATATATATATATATATATATATATATATATATATATGAGAGTTCATCGAGTTTTTACAGTGAAAGTATTTGATTACTGAAGCCATGTCAAACCGTGAAAGGCAGATAAACAATTTAATTGCTGAAGTTTTTGTGTAAATTCGGAGAGTATGATTGCTGAAGTTTTTCGGTATCCAGAGTTTGTTGGGTTGTTTGTAGCTAGAGTTCAGAATGCTTGAAGTTTTATGCCAGCTCGTGGAAGGTTTTCAGTATCCGGAGTTTGTTTGGAGGCGACGACGGTGGGTTTGTGAGAGTTCAGAGAGAGTATGATTGCTGATGTTTTTCAGTATCCGGAGTTTGTTGGGTTGTTTGCAGCTAGGGTTCAGAATGCTTGAAGTTTTGCACTTGGATGGCGACGACGGTGGATTGTGAGAGTTTAGAGAGTATGATTGCTGATATTTTTCAATATCCAAAATTTGTTGGGTTGTTTGCAGCTAGGGTTCAGAATGCTTGAAGTTTTGCGCTTGGGTGGCGACGACGGTGGGTTGTGAGAGTTCAGAGAGTGTGATTGCTGATATTTTTCAGTATCCGGAGTTTGTTAGGTTGTTTGCAGCTAGGGTTCAGAATGTTTGAAGTTTTGCGCTTGTGTGGCGACGACGATGGGTTGTGAGAGTTCAAAGAGTATGATTGCTGATGTTTTTCAGTATCCGGAGTTTGTTGGGTTGTTTGCAGCTAGGGTTCAGAATGCTTGAAGTTTTATTATAAACCGTGTTAAACCGAAATCATAGGAGTTCTTACAAAGGAGTTGGTTTAGTTGGGGAGAATGTTCTGGAAATTGAAGGAAAAGGAAGGTTGTAGCAATTTAAGATTAACTAGTAACTTTGCAATCGGTATGCGTTTAGAGCTAATATGTCCATACATGCATTTAATTCACTCACATCATTACAAATTGTCAGAACATGAAATAAGATCAACCTTAACGTAATGAAATAATCCCAACGCTTCTCCTTGCATGCATTTAATTCCCACACATAATTACAAATCTTCAAACTTTTCACGCAGGCGACACCAGTAGTAGTCACCATAATCTTACAAATCACATCTTTTGTCATGTTGAATTAATAACGTCGTTATTAACTGTTTGTTTGTTTCATGTTTGGACAATTTGTGATGATGTGGGGAATTAAACGCATGTATGTGACAATAGTAGATGTTGCGCGCTTGGGCCTGATGGGATGCTCAAATCAGGGTGACTTGTTCAATAACAAATATTGTTTCTGAGCCTTCAAATTATTCTGGGAAACATGAAAGAAGACCACCTCACGTAAGTAGGTTTCATAATCATGGGAAACGAAGAAATCTAATCTTGGAAGAGATCGAAAATTTGGGTACAACTTCTAGTCATAAAGACCACTCTGCAGGAGTTGATCATGATGACTGTAATAAAACGGAACATAATCTCAGATTGTTTAAAGAAGTGCTTTTCTCATGTGTCATATGTTGGACGGAATATAGTTCATCTAGGGGGGATGAGTACAGAAAAGTCAACTAGAGGACGGAAGCTATCAACGCGGGGATGGGTACAGAAAGTTTGACATAGAGTCTTGCAATTAGTCAGCAGTTGTTACTTCTTAAATGAACATTAGTTGAATTGACTGACATCTATCATTACCTTTTCACACAGGTGGCACCATGGTAGTCTACTAGTCACAATACGTGTGTGTCATCTCATGGCGTCACTCTGCTGCTTTGTGAAGATAGGTGAATGATTTAAATGAGATGAACAAAAACCTTTGGTATATGTTTAGTTTTTACATTTAGACGCCACATCAATCTGAATTTGAAAGTTAACTTTGACATACGAGTTGAAATTAATTAAGTAGTTCTTTGTATAGCAAACTATATTCAGGATCTAGAGTTAGACTTGTTATTATAAGTATTTGGTATTTTTGTTGTTGGTACAGTAACTAGGCAATTAAACCTTACAAACACCATCTAAAAACTTATATAATACGAATTTAGACGCCAAATCAATCTGAATCTGAAAGTTAACTTTGACACACTGATGTCAGCAATGTTTTTACTTTGAAACAAATCCCATTTTTTCCTTTTACAGACACATAACCTCCAAGATGCTTCTAAAGTAGTGAAATCACAGATTAATTGACAATTAGTATTCACTTATACCGTGTAACATTTGTCAAAAACGGGTTTCCAAAACCGCTCTGTTTTGTAATCGAATATAAGTTATAAATGTCACGTTGTGTATTTATGGTTATTTTAATTTTTAATGATACATAATTAATAAACAAACTAAACCATAAAAGTTATAATTGATAAAAAGTAAAAATAAAGTGTTTAAAAATAAATTGGGACTGCCGGGACTCGAACCCGGGTCAGCCGGATTATAACTTCAAAGACTTAACACTCACCCGCATAACCACTCCGCCACTTGTTTGTTTTCTGTCATCTTTAGGAAACAAATAGATCTAATAGACAAATGTAAATCAATCGGTTACGTCAATTGTAACTGAAATCGGTTATCAAACACTCAAAGACGATTTGGATACTCGCGATTCAATGAGTATAACCGATAAACTGATAAATCCAATCAATTCTGCTGTGAATGAAACTTGAATTCGGAAGTGAATCGGTTTAATAACCGAAAACTTTCAATTCTCGGATTACTTCAATCTTAGACCTCTCCTGCGACTCAAAATACTCTGCAAGACCTTCAATTACATTTCCGCACATTTTACTGTCCACCGGAGAAGGTTATTTTACTCGCCGGAAAAATTCTGCAAGTCGCCGGAAAACCGAGACTCACATCCACACGGTAATTCCTTCGACTCTTTCTGTTTCAATCATTTGATTAATCTGTCTCTAACACAACTCCACCATCAGAATCAATCCCAGTCAACGTTTGTCGAAATTCCTACCTTCGCCGGAAAATTTCTGAAACTTACGGAAACACACTGAGAGCTGGTATGATCTTTCAAACTTCTGTTAAACTTTGATTAAGTACCTCAACTTCATAAATAATCGAACAGAACTGTTAATTGATTTCAACAGCCGGAGTTCAATATCAGAGCCGACGGACCTCTGCCGGAATTCTGTGAGAATCACTGATCGGTACATCCTTTCCCCCAAACTCTCTCCATTCGTTACCTTTAAATTACTCATAAAGTTTAAAAAACCAGATTAGGCATAAATCCGTCAAAACAGTTGGAATTTGTTTTCTGGGTAAAGTTAACGAAGAAGACGAAGACGCGGTATAATATAAGACTAATAAAATCGATATAATGAACGGGTTAGACACACAGTCCAGCGGTGGACTGTGTGCAAACATATACGCATACGTCCCGAGTTCGATTCTTGATGCACGCACCCTCTATGTAATAAAATGCCTTTTGTTTAAAACTGAACCGGGTTAATCCTCGTTAGTTGTTAAGTATAATAAAAATTGGTATATTAACCAAGTTAGACACACAGTCCAGCGGTGGACTGTGTGTGATGTTAAAGCACAAGTCCCGGGTTCGAAACCTGTCACTAGCACCAGTTTGATGAATTAAAATGTTTTTGAAATTAAAAGAATTTTGGATAAATAGAATTAGTATATAAATATAATTAAAAACAAGATTATTTCGGGTTAGACACGTAGCTCAGTTGGTAGAGCTGCGTGCACGCGTACGGGAGGTCTCGGGTTCGAGTCTCACCCAGCGCATACATGCACACTGACCGAACCGGTCAACAGGTCAACAAGTCAACGGTCAACGGTCAACGGTCAACGCAAAAATAAACAATTTTTTTTTATATATTTTTATTTAATTTAATTTAAAAATCAATTAGAAATACTTAAAATTAATATTTTTAAAGATAGAAAATAGTCTTAAACTCACAAAAATATATATAAAAAATTCCATTAAAATCCTTAATAAAATCCACTCATTTATTATATTTTTCCGTTATTATTTAGGTTAGTAATTCTCGTTGTTCAACTCTCCCGACTCGTGCGCATCTCATCATCTCCATTCAAACGCACCCAATGTGAGTGAATCTTACAAATTCCCCGTTTTAATCACGTTTTGGGGTGTATCATGTGTCTTGCTATATATTATATTTAAATCATTGTGCATACATCATATCATGAACTTGTGTATTCAGTTTGTTACAACTGTTTGTGTGGTTATTGTTAGATTCAATTTATTATTTCAGTACATGCAATTTCATAGGCCGCCGCTCCCCATTACATTATGAGCGTTGAGCATGTTCCCCATTACATTATGAGCGTGAACCTGGCGTGCCCACATACGATCGGCTCCGTTTGATTGAGCCTTGATCGCACAGACATTTATCATTTTCAGTACATGCAATACGATCGGCTCCGTTTGATTGAGCCTTGATCGCACAGTTTCATTCATGTTATTTATTGTATGATGTTGGTATGTTAATATATGCTATCATGTGTTATTGTATGTTATGGATGTGATTACAATTGCTACTGCTTGATTATTTACATTTGCTCATTTATGATTATGCACAATTTTTCATTGATAAACTAATAAGTAAATCAACAATAAAAGTTTATCTAACAAGGTTCACTCGCCAACTTATGTTGACCCAAAAACCCCCATTTTTACACATGATACATGTGAACCAGCTGCAGCCAGAAACACATAGGATTGGACTAGAAGAATAAAATGATTTAGAGTTTGGGATTGTTTTGTTTGGTTTATTTTCTTTGTATTGTATGGACATGTTTGGATATTTGGAAATGTAACTTTGACTTTAATAAATATGAAACATATTAGTAAATATCATGAGCTTTGGTGATAACCCAATTATGCCCCGACTCTTATTCTGCTGCGGGTCGGGGTGTGACAGATTGGTATCAGAGCCATGACTATAGGGATATAGGATAGGTTATTAGACCCTTAGAGCCTATACTATAGTTGATTAGAAACTTATAAGATTTTTGTGTGTTACATGCCAAATTTCATGATGTTTATATGTTTTATGTTAAATGTTACATTCAATATTATGCAAGCATGTTCATAAGTATGTATTATCATATAATGCCTATCATGAATCATATTCTCATAACACATCATATCCATGAAAGCACACACCACATCATGATTGTTTTTACAATGATTTTTGTGTTTTCAAATCTCATCAAAGTGAGTTCTCATGACGGGCATGTAGTAACTGGAAGGGTACCAGTACCGGTAGTCGGAACGTCCTGTCTAGGCTGGCATTCGTATAAATCCAAAATAAAGGACCAGTTTGCCTACCTGGGGACTAACGATGAGAGTACGAAGTACCTATTAGGCCAAAGCATGCTATACCAAACGTCGTGTGAGCTAACCCCACTTTGAGTTGTCATTGTGTCTACACCTGGACACATTCCGACCATACATCTCGTAAACATATTTTGTGGTTTGCATTCGGGTGATGCGAGTGTTAAATCGCCAACACTAATGTGAATCCTACCAAGCCAATAGCCATGGGGGCCCACATGACTATACAGGTGAAGGTATGGGGGACATTTGAGGCCCAACATGAGCAAACCCAAGACAACCTATGGATGTAGTTGCATTATTGATATTTATGTTATTTTCATTTTTCTTAAAGACACATGACACCTAAAAAGACTCCATAAACTCACAATCTTCTTATGTATGTTCCTGTAGATGTCGTCCAGACAACAACGAGGGGGTAAAAGATCAGGAAGGTCTCAGGAACGCTTGGCCACACACATCGCGAAACAAATGGCCACGATACTGCCTGACATTGTGGTCCAAGTACAACAAGCTCTCGCCACAAATCCACTAATCCTCCCCAACAACAAGACCAGAACATCGACAACCCTCCTACCAGCAAGTGCTCATACAAACAATTCAAATCTTGTGATCCTCCTAAATTTGAAGGGACCGAAGGTGTCACTGCTCTCCTCCATTGGTTCGAGGAAATGGAAAACACCTTCCTCAACTGCGATTGTCCTGAGGATCGCAAGGTTCGATACGCCACCGGGAGACTATTTGGGGTAGCTCTCACTTGGTGGAATACTGAAAAAGGGAAGAGGGGAATTGATGATGCAATGGCCTTAACTTGGGAGGAGTTAAGGGAAATCATGACTAGGCGTTTCTGTCCTAGGAGTGAAATTAAAAAGTTGGAGGACGAATTTCATTCTTTAAAACAGAAGGAGGGTGATCACACCACCTATAACAAGAGGTTCTTAGAGTTGAACCAAATGGTTCCAAATTTGTTTACCCCAACTTATCGTTTGATCGAGCATTATATTCGAGGACTTCCCTCGAAAATTCAGGATTCAGTTCTCAGCACCACCGGTAACACTTGAAGCTGCTATGGAGCTAGCAACTGAACTGACCGAGAATCGAATTCGCAACGGGAAGTTTAAAGAAGAGAAAAAGAAAGCCCCTGTTGAGGGTCAAACTTCAAACCATTCCATCTCCTCCTCTAAGTTTGCTAGCAAGAGGAAGCGCAACACCAGAAACTTCGCCGTTACACAAACCAACCTCCCAATTCTTGCTGCACCCATTACCCAGGTCGCTCCTTCACCTGCACCATACAAAAGACCATACTCTGGCCCGTTACCAAAATGCAACCGTTGCCAATATCACCATTCTCCTGATTATCCTTGCCAGCATTGCACCGGTTGTGGTCGCGCGGGTCATACTGTTCAAACCTGCCGCATGCCCCAGCGAACGAACCGCCACCAGCCTTCAACCCAAACCCACCAACAATTAATGGGTCAAGCCCAACAACCCCTACAATATCCACCCGCCCAACATTTAGCCCAAACATATTACCAACCCAATTATCCTCTGGGTCAACCTATGCGGGCTTGCTACAATTGCGGAGACCCAAGCCATTTCAGAAACACTTGTCCAAGGTTGGTAAACATTATCCATGCTCAGGCCCAAGCCAACCTGGTGAATCAAGCGAACCAAGCTCCTCCACCTGCAAGAGGAAGAGCTTTCAATATCAACGCTAATCAGGCTAGAGCTGACGGCAATGTGGTTAACGGTACGTTCCTTATAAATGGTAGATATGCCTCTATGTTATTTGATACTGGTGCGGATAGAAGTTCTATGTCCTTAGAATTTGAACCTATCTTAAACCAAAATCGGGATAAGCTCATAGAATCCATAACGGTAGAAGTTGCTAAAGGGAAACCAGTTTCATTAAATTCTGTTATACGCAACTGTACACTCACCTTAAACGACCACGAATTCTCAGTAGACCTTATTCCTATGAAGCTGGGAAGTTTTGATATCATAATTGGTATGGACTGGCTCAGTCAACAGCAGGCAGAAGTTGTATGTCGCGAAAAATTTATACGTATTCCTCTTTCAAACGGTCAGACTCTTCGAATCTTTGGAGAAACCTCGTCGAAAGAGCTCAGCTTAATGTCTTGTCTTCAAGCCCAAAAATATCTTCGCAAAAATTATGTCGCGTTTTTAGCTCATATCATCAACAAAGGGACCATGGAGAAGAAACTTGAAGACATCCCAGTAGTAAAAGACTTCCCGCAAGTTTTTCCTGATGACATTTCAGGACTTCCTCCAGTTAGAGAAGTCGAATTCCGTATTGATCTTATACCTGGTGCTACACCAGTTGCAAAGTCTCCTTATAGGTTAGCCCCCTCTGAAATGCAAGAGCTAGCCAGTCAATTACAAGAGTTGACTGACAAGGGATTCATACGTCCTAGTTCATCGCCTTGGGGTGCACCTGTTCTTTTTGTAAAGAAGAAAGATGGATCGTTTCGTATGTGCATCGACTACAGAGAGCTCAACAAATTAACAATCAAGAATCGCTATCCTTTACCTCGCATTGATGATCTTCTTGACCAACTTCAAGGTGCCAGCTACTTTTCCAAAATCAACCTTCGATCTGGTTATCATCAACTTAGAGTGTATGAAGAAGACGTCCCAAAGACCGCATTCCGAACTCGTTATGGTCATTATGAATTCATGGTCATGCCATTTGGTTTAACCAACGCTCCAGCAGTCTTCATGGACCTAATGAACAGAGTCTGCAAACCTTATCTTGATCGATTTGTTATAGTTTTCATCGACGACATTCTTATTTATTCAAAGTCTAAGTCTGATCATGAGCGTCATCTTCGACTCATCCTTACACTTCTAGAGAATGAAAAGCTTTACGCCAAATTCTCCAAATGCGAATTCTGGTTAAAAGAGGTGCAATTCCTCGGACATGTAGTCAATGACAAGGGAATACATGTCGACCCCTCAAAGATCAAAGCGGTACAAGAATGGCAAGCGCCACGTACACCAACTGAAGTAAGATCTTTTCTTGGTTTGGCTGGTTATTATCGTCGATTCATTTCAAACTTCTCTCGCATTGTTGTACCACTCACGGCTTTAACTCATAAGGGAAAACCTTTCATATGGGGACCCAAGCAAGAAGAAGCCTTCCAAACTCTTAAACAAAAACTTTGTGATGCACCAATCCTCACTCTTCCTGAAGGTTGTGATGATTTTGTGGTCTATTGCGACTCGTCAGGGCAAGGATTAGGTTGCGTTCTAATGCAAAGAGGAAAAGTTATAGCTTATGCTTCGAGACAACTCAAGACGCATGAGAAGAACTACACCACCCATGACCTAGAACTTGGAGCCGTTGTGTTCGCTCTTAAGATATGGAGACATTATCTCTATGGTACTAAGTGTGAAATATACACTGACCACAAGAGTCTTCAACATATCTTCAATCAAAAGGAGTTAAACATGAGGCAACGAAGATGGGTCGAACTTCTAAATGACTACGACTGTGAAATTCGATACCACCCTGGCAAAGCAAATGTGGTGGCCGATGCACTTAGTCGAAAGGGTTATGCGAACTCCATTCGTCTTCTATGTTCGCAAATCATAACTGACATTAAAGATCAAATTCGAGAAGCCCAACATGTTTAAGTAACGGAAGATGATGTACGAAAGGAGATGTCCTGTGGAGCTGAACTTAAAATTGAAACTAAATCTGACGGTATTCTGTACTACCTAGATCGTATCTGGATTCCTAACCACAACAATCTTCGTGAAATTCTTATGAAGGAAGCTCACAAAACGCGATACTCTATACACCCAGGAGCCGATAAGATGTATCAAGACCTACGATATACCTATTGGTGGCCTGGAATGAAAAAGGATATTGCTGTTTTTGTTTCTAAGTGCCTTACATGTTCCAAGGTGAAAGCTGAACACCAAAGACCCTCAGGACTTCTGGTCCAACCTGAAATACCTGTATGGAAGTGGGAAAATATAACCATGGACTTCATTACCGGGTTACCTCGCACTTCTAGAGGGTATGACACTATATGGGTAATCATTGACCGACTTACAAAATCAGCTCACTTTATTCCTATCCGAGAAAATTTCAAGAACGAAAAGCTAGCTCGTATTTATATCAGCGAAATCGTAAGCCGACATGGAGTACCGTTAAGCATTATTTCTGATCGTGATGGTCGTTTCACTTCACGAACATGGCAAGCAGTACAAGCCGCTATGGGCACGCGATTAGATCTCAGTACCGCCTATCACCCTCAAACTGATGGTCAATCTGAACGCACCATTCAAACTCTTGAAGATATGCTTCGAGCATGTGTCATAGACTTCAAGGGAAATTGGGACGCTCATCTACCCTTAGTTGAATTTTCGTACAACAACAGCTATCATTCAAGCATCGGCATGGCACCTTTTGAAGCCTTATATGGTCGTAAGTGCCGATCTCCAGTATGTTGGCACGAAATTGGGGAAGCTCAAATCACTGGTCCAGAATTGATCCAAGAAACCACAGACAAGATCCATCAAATCCGAAACAATCTTCTAGCGGCTCAAAGTCGTCAAAAGAGTTATGCAGATAAACAACGGAAGCCTTTAGAGTTTAACATTGGTGATCATGTACTTCTAAAAGTATCACCGTGGAAGGGAGTATTTCGTTTTGGTCAAAAAGGCAAGCTAGCACCACGCTACGTAGGACCTTTCAAGATACTCGAAAGAGTAGGACCTGTAGCATACAAGCTTGATCTACCAGAAGAACTCAACAGGATTCATCCCACATTCCACGTGTCGAACTTGAAGAAGTGCCTCGCTGATGAAAACCTCCACATTCCTCTGGAAGATATTCATATTGATGAATCTATGCATTTTATTGAAAGACCTGTAGAGATCATGAACTTCGGAGAAAAACGTCTACGACGGAGTCGCATTCCAATTGTTAGAGTACGCTGGGAGTCGAAACGGGGACCTGAGTTTACTTGGGAACGTGAAGACTCAATGCGCGAAAAATACCCGCATCTTTTTCCTACTACTTCAACTACTTAAATTTCGGGACGAAATTCCTAAAAGTAGGGGATACTGTAACATTTGTCAAAAACGGGTTTCCAAAACCCGCTCCGTTTTGTAATCGAATATTAAGTTATAAATGTCACGTTGTGTATTTATGGTTATTTTAATTTTTAATTATACATAATTAATAAACAAACTAAACCATAAAAGTTATAATTGATAAAAAGTAAAAATAAAGTGTTTAAAAATAAATTGGGGCTGCCGGGACTCGAACCCGGGTCAGCCGGATTATAACTTCAAAGACTTAACACTCACCCGCATAACCACTCCGCCACTTGTTTGTTTTCTGTCATCTTTAGGAAACAAATAGATCTAATAGACAAATGTAAATCAATCGGTTACGTCAATTGTAACTGAAATCGGTTATCAAACACTCAAAGACGATTTGGATACTCGCGATTCAATGAGTATAACTGATAAACTGATAAATCCAATCAATTCTGCTGTGAATGAAACTTGAATTCGGAAGTGAATCGGTTTAATAACCGAAAACTTTCAATTCTCGGATTACTTCAATCTTAGACCTCTCCTGCGACTCAAAATACTCTGCAAGACCTTCAATTACATTTCCGCACATTTTACTGTCCACCGGAGAAGGTTATTTTACTCGCCGGAAAAATTCTGCAAGTCGCCGGAAAACCGAGACTCACATCCACACGGTAATTCCTTCGACTCTTTCTGTTTCAATCATTTGAATAATCTGTCTCTAACACAACTCCACCATCAGAATCAATCCCAGTCAACGTTTGTCGAAATTCCTACCTTCGCCGGAAAATTTCTGAAACTTCCGGAAACACACTGAGAGCTGGTATGATCTTTCAAACTTCTGTTAAACTTTGATTAAGTACCTCAACTTCATAAATAATCGAACAGAACTGTTAATTGATTTCAACAGCCGGAGTTCAATATCAGAGCCGACGGACCTCTGCCGGATTCTGTGAGAATCACTGATCGGTACATCCTTTCCCCCAAACTCTCTCCATTCGTTACCTTTAAATTACTCATAAAGTTTAAAAAACCAGATTAGGCATAAATCAGTCAAAACAGTTGGAATTTGTTTTCTGGGTAAAGTTAACGAAGAAGACGAAGACGCGGTATAATATAAGACTAATAAAAATCGATATAATGAACGGGTTAGACACACAGTCCAGCGGTGGACTGTGTGCAAACATATACGCATACGTCCCGAGTTCGATTCTTGATACACGCACCCTCTATGTAATAAAATGCCTTTTTGTTTAAAACTGAACCGGGTTAATCCTCGTTAGTTGTTAAGTATAATAAAAATTGGTATATTAACCAAGTTAGACACACAGTCCAGCGGTGGTCTTTGTGTGATGTTAAAGCACAAGTCCCGGGTTCGAAACCTGTCACTAGCACCAGTTTGATGAATTAAAATGTTTTTGAAATTAAAAGAATTTTGGATAAATCGAATTAGTATATAAATATAATTAAAAACAAGATTATTTCGGGTTAGACATGTAGCTCAGTTGGTAGAGCTGCGTGCACGCGTACGAGAGGTCTCGGGTTCGAGTCTCACCCAGCGCATACATGCACACTGACCGAACCGGTCAACAAGTCAACGGTCAACGATCAACGCAAAAATAAACAATTTTTTTATATATTTTTATTTATTTAATTTAATTTAAAAATCAATTAGAAATACTTAAAAATAATATTTTTAAAGATAGAAAATAGTCTTAAACTCACAAAAATATATATAAAAAATTCCATTAAAATCCTTAATAAAATCCACTCATTTATTATATTTTTCCTTTATTATTTAGGTTAGTAATTCTCGTTGTTCAACTCTCCCGACTCGTGCGCATCTCATCATCTCCATTCAAACGCACCCAATGTGAGTGAATCTTACAAATTCCCCGTTTTAATCACGTTTTGGGGTGTATCATGTGTCTTGCTATATATTATATTTAAATCATTGTGCATACATCATATCATGAACTTGTGTATTCAGTTTGTTACAACTGTTTGTGTGGTTATTGTTAGATTCAATTTATTATTTCAGTACATGCAATTTCATAGGCCGCCGCTCCCCATTACATTATGAGCGTTGAGCATGTTCCCCATTACATTATGAGTGTGAACCTGGCGTGCCCACATACGATCGGCTCCGTTTGATTGAGCCTTGATCGCACAGACATTTATCATTTTCAGTACATGCAATACGATCGGCTCCGTTTGATTGAGCCTTGATCGCACAGTTTCATTCATGTTATTTATTGTATGATGTTGGTATGTTAATATATGCTATCATGTGTTATTGTATGTTAATTGCTACTGCTTGATTATTTACATTTGCTCATTTATGATTATGCACAATTTTTCATTGATAAACTAATAAGTAAATCAACAATAAAAGTTTATCTAACAAGGTTCACTCGCCAACTTATGTTGACCCAAAAACCCCCATTTTTACACATGATACAGGTGAACCAGCTGCAGCCAGAAACACATAGGATTGGACTAGAAGAATAAAATGATTTAGAGTTTGGGATTGTTTTGTTTGGTTTATTTTCTTTGTATTGTATGGACATGTTTGGATATTTGGAAATGTAACTTTGACTTTAATAAATATGAAACATATTAGTAAATATCATGAGCTTTGGTGATAACCCAATTATGCCCCGACTCTTATTCCGCTGCGGGTCGGGGTGTGACATACCGGTACCTACGGGTCCGAGTAACAGGTTATGTGGGTTCACTCGTCGGAGAAGTATGAATTCTAACTAATTGCAAGACTGTTTGTCGGGCTTCCAACATTTAGTGCTTTATGTTCGATAACTGTTTCGCTTCTTTTTGAATTAAGTTATAGTAGTATATTTATAGAAGAAAAAGGTAAATACGGAGAGATATGGAAATGCTAGATATGGGAACGGTGGTTAGGGAAGCTATGGAAACGGTGGCTATGAGAATGGTGGCTATGGGAACGGTGGTTTCGGAACCCTATTCTCATAAATTCCAATGTCTTACAACTACAATCCTACATTATTGAAAATCACTGTATCATCACCGTTTATCTTCTACAATACGTCTTCCTTCTTTTAAAACTCAAATCAAACTCACCGATCACATCATCCTTCTACCGGAACCCTATTCTCATAAACTGTTTCACCATTGTTAAACCCAATGGACTTCACTTTCCGAACAAATTATAAGCACCACCACCACCACTTTTCCAACCAACCGATCACTGGTTTGCGATCACGAACTTTACTATGTTATCACAAGCACCTAAATTCTTGCACGACTGACGTCAGTAATCTTTTACTTTGAAACAAATCCCATTTTTTTCTTTTACAGACACATGAAACCTCCGAGCTGCTTCTAAAGTAGTGAAACCGAAATCCCCCAAAACTACATCGTGTTAAACCGAAATCGAATAAGAGTTCTCACAAAGGAACTGGTTCATATAAAGGGTTTGTTAAGGATTTGGGAGAAGCGTTGGGATTCAAAGGGTTTAAAGGCCATGGTTTGAGTAGCTATGGAAACGTTGGCATTGCAGATGTGGTTTCTGTTGAAGATGCCATTGAGTTCATTACGAACAATTTCCTGAATTTGAATTCATTAAGAAGTAATGGTTGTTAACTATTGCAAGACTGTTTGTCGGGCTTCCAATGCTCACACAGGGTGATAAACAATACATGTATGGACATATTCGCTCGAAACACATACCAACTACTTTATCTTGAGTCCATACATATCAACTACTTTATCTTGAGTCCATACATGCATTTAATTCAATCATATCAATATATCATTACACGATTATCAAACCATAAATACATGTATGGACTCAATTTTTTTTGGAGTTAATATTCACAAATTAGGGTTTTGATTTGGTACTTTTTAAGATTCATGTACATGCATTTATTCCCTCACATCATTACAAAAGTAAGAAATTGAGTCCAACATTATATATTTCATATTCTAACAATTTGTAAATGATGTGAGTGAATTAAATGCATGTATGGACATATTCACTCGGAACTTCATACGAACTGCTTTATCTTGAGTCCATACATTCATTTAATTCAATCATATCAAGACATCATTACAAATTATCAAAACATGAATAAACGAACAGTAAATCTTAAAAGTACAAAATTTCATTTCTTACTTTTTGTAATGATGTGAGGGAATAAATGCATGTACGTGAATTTTAAAAAGTACCAAATCGAAACCCTAATTTGTGAATATTAACTCCAAAACAAATCCGAAGTGTACGATTCGTATAAGGTTATACGACCCGTATAAAAGTATCATATACATTGTATACGACCAAGTAACTTATTTTCACATTGTGTATACGAGCCGTATAACGTTATACGACCCGTATACACCATGTGAAAATAACTTTATTATTAATAGGCCCATAATTAAGTCAAATTTCAACTTTTCATTAATGTAAATAAAATATTAAAATAACTTTATTCACTAAAGTATACTATTAATCTGGTTTTGTTTTTTTGTTAACAAAAAATAAAAATAAAAAAAGCCAACAAATGTGAGATAACTACCCTTAAATCATTGTAAGAAAGAACAATAAAAATACTTATGTTACTTATTGTAAGAAAGAACAATAAAAATACTTATGATTAAACAATTTATGTTGAGCTGATTCTTTTTTGAATATCTTTAAATAACACTAAAAATAAACAATCTATGTTGAGTTGATTCTTTTAGGATATCTTAAAATAAAATCCTGGTTTCAGTCATGTTTTTTTATATGAGCCTTCAACTTTAAAGATTTAGTATATTCAACCGTCAAAATTTGGTAAGCAGCGACCTATTAACCACTAACTTTTTTGATGAATTGAGCCCCATTTTGTCCTACTTTATAACCCACACTTCGTATTCTTCAACATTTCAGTTCTTTTGTTTAGATTACTTTTATGATACACACCGCAACGTGCAAAACATTTTACTTCTGTTAACTATGCCTAATCACTTTAATGTCATTAACGTACCGGTGAAACAAAGTCAAAAACGCGTCATGTCACCCACAGGCTCCACACGTTAATGTAATTATCGTAACACGTGTAATGAAGCCGCATACGCGACGTTGACAGCGCAACGCGTGGCATGGGTCAAAAATCTAGTTGGTCCTAAAAAGTAAATATCAAATTAGTATCAAAGACTATTTTTTTGTCTTCAAAAAACTCATGACGAGTCGTAGCATCAGAGACTATTTTTTACTTACTAAGTTAACATATTAGGGAGTGATTATCAGTCCCTAAAAATCATATTTAGGATTGAAAAAATTCTTAAAAGATACAAAATTTCAGTCTCTAATAAAACATATTCGACGCTACATAATGACATCTAAGTTTATTTTTCAGTCCCTAAAAGATAAATTGAAGACTAAAATTGGTATGTTATCAGGGACTGATTCTCAATCTCTAAAAGCACATATTCTGAAAAAGTTCTTAAAAGATACATATTTTCACTCCCTAAAAAAACATATTCGAAATAAATAAGATGACATCTAAGATTATTTTTCAGTCCCTAATAAAATATTAAGGAATGAAATGGTATGTTATCAGGAATTAATTCTCAGACTCTACAACGTCTTATTAGAGACTGAATTGTCATGGAACCCGAAGCAATTTAAATATATTTGGGACAAAATAGACAAGGTATAAGTACTGATTTTCAGTCCCTGAAAGACCTAGTATCAAGGACTGATTTTTAGTCACCGACGAAATGTATTCGAGACTGAAATGATATTGTATGACAACATAGACTGAGGACTGATTTAATGTGTATAGGAGAATAAATGTTAGTCCCTATTGGTGTCTTACAATCGGGAGTGAATTTTAGTTACTAATGGAAGTATCAAAGACTAAGCAATTAGGACTGACTCGGGACAGTAAATTTTAGTTACTAATGAAAGTATCAAGGACTAAGCAATTAGGGCTGACTCGGGACTGACAAAATCAATCCCTAATAATCATTAGGGACTGATTTAGGAGTTTTAGAGATTGATTTTTCAGTCCCTTATGGCGATCTTTTTTGTAGTGGTAGATAGTGTTGTAACCCACTGTGTCAAGGTTGTATGGTGTGGAGAGCAGCCACTAAGGTATTGTGTGAGAAGAGGTTTCCAACTAAATTAAAGGAGAAATTTTATAGGGTTTTTGTTAGACATGTTATGCTATACGGAACAGAATGTTGGGCGATCAAGAAAACATAAGCGCGTAAACTAGAAGTAGTAGAGATGAGAACGTTGAGATGGATGTTTGGACACACTAGGTTGGACATGATAAGAAATCAGGTTTTTAGGGATATATTAGGGATAGCTACTAGCTAGTATATTAGATAAGGTAAGAAATGGGAGGTTGAGATGGTTTGGACATGTCAAGAGAAGACATTTGACGACCATAGTTAGAACCGTGCAAACTCTTACTATGGAGGGAAAAAAGGCGTAGAGGCAGATCGAAACTGACTTGGGAGGAGCGAATTAGGCAGGATTTGATAGACTTGTACCTCTCTAAGGATATAGTCAAGGATATGTGTTCGTGGAGATGTAGGATTAGAGTTACGGATTTTTAGGAGGGTGGTATGTTAGGGTATTAGAGTCTTGTCTTAGGAGCCTAGCCTTTCAATTTATTTTGGTGGCCTTGGCATGTTATCGCTTGCTTGTGTGTATCTATATATTGTGTAATTTGTTGCTTTTATGCGTTCTGACATTTCTTGTTTGCTAGTTTTAAACAAAGTCTTTTAATACCCTATGTTAGCTTGTTGTTTTTATAGTAAATATTTCTCTTTTTATGTTTCATTTGACTCTTATGGTTGGATCATGGATGTGTCTTTGGAGTTGGGGTATCACTGAAGCAGTCTTTTTTAGGGTTGTTCAAATTACTCGGTGCTCAATTTAAGAAGTTCGAAATTTGCTTGTTCAATTCAGCTCAATTGAAAAAGGCGCTCGATTCAGATCGGTTCGATTTTAGACGAACCAAGCACAAGCAAATGTCCACTCAGTTCGGTTCAACTCGGTTGGCTCGAATTATTTTTTTAATGTGTGTGTGTGTGTGTGTGTATATATATATTAATAAAATAACTAAAAACGCACATTAATAATGTTTGGTCCAAAATCCAGATAAAGCCCATTTAGTTATAAAATTGAAGGCTAATACCAATAGTCTATTGTCCAATAATCCAATAACCATTTAAGTAATTCAGTCAAAATGTCAAATATGTGAAATGTGAAGCGCCCATAGAGACTCAAGTGCCAACCTGCCTTTCAATTCAGAACTACATAATCCTAATTAAAACCCAGCATCAACCATCATTATTTGAATTCTCCATCGCTAAGACGCCAACTCCCTAGCGTTTCCCTTCAAGCAGTTCATTTGATTTTAAACTTCTCATAGATCAAGGGTCTGTTTCAATCGATTGACGTTTCATCAATCTTTGATGATCTCAGTAGAACCAGTTGAGTGTTTTTTTCTATTCGTTATTTATTAAATCTATCCTTGTGTTTTAATTGAATAAAAAAACCTTAGGGATGAAAACTGCACTATACTCTAAAAACTAACAACCCCATCATCATTTTCCTAATTGTTATACGATGCTCGCTACTCGCTCGAAGTTCGCTTGAAAAATACTCAGATCGAAAGTTCAACTTTGGCTCGCTTGAAAAAAGCTTGGTTTGGTTCGTAAATGAACCGAGCACGAGCAAAGATCCGATCAGTTCGGCTCATGAACAGCCCTAGTCTTTTTATCCATTGGGATAGTGGTAAGACTTACCTACATTTCACCCTTCCCAGACTCCACTTTAGCCAACTTTAAACTTGATTCAGTTCAACACTAGTTCAAATCTTCAATCTTCTCAATTTCTTACAATCTACCAATTTATATCTCACAAGCACCGTACTTGCTACAACCTAATACTTGAACACCAAGTATCACTCCATATCTTTCCGGCTTTTATTCATCGAGTGTGTTCTGCAAGTTCAACCCGATGGCCTCCTTTGATCTATTTCCATTTTCTTTATATTACTTACCCAGTAAAGATAAGCATACATGGACAGTTCCATTCAAACTCAAATGACCCTAATTTGTCAAAAGAGAAAGTCAAGAAGCAATCTTTATGTTTTTGTCATGACACACAAGAGCATGATGCAGAAACTAGTGTGCGCTTTCAGCACCCGTTCCAATTCTACAGTTTAATCAAATTCGAATTTCCAAAGGTTAAAGCTCTAACATAGAAACACAAATTTCATACAATCTCGAAAGGAAAGCAGATTATACGCATAATATACAAGGGCTAGCAAAACCTTGAAGGGGCTCTTTTTTCAATCTCTATGTCGAATAACAACCAAACAACTAGAAACTACAATGAACATCTTAGTTTCTGCGGATTACTTATACTACCTTCAGATTGCTGATCTTACAGATTTTATCTTTTTGACACGGTATGCTTCTTCAAAAGAGCTATTGGACGATTTCTCCAGAGGATTTTGTCAGGCTGTTCCAGTTTTGGGTGGCTGTAAAACAAGTAATGAAGGGTTAAGTATTCATAGACTATTTCATGACTGGCCACCATTGACTGATAATAGAGAAATGATTAGTCTAAAGATAAATCTTTTGTTGAAAGGATGAACCTTTTGTAGAAAAGATAAAATTATCATAGAAAAGATAAACCTTTTGTAGAAAAGATGAATCTTTAATATAAAAGATGATAATTTTATAAAAAAGGAAGAATCTTTTACAGAAAGGATGAATCTTTTTAAGAAAATATAAATACCTAGCTATTTCCAAACATGAAAGAAAATCAATGAACAAGAGTGTTAGATAGGTGATGCCCGCTCACTAAAATAAAGATGTTTGGTGTGCATTTCTGGAAAAAAAATGTGTGACATAAAATATTTATATCAGATAATCAGCTGGCAATGGAAAAGGACTATGAAAAATAGCGTTTGGATGTGCATGCTATTTGATGTTCAAATAATAAGATAATCGGATGATTGGTAAATGAAATTCTGATTATTTACAAAAGTTAGTAGATAAAACAATCAAAAATGACGTTTTCCAGTCTAATTTAGGTTGAGAAAAGGGTAGATCGGTAATTTAATCTTACTCTTAGAAAAAACCAGTTCTGTTCCAGGTATTCAACTAATTTCAAATAAAAAACATTGCATTTACTTTTGCGAAGGTCAAACTGTGATTAAGGTCAAAGTCAAGTTTCATGATAGAAGATGGCTGGTGTTTTGAGGTCAAATAATCTAAACAATAAATTCGAAAGTGAATATATTTATTCTTTAAATGCTAGAGAAGATTTTGAAGTCTGCATAATTAGAAAAGGGCATGTATTAAATGCTATAAATAATCAATATCAATAAACTAAAGCAACAAAAGTCAGATTATCTACATACCATGCAGAAAAAGGAAAATAAAACATTCAAATTCAATAATTGAACTCTGTTTACCTTTTTAAGCGGTAACTTAGACGTTCCGGGCTTTTTTGAGTAATCTTGCGGCTTCAATATCTCAAAAGAACACACCAAGGATTTATCAACACTCAATAGTGCACCTGCATTGTCAAACTCTCCCCCATAATTTGGAGCCGAAAATATCGTCACAAGTCTTCGTTTAGCAAAAAACTCGTAACCGTCCTCTACCACCTGCAGTTAAAAGTGGTCACAATATGGCTCACTTCTTTTATTTGTTATTCAAACCACGATATCTGACGCATTTAGTACAACTAGTTGACAATTTTCATGCAAAGTGCCTCATTAATGAACCCGATAAGTATTATTTACCTGATGACCTCTGCAAATAAGGTCAAGATTATTCTTCTTTAAAAACTCAACAACTTTATCAGCACCAAAAGTACACGAAACGCCGCGATCACTGTCGGACCAGCCCTCAATGGTAGGATCAGGATCAGCCCACAATAAATCACAAAGAAGCCCGTTATCGGGGATCTCCGTCGGCCTCTCAATTTCCCTTATTTGTTTCAAATTCTCAAGTTCTGGGGACAGACCACCGTGCATGCAAAGAATCTTGTCATCAACTAATGCAGCAACGGGTAAACAATTGAAGCAGTCCGTGAATATCTTCCAAAGACGGACGTTAAATCTTCTTTTACATTCATCGTAAAAGCCGTATATGCGGTTGATCTTGGCGTCTTCGTGGTTTCCCCTTAAGAGGAACACTTTATCAGGATAGCGTATCTTGTATGCAAGTAGCAAACATATGGTCTCCAAACTTTGCCTGCCTCGATCAACGTAATCACCAAGAAATAGGTAGTTTTCAGAGGGGGGGTACCCACCGTATTCAAAGAGCCTCAATAGGTCTTGGTATTGTCCATGGATATCACCTATCGTAAAAGTGAACCCAACAACATGACGTACGTTACCAAATATAAAAATATATATATAAAAGCACCTTTTTCATACAATACACAGTATGTCTCTACTAACACATTTTTTTCATACAATAAACAGTATGTCTCTACTACAATAACAAAACAAAAATCACAGGATGCCCTTGAATATCATTTTTTTTCTTATGATCTTTCTAAACTAACAAAAAACCTTCCGCTTATGCATGTTCATATCCATAAGCCCATGTATATGCATCTCCATATCATCAACACAGGAATTCGATGCAAAATCAAAGTTATGTTGCAACTGTTACTTCACTTTTTGGAATGTGTGTGTGTGTTTGCTTTTATGGCAATTGTGTTGGCTCCTTTCTCAATACACAATCTTTCAATAACCATTCTTTCCAAACAAGTTTCTTGACACCACAAGCTATAAGTACACCACAAACTCTTAACTGTATACGCATGTAATAGATAAAATAAACGCACATAAATAACTTTTCTCTACCCTTTGAGAATCAGTTGCAGCTATCCGCATATCCAAACAGATTACTTACCCATACTAATCAAATAATCATAGCAAAACTAATGATTAACCCAAACTGATCATATTATCATAACCGGTTACCAATTACCGTAGATGCAATAGTAGCGTAATCACTTTTATAACACAAATCCAAACACCCTCTTAACGTTACTTCACTAGTTGGCATACGCACACACACATATATATACAAACATTCAATAACCACTCCTTTCCCATAACTTTCTTGACACCACAAGCATATACGTAATATTCATTTCTGATATTTCAAGCATTTGCTAAACCTAGTTATGCACGGAAGCAATAGATAATTAAACGCGTATAAATAATTTTATGTACCCTTTGAGAATCAGTTTAGTTGCTAGTAGTATCAAACCGTGTATCCAGAACCGATTCCCAACCCACAATAACCAAATCATCATAAACGGTTTACCAATTACTGCTGCTACAATAATATCATAATCACTTCTATAACACACATCCAAACACCACCCTCTTATTCTTATCCCAATATCCCCCCCCCCCCCCCCCCAACAAAAAAAACCCAATATAAAACATTCATTTCAGCACACAAATCAGTTAATTTGTATGAATAAATATAGAGACAATCAATCATGAATGCCATGAGAACATGAACAAACCTAAAAACCAAACAATCATAATTACTAATTAGGGCACAAATCTAATCAAACTCATCATCAATTAACCATCAAAATTTCAAACACAAACCAATTACAATCAAACCCAAATTCCAAAACCATACCACAGATCCTAATAGGCGCCTTAAGCTGCAATAAATTCGGCTGAGAAAGAAAGATTTGTCTAGCGTTGACGCACAGCTGACGGATCTCTGACTCAGACAACTGCACCTGTTTCCCCCCTTTACCCTCCAACAATCTCCTAATAATATCATCTAAAACACCCTTTTCCATCATACCCTCCATCCCAAACAAAAAGGGTCAACTAAAATTCAACAAAAGACATCAACTTTATCGCATAATATATGAAAAGATGTAGGAAATTGATCTAGTGGGTTAAACGGTGGGGTGTTGAAAAAGATTTGTGGGTATGGTGGGTTTTGATCAAAGATCATGGCTGCCTATGAGCATGTCGTCATGTTCAAGATGCGTGCTTCTTCTTCAACACTTTTTTCAAATTTTTTTATAAAGAATATTTTGTGTTTTGTATTGTGGGTTGGGGTTTGATATGGTCTAATGGGAATGTTATTAAAATAATTAAATAGATTATAATTTAAAATGGAAAGTTTGTAAAATGATATATATATATATATATATATATATATGGAAAGACTCGTTTGAGAAAAATTTAATGTGAAAAAAAAGGAATAAAGGACATAATGGTAAAATATTAAATAGTTTATAACACCTCTCATTAATTATGTTATCTCTCATTAATAAAGCAAAACATTTTATCCTACACATTTCAAAATTTATCCTACATATGTCTTACATTTATCGGAATTTACCCTACACGCATGTGAATTTACCCTACACATTTTAAAATTTATCCTACACATACTAAAATTTATCATACACATGTCAAAAATTGTCCTACACCATAAACTATTTTATCTTGAAAGAGTATATGAAAAAAATGAGTTACAGGTTTAATTAATTAGCTAATTTATAACAATTATAGATTTACCTATATACTCTTTTTCATAATATTAAATACACACATTAAATGAAGTAAATAGAGAATTTCTATTGGTTTAAAAGTTTTTTTTTAATTTTACAAAATTTTTCTTCTCGTTTAAACTTTGAACTCTCCATTATATTTCAATTAAACCTTTTTATAATATTAAATACACACATTAAATGAAGTAAATGGAGAATTTCTATTGGTTTAAAAGTTATACTTTTTATTCTTACAAAATTTTCTTCTCATTTATATTTTGTAAATGAAGAAAAATTGTGTAAGAATAAAAAGTATAACTTTTAAACCAATAGAAATTCTCCATTTACTTCATTTAATGTGTGTATTTAATATTATGAAAAAGGTTTAATTGAAATATAATGGAGAGTTCAAAGTTTAAATGAGAAGAAAATTTTTGTAAAATTAAAAAAAAAAACTTTTAAACCAATTGAAATTCTCTATTTACTTCATTTAATATGTGTATTTAATATTATGACAAAGGTTTAATTGAAATATAATGGAGAGTTCAAATGAGAAGAGAAATTTTGTAAGAATAAAAAGAATAACTTTTAAACCAATAGAAATTCTCCATTTACTTCATTTAATGTGTGTATTTAATATTATAAAAAGGGCATATAGGTAAATCTATAATTATCATTAATTAGCTAATTAATTAAACTTATAACTCATTTTTCATATACTCTTTCAAGATAAAATAATTTATGGTGTAGGACAATTCGACATGTGTATGATAAATTTTTGTATGTATAGGATAAATTTTAAAATGTGTAGGGTAAATTCACATGCGTGTAGGGTAAATTCCGGTAAATGTAAGACATATGTAGGATAAATTTTGAAATGTGTAAATGTTTTTTGCTTTATTAATGAGAGATAACATAATTAATGAGAGGAGTTATAAACTATTTAATGTTTTACCATTATGTCATTTCTTCTTTTCTTCTTAAATTAAATTTCTTCTCAAATGAGTCTTTTCATATATATATATATATATATATATATATATATATATATAATTTAATAGAGTAGTAAAACTGAAAAGGGTTTTCATGTATTTTATAATGATTTTGTTGAATCTTCAAAAATAAGATGCTTTTAATTTTACATCATATTTATTGGTACTAAAAGTATTGATGGTGGGTACATTAAAGATAGTTGGTTGGGATAGTGGGTGCTTTCATAATATATAAGTAGGTTGGTAAGATTAAATGTTTTCTTTTAAAAAAAAGTTATTTTTGTTCAAATGTTTATAACTATTATGTGTGGATTTATACATTTTTTTCATGTAACTATATAAACTTACATTTTATGAACTAGATGATTTTTAAGTAGTTAATTAGATTTGTGAAATCAAATGTACTATAATTTCTATTACAAGTTTCTGTTGTCAATTATGGTTAGGATAGGAATAGAAATTAATTCTAGTTGTATCTAGTTCTACTTGTTCTATGATATGATTAGGCCCGGCTATTGCAAGTACAACTTAATGTTTTCATGACTTGAATTTATTGCTTCTATATCATGCTTCTTAATTGGTTGGTATTTTATTTTGGACGTGAGGTTTTTAAAGGTTTGTATCTTTTTTTAATATGTGCTCATATTTTCATAGCCTTTGAATATGTATAATAGATGGGATTTTTATGACCTTTTTATCGTACAAGTATTGAATTTTCAATAGAATATATTTTTTTATTTTTAATGGTAATATGTTATCAAAGCATCAAAGCAACACGAAACTAGAGATATACAGGTACAGTATATTGGAATAGTTGCAGGCATAGCACCCCAACTAGCTAATCGGATTACGAGAAACATGAAATTCGTGAATCACACAATGTATAGATGTGAATAAGGCATAAATGTCATCTATAGTTTTTGAAATAGGAATTTGTACCTGGTTGACCACGAGAAGAGCAATAACGTTTCGCATTTTATACTTTACTTATTTAGAAAGTGAATCGTATTTCTATTTATAGAAACTTGTATATGTATCATGTTCGTATTCCATTCCTAATTTTGTAATTCGAGACTTTGATCATAATGAAATTCATACTTTATACATACTTGTTATACTTGCAATCGATCACCTTTAGACCTCCATAAACACAAAACCCTACCTCCTCTTTATATAAACAAGCCTCCATCCTTCCATTTTTACTTTCCAAACTCCTCTACACCCTCAAAACACTTTCACATCTATTGCAAACTCAAGAACAAGGCAGAATACTCTAAGTCCTAAAATGAGTTCAAACTCACATTTCTTCATCTTTTCTTCATATCTTCTTCCTCAGCAAAGCTTGGAACACCTCTATGAGTGTTTCCACAAGTTCACCATGGTAAACTAAGGTGGAACATCACCATTTTGAGGTCCAAACTTTCTGTTTTGAAAGATTATATTGTTAACTTGTGTTAAACTTATGTTTTCTTATACGATCTTATACTTCTTTTGCTACTAACCAAGTCTATAGTTAGTAAGCTTGCTCAAGGTTGATTCCTATGAGTTTAGAGGTGTAAATACCCTCTAAACTTTCTGTTTTGATAAGGTTCCAAGCAACCTTCAAGTGTGTGACCATCCAAGACTATCATAACTCATATGGTGAACCTTGCATGAGTCTAAATGTGTGAATTATGGAAACTTTCCAACCTTATTCCACTACCTCACTTGATGTTTTCATGTTCATACCACTAAAACTCATTCAACTTTCATTAGAGTGACAAGGATACGACATGTCCTTAAACGTTACCATGTTCAGGATCCACGCACCTATCTTGCTCACTTGGTTGTTCATAGTTTTAGTCGGCTTAGTAGTTTAGTTGTATCTTATTTTATTCATGACCAACCGGATCATCAACTATGTTGGTGACTTTGTGCTTTGGTGAATCATACAATGAGGTTTCCAAACTTCCATGCTTGACTGACATAACTTACATGATATTACATGATGGACATACTATATTCTAAACTATAAACATATAAATATAAATATATATATATATAACATATATTAACCGAATTTGTGATGCTAACCGGATTATGGTTAGATGTCATGAACATAGGTTACTTTATAATTGTTCTAAATTCCTCATTAGTGATTCTAATGGGCGAGTAGACCCATAAAATCACATGAAACTTAGTGTGTTTAGACGGGATATATTTTGCATACGTATACTTTATATACTTAGAATTTCGAATCCAAACTCTGAATACTCATACACCTTCGTTTCCCCATGTAGGGTAACTTTAGTGTATTCAACTCAACAACGTATCAACTCTCGGATCAATCGGAACGCTTGCAAAAAACCATGAGTATACATGACCTCTTTCTATTTTAACACCTTTGGGTGCAATACGTGTAACTTATCAAAAACGCACACATACACTTATAAACATGCTTACAAACAAACAATCCAATATACATGTTTGATATGATATACTTGAACTCATACATGATACTTGTTGCTTTATACTGTACGAGCCTCCCTTAATATGTATAAAGTTTATGTTAATTAATTATGGTATTGTACGTTATTATCGCATCTAATCACTTAAAATCTCATCGCTATCTCATCGCAATCGCAACGCAATTACTTATTTGGTCGCTATAGGATTAACGCACCGCACGTATTCTTGAGGTCATGTTAAGTAAACAAAACGGTCTATTCATTGCTATGACTAGATTACGCTAGCGGGAATCTTTGGGTTGACATTTATAGTTGCATGATAGTATTGCCATGTTAAGTTTGGTTAACGGATTTTGCCATGTGGATTTGTTTAAACTTTTATACCTATGCTAGTAATCAAACTTGTATGCTCGCCAATACTTTTGTATTGACATATACTTTAACACCTATTGCAGGAAATTGATGATGATTATGATGACAAACGGAACCTAGTAGGACGAACTAGAAACCCATTTACATTTTAGTACTTTGTTGTATTTTGTTTTGTTACAACCTTGTTGTATTTCTGTTTCAAACGATGTACTTGATCTTAGAAATGAAATGAAATATTATTTATTAAAACTTGTCACATTTAGTATTATGAAGTCTTTTGCAATCTCGTTTTCGTCTCACTTCGATATTTCCGCCATCGGTTGGGGTGTGACATGAGCTCACAAAAACCATAGAGTGGAGTAGATGATCTCGAACTAGTTATCTCTAACATCTTTTGAAGTCAAGGTAGATGTCAAATCAGTCAAGAGAGTGAATTTTATGGGCCTTGAGAAGTCTATGTCGCTTTACCAAGTGTTTTAGCTCCACACTTCCTTTGCATACGAGCATGGGAGAAAGGTATGATCGAGTGATTCTTCTCTAAAAAGTGTTGCATAGCTGGTATAATGTGTATGAATATTGAAGGGATTGAACAGAGAATATTCAGATGAATCTCCAACCCATTGGCATTCATCGCTTGCTTGAAACTGAAACTATCCATTGTAAAAAATTAAGTCCATTAATATAACACCCCAAAACTCGGGTCTGAAACTTATTGAATTCACATATCACACACATGAGAAATCCTTACTACTTACTACTCATAATGTTATTATTACAGGTTACAACTAAATAAAACATAACCATCTCTACTATGCTAGAATATCATTAAGTTGCGTCTTTAGATAGCCCAGATATGTCATGTCGTTTCCCACTTAGATTCACCATGAAACACGTACTAACATTTGTTGGCTTTCCTTGGTGAGTCTATAGTTTAATAAAACTTTCCACACTTTACCTTATTAAAACAACATTTTAAATAAGTTTCAATAAAATGGAGTTTATTGGTTCACTATTAATAGTTACCAACCATCCTACTAATCATACCATGAATACACACTTCACTTGTACAACTATATATAGGTTCCCCAAACCTATTGTGTTTACTATTAATGGGAGTGGGATGTTTTTGCTTGGTCATCCCACTATGTGTCTTACATAATTAACTTGAACCATTGAATCCTGTATCACCCTCCCACATCACATGGGCTATTAGCACTATGCCGACATGTGTTAGTCCCAAGCAACAACTCTACCTAAAATCGTATCCCCGCACCTTACCTAAACTAATCGACGTTTAGCTACATATGCATGGTTAATATAACTCATTTAAACACAGTTTCCCCCAGTCATTCTAAAGCAATCAACAAGTCATTCTAAAGCGATCAACTGTGTAAACTATACCATATAGGTCCACTTAAATAATCACAACCTACTCGAATTCATCCATGTGAACTTATTTACATAGACTCAATCATACAAAACTAATTTGCATAATCCACATAAACTCACTCACACAATTTACCTATGCGCCTTGCATTATGTAAACTTCTTTATAGAGCTTTGTTCACGTAATCTGATCCATTCAACACAATTTCACTATCCACTAACACCTAGAATTGTAACAAGATAAACTACATGCAATCATACTCACCATTACTTCTTTTATGTGTATTGATTTACATCAGTTAACAATACCCATCACAAACCAATCAACATATCACACAAATAGATTCACAATTTTGCATGCTCAATACTTACATCTTTAAACATGAAATCGTATCAATTACGAATCATGGTTCATGCAATTCAACTATCATGTTATAACACTTGACCATACCCTATTCCTAAACCACTTGCATTTAAAGCACATAATGCTCATACAACTACCACTATCACATGCATAAACAACCCACTACCTAAACTTAAACATACGTAACTAACCCAACTGCTAGCCCATAACAAGGTTAACTATGTTTAATAAAAGGTCTTAATCAGCCTCGGGTTCAACTCATTCAACATGAGTTAAACTGTAACGCTCCGCGTTTCTATACATTCTATATTTGGAAATCTTGTATCGTACTTCTATTTTTAGTAGCGTTGTATCTTGTATCTATCTTTCGTTGTAAACGTAGAAAACCGAGACTTGAATCGTAATGAGAAACTCATATTTTAACTATAATCATGTTATCCTTATACTTGTTCATACTTTAAACGTGTAAACATATTCGTGGTACTCTGAATCGTAAACGTGAGATAACTCGCAAACTTGGTTTGTATTGCGTAAACGAGACTCAAACGTGAAATTTTTAATCGTTAAACTAAATTCGTTACGAAAATATAATTATCTATTCATTTATTAAGTTAATTAATTAAATTAATTAATTAAATTTAGTTAATAAAATTAATTGATTTATTTTATAAAAATTTAAAATTCTATTTTTTTATAAATGTTAATATATATCCTTCTTTAAATAAGTCCAAGGTTTAACGAGTAAATATTGAATTCTTGAACTACAGGGACCATTCCTGCCATTTATGAAACTGTTTAAAAGTTAAAAAAAAAAAGAAAAGAAAATAATAATAATAATCAAACAAAACCGGATCCGCGGGACTCGAACCCGGGACCTCCGGTTCACTTACAAGCGCCTTAACCACTCCACCAGCCGCCTCTCATTCAAACAAACCCGGAAACAAAAGCTTCTTATGCTTTGTTTCCGGGCGAGGCTGGTCGCGACCAGCTTTCAAACAGCCCATTTTGGGCGCGGTTTTTTTGTTTTTTTTCGAGTTTTAAGCCATTAATTACCCACCTAAACTTCACCTAACTAACCCTAATCCTTCCCCTATAAAACCCACCTCTAATCCAAGTATTTTCACACTTTAATCTCTCTCAAATCACTCTCAAATCACTCTCAAATCACCTCAAGATCCTTGCAACATCAGATTTTCGAGCAGATTGTATACCTCTTACTAAAGTGAGTGTAACTCACTCATTTCTTAATGAAATCACTCCATTCTTTTTCCTACTTGCTTGGATAAACTTTGGGTTGAATTCCTAGGTTTCTCCATGGAGAATCCAGACCTGGAAATGCCCCAAAATATCCACAAACTTTCTGTTTTGTCTAAACCTTTATCAAACTTGTGTTTTAACTTCAACAAACTTGTGTTCTTGTGCTTACAATCAAGCTTATGATTAGTAAAGCCTAACCAAGCTTGTTAACATGAACTAAGGGCTGTTTTAACACCCTAAACTTTCTGTTTTTAAAGAGCATTGAGCTCACAAGTGATGCAAGTTCTTAAACTTGTTCTTGTGTGTCCACCAAGGAAGCTTGGGCTATCCTAACTTGAGACCACACATCACTTGATGATTTTTCATCAAGATCCCAAGATAGTTTGCTAGACTTAAAGTGTCACAACCCCACAAAGCCGTTGACGATTGTCCTCGTGTGCTCGTCGGGTTGTTGAATACTTGGCTACTTGGTATCTAGATGACACCTTATCATTCTTGTCTTTACATTCTTGTATAGTATATAGTTCTTGTACCCTCCTTGTTACCAATGGTAACTTGTGTAGTGGTGAACATAATCCGAGGTTCAAAGTGGATGGTTTAACCTCCCACCTCATGCTTGACATACATGACACTAGAGGTTACAAAGTGGATGGTCATCCTCCCACCTCCTACATGATTATAATGATTAACTATATTATAATTCTAAAACCGAAACCTTGATAATGAACTTATAATCACCTATCAAGTTACTAAGTTTAACACTAAAGTATGTAATTCCTTGTCACGATTCTAATAGGCCCCGAACCTATGAAATCACACCCAAACTCGTAAGAGTTACTATAGTGTCAAGAACGAGTGTTACATCTTAGTGAATACTTTCGTATCATAATACTTTATCAAACATATTTTTTTTATCATGCTCGAATACTCCTAATCTCCCGTTGAAACTCTATACTCATACGCCTCATTTCCTCTTGTAGGATAATTCGGCGTCATCCTCGAACCAACGTCTTCACGGATTGTCAAGTGTAGAAAAGACTTAGCAAAACCGTGAGTACACTCGACCCACATTTGTTTTTATCACTTTTTGGGTGTAACATGTTTCCATATACAAAAATCACAAACACTTAAACTTTATGAAACGCACAAACAATCCTATACACATGACTACTTGAATCGTATACTTGTTGCTTGTCTAGGGATAAACGTTGTGCTATGCTTTAGTCATTAACTATTTTTAGCCTTGGTTTGACATGCTTAGCGCTATAGGAATTCACGCATCCACCTCCATCGCTTTACACGTGAGGTCATGTTAAAACATCGTGATTGCGTTACGGGTTTGATTATTAGCATTGCATGCCTTGATTTGCTCTTGTATAGATTTGGTTGCCATGAGGATTGTTAAAACTTTATTCGTATACGTATGCTATGCTTAAACTTGTGTACTCGCCTTTGCTTTTGCATTGACTTTATTTTAAAACATGTTACAGGTTGAAGGAGATGATGCTATGAAAACAATATAGCAAGGACTAGATACACACAAATTAGACGTTAGGTTTAATGTCGACGTATCAATTTTCTTATGACTTTGCAAATGTTAGATTGTTCTTTGTTTTGTTACATTGATGTATTTGACAATCCTTACGGAATGAAATATGGTTTAATTAATTATTGTCACTTAATAATGTTGTGAGCAATGAGCAATCTCGTTTTCGTCTCATCCCGATGTTTCCGCCATCGGTTGGGGTGTTACAGATTGGTATCAGAGCCATAACTATAGGGAATTAGGTAGAATTGCCATGTTCGACCTAGTCTATAGTTCTAAGTACCCGTTGTGACCATTCTTGATTATGCTTAAAACTTTATGCTTCCTACTTTGCTTCTCTCTTTCCTTTTGGTCTTAATACATATACATGGTGTCTTCCTAAGACACTTTTACACAATACACGTTTGGACGCTCGAAGACACTCGTAATATAAACGAGACGACTTCACTAAAATAGGTGTGAAAACCGCAATTTGGTGAACGACTCTCAATCCGCTATACTTATTCTTTTTTTTTGCACGCAATTATGCCATCGAGTTAGGAGTGAAATCCAAACCTTGATGGAAAATTTCCAACTCAAAACTCTAGTGGACCCTTACCAACGAATCGGAATTTGCTCTTCGTTTGGTAAGTACCAACCACACTTAGGGTACAAAATCGTCAAGTTAGGGGTGAAACCCGCACCTTGTCGATTAAGTCCCATTCCTTGATTTTCGCTCTCGCCAAAGTCTCGATTTTCTGATCGGTTAGAGACGTGTAGTAACTGGAAGGGTAAAATGTCGTTAGTCGCTTCTCGATGAGAGCATTTTACCTATAGGCCAAAACACGTTTCTCTAATTCGAGAAGATCTTCGATTCACTTTGGAATTGTCGACGATTCTCTACCCGAATCATTCCCATGTTTTACGAGCCTATTCTTTTTATGTGACTCAAATTTTGTGTGTTTTGATACTTGTTACCCCGTTCATTTCAAACCGTTACACACTTGCACGTTTATCGCAATCAAAAACAATACTAATCCCCGTGAACAAACTAAATTTATACTCTTTATTTGTATTCATACGTGAGTATACATGTTATACTTGTTGAACTCATACAAACTATGTGAACCATACTTAATGAACACATGCTTCTTATGTGAAACTTATGTGAACTTTATTCATACTCATGCATGCAAAACCTATTTTCTTTATTACAATCAAGTCTCATGCTTTTGTCTTGTTTACAACCTCTAGATGCCTCCTTTCCGTAACACATTAAACCGCCTCAAGAAGTCCAAGAAGACGGATTCCCAGAAGGAATCCAACAACGAGGACTCAATGTCGAAGCAAGAACTGATTGGACTCGTTTCGGAGCAAATGGCCGGGCAATTGGCTAAGATCATACCCGACATTGTCAGCCAAATCCACACCATACACGCCGAAGCCACACCTAAATCATCCGCTGATTCCAAACCTGATACCCCCAAACCATCTTACCAATTCAAGCATTTCATGGCTTGTAAACCAGTGGAATTCACTGGCATGGACGGTGTTACCGCCATGATCAATTGGTTTGATTCAATGGAGCTTATCTTCCTTCAGGGCGGCTGCCCTGAGGAACTCCGAACCCTTAATGCCACCGGGGTCTTCCGCAAGAGAGCCCTCGAGTGGTGGACCACCGAACGAAACACGCGTGGAAACGAAGCAGCCCATGCGATGACTTGGGAAGAGCTTAAGGAGCTCATGAAGGAGCAATTCTGTCCTCCCCATGAGACCCAGAAACTTGAAAACGAGTTCTGGAATCTCACACAACAGGGGAGCGACGCCGAAGGATTGATTGCACGCTTTAAACAGTTAAGTATCATTTGCCCTGGGCAAGCCGATACTGTTCCCAAGTCAATCGCCAAGCTCATCCGTTGCCTCTCACCGGTAATCATGAACCATGTAGCCGCAGCCAACCCGAAAACCCTTGAGGAAGCCTATGCCATAACCCTCCAACTCAACCATAACTGCATCCTTCAGGGGGCCTACGACAAGGTCCCTACGAAGCATGCGCACCAAGCCATAGCCAACACCACCGAATCACCTACCCCTCCAGCCAAGAAGCCCCACTACAAGAACAAGAAGCGGAAGGCTTCTTCTCAAAACAATGCTGTCGTCACTCCGCCTACCCAAAACACCCACCAACCTGGACAAGGTTACATTGGCTCTCACCCCAAGTGTACCACTTGCAACTACCATCACCCTGTTGGCACCTCATGCCGAAAATGTGCCAACTGTAATAGGTTGGGACACCTCTCCAACCACTGTCGCCTACCCCAGAACCAGCAAACCCAAGCCCTTTTACCCAATCCTAACCCAAACCGCCAAACCCAAGCTACACCAGGTCGAACCTGCTACAAATGTGGCGATCCTAACCATTTCGCCAACATTTGCCCGAAACGCACCAACAACCAACAGCAACAACAAACCGAACCTGCGAAAGGACGAGCTTTCGTTCTCACCTCAGCTCAAGCCCAAAGTTCGAATGACGTCATCACTGGTACGTTCCTTGTGAACCATATCTATGCTACTTGTCTGTTTGATACTGGTGCGGATAGAAGTTTTGTATCCGTTGAATTTGAACCCTTGCTTAAGTGCGAACGAACTAAAATGCCTAATCCTTTTGCTGTCGAAGTCGCTAATGGTAAGACCATCTCCGTTGACTCTGTTCTTTCTGGTTGCTCCCTAATCTTAAACAATCATAAGTTTTCCATCGACCTCATACCTATGCAAATGGGTAGCTTTGACGTCATAGTAGGCATGGACTGGCTTAAGCGAGTTCATGCTGAAGTCGTTTGTTCTGAGAAATTCATTCGTCTTCCCCTACCTCAAGGTGACTCTTTACACGTCTATGGTGAGAAACCTTCTAAGGGTCTCAAGCTTATGTCATGCATCAAAGCGAACAAGTACTTGCGTAAGGAGTACTTTGCCTTTCTCGCCCACGTTGTGGAAAAGAAAGACAAAGGCCCTAGCATAAGTGATGTTCCTGTCGTTTGTGAGTTCCCTTCTGTTTTCCCCGAGGATCTCCCTGGTCCTCCGCCTCCTCGAGCTGTCGATTTTCGTATTGACCTCATTCCTGGCGCAACTCCTGTTGCGAAGGCTCCCTATCGTTTAGCACCCTCGAGATGCAAGAGCTATCTAGCCAACTCCAAGAGCTTCTTGATAAAGGCTTTATACGCCCTAGTACTTCCCCTTGGGGCGCTCCCGTGTTGTTCGTCAAGAAGAAAGATGGGTCTTTTCGGATGTGCATTGATTATCGTGAACTCAATAAACTTACAGTCAAAAACCGATACCCACTTCCTCGTATTGACGATCTCTTCGATCAATTGCAAGGCGCGAAGTGCTTTTCAAAGGTTGATCTCCGTTCTGGCTATCATCAACTTCGGGTTTTGGAGGAAGATGTACCCAAAACCGCATTTCGTACACGTTATGGACACTACGAGTTCGTGGTCATGCCTTTTGGTTTGACCAACGCTCCTGCAGTGTTTATGGATCTTATGAACCGTGTGTGTAAGCCTTTTCTCGATCATTTCGTCATTGTGTTCATCGACGATATCCTAATCTACTCTAAGACGAAAGAAGAACATGGACGACATTTGCGTCTTATCCTTCAGCTTTTGCAAACTGAACGTCTGTATGCCAAATTCTCCAAGTGTGAATTTTGGCTAAAAGAGGTTCAATTCTTAGGTCACACCGTCAATGAACTTGGTATTCATGTTGACCCTGCAAAGATAGAAGCTGTGAAGAATTGGATTGCACCTAAGTCGCCCTCTGAAATTCGTTCGTTTCTTGGCCTAGCTGGGTATTATCGCCGTTTCATCTCGAACTTCTCGAAGATTGCCGTTCCTTTGACTTCGTTGACTAAAAAAGATAAACCTTTTGTTTGGGGTCCCGAACAAGAAGAATCTTTCCAAACGCTCAAGGACATGCTTTGTAATGCTCCTATTCTCACTCTCCCCGATGGGAACGACGATTTCGTCGTGTATTGCGATGCCTCTAACCAGGGTCTTGGTTGCGTTCTCATGCAACGGGACAAAGTAATCGCTTACGCGTCGAGACAACTCAAAATTCATGAGAAAAACTATACTACTCACGACCTTGAACTTGGTGCAGTTGTTTTTGCGTTAAAGATTTGGCGACACTACCTTTATGGTACAAAGTGTACGGTCTTTACCGACCACAAGAGCCTCCAACACATCTTTGATCAAAAGGAACTCAACATGCGTCAACGTCGTTGGGTAGAATTGTTAAACGACTACGACTGCGATATCCGCTACCACCCTGGTAAGGCGAATGTCGTGGCCGATGCACTTAGTCGTAAGACTCATGTTAAGAGTGCTCGTTGCTACCAAAGCGTGGGAAAACTCAATGAGTTAATTCGACAAGCACAATTTGCCGTTATTAACGAGGGTAACCTCGATAACGAGTTGAATTGTGGAATCGAAAACCCACTCGAAGCTAAGCCTGATGGTATTCTTTACTACCATAGTCGCATTTGGATTCCCGATCGTCTCAATCTTCGGACTACTTTGATGGACGAAGCTCACAAATCCCGATACTCCGTTCATCCTGGAGCTGATAAGATGTATCATGACTTGCGCGCATCCTATTGGTGGCCTGGAATGAAACGTGATATCGCTCTCTACGTCTCCAAATGCCTTACGTGTTCCAAGGTCAAGGCAGAACATCAACGTCCCTCCGGTTTGCTCGACCAACCAGAAATTCCGGTCTGGAAATGGGAAAGCATAGCCATGGATTTCATCACGAAATTGCCTCGTACGTCGTCTGGTCACGACAGTATTTGGGTTATCATCGATCGTTTGACCAAATCCGCACACTTCCTCGCCATTCGTGAAGATTACAAGGTCGAGAAATTGGCTCGTATCTATACGAGTGAAATAATTAGTCGTCATGGTACTCCTCTTGATATTATTTCTGATCGTGATGCTCGTTTCACTTCTCGCCTTTGGCAAACTTTCCAATCCGCCCTTGGCACTCATTTGAATCTTAGCACCGCTTTTCATCCTCAATCTGACGGTCAGACCGAGCGTACTATCCAAACTTTAGAGGATATGCTTCGATCATGCGAAATCGATTTTGGCGGCAACTGGGATTCACACTTACCCTTGGTAGAATTCTCATACAACAACAGCTATCACGCAAGTATTCAAATGGCTCCATTTGAAGCACTGTATGGTCGCAAATGCCGTTCGCCTATTTGTTGGCACGAGATCGGAGACGTACAACTCACCGGTCCCGAACTTATACAAGAGACGACGGACAAGATCCTACAGATTCGTGACAACTTGCTCAAAGCTCGAAGCCGACAAAAGAGCTATGCTGATAAAAGACGCAAACCTTTGGAATTCAACATAGGTGACCACGTACTTCTCAAGGTTGCACCTTGGAAAGGTGTTGTTCGTTTTGGTAAGAAAGGCAAACTCGCTCCTCGCTATGTGGGTCCTTTCAAGATTCTCGAAAGGATAGGCAAGGTAGCGTATCGACTGGATCTACCTCAAACGCTCAGCAATGTTCATCCTGTGTTTCATGTTTCGAATTTGAAGAAGTGTCTAGCCGAAGAAGGACTTCAAGTTCCACTCGAAGATCTTCAGATCAACGATACTTTGCACTTTGTGGAGAAACCGGTCGAAATCATGGACCGAGGAACCAAGCAACTGAGGCGCAGTCGTATTCCCATTGTCAAGGTTCGATGGGAAGGTAAACGTGGCGCCGAATTCACTTGGGAACTTGAAAGTGATATGAAGACTAAGTATCCATATCTCTTCGTTACATCTTCCTAAATTTCGGGACGAAATTTCCTAAAGGAGGGGAGACTGTAACGCTCCGCGTTTCTATACATTCTATATTTGGAAATCTTGTATCGTACTTCTATTTTTAGTAGCGTTGTATCTTGTATCTATCTTTCGTTGTAAACGTAGAAAACCGAGACTTGAATCGTAATGAGAAACTCATATTTTAACTATAATCATGTTATCCTTATACTTGTTCATACTTTAAACGTGTAAAACATATTCGTGGTACTCTGAATCGTAAACGTGAGATAACTCGCAAACTTGGTTTGTATTGCGTAAACGAGACTCAAACGTGAAATTTTTAATCGTTAAACTAAATTCGTTACGAAAATATAATTATCTATTCATTTATTAAGTTAATTAATTAAATTAATTAATTAAATTTAGTTAATAAAATTAATTGATTTATTTTATAAAAATTTAAAATTCTATTTTTTTATAAATGTTAATATATATCCTTCTTTAAATAAGTCCAAGGTTTAACGAGTAAATATTGAATTCTTGAACTACAGGGACCATTCCTGCCATTTATGAAACTGTTTAAAAGTTAAAAAAAAAAAAGGAAAAAAAAAAAAAAAAAAGAAAAGAAAATAATAATAATAATCAAACAAAACCGGATCCGCGGGACTCGAACCCGGGACCTCCGGTTCACTTACAAGCGCCTTAACCACTCCACCAGCCGCCTCTCATTCAAACAAACCCGGAAACAAAAGCTTCTTATGCTTTGTTTCCGGGCGAGGCTGGTCGCGACCAGCTTTCAAACAGCCCATTTTGGGCGCGGTTTTTTTGTTTTTTTTTCGAGTTTTAAGCCATTAATTACCCACCTAAACTTCACCTAACTAACCCTAATCCTTCCCCTATAAAACCCACCTCTAATCCAAGTATTTTCACACTTTAATCTCTCTCAAATCACTCTCAAATCACTCTCAAATCACCTCAAGATCCTTGCAACATCAGATTTTCGAGCAGATTGTATACCTCTTACTAAAGTGAGTGTAACTCACTCATTTCTTAATGAAATCACTCCATTCTTTTTCCTACTTGCTTGGATAAACTTTGGGTTGAATTCCTAGGTTTCTCCATGGAGAATCCAGACCTGGAAATGCCCCAAAATATCCACAAACTTTCTGTTTTGTCTAAACCTTTATCAAACTTGTGTTTTAACTTCAACAAACTTGTGTTCTTGTGCTTACAATCAAGCTTATGATTAGTAAAGCCTAACCAAGCTTGTTAACATGAACTAAGGGCTGTTTTAACACCCTAAACTTTCTGTTTTTAAAGAGCATTGAGCTCACAAGTGATGCAAGTTCTTAAACTTGTTCTTGTGTGTCCACCAAGGAAGCTTGGGCTATCCTAACTTGAGACCACACATCACTTGATGATTTTTCATCAAGATCCCAAGATAGTTTGCTAGACTTAAAGTGTCACAACCCCACAAAGCCGTTGACGATTGTCCTCGTGTGCTCGTCGGGTTGTTGAATACTTGGCTACTTGGTATCTAGATGACACCTTATCATTCTTGTCTTTACATTCTTGTATAGTATATAGTTCTTGTACCCTCCTTGTTACCAATGGTAACTTGTGTAGTGGTGAACATAATCCGAGGTTCAAAGTGGATGGTTTAACCTCCCACCTCATGCTTGACATACATGACACTAGAGGTTACAAAGTGGATGGTCATCCTCCCACCTCCTACATGATTATAATGATTAACTATATTATAATTCTAAAACCGAAACCTTGATAATGAACTTATAATCACCTATCAAGTTACTAAGTTTAACACTAAAGTATGTAATTCCTTGTCACGATTCTAATAGGCCCCGAACCTATGAAATCACACCCAAACTCGTAAGAGTTACTATAGTGTCAAGAACGAGTGTTACATCTTAGTGAATACTTTCGTATCATAATACTTTATCAAACATATTTTTTTTATCATGCTCGAATACTCCTAATCTCCCGTTGAAACTCTATACTCATACGCCTCATTTCCTCTTGTAGGATAATTCGGCGTCATCCTCGAACCAACGTCTTCACGGATTGTCAAGTGTAGAAAAGACTTAGCAAAACCGTGAGTACACTCGACCCACATTTGTTTTTATCACTTTTTGGGTGTAACATGTTTCCATATACAAAAATCACAAACACTTAAACTTTATGAAACGCACAAACAATCCTATACACATGACTACTTGAATCGTATACTTGTTGCTTGTCTAGGGATAAACGTTGTGCTATGCTTTAGTCATTAACTATTTTTAGCCTTGGTTTGACATGCTTAGCGCTATAGGAATTCACGCATCCACCTCCATCGCTTTACACGTGAGGTCATGTTAAAACATCGTGATTGCGTTACGGGTTTGATTATTAGCATTGCATGCCTTGATTTGCTCTTGTATAGATTTGGTTGCCATGAGGATTGTTAAAACTTTATTCGTATACGTATGCTATGCTTAAACTTGTGTACTCGCCTTTGCTTTTGCATTGACTTTATTTTAAAACATGTTACAGGTTGAAGGAGATGATGCTATGAAAACAATATAGCAAGGACTAGATACACACAAATTAGACGTTAGGTTTAATGTCGACGTATCAATTTTCTTATGACTTTGCAAATGTTAGATTGTTCTTTGTTTTGTTACATTGATGTATTTGACAATCCTTACGGAATGAAATATGGTTTAATTAATTATTGTCACTTAATAATGTTGTGAGCAATGAGCAATCTCGTTTTCGTCTCATCCCGATGTTTCCGCCATCGGTTGGGGTGTTACATAAACGTTTGACACTCGTTTCAAATCATTTTACTACTCGTATATGAATAGGCCCAAAATCTAGCTTCTCATTCATTTGGACTGAATAGCGCAAAACACCTCAAATCGTCAGACTGTCTCCACTAGCCAACGCCAACCACGATCTTATGTGTTCGTTAACTATGAACCATCACCATACCTTGGTTGCCCCCAATCATCCCTCAACAACCCTGATCACATGAGAGTTATCTCTATCTTTATTTTTAGCCGATCGGCTACTACCAACTACCGCTAGTTACCGTTGTCGACAATCTATCGGCTCCTTGATCAACTACCAAGTTATGCCACAACACTTGTCTCCACCACTTGATTTGTGACAGCCCAACCGATGGCGAAAAACCGGAGTGAGACGAAAACGAGATTGCAATAGACATCTCAACCACTAACTTGTGACAATGATTTAAATAATGACTTTCATTTCATTTCAAAAGATTCGAGTACATTGTTTGGAAGCAAATAACAATAAATTAGAACAAAATATAATTTAAAATAAAGCGGGTTTCTAGTCTATCCTACTAGATTTCTTTTCAACACATCATCGTCATAATCTTCTAATATATATTAAAGGAACAGTCAACACATAAAGCATTGGTGAGCATACAAGTTTGGTTTACTAGCATACGTATAAAAGTTTAATACATCCACATGGTAAAATCGTATACTAAGGCATAACTTAACATAGACTAGCATGCATCACATAAATGTTAAACCAACTAGCATACTCTCGTCACCAAAGCGACGAGACTGTTTACGATTGAATACTTAACAATGACCTATCAACGGGCGATATGCTACTCTTATAGCGTTATACATGTTAAGGTTGGCTCATGAAATTAATGACAAGTATTCGTGCAAAAAAGGCTTCTAGCATGCAAGTATCCTACTGTATAACATATTAAGCATGTATGTACGGATTTGTTTGTTTGATTCATGTGAATGTTTGTGTATGTGTAAGTTTGATATATATATATATATATATATATATATATATATATATATATATATATATAATTGCATCCCAAAAGTGTACTTAAAGTAAAAGGTACAAAATCTTCCAAAACGTGAGTTAAGAGTCTTGAGAGTTAGGGAATGCTGAGGGTACCCTACAAGGGGAAAACGAAGGTGTGTGAGTTATGGAGTTCGGCATTGAGTTAGATTAGTGATTTAAAGTAGTATGAAAGTATGTATATTGCAAGAAAATATATCTTGTCTAAAAGCACTCATATGGACACTATGTTGGTCATGTTTTCATGGTACAAATTCAACCATTTGATTCCATAGTTTGAGGAACTTAAATCAAGACGAAAGTTACCACAATGCATAACATTCAACCATGATTTTGGTTGATGATATAATTCGGTTCTAAGGTGTGTGTGTGTGTGTATAGGGTAAGGTTCATTTGAGAACCACTCTTATTGCAAGAACCATGAAAACCAATATGAGCACAACAAAATAAACCCATCCACCACCACTCAAAACCAAAACACGCACCCCCACACCACCCCACCACAACCCAGAAACCTAAACACCCCCCCCCACACACACACACCCTGCCAAAAACCTAAAAAACCTACCCCCACCCCCCTCCCCCCCCCCCCCCAAAACCTAAAAAATCCTAACCCCCCACCTCCCACCCACCGACAACCTAAAATAACCTAACCCCCCCCCACCCACCCACCCACCCCACCCAAGCTAATGTTGGCCCGGTGGTGTTTTCGTAAATACCATCAACTTTATACGTACACGCGCTTCATTAAGGGTCTTTTTACTGCTCCAATACAAAACGCAAACTCATAAATAAAATGCCACTAAAAATCCCGCCTTAAACAACGAGCCATATACATAATCCCTTCTAGATGGAACACCATCTTTATCTAAAACGTCATTCATACAAAACGCCAATGTTGATAATGAAACACGTTACAACTTTAATAGAGTAACTGAAATGACGGAAACTTTATTACTAACATTTATTATAAAAGATATCGCCTAAACTACGAACCAAAAAATCTTATAAAACAACGTCATAGTCCCTTCCATTGATCACACCAAAAGCAAACGCCATAAATTTACTAAATACCATTCAATTCAAAACACCAAAAAGTTCAAAAACTACCAATGGCAAGTGTCGTTTATTGGAGATTCGTTTATCTCTCAAAAATTTATAATTGTCTTTAATAACAAAAGAAGAATCTTTGTAAAAAAGTTAATGCCATACTGAACTTGGACGAGCAAGTTCAGAGGGAGATCCATGCCCTTGGCGTTCCTATTGATAACCTATGTGAGAAAACACATACAGTTATACGAAGATTAACCAGAAAATTTGGACCCAACAATGCAAATCGAATTGTCAACCCAGTCATTCAAACTTGGCGTTTTAATGAAGACACTGAGTTAGTGACTGTTGTATGCGACAACGGGGAGCAGCAAGACTACACAGTTGAAAACATAATGGCCAAACGACGTATTGTGTTCCTACAGGAGTTACGCAACTCAACATGTTTGAACACAGACATGAGCCCAAAATTAGCGTTGTTGCAAGAAATGTCTACATGGAGGTGTCAAAATCTTCAACACGAATACGAAGACACCGACGATGAAGGTTTAGATCTGAATTTTGACCAAGAATCTGAAGAAGAAGATGAGGGGAGCGATCGATATTTCTCAGACGAAATCCCTTCTGACGAAAAGTTTTAATTTTTTTATGTGTCATTATCAGTGTTTGTTATGTACTTTTCCGCTAATAAAATTACTTTATTACTCTAACTAAATATAAATCGTCACAAACGCCAAAACTTTAATAATTCCCTTTAATCACATATTATTAAAAAACTCCAAAAAATACTGAATTGTTTCTAAACGCCATGAATAGTAATTACAATGTACATGTCTGATATATATTTCAAAACACCATCTTTGTGTTTCAAACTCCATAACATTATTTTGCCTTACAAAAAGGTTAATTAGTTGTATTTTGCCTTCTTTATCTAAAACGCCATTCATACAAAAACGTCAAACTTAATAATGGGACGCTTTACAACTTTAATAGATAAAAGCTGAACAAACAGTAACTGAAACGACGAAAACTTTATTACTAACATTTATTATAAAAATTCTCACCTAAACTACGCGCCAAAAACATCTATATAAACAGTGTCTCAGGACCTTCCATGGATCACACCAAAAACAAACGCCATATTTGACTGAATACTATCCAATTTATAACGCCAAAAAGTTGTAAAACCACATATGGCAAAAGTCATTTATTTGAGATTCAATTTTATTCTCAAAAAAGTTTCACTCAATGGGTTTCACTGAACGGGTTTGAAAACATTCTTAAAGTGAGAATTAACTCAATAACATTTTGCTGAATGAGATGGACAAACGCAATATTTCAATTGAAAGAAGCATATAGAACAAAACGCCATATTTGTTGCATATAGCGCGACTTATTTTGGGGAATGTGAACAATGACAATCCTACAGCTGCATATCATTTAGCGTCCCCTGCCACCTGTTCGACCAGGATCTGTTCCCACCGTTTTCACGCTTCCAACCATTTTCTCCTGATCACGTTTCTCTCTCTCTCTATATATATATATATATAGGATAAAGATCCGTTTTGAACCACCCTTTATTGGGAGAACCAATGTGAAAACAACCAAAAATACCTAAAAAATCTAAAAAAACACACACAATTTTTTTAATATATTTTTAAAAAAAATCGGTATATTTCATTACAAAAAAAATCGAGTAACAATTATCGATGCACATGTGCATATGTATCATTTTTTTGACAAATTCCGTAATACATTACCAATATTAGACAATTGCACTTTCATTTACACTACCATGCATAATACACTACTTTTTACATTACTAATATTAGAAATGCGCATTTGCATCTATATGTATGAATATGATATAACGTGTTTGGGTACACTACTTTGAATACACCTTCACCTTTCATCTATCATACCATCCATAATACACTACCATTACCTTCTACTATCCATAATACACTACCATTACCAATATGTATAATATTTTCACTTTATGCACATGTACATGAACACCCTTCATACCATCCAAACAACATATTACATCATAAAGTGATAAATATAACCAAAGCATCAACCACTAGATATTACTAACCAAAGACATGTATATGGGCCTACTTAATCATTCAAAGTCACAAACTTTTTATACCAAAACACGTTATATCATGGTTATACATAATATGCATATGTGCATTTTTAATATTGGTAATGTAAAAAGTAGTGTATTACGGATGATAGTGTAAATGAAAGTGCAATTGTAAAATACTTGTAATGTATTACGGAATTTGTCAAAGAAATGATACATATGCGCATGTGCATCGATAATTGTTACTCAATTTTTTTTCAGTGACGAAATATAGCGAGTTTTAAAAAAATATATTAAAAAATTGTGTGTTTTTTAGGTATTTTGTCACACCCCGGATTTCCAACCCAAATCCACACACCGGTGGGCCCGGGTGGGGAGTATCGTGACGTCAGTTGATAATCATCATAGTCAATTAAACACGGCACAACGGAAGTCTTGGAGTAAAATTACTATTACAAACCGAATGTTCGAAAATACAAAATAATATACAGGCTCGTAATAGAAGATCCACAGGCGGATCACAAAATGTACACGAAAGAATATAAAACAGACTTTAGGCAGATTTAGGATTTGGAAGATCCTCTATCACTACCGAGCAGCTTCCGGCCTATTTCGTATTGTACCTGCAGTTTAGTCTTTGGATGATACGTCAGCTTTGGCTAATAAATACACCCAACTGACTCATTTTGAAAACTTTAAAAATGATTTTTAAGTGCAAAATGGCACAAAATCTTTTATTAACTTGGGAAAGTTGACCTTGCAACCTTGTATCAGATTCACATGTTTGTCAATACATACAGGGCCCAGTATAGAAACCGAGACATGATTAAATACACACCACTTAGAACTCACGAAGGAGTTATCCCCAACGTCTTGGGTAATTTGCATATGAGCATCTGACAGGTGTATGCCTACACCCCGTGCTAAGGTCGTGGCCAATAACTAATGTATTGAGCCGAGGATATCCAGGACACGGTAATTTAACCCCCGATGTTTAAGTTATCAACAAAACTGACTAAAACGGAATATGTGGGTTTACTAGCCACAAACGGGCATTTGATTGACCCTATTTCGGACCAAGCGGTAATAATTTACCGTATCCCAAGCCCATATAAGGAAAATAAGTCGAGAGTATTTACCTGAGCTAGTCTTCTTCTTTTATTTTTAAAAACTCAGCCATTACAAAAGTACCAAGTGCAGATAGCATTTACCGGGAAGGCTCTAGTCTGGATTATGACATAAGCTAGCCAATTAAATACTAACAGTCTTATAAACCGAATAGTGTACATGATCATTACGTATAATGCTTGATTAAACGATGATCGGATAGAATGTAGTTTAAACCCGACAAGTACTTTAACTTGTATAATATGGGTAAACTATAAACATTCTAGATTTTGAAATCTAAATGACAAAGTTAAACCCGTTTCGGTTAATTTCCGTAAAATAGTTACATATATGTAACTGTGCGCATATAAGCGATATCGGGTAACTGGATAAGTTATGGACAAGTTCTATATGCCATTATACTTTTAATAAGTTAAAATATCAGTAGGATATTAACTTATATGCCAGTTAAGGTTTTAAAACGAAACTATGCCTCATAAGGGCATTTTGGTAATTTCATACCATATAAAAGGAATTTGAATATAATTAAAGTTTATAATCATAAGTATTCTGGAAAAATAATTTATTTTTGATATAATATCAGTAGGATACCTATGTGTAATTTATCTTTTATGACCAAACTATGAACCGAAGGGGCATTTTGGTCATTTTACACATAGTTTATAAATTATTTGGGATTCTAAGTTTATAACATGTACCTACTGTAAATATATTTAAAATAATTTTAAAATCAGTAGGTAACAAGTCTTGGTCCATTAATATGGTTTAAAACCATACTATGCGCCTAAACGACGCTTATGTCGTAAAATTGCGTCTTTATGTGATTTTTACGAAAACTGATGTTAAGGTCAGATTAAAATATCTTAGACATGTTATTTAATATAACATATAAATAGGTAAAAGATTTATCTTGAAAAGATTTGATTAAAACTAGTTTATGAGTCACAAGAGCTAAAATCGCCATTTATCGACATAGTTTAAGAACTTGCTTGAAAACTTAGTTTATAACTTGGTTTAATATCCCAAATAATCCTAATTATAATATTACATCAGTAGAAAACTCATTTTCAAGTTCATTACTATTTAAAACCTTATTTTATACAAAAGGATATTTTAGTTAAGAATGGCATAATTATGGAGCTTGCACAAATATAACCTCAGATGGTTATGCTACATTATATTATGATCATAATGCAACTTTAAATCAATAGGTAACTAATTTAAATCGGGTCAGAATCGAAAGTCAAAGCAGAAGTCAAACTTCGCGAGTTTCAGTTGTGAACCGATCCTAGAACTGAAATTGACGAGCCGAACATGTTGTTACATGTTCTAATAATTATTACCAACTTTGTGTCAAAACCGGTTTCATAACATATATAAGATCAATTTATAATTTTTTCCGAAAAATTGCCTATTTGACTTTTTAATGTTTAACTTTGACCCGTCAATTGGTCTAGCAAACGTGACCTTCAGGAGGTGCCATTTATAGGGACTAACACCTACCTTATTACGATCACTTATCCATGTTCATTTCGAACAATGGCTAGACCATAATGGTCTTAACCGAAAGTCAAAGCGTTTTCCGAAAAACGCTTGACTTTTGGTTATAAAAGCCTATAAACGCAAATGCACAAAGAAGAAACACTTACCAGTGATTCCTAGGGTGCAAAAGAACTATGTTGGATGCTCCTTTTAGCTAGGAACTTCCAGAGGACGGAGAAGAGTATGAAAAAGAAATGTGCAAGTTCAAATGGTGAACTTGATCGCCTATTTATAGTTGGAGAACTCAAAGGAGGTGAAGCCAGGTGTTTAAGGGTGTAAGAGGAAGCTTACAAGTGTCCCAAAACGTGGCATGCTGATTACAAGTCCATAGATTTGATTAAATGGTTTTTGGAGTTTTGTTTGGAGACCAAGCAAAACTTTCTGCAGCAGAGGCTCTCTCATGCCCCGCGAGAGACCCAGGCCAGGTCTTTCGCGGCCCGCGACCGCCCCTTGGCCAGTTTCAAAGTTTGACACTTTAGCCCCTTAACTTTAAAAAGCTTATAAAAACCTTTTAAAACACCTTTTTGGCACTTTTAGCCCTCCGTAGCCAATACTTGGCATACCCGGGATTATGCCCGGATATTGTCGAGCTCTCGGTTCGTTAAAAGGTCACTCAGATGTATAAATTAACATGTTGACACTTTTAATCCCTCTGTTATCCAACTTTTATATATTGTTGGATTTAATCACTCTCGTCCAACAAGCAGGACATATGAGAGTTAGGACTACGTATAGGATCACTCAGAGGCTCAGTATAAGCATGTTAACTCCGATGTCACTCAGAGGCTAGGCATGTTGACACAACGGTCACTTAGAGGCCGAGTTTAAGCATAACGACATTAATGGTCGTTCAGAGGCTACGTTTTATGCATAACGACACTAATGGTCGTTCAGAGGCTACGTTTTTAGGCATGACGACACTAATGGTCATTCAGAGGCTAGGTTTATGCATGTTGACATCAGAAAGTCATTCAGAGGCTCAGTTTGAGCATGTTGTCACTTTTAGTCCATATTAGTCCTTAATTGACTATATAAAAAAAATACAACACGTGTCACTATATTATTGGACACGTTTTTACAGGGTGTTACATATTTTTTTTGTTCACATTGGTTCTTGTGGTTCTCGCAATAAAAGTGGTTCTCAAATGAACCTTATATATATATATATATATATATAGGATTAGGATCATTTGTGAACAACTTCTTGAAAATGAACTGAGTGAACTAATCTTGACCACTGATTTTTTTTAGATTAAAAGGATAAGATTGTCATTAACTCTCTCTATCTCTCTCTCTTAATTAAAATCCCTTAATTTTCTCTTCTATTAATTCTCTTGCTCTCTCTCTCTCTCTCTCTCTCTCATTTTTAATTACTTCTCCATTATCTTAAACTCGTGTAGAATCAGTTGCTAATAACGTATATGAAACTCCTAACGGAACTAGGTACTGGACACCAACTGTCCCTCCCAGATTCAAACCGTATATGAAATTCCTAACGGAACTAGGTCGTGGACTACAAAATACACAGATGTATCAAAAGTCTATACACATTTGTATAACCTAATAATTGTGTATCTTGTATAAATTTATAGTTCACATGTGTATAAATTAACAGCGGTGCATCTTGTATAAATTGATAGTTAGCGAGACTGTACATATGTGTATAAACTAACATCTGTGTATCTTGTATAAACTGATACTATCGAGACTGTACACATGTGTATACACTAACAACTTTGTATCTTGGATATACGGAAACTAGCAAGATTTTAGGAATTTTGATTATATTGTTTAATAAATGCAATTTACAAAAGACGCAAATACCATTCTATCAATTAATTTAAAGGGAAGTTACAATATTATAATTACAATCTTGTCATTGTTTAAAAATCTCTAGATGATATAATCCAATGGCTCAGATTAGTTCACACAGTTCACTCTCAACCTAGTGTCCACTCTAGAACCCTACCCTATATATATTAGTCCTATGTAAAATGGTATAAGTATCATGTATAGTCAAGCAAGGAGATAGGATGATTTCATCCATTAAACCTCATTGTAAGATTCACCAAAGCACAGTCATGAATAAGAATAGTGGATGTACAAGTAACTAGTATTACTAAGTGGCTAAATGAGAACAACCCGGACGTGTGCATACCTGGCATGGTAAATGTTGGAGACTGGGTAGGGTTGGCTCACTTTGCTTTCTTGCAAACCACTTAGATGAATAACTAACATATAAACTAACAAGTGAAGTAGGTAGAATCTTGGTTGGAAAGCCAAGGCTTCCATTGTCCATACCTAACCATACACAAGTCTTTCAACATTGAAGGTTGAAGACTTAGGTTGTTCAACACATTGTAGGTCTCTTGAAACCTTTATGGCATGAAGTTTTAGAGGTTTTGAACCTCATAAATTATGGAAATCTACCATAACACAAGCCCCACAACATGAGGTTACTTGAGGACAAGGTTGGTACAAAGTTTCCACAAGTTTGTTCAGGAAAAACAACAAGTTTGTGAAAGTTTAAATGAAAACAGAAAATATTCTGCCTTTAGACCTCAAATGTGAAGACATACCACCTTGTTACACTTTGGTGAACTTTGGGTAATGTCCCTAGAGGTTGTCTAAGGAGAATAAAAGAAGAAAACATGAAGAAATAGTAGAAAAAGTGAGCTAGAACCTCACTTTTTTACCCAAAGATATTTTGTCAAAATTTGAAGAATTCTTGAGAGATTATAAGTGTTTGGAGGGTGGATTTGAGGAAAAGTGTTAGAAAGGTGGGGATGAGAGGTATATATAATTGGGTAGTTAGGGTTTGGGTTAAAACCAGCTTGGAAGGTGATTGGGGGTGAGAAAGGTGCAAAACGTGGTCCAATCCCGTAGCTGAAATAGGGAGGTCGCGGATCAGCACTAGTCGCGCCACGCGCCAAGCAAACCTTCCCCATCGCATGGTGCTACCAGTCATGTTTTTCCCAAAGTTTGTATTTTGTTCAATTTTAGTATTGCACTTGGTTTTTAGGTTATGTTATGCAATTTTCTTGTGTTTTAGCTTGTTTTTAGGTATTCAAAGTGTATCTAAATATGATATGAGTATAATGCAATTATGATTGATATTTCCAAAGTATTTTAAGTCTCGGTTTCGCATATAAACACGTATTCCATGATTGATTGCATATAACACAAGTATGAATGTAACACGTATATGTATAAAAGTGAATCTCCATTATGATCAAAGTCTCAGATTACAAGATTGGGAAAGGAAATACAAGTTCAAGTTTCTAAAAGTAGAATTTGATTATAAATTTTCTATAAATAGAAATACGAAAAATGTGAGGCGTTACAATCTCCCCTACTTTAGGAAATTTTATCTGAAATTTATTCAAGAGGAAGACTCGATGAAAAGATGTGGATGCTTGGTCTTCGTGTCACTTTCGAGTTACCAAGTAAATTCGGTGCCACGTTTTCCTTCCCAACAAACCTTGACAATGGGAATGCGATTGCGCCTAAGTTATTTGGTTCCTCGGTCCATGATCTCGACTGGTTTCTTGACGAAGTGTAAGGACTCGTTGATACATATGTCATCGATTGGAACGTCACGTCCTTCATCGGCTAAGCATTTCTTGAGATTTGAGACGCGAAATGTTGGATGAACATTGTTAAGCTCTTGAGGCAAGTCGAGTTTATAAGCTACCTTGCTAATTCTCTTAAGAATCTTGAAAGGACCTACAAAATGAGAAGCAAGTTTTCCTTTCTTACCAAAACGGATGACTCCTTTCCAAGGAGATACTTTGAGGAGTACCTGATTGCCAACATTGAATTCTAAGGGTTTGCGTCGCTTATCAGCGTAGCTCTTTTGTCGACTTCTTGCTTTGAGGAGATTATCACGAATCTGTTATCATTTCTTGTATGAGCTCAAGACCGGTGATTTGTGCTTCACCGATATCGTGCCAACAAATAGGCGAAAGACACTTACGACCATACAAGGCTTTGAATGGAGCCATTGGATACTAGAGTGGTAACTGTTATTGTACGAGAAATCGACCAATGGTAAATGTACGTTCCAGTTGCCACCAAAGTCAATTACGCACGAACGAAGCATGTACTCAAGAGTTTGGATAGTTCGCTCGGTATGACCATCTGATTGGGGATGAAAAGCCATACTAAGATTAAGTTGAGTGCCCAATACGGTTTGAAATGTTTGCCAAAGGCGAGAAGTGAAACGACCGTCACGGTCCGAAATGATGTCGATAGGAATACCGTGTCGGCAAATGATTTCTCTGGTCTAGATATGAGATAATTTCTTAACTCGATAGTCTTCACGGATGGGGAGGAAATGAGTGGATTTGGGTGGTGGTGGGGTGTGGGTTCATTGTTTGTTTTGGGTTTATGTACTTTGTGTTCACACTAATTCTCGTGGTTCTCTTCTTAAAGCTAGTTCTCGCATGAACCCTAACCTATACTATATAATGTAAGAAAACCTTTTTTGATGAGGTGTCATTCATACAAAAGCCCTCCCTCTTTTTTACAAGATACTCCTCTCTTTTTTTTTTCGTTTTGACAAATGGCACCCTCACAAGCCTTTTTTTTTCAATTTTTACACTTGACAATCACTTAGACCCCATTTGCCACATGTCAAGTCTGTAGAATACCTCCATACTAAAAAAAACATGGGGATCCATGGATTCTACTGAACCCGAATTCCATCCATACGGATCCAATATATTTGTTTTAACATGTTTGAAAACCTTAATTTTCTTTTTGTTCTTCCTGATTTCTTCAGCCACCTCTCTTTCTCTCAGTTTTGGAGAATTAATCGGTGCTAATATTCAGCTGCTTCCATTGTCTTCTCGATCTCCTTTTTTTCTTTCCATTGAAGTTATCTATCTCTATTCGATTCCAAGTATTTGATCATGGTGATTATTGGTTGATTTCATTTGTTGTGTTCATGATTTGATTTTTTAAATGACACCTGAAATGATTTATTGTGTTCATGATTTGGTGAGTTTTTGTATTGCGATTGAAATTGAAAACAGTTAGGATTTTTCACTTGATACGTTCATGTTTTCTTAAAGGATCCATTCTATGTTTTCAGTTTGTTTAATCTGTTGTATCCGGGGCTAAGTTCTAAGATTTTTTACCACGGTTTCTAAAGATAAGTAGATCTTAAGCACATTATCTACTTCACAAATAGAAAGAGGAATAAGGAGATTCACCATTCCCACTCTGCTTGATAATTCGCAATTCATTATGGATCTCTATTTTTGAGCTAGCAGTGCAAAAGGTATCGTGTGGCCAAAAGATAGAGTTGTAACATGTAAAAAATATTGAAACATGTTTTACATTTGTGTTCAGTAGAGTGCAAAAGCACCGGAAAAATATTGAAATTGATCGACGTTTCAAATTGGTTTTTCAATCATTTGCTTCTTCTTTAGCATCCAATGGCTCACTAAATTTTTTCATGGTTGTAAAACAAGGTCTCCAAGGCCGGGTACTCCCCGAGTAGTCGCTTCAAGATAGGCTACCGAATTTCTTCAACTCCATCTAACTACTCAAATTCAACCAAACGCGGTCAAACTCAGACATAATCGGATATAGTAGGCCAATTTGGGCCGAGTTTGACTTAAGAAAAATAGAACATGATTATAATGCCTATCTATAAAAGAATAAATATCATTTTCACGTATTTTAGCATACATATTAGTAAATTTTTGTTATTTGACATATATTTAATTTCCGAAAACTAATTTCTTTATAATTTAACATGTCCGAGTACTCTCCGCCGAGTACTCTCAACTCCCTGGTCTACCAACGAGGGAGCGCCTAGCGATTTTTGCAACCATGAATTTTTTACTTCAATATTCAGTATTACAGGATCATAGGTTAATATTCCAGTTTTTCAAGGAAATATCTTTTGTTTGTGTTTTTTAATTTTTGATTAACTCGCAAGTTTGATATTAGGGACAACAACTAGACAAAGATGGCCAAAAATACATATTTGAAAAACTAAATTATTTACCAACTATAAATTATTGTACAAAAATAAATCCCACATAATTAAACATGGCGAGGATCAATAATTTGCTAAAAAACACTTTATAAATCGATTAGGTCACCCAACGCGAGAACTAAAAATTACTATCAAAAGCAGTTTATGTCAATCGTCTAAACATCATCGGCTCTTATGAAGAGGTAGAAAAAGTTTACGAACTAAAAAAGTGAGAGTTACGACAAAACTATATCCCAACCTGCAATTCGAGTGTGCATGTAATGCTATACATGTCCATCAGTCGAAAGAAATCTAAAAGATCAGTCGACCTAATAGGGTATTCGACTAGTATTTCAGTATTTTAATACGAATAAGAAAACCTGAACTCCGAAAATTTACAAATCATAACATTATACGTGGTTTACACAACCCAAATTTAATATATCAAGTTTCAAAACACATGACCAAAAATTATATTGCTTATATAAATCCTAGGATTTGTCAAATATATTTCATGTACGATGAAATATATGAGACAAAACCCACAAAAGGTATCATCCATGATGCATGCGACTCCCAAAAGCCGTGAACAGGAGTACACTTACCTGAAAAACATGCTTAAAAGTATCAACATAGTGTCGGTGAGTTCATAGGTATAAATGCCACAAATGAACTTAAAGTCATTTGATAAAATTTAAGTATGCGTAGTTAATTAAAATCATGAAAGTCAAATCATGGTCTTGCAAAAACCATGATGCATGTGCCGACATAAGCCCGTAACCAACCCATAATGATGTTACCTTTGTAAGTGCAGTATCCGGAGACTTAAGATTATCTGTGTCACATAAAACTGATAGCAACAGTTAAGGGGAAGTCTGTAAGTGCGGTAAACTGCCAAGTAACTGTGGTTTTATCAGTTCTGGTCAAAGAAGTCAAACCAAGTACAAGTCAAAGAAGTCAAAGATGTTAAAGCACGATAAGGTTCCTGATTACTTGAATATCTCAGAACTATGGGTTCCGAGTTATTTGTTAAAGTAAAACGGAATGAAGAGCTTCGTATTATTGGATGTTCCAGGTTAATTACTTGTAAATCTCGGAACTATATTGTTCCGAGTTATTATGTTTGTCCGTGTTATTAGATTAGTTCTCCTGAACATGTTTTTGTTCTGGATTTTTTGTATGTGTATTCCGGACAATGTGTTTTGTCCGGGTTTAGGCCCTAGTCTATATATATGTGTGTATAGGGTAGATTAGGGTAACTCTTGAGGAATCTTTCTAGAGAACCTCCTTGGTAAGCTCTCTGTGAATCTAGAGAGAGACTATGTGTTAGAGAATGAAAGCTAGGGTTTAGTGATCTAAACCAGCTTTTGTAGAAGATGTATACTCGTTTGGTAGTGTAATATGTGTTAATTGTTATGAATGAATAAATTTCTCCTACATCTTCTTCTCAATCTTCTATGTTTATGTTATTTCGTGTCTTGTTCAAATGCAATGTTGATGTTCATCATCGATCCAGTGCTTTCACAGCCTCGCCACATCGTACACCATGACGATGTCAAAAAAATTAATTGGACACAATTGCACTCCTATAGGGTCGCGACCGACGAGGAACAGTGCTCGTTAAACCCAACAGATCTATTCGACTGTTCCGCGGTCATTACCACGACTAATGATTACTAACTGAAACAATAACATGAGGACTTCCAAGCTCTAAAACCAACCAACTTATGCGCACAATATAGACTGAAATAGATTTCATTCTCCACTACCCCTGTAACCAAGCATGATTTTCCCCCAATTTAAATAAACATTTAAATAAGTAAAAGGGGTCGTGAAGACTCACAAATAACGTTCCATGCGTATGCTAGAAAAATCAAAGTGTCTAAAATAACTCCCGACCTACACATGTCCTAATTTGATAAGACACTAGTCCTATGCATGTGTTTACTCAATAACTCGTTCACCAAACTTGTTTAGACAACGAGATGTTAACCTTTTTAAATAATAGCGTTTAATCCTTACGACGCATTGGTGGGTGATTATCCAAGAGTTTCCAAGTATTTATATATACTACAACATACACACACACACACACACACACATATATATAATATTATATATATATATATCACGCAATGTGGAGACCTAGTCCCAAACTACAAATTTAACCAAATAAATATATATTTTACGACTAAAATATAATATTTATTCGTGTGGTTTGACGACCACAAACCCATAAGTCGAACTTGACTAAAAACGTATATATTTATTATTAAAATATATGTTCCCAATTACGATAAATAGTCGGAAAATAATATCTTAAATATTATTTATGTATTTATTGAAACCTATTCGTTGACACGAACATTTAGCTCACATATCCACTTAAACACGTTTCAACATCAACATGGCATCACATAACCATCAAATAAACTGTTAACCATTAGTCGTTGATCGTTAAGTACTCTACTTATACCACTTATCGGCCAATTCCGGAACCAACATTTTTAAGGATCCGAAAATATATATTTTGTGTTCTATAATATTTTAAGCGAATATATATATATTTTTACAATATAGTCAAGACTTGGTCGTTTGTAGTAAAACCCGACTTTTGGTAAATTAATATTTTTATATCAAAATACTTATATATGTTAGCAAAACCCGAATTTATTTAACACCGCAATTTTTACTAGAATTTTTCCAAGTCTTGTTTTAAAATCCTTATTTTTATCTTAATTCTTGATGATCATAACTTGATCATTAAGTCACAAAATCATAAGTTCCGGTGATCTTTATGTTAGCGCACTTGTTTAACATAAAAATCACCATTTAGTCCATGTTAAGCCTCATGCTTCAACTTATGCACTTAACATGTTAAAACAAGTCTAAACATATTTAAACTATTTTAAGACATCGGCATGTCATTTTTGCTAATCATACTTCCAAGCACCACTTGCCATCACATATCACATGTTAAGCTAATCACCCCCAAATAACACTTAACCATGCTTAACCAAGTATTGACAGATATGTACAGCTTGTATGATCACAACATATCAACAAATCCCACATGATTTTTTATACACTTTCTTTTACTTCACTTACCATTTTAATCATGTTAAGTTATATTTCCACTAAAATACGTTTAACATAACAAATTATAACTTAATCACACAATATCGTCCTTCAAACCCTTAAATATCATGTCTACTACTAAAATATACATAACATATATTTTAGTCTTTGAACTCAAATCAACATCGTCAAACAACAATTCTCAAACTCATGCTTCATATATCTTTTTAAAACTATATTTTAGTACAAACAAGCTTATAACATGATCATCCACCTAAAAGGTTCCTCACTTAACAACTTCCAAGCATCCTATCACACTAGATCAAACAACAAGACCATATACACACACCCATGTATATATACTTTCAAAAATTCCACTTTACACAAGGATTTCTTTATTAGGAAATCATGAGTTAACATCACATTTGGTGAATCACAATTGCAACATATTTGTATTTACTTGAAGATTTAAGAGGAAGTGAAGATTCTTACTACTAGAAGTAGTCTAGGGAAGAACAAGGTTTCAAATGATGATAGAAAGCTTGTTGGGAAGTGAAAATGGCTCTAGTATGCTTCTTCTTCCTTGTAGAGATCTTGGAACACCTTAGATCACCTTAGGACCCTATGATTCACCTTGTATTCTTGTAGAAAAACTTGAAAAAAATGAAGTGGAGTGCATGTGTGTTGTAAGGTAGAGAGAGAATAAGGGATTGTGTTGTTTTGTTTTGAAGTATAGCAAATGACCTCTTATTATTAGCCTCATGTTCCTATGATCCTCTTAGTCAAACAACCCATACTTCTTCCACATCCAAGTATGGTTGTGATCTAGTGGCCGAAGCAAAAATCCCTTGTGGGTCCCCTCTATGGTGGCCAAAAATTATGGGGGAAATGAGTGAGATCTTGGGTTAGTTTTTTGCTTGTGATTCTAATGAAGGTCTAATGATATATATATATATATATATATATATATATATGGGTCATTAGGGATGTTATGGTGATTAGAACTCTAATAATACTCACTTAACTAGTTTAGATGTTAACTAGTTGTTTAGGTAATGACTAGTACATAGTTTGGTGAGAAATTGCCCTTATATCGGTTAATTTATAATAAAATTAACTTTTGTATGATAAAAACCGGAAACACGATACTTTGATGTATGTATCATGTTTTTATTTATTTTTCACCCCGATCACATGATAATGCCATCAATTTAATGTTCCAGGCAAGGCATATTGGAACAATTATGACACAAAAACGTTCATCAGATAACCACCAACGCTCGCAAGACGGACTTTTATCGATACGCAATAAGACGATACTTGAGATACGAAATGCAATAACCCATGCATTTTCCCCGACTTTGCTAGACTTCATAGACTCAATTACTACTTAACTAAGGCTGAATACATGAAATTAGTTAAATAAATAGTGATTAGGTTGTACGGATTAAGTTGGAATTTTGGCGTTTGTCACACATATATAGGCCAATTATAGAGAAAAAAACCTTGTCCAGTTAACAAAACTTTAGAAACCCGTTGAATGGCTATTGTGTTGCCACGTTGATTACGTAACAAATAGCTAAAAGGAGACATTGGGAAATTCACCTTAGATAGCTTTTGAGTGTGTACCATTGACTCTTACACATTTGTAGTCTAATATACGTATGGTTGTTTTGTAGACAACATTGACATACATCAAACCCTCAACTAATACATGAGCTCTCTTCCCTATAGTCATACCTTTTTGTTTTGTTTTATTTTTTAATCCTAATATAAATCATATTTAAATATGGAAATAGAAATGTGCTTTCCAAATTTCAGATTTTATTATTTATTTATTTATTATGCAAGAGACTCTACTTTATCTTCCTTAGACACATCAATATATTTTCTAGATATCAACACATACACACATGTTTCTCTCTCTCCCTTTCTCGTCTCCTTGGGAGAAATCTTTCCAGATCCAAACGGTATGATGTATTTTTTGGTTCAAGAAGAACAAAACAATCGAAGTTCGTGTGTAGAATTGGGTTTCTATAGTTTGAGGATTTTTTCTCCATAGATGAAGATGCCGACATGGGGGTTTACAAGATCTCTCTCGTTTGCTTGCTGATGTTAAATATCAAACAGATATTCAATACCCATTTATCACCCTTGACTTCAGATCTAAGTTCATCTTTAACCATTTGGAGAGAGAAACACATAAAATCACCATTTTTTTTTCTTATTTCTCATATTCATCTTCAACATTTAGGACAGAGAAACACAAATGTTTAGATTTGTGGCACATGATTTTTCTTCTTTGATTCTTTTTCTTTTTCATTTATTCTTTTTAGAACAATCGTTTTATTTTTCTTTCATTCTTTAATTTTTCTGAGCAAATCGGTAAAATCTAAACAACTGGGTTCAGATTAAACACATCGGAACACATCCATGTTGATGCAAGTTTGTGTTTGCTGGATTTAGATCCATGGAAGATTATTTTTTGTTTTATCGTTAGATTTTTTTGTTATTATTTGAATTTATTTTTGTGATGGAACCATGAAACATTTTTGTAGTTGCTTGTTACATTTTTGATCATGTAAAAAGTGGGTTTTATTGTTACACAACTACCTAGCATGTTACAGAAACAAAGTGTTTTTTGTTACAGAAACAAAGTGTTCCTTGTTATAGAAATAAAGTGTTTTTTTTTTACATATATGATGGCCTATTACAAAAATATATGTTATGATACATGGTCTCTAATAATCCCTAGTAGACGTCATTGGTCAATGACAGTCTCACTTTTGAATATTCCATGTACTAATCCAACCTTTCATCTATTTTTCCTTCACCAGTCCCTTGTTAAAAAAACTTAACGGAGTTAAGGTTTTTTTTTCGAATTACAAACAGATGTTTTAGGGCTTTTGATCAAACGACGATAAGAGTCCATTGATGTAAAACTTACCTCGAAACGGTGCTCCAAACAACAAAAACGGTGCTTCAACTCAGGTGTATAAACTTCCAATTAACAAAAATCAAGTTGTTTGGAGCATCCTTTCCAGGTAAGTTTTACATCAATAGACTTGTATCGTTGTTCTGATGAAAAGCCTTAAACATCTGTTTGTAATTCGAAAAAAAAACTTTAATAACTAAGGACCGGTGAAGGAAAAATAGGTGAAAGATTAGACTGACAGGGAAATATTCAAAAGTGAAAATGCCAATGGTCAATAACGTCTGTAGGGATTATTATATACCAATTTCCCTTTTGTATATAACATTTCTATGTTACATTTTTAGAAGTGGTATTTGTTTTTGTTACATATGTTACGTTTTCATGTTTATGTAACGTTTACATGCTTTTTTGTTTTAACATTTTCATGTTTATGTAATGTTTACATGTATTTATGTTACGTTTTATTTATACTACATGTATATTTGAAAAAAGAAAAACAAAAAACGATCAAAACTAGAAAGATAATATGAAAAGAACAGAGAGAGGAGGGAATTAATGTACAGCTTTGAAAAAAGTAAGAACGAGAAAAAGAACAACTTTAAAAAAAAAGTAAGAAAGAGATACATGAATTGATGTTTCTGATTACATGTTTTCCAAGACTACTAACTTCGTACTAATTTCCGAAACTACACGTATAGTACTTTTTCATATTTTATTTAAAAGTAATTACATTAGTATTCTCCAAATGAGAGCAACCGTAGATCTGATCAATCAACGGCCAATATGCAGTTTTCTTAGTTTTCTAGGGTCTTCCCGTGTATATATGTATAAAGAAACATAATATAAAAGACCAAATATAAAGAAACATAATCACTAACCCACATGCATGAAAAACCTAATTCGTTCGCCAGGATCTTTACATTCCTTAATAAGAGAGTGAATAGGAACATGGTTTAAAATAACCGTAGCTGTCCACTTTATGCACTAATGTATCTCACATATAACACATGACCTGATAGTGTGTTCTTGGTACATGTGTTATATAATTTGATCCTAATCACGTAGACACTAGAATGGAAAAGAACATATTCAAGCATATTTGTAGAACACGAGACTTAGGTCTCTTTTACTAGAAAAATGATAGGTTATAGCTCGTTGGGTATTTTAACATTGGATATTCTAAATCTATCAAATCCACATAAAGCACGTTCTACGTGTTTGCATACAGCAATACAATGATTTCTTTGGAGGTTGACAAAGCAAAGTCCGACAAATCATGCTAAATTTATAGTATTCTATGATGGCAATTGAGAATGCGTCTAGCTAAGGTTGACGATCCATTACATTAAAGGATGCACACATTTAGAACAAATAAAAGAGGACTCGACGATTCTCTACAAAGACAATGCAGTTTGCATAACTCTTACGAGAGAAGGTTACATTAATTGTGACAAAAAATACACATCTCGCCAAAGATTTTTCCCAACGTCTGATTTGTATAAATAAAGGAAAATCAACATTCACCATATCAAATGAAGTAGTTGTCCTGGAGACCGGATTCTACAAAATGAAAGACATAAATTATTTTGAGGGGCATTATTTATAACAAATGTCAAATTTGATAGTATTCCATGCATCTTTCAAGAAATATTTCATGTTTGAATATAAAATAGAAACACTCACCAAGAAAGTTAGGGTGCATTTAATTTGCGGAATATTTGGGAATTAGAATTGGAATTTGAATAGCAATGAGAACATGAAGGATTGGATTGACCAACACCACCAAATCGAACCTACCTTGCAACGCTGATCGGACCCGACCGACACCGGCCCGAAACGTCAGGTTGGGACGTTACGTTACAAGTCAACATTGATCGGAGTGGAGGGTAGTTACCCGTGTGTTAGTTGCTTGATGAACGGTGAAATTTGCGATATCGGTGACCGCTCAAAAATTTCAATGACTTTACCTGAATTCCTTTGAATTTTGGAAATATTTTGAATTCTTTTAGTTAAAGAAATTTGAAGAAATTCATTTTCAATTTCAATTCTAATTCATTTACTAACCAAACAAATCAATAATGCTGTTAAGATTTCAATTCTATTGAAAATAGTGGGTTACACCCGCGCTGTTCGGCGGGGCGACTCAATTTTTAATGGAAACGTAGACGCGATAGTAAAAATAACATTAATGGCAGGAATTCATTTGGTATTGGTTCGGTTCATTAAAATACCGACACTTACCAAAAAAGAAACAAAAAAAGTTATGATACGACAAAAAATGCTGAGAAGTGTTTACATCAATCAATCGAAACAATAAAAACGAATATCAATTTTAATACTGATATTGTTCAGTCAGTATTAGACCGTTCGTTTTGTTACATGTACAACATCAGATTCGATTGAAACTTAAAAAAGAGAACGAGAAACCAAAAAATAGAAAATAAAAAGGAATGACGATAAAAATTCATAAAAGACAAGAATTACTAAAGGACAAAAATTACTGTAGCTAAAAGTTCATAAATTATATATATGAAAATTCCATTTTGTAAACAACCACTAGTAAGATAACACTAACACTCCTAGTCTACTTACTGGTATAAATTATTATGGACCACTAAAATATCTTTTGGACCCTTTGGATCATTAAAACTATGGTAAATTACACTTTCCGTCCTTTATGTTTGTACCGGATTGCAACGGATAGCCTTTAACTTCAATAATTACAGTCACAATCCTTTATTTGGAAAACTCATTACACTATATGCCCTTTAGCACTAACCAAGTTAAAAAAATCAGTTAAGTTTATTCACTTAAGGGTATTTTGGTCAATTCATGTTTTTATTTAAATGTTTGATAAATAAACCCCTATTCACTTCATCTTTCCCAAATTTCTAACCCTAAAATTCTAACCACCACATCTTGCCGCTACCACCTCAAATCTCCTCACCACCACCACATCTTGCCATCGCCATACACAGTTTTTATCACTCCACGACCTGCAAATCACGGTAGCTGTTTTGTCAAAAGAAAATAATCTTTCGTGGCCGTTGTATATCCTTACTTCCAGTATGCATATCATTTGGTCTTGCACGTTATCATACTCGTATTATCCCACATTAATTCCAATGTGCAACTTTTGGTAGATTTACAAAAAGTAAGTCATCCATCCCCAATTGTTATGCAAATTTGTTGTATTAACTGTTATCCGACAACATCTACTTTAATTGGAAACCAAGAGTTCATAAAAGCTACCTGTATTAGATACACGCAGCCCACAACAGATAACACGAAGAATAATGAAACATTTAAATATTTAAATGTGAAAAGATTAATTTAGAGTTAAATGCTTGGTTGGTCCCTGTGGTTTGCAAATCTTGCAGACTTGGTCCCAGTGGTTCACTAATTACACACTTGGTCCAGTAGTTTTAAATTTTGCACTCGGGTGGTCCTTACCACTAACCTTTGTTAGATTTCTCAGTTAAGTATATGCAAAATTACTATATTACCCTTGAAATAGTAGTATCCACGCCGCCAACAAACTGCCGCCCCCTGCACCATCTACTGCCGCCCTGACGCCGCCTACCTCTGCACCGCCTGGGACGCCCGCATCCACGCCGCCAACAAACTCCAGTCCTCCCAACACGAGCGTGTCTGGGTCTGCGAAGCCTGCGAGCAAGCCCCAGCAGCCTTCATCACCCATCACCCATCGACACCATCACCGCCGTCGATCTCTCCGACCAGATCCTTACCACCACATGGGATGACGTGTCAGGACTCGAAGACTAGCAGAAACGACATCTACAATGCCTCCACACCAAAGGAGTCCTCTGGAAGAATCAAGAACAGGCGGTGGTGTTCCGGCTGAGCCACGGCGGAGATGTCGAGGCCGACGGAAACTGCAAAATTTGTTTATTCCTTTATCTCATACTTTCTCCATTAAAAATGAACCTAATCCAGTCACCACTAATTTACTCCTCGGTTTCAACGCCGGCGGCTGCCACTCCCCCGCCGGCAACAACTCAAAACCGTCATCGGACTTTTTCTCCGGCAGAGCTAACTCACTCAACGACGTCGTTTCCTCCCCAAAATTCAGCTCAAAAACTCCAGACTCCATCTCTAATTCTGATTCTTTCCGTTCCACTGCGTGTGGCGTCGGCGGTGGAGTCGGTGGCGGAGGTGATAATTTTATCAACGGTGCCGGTTGAGTACGGAAGTGTGGCGATAGCCATTTCGATGGTGCAGGGGGCGGCAGTTTGTTGGCGACGTGGATACTACTATTTTCAAGGGTAATATAGTAATTTTGCATATACTTAACTGAGAAATCTAACAAAGGTTATTGGTAAGGACCACCCGAGTGCAAAATTTGAAACTACTGGGACCAAGTGTGTAATTAGTGAACCACTGGGACCAAGTCTGCAAGATTTGCAAACCACAGGGACCAACCAAGCATTTAACTCATTAATTTATGAAAAGATTACCTTTACGTTCTGCTCTTAAGATGTTGCTAGAGGAGATACGTCTAGATCTTTTCACTACCTTTGCCCTGGGCTTAGTAAATACAGTCGTGATGGGGGTTTCGTTCAATATCTCATCACAATTTGAGGTGGTGACGGCAGGATGTGGTGGTGCCGACAAGATGAAGTGGTGGTGGCAAGATGTGATGGTTAGGGTTTTAAGGTTAGCAAATTGGGGAAGATGAAGTGAATATGAGTTTATTATTAAACATTTAAATAAAAGCATGAATTGATTAAAATATCTTTAAATGAATAAACTTAACTGAATTTTTTAACTTAGTTAGTGTTAAAGGACATATAGTGTAACGAGTTTGCCAAATAAAAAACTGTAACCATAATTATTAAAGTTAAAAGCTGTCTGTTGCAATCTAGTAAAAAAACACAGGACGAAAAGTGTAATTTAACGTTAAAAATATATTTACCAATTGGATTGTAAGCCAAGAAAATATCCTAGAAACAAACTAGACGTTGTTGAACTCCCTCAACTACTCTGAAACTCAAAACACGTTCAAATACACATACAACCACACTCTCACAACTTTGTTAGCTCCGCCGCCGTCTCCTCCGGCGAACATCCCAAAGCATCACCATATATATATACCACCACACTCCTCCACTCCTCCAAAACCTAACTCTCACTCTCTCTCTCAATTCTTCAACATTCAACATGCAATCCACTCTCTCACTTTCCTCCGCTTCTCCGATCACCGTCAGATCCGACGCCGGAGCAACCTCCTCCGCCGCTCCCGGCCTCTTCTCCAGCCAGCTTCGGTTCTGCGGACTCAGAAGCGAAGCTGTTACAGGATGCAGATCGGCGTGTAGTAATGCGGTTATGTTGAAGCCGAAGATGAAGGTTATGAAGGTAATGGCTTCGTTGAATGGAAACGGAAACGGAGCTCACTCGAAAGGTTTTGATTATGATCTGGTTATTATTGGAGCTGGTGTTGGTGGTCATGGTGCTGCTCTTCATGCTGTTGAGAAGGTGATGCTGATTTAGGGTTGATGATCTGGTTTTTTGTTGTTTGATTGGAAGGTTAGGATCAGTTTACGTTGTTCAGGTTGTTAGTGAGAAATTACTAAATTAGATTTCCGTATGGTTAATGACACTGTCAGCTTTCAGTTTAGCTGCCGAGGGGCAAGGATAATCACACTTTCATAATTATCGTAGATTTGGACTTGATGTGCGAGTGTTCATAGGGATCGGGAAATGTACCTTCCTTTGTTCGTTGTGAGCGAAATCAAGTGGAAATTAAGTGTAAATGTAAGATGATTATGTGGGGGTTGGGTTGCCCTTGCTGGTTAAATTGTTGGTATTATTAGCTGATAGGTTTAGATATTAAAATTCGGTTTGCCGTAGATAAGTATATGTTTTAAAGAAAAGAAACTGTTGTTAGTTAATTGAAATAGACTCAGATATTGATTCGATTTAGATTTTTGTCAGAATAGAGAATGTGAACTGTGAAGTAATATTGTACTTAGTTGAACTGTTGATGTGCGCATGTTGTAGATAATTTAAGGAAGTATATTCATTGATTCAGACATTCAGTGAACTACAATTTTCCATGAATATTTATTGGGCATCCTATAGCTTTGTTAAAAATGTGTGGGCAGTTTTCTTTCAAACATCAAAAGTTATTTTTACGAATGCTGATGTATACAGTAGAGAAGCCTGCTCTGGATGCAGACTGGACAATCACACTTGCATAATCATCACAATTTCACACTTGATTTCGACTCGATTCCGTTCACAGGGATGGTTATGAGCGAAATCGGGAAATGTACCTTCTCTGCTCCTTGTGAGCGAAATCAAGTGTAAATGTAAGATGATTATGGGAATCAGGTTGTTTTGCTGGTTAAATTGCTGGTATTATTAGCCGATGGGTCATAGTTTAGGTTTTAAAATCCAGTTTGCTGTAGATAATTGTGTGTGTGTGTGTGTGCGTATATATATATATAGAAAATAAAATGTTAGTTAAGGAAAATAGAAATTTTAATTTGATTTAGGTTTTTGCCAGAACTGAGAATGTGAAGTAACACTACTTAGTTGAACTGTTGGTATGCACGTATCATAGATAATTTTGGGAAGATATTCATTGATTCAGTGAACTATAATATCCTTGAATGTCTGTTGAGCATCCTGTGGCCCTGCTAAAAGCTTGTCTGTGGTTTTCTTTCATACATCAAATGTTATTTGTTGAATGCTGATGTATACAGTAGTGACATATTTTACAAGGAAATGAAAGGGCTATATCGGTGGCTTTTGATGTTTGAAGTTGATATAGTGATAATCAGTTCTTTTGGGAATGTATTCAGTTCCCCCTGATAACCTGCATTTTCTTTAAATCAAACATGAATTTGACATCTGCAGGGTCTAAAAACGGCCATCATCGAAGGTGATGTGGTTGGTGGGACATGTGTTAATCGTGGTTGTGTTCCTTCCAAAGCCCTTCTTGCTGTCAGTGGTCGCATGCGGGAGCTTCAGAATGAACACCATATGAAGTCTTTTGGTTTACAGGTATATCTGTAACTTATCAAATATAATTTTTAGTTTGCAACGTCAATAGATTCTCTTCCATATAAGTCTGTCTATATAAAACATTTGTGCATCTCTGGTATGGTAGAGGAGTTCTTTATCTCAGTTTTCTTTATATTATTTATTCTAACTGGTGCTTGTATCTTAACTAATTAGATAAGACCAAAGATGTTATTTAAGTGTGGTCACTGTATTCGTAATCTAATTCTCAAGGAAACGACCTATCAATTCATGTGAAGGCTAAATGACAAATTCTATGGGAATAATTTCAAAAGCTAAACTTTATTTTTTCACCCCCTTTGGGGTATAGATATTCTAGTACCATATGGTCATATTTCTCATGCTTTCTTTGCAAGCTAAAACAACCTTAATGACTTCTTTCTTCCCGAACATAATTGGTTCTAACAGGTAGAGTATTTTCAAGCATTAAGCACTATCTTGAAAATGCTTATAATTTAGTCATCAAACCATGGCACTTGACTAGAATTAACTAACCCATGATAATTTATATTGGCAGGTTGCAGCTGCAGGGTATGACAGACAGGGGGTAGCTGATCATGCGGAAAATCTTGCCACCAAAATTCGAAACAATTTAACCAATTCTTTGAAATCACTTGGCGTGGACATATTGACGGGTGTTGGCACTGTTGTGGTATGTTCTGTATTGCTGGCCTTCAGATCAGAAACACTGTTCACATTTATCTCATTATTCGCATCAAATCATACAAACACCTTATGTTCGATTTGTTATGAATGTATATGCAGGGTCCACAAAAGGTGAAATATGGAAAAGCTGGGGGCAGTGAGACAGTTATTACGGCAAAAGACATTATTATAGCTACTGGATCAGTACCATTTGTCCCTAAGGGGGTTGAAGTTGATGGTAAGTGCTGGTTTCTCTGTCCATTTTCCCTCACCAAAACCTTCTGGTTGAGCTATAAGCTATAATAACATTTCAAGTTAAATCAAACAAAATAGAACTTTACAATGGGAACTGAATAAGAGGGTATTTATTGAACATTCAAATTTTAAAGTCTTGTGAGGTCATCTTTACTGGGGTACATTTTAGGATCCTTAATAGTTGATACTGTAGAAATTCTAGTGAAAATAGATAGGAGACATTATCTTTTCCTTTATGGTTTTTATATCATCTACCAGCTTGATTCTGTTGATAAAATTATTCCTTTATCGCACACAAATGATCTTGCTTGAAATATTTATTTTATGTTATTACTAGTGTCTTGATCTCCACCTTTAATGGGAATTAAAAGTATCTTCTTTGAAAAAAGTGACCGTAAGATTGGAAATGCAAATGAGTAGTTTATTACCTAGATTGATAATGGCTGTTTTCAGCTGTTTTGTCTTTTATTCTAAGAAGTAGCTTTCAGTTACAAAGAAATTACCTGCTGGTTTACTCAACACAATTATGTTCACTTGAATTTATCTTGTTGATTCTATACATACGTAGCTTCCTATTTGCAGTAGCATCCGAATCTTAGGCAGAAAATAGCAGTTTTAGTACCTTCTTAAATCATCATTGTTACTGATCAGCTACCTGCAGGTAAAACCGTAATAACCAGTGATCATGCACTGAAACTAGAGACAGTGCCTGAGTGGATAGTTATTGTCGGAAGTGGTTACATTGGTCTTGAATTCAGTGATGTTTATACAGCGCTTGGAAGTGAGGTGGGCATTACCAATCCTTTTTGAACTTATTTGTTGTGAACTAAATTTCCTGTTCTTTTTTTTTCTTTCCGTAGTTCATATTGAAATGATTTGATACCATCTTATAATAAGTTGAACTAAGAAAATAAAATACATTGATGGTATTTTGCTTCACCTTTACGTGGAAGTATATTTTGGATATGTTTTTGAGTTGCATTATTAATTTGTTGTTTTGATACTTTGAGTTTTTCCATATAAATCATATAATCCAGGATTCCAGGTTGTCAAGCTTGATGTTATAGGGTGCTTGTCATGATCTTCTGTTGTGTTAACTGCAACATCAAATTTATATGCATAACGTGCATATGTTTTTTTTTATAAATCAATTCTCAGATTTTCTAGGATACATATATTTATTTGTGGATAGATAGATGAATGTATGTGTATAAACTTGTGAGACTATGCATGCACACATGTGCAAGTGCTTACACACTCGCACAATGTGTATATGTGTGTGCGCATGGATGCATTTTACATATTGAGGTCAATTTATTTTGTGTCATCACATGTTTGTATGTTGTCGACTACTTAATCTAGGGACCAAAAGATTGCATTAGCCACTTCGATTATTATGAACATCAAAATTTACATTGTTCAGTATAATTTGGTTGTATGATTTTAAATAGCATATGGTACCCTTATTTGATGAAGCATGGCATGTCTCACAGGTGACATTCGTAGAAGCTTTAGATCAGTTAATGCCTGGATTTGACCCAGAAATTGGAAAATTGGCTCAGAGGGTTCTTATAAATCCTCGAAAGATTGACTATCATACTGGTGTATTTGCAACCAAGGTTCTTACACTTATATCTCTTTTTAGGGGTTTGGGTAGACAATGATTCATCAATGTCCATGCTTGTTAAAATCTTCTGTATTGACTGACAGATCACTCCAGCAAAGGATGGTAAACCTGTAACAATTGAGCTTATAGATGCCAAGACAAAGGAACCAAAAGATACATTGGAGGTGGGTTTGACTTTGACCATGCTCAAGTCAAAAGTAGTTTCATATTTCCATCACATATTAATGCATTTGCTTGCTATAGGTAGATGCTGCTCTCATTGCAACCGGAAGGGCCCCATTTACACAAGGGCTCGGTTTGGAGAATGTAAGCGACCCACCCTATCACTAATCTAAGCTTCTACGAGTAAGATCAAAGATAAGAGGATGCTGAATTAATTAGGTTTTCTTATTATTATAGGTTAATGTAGAAACACAACGTGGTTTTATTCCCGTTGATGAACGCATGCGAGTTATTGATTCAAAGGGAAAATTGGTCCCTCACTTATATTGTATTGGTGATGCTAATGGAAAAATGATGCTTGCACATGCAGCAAGTGCCCAGGGAATTTCAGGTGACCATTTTGTTTACTCTCAATCAATCAATTATATGGTACCAGTTTATTGCTACCTATCTAACTTGGCAATTGTCACTTTAAAAAAGTTGTTGAGCAAGTTTCCGGGAAAGATCATGTTCTAAATCATCTGAGCATCCCAGCTGCGTGTTTTACCCATCCTGAAATCAGTATGGTTGGGTTAACTGAGGTTTGTTCTTAGTTCTTTTTCACTCACTTTGTTCCATACGTGTAACTAGGGGTGGGGATTTAATACAAAACTAGTTTTAAGTAGAGGATCTTGAGAACCGCATAAACACTTTTATGGTGCTCGTCACATACAGTGGGAGAGAGGAAGAGAGGCGGTTACATAAACCGTCTTATGTATAGAATTTGTGCGGTGGCTCTTTCGATTCTCTATTTAAAAAACTTGTTCCATATTGAACGGCTCTTTTCTTAAAACTGTTTCCAGCTGATAACCTATGTTACAGGCAAACCAAATATAGTTAAACACAGTCTATAATGCTAAACACAATATCTTTCACTCTGAAAAGGCAGGTCAATTATCATCCTTATAAATTTGAGCAGAACAAACTATTTTTCTTTTATTTTTTGGTGCATTCCAAGAAAGGAAGATAATGACCCTGGGGATGTATTCCTCCAGCTTTGAGATCTTTGAAATGTCACATCATTTGCTCTGTAATTATAAGGTTTTTCTGAGCGTTTTAGTTATAAACTTGCAGCCCCAAGCAAGAGAAAAAGCTGAGAAGGAAGGATTCGAAATCAGTATTGCCAAGACTAGCTTTAAGGCCAACACCAAAGCCCTTGCTGAAAATGAAGGAGAGGGGTTGGCTAAGGTAATCACTGCCCATTTGCATCTATCGTATGAGTGGCAAAAAGGGTGGGCCCGGTTGGGTTGTGTACCGGTCAAATCAGGTTTAAGTAAAAACTGGTATCTTTAAAAACAAAGCAAATGGGTTTGGCCAGGGCGGATTCACCATTATATTAGTTTTTTATTTTATTATTATTGATAACATGTTACACATATATGTGAAGTATTTTTTTACTCCTTTACAACCAGCTGGTATGCAATGACTCGTGTATCTTTTCTCTAACTGGTTGCGAATTCGCTCAAGCTGTTTTGCTTTTTTACTTGCAGTTGATTTACAGGCCCGATAATGGAGAGATTCTTGGTGTTCATATATTTGGCATGCACGCTGCAGACCTCATCCACGAAGCATCAAATGCAATTGCTTTAGGAACACGTATACAGGTTCGAATTTATCTACCATTGGGGTTGCATTTCAAACATACCATGACAATCTTATACAGAGACATCCATTATAACCCTTATAACCCTTTTACCTACATAATGGGTCATTCTGGGTTTATTCCATCTCCAAGGGGTCAAAAAAAAACCTTTACTAAAAATGAAATGGGTCAAATAGGACCTCAAGTATATTCCAAAGCATATAACCTCCTAAATCATTTTATACATAAATTTATAACATTTTGGCAATCATATTGAATATGTTAATAATAAATTTTTAAATAAAATAAGGACAAAGTTAAATATTTTGATTGGAATATTTGGTAACTTCAAAATTATGCAGGACATCAAGTATGCTGTTCATGCGCATCCAACATTGTCTGAAGTGATCGATGAACTATTCAAATCAGCCAAGGTAAATTCTTCTACGTCTTCCAGATAATCTTATTCTCCGTGCAAAAAAGTTTTATATAAAACTAGAGACTTCATGTACGAATTGCAGGTAAGGGGGGAAGTGTCCTTAGTTCCTCAACTGAGAATGTCTCTCCTTTTACAATGGTATAACAAGACCACGCAATCTAACAAATAATTTTCTCAATACATACCTCTTAAATCAAAATCCGTCTTTTGACAATGTCATTTTAGGTGGCAATTTTAACCCGTTTATATGAAAACAAGTTAATGATTTCCTGTATTGTTTTAGTAAGGGCCAAACGGGTAAAATTTAAGAAAACAAGGGCTAAAAATGAAACGGTTCAATTGAGTGAAACTAGTTAAAACAAGTCAAAAACTGTCTTAATGTTTGTTTCATCAACATAGTTTTTTTAATCGTATTTGATACATTAATTATTTACGAATGTGCACATAATTTACTTGTTATCCTAACTCCCCTATCTACCAACTTTGCCACCTCTACGCATGACATTGAGAAACGATGCACATTGTTGTACAGGTTAAAGACGAGGCTTCTAGGGCGGTTGGTGAACCAGTTGCAATCTAAGCTCGGTTGATGAATTTTATCAAGAAGCCGTGAATCGTTCCCTGTGACGGAAATCCAATGCACATTTATTTTTTCTGGAGCACTTGCTATTAGTTACCTATCAAGAGACTGAAATTTTGATATTTATGTATTCTTACTATTAGTTTGCCTCTAAATCTGATTATTTTGAGTATAAATAAACAGAATATTAGAATAATTATCATTTATATTCAACCAGCCAAGACTGCTTTTGAACTCACAATAATTAGTTTAAATACACAACGAAAGTATATATTTTAGTAGGTAAAACTCAGTGTCATGAAAACCTAGTGAAGGAAAATTAACACATAATACGTATGGGAATCTTGGATCTACAACTTTAAATTTATAAACTTACATGCCATATTTATCAAATTTATGTCTATAGTGAATGATTTTTTATTCCATAGAAACAAATATGTTTCTCTTTTAGTTATTGGCAATTTTGGTGTCATCAGGCCTATTTTTTAATTTACTTGGGTTTACCTAAAACCAAGAGCTAAGCTTTGGTCAAGACTTTATGACACCAATCAAGATGAATCGGTATTGAATGGAATTGTAAATCGGAAATTGCAAACTATTTGGCTAAGCACCCAAACGCTTATAATTATTCAAGAAACTTACACAAAACTTGAATTACAATCCTTGAGTATTTATAGCCTAACCTATCACGTTTGACTACAATTGGGATTGCTAATAACTAGGACATGATAATTATCACTAATAATTTAAATCAAACACATTTAACTTATCTATAATTATCTACTCCTTTAATATTGTTCCTTGCCTTGCACGCAAAGGAATTCTTTAATTCGAAATTACCTACAATCACCCCCGGAATTTCGAACTCGTATTTGACAAGTCTTCGACTTCAAGCTTTTCAGTCATCTCCTTGAACTTGATTTTCCCAAGTGCTTTCGTTAACATATCCGCCTTTTGATCAATGCCACTAACATGCTCGACCACAATATCTTCACGATCTACACATTCCCGAATGTAGTGAAACCGGGATTTTATGTGTTTGCTTCTTCCATGGAAAACCGGGTTCCTCACGAGAGCTATCACCCATGTATTGTCAACACGTAACACCGCCGCTTGAATTTTCTTGTCGAGTAATTCACCAATTAATTCTTTTAGCCAAACCGCCTGACACGCAGCTGCACTAGCCGCCATATACTCCGCCTCACACGATGATAACGCTACTGTACTTTGCTTTGAGAACACCAAGTAATTAGGGAAGACCCAAAATAAAACACGTGTCCCGTAGTACTTCTTCTGTTGTCCGGATCTATGTTGTGACTACTATCGCTGTAACTGACCAACATATTTTGTCCTCGAGTATAGGTAATGCAGTAGCTAAAAGTACCTCGTAATAGCGAAGAATTTGCTTGATGAGAGCTGCATGAGATTGCTTCGGGCATTATTGCATGTACCGACAGGCTACTCCGACCGAAAATGCCAAATTTGGTCAAGTCTGTAAAAGGTACCGGAGACACCCGACAATATTTCGATATTTCGTTGCATCAAAATCTTCTTCGTCTTCAAATTTAGAAAATTTCACATTCAGGTCTATGGGAACATTTGTAGGATTGCAGTTAATTATACCGGCTTCAGTCAGTACTTTCTTTGCATACGCCTCTTGCTTAATTTTTATCCCGTTCTTGCTCTGCGGCACTTCAATTCCAAGATAATAAGTAAGCTTTCCCAAATCCGACATTTCAAAGTTTTTAGCCATCCCACGCTTAAACTCCATAATAAGTTTCAAATTTGAACCCGTCACAATTAAATCGTCCACGTACACGCCGATTAATAAGACGTCCGTTCCAACGGTTCTTCGGTATACGACTTGTTCTTGCGAGCACCTATGAAAATTCATATTTAACAAAATATTATTTAATTTCGTATTCCACGCATGTGGAGCTTGCCTTAACCCGTATAACGCCTTAGATAATTTATAAAAGTTATGTTCTTCACCCTTTTTAACGAATCCTTCCGGTTGAACGACATAAACTTCTTCTTTTAATTCGCCATGTAGGAACGCGGATTTAACATCTAGATGATGTAATTCCCAACCTTCATTCGCTGCGAGAGATAAAAGTAACCGAACTGTTTTGAGTCGAGCAACTGGCGCGAAAACTTCGTCAAAATCGACTCCTGGTTGTTGAACATAACCCTTCGCCACGAGTCTAGCCTTGTGTTTATTTAGTGAGCCAACCGCGTTTCTTTTAACCTTGAAAACCCACTTCAATCCAATTTTTGCACCACGTGGTAACTCGGTTAACGACCAAGTATTATTTTTATTAATTGATTCAATTTCTACACGCATTGCTTTCATCCACTCCGGTTTATTTTTCACATCATTAAAATAAGCCGGTTCGTCATCCACAAGTAATAAATATTCTTCATCAATAGACTCGAATTTAAAACATAATCGTTAAAATATACCGGTGTAACCGTTGCTCGATTAGATCTTCGAACAACTGGCTCTGGCATCATAAAATTATTTTGTTCCGCATTACTATTCACAAAATTAGAATTGATATTTGCTTGATATTCACGCCCAACTACACTGTCTTCATGATTTGAGCCATGTGATCCATTAATCCAATTTGATTTTTTGAGAAATAATATTACTACTTGTTGGAGTTTGCTGCAACAAATCACGTGACCCAACATTCACTCCATTGTTACGTGGACCTAATGGGCCAGACGTCATTGTAATATTCGTCGTAAAACGGGTTTCAAAACCCGCTCCGTTTAAAAATCAAGTATTCATCTAAATGTTCGTTGTTGTGTTAGTTATTTTATATTAATATTCATGATTAATAAATAACTCATAATTAAAAAGATAACCAATAAATAAAAATAATAATAAGTTATATAAAATAAGCCTTAACAAAAATAAATAGATAAATAAATAAATTCAAAAGGAGTGGTCGGTCTCGAACCCAGGTCTCCCGCTTGTACACACACAAAACACACCACTGCACCACACATACAAGTGTGAATAAACCTGAAATCAAATAAGTATTATGTTGAATCAGTCAAAGACCTGCAAACCCAGAAAATCTGAAACTGTCAAGGACGGATTATGTGCAATCAAACAAATTCCGTTTTTTCTTTTGATTAGAACTTGAAATTTATAATAGTTATAACTGAAATCACAATAAATCAATTTGAAACGGATCGAAATCATAGGACTTAAATCTTGGATTGAAACCGAAAATCTCAACCAAACTTGTTACTCTATAAATACAAACCCAATCCATCACAAACAGAACGCGCACACTCACTCAATCACCTTAAACTCCTCCGAAGTTCTTCTCTGTGTTGGCTCATTGGAGTAATCTCGCTAACACGCCGGAATTTGGAACCAGAGGCGTCACACATTCGGTAAATCGGTACCCACCCAAAAACCTCTTGTAATTATTTTTGTTCCTTGTTCTATTATAATTAAAAACCAGATTAATGGGGTTACAGTCGGGTGTATGTTTAGGGAAGAAGATGAAGTTCTGTGTGTATATTTATGTTTTTAAACATGGGTTATAACCCGGGTCAGACACATAGTCCAGCGGTGGACTGTGTGCATTTTATACGGAGGTGGCCGGGTTCGAATCTCATACAAAACCGCTTTCTAGAATAAAATTATTTTTGGCAACAAAAGGCATCCAGACTACCTTCAAGAAGTTGTTAAGTATAATATAATTTCTAATAATGTTGTGTTAGACACCCAGCCCAATTGGTTGGGCGGGGTGCATGTGGAGTCGTGGGGGCGAGTTCGATCCGGAGTGTAAGCGGCGGTTCAAACATTTTGAAACTTTTTAAAAATAAAGGATTTCTGAAAACAGTCTAACTAATGTATAAGTATAATTAAATCAGAGAATCTAACGGGTTAGACACGTAGCTCAGTTGGAAGAGCTGCGTGCACGTGAACGGAATGTCTAGAGTTCGAATCCCACCACACGCATCCAAATTTCACAAAGAACCGGTCAGGTCCTTCTGTCAGACCTGACAATATTTTTTTTAATATTATTTTATCTTATTTCTTTTATTTCTATTACTTACATATTTATATTTAGTTAAAATTCAATTAAAAATACTTAAAAATACAATTACAAAGGTTCTAAAATCTCAATAAAAAACCACAAACAAAAGTATTAAATCAAAATATTAATTTGGTTATATTTATCGAATTATCGTATTATTATTTTAGGTTAGTATTCGTTCGTCGATCAAATCCTCAACTCGTGCGCACTCATTATCAACCAAGAATACGCACCCACTATGAGTGAATTCTTACAAATTCCTCTTTTTATTCATATTTTGGGTGTATTATGTGTCGTTTCATATTTTTCGTTTATTCAAACACTTGTGCTATTACCTTTATATGATCTAACGTGTGATGTAAATGTTATTTATTGTATTGTGTGTTTACATTCTTATCAGTTGTGTGCAAATCATTCATTAGGCCCATCAGTTCCTCGTTGGAGATGAGTTGAGCATCAGGTGCCTCATTAGATCGGCTCCGTTTGATTGAGCTTTGATCTTATTGTTTGTCATTTGTCATGTTTGTGTGTGCATTGATTGTTATTATGTGGTTTGTGGTTAGATTTACATATGCGTTTACTCATATTTGGTTTATGCACATTTTTTTATTAAAATAACCAAATAACTAATTCTTTCAAACGTTTAAATAAGATTCACTCGCCAACTTTTGTTAACCCAAAACCCTATTTTTACACATGATACAGGTGGACAGCTTGAAGCAAGGAACACATAGGAAATTGCCTTAGAAGAAAAATAAAGAAGTCATGAATGATGTATTTAAATATATTGTGCTTGTATGTGTACATGATTGTTGCAAATTTTCCTTTTAAATTGGAAGTAATAAATATGAAACTTTATAGTAAATGTCATGAGCTTTGATGAAAACCAATCATGTCCCGACTACCATTTCCGCATGCGGATCAGGGTGTGACAATCATAGTTGATAGGCTGTGACTATGTGTACACGCTGAACTTCTGCTGATGGGTTCTTCTGAGCTACTGGTCAATGGACCAGTTGACTCAGTCCCAATCTCATCATTAATTTTTTTCGAGCTTACATCTGTTCTAGAAGTGGACCCACTAAGTTCGGTATTTACGGTTCCATCTCCGGTGTCAATTACGCCACCAAAGTCTACCCAAAACATACCCGGTTCACGAGACTCTTTGTTATTAAAAACAATATTTTTTCCCCAATTCCAACCACGCGTTTCATCAAACTCCGTGTCTCCATCCCGACCCACAACAGCTCTACGAGTCATCAGATTGTATAAACGATACACCCCCGAACCTTTTTCGCTTCCAAGATAAACTAGACGAGTCGAACGATCGTCTAATTTTGGAAGATGCCCACCAACTTTTTTCAAATACGCCGCACAACCAAAAACTTTAAGATACTGAAAATCTGGTTTCTCTCGTTTTAACATCTCGTACGGTGTTTTGTCTTCGTGTAATGCTCGTGTTGGAGTTTTATTTATTAAATTGGTTGAGTGCCTCACCGCCTGTCACACCCCGGATTTCCAACCCGAAATCCACACACCGGTGGGCCTGGGTGGGGAGTATCGTGACGTCAGTTGATAACATCATTGTTAATTAAACACGGCACAGCGGAAGTCTTGGAGTAAATTAATATTACAAACCGAATGTTCGAAAATACAAAATAATATACAGGCTCGTAATAGAAGATCCACAGGCGGATCATTAAAATGTACAAGAAAGAATACAAAACAGACTTTGGGCAGACTTAGGATTTGCAAGATCCTCTATCACTACCAAGCACCTCCGGCCTATTTTTGTATTGTACCTGCAGTTTAGTCTTTTGAAAATACGTCAGCTTTCGCTAGTAAATAAACCCAACTGACTCATTTTGAAAACATTCCAAAAATGTTTTAAGCGCGTATCAGCACAAAATCTGTTTATAACTTGGATTAATTGACCGTCCAACCTTGTTAACAGATTACATGTTTGTCCACACATACGAGGCCCGGTACGGAGACCGAGACACAATTAACGTACACACCACTTTGGAGTCACGAAGGAGTCAATTCCTCCTAACCTTTTGGGAATGCATAATTGAGCGTCTATTGGGTGTATGCCTACACCCGCGCTAAGGTCGTGGCCATTTCTATTGTAATGAGCCGAGGATATCCAGGACACGCTAGTTAACCCCCGATGTTTAAATTATCAAACAAAACTGATTAAAATAGAATATGTGGATTTATTATCCCCGAACTGACGTTTGATTGAATCCCATTTCCGACCAAGCGGTAATAATTTACCGTAACCCAAGCCCGTATAAGGGAAATAAGTCGAGAGTATTTACCTGAGCTAGTCTTCTTTAATTTTTAATAACTCAGCCGTACACAAAAAGGACTAAGTGCAGATAGCATTTACCGGCAAGTCTCTAGTCTGGATTATGGCATAAACTAACCAATTAAATACTAACGGTCTTATTTAAGTCATAGACTTAGACCAACTAGCGTACTTGATCAAAACGTATGACGCTAGATTAAACGATGATTGGATAGAATGTAGTTTGATTCCAACAAGTACCTTGACTTGTTTAATATGGGTAAACTATTAACATTCTGGATTTTGAGACTTAAATGACAAGGTTAAACCCATTTCGGTTAATTTTCGTAAAATAGTTACATATACTTAACCGAGCGCATATTAGGAATATCGAGTAACCGGATAAGTCATGGACAAGTCCTATATGCCGTCATACTTTAAATAAGTTAAGATATCAGTAGGATATCAACTTGTTTGCTCGTTAAGGTTTTAAAATGAAACTATGCCTCATAAGGGCATTTCAGTAATTTTATACCGTATAAAAGGAACTTGAATATAATTTAATGTTATAGTTATAAGTATTCTGGAAAATACTTTATTCATGATATAATACCAGTAGGATATCAATTATATGTGTAAATTATTGTTTATGACCAAACTATGCACCGAAGGGGTATTTTGGTCATTTTACACATAGTTTATAAATTATTTGGGATTCTGAGTTTATAATATGTACGCACTGTAAATATGTTTAAAATAAGTTTTAAAATCAATAGGTAACAAGTCTTGGTCGATTAATATGGTTTAAAACCATACTATGCGCCTAAATGGCGTTTATGTCGTAAAATGACGTATTTATGTGATATTTACGAGAACTGACGTTAAGGTCAGATTAAAATGTTTAAAATATGTTATTTAATATAATATATCAGTAGGTAAACGATTTACCTTGAAAAGATTTGATTAAAACCATTTTATAAGCCACAAGGGCTAAAACCATCATTTATCGACATAGTTTAAGAACCTGTTTGAAAACTCAGTTTATAACTTGGTTTAACATCCCAAATAATCCTACTTATAATATTACATTAGTAGAAAACTCATTTTCAAGTTCATTATCACTTAAAACCTTGTTTTATGTAAAAAAGGACATTTTGGTCAAAGATGGCATAATTATGGAACTTGCGCATAAACTTGGATTCTGATTATCATCATGTAATATAACCTCAGAGGGTTATTCTACATTATATTACGATCATAATGTGACTTTAGATCAGTAGGTAACTAATCTATATCGGGTCAGAATCGGAAGTCAAAGCAGAAGTCAAACTTCGCGACTTTCGGTTGCGAACCGACCCTAGAACTGGAATTGACGAGTCGAACATGTTCTTACATGTTCTAATATTATTACCAACTTGTTTAAGTGTCAAAACAGGTTTCATAACACGTATAAGATCAATTTATGATTTTTCCGAAAAATGGCCTGTTTGACTTTTTAATATCATAACTTTGACCCGTCAATTGGTCTAGCAAACGTGATCTTCAGGAGGTGCCCTATATAGGGACTAACACCTACCTTATTACGATCACTTAGCCATGTTCATTTTGAACAATGGCTGGACCATAATGGTCCTAACCGAAAGTTAAAGCGTTTTCCGTAAAACGCTTGACTTTTCGCTATAAAAGCTGATAAACGAAAATGCAAGAGCAAGGAACACTTACAAGAGGTTCCTAGAATGCAAGAGAACTAAGTTGGATGCTCCTTTCAGCTAGGAACTTCCAGAGGAGGGAGAAGACCTATTATTTAGAAAGGTGCAAGTTGGAATGAAGCACTTGAATACCTATTTATAGTTGGAGAGCTCAAAGGAGGTGAAGCCAGGTGTTTAGGGGTGTCAGAGGAAGTTTACAAGTGTCCCAAAACGTGGCATAGCTGATTACAAGTCCATGGTTTTCGAATTAATGGTTTTGGAGCTTTGCTTGGCTGCCAAACAAAACTTTCTGCAGCAGACCTGTTCTCGCGCCCCGTGAGAGACCCATGCCTGTTCTCTCGCGGCCCGCGACCGCCCCATGGCCACTTTCAAAGTTTGACACTTTTAACCACTTAACTTATTAAAGCTTATAAAACCCTTTTTAAACACCTTTTTGGCACTTTTAGTCCTCTGTTGCCAATACTTGGCATACACGGGATTATGCCCGGACATTGTCGAGCTCTCAGTTTATTAAAAGGTCACTCAGAGGTATAATTTAACATGTTGACACTTTTAATCCCTCCAACATCCAACTTTCACATATTTATAAAATTAAACCCTCTCGTCCAACAAATGGCACGTATGAGAGTTAGAACTCGCAAAGGATCACTCAGAGGCTTATTATAAGCATGTTGATTCCGATGTCACTCAGAGGCTGGGCGTGTTGACATATCAGTCACTCAGAGGCCAAATTTCAAGCATGTTGACATATCAGTCACTCAGAGGCTAATGATTTAAGCATGTTGACATCGGACCGTCACTCAGAGGCTCGGTTTGAGCATGTTGACGCCTTTAGTCCTTATTGGTCTTTAACAGACTAAATTTAAAATACAACACGTGTCACTGTACTATTGGACACGATTTTACAGGGTGTTACATCCTCACCCCCTTAAAAGAAATCTCGACCTCGAGATTTTATTCAAAAAGATGGGGGTACTTTTGTCGCATAGTGGACTCAACCTCCCATGTATACTCGGGACCTCTAAAAGCGTCCCACTTAACCTTTACTATAGGTATCATTTTTCTTCATAGCTTCTTAACCTGTCGATCCTCGATCGAAATTGGTTTCTCAACGAACCTCAGGTTTTCATCTATCTGCACATCTTTGTGCGACATTGCTAGCGACTCATCGGCTAGACATTTCTTAAGGTTAGATATGCGGAATACATCATGGATTCCACTAAGCTCCTCTTGCAATCTGAGCTTATAAGCCACAGTGCCGACACATTCGACTATCTCGAATGGTACAATATATCTTGGGCTCAACTTGCCCTTCTTTCCAAAATGCATCACACCTTTCCAGGGTGATACTTTTAACATGACTTTGTCCCCTACTTGGAACTTAAGATGTTTACGCCTCTTATCAGCATAGCTCTTCTGCCTATCCCTAGCAGCCTTGAGACAATCACGGATTTGCACAATCTTTTCCGTGGTCTCCAGGACAATCTCTGGTCTTGATAGTTGGGCTTCCCCAACTTCTGTCCAGCATACGGGCGTTCTACATTTTCTCCCATACAAGGCCTCAAAAGGAGCAGCCTTGATGCTAGTATGATAGCTGTTATTGTAGGAGAATTCTATTAGGGGTAAGTGGTTATCCCAACTTCCACCTAAATCGATCACACATGCCCTAAGCATGTCTTCCAGTGTTTGGATAGTACGCTCACTTTGACCATCAGTCTGCGGATGGTAAGCCGTACTAAAATTTAATCGTGTGTCTAATGATTGTTGGAAACTTTTCCAAAAGTAAGATGTGTATCTAGTATCTCTATTAGATACAATAGATACTGGCACACCGTGTAGAGACACAATTTTGTCCACATACAACTTAGCCAATTTGTCTGAATTATACGTTTCTTTAATTGGCAAGAAATGTGCTGACTTAGTCAACCTATCAACGATGAATCAAATCGTGTCATTACCACATTTGGTCTTAGGTAACTTGGTAATCAAATCCATAGTTACCATTTCCCATTTCCAAGTGGAAATCTCAAGTTGTTGTAGAAGTCCTGACGGTTTCTGATGTTCAGCCTTAACTTGTGAACACGTCAGACACTTAGCTACATAAGTGGCTATGGATTTCTTCAAACCCATCCACCAATAATTCTTCTTTAAATCTTGATACATCTTGTCACCACCTGGGTGAACTGAGTATCTTGAATTGTGCGCTTCTTGGAGGATTAGATTTCTAAGTCCTCCAAAGATCGGAACCCAAATTCTATCATTAAATCTTAGGATTCCATCCTTTCCAGACGTTAATTGATCAATAGTTCCGCCTAATCCCTCATTAGGAATATTAGCCTCTAATAGAGCTTGCTTCTGCGCATCTAGTAGCTTCTCATTCAAGCTATTTCTGAGCTCAATGCTTTTGGCGTTAATCCTAATAGGTTTAACTCTTTCTTTGCGACTTAAGGTGTCGGCAACTACATTTGCCGTACCTGGATGGTAGCGAATCTCGCAATCATAATCATTGAGAGTTTCCATCCATCGGCGTTGTCGCATGTTCAATTCCTTCTGATTGAACAAGTGTTGGAGACTTTTATGGTCTGTGTATATAACACACTTCGTGCCATACAAGTAGTGTCTCCATAGTTTTAGTGCAACTACAACGGCACCCAACTCCAAATCGTGGGTGGTGTAATTCCTTTCATACACCTTTAGTTGTCGTGATGCATAGGCAATTACCTTGCCATTTTGCATTAGCACACAGTCCATGCCAGTGTGCGATGCATCACAGTAGACTACAAAGTCTTCTACACCCTCTGGTAGGAATAACACATGAGCATTGCTCAACTTGTGCTTAAGAATCTCAAAAGATTCTTGTTGCTTTGGACCACAATTATACTTAACATTCTTACGGGTCAAGGAAGTTAAAGGAGTGGCTATTCTTGAAAAGTTCTCAATGAACCTTCTATAGTAACCAGCCAATCCTAAGAAACTACGAACCTCCGTTGGGGTCTTGGGCACTTCCCAATTTATGATGGCCTTGATTTTGGTGGGATCCACTTGGATACCACGCTCACTTACCATGTGTCCAAGAAATTGGACTTCTCTGAGCTAAAATTCACATTTAGAGAATTTTGCATAAAGTTTCTCCTGTCTTAATATTTCTAGGATGCACCGAAGATGTTTCTCGTGATTAGCTTGATTATGAGAATATATAAGTATGTCGTATATGAAGACAATGATAAACTTATCCAAATACGGTTTGCAGACTCTATTCATGAGATTCATGAATGCTGCTGGTGTATTTGTGAGCCCAAAAGGCATCATTAAAAACTCAAAATGACCATTGCGGGTCCTGAAGGCTGTCTTTGGAACATCTTCACTTCTAAACTTTAGTTGATAATATCCTGATCTCAAATCGATCTTGGAGAAGTAGCTAGCCCCTTGAAGTTGGTCAAATAAATCATCGATCCTGGGCAGAGGATATCTATTCTTAATGGTTAGCTTGTTCAGCTCCCGGTAGTCGATGCACATTCGCATCAAACCGTCTTTCTTCTTTACAAACAGAATAGGAGCTCCCCAAGGCGAGAAACTAGGTTGAATAAATCCTTTCTCCAAGAGTTCATCCAATTGAACTCTTAACTCATTCATTTCGGTTGGAGCTAGTCTATATGGAGCTCTAGCTACGGGTGCTGATCCTGGTAGGATATCTATTCTAAACTCCACTTGCCTGTCTGGAGGTAGGCCTAGTAATTCTTCAGGGAAAACATCAGGATACTCCGAGATAACTGGTTGATCTTCAAGGTTCGGCTTTGGTTCATTTATGGTGACTTGTGCCATGTAAACACAGCCTTTTCTCAAACACTTGGATGCCTTAAATAATGACACCTTGTCTGGCAGTCCATAGTGTGAGTCTCCGGGGATGGTGATTATTTCACCAGATGGGGTTTTAATTTCGATGAGCTTCTTATCGCAGGCAATGCGGGCTTGGTTATGAGATAACCAATCCATACTAAGACAACGTCGAACCCCGCCAATTTCATTGGCAGAAGAGAGATAGGGATGGAATGATTCTTAATGGATATAGAGCATCCATCAAGAATGGAAGAAGCAGTTTCTAAGGTTCCCTCGGCAAGTTATATCTCATAAGTTTTGTCTAGAGTTCTTATGGGTAAATTTAACAGTTTACTAAACTTATGATCAACAAATGATTTATCCGCACCCGAATCGAAAAGAACTCTAGCACAGATATTGTTAATGAGGAATGTACCTGTTATGACATTGTCGTCATTAACAGCCTCTCTTGCAGTTATTTGAAAGGCACGAGCATTCCCCTTCTTGGCCTCTCCAGGCTTTGCGTTATTATTCTTAAGAAGCTTAGGGCTGTTAGTCTTTATATGCCCTTTTTCGTTGAAGATGTAGCAAACGGCATCCTTAAGATCTTTACAATCTAGGGTCTTATGCCCTCTTCTTTTACATATGCCACAATGTCTAACTTGTGGATCAGAATTACATTGTCCCCAGTGTCTTCGGTTGCAAGTCTTACAAAATGGCATCACAGCCGACTTGCCTTGGTTCCCTTTGAACCCGAATCTACCTTTATTTTCCTTATTAAATCTATGGGAGTTGTCATCTTCCCTCTTCATTTTTCCGTTAGTTTCAGACTTAACTGACTTTTGTCTTACTAGATCAAGGGTGAGAGAGAGAGAGAGAGAGAGATAGGTCAACAGCAGACCTGTAGGTAGTAGGCTGAGCAGCCTTTACCATGCCCTTAATCTCGGGCGTTAACCCATTAATAAAACGCAATGCATTTGGGCTCTGGGGTAATTAAATAGGAAACTAACCTAGATAGGGAATTCTCGCGCTTTTAATATACTTCGAGTCATTTCCATTAAGGTACGGTTCCGCCTATCCACCACCCTGTTTTGTTGAGGTGAATATGGAGCGGTTAAGTGTCGAATAATCCCTTCATTTTCACAGAACCGATTGAACTCATGAGATGTAAGTTCTCCCCCTCGATCGGTTCGTAACGTCTTGATTTTTCTACTAACTTCCACTTCCAGCATGACTTTAAATTTTTTGAAGGTTTCAAACGCTTCACTTTTTTCCTTCAAAAGAAAATTCCACATGAAACGTGAAAAATCATCAACTAGGACAAATACATACCTATTTCCCTCTATAGTACTAGGAGAAATTGGACCGCATAAGTCTCAATGAACAAGTTTCAAGGCATGCGTTGCCCGGAATAACGCCGTCTTCGGAAAAGGTTGTCTCGTTTGCTTCCCGACTAAGCACGAAGCACAGATTTGATTTTCATGATTGATTTTTGGCACCCCCACAACCATATCTTTATTCACCATTTGTTTCATGAACTCGAAATTTAGGTGACCGAGTCTCGCGTGCCATAACCAGTTTTCATTAAAGCTTTCAAACACACGGGTTTTCCAACTTTTAATCTAATCATATAAAGGCAATTTTTAGACCGAGTAACATTCATTAATACCTTGCCTTGAGCGTCACGCATTAATAAATAATCATCTTTCATACTAATATCACACCCACACTTCGTTGCTTGACCGAGACTTATTATATTACTACGTAAACTAGGGATATAATAAATATCGGTCATTAATCTTTGCTCCCCCGTTTTACCCAATAGTAATATAGAACCTTTCTCGCATATTTCGACTTGAGACCCATCCCTGAATTTAACTTTGCCACTAACACGCTTATTTAATTCAGAGAAAAGAGATACATTACCCGTCATATGGTTGCTCGCGCCATTATCCAAATACCACAAGTCTTTTTCTTCCGAACCGTTCTCGTAATTTTTTGGAATGACCTTTTCTTCATTCAAGTAAACAACTTCTTGAACGTCTTGCACCATAAATAGAGACGGGTCAATTTCTTCTGAATCGATCAAGTTTGCTTGTTTCTCTTTCTTTCGCTCTGGACATCTAGAAACAAAGTGACCGAACTTGTCGCATCGAAAAAATTGAACCTTCGAATAATCCTTTTTTCTATTATGTTTATCCCCTTCATTGGACTCGTCTTGTGACCCGCGGTTTTGAACAGATTGGTTTCGACCGCGTCCACCACCACCACGTCCACTGTTCGAGCCTTTCCCGCGCCTCTTATTTGAATCGCGTGAATTCTGTCTAGCACTTGAAGAAGAATTAGAATTATTGAACATAAGTCTTGTTTGTGTACCTTGATTATCCGAATGCAATTCTTCATCTTTTATGCGTTCCTCATACGCCTTCATTCGTCCAACAACGTCGTCCAATGAAACTGTTTTTAGATCCACAAGTTGCTCAACCGAGGCTACCATATGGATGAACCGTCTTGGTAAACCACTAAGAAACTTTTTCACGATCTTTTGTTCCTCAATTACGGAACTGAGAGACGCCGCTTTTGAAGACATTCCTGTTAACTTGCTTGAAAATTCATCAATAGTACTTGAATCCTTCATCTTTAACGCCTCAAACTCTGACATGAGTGTCTGAAGTCTTGCTTCACGTACCCGATCAGCTCCCAGATGGCGCGCTTTCAGTGCATCCCACATCTTTTCTGCCATCTTCAAGATCTGTTCTTCCGGTATAGATTGAAACAACAAAGCAATTGCCATATTGTTTTTCATCACATCGGTTTCGGTTCCGGGTTCAATGGCCTCCCACACGCCATGAACATTAAAAATTGCGCGAATACGCAACGCCCAAATTGTATACTTAACCTTGTTCAACATCGGGCATTGAAGCGTTGTTGAATTTGGACCCGATTTCTCAGTATTCGAGCCGCTACTGCCATCGCTTCCAACCATATTTTTCTTTCGTCGACTATACGTAAGATTAAACGAACTCGGTGTAACTGGTTCAGTTTCTTTCAGTCTACATGTTTAATTCCCGAGTTCCACTTTGAACACGAACCCGAAAAATAAATAAAGCTAATTTGTTTTGGACTTGATAAAATAATCCAAAACAACGAATTCTTTTTTAGTGATCTACTATTCTCATGAACAACAGTACTGAACAATAGGAATTAATTGGAGTTATTTTAAAATGAGCCTTTAACAAGTGACCCAAAACAAAAATATATCCAATAGAAAAACCCTTGTTGCCTCCTCCTTTGGTTTTGTCGACAGAAACAACAGCGGCTTCTTCTCCCCCTATACGCTTTTCTGTCAGAACTCATATCTCCAAACACACAAGGTCACAACTCCGATTCTTCCTAACTCCAGCCGGTGAATTGCTTGGTTCTAGATAGTTTCGCGCAGGACAATGAACAGTCCAGAGAACTGCTTCCTGTGACAAATGGCAAATAACTGGTAATTTCGTACAATTTAATCACTAATTTTATATTATAATCTCATGCATAGTTATCGTAATTTAATTGCATAACTGAGTCGTACGTCATTAGGGCAAGTAAATCTAATCACAACATATACTGGTTTCCGTTACGACGCGAAACAAAACAAAACATTGCCCTAAAAGTGTTGGTAGAAAGTGTTGGGCGCAGTAATTGCGGTGACACTAACTGTGTTGGTAGACCCGCTAAAACGAATCATAACAAGAAATAACGTCATGTTGATGCCATGCTTGAGTCCATATGCAAATGAAAACACATATTTGAGATCAACCATTACAATAATACATAACTTTCCGGTATAATGCCTAAATTTCAAAATTTTCCGCTTCGACCAAAAAGGCGACAAATCTCAATTTGTCCGCAACACTAATTCGAAGGATTCCGGATGTAAAGATAAGAATAAAACAATGTTAATCATCCTAAAATAATGTGAGAATAGCAAGAATGCACAAAAGACATCGTTTCCGGTCATTCGCCAGACAATGCACAATTCGACCGGAAAGCGGCCGGTTGTCGAAACGACGAATATTTTAATGGCCGATAGCTTCATCCGAGCATCTAGTGAACTAGTTAAGCTCATTTGGAACTCGGAATCCATTCAACTAACATGAGGTCACGGAAACACAACTTTCGGAAAAGTTCGACGGCGGAACACAAAAGTGCCGATATCGATCGAACGATCGAACCAAAGACATTTCGGCCATCCTAACTCATCGTGTATTCGTCTAGCGAACTAGTCATGTATATTTTAGATCGGAAATGCACTAAGTAGACGCTATATTAATTGTGGTGGTCGAAAACAAAAGCTTCCGGTACTAAATAAATAGTTTCGTTTATTAGCGATTATTACGACGATGAGCGATCTAGCGACGTATCCGTCATCCGAAACTTATATTGGAGGATCATGTGGATTAAATACCATGTAAATACACCCTAAACTCTAATCTTATGCTTAAGATGCTAGATCATTAACCCTAATCACCATACTTAATTAAATGACCAAAAAATCTACATTTTGAACATGTGTAAAAAAAGTTACACTTTACCCCCCCCCCCCCCCCCGCATGGACGGTTCAAGTGGGCCCCATGCCCACTTGATTTTGTTGAAAATCAAAACCTAGAAGCATGGTGTGTAGATTAGTGATGGAACTTGATGGATGATGGAAATATATATGAAATCATGAACTTAATTCTTATCATTTCTTCACAACAAAAAAAATTGCAAACACTTCTCCTTGTTCCCCTAGTTCACGACTCAAACACCACCACCATACATCACCATTTTGCCACCCTAAAACACCACAATATCTACACTTTGAAGCCTAATCAAGTCCCCTAAAGAAGCTAGCAAGGATGGAGAGCATTAGGGCTTCTTAAAGAGCTTCATTTTTCTTCAATAATCATCAAGAACTTGTGCACCCTTTGTAAGCTAAACTCATCCATAATCTAGCTTATTTTATGCTTAGATTATTAATGTACAAGTTGATCATCTTGAAAATCAAGAAAAGATAAACCAAAAACCCTAACACACAACATAATAATAACACTAAATATTGTTTATTTTGTGTTGATTATATGTTTATATGGTAGTTAGTTAGGATGTTGAAGTTGTTTATGTTAAAAGTATGATATAAAAGTTGAATGATCTTGTGTGATTTAGTATAAAAATGAAGATAAAGAAGATCATCAACTACATCATCCATGAAAAATACTACAATTTAAAGATAATTTTTATGCATATGAATAATTTTACAAGAAGTAAACATTTGTATTTAAGTTGTAATCACCTTAAAAATGTGTAGTAATCAAGGGGTTAAATGCATGGACTTGATTAAATAATATGCTAAAGTAGTGATTTGAAATTGTTAACAAATATTGAACACCCCATTGATTTACTAGGATTTTTAACAATAAAAAGTCATGGATGATAATAGATATATAATGTAAAATAAATATTAGATGGATTGTTAATGTTGATTATGAGCTTAAACAGGTTTTAAATACGTTTTTGAAACGTGGAAAACGCCATAGTTTAGGGAAACTATGACGAAATTTTCTAAAAATCTAATCGCGATGAAAACATGATTAGTGGGACTAAACGCGATTAGTAACTTAAATCGTCATTAAGTAGGCTCTAATGACAAGGGTTATCCCTAAATGGCCAAGTGTTTAACAAAGTTGTAAATATATATTTATAAGTAAAAATAAATACTTTTTACAAATATATATTTCTACTTGGAAAATAATACAAGTATATGTATATACATTTGTTACCAATAAATTTGTATGAATACATATGTGTATTGTATGTGTATGTATTAGAAACTTAGCGTATTCACAATAAAAATACCCAATCATATACAAAATACAAACACTTGATCAATACACTAAGTGTTGGTGGCGTAACAATTATATTCTTGAAATGTGTCGAAACAATAATCGGACAAACGAAACGATGCGAACAATAGGCGAACATTAAAGATTACACCGTCGCGTTGACAACCAACGGGTGAATCGCCGGCACGAAAGGTCATTACGACAATGGGCGATTCTCGACGAAAACGAACATGTAATGAACGATGCCGACGACGAGTCTAAATATCTATTTAGACGTTCAACATATATATATATTATCAAAATCAAAATCCGGAAAGTTAAAAATATAAAAAGCTAGAAAATTATAAGTAAATACTTATAAGAAAATGGGCTTTATAAATAATGTGGGATAGGCCCAAATTGTAAAAGTCTTGGACAAGGCCCAATTCCAAAATATGTATGGATGAGGCCCACAACGAATAAAGGCCCAAAAATATAAATTACATGGGCTAGGCCTAATGACACAAATACATGGGCTAGGCCCAAAGACATAAAAATATGGGCTAGGCCCAAAGACATAAAATAGGCCCAAAGACATAAAATACATGGGCTAGGCTCAATGACAAGAAAACATGGGCAAGGCCCAAAGACATAGATGACATGGGCTAGGCCCAATGACAAGAAAACACGGGCTAGGCCCAAAGACATAGATAACATGAGCTAGGCCCAATGACATGTGAAGGGCAAGGCCAAGTTCACACATGATTTGAAAACAATAATATATATATATATATATATATATATATATATATATATATATATATATATATATAAGAAATATATAACAATATTAATCGAACAAACAAACTACCAACACTATGATAACATTCTAAGTTGTTCTATCATAACAAAGAAATACATAACAAGGATTCAAGATGAACAACGAGTACAAGGTCCATTGAGACCTAGGTGTATAATGAAACCAATACGCATGTAGGTTACATACGTTGCGGACACCAATCGATAAATAGTACGACTTAACGGAACGCAAAAACTGTGAGTTCATGTCCCCCCTTTCATTGATTTCAAAGTTTTGTTTTACAAACTATCGAGGGGAAATACATGTCATAACATATAGTATGTTAGCTATGGGTTCAGTTGATAACAGGATCATTTGTGCATAAGTAGGATGATGACAACAGTAACCATTAATCACATAGTGACCAAGGTGCAAAAGGTATAGATCTATCGAGTTTGAGACACGCTCCACTCTTAGTATGATAACCGGTTAGGAGTGCTTTTGTGATCCCAATGATGTCAGAGTTGTCTTGGGTTGGTTACTTACTTATGGCACATATATGTCAGGGTACTCGCAACACTTTGATAGATCCCCAGAACGCCATGATGCTAATAACATACTCGGATTTCATTACTGGATTTCAAGAATGACATTTTTATACGAAAACATTAACTACATGAACTCGCCAACTTTATGTTGACTTTTTAAAATTACATGTATTTCAGGACTCAAGACATGAGCTGGTGATATGATTCGGGTTATGGGAATATGTCAAGACAACGATGTGCCATCTTTTGGAGGGTTTGCCTTTTATATTCCAACTTCGTATGGGTATATAGGGGTCAAAACCTCACTATGTACTTGTGATGAAAACAGTTAAAACTATGTAATCACTTTTGGTTGACTGTAATATTGGAATGAAACTGATTATTAATGGCATCATTGTTGAATTATGATTGTTTACTAAATTGGATGCAATGATTATCTAATAGTCACACACTTGCGCTTCCGCTACGACCAGGGTGTGACACTTCCAACCTGCTTTTGATCGGACGACAGGACGATCAACAGTTGCTAGAACCGTTTCCAACCTGCCGATCCTTGAACTCAAACTTCCGGCGAGATCACCTTCAACCCTATGCTCGATCGTAGGTGAGTTAATTCACAGGTATTGCTCTGATACCAATTCAAGATGAATCGGTATTGAACGGAATTGTAAATCGGAAATTGCAAGCTATTTGGCTAAGCACCCAAACGCTTATTATTATTCAAGCAACTTATACAAAACTTGAATTACAATCTTTGAGTATTTATAGCCTAACCTATCACGTTTGACTACAATTAGGATTGCTAATGACTAGGATATAATAATTATCACTAATAATTTAAATCAAACACATTTAAATTATCTACTCCTTTAATATTGTTTCTTGTCTTACACGCAAAAAGAAATTTTAATTCGAAGTTACCAACAACCAATATAGTTAATTCACAGTTTAAAGGATTATTCAATTCAATCTATTTTAAACTATAAAACCTACAGAAAATACCTTTTTAATTATTTCACTTTTTAATATTTTGAGTTTAAAAATATTGTGTTTTCTAATTATGTAGAACTTTCTCATGAGAGCTAAGTCGCTAACCATGTGTACTAGGTGTTTGACACATAACCACCACGTGGCAAATATAGATCAACACCCTCGATCTAACCATATCCTTTCCAACATATTTCATACTATAAATATCCTTAACATAGACATAACAAAACCAGAAATATACTAAATATAGTAATATAGGAATGTCAGGAGCCCAAGGAACTTTGCCGCCGGGAAGCACGACGGCAACAACATATCATTCCGTACAAGGGGGAGAGAACCAGAGTCGAATGGATATCCACTCCAAGGATGATGAGGGTAAGATTCAGATCGATAAAATACAAGACAAGGTGGAGGATTGTGCCGGTCGCGGCGGCCCTATTTTCGGCGATGCCGTGTCGGCCACCGTCCAAGCGCAAGAACAAGGCCGCCGCGACAAGCCGGACCCCAGTGTTACCGGCACCGGATAGATGCATGGTTATCAGTTGCTTGATGATGTCAAGTGTTTTGTGCGGTTAATTTTGTCTAGTTTTTAGTGTTGAATTAAGAGCTTATGTATGTCTAACAAGTTTCACGTCGTTGGACATAATATGATATGGTAACCTGTTTAAATAGTTGTTACTAAAACATAATATAATAAACGATCGAAAAAAGAGTGAAGATGAAATAAATACAAAGTAAATAGTTGCAGACTTATTAGAACGGTTATATCAATAAGGGAAAGTATCAAAATGGTTTAAGAGGTTTGATTATTTTTGTTATTTTAGTTCAAAACTTAAACCTTTTGAATATGGATCTGGGTGGTCTTAATTTTGTTGTAACTTTCTGGTCAGATTTTTCAACTATCATTCAGTTTTTTTTCTTCTTTTTAATAAATGTTAAATGGTCTTTAATGTTTTATTTTTACTCCTTTTTAATGAACGTTAAATGGTCTTTTAATGTTTTATTATAACAGATAAAACAATCTGACCATTTTTCCTCTGAACGAGAAAAAAAAAACTGGATATTAACTAGAAAATTTGATCAGATTTTGTTGTTAGATGAAAATGCCAACAAAATTGAAATCGGATCTAGATTAAAAGGTTTTAGTTTTGAAAAAAAAAAAGACAAAAATCACCGAACCTTAGGCAGTTTGCTATTATCATCAATGAATAAACTTGTTACACCAAGTGCAACAGAAGAAAAAAGTCAAAATGACAAGCTCAAGACCTATGAATTTTTAAGTTGCCGGAAGTTATATTATTATAGGGGATCCGTAACTGAATTGATTTATACAACTAGCAGAAGAACCAAAAATATTTGCTTCCCAACGATGTATGACTACAATGTGTATGTTTTGGATTACCAATGCATTTCATAAACTTTATTAGTAATATAAGTTTAATAAAACTTAGTGCTTGAATCCATGAAATATGTGGTTTGTTAGAGCCATGTTAATATTTTTTATCTGCTAGCAACAAACTCTCCTGTAGCATTCACTTCTCCTAGCCTATGTGGACCAATATTAATTTGAAACTCCAGTAAAGCTTCATTCTGTAACATTGGACGTTTATTACCCAAATTGTTCATACTTTGAATCGATATCTTGTGAACTTGAAAATCTCTCAGAGTCAAAAGTAAATGCTTCACTCTTGAAAATCCGTCTTAGAAGTAAATTCTTTCACTTTTACCCTCAAAAAGTAAGCGCTTCACAACTTGTAAAAACTATTCTTGGATCTTCACCCAATAATTGTGCGCTTCAAATAAAGGTGTCCACTTTTTTTTAACGGCAAAGATTACATAATCATTACTTCTAGATTACATCAAGTTTACCTTATGTTAGGAATTGAACCCTGGTCTCTTAGCCTCTACCACCCATCAAAGGTATCCATTTCACTTGGAAACAATTACAGAGTGGCAAGTAAAAAGTTCAAGCGCATACTTTCGCTTCAAACGTTACCGTTGAAAGTGTACACCTCGACGGCTTGTTTTTACCCTAAACACATAATTAGCCTCCAAATCCCAAAATTGGCACAAAACCATTGGTAAAAACGCTTGAAATCAAGATTTTAGATGTATTGTAGCTTTTTCACCATGTACACTGTAATTTTGATCAGTTTTAGACACTTGAACAAATCTGGAAAGATCCTAAACACAAGAATTTTAAATCTGGATGAAATCACAAAAAAGTTTGATCCAAAATCATTCGAAATTCTTTGCTGATTGCACTTCAATAACCAATTCTTGAACTTCGTTGTGAATTTGATCTTCGAGAGCCTACAAGCTCTGATACCAATTGTTAGTCCTCAGAAACCCTAAACGGTAACAATCCATGACGGTATACTGATAGCGACGTGTGGAATCCATTCATACATGCACAAGAATTAGTAATTGAATGAACACAAAGGTAATTAAACGGATTTGGATTGATCAGAACAAAGTGAAGCAAGTAGTCAAGTCTCAAGATCTCATTTTCAAGTCTCTGCTTAACATAGGCCAACTACTTATATATAGAGGCACCACCCAAAGCTTGCACTTCATACAACTACACACTTCAATGCGATTGAAGGATGCAGTTTAGGTGTTGTTGCTAAAATATGTGCTTCATACCCCGAAGCGCCTACTTTAGGCTTCTTACATACAAGATCCAAAATACAAGATTCTAACTATTGACACATCAACTTTCAAGTCCTAGCAATTATTGATATTTTATATGTTGTGAAATATACATAAAACCATAAAAAAAATTATAATGTTTTCATGTTTTTGTGATAAAACTTATATCTTGCTATGTGATGTATCATATTTTAATTTATAAGACTTGTTACATAAATAAGAATATTAACAGGTATGCCCTATAAACAAGTAATCACCCAACAAATACCCGACGGTTATTGGGTCGGGTATGATACACGATTTTACAATCGAGTATGGGCATGGAATTACCAACACTTGGCTTGAACCCAACCCATTGCCATCCCTACATGAGAACCACCACAGTAAGTTATTTCACCGCTAGCCACCTGCTTAGCTGCTGCCAGCCCAACATCACTAGGTAAGAGGAATTGATCGTTGACTAAGGTTCTGCAACACCCAACCATTTCATGGACTTTAAGAAATGTGAGGGTTATTCCAGATGACATTGATTTAAAGACTTTAGCCGGTTCATGGACTTTAAGAAATGTAAGGGTTATTCCAAGTCAGTTGTTGATTTCTTTTGGACAATTGGATGATCAGGGACATGAAGTTATGTACGGAAATAGACAGTGGAAGACTATAAAGGAATATGGTCATGGTTCGTGGAAAGAAAAGATGCCCATTATACATGGTCAACGTTACGTTAGAAGGATGTGATGTTCTAGTTTTGAAGAAAAACAAAGTCGAGTTCACAGAATCTCGAGGACAGAAAAGGGTTTGTTTTGCATGATAGAAACCTAGAGTCACTGGGAATATTCAGGATGAGCAAACTCAAAAGGTCAAACTAGTTGGAGGACGTTGTGACTGTGGGAGTACAGGACGTGTTTCAATTATAATTCCAATCCAACAGTGGATTCATAATACCAATATTCTAGCGGGAAAAGTCTTTCTAGAGAATCTCTTGCTAATATTGGAAAGCATGTGTTCTCATGATTTCTTAGGATCTGGTTGTACGTTTAAGTAGCAATCGGCAGGGACAAAGAACGAGTCACGGAATGTGACTGATGAGTTGAAGTTCACTGAGAGCTTTAACATACCTTCAGGTTAACTGTTAAGAAGGTTGTTGCAACTAGTATATAGGAAGATTACAAGAGAAACAAATTTTGAAGACTATGGAACATTGTTTAAGCCTCCAAGTGGGACATTGTTAGGCAATTTGGTGTGGAGGATCGACCAAGGGAGCGTAGTCGACCCTACCCTTGGGTCGGCTCACACGGTTTATAATTGGCAGTAAATTAGTATATTAACTTTGCCGGCCCTAATGAACTGTATGCGGGCTTGGAGATTAAGTTTCCTAACCATAGGTTAGTATCTATATAATGATAGCATTGTACTTGTAATTCTTTGTAGCACGCAAATAATAAAAAGAAACCTTGCACCAACCGAACCACTTTAAATCATCGTATTCGTTCATTGTTTTCGCTTGCATTTATTTGGTTTCGTGTGTGTTATATCCCTGACAAATATTGCTTGAAAAATATGATGAGATAGATGAAAGAGTAGAGATGGGAGAAGGAAAAAGTTGTGATATGTTTCTATTCTTTTTATTTGTATACATTATATTATATTATATTATATCATATCAAAGATGAGACCTACAGTACTCTGTGTTTATTGGTTTATGTTTATTGATTTTAAACAGTACTCTATGTTTATTAGTTTATTTTTATTGATTTATAGGTTCATTCTCTTAACCTACTTTTTTTAATAATTTGCATAAAATGCGACCAACTACAACACAATTACAAACCACCGATTCACAAATTTATTTACTTACATTTTACTTTTTTTTAAATTTTTTATTAGAGTTTATTTAAATATTTTTGTATTAATAATATACTATAATTAACAAAATTAAATGCATTCAAAATAAATAGTTATAATTGGTTGATCTTTTATTTAGTTTTTTTACCGAATCGAACCGAGACTATTGAGGAACCGTCACACATTTTACCACAACAAATATTGCTAGCCTTACTAAGCGTCTCTACTGTCACACACTTTTGCAAAACGAACGTTGCCATAACCCTAGTTATATTAATAAAAGTACCAATGATAAAAGCTTTTTTACATTGAATATTAATGTTTTCTCATCGAATTATTATGTTTCAAGCTAAACATTCCAACACCATCTACGATATCGGGCTTCAAAACCAACACAAGTAAGTGAGTAACCATTTACCACTTTAGGTGCTTTGGCCCTCTTAAAGCCAAAGTCGGCTCCAAGAAACGCAACCGCTTTCTTTCCTTCACTCACAAGTCACAGGTTCTAAGACGTTTTTAAATATAAACCTTCAAATCGTGTCTTTTTTTTTTATTCCACATCATGTTGTATCTTCTTAAAAAAGGGCATAAAACAACTAATGTGAAAGCTTTAGCACACAGGAAGCCAACGTAATTTATTAAAAGGACTAAAATTCTCAAACTAATAATGTTCAAGATTCCCTTAAATGGACTGTTAGTGCAAAGAAGAAGTAGTTTCTTGGTAAAATATGAAGCAGCAGCAGCAGCATATTATATTTTTAATAATAATAATAATAATAATAATAATAATAATAATGTTGAAAATCAAAAAGACTTTCTTTCAACGGACACGTGCGTGTAAGTTCCTGATGCATCGGGTAGGCGTTTATTCTCTCCTACACACTCTTCCTATACGCCAATTGCCACTTGTTTCTGGGATCTCAATTCAATTCTCATTCTTAAACCCTAGATTTTTGTTTTTTTTTTTTTTTTTTTTTTATGGCAAAACGTGTTTGTCGTGTATTAGAGCTAGGAATTGTTTAATTTTGGTGATTGCTTTAGTCCATCTGTGATTATGGGATTATAGGGTCAAACTGAAATGACATGTACGGCTAATGTTTTGGTACAAAATGGTGTGTATAATTGAGCATGAATTTCAGTAAATTGATGGTTAAAAAGTCTCGAAATTGGCTCCTTGACTTGCTTCGTTTAGCTCCTTAAAATTAAAGCCCAAATTTTAATACATAAAACCCTAAAGTATAACAAAAATTTAATACGTAGAAAGTCTTTTGCTTATGTGTATGTCACTATGTTGAAAATATTATTTTTTTTTGTTTTAATATACATATTGATACGTGTAAATATATAAAATTAACTTTTCTTGAATAAACGAGCTGACTCACGCTTTTTACAAGCCGATCTCGAGTTCAGCTTTTTGGCTCGTTAAGATAAACGAGCCGATCCGGAGCCCAACCTGGCTCGGCTCAGCTCTTCTGCAGAGACACGGGATTTTTTTCTAAAACAGAAATAAGAAAAATATTCGAACACCCCTTACGTTACTAATCAACCCCCTCTAGTAATGTGATTTGATGGTATACAGGCGTATAGGGTTTATTATATGTTAGCCTGCCCGTGGTGGGCGTTAACCTTTTTCCACCTCATCAAGAGGGGACGCCAAACACCGAAACCTGGCTGCAAAAGGGGGTGCCAAGGCGTTAACCTTTTTCCACCTCATCAAGAGGGGGCGCCAAACACCGAAACCTGGCTGCAAAAGGGGGTGCCAAGGGCGTGAGGGCATAGAGTGAGAGAGTGGTTTTATTAGCCAATCACATCAACTGACATCACCCACTTTTTTAGTTAAACCACTACACCCTTGTGAATGTTTAGTTTAGTTAAAGCCCCAATGCATTACATTACGTGGCTGAAACTTTTGCACTTTTTAGTTAACCCACTACACATAGTCTTAGTTTGCAGGCGTATAGGGCAGTGAATGTAATTGTATACGCTTGTATAGGGCAACAAATGTGATGGATAGTATAGGTCCATATAGAGGTATATGGCCGTATACATATGCTATACGCCCATATAGCGTATGCTTGATGGATTGATGTTATGGCCAGGGTGTGCGCATGCAGTAAATGCCTTGAAAAGGGGTGTTTGTTTAGCAGCACCCAAAAGTTATGGCGTTAGATCCAACATTTTTTAATAATATGACAAACCCACACACTTGTGTGGTGTACTGGTGTAGACCACACATGTCAGGTGCAAATATTCTTGGATGTTTCATATGTGCTTCCAATCGGGTGTCCCTGTAAAAAAATATATTCAGCAGTTTATAGTTACATTGCTTCGATTCCTAATTTAGTTGTTATTATTGATTGGTATTTGATGGGACCAAAACGATTGTATAGTAATGATGATCATGATGAGGATGAGGAAGAAGAAGGGGATGGCTCTGGACCTTCTAATCAAGAACGAGACGAAAATGGATCTTCAAAGTGAGTGATTCGGATTTCGTACAACTGCCAGTAACTTCATGAGTTCTGTAGTTACCTGTTAATGTTCGTGATATTTGTGTTCTCTCCTTTTCAGCGATTCTAGACATGTGAGGCAGCGCGTTTCACCTGAAGAGTTAACAGCAGTGTTGGAACCGTTAATTCGTGGACTGGTACTATCATGTCCTCCTTGCTTTTATATTGGTAACACTATTATGTATATTTTTAGCTCACTTGGTTTTTGGTTGAAAGATCATCTTATGTTAAAATTTGTTAAATTGTGCCTGCTGTCACCTTTTAATTTCTTATATAACATGTTAGGTGCGAGAGGAGGTGCAGCGTGCATTGGAAACGTTCTTTAACAATTTGCCAAGGTTGTATCTCGGTCTCTTTATCTCATTTCATATGGCATAAACTTTGTTATCTCCGTTTATTTATGTGTTTCCCTTTTCATAGATCTCCTTCTGATGCACTTGAATCGCGTGGCACAACACGGTTGCAGCTTCGTTTTCATAGTAAGCTGCTTCCCACATGTTTCACTAACAGCAGGATAGAATCTGAGGACAATACTGCTATCAAACTAGTGTTATTTGATACTAGTTATAATACAATTGTGTCATATGGGCCCTTATCTTCGACTAAGATAGTAATTGTTCCTCTTGATGATGATTTTTCTGCTGATGATCATGAAAATTGGTCTGAGAGTGATTTTGATGCAAAAGTTGTATATGCAAGAGATGGCAAAAGGCCGTTGCTGACGGGGGATCTGGTACTGAATCTGAAAGAAGGCGTTATGGAGTTAAATGATGTTGTTTTTACCGACAACTCGAGCTGGAGAAGGAGTAGGAAGTTTAGGTTAGGGGCGAATGCCGAAAATGTAACTGACGGAGTGAGAATTAGAGAAGCGAGAAGCGAAGGGTTTGTGGTAAAAGATCAAAGAGGAGAGTGTAAGTACCCTTTCTATGTTTCTTACATATCTTCTACTGTCTTTATGTTGTATGCAATTATGTGATACTAAATAGTTAGAAACGGACAGGCCTGTAAACTAAACAAACGTGCATGAACAGTTCGTGAACTTGTTCGGCGGGAAGTTTGTTTATGTTTGTTTATTTAATAAATGAACGAATATGAACACATTTTTTTGTTCATTTAATTAAACGAACAACCATAAACACACGTTTTGTTCATTCATTTATGTTCGTGAACGTCTGTTTATTTACATTTGTTTATGTTCGTTTGTTTATGTTCATTTCAATTTAAATACATAAGTAGTTATATTTATATGAATATTAAACACAAAAGAACTTTCTAACTACTTATATACACTAATTGGTAATTGAGCTTTTTAGTAAATGGGTTTCAAATGGAATTTATCATAATTAATCACTAATTTATATAAAAAGATTACTTTGTTTAGTCAATTATGTTAATTTATGTTTGTTCATTTGTGTTGCTTATTGTTTGTTAAATATGTTCATTTGAGTTTGTTTGTTTATGTTCATTTACGTTCATGAACTGTTCATTTAGGTTTTAAACGAACGAACATAAATGAACACGAACATGCCATTTTTCTTAATAAACAAACATGAACAAAAAGATGTGTTCGATTATATGTTCATGTTAGGTTAAAGTTAAATGAATTAACACGAACAACGGTCGGTTCATTTACAGGCCTAGAAACGTATAATGGATTGTAATCAAATGGGATATAGGAGATTATGTTTGGCTTAATTCTACTAAATGTTTTACTCTAATTATTTTTACTCAGCATGCAAGAAGCACTATCCTCCATCCTTAGGTGACTACGTATGGCGCTTGAAAAAGATAGCAAAAGATGGTGTTTTGCACAGACGATTGACATCAAACAAAATAAATACCTTGAATGACTTTCTACAAGTATATACGACTAATGAGTCCTTGCTATGCACGGTAAAATATTCATCTTTTTATATATTTTGAGTTTTATGAACTTGTCATGGATGAATTACTATAGTTATAATGTGGATAATGTAGCTACTTGGCGGACCCGGTAACATATGGAAGACGATTGTCAAGCACGCCAAAACTTGTATTTTGGATGACAAGGTATACTTATACAGATGTGTTGCAGATGGGATAGGGATCTTGTTCAATTCAATATTTGAAATTATGGGTGCAACTTTTGACGGTGAAAGTCTTCTGTCCACGAATGAACTCGATGAATTTCAGAAGGTTTGTTTTTCATACCTCAAGTTTTTGTTTGGTTTTTAGTTCTTTGCCTTTTAGCAAACTATTAATTTTATTAATATGTTTTTTTAGTCTATGGTGGAAGCATTAAAGCAACAAATTTACAAAGATTTAGATGGGATGATACCAATTGATCTTTCATCGGTTGCAACCCCCGTGTTAGCAGCCAACCTTCGTGGTGACCTTGGAACTGCTTGTTTAGGTATGCAGGATGCTAATATCCTATTTCTGCACCAAGGTATGTAAACCTTTCAGGGCATTTTGTTCAAGTACTTCAGTAAATCCCTGCTGCAAATTACAGAGCCTTATTTTTTTTACAGATCAAATGGAAATGCAGATTTCGCATCCAGATGGTAGTGGAGCGAATGACAGCAGTCAATTGGGAATTGCCGTGCCTTATGATCTTCATGATGAGACATCATCTTGGCAAGCAAATGGCTCTTTTGAAGTTTAGAACTTTCTCCTGTGTTATACTTTGTGGTCTGGCGCTATCTTCTTGGTCACCCTGCGTTTTAAAGTTTTTAAGTGTATCGTATAATTTATAAATTAATGGTAACTGACGCATGTTTCATATTCATGTGAACGTGCTAATATTGTGCTATATCACATAATAGTATCTTACTTCATCTCACTTCTCTTGGCATCAGGTTTCTCATCCATTTTAAGTGGACATATATCAATGATACGTAACCGCATTATAGGTGGTAGTTGTAAGTAGCTGGTACAGTTAAATCAGTTGGTAGTTAACTTGCTAATATTGATCATTTACATTCAATCTCAGTCATTCTTGGAATTTCTCTACAATTTCCACACTCTGAATTTTAAGATTGCATCTATTAAGAATAATGTTTATATTTTGATAATGGTAAAATGTAAGCATGTGTCAAATGCTTAGATACAACTGCATGTGTTTAGATTCAAATCCCCCATGTGATCAAATCAACAAAGCTCAAAAGAATAAAATACAAAAAAGAGGAGCAGGACCTACGCTCGGTGCCACAGATCAACCATCCTGGTTTCCAATCTTTGGTCTGCCTAAAAAGATACAGTCCGTCTCATGATGCAACAATCAAACAGGAGGTTAGAAACACAACAAAGTCATTGCAGTCAATGTCACCGAGAATCAACACCAACATCATTCAAGCCCTTGGTCACATCAAACTCATTTTAACAGTTGATTTCAAACCTATTTTAACAAACATACAGTTGAAACAATCAGTACTGAATACACCCTTACTATGGCTACCTCGGGTTGTTTTAAAATCATATAATCTTAGGTCTTGCTGGCAAAAAAGGTCATTTGTCAAATTTCAAAATAATTTAGGCGTTAAAACTGCGCAAACCCAACAACACATCCTTTTCAATCCTTCCACGATCTTGTTCAATGTTTCATGAGACATGATTAGATTGACTGGTGATAAGCCAGCTGTTTTAGGTTCATTTCAATCTATCTCTAACACATGTAGTTTCACAAGAGGGAAATCTTATACTCTAGCCTTTTGTGAAATTTATTGATATATTTATGATTTTACATGTATGTTTTGTTACTACGCTTACATAAGCCATGCTTCAGTAATTCTAACAGTGCATGCGTACTCTTAACTAACAAGCAACTACAAAAAAGCTTAAACCATTAACTTGTCTCACTTTTGTTGCTATAAAAACATAACGGGTGGTGCAAAACAATGAAATTTCTATAAATCCCAAATAAAATCCTCCACAAGAAAAACAAAGTATTACTTTTACACAATTCATCAACATTTGACAGATATTGATTGTAAGAAACCTGAACCACTCACAAAACTTCAACCACACTACAATATTGGACCAAGCAGATAGATGCCACCAACGCTACTCCCTCCCGGTAATCTTCAAGAAAGACCTGCCATTCTGCCAAAGTTAAAACTCACAAGGATAATCTTCGAGCACATTACCAAGTACATAACCGCACAACTCTCTTAATCAAAACCTAACATATAATTAATAACATGTTAAAAAAAAAACTGGAAATTTTGATTGTAAAAAAATATTGAAACAAAAAGAGTACAGAGTTGCCTACTGCATAAAGCCTCTCAATTTATCAAAAAATAAATAAATAATTAATAAAAATAATAGATTAAATTTATAGATACATTCAACATACTAGTGATTTATAGAAGTGAAAACGCTTTGGACCAAAAGTGCTTTGGATCAGAGCCAGGCCTAAACCCAAACAGTTCGACCAACTACATAATCCGCTCATTTTGCCAGCTCAAATATCTTAGTAAGCCTTTACGTCAAATCAAGAATTTTCAAACAGTATAGATAAAAGTAATTACATATACCCCCCTCAAGACTTGGTATAATATCATATTTACCCAACAAAAAATCATAATATAAAACCCATTTTCAAATTAATGACATTTATACACTTGCCTTAAACTTGCATTAAGATATAAGAGTTTGGATAATAAAGAAAGAAAAGAGTTTAATCTTATCATAAATTGTATTTGATGAAACAGGCATATATGGAACTTTATAAATTATGAACGAGTATCTCATACTAACTTTTTTGGTTGGGTAAATATGATAGTGTGCAAGTTTTCAGGGGTATATATGTAACTACCAAAAGAAGAACTTCTCATAAATATGTGTGTATATACCTTGAATCAACTGAAGTTAAAGCCACCGTTGGGAACAGAAACATCACCACCAAGTTGGAAACCAGACTGACCAGTTGGCATTGCATCATCCTCCTCTTCCTCCAACCAATATGTTTCAAGAAGCTTTACCGCTTTCTCATATATCTCATTGTTATCGTGACTCTGTAGATTCTCGATTTTCTCCAATCCTTCAGCATCGTCAATCATTTGTGCATAAAGATTCACGTCTCCTGATCGTCCCAAATTCTTCTCCGCTTCACCCACCTTCAGTATGTTCTCGAGCCCCTCCAGACAAACCGTCACAATTCTAGGGTCTGGACACACAAGTAGGTCACATAAAGGTTTGATGCATCCTTGATTAACAAGATACCTGCAATTATTTTATTAAAAATTTGATCAATACTTCACTACCCATAAAATAAAATGGTAAAAAGAAAAACATTCTTTGGTTTTACATAGACGCAAGGCGCTCCAAGGCGTTTATAACCCAAAAGTGGAAACGCGAGACAAGAGCTACGACACGAGGCGTTGCTCTATGTACAACCAAATAAGCTTTATTTACAACCAGAAGTTACATCTATTTCACTAGGGCTGCAAACGAATCAAACGGACACGAACAAGAGCTTGTTTGTTTTCGTTTGTTAAGGAAATATGTGTTCACAAATAGTTGTTTATGTTCGTGTTCGTTTGTTAAAGAAATGAATGTGTCCGTGTTCGCTTGTGTCCGTTTGTAAATTTTAGGTAACGAACGTTTATGAACACAAACTAATGTTCATGAACACAAATGTGAACAAACAAACACAAATAAGCATTCTTGAACAGAATGTACAATACCCTGATACTTATTATTTGTCAAAAATTTTGAACATATACAAACACGTTACCGTTCACAAACATAAATGAACGAACATGGCCTCTGGTGATGTTCTATTCATGTTAGTTCATTTATTAAACATATGAACACAAACAAACCTCCCACCGAACGGTTCACGAATTGTTTGCTGAACGTCGGTTCGTTTGGAGTCCTATGTTTTACATATTAGCCTTTTTTTAGTAAAACCTTTCATAATTTCTTCATCCCTTTTGTTGTATTTTACATATCAGCATCTTAAAGACCCTAAATACTGACCCAGATGTGCATGAGGCATCGCCTCAAGGCCTTGAGGCATTGTATAAATCACCACACACGCCTCGCACCTCAGGCACGCTTTTTAAACAAAGATTTAGACTTACTTAATTTGGTCATGGCTACCACCAGAAGTAGCATTTGAGATAGCCCATGCAGCCTCCTTCTTGATGTCAAATTCTGCATTCTGAAGTAAAAGAACAAGGGGCCCAATGATATTTGCTTCGATCACTGTCTGCAGAACCACCAAATAAGCATACAGGTCAGAGTCAATACTTTAATCTACTCTAGTTGAAATGAAAATTAATGCCAGTGCCGGTGTTACCTGAATCTGCTCCTTGTTGCCAGCAGTGATGTTTGATATGGTCCAACAAGCTTCCTTTTTAATGCTCTTTTTGTGATTATTGGTCAACATGTTCAGAAGACAAGGCAGGGCTTGATGATTGATGATATACTAAAACACATACAAAACAAATGAAATTGGTCAACCAAAACAAACACAATACCAGAACTTTACGCTCAGTTTCTGACAGCATCGAAAGAATCTGTATAAAATGTTAAAGCTAAACAAGAATATCAACCAACTAATCAACACATACAATCTATCTTCAGAAAATAAATAAAAATTTAGGTCTTAAAATATATATATTTGAGGTGCAGATCACAGCAACCCATAATCTCCTTTTGCAGATATAAACTACATCATACAAAAGCAAGAAAACCAGTTAAGTGTTCTACTATGGGCTGAGACACTTATAAAACATAAAAAAAATATCATAAAAACAGGATCACCCTTATCTGCTTTCATCAGAAATTCAGATGTGCTTGTTATTTTGATAAATACTCCAATAACATATAAAATATATTTTTATGTGCAAATCATAACAGCTTTCATCCACATAAACTACATCGTACAAAAGCAAGAAAACCAGTTAATTGTTCTACTGTGGGCTGAAGCACTTTTTTAGAATGAAACCAGGATAACCCTTATATCTGCTTTCATTATAAATAAAATACAAAGGTTTCCATACACACGTGTAAAATTAAAAAATGGCACTGATAGAGGCCTACATTGAAAAAACAGCCAGATGCCTCTACGAAAACCTTTTCTAAATATGGAAAACTAACATGAGAAACTTTATCTTGTAGTTTTATAAGAGCTTCAGACTGATTTGCAAAAACTCAAAAATATTCATCCAAAAAAGTGCAACAATGTTCTACTCTAAAAGACCAATCATTTACAACAGAAAAAACTACTCTACAGTTTGAACTTTGATCACTTTGTTGAAAAGTATTAAAGCCATCCTTTTTGGGTGAATTTAAAAAAAAGAAAAAAGAAATAGGCCATATGGTATTTGTTGCCCAAAACACTAAGTTGTGCACGCATAGAAATAACAAACAATATGAAAGTAGTACCAGACAAGTACCTGAGTTTGCATATCATCACCAGTAACAATGTTGCCAACTGTACGAAGAGCAGGAATGAGAACTGAAGGCGACGGGTGACTGAAATCACCAGACAATCCAAATTGCAAGACATTAGAAACCAAGCATGCTTAGATATATCATAACTCAATATGAACAACTAGCATACTCACTTCAGTAACTCAATCAATCTGGGACACACGTTTGCTTCTATTACAGCTTGGATTTTATCATTCGTGCCATCTGAAAGATATGAAAGTGCCCAGCAAGCGTCAGTCAAAACTTCTTCGTCGTTTGAATGTATAAGTTGTTGAAGTGCTGGAAGAGCAGGCCTTGTCTGCCAGACAAATGAAATATTATCACTATAAGTTATATTGAAAATGACCCTTCTCACATAATACATTATATCACAGTGTCACTAGTGGCCAAGACAAATGAAATATTATCATTTAGAAACTCACCTGATCAAAAGAAGGTTGTGGCTTGCCTCTACAGAAATTGGAAAGCGTCCATGTGGCGTTTCTCAACATAGATAATTTAGAACGTTCATTTAACTGGGCCAGCAAAGAAGGCAAAGCTCCCTGTGCAAGTACAAGGTCACGGCATTTAGGTGAATCACCAGCAACATTACCTAGTGCCCATACAGCCTGCAGGTGCAAAAAAAGTGACTTTAAACTCTTTCCAAGTACTAAAATGAACCAGAGAATGGTAATATGCTTCAAAAAAACACACCTGCTCCCGAACATCATCACTAGGAGATGCAAGAAGTTTCACAAATATCGGAACAGCACCATGATCAATCACCACCTTTGTGTGTTCAGATGTCCCTGAAGCGATATTAGTCAAGGCCCAAGCTGCCTCAAACTACAGCATATAGAAAATATATATTATTATTATACTAACATAAATGAAAACACTTCTACATATCAAATGAAACAAAAAACGTTTCATCCCACCTGCAGTTGGGGAAAATCCTCCCTCATAAGAAACTCAACAAAGCGAGGAACAACACCTGATTGAATAACTTCTTCAATGGGTGGACTGCGTTCTGATTAAAAAAAATCTTGAATCAGACATGCAATACAACAAAACCATTGATATCTAATAACACGAGACATTAAAACTAATGAAAACCAGCATACCTATCGATAACAGTTTACGAAACTGGGTAGTGGCCTCAAGCTGCATATTATTATCATCTGACAAAACCCCCGCAACCATTGCAGGTAAGTTTTCTAACTGCAATCAGCACATCACGGTAAAAGACAACTTAGATCAAAACTAATGTATACATCAAAACATCTACAATTAACAAGCTACATACCCAAAGTTAAATCAAACAAATATCTACACAAACGTAACACACCTGTCACACCATCTGTTTCCTAACACATAACGCAACCATAATGCAGAAACTAAAATTTATCCTTACAATAAACAAATAAAGCTTGAATTAAAACAAATCCTCAAAACAAAATATGAAACTTCCAATGATCCTACAGATACATACAAAAACTAATAATTCGCATGTCTAAATTTGCATATCAAGAAACAAACATTGCATCTATAAAAGTATAAAACCTACCATTTCACCTATCTTTCAACGACAAATTAACACTTAAATCAAGGTATGCATTCATAATCAGTCAACAAGGTATCCATCCTGTCAAACTTCATCAAAACTAACAACGATCTAAACATAACCACACCTTTACAAACAAAAACCCTAACAATTTAAACACAACACACAAAACCTTACAAAAAAATTTGAAACTTCCAATGATCCTACAGACACCTAACAAAAGACTAATAACTCAGATCTCAAAAACTGCATATCAGGTAACAGAAGTCAATTCCACAAATCTCACCATTTCACCAACATTTCAACAACATATTAATACCAAAATAAAAGTACACATTCATAATCAATCAACAACGACGATCTAAACATAATCACACCTTTAGAAACAGAAACCCTAACAATTGAAACACAATCCACCAGACGAAGCAATGAAACGACATCGTAACATGAATATACCTTCTTCTCGGTAGCAGAAGCAGATTGAACAGGTAGAGGGAACTGGCTAGCAGCAATTCCTTCACGTCTCTTCTTCTGCAAACTCTCCTCCCGCTTACTCTTACGGATCTCAACCATATTGTCTTCTCTCCTCCGCCGGCCCTCATCGGCATCGACCGCCACCTTGTAGCGGTTCCGGCGAACCTCCGTCCTGGCGCTAGGTCTCAGCGACATTTTTGGTAGAGGAAACCCTAGAAACTGGAGTGGAGGTTAAGAGAGGAGGATGAGTGAGTTGTGAGTTGTGAGTTGCAGAGTGAGTGATGGTGTCTAAATAGGAGAGAATAATAATAATAATGTGTGGGAAGAGGATGGGCTGCTTGAAAACTTTCTCCAATAGGGTTTTAGGGTTTCCTTCTTTTTTTTTGGGGGGTTTTGGATTAAAATTTGAAATGAAATGTGGAGGAATATTAAATCAGGTGCTTATGACACAACAATAAGATGAAGATCTCATGTAGATCTAAGAGTGTGTTTGAGATTTGAGTTTAGAAATGACTTATTAGTTTTTTAAAAAGGCTAACAACTAAGGTTGGTGAATGTGGAGTACGTCTTTGAGGCGTTGAGATCCGTCGCGGACCGGCAACAACGCCCCTCGCCAGCTCGTCTCGTCCCTTTCGTCACTTCCCTGCCACGTGTGACTAGCCCTTTGCAATCATGTTGTTGGATTAACGGCTAGTTTCTAAAAAATTCAATTTTTTAATTATATAAACCAATTAAACCCCTCATTATTTAAAAATGTAATCACCCACACTCTCTAAAATATCACAAAATCTCTTAAAAAAACCAAACAATGTCGTCTTCGTGGTGTTCGTCATCTTCCGGTGAAGCTGTACAATTTTTTGTAAATGTTGTAATGCAAACAGCACAAATAACCTTTGCGGAGGAAGAATCGCGTCACAACCACGAACTAGGCAAGCAGTCATAAATAGAGATCAAGAAGGTTAGTTTATATTTGTATTTATATATTTTATATCGCTATTATATTTTGTATTAATAATTTATCTTTAATGCAACATATTATATCGTTATTATATTTTTATTTGTAACGTACGTGTAGGTGCCCAGGATAGATTGGTTACCGATTACTTTTCCGACGAACCCTTGTACACGAACGCAACTTCTTTTTTTGGTACAGCTCGAAGATGTTTAGACGTCGGTTACGAATAAGTCGTCGACTGTTCTTACGTATAGCTAATGACGTGTCGAGTTTTGACCCCTTTTTACATTACCGTTCGATGCTGGTATGGACAATTTACATGTAATTAGTAGACCGTAAGCAAATTATGCGGACATTTTGGTTTCTTTTTCTTTTGTAATGTTGTAACTCCTAAAACTCGAATCTCTAAATTCGTTAGTATGTTTTCACATGTTATAGCATGAAATAAAAATAACTAGGCTATTTAACCTAGTTAATTACTTGGTCAAACAAGCTAAGAATAAAAGTTATGACAATTGTAATCTAGTAACAAACATGAGGGACTAAACTTGATAGATGAGGGTAAAGTTTTATAAAAGTAGCCTAAGTGTGTGTAGTGTATGGAGATGGAGAAAGAGGAGAAATTCTCTTAGAACAAGTATGAAATTCATCCCAAATCAAGGTCAAATGGAATGCTAAACCTTGCATGAATGAATATTTCTAACCATCTAACCCTAACAATTATTTGGTAAGTTATAAATTTTGATTTGTTGATTTTGTAAGAAATGGGTTTATGAATGTGTGTTAGAATCACCAAATATAACTAAATTTATGCATGACTCCAAGTAATTTGATGTTTGGAAGTGAAACCCACTTCTAGTCGTGATGATGGCGACATGGGTTTGTCACCCATGCCTAATACTTGTTCAAATTTTGATGTGATAGGTTGTATGTAGTGGACTCTTGTTAGATAGATTGAATGTAATATGAAATTTGTTGATGTTTTGTTATATTTGATGAATGAAAGCAAGAAGTAGGAAGATAGATGTCACACCCTCAAATTTCAACGTGCGGAGTTTTACCACGAGAGGTGCGACCGACCAGGATCAAGCCATTAATCATGTTGAACAACCACTTAAGTTATCAAAAAGTATCACCATCAACACAATTAGTGATCTAAAGTTTAAATGTCCAAAAAAACATAGTTTAACCAACAGCGGAAGCAAACAGTTTAAAAATCCAAACAATGTTTAAAAATCATAATTGTTTTAAATAAAAACAATTCAAATAGTTAACGTAGCCACGACACTCCAACGCACCAAGCTCCCAAGCATTACCTAACGACCTGCAAAGTGTCACACCCCAACCGATGACGGAAATATCGGAGTGAGACGAAATAGATTGCTCATTGCTCACAACGCTAATAGTGACAATATTTAATTAAAGTCGAATTTCATTTCAATTAACAATTGTCAAGTACAACATCGAAGCAAATACACTACAACAAAATTGATACAACAATTTAGCCTAAACGTCTACCTGTGTGTATCTAAGTTCTTGCTATTTGTTTTCATAACATCCTCTTCATCAACCTGTAACATGTTTTAAAATATAATTCAATGCAAAAGCAAAGACGAGTACACAAGTTTAAGCATAGCATACGTATACGATCAAAGTTTAAACGAATCCTCATGGCAACTATGATTTTACGAGAGCATATACAAGGCATGTAATACTACAAGTCAAAGCCTTAACGCAAACACGCTGGTTTAACATGGCCTCAAGTTTATGCGATGGAGGGGGATGCGTGACTTCCTATAACGCAATACATGTCAAACGAAGGCTTTAAACAAGTTAATGACTAAAGTATCACATAAAGAATATCCAAGGTATAAGCATCACGTAAGCGTATCAAGTATTCATGTGTATAGGATTGTTTGTGCATTTCATAAAGTTTAAGTGTTGTGGTTTTGGTATAAGTAAACATGTTACACCCAAAAGTGTTTTAAATGAAAAGTGGGTCGAGTGTACTCACGGTTTTGCGAAATCTTCAACTTTGATTAGTCCTTGAAGGGGATTTGATGGATGGAGTGAGCGTTGAGTTATCCTACATTAGGAAACGTAGGTTGGTAAGTAAACGAATGATAACGGAGGATTTGGAAAAATTACAACGACAAAATATGATAAAGTATGTATGTGAGAAAATAATCATCTAGACTTAATACTCGTTCTCGACAATATTATGCCCATTTGGGTTGACGTGATTTCATGGGTTATTATACCCATTAGAATCGTACGAGAGATTAAGTACATAGGTGATATAACCTAGTATCATGACGGATAATCATTTGATTACCATCAAGAGTTCGGTTAGTACGTATATACATATATATATATTACATAAGTATATCAAGAATATCATGTAGGTTCATAGAAGTCATGCATGGAGGTAGGAGGATAACCTTCCTTTTAAAACCTCACGTATATTTTACCAATGCGCAAGTCGTCACAAGGACGACAAGGATGGTCATGAGTAAGTTTGAACATAAAAGTAAAAGCATAAGTAAATGAAATCATCAAGTGAGGTGGTGGATCGAAGTTAGGATAGCCAAGGCTTCCATGTGATCACACTTTACCAACTCAAGTCTTGTTTCGAGAACAAGCTTGGAAGGATACAACACTTGTGGGTAAAACCCTATTAAAACCAAAAGAAAACACTTACTCTTGGGACCTTAGTCATGGTGATGTTCCAAGTTAGTATTCCATGGAAGACTTATGGAAACATTCCAAAAGGTATTTCCAAGTAGTAAGAAAAAGGAAAGATAAGAGAGAGGTGAGTTAGAACTCACTTTTTTGGGGCTTTGATCTTTGAGAGAAGAAGAGAGCTCTTTAGAGCTTTTAGAGAAGAGAAGAGAGAAATGAGGTGTGAGCTGAAAGTGAAATGGGATGGGGTATTTATAGGTAAAATGAGGGAGGGTGTTAGTTGAGGTAATAAATGCAAGAAAACCAAATCTGGCCAATCAACAAGCTTGAAACGAGTTTTTCCGGATCGCAATCCTCTCACGGGCCGCGAGAGGGTTGAGGCTTCTCGGTCACGGGCCGCTAGAGGCCTAGCGGGGCGCGAGAGCTTCAATTGTTTCGGTCGCGGGGCGCGAGGCAAGGTATTCCAGAAGGTTCTTTGATTTTTTAACACTTTTAGCCCTTCAACTTGATTATTTAGCCAATTTTTGCATGTTTTAAGCATATAATGAATAAGTGTCGTGTGTGAATGCGCGTATAAGTATAAATTTGCATGTATTCAACGTTTAAATGAATATAAGACAAGTAAGTATCAAGTATAAGTTTCATTATGATTCAAGTCTCGGATTACAAGGAAAAGAGATACGAATACAAGCTTCGAAAAGAAGGAATATGACAAAACTTTCTAATTATGGAAAGTATGAAAAAGCGAGGCGTTACAGTCTCCCCTCCTTTAGGAAATTTCGTCCCGAAATTTATTCAGAGGAAACTGTAACGAATAGATGCAGATACTTAGTCTTCATATCATTTTCGAGTTCCCTAGTAAATTCAGCACCACGTTTACCTTCCCATCGAACCTTGACTATGGGAATTCGACTACGCCTCAATTGCTTGATTCCTTGATCCATGATTTCGACAGGTTTTTCCATGAAGTGCAATGTCTCGTTGATTTGAAGATCTTCGAGTGGGACTTGAAGTCCTTCTTCGGCTAGACATTTATTTAGGTTTGAAACATGAAAAACAGGATGAACATTGCTGAGTGTTTGAGGTAGATCCAGTCTATAAGCTACCTTGCCAATCCTTTCGAGAATTTTGAAAGGACCTACATAGCGAGGAACGAGTTTGCCTTTCTTACCAAAACGAACAACACCCTTCCAAGGGGATACCTTGAGAAGCACAAGATCACCCACGCTGAATTCCAAAGGTTTGCGTCTTTTATCAGCATAACTCTTTTTTCGGCTGCGAGCTTTAAGGAGATTATCACGTATTTGTAGGATCTTGTCCGTCGTCTCTTGTATTAGTTCGGGACCGGTGAGTTGTACGTCTCCGATCTCGTGCCAACAAATAGGCGAACGACACTTACGACCATACAATGCCTCAAATGGAGCCATTTGAATACTTGCGTGATAGTTGTTGTTGTATGAGAATTCTACCAAAGGTAAGTGTGAATCCCAGTTGCCGCCAAAATCAATTACGCATGATCGAAGCATATTCTCTAGAGTTTGGATAGTACGCTCGGTTTGACCGTCAGATTGGGGATGAAAAGCGGTACTGAGGTTCAAACAAGTGCCAAGGGCGGATTGAAAGGTTTGCCAAAGGCGGGAAGTGAAACGAGCGTCACGATCGGAAATGATGTCAATGGGCATACCATGACGACTGATGATCTCACTCGTGTAGATACGAGCCAATTTCTTGACCTTTTAATGTTCACGAATGGCAAGGAAATGAGCGGATTTGGTCAGACGATCGATGATAACCCAAATGTTGTCATGACCTGAAGGAGTACGAGGCAATTTCGTAATTAAATCCATGGCAATACTCTCCCATTTCCAGACAGGGATTTCGGGTTGTTCGAGTAGGCCAGAGGGACGCTGATGCTCTGCCTTGACCTTAGAACAGGTCAGACATTTTGACACATAGAGAGCGATATCACGTTTCATTCCGGGCCACCAATAGGACGTACGAAGATCATGGTACATCTTGTTAGCGCCAGGTTGTACGGAATATCGGGATTTATGAGCTTCATCCATCAACGTGGTTCGAAGAGTACCACGATTAGGAATCCACATACGGCCACGATAGTATAGGATACCATTGTTCTTCTGGTCAAGTGGTGTTTCGTCACCAGTATTCAGCTTAGTATCGAGGTTACCCTCGTTAATGGCCGAATATTGCGCATCTCGAATCAGATGGTGGAAATTCTCCATGGTTTTGTGACAACGAATACTCTTCACATGTATTTTGCGACTAAGTGCATCGGCCACAACATTCGCCTTGCCAGGATGGTAACGAATGTCACAGTCGTAGTCGTTTAACAGTTCCACCCAACAACGTTGTCGCATGTTGAGGTCTTTTTGGTCAAAGATATGTTGCAGGCTCTTATGATCGGTGAAGATCATACACTTTGTACCATAAAGGTAGTGTCGCCAAATCTTTAACGCAAAAACGAATGCACCAAGTTCGAGGTCGTGTGTGGTATAGTTTTTCTCATGTATCTTGAGTTGTCTCGACGCGTAAGCGATAACCTTGTCCCGTTGCATGAGGACGCAACCAAGGCCTTGGTTTTAAGCATCACAATATACGACGAAGTCGTCATTTCCATCGGGAAGGGTATGGATAGGAGCATTACAAAGCATGCCCTTGAGTGTTTGGAAAGACTCCTCTTGCTCGAGACCCCAAACAAAAGGTTTATCTTTTTGCGTTAAGGAGGTCAAAGGAACGGCAAGCTTAGAGAAGTTCGAATGGAACGACGATAATACCCGGCTAAACCAAGAAACGAACGAATCTTGGAAGGTGATCTAGGTGCAACCCAATTCTTAACAGCTTCGATCTTTGCGGGGTCAACATGAATACCGAGTTCATTGATGGTGTGACCCAAGAATTGAACCTCCTTTAGCCAAAATTCACACTTGGAGAATTTGGCATAAAGACGTTCGGTGTGCAAAAACGTAAGAATGAGGCGCAAATGTCGCCCATGTTCTTCCTTCGTCTTGGAGTAGATGAGAATATCATCGATGAAGACAATAACAAAACGATTGAGAAACGGCTTACACACGCGATTCATTAAATCCATGAACACGGCAGGCGCGTTAGTCAAACCAAAAGGCATGACCACGAACTCGTAGTGTCCATAGCGTGTGCGGAATGCGGTTTTGGGTACATCTTCTTCGAGAACTCGAAGTTGATAACCAGAGCGGAGATCAATCTTTGAAAAGCATGTTGTGCCTTGCAATTGATCGAAGAGATCGTCAATGCGAGGAAGTGGATAGCGATTCTTGACCGTGAGCTTGTTGAGCTCGCGATAGTCAATACACATGCGGAATGATCCATCTTTCTTCTTGATGAAGAGTACGGGAGCGCCCCAAGGAGAAGTACTAGGGCGTATAAAGCCTTTATCAAAAAGCTCTTGAAGCTGGCTTGATAGCTCTTGCATCTCCAAAGGTGCTAAACGATACGGAGCCTTCACAACAGGAGTTGCGTCGGGGATGAGGTCAATACGAAAATCGACTGAACGAGGAGGAGGAAGACCAGGAAGATCATTCGGGAAGACACCAGGGAACTCATAAACGACGGGAACATCACTTAGGCTTGGACCTTTATCTTCCTTTTCCACAATGTGGGCCAGGAAGGCAAAGTACTCCTTTCGTAAGTATTTATTCGCCTGAATACACGACATCAGTTTGAGACCTTTGGAAGGTTTTTCACCGTAGACGTGTACGGAATCACCGCTAGGAAGAGGAAGACGAAGGAATTTCTCCGAACAAACAATTTCAGCACGAACTTGTCGAAGCCAGTCCATGTCTACTATGACGTCAAAGCTACCCATTTTCATATGTATGAGATCAATTGAAAACGTATGACCGTTAAGATCCAAAGAACAACGAGGGAGAACAGAGTTAACAGGAATGGTCTTACCGTTAGTGACTTTAACAGCGAAAGGATCGGGCAACTTAGATCGATCACACTTAAGCAACGGTTCAAATTCGACAGATACAAAACTCCTATCTGTGCCAGAATCAAATAAGCAAGAAGCATAGACATGGTTTACAAGGAACGTACCAGTTATAACATCGTTGGAACTTTGAGCGGAAGCAAGCACGAAAGCTCGACCTTTAGCAGGTTCAGGTTGATGTTGCTGGCGTTGCTGCTGGTTGATGGCGAAGGTCACCACAGTGGTAACATGCCCTAGCGGGAGTGGATTGGGGTTGAGAGCGAGGGTTAGGTGCGATGGCTAAGGGTTGCTGGTTTTGGGGTGGAGGAAAACTTCGGCAACGATTGGATAAGTGCCCTAATCGTTGACATTAGGAACACTTACGGCATGGAGTACCGACGGGATGATGATAGTGGCAGGTAGTGCACTGGGGGTGAGATCCAGTGTAACCACGATTTGGCTGATTGGTGCTCTGGGTAGTGGCGATGGCGTTTAGTGGTGCAAGGGTAGGCGGTGTAACGACCGCATTGTTTTGGATAGAAGCCTTCCGCTTCTTGTTCCGGTTTTGGTTTTTCTTGGCTTGGGCGGGAGGAGTTTCAGTAGCGGTGGTATCGGTGATGGCTTGGTGCGCATGCTTCGTAGAGACCTTTGCATAGGTCCCCTGAAGGATGCACTTGTGGTTAAGCTGAATGGCTATGCTAAAGGCTTCATCGAGGGTTTTGGGGTTGGCGGCGGCTACATGGTTCATGATTACAGGTGAAAGCGAACGGATCAGCTTAGCAATCGCCTTGGGAACAGTATCCACCTGTCCCGGACAGATGATACTCAATTGTTTGAAGCGCGTGATCAAGCCTTCGACGTCACTCCCTTGTTGAGTAAGATTCCAAAATTCCTTTTCGAGATTTTGGGTTTCGTGGGGAGGACAAAGTTGATCCTTCATGAGCTCCTTAAGCTCTTCCCAAGGTAATGCGTGAGCCGCTTCGAAGTGAGACGAAATAGATTGCTCATTGCTCACAACGCTAATAGTGACAATAATTAATTAAAGTCGAATTTCATTTCAAATAACAATTGTCAAGTACAACAACAAAGCAAATACACTACAACAAAATTGATACAACAATTTAGCCTAAATGTCTACTTGTGTGTATCTAAGTCCTTGCTATTTGTTTTCATAGCATCCTCTTCATCAACCTGTAACATGTTTTAAAATACAATTCAATGCAAAAGCAAAGGCGAGTACACAAGTTTAAGCATAGCATACGTATACGATCAAAGTTTAAACGAATCCTCATGGCAACTATGATTTTACGAGAGCATATACAAGGCATGTAATACTATAAGTCAAAGCCTTAACGCAAACACGCTGTTTTAACATGGCCTCAAGTTTATGCGATGGAGGGGGATGCATGACTTCCTATAGCGCTATACATGTCATACGAAGGCTTTAAACAAGTTAATGACTAAACTATCACATAAAGAATATCCAAGATATAAGCATCACATAAGCGTATCAAGTATTCATGTGTATAGGATTGTTTGTGCATTTCATAAAGTTTAAGTGTTGTGGTTTTGGTATAAGTAAACATGTTACACCCAAAAGTGTTTTAAACGAAAAGTGGGTCGAGTGTACTCACGGTTTTGCGAAATCTTCAACTTTGATTAGTCCTTGAAGGGTATTTGATGGATGGAGTGAGCGTCGAGTTATCCTACATTAGGAATGTAGGTTGGTAAGTAAACGAATGATAACGGAGGATTTGAAAAAATTACAACGACAAAATATGATAAAGTATGTATGTGAGAGAATAATCATCTAGACTTAATACTCGTTCTCGACACTATCATGCCCATTTGGGTTGACTTGATTTCATGGGTTATTATACCTATTAGAATCGTAACGAGAGATTAAGGACATAGGTGATATAACCTAGTATCATGACGGATAATCATTTGATTACCATCAAGAGTTCGGTTAGTACGTATATACATATATATATTACATAAGTATATCAAGAATATCATGCAGGTTAATAGAAGTCATGCATGGAGGTAGGAGGATAACCTTCCTTTTAAAACCTCACGTATATTTTACCAATGCGCAAGTCATCACAAGGACGACAAGGATGGTCATGAGTAAGTTTGAACATAAAAGTAAAAGCATAAGTAAATGAAATCATCAAGTGAGGTGGTGGATCGAAGTTAGGATAGCCAAGGCTTCCATGTGATCACACTTTACCAACTCAAGTTTGTTTTCGAGAACAAGCTTGGAAGGATACAACACTTGTGGGTAAAACCCTATTAAAACCAAAAGAAAACACTTACTCTTGGGACCTTATTCATGGTGATGTTCCAAGTTAGTATTCCATGGAAGACTTATGAAAACATTCCAAAAGTTATTTCCAAGTAGTAAGAAAAAGGAAAGATCAAAAGAGAGAGGTGAGTTAGAATTCACTTTTTTTGGAGCTTTGATCTTTGAGAGAAGAAGAGAGCTCTTTAGAGCTTTTAGAGGAGAGAAGAGAGAATGAGGTGTGAGTTGAAAGTGAAATGGGATGGGGTATTTATAGGTAAAATGGGGGAGGGTGTTAGTTGAGGTAATAAATACAAGAAAACCAAATCTGGCCAATCAACAAGCTTGAAACGAGTTTTTCCGGATCGCGATCCTCTCACGGGCCGTGAGAGGGTTGAGGCTTCTCGGTCGCAGGCCGCTAGAGGCCTAGTGGGGTGCGAGAGCTTCAATTGTTTCGGTCGCGGGGCGCGAGGCAAGGTATTCCAGAAGGTTCGTTGATTTTTTAACACTTTTAGCCCTTCAACTTGATTATTTAGCCAATTTTTGAATGTTTTAAGCATATAATGAATAAGTGTCGTGTGTGAATGCGCGTATAAGTATAAGTTTGCATGTATTCAATGTTTAAATGAATATCAGACAAGTAAGTATCAAGTATAAGTTTCATTATGATTCAAGTCACGGATTACAAGGAAAAGAGATACGAATACAAGCTTCAAAAAGAAGGAATATGACAAAACTTTCTAATTATGGAAAGTATGAAAAAGCGAGGCGTTACACAAAGCATGCACAAGCGTATCAACATAGGTTGACGAGTTCACAATTTTTCAGTATTGTTTTCAAAAAATACATAGGTTGTTAAATTACTTAATTTATAAAACATGTCATGGGGAGCTACCCCATCTTTAAGCTACTAAACTATGTGGTACTGAAACTTTGATTGTTTAAGTTGTTTGTGCCCCAGATCAATGTCTATCATCATTGACCAGTTGCCAAGGCATAAAAGTTCACGCTCGTCCTCCAACGTACGGTGTGAGGTTAGTCAACCTAATAGCGCTATCAACTAATATCACATTCGCGAGGCCCCGATGATTAATCGGTATAATGTGTGGAGACTTTCAGATAGAGTTGTTTAGTCCGCTAAAGACATGCAGTATAACTTAGCATTTAACAGTATCCCAAACCAGGGATACTAGGCAATCACAAACCAGAGAAAGTGAAGTTAACGGTATTCCAACCCACGAATACTGGGAAATCCCATACCCGAGAAACTGAGGTTCCCAACCGTCGGGAATACATGCTTTTAGTAAAGGTGTGAACTCACATTAGTTTTGCTCGGTAAGAAATAAAGTGCAAATAGTAACGGAGACGATCAATCACGTCCTAAGATGATTATCATGTAGTTCATTAGTGTGGGTACATGCAACACGTATGTTCCTATACACAATATAATATTCTACACGTAACACGTTTATACATGGACAATTTAGTCAAATGTCAACATACATAACACCATAGCATAACCCATACTTAGTATCAATCATATAGTCGTCAAACACATTAGAACATTTTATGATATCACAAGCAAGAAACAAGCAGGTCAAATTAATTTGTCAAAATTCAGCTTTTACACTTAATTCTGTGCAGTTTTCGGAAATTTTTTAATATAGTTTCGGAACTGCAAAAATTCCCAGTAAATTATAAAATGTACCAAATGGTCCGTTTCATTTTATGTAAAGTTTTTTAGAACCTAATTCTTTATATATTTTCCATGAAAAATAAAAAACTGAACAGTGGTCAGTTTCGTCGCAATCTGACCCCTGCCCATTAAATATTTTCTTAAAAATTCCTCGTTTATCCGATTGACTTGAAACGAGGGGCAAAATTCTTAAAACATCAAAGTTTATCTACAGTAAGAATTTCATAGCAAAAATTCAATTATGCAGCAAGTTATGACCCAAAACATATCGCGTAAAATCTGCAGAAAAACGTAGCTTTAATTGCTGAAACGAAACAATTTATTTAAAATAGCAAACGACGTCCAAAAATCATGATTCCAGCGCCATTAGAAGTGTATTTCGAAATAGCACGTTATAGACTAAAGAAAGTCAAATTTTCGTTAAGTTATGACCTGGTTACAGCCGATTAAAGTCGGCTATAACTGTTGGACAGAACCTGTTTTCGTTACCCAATCTTCCCAACCGAACAACTAACGTACCCAACGACCCATAGTGTTTATTTACAACAGATAATTAACACCATACGTCATCTATACTATTAGATCAGTAAAGTTGCATCCAAAAATGAAATCCTCGTTACTTACATAAGCCTATGCATAATCTTAAACGGTAAACAAACGTCATACGTGATTCACAATGCATCCTATTTCTCAAGTTAACATTATCATCAACATAACCATCAATAAATATAACATAACACAACCATGACATTTAATATTATCATGCATGAACATTTATAGTCATCTCCAAAACCCAAGATTTAATCTGTAACGAAACCCTAGTGCAACTACGAGTCCATAAGCGATCAAAACATCATTAAACCATAAATTTTAACCACTATCACTACATATAATACACATATCATCAAAAGTGTTACACCAAGCAGCAAACACAGCCATATAAATCGAATAACTTCGAGTCAAATCAAACTAAACACTTACCAAAATATTGAGAGAGATGCGAGCGAGGGAGAGCTAGTAGCAATGTGAGAGGGAGCTGCTTCTGTTGTGTGTCCAGATGAGAGAGAGAGAGAGAGATAGAGAAGGAGTTAGGGTTTGTAAGGTTGTCATAACAAACTCATGCACAATATGTATGCTAATAACTTGAGGATGAGGTGGGGCGGTTTGTGTGTGGGCCTAGTGTATCAAGAGAGTGGCTAGTTAGAGCCGAAAGCATTAAGGGATGGGGAAAAGAGTTACAGCTTTGGTTAACTAGATACATACATACATTTATATATATATATATACACTAATCACCAATATATGTGTATAATATATTAGTAATGTATATATAACTTATACATGCTATGGTTTCACCCTCATTGGGTCGACTAGCAAGACATGGGCTACGATTCGAGTCGGTTTCAAAAGGATAAGGATTCGGTTCCAAGTTAGTCGCTTTTATAATGTAAACTCATAATATAATTTGGTTAAGTATAAAATTACGTCTTCAATTAAAATTAGTAAAAGGTTCGATTATAAATACGAAACGAATGGTTTATACCTCGAAGTTACGGGTTGTCTTAATAGGCATGCAATAGTAGTATGCACGCCAAGTGTTTGATGAAATGTCTATATGACAAGATTATGTGAAAACGTATGCAAGTAGCGGGTGACTATGTATAGAATGTAACAATGAAGTATATTAATGATGGGTTAGCATGAGAAATGTGTTTTAGAAAGAATACATGTGGGAATTTAGTTGATGGAATGATTTGGTAAGAAGTATGCTTTAGGAACTTGCACTAAATGATTGAAAAGTATGATGTAGATTATTTGTTTAGTTGGGAATCAAGAAGTGAAATTGGTGTTATTTTGTATGTAAACTTACTAACAAGTAAAGATGGTAGAATTATTTTATATGAGCTATGATTGGGTTATGTGGATAACTAAAAAATCATGGAAATGCTAACATGAATGAAAATGATTATACATGTGTATGTATGAAACTAGGTGATCATGTGGTTGTATGTGTGTTACTACATGGTTATGAAATGCATATGATGTTCGTAGTATAATCTGCTATAATGATATGGATGTTTGAGGTTAAGTTGAAAGTTCATATGTTAGACAATTGACTTTCTGAAAGTCAAATATGTATAAATAGCATGGTTAGACTTTTTGTCACAAATGTAAGATTAGGGAAATCATGTGGTATACGTTATACCAATATGTGTTACATGTGAAGACATGTTGAATTTTGTGGTATGAAAAGATGTGATTGTTAATCTATGTCATGTCCTTGTTAGAAATTGACTAATGAAAGTTAAATGTAAATTGTAAGTTGGATATGATTGATAATATGAATGATCATGTGAATGTGATGACACGTATGGATAGGAATCATGTCAACATGACTTAAGCGCGGAAGACTAACAGGTCAAGAGGAGGCAAGAAAGCAAGCATGAACGCTCGAGGTAAGTGATTTCCAACTCAATTATTACTATGTAAATAGAGTTTTGATATGTATGAATGTGGGGAATTATGTAAGAATATGTAAATAATGAAAGTACCAAGGTAAGTATCGTTTTAACAGGTCAAAAGTAGTTAACTATGTCGGAAACAACATGGTAAAATCAAACGAGTCAAAATCTTGAAAGTAAGATAAAAGTATAGGATTTGGTTAATGGGGTTAAGTGTTAGAATGATTTGAGGGCTTGGAAAATGTTATTTTACGATTTGGGAAGTTTGGGATGCACGAACAGGAGTTGGAACAACGTAAAAGAACGAAATTGGGTGTCGGTGCTATAGGCGGTGTCACAGATGCCGGGCAGCTGGCCGATGCCCAAACATGCTATATGCGGGCATGTCGACGCCGACAACCTCCGTTTCTTCGTTTACTTTGATTCAGTACCCCGTAGCCTATTCCCAAGCCATGTTAAACTTCCATAATGTACCCTAACCTTACCAAATAGTTTGTGTTGGACCTATAAAGAACAAATGATATCAAAAGTTAAGATATGACTTAATGATCAATAAATAACAGCTGATGAAGCAATTCTCTCCCCAAAGATAGTGAATCTTGAACACCTAATCAGAACATATGCTCAAGAACAAAGTAAAGATATTGTTCAAGGGTTGGAACCGTTGTTCAGGAAGAAACAACATTTGTTGAAAGCTAAAGACTGTTGAATACCAAAGCACTGATGAAGTCAAAGGTCTAATCAAGAAGGCCGAACATCTGTATGGCTAAAAAAATGTTTGGATAACTGCAACAGAGGATACCTTAGGCAGTGGTTTCCCAATAAAACAATATTTATCTTGTAATAGTGTTTATACAAGTTTAAACAGATGATAGGATTTACATAGATGTTTGCAACATCGGTGAAATTTTTTCTGTTAGGAATGTTAGATGTCACTATCAGGGTGATGTCAGCTTATCACGAACAAAGCTTTAGTACTTAATATTAATGTATCTCACCTGTTAGAGATCTATGTCATCACTTCACATATTCCCTTTTGTACGAATAGTTCTAGTGAGTGGCTGAGGGGGGAGATTGTAGAATCATTTATGTAAAACTTTTGAATCATTTGAATCAATTGAAAAACAGTTTCTGATAATATCTCTCTACTTGTGAATTATATTATGTTTATCAGTATTTGTTTGCAAGTATCAAACTCAGATCCTAACAATTTTTAGGTACGGGTGAGTATAGAACTCGTTTTTAAGCTCCTAAAATGTATCCCAAACTCATTAAATAGTGTTATGAGGTGCGGGTAAGAAGGGAGCGCGTATGCAAGTATGTGTGACAACGAAATAAGTATGTAAGCATGTATGTATGGATTTAATTGCATATTAGTAGATGGAACCCATAGGTAAGCATGAATAGAAATGAGCATACACGTAGGTTTGTATGTACGAGACATATACCTATGGAAGTTTGTGACTAAGATTTGTTAGTATGAATATGTGAGAATGTAAGCTCTATGTAAGAGTTTGGATAGGGAGGTATGTATGTATGAAGTAGGATTTATTATACACGAAAGAATAAGGCTTGTATATATGTATACATGGCTTTAATACGTCTGAGTATTATTGTTGCTAACCATGTTGCCTTTGAGAATGAAATGAAAGTGCAAGTATACTATTGTTAGCCTTAAATGAAGATTTGACGCCAGGATGCAAGATCGTATTTAGAAAGATAACTGTGAGGATTAACATAAGTAGATAGAATGTGACGTGGTCGTTTAATTACGTATGTTTAGATTATGTATTATGTCACCAAGTATTAAAGATGTGGATGTATGTGGTGATTGCAGGATGTACGAAATTATCATCATTATGGAGTGTAAACGGTTGAATATCGAGTTAAAGAACATGGATTGTACGGGAGCGAGGTCATATAATTGTAAACGTAGATTATAAATATAAACAAAGGGGAATGATATAAAGAAAACTCACTTGAGTTAAGAAAACTCAAGAAAACCTTATGTAACAAACTTTGTTTTTCCTAAAAAAATAGGGAATGTAAGTTACATGTTCTCGAACGTTGTGAGCTAAAAAACAAAAAAAGCGCCGAGTGGGTTTTATTATAAACTTTTTTGAAAATTCAGGTTTTTAGTATATATATAATGTAACATTGAATTTTCAAAAAAGATATAAAAATCCCACTCGACTCTTTTTTTTGTTCAAAACGTTCGAAAACATGTAACTTACATTCCATAATTTTTTTTATAAAAAAGTTTGTTACATAAGGTTTTCTTGATTTTTCGTAACTCAAGTGATTTTTCTCTTTATAATTCCCCTATAAATAAAACATAACATTTTAAAAATATAGAGTTTTATGCTTTATATACTATTTTTATGTTATACTTAATGCATATTACAATTATAATTTAAATTTAAATGAGTTAAACAATCAAGTTAACTCACGATCGATCAGATCTTGGCTCGAGCTCGCCTCATTTACAAACGAGGCAATTATATAAATGAGCTTTTTTTTCGTGCAAGTTTAGAATAAAGACCCTAAATTTAGAACTACTGTATAAACATGAAAATAACATTTATGATCTTGTTGAATGTTGACTTAAATTGAAAAAAACTGAACCCCCAATTAAATAGGCATGCATGAGGCCCCTGTAAATTATGAACGATGGGAGCTTTCTTTCCATGGCGACAGAAACGGAACAAGATTCGGATATCTTTCTTCCACCCTTTTTCTAAAAACAACCACCATTTCTTCCTAGCAGCTCGATCAACACCATTAACATTTCAATTTCACATTTTTTTTTCATATAACAAAACAACATGAAAATAAAGACTGAATCAAGAAACCTCAAACTTTACTGGTGAGGATCGTTTTCAGCATGCTAGAGTAGATTAAACACAACCCAGAAGTTGTTTTTTCAAAAGGGTGTTAGGATTATTTTGTAAAAATGGAGGGACATGAAGACCTAGCGGCATTGGAGTTTTCTGTGGCGTCAATGATCGAAGAAGTTCTTACGGTTCATGGGAATCAATTGACTGATGTTCATACGTCAACAAAGAGTGAATCAAAAATCTGTACGTTTGTTGTTTCTTTCATCTTTTGTTGAAAATGAATTCATGCACGTAAGGTGTTTGTTGAAATGTCGGTTAGAGAATTTTGGTTTGTATATTGTGTTGTTGAGGAGGAAATTTGGGGATTTGTTTAGTTTATAGAAGTAAAACATTGGGGGTGTTTGAAGTTCTTATTAACAAAACGAAATGACACGGATTTAGGATATGTGAATTCATGCACCTAACATGTTCGATGTAATGTCATTTCAAGATTTCGGCTTTGTTCATTGTGTACCTGTGGAGGAAATTTGGGGCCAATTGTGGGATTGGTTTGGTTTATAGAAATATGATATTGGGGGTGTTTCATGTTTGAACTTTGAAGTATTCAGCAACAAAAAGTTATGACAAAAATTTATAATATATGAATTCATGCACTTAAGCTGTTTGATTTGTTGTCGTTTCAAGAATTCAACTTTGTATGTTGTGTTCTTGAGGAGGAAATCTGGGGGTAATGGGTCATGTGAATTGGGCTAATTGTGGGTGTTTGATATTCTCAGCAACAAAAAGAAATGAAGCTACAAGATGGTTGCGAAAGTCTGTTGGTGTGGTGGCTGCAAAAGATCTGCCAGCTGAACCTTCGGAACAAAACTTTAGAATGGGACTAAGAAGTGGGCTTATCCTTTGCTGTGCGCTTAACAAGACTGAACCCGGTGCTGTTCCTAAAGTAACCTTCTTTACCCACTTATCGTATTTATCATTGTTATTATAACAAAAAAAAAAGATATGGTGTACTTTGGTTTTTCAGCTTGTGGGAATACCTGCGGATTCTGTTACTATACCTGATGGACCACCTCTATCGTCATCCCCGTACTATGAAAACATCACGAATTTTCTGTTAGCCATTGAAGAAAGGGGACTTCCAACTTTTGAAGGTTCTGATCTAGAACAGGTGAAAGTTAACTAGAAACAAACCATAATCATTTGCAGATTGGCGAATGATGTATTACTTATTCGGTTATTTTGATTGTCACACACAGGGTGGGAGGTTATCTAGAGTTGTGAACAGTGTACTAGCCTTGAAAGCGTATAGTGACTGGAAAAAGGCAGGCGCGCATGGGACATTTAGGTATATAGGGAACCGAAAACCGTCTTCAAAAAGGAAACAAATGGTTTGTAAGTCACTGGATATGAATGCATGTTGTAATTTGTGGAAAAAATGCGAAGAAAAGGTTAGTGTGTTTTAGACTTTAGTTTTTGTTTTGTCGAGTAAACCGTTTGATAATCAAGTGATTCTTGTCCTTGTAAGCCTATTCAAATGCGTGCTCGTGATCTTCTTTCGGATCATAAGCCACGAGATATTCCTATTGTGAGTATTCCGAATTGCTTATAATCACAAGTTCAAGACATTATTTGTGTAGCTAATTATTCTGCCCCTTGTGCCACAGATTGTTGAGATTGTGTTAAGCAAACTCACAGAAGCTTATGAACGAAAATTAGCCGCTCACAAAGAAAAGATAAAGGTGTATACCATTGACAATGAACAAATAAAATACTGCATCATATATGTCAAATTGATAGTGGTGGTGTTGTGACAGATTGCTCTTAAAACCGCTCCTCCTGTAAAGAAGGAACCGGTCGCTCCTCCTGAGATAAAGGTATAGTTTGACTAGCATTCGATTTCTGCATGAGTTATAGCACTTTGCTCCACACGTTCTGATTCAGAAAAGCCGTTGATTCACGACATGTCAGGCATCCCCTAGGAATATATTTCAAGAGATGGAATCCAAGTCAAAAGCATCGTTCAAGAAAGATGAGTTTCCAAAGGTATGCCTTGTCTAAGCTCTGAATTCTGTGGCAAAATGTGCGGGTTGGGCAACGGGTCAAATTGGGTAGTTTGGAGGGTATGGGATGCGCAGGGTTGATCAAAAAATCTTAAAAAACAGTCTGTCTATGAATACATATGTTATTTTACTTCATTTATAATTGTTATAACTAATCGCGAGAGTTAAAGTTGTTATATGTTTTACTTAAGGGGGTAAACATGTCATTATTAAAGTTGCGAGGCTAAATATGTCAATAAGAAAGTTGAGGGGCTAAAGTTGTTTATTATTAAAGTTGAGGGGCTGAAGTTATTTTAGTTAAGGGGCCAAACATGTCATTATTAAAGTTGAAGGGCTAAACATGTCATTATTAAAGTTGAGAGTCTAAAGTTGTTTATTGTTAAAGTTAAGGGGCTAAAGTTGTTTTAGTTAAGGGGGTAAACATGTCATCACCAAGTTGAGAGGCTAAAGTTTGTTAGTGCTAAAGCTGAGGGGCAAAAGTTGGTTGATGTGACAGAAAAGCATATTTGTAGTATATATAATGATTTAAGAGGTTTTTTTCATTAAAGATACACGGTGAGTGACTTTCAACCTGTTTGACCAGTTCAACCCATTTGACCCGTTTCCTTTAAAGGTTTTTTCTATTCTACCATTTAACATGTTAAATAGTTGTTTACAAAATTACTTGCTTTACCTTCATGACAGAAGGAAGAAAATACGACCGCAGAGACTAAAGGAAAGGAAGAAAGAAAGGTATGAATGTTTATGTTCCGGTTTTCGTATAACTTACCGCCTCTTGTCGGCTCACTTACCGATTTGATTTGATTTACCTGCATGACAGTCGTCCTTTAGCAGCATAATGAACGAGATGAGAAAGAAAGCAAGCACGGATACCGATAAACCTTCTATCGATACAAACAAGATAGAAAAGGATGTAACCACAGATACCATGAAGCCCACTAGTGATGTAACCAGCGCGATAAAAAAGAACGTTATCACCGATTCCATGAAGCCCACTAGTGATGGAAACAACACGGTAAAAAAGAATGTAATCACAGATGCCATAAAGTCCACTAGTGATGTAGATAACAAGACAAACGAGAAAGCAACCACAAAAGCCGTTGATTCTGTGACTGTTACCGATGATGTAAATAACAAGACGGTAGAGGATACAACCGTGGATTCTGTTGATGATGACGTGGAAGATGAAATAGTCATTAGTGACGATGATGATGAGATGGAAGAGGAGATAGTCTTGGATGTGGTTGATGATGTGGAAGAGGATTCCGCTAGTGAGGAGGAGGAGGAGGAAGAAGAAAGAAGCAACCGCTGAGGAAGATGTGAGCGGTGATGTATACGGTGAGCTGGAAAAGAAGAAAAAGATGGAAAAAAAATTAGAACTAAAGGATAAAGAGATCGAAAAAATAAAAGAAGTGGAGAAGCAGAAAGAGATGGAAAGACAAGCGGAAATGGAAAAGAAGAGAGAGATTAGAAAGAAGAGAGAGATGGAACGGAAAATGGAAATGGAACGGAAAGCGGCTGAAGATGCAAAGGAAGAGAAATACTACAACTGGGTCTCCGAAGAAAGCGAGCGATTAAGACGCAGTATCGCAAAGCAGCAAAGTATGGTTGACCACCAACATAAAGAAATACAAGTATATTCTTATTCTCCACCGTATAGAATTAAATAATGTTAATAAGTTAGATGAATTCTAATATGGATTTTGATATCGATATCACACAGGCGTTGAAAAATATATTTTCTGCTGCAAAAGCAGATGTAGAGTTACTGAGGACAAACTATCAAGAGGAGGTCAATAATTTGGGTACAGTCTTGACATTTTTTGTTTAATTTATGAATGAACCAATTTGGGTCATTCCACTGATAACATGGTTGCTTTTGATCAGTTAAACACTTGATGACTTTGGCGCAAGCAGCATCAGGGTACCGGAAAGTGGTAGATGAAAACCGAAAGTTATATAATCTAGTGCAGGACCTAAAAGGAAGTATCAGGGTGTACTGCCGACTGAGACCTGCTTTTGGAACCGTAAAAAAACCGAGCTGTGTGGATTGCATTGATGAGACGAATATGGCAGTCATCATACCTGGAAAAGGCGGAAAAGACACGCGCAAAAATTTCACTTTTAATAGAGTTTTTAATGCAGCTGCAACTCAATGTAGGTCTTGAAAGTCAAATCTTTGATTTCTTTTCATTATTTTCTCTGTTTTTTATACGTTTTTCTGTTTCCATGTTGTTCTTGTAGCTTTGGTATACGTAGACACCCAACCGTTGATCCGTTCTGTCCTTGATGGATACAATGTTTGCATATTTGCATATGGTCAAACAGGATCTGGGAAAACTTTCACAATGGTAACAATAAGTTATGCACATTCTTTCATGTTATACTACAACATACTTTCTCATTTTTCATGAAAAAGTCTCGTAACCTAATTTTGGTATATTCAAGTCCCGCAAGGCCGCAACTTGTAACCAATGTTTTAAAAGCCGGACCGGACCAGGAACCAAGGGTCTGACTGAACTGGTTCACCCTATTAGACCCGTTTTGAGTTGAACTGGTTGGACCAGAAAACCGGATTTTTATTAAAAAAAATTCAATTTTACCCAATTTATTATTATATTGTTTATGGTATCACCCAGTTTGACAGGCCCGACCTAAAAACTGGTAAGAAGACCGGTTCGCCGTCTGATCCAGTCCTGAAAACATTGTATGTCACAAATACATGAAAAAAATCAAATAAACTTGTTTTTATATATCAATGTCCAGCAACTTGTCTAAAATGCACGCAATTTTGAAATTTATTTATAATGACCTGTTAACTCTTAAATTGGTCAAAATAAGATGGGAGTAATTTTATTATATTTTTGTAACAACGTTGAATGCCAGTAGTATGTCACTTTATCAAATTTTGACCATTTTAAGAGTTAACAAGTCCTTATTTTTTAAAAGTTAATAAGTACATGCGTTTTAGACAAGTTTAGAGACTTTAATATGCAAATATTAGTTTAAAAAAATTGGAGGGACTTTAATATACTACCTTTTTTAGAGAATAAAAATAAGAAAACGTTGTGGATTTTTATGGTATTAACCCTAAAATCAAATATGGTAGTTATGATTTTTTTTTTGCAGACTGGACCTGATGTCTTTACAACAGAAACCATGGGAGTTAACTACCGGTCACTAAATGATTTGTTCGATATCCAACAGCAGAGGGCGAACATGATCGCCTATGAAGTTTGTGTTCAGATGCTTGAAATTTACAATGAAATGGTCAGGGATCTCCTTAGTGCAGATGGTGCTAGCAAGAAATATCCTTTTTTTTACGGTTATGGTTGTTTGTTTGACATTCGCTTATCAGTTTTCACTACGTGTTGTCTAGTTTTTGTGTTCTTAACCACTATCCACATTAGAAATACGACTGGGTACACAAGATGGAATAAATGTACCCGATGCAGCTCTTATACCTGTTTCGAAAACAGAAGATGTTATACGCTTGATGAACCTTGGTCACAAAAACCGTGCTGTAGGTTCTACTGCAATGAACCAACGTAGTAGTCGTTCTCACAGGTACCTGTTATCTGTTGGTCGATTTGAGTCTGTATTCTACTTCAAACGGGTCATATAAAAAAACTAAGTACACGGATGGTCCCCACCGTTTACCAAAAGTTTGGATTTGGTTCCTAGCTTTCCAAAAGTACACTGGATGGTTTGTGTGGTTTGCACTTTGTAACGCATTTAGTCCCCAACGTTTTCCAAAAGTACATGGATGGTCCCTGTGGTTTTCACTTTGTAACGCATTTAGTCCCTAACTTGGACATGCTAAAAAGTTTAGATTTGTTGGCTGGGGATTAAATGCGTTACAAAGTGCAAACCGCAGGGACCATCCGTGTACTTTTGGAAAGATATGGACCAAAACCGAAATTTTGGTAAACCACAGAGACAATCCGTGTTTGTTACTCAAAACTTTAGTAAAAGGAAAACAGGTTGAACCTGTTGGAAGTCTCCTAATGTCTAATTTTAATGCATGGAACCTTATTATATCATTGCAGTTGCCTTACGGTTCATGTCAGTGGAAAAGACTTGACATCCGGTTCAATTGTTCGAGGTTGTATGCATCTGGTTGATCTTGCTGGAAGTGAAAGAGCTGACAAAACTGAGGCTACGGGTGATCGATTAAAGGAAGCAACATTTATAAATAAATCGCTTTCTGCTTTAGGAGACGTTATAGCTTCTCTTGCCCAAAAAAGCACACACGTTCCTTACAGGAATAGTAAACTCACCCTGTTGCTCCAAGATGCTCTTGGTAAGTTGGTAACTCCTTTTTCTAAATATTATTATTATTATTATTATTATTATTATTATTATTATTATTATTATTAGTATTATTATTATTACTACCTACTAATATTATTATTATATATATTTTTTACTATTTATTTCCCTAAGCTTGTGTCTGTCGATTTACTAGGAGGGCAGGCCAAGACACTGATGTTTATCCATGTAAGTCCTGATCCGGATACAGTTGGGGAAACGATTAGCACGCTTAAATTTGCGGAACGTGTGTCTACGGTTGAGCTCGGGGCTGCTAAATCTAACAAAGATGACATAGATCTGAGGCAGTTGAAAGAACAGGTGGCTTCTCTTAAGGTGGCATTATCCAAAGACGGAGGAGATATACCGGATAGTAGTAATCTAGACGGAGGTGATGATGACGATGATAACGCGAGTGAGTGTTCCGAGGCTGACTCACAGCCACAGAAAGCTGCTAATGGTGGTGCGGCGACAAAGAAGGCTGCTGCAGCGCCAGGAAAGAACACACCAAGCAAGTAAGACGGCGATCACTAGCTCCTTTATCTTTTAGTCATTCTTTTATGTGCGGCATTTGACCCATAATCCATAACCCATAACCCAAACTGACCCGTTATCTTTATAACAAAAAGGGTGTCTTAACCTCTATTTTTTATTATTTTTCTTTATTAAATTTACAGATATGGCATCCAACACATGTTTTTTTTGTTCTTTTTGTGTATTCAACGCTTCAACTTTTAGCATTGCCACTTACACCCCCTCAACTTTCTAAAAACTTTGTAAATGCCATTTTGACCCCCCTCGAGTTTTACGTGCTTATGTTTATGTACGTGGGTCAAATATAATACGTTTTCGTGCTTATTTTTATGTACGTTTTTTGCTGGTCTATGTTTTGTTCAGAAACTAGTCGGGTCAAATATAATACATTTTCACTAGGCGGTATAAATTTGAGTTACTTTACCTTTCAACTCTGCTGCAATGCGTGGTACCATTCTTTAATGTAAAAAGAAAACTATTTTCTTACCTGCTTATTTTTAAGTACGTTTCGTTATAACTCCAATTTGGTCCACGTTTCGACGTAAATTTTCTCGGAAACGAGTCAGGTCAAATATAATGCGTTTTCATGCTTATTTCATGTGCGTTTTCAGTTGGTCTACGTTTTGACGTAAATTATGTTCGAAAACGAGTTAGGTCAAATATTTGAAGGTATAAGTTCGAGTTACTTTAAGTTTCGATGCCGCCGCAACGCGTGGCGGGTCAAAATAATAGTTCATAAATAAAGCAAAAGATGCATCGGAGTCCGTTTCGGTTTATAAGTAGTTCGTTCGACTTCATCTAACGATTTCAAGCCTAGTAACTTTATGATCACAAATTGGGGTTGATTTTTACCTGTCATAAAGTTTAACCATTATTTCATTTTAAAATATTTTTTCTATGTGAAAAGAAATAATACAACTTACCTGATAACATTTGTGCCATAACAGGGCTAGTTCAGCAGCACCTGCAAAAAAGGGAAAGGCATCTGCTGCTGATAGTAAGAAAAAAGCTGGAAAGTAAGGTTTTTTTTTGGATTTTATGGTGGATGCAATTTCTACCAAGGAAGAACTTTGTGGCATTTATCTCTTCAAATCTTTCACCCGAAGGACGTCCAGAGAGAGATGAGGGGTGTTTTTCATCTGGAAGTGAATTTTGATTTTATATGAGTGATGGGTCTATAGTTTTTATTGTTTATACATAGAGATAGAGTTATTGATTCTGTAATATGGTGATACTGGGAATCAGTTTGATGTATAGAAAAGTTGATTCTGTATAGATCACATGGTTACATCACCTTTCTTACATTCTCTTCATTTTGTTTACTTTTATTTATATAAAAAACAAGATCATCACCATATTGTACTGTAGAGTTCTCACTCAAGGCGTCTAAAACGCGTTGATGATATTTGAGGCTGAACTTTTCTTATGACCCAATATTTATGAACAAAATGATGCGGGATTTCTAGTTGTAGAAAGAAATGCATGCGCAACAAATCATTTAAAAAGTATCATGTTAAATGTTGTTGGGGCATTGGTGTTTCTCATTAGTCATTCACGACTAATATATATATGCTTTTTATATATATTGGCGAGACTCGTATTTTACAAAAAGAAAGGATTAATATATTTAAAGCATGAATGATATGTGTTTATATTTTACTTATAATCGGAAACAAGTTTATATTAACGACAAATATTCTCTAATTCAGGGATATATGTGATTTGTAAATATTATTATTATAATTATAATTATTATTTCTTTTATATAGTTTCTTAGTATTGCTGATAGTTTGTTAGGATTTGTGTATATATATTATTTTGGTTTGATACGTAATGGGACATCGAATATTTCAGATTTACATGTTATCATAGCGTCTCTGCTCTGTACCCTAATTCCTGTTGCCGCCGCACTTGTCTTCGGACCTGCAACCGCCGGATCTGGTCTTTGGTCCTGATACAATCTGTAGATCGATCCTGCTTCATAGTATTTTCTCTTCTTTCTCCTTCAATGGCAGACGACAAAGGAGAATCATCCAAGCCGCAGGTCCACACCCTGCATCCTGTTTACACTGTGACTGATATTCAGAAAAAGGTACGAGTCTTAGATGGCACGAAGGTGACTTATTCCTCCTGGGTCAAACTTTTCAAGCTTCATGCTCGTGGGTACAAGGTTCTTGATCACATAGACGGAACCCTCCCACCAGCAGAAGCTAACCCTCTGTTTGAAATCTGGAACGAGATTGTTGCTATTGTGTTACAGTGGATCTGCGGAACACTGTCTAATGACCTTCTTGTTCGTGTTCTCGTGACTGAATCAACTGCTCTTGCTGCCTGGAACCGGGTGAAGAACATTTTCTTGAACAATAAAGGTCCTCGAGCCGCTGCTTTGGAACATGCCTTCATTAATCTGCAACTCAAATCCATGCCCTCTCTTGAAGCTTACTGTTAGAAATTGAAAGAGTTGGCTGACAAGTTGTCGGATGTTGAAAGCCCCGTCACTGAACAACGACTGGTCCTTTAACTTGTTCGGGGTCTCCCACCTGAATTCGATGTTACAGCCTCGCAGATCAATCAGTCCTTGCCCTCCTAGGAAGATGCTTGCAACTTGCTTCAGTTGGATGCTCAACGTCAGGCAACTCGAGACACTCTCTCGGGCCAGCCTATTGCTGCTGCTGTCATTAATGACCATGCTGCTCCCCCCCTAACCAGTCTCGGTCACACTACTCAAACCGGGGCGGTCGCGGGGGAAATTAACGCCGGACAGGTGGGAACCAGAACCGTCAGAACAGGGGACCGCCTCAACAATATGGTCAGGGCTCTAGGCCTCCTTCTGGTAACTCTCAGCAACAATGGGCTTCTAATTTCTCTGGGCCACAACAACAGTGGGCCTCTAATTCTTCTGGGCCGCCCCAGAATATGCGGGGGCCTTGGTGGGCTACACCGCCACCTTGCCCCTACCCCACTGCCCCTGGGTGGGCCAGCCCGTGGGCTAACTGGCAACAGCCGCAAAACAGGCCCAGTTCCAGCAGGTCTGGACCAACCCGTCAACAACCTCAAGCGCACATAACTTATTTTGACCCCTTGGAGCCTACTGAAATAGGGGAAGCCTTCCAGGCAATGAATTTTGACACTGGCAATCCACATGACATTATGGATACAGGCGCTACCAATCATCTCTCTAATGAATCAGGTATTTGTTCTAACTCTTCTAGTGTTAAATTCCATTAAGCACATATTTGTTGGTAATGGTCATAAAATACCAGTATTTGGATCTGGCACCACCAAATTTCCACATTCCAATCTTGACCTTAAAAACGTCCTTTACACACCTCACATAATCAAAAATCTGATTTCTGTTCGACAATTCGCAACTGATAACTGTGTCTCCGTTGAATTTGATCCCTTTGGTTTCTCTGTGAAGGATTTCAGGAATGGGAAGATTTTGAGCCGCCGCAACAGTGATGGTCCCCTCTATCCTATCACTGCTCCTGTCACTGCTCCAACCTTTGCTTCCAGTTTCATTGCTTCCTTTACTTCTGATTTTTGGCATGATCGACTTGGCCACCCGGGCGTTCCCATTGTGGATTTTATAGTTTCTCGTAGTATTATTAATTGTAATAAGACTAGTCGATCTCGTATTTGCAATTCTTGTCAATTAGCTAAAAATAAACGTTTGCCTTTTTCATTATCAACTTCATCTACTATGTTGCCTTTTGATACTGTTCATTGTGACTTGTGGACGTCACCAATTTTAAGTTCGGCTGGTTACACATATTATATGGCTATGATAGATGATTTTACTCATTACACTTGGATTTTCCCACTTAAATACAAATATGAAATTGTTACCAAATTCAAAAGCTTTTATACATTTATTTACACACAATTTAACCTCAAGATTAAATCCTTTCAATGTGATATGGGCGGCGAATTTGATAACAATCAGGTTAGAGAATTCGCTCAATATAATGGCATCGAGTTTCGCTTCTCTTGTCCTCATACCTCCCAACAAAATGGGAAAGCTGAACGCATGATTCGTAGGCTCAACGAAATCATGCTATCACTACTCACTCATGCATCCCTTCGACCCACTTTTTGGGTCGAATCCCTCCACACCGCGGCATACCTTCACAACATAATCCCCACCAAACTCTTGGGTTCCACACACCAACTGCTGCCCTTTACCTTCATAACCCTACGTATGATCATCTCCGTGTGTTTGGATGCATATGCTATCCAAACAAATCTGCCACTCGCCCTCTCAAACTTGCCCTTCGCTCATCAACTTGCGTTTTCCTTGGTTACCCGGCAAACTACCGTGGTTACCGGTGCCTTGAAATTGCAACCGGGAAAGTCCTCTTCTCTCGCCATGTCACATTTGATGAGACTGTCTTTCCCTACTCTTCTTCCGCTTCCAACTCCAACTCTGATTACTCTTTTATAGATTCTAAGCCCTCCCCAACCCTCTTTACTAATACAGACTTCTTTACCCACCCGTCTTCCGCTATACCTAATCATACACCTACTCCGTCCATGTCCCCCACTCCCCCTAGCTCACGAGCTACACCTTCTCAACCTGCCACACCCAATCCCCCACTCATTTAACCTCATAACTCCCACCGATTCAATTCACCTATCAACGTCGTGGGAGAACACAACCCAACCCGACACCTATACAACCTCCTTCACCTACTCAACCATCATCACCATCCCCTAATCCCCCCCTCTCAACATCCCATGATTACACGCTCCAGGGATGGTACTACCTCCCAAAAGCAACCTTACAACCTCCATACCACATCCACCAACCCTATATCTCCCCTGCCTAAATCTGACCTAACTGCCTTAAGTGATCCAAACTAGAAACGGGCCATGACCGATGAATATAGGGCTCTAATGGAAAATAACACATGAGAGTTCGTTCCTCGGCCCACCAATGCTCATGTGATTCGTTGTATGTGGCTTTATCGTCACAAGTTTTATGCTTGGTACTTTACAAAGATACAAGGCACGATTAGTTGTGAACGGGAAATATCAATAGGTTGGCATTGATTGCTATGACACTTTAGTCCGGTGGTCAAACCCACCACTATCCGAGCTGTCCTTAGTCTAGCCGTGTCCCACCACTGGCCGATTCTCCAACTGGACGTTAAAAATGCTTTCTTACACGGTGATTTAAATGAAACAGTTTTCATGTTTCAACCTCCCGGCTTTGTGGATAAACAAATTCATCCCATGTTTACCGCTTAAGGAAGTCATTGTATAGCCTCAAACAGGCCCCACGTGCATGGTACCACGGGTTCGCTACATTTATTATTCGGTGTGGTTTTCGTCCCACAACAAGTGATAATTCTCTATTTGTTTACAAAAGGGGAACTCATATGGCATATTTATTACTTTATGTGGATGATATTATCCTTACAACATCTAATACAACACTTTTAAAGGATATTATTAAATCATTGTCTAGTGAATTTGCTATGACGGACCTTGGGGATTTGCATCATTTCTTAGGTATTCAAGTCACCAAGATGAATGGGGGCCTCTTTTTGTCCAAGAATCCTATGCTGTTGACATTCTAGCTCGTGCTGATATGCAAAACTGTAAGCCTTGCTCCACCCCAATTGATACTGATTCAAAGCTTAGTGCCAATGCTGGTGAGCTTCTTCCAGATGGCAGTATTTATAGGAGTTTGGCTGGGGCATTGCAATACTTAACATTCACTCGTCCAGACATCTCTTATGCTATTCAGCAGGTATGTTTGTTTATGCATGCTCCACGGGTCCCACATTTCCAGTTCATGAAGCGCATTTTACGGTACATCAAAGGGACCCTTAGTCACGACCTCACCATTTTACCATCCGAGTCTACTAAACTTACTGCATATTCTGATGCTGACTGGGGTGGTTGCCCTGACTCGCGAAGATCCACCTTGAGTTATTGTGTTTTTATGGGAAACAATTTGGTTTCATGGTCCTCAAAAACTTCAACACACAATCTCTTATTCTAGTGCTGAGGCTGAATATAGGGGATGGCTAACACTGCAACTAAAACAAGTGGGCTTCGTAATCTGCTACTTGAATTACATGTTTCTACACGAGCCGCTACTATCATTTTTTGTGATAATGTGTCCACAGTCTATCTGTCTGAAAATCCGGTTCAACATCAACGCACTAAACATGTCGAAATCGACATTCATTTTGTCCGGGAGAAAGTTCGTATAGGGGATATATGAGTTCTTCATGTTCCTGTTGACTACCAATATGCAGACATCTTCACAAAGGGCCTTTCAAAGCAACTGTTTAATCGATTCAAGGCCGGTCTGTGCATTCGTCCTTCTACCGCTCAGACTGTGGGGGCGTATTAACGACATATATTCTCTAATTCAGGAATATATATGATTTGTAAATATGTATATTATTATTATTATTTCTTTTATATAGTTTCCTAGTATAGCTGATAGTTTGTTAGGATTTGTGTGTATATATTATTTGGTTTGATACGTAATGGGACATCGAATATTTCAGATTTACAGTTTATTGGTTTTGCAGAGTCAAGATATGTGTATCATCCTCATACTGGTTGTTCTAAAACTGGATAGTTATGAAGGTAGCAACATGAACCTGTAGCGAATGGTTTAGTCCAGAGGTTGGTTCAGTGGCACTTGGAGGTCTTCGAAACAGGAGGTCTCAGAAGCCATTTTCAAAATCGACTCCAAAAGATCTTGAATGTTTCTGTTGAGTTCAGTTTGCGCTGCTCTCGGTTACTATTGATCAGTTGGAACTTGTTATGGATAGACCTAGTTGTCGTCGATGGTTCATGATGGTACAATTGTGTAACACCTCGTAAAAATCGTGTCCAATAATATAGTGACACGTGCCATTACTTTTATATTATGCCTAGTGAGGACTAATAAGGACTAAAGGTGTCAACATGCTTAAACTAAGCCTCTGAGTGACCCTCTGGCTTCAACATGCATAAACTAAGCCTCTGAGTGACCCTTTGGTGTCAACATGCATAAACTAAGCCTCTGAGTGACCCTCTGGTGTCAACATGCATAAACTATGCCTCCGAGTGACCCTCTGGTGTCAACATGCATAAACTAAGCCTCTGAGTGACCCTTTACGAAGTCCTAACTCTCATATGAGCCACTGGTTGGACGAGAGGGATTAATTATGTAAATATGTAAAAGTTGGATGATGGAGGGATTAAAAGTGTCAACATGTTAACTTATACCTTTGAGTGACCTTTTAACGAACCGAGAGCTTGACAAGGGCCGGGCATACTCCCGGGTACGCCAAATATTGGCTATGGAGGGCTAATTATGTTTATAAAGATGTTTTAGAAGTTTAATAAGTTGAGGGGCTAATGTGACAAAGTTTGAAAGTTTCCATGAACCGCTCGCGGGCCGCGAGAGACATGGCCTGGTCTCTCGCGAGCCACCAGAAGGCTGTTACTGCAGAAAATTTTGCTTGGCACCCACAATGTTGCCAAAACCATTTGATTCGAAACCATGGACTTCCAAACTGCTATGCCACGTTTTAGGACACTTGTAGGCACCCTCTAACACTTGCTAACACCTGGCATCACCTCCTTCAAGCTCTCCAATTATATATAGGTGCAATGGTTCCTCACTTGAACTTGCACCTTCTCATAATTCATTCTATCTCCCTCCTTTGGAAGTTCCTAACTAAAAGGAGCATCCAACTTAGTTCTATTTTATCCAAGGATCACTTGTAATTGTTCCTTTCTCTTGCATTTTCGTTTATAGGCTTTTTATAGCCAAAAGTCAAGCGTTTACGGAAAACGTTTTGACTTTCGATTAAGACCATTATGGTCCAGCCATTGTTCGTAACGAGCATGGCTAAGTGATCGTAATAATGTAGGTATTAATCCCTATTAAGGGCACCTCCTAAATATCACGTTTGATAGACCAATTGACGGGTCAAAGTTTTATTATTAAAAAGTCAAACAGGCCAGATTTTGAAAATATTATAATATGAGTTTATATATGTTATAAAACATGTTTTGACACTTAAACAAGTTGGTAATAATTATTAGAGCATGTGAGAACATGTTCGACTAGTCAATTTCAGTTCTAAGGTCGGTTCGCAACCGAAAGTCGCAAAGTTTGACTTCGGCTTTGACTTTCGATTCTGACCCGATTTTGATTAGTTAGCTACTGATCTAAGGTTGCATTATGATCGTAATATAATATAGCATAACCTCCTGAGGTTATATTACATGATCATTATCAGAATCTGAGTTTATGCACAAGTTCCGTTGATGTTTTAAAAGTAGTTAATTAAAAACAAAACAAATTACCCTAATTCTAAACTCAAATTATACTCTAGACTCCTAAACTACACTAAACTACTAACCGGCAAGTGGACCGATCAATTGTAGAATAGTATTAAGCAAGTCCGGATTATCGAATCACAGGACTCTCTAATTGCTAAGACTACTAATTTAGACTCAATTACACACTATGTATATTTTAAAGGGGGTTTTTTTTCCTGTAATTCTAAATTATCAATTTAACTAAAACTACTAAAGTGAAATAACCAAACTATGAACTTCTAGGGACTTATTAGAATTTTTATCAAGAGATAATGAACTAGTTACCTAGGTTAGATTTTTAGACTACTACTCCTTCAATTTAACAATAATTAATCTGGTTGAATATTTTACCGGAATCTTAGCATATCAAAGTTTAGGTTTATTAAACAGGACCCTCGACCCTTCTCAGGAAGACACCTACAATCCTTTTTATTCATTTACCGGTCCTAAAGATTCCTTTTCAGTTATCCTTTCAAATTAGTAAAGCGTCTAATTATTAATTACCTCTCAATAATTAATCTAGACCAACTACAATTTTCTAGTTTAGATTAACTGATTCAATTATGACAAAGAAATTAGACTCGGGAATTTCTCAAAACCCTAACCTAACAATTTATCACACTAATTCAGCCAACTAGTTGCAATTTCTCAATTAACAAATTAGGTATAATGACAAGTTTGATTTTATGGTTAATTTAATTGTTTTCTCGATTTTATTGGCCAATTTTACCGACAACTTCACGAATTCCTAAGAACACGAAAAGTAACATAAACCTATTATATGAAAGACATCCACCAAAGTTTATGCAAAACAACCAAAAAATCATCAAATAAACAAGATCATGCAAATACCCTAAACTAGATTATTAAAGTTGTGACCTTTACCAATTAAATATTCAAACCATAAACTTAATTAAAGCAAATTAAAGTTTCATGAATCCATCATCCAAAACCTAGGTAAACGAAGAAAATCTAGCCTAACAACAAGTTTAAAAAGTAATTAAAACAAAGTTGTTAACAAGTTAACATGATTGATCAAAACAAAGAAATCGAAGTGGAGATTGGTATGATAAAGCGTGACAAGCTCCTGCCTTGAATTCCTGTGATCACAACCACAATTCCTGTAGCTTAGATCCGCTTCGTGTAGCTTCAAATCTCCAGAAAATAGCTCCGAATCTGCCCTAGTTCGTCCAAAGTTGCCTAATATGAGTTTAACCTCAATAATGATTCTTTTTATAACAAAACAAGTCCAAATCCAACCAGGTTTAGAAACCTTCGGGATAAACACCTTTCTCGCGCCCTGCGAGAGAGTTTGGGTGGTCCGGTCGCGCCCCGCGACCGAGGTGGATTCCGGAGATTATTACACCTCTCTCGCATCCCGCGACCGGGTTGAAATCCCTGATTTGCGTTTCGTTTTCGATCCACTCACGTCCCGGCTCGGTTCTTTTCACCATTTTCTCTTGTTTTTCCCATCCTTCCAACCGTTTTCACAAACCAAGACCTGCAAAATGTGTTGGATTAAAAGTAGATAAATTCTTGACAAATCGAAACAAAAATTCGCTAAATTATACAAATTCTACAAGATAAATGGATGTATTATTCAATACATCAAATATCCCCACACTTGCTCTTTTTTCGCTCTCGAAAAAGAATTGTGCATAAATGGAATCATAACCAAACAATTATTCGATTTCAAAGATTACTATTATTTTCATTAGGGAACAAGATTCATGTTAACCGCGATTGCAAGTATTGGATCCACTTAAACTCAAAATTCGGTTCAAACCTCTTATCTTGTAAATTTAATTTAAGTGAGGGTCTCACACCAGAGTCCACAGATTTCCTAATCCCACCTCAAGCTTATGAAACACAAGGAACGAATTGTTTAAACCCTTTCCTAACCGTTTTATACCAAAATATAAAGAATTTAAAATCAAGCAATTTTCTTTTTTTTTTTTTTTTTTTTCATTTGAGCATTTTGATTTCTTTTTCCATATCTAACCTAGAGGCTGTCTCAACCAGAGTCACCATCCCCGAGAGCGACAACGTGGGCTTCGATAATTAAAATTTCAACTAATCCTAGAGCGATTCTCGATCAGAGTCACCATCCCCAAGGGAGATTCCATAGGCCTCGTCTACTTTTCAATCAAGCTCATTTTCTATTTTTTTCTCTTCTTTTTACATGATTTAAAATTCTAAATATTTTAGCTTATAACGGCATTCCTTATACTATTTTTGGCGGTTTTAGTTTCCCATTTCTCCTAGATGAGTACCCACTAGTAGACCGACTATTAAGGTGTATTAAGCTCAAAGATAATCAGAACCGAATCGAGCCTACTCGCACATCCCACGTTAGACATAAACTCACCCTTTTTATTCTCATATTATTATTATTATTTGAAACCGAATAAAAGTTTAATTTTTCTATTATTTTCCGTTTAATTTCATGCAAACTTCTTTTTCAAAAGACATTTTCAGATTTTTTTTCAAATCTAATACTACTCTAATAATACTACTCTAATATCCAATCCCCACACTTAAAGTTTTACATTGTCCCCAATGCAAGGACGAGACAAATACTACTCAAAATAAAATAAAACAAACAAAATAAGAAGAAAAATAAAATACAAAAAAGGAAGCGACATAGCTGGTAGTGCAGCCTGTCGATGTGCCAGGCAAACCACTCGTGCTCTCCAAATCGAACGCGCTTAATGTGCCACTCTCAACGCTCTCATGCGAACGGAACATCATATAACATCAACCTAGCATCACACACTTACAAAACATAATAATAATAAAGCCAGATAAATAAATAGTTTTGCAAGTTTGTTTATCAACACATACCCAACCAACCAACCAACCAACCCCAAAATAAATTGTTTAAAAGTACAAACCATAATAACTGAAAATAGCAGAAAAGAAACAATAAAGATAAAGATCTTCTGCTGCTTCAATCATCCTCTTCAGATTCTTCGAACGCCTCAAATACCTGGTATGGCTGCACTTCCTCCATCCCTGCAAACTGGCTAGAACCTGCCTGACCGCCTGGCTGCTGAAAGTAAGACGAGACTCCCATATTTAGATTCTGCATCATGTAGCGCATCCCATCCTCTAACCTCCTCTGGCTGGCCTCGTGCATTCGTCTACTCTCTAACATAGTTTGGCGAACGCCGCCAAACTGCTGGTCCACATAACCTCTCAAATCCCCGAACCCAGTCTCCATCCTGTCACAAAGTGAATCTAAGGTCAGTGGGTCCGGGCGAGGCTCCCGAAGAGGGTACTGCTGTCCTGGCAGTTACTGGCGGGTGACTGGCCGCTGGTATCGAGTAGAGATGCCCGCATGCATAGAAGATGCAGCTTCGGATCCGGGAGGCGGTTGCACTTGAGGTCCTTGGCGGGCTGGTATCAAGCTAATAGGCTCTTGGGTTGTAAGAAATCCGGCAGCCTGGAGATCTCTGAAGCTCATGACACAGGGGGCGGGGCCTTCTCTCATTCTATCCAGGGGGTATCTGTCGAACACCCCTAGGCTCTCAGCCAAGCATGTAATCAAGGGCCCGTAATAAACCCTTGCCCCGGGGCCACCCCTCCACAGTCGCTTCATTGACCAAGCAAATATTGTGGCCAGGTTTGCCGGCCGTCCCTCTACCATACACATCAGACAAAATAAACTCACCTGGTTGACCTTATTGTCCCCCTGTCCCCTCCCAACCAACGTAGCAGCAAGAATATTATGAAGAAATCGGCGAATGGGATCAGTGATATCGCTTGCCACCATGTTGTTTGAGTACGGGGCAGAAGAGATGGTGCCCCAAAATCTGGCAAGCTTATCTGTCTGGACACTATGGGGGTGCCTCCTTTTGAAGACACCCTGCAAGCTCGTGGCGAAGTCCGGCGACTGAACCTCCTCATCTGAGTATATTTGCGTAGCCACCGCAAACTGTGGGATTGTCATTTCAAATACTTGCCTCCCCAAGGCAAAAGAAACCGCGTCATTTTTGTTGAACTTCCCTTGTTGGTATTCGAAAGTGGAGTGGAACTCGTAAGTGATTTCCTTGTATTGTCTTGCTCCACAATCTAGCACCCTTCTGAACTTATCCCCTAGTAACTGCTCCGACCCCTCTGACCCAAATTATCAATCAACTCCCAATCAATCCTCCTGTAAGGTAGCAACTCACAAGTGACCAAGTTTGAGAGCCTCTCCCACTCGTGGGAGTCTAAATCGAACTGCAAGAGAGGGCTGTCCACGATTCGCGTACTTTGCCCGTGGGGAACACCATCTCCCCGATACCTGATTCTGCGCCTGCCGAAATAAGAGGGTTGTTGTGGCGCATCGACGGGGTCACCTCTCTGACAAGGTGTTGGTCCCCTTCTCTTTCTGCCAGCCCTGCTCGAGCTACCTTCTCCTGACATCGTGTTGTCGATCTGTACGACTAGTGCACAAAAATTGAAACTTTAAAGCACCGGTGAAATGCGAGTAGAAGGGTGAAAACCAGGTGGAATCACGTAAAAATGAGTGAGGAATGATGTAGGGAAGAAAATGTGGGTGATTTTGGTGAATTTGGGTTGAAAATGGCGAAGTTATGGTGAAAATGGGGTGAGAGCCGTAAGGAAGGTGTTGAAGAAAGTGGTGAAATGTGTGAGAAATGGAGGCTAGGGCTTTTTGTATGCAGATATGGTCTCTCGTGGGCCACGAGAGAGACTACTAAGTCTCTCGCGCCCCACGACCTAGTGGTGATTCCGGGACTTATTGGCCTCTCGCGGGCCGCGACCGAGGAGGCTTGTGCCTCTTGCGCCCCGTGAGAGGCCTGTTTTCGCAGAAAGTTTCTTGTTTTTTCAAGTTTTATGCCTTAGAAAAATTTTTGAATTGTAGAAACTATCATGTTAGCTTTTTAGTTTACGGAATCACACTCGTTCTACCGGATTGATCAAACGTACCTGCAATCGTCCGTGTTCCATGACTGATGCGTGATGTGACATGCAAAAACCAACTAAACCGACCCCCAAACAAATACACTTACGAAACAAGAATTAAATAAAAACACAAAATGCAACTAACTACCAAACTCTACAAACTCTACACTCGAGCCAAACTCCGAGACTCTATGCGGTCTGAGGCGGGTTTTTGAGAGGAGTCTCCTCCGTCTCGGTGGGATCTAGCGGTCCTCCTAAATAATGTTTCAAGCGATGCCCGTTGACCTTCCATATCCCTCTGTCAGCTTCGTCTTTCAGCTCGATAGTTCCATACGGGAAAACCTGATTTTTACCACGTACATGCCAGACCATTTGGATTTCTGCTTGCCCGCAATCAGTTTCATTTGGGAATTATATAGAAGCACTTTGTCACCGATTTGAAACTCCTTCACATTCTTCAACCTCCGATCGTGCAGCGCCTTGGTTTTCTCCTTCAAACTCCATGACCGCTCATACGCCGCATCCCGAAGTGCCTCTAACTCGTGAATTTGAAAGAATCGTTGCTTGGCTGCTTCGGTGAGGTCCAAATTTACGGTCTTCAAAGTCCACAGTGCCATATGCTCTAATTCGACCGGGAGATGGCAGGCTTTACCGTATACGATCATGAAGGGCGTGGTGCCTAGTGGTGTCTTATAGGCGGTGCGAAACGCCCACAAAGCATCGTCCAACTTGTCGGACCAGTCCTTTCGACTCTTACCTACCGTCTTCTCCATGATCCGTTTTACCCCCTGTTCGCGTTCTCCACTTGACCGCTAGTCTGCAGATGATAGGCGGTGGAGAGGCGGTGAGTGACACCGTAGCGCGCCAATGCCTTTTCCATGACGACATTGCAGAAGTGCGTGCCACGGTCACTGCTAACGACTCATGGGGTACCAAAACGGGTGAACAATTTCTTTAAGAATCTAACTACCACTCGGGCATCATTTGTGAGAAAAGCTTGAGCTTCAACCCACTTGGAGACATAATCAATAGCCACGAGGATGTACCGGTTTCCGCTAGAGACGGGGAACGGTCCCATGAAGTCAATCCCCCAAACATCAAAGACTTCAAGAATCTGGATGGGATGTTGGGGCATCTCGTCCTTGGATGAGATGTTGCGGTACGCTGGCAACGATCACACATCTTCACAAAATCTAGGGCGTCTTTCACAAATGATGGCCAATAAAGACCGCAATCAAAAACCTTCTGTGCGGTGACGTGCGGACCATGGTGACCTCCTATAAATCCGTCATGCACGTGCCTCAATATCTCTGCCCCCTCTCTCTACTCACGCAGCGCCTCAAAATTCGGTCTCCCCCTACCCGGAATAGAAATGGGTCGTCCCAGATATAACGCCTGACATCGCGGAAGAATTTCTTCTTCTGCTGCGTGGTCATCCTCTTCAGTACCACTTCATTCGCCAGATAATTCGCGAAGTCGGAAAACCACGACATTCCCTCCTTTTCGGCTGTCACAAACTCTACTGACTCGTGGGGAAATCTATCACCAATCTCTTCTTCCCTAATTTCTTCTCTACTAGGATCCTCTAGTCGGGATAGATGGTCAGCAGCTACATTCTCCGCTCCTTTCTTATCTCTAATCTCTATGTCGAACTCGGAAAGCAGGAGAATCCATCGAATGAGACGAGGCTTCACGTCCTTCTTTTGGAAAAGGAAATGCAGAGCCGCATGGTCCGTAAAGACGATGGTCTTGGACAGGACAAGGTAAGAGCGGAATTTATCAAACGCGAATACCACTGCTAAAAGCTCCTTCTCTGTAGTGGTGTAATTCTCCTGTGCGTCATTGAGGGTTTTACTAGCATAGTAAATAGGGTGGAAATGTTTGTCTCATCGCTGACCCAAAACGGCGCCCACAGCATGATCGCTCGCATCACACATGAGCACGAAAGGCAAGCTCCAGTCGGGTGAGACGAGGATAGGAGCACTCACTAGTTTTTCCTTAAGGATCGTGAAAGCTTTTAAGCAGTCGTCATCGAAGACGAAAGGTACATCTTTCTCGAGAAGTCGAGTCATGGGGCGGGTGATCTTTGAAAAATCTCGAATAAACCGTCGGTAGAAGCCCGCATGACCGAGAAAGCTGCGGATGGACTTGACGCTAGTTGGTGGGGGAAGTCTGCTGATGGTATCTATTTTCGCCCGATCGACCTCTATCCCGACTCGCGAAATCTTGTGCCATAGCACTATGCCCTCTGTCACCATAAAGTGACATTTCTCCCAGTTGAGCATTAGTCGCGTCTCGACACACCGTTTCATCATCACATCTAAGTGAGTAAGACATTGATCAAAGGTGTTTCCATAGACATAGAAGTCGTCCATGAAAACCTCCATAGAGGTTTCGATCATGTCCTGAAAGATGGCTACCATGCAGCGCTGGAAAATAGCCGGAGCATTACATAACCCGAACGACATGCGGCGATATGCATAAGTGCCATACGGGCATGTGAAGGTTGTCTTTTCTTGATCCTCAGGAGCAATCGGGATCTAAAAGTAACCTGAAAAGCCATCAAGAAAGCAATAAAATTGCTGTCCTGCAAGACGCTCCAGCATCTGGTCGATGAACGTGAGCGGGAAGTGATCCTTGCGGGCGGCGTCATTTAATTTACGATAGTCTATGCACACCCGCCAGCCCGTGACTGTTCGTGATGGGATAAGCTCCTTCTTTTCGTTCATAACCACTGTCATTCCCCCCTTCTTGGGAACGACTTGAGTGGGGCTTACCCATGCGGAGTCGGAGATCGGATAGATGAGACCAGCCTCCATTAGCTTAAGCACCTCTTTCTTTACAACTTCTTCCATATTCGGGTTAAGACGGTGCTGTGGCTGCACTACTGGCTTAAAGAAGTCCTCCATGAGGATCCTATGAGTACAGAAGGTAGGGCTAATCCCCTTGATATCAGACAGTTTCCATGCAATGGCCTCCTTATTTGACTTCAGGACCTCGATTAAACGCTCCTTCTCCTCCATTGACAATTTCGAAGAAATGATCACGGGTAAGATCGAATTGTCACCTAGGAACGCGTATTCTAAATGAGACGGGAGAACCTTAAGCTCTACTGCTGCTGGTGTCGACAATGGTGTGCTCTCGGTAGCTGCACTCCCCTCACAGAAATCTAGGGTCTCGGGAATCTCTAAGACATCGTTCCCTATATCCTCACTATCACTCTCCTCGGGTACTAAACTCTCATTCACTAAGTCAGCTCCACTAATATAGTCTAAACAGTGATCAACGCACGATATGAATGAGTTTAGGAAGTATACGAAGTGACAAGGGCCACTATCGCTGTCGCCACCACTCGGGTGTTGCATCGACCTTGTGATCTCGAATGTGACGTTCTCGTCACCGACTCGAAGAGTGATTTTCCCATCATGAACATCTATGAGCACTTTTGCGGTGCGCAAAAATGGGTGACCTAAGATGATGGGAACCTTCTCGTCGGCCTCCATATCGAGGATGACGAAGTCTACAGGAAAGACAAATCTATCAACTTTGACAAACAAATTCTCCACGATTCCCCTCGGGTACTTAACCGACCTATCGGCTAATGACAGAGACATGCGCGTAGGGGTGAGCTCCCCTAGACCTAAACGCTCGTACAGTGAGAAAGGCATCAGATTTATGCTCGCCCCAAGATCGGCTAGAGCATGAGCTGGAGCAATGGAGCCGCCGAATAGGCATGGAATCGTAAAGATACCCGGATCAGTCAATTTCTCAGGCAGCTTGTTTAAAACCACGGCGGAACACCCTCCAGTCAATGGGACATTCGAAAGCTCCCCCAGCCTATCTTTACGTTTTAAAAGATCTTTTAAAAACTTAGCATATTTAGGCATATGCTGGAGGGCCTCGATAAATGGGAGATTGATTTTCAACTGAGTAAACATGTCAAGGAAATTCCCGTATTCCTTGGCATATTTCTGCTGCTTCAGACGTGCTGGGTAGGGTAGGCGTGAAGTGTCTACGATCGGTGATGGCCTAACCTCTACCGGTTTTCTCTCTCCCCTACTCTCAACTGAAGGTCCACTGGCTGGTGCGGTACTTGCTGGGTCTAACCTGTTGTGCACCCTGGGTGGAGCCTCCATCTCGATTTCTTCATCTACCTCTTCATCTCGCTGCTCTCCCTCCACCTCTACACCCTCTCTACCTACCTCCTTCAGAGTCCTACCACTGCGAGTAGTAATCGCTTTCGCGTGTTGGTTCGCGGGGTTGGGTTGAGTATTACCCGCGAACTGGCCATGTGGCTGCTCTTGTAGCTGCTTAGCGATACTACTGACCGACCTCTGCAGATCTAAGAGTGCGACTGTTGATTTTTCAAGAGCAGATCATGTTCCGCGAGAGTTTTCTGAGTAGCCTGATCTTTGACAACTAGTTGGGATAACAGCTCTTCAATCCTATCTAGACTACCTCCTGACACTCCACTACTAGTCTGACCCTCCTGATTTGAACCCCCTCCACTAAACTGACTGGTGTGACCTGACCCTCCACTATTGTAATGACCCTGCCCCCTGTTCTGATAAGAGCCTGATTGGAAGCCAGGGGGGTTACCGGAAGATCGATAATTATTATTATTACACCAGTTTTGATTATAATTGGAAGTATTATTATTGAAAGGATTCGTAGGACCGTGGTTCTGATCGGTGATAAACTCAACCTGCTCAACAGTGAGCGTGGGACACTCTAGCGTGTCATGACCCCCTCTACACACCTCACACCTGTCTACCTTTTTCTTCAGCTCCTGTATCTCCTTCGTGACCTCTCTCTTGAAGCTATCTAGAGCAGCAACTATCGTAGTTTCCAAGTAACTTGGTGTAAACCCCGGTTAACCGGAGGTGTACGTGAAACAGGAATTGAATTCCTGCCGGTAGTGCTGTAATCGACATTAGAATGGGCAAAGCTCTAGAAAAGGTTAGTGCACTCGGCTACTGTTTCCTTTCCCATCTGGTGGCCACCAGTAGAGGTGTCGAATCGAGCACGGGTCTCAGGGGTGAGACCGTTGTAGAATTTCTCTACAAGTGCCCAGTCTGATAGACCATGTTGGGAGCATCGGGATACTAGAGTTTGGAACCGCTCCCAAGCTAGATGGTAGGGCTCGTCAGGCTCCATTCGGAACGAATGGATCTGATCGCGAAGGCGGGAATGCTTTGGCGGGTGGAAAGTAAATTTAAGGAAAGCATCACGTCAAGAGGCCCAAGTAGAAAAAGTGCCGGGTGATTGGGAGTCAAGCCAGATGGCGGCCCGACCCCCGAGAGAGAACGGAAAGACTTGGAGAAAATGGGCATCATGGCCCGCGCCCTCCATATTGAATGTATGACATAGACGGGTAAGGCGGTTGATATGTGTGGGCGCATCCTCATCATCACGACCGTGGAATTGGCAAGAGTTAGTGATGGCGGTCATGATGTAGGAAGGGATTTTCCATGCTCGGTCATTGTTCATGGGGGTAAGGTAATGTGCAAGTTAGCACCGGTGAAACTGGTGGTGGCCTGTTGGTATACGGTCTGATTGTTATTATCGGCCATGTGGAAGTTGGGTGGTGGCTGTGGTGGGCTTACGTTTCTATGGACTACACGGGGTGATGGAGAGTTGGGTGATGAAGGTTTATGGGTAAAATCGAAATCGGGTGGTACGAAGGAATGGGATGAACTTGAAAAAGTTGAGGAAGAAACACTTACTTTTAGTGCGGGGGAGAATGGCGTGTCCGTCGGCGGCTTAGGCGGAGGTCCTTGCGAGTGCGTGTGGGGTATCCACTAAACCGGAAACACGACAAACACGAGAAGTTAGCACAAATAATTCAATTATATAAAAAATTTAAATATTAAATAATTAAACAGCTTAGACTCCTACGACACAGACGAATACAAAATAAACAAAAGTGTAAAAGAAAAGCCTAAATCGAGTAATCAACGCAATTGCCAATGAGAGAGTCCCCGGCAACGGCGCCAAAAACTTGATGTTCTAAAAATAGTTAATTAAAATCAAAACAAATTACCCTAATTCTAGACTCAAATTATACTCTAGCCTCCTAAACTACACTAAACTACTAACCGGCAAGTGGACCGATCAATTGTAGAATAGTATTAAGCAAGTCCGGATTATCGAACTCACAGGACTCTCTAATTGCTAAGACTACTAATTTAGACTCAATTACACACTATGTATATTTTAAAGGGTTTTTTTTAACTAATATACTGAGTTTGTATACAAGTCCTTGCATTATGTCAACAAATGACAATAAAGCCCTTATGGCGCCTAAAACGATTTTAATCGTACTTTTTATACCAAACCTTTTATCTACTGATGTGTCATATTAAATAACATATCTAAAACATATAAACCTGATCTTAGCATCCGTTTTCATTAAACTTCGCACAAATCGTTATTTATCGACACAAACGTCGTTTCGGCACATAGTATGGTTTTTAAACCATATTTGTCAACCAAGACTTGTTATCTACTGATTTTAAAACTTATTTAAAATATTTTTACAGTAGGTATATAATATGAACTCAGAATCACAAATAAATTATCAAACTATGTGTAAAATGACCAAAATGCCCCTATGGTGCATAGTTTGGTCTTAAATGATAAATTACACATATGATTAATATCTTACTGATATTATACCATAAATTAAATATTTTTCCAGAATACTTATGATCATAACATCAAAATATATTCAAGTTCCTTTTATATGATATATAATTACCAAAACGCCCTTATGAGGCATAATCTCATTTTAAAACCTTCACGAGCATGTAAGTTGATATCCTACTGATATTACAACTTATTTAAAGTATAATGGCATATATAACTTATTCATGACTTATCCGGTTACCCGATATCGCTTATATGCGTACGGTTAAGTATGTGTAACCAGTTTACGGAAATTAACCGAAACGGGTTTAACCTTAATCATTTTAAATCTCAAAATCCAGAATGCTTATGGTTTACCCATATTATACAAGTCATAGTGCTTGTTGGGTTTAAACTACATTCTATCCGATCATCGCTTAATCTAGCGTATTATACCGTTTTGATCCTTTACGCTAGTCGGTCTAAATCTACGACTTAAATGAAGACCGTTAGCATTTTAATTGGTTAGCTTATGCCATAATCCAGACTAGAGCCTTCCAGTAAATGCTATCTGCACTTATTTCATTTTAAATACAGCTGAGATATTAAATCTTGCATTTTTAATCAAGACTAGCTCAGGTAAATACTGTTGACTTATTTCCCCTATACGGGCTTGGGTTACGGTAAATTATTACCACTTGGTCGGAAATGGGATTAATCGAATGCCGGATTGTGGCTAGTAAATCCGCATATTCTATTTTGATCAGTTTTGTTTGATAACTTAAACATTGGGGGTTAACGACTGTGTCCTGGATATCCTTGGCTCATTACATTAGTTAATGGCCAAGATCAAAGCACGGGGTGTAGGCATACACCTGATAGATGCGAATGCTAAATTATTTTTACCCGCTAGTGGAGGATAACTCCTTTGTGGGTTTATAAGTGGTGTGTACGTTAATCATGTCTCGGTCTCTGTACTGGGCCCCATATGTATGGACAAACATGTAAAGCTGTTAACAAGGTTAAAAGGCTGACTTTCCCAAGTTATAAAAGATTTTCCGTGCCCTGTGCACTTAAATCCATTTTGAAATGTTTTTAAAATGAGTCAGTTGGGTGTATTTACCAGCGAAAGTTGACGTATTTTCAAAAGACTAAGTTGCAGGTACAGTACGAAATAGGCTGGAAGAAGCTTGGTAGTGATATAAGATGATCTTGCAAATCCTTAGATCTGCCCATAGTCTATTACACATTTTTTGTTGTATATTTTACGATCCGCCTGTGGATCTTTCATTACAAGCCGTATGTATATTATTTTTTGTATTTTAAACATTTGGCTTGTAATAGTAATTTAAACTCCAAGACTTCCGCTGTGCTGTTTTTAATTGACTATGATGATATCAACTTACGTCATGATATTCCCTACTAGGCCCCCAAGTGTTTTGGTTGGAAATACGGGATGTGACAAATTGCTATCAATGACTGTTACTGCTGACGAGAAACAACGTGGTTATTGCTCTGACAAACCATTGTAACAGTTTTCATGAATTGTAAATGAGGGTTTTAGTTCATGACAATATGAATTCATATTAATAGTTGTGTCGAGAGACGTTGAGTTTCATGAAGAACACATTCCCTTTGAAAAGTTGTGGTTGACTACAATAATTATAATGCTCTCAAAGGGGTATGCTCACCCATCGATGAAATTGATAATTCTAGAATAAAGAAGTACCAGAAGTCATGAATCTCGAAACAGAACAATGTGATGGGCTTATACAAGCAACTAGCCTAGAACATGACTCTGAAATTGGTCCTGAACCGGCCAATAACCCAGCCGCGACATATGAGGGCAACGAAGCCCATGAACCCAACCATGAAACAGTATAGGTTAAAAGGGTCTGACCACACCCGACCATCTAGTCGAGCTTCCTCGTCCGATATCTTCGCTTGTCCTGCATCCAATCAAGACTCTTGAATGGCACACCCTCTTTCAAAATTTGTTTCTTACAATAATTTCTCTAATGCCCACAAGGCTTTCTTAGCGGCCATCAAATCAAATGATGAGCCGAAAAATTTCTACCAAGCTATGCAGGATGGACGGTGGAAAGAAGCTATGCAAAGAGAAATTCGTGAATTTGAAGAAAATGGGACATGGTCTCTAGAAAACCTACCCGAGGGGAAACGTGCCATAGACTCGAAATGGCTGTATATAGTAAAAGTTCAAACCAACCGGGGAAGTAGAATGGTATAAAGCTTGAATCATGGCAAAGGGTTTCACACAACAAGGAGTTTATTATCTTGATACTTTTGCCCTAGTTGCAAAACTCGTTACAGTTAGAACACTTTAGCAGTAGCGCCAAAAAGAACTAGATCACGAACCAACTTGACGTCAACAACGCATTCCTTCATGGCGGTTTGAATGAGCAAGTATATATGAAGATACCACAAGGTTCTAAGGAAAACGAAACTCGAGTTTTGAAAATTTAAAAAGTCGCTTTACGGGTTGAAGCAAGCTTCGCGGAATTGATACCAAAAGTTCAACGCATCTTTTCTTGATCTTCGGTTTCAAAAGTGCAAGACTGATTATTCTCTCTTTACTCATAAACAAGGAAATAATTTTGTGGCAACCCTTTATATACATCGACGATGTCATTAGGGTTGGTAACGATCGACATAAACTCAAGCCATGAAAGATGAACTTGACAAATGGTTCAGTATCAAAGATCTGGGGAGCCTTACGTATTTTCTTGGCATTGAAGTGGCTCAAACACCAAAGGGAGAAAATGGACCAAATATCAATAACAACCGATTCCGTCTGATGGTGGGTCAACTACTTTATCTGCAGGCTACCAGGCCCGACATCACAAATGCAATCAATGTCTTAAGCCAATTTGATCCTAGTCCTTATGTTGCATGTTCTTCGCTACTTGAAGGCTACCCCTGGTCAAGGCATTGATCTACTTACGAGATCTTAGCATATCGTGACTCGGTTGTCCATTCATAAGGCGATCTCGAACAAGATACTTGCTTCTCTTGGGGGGGCGGGTACCTTGACCATTCTTGTTTAAGAAACTAGTCACGTTTTTTGTGATAATCATGCAGCTAGGCATATTGCTAACAATCCAATTTTCCATGAACGGACCAAGCACATGGAAATGAAGTGCTATTTTGTTCTTGAACGGGTTGAAAGTGAAGAAGTTAGTCCTGTTCACATTTACTCTAATTTCCAGATTGCTGATATCTTCACCAAAAGATTATTAGGAGCCCTACAACTCAAGTTTCTACTTGGTTTGTTAATTCGGTTTATGACGGATTATTGACAGATTAACTTTTTTTCTTTTTATATGCTAACTTTTTTTTTTTGGATTATGTCGGTTATTTATCTGACGAAAATTAGAGAACATTTTTTTTATTCGGTAATCTCTCTGTAATCTGCTGGTGTCAATAATTACCAACGAAAACACTCATTAGTTAGGTAGGGTTTATATTAACAATTAATATAGATACCTTTTTATAATTTAAATTTAATATTATATAGACTAGTGGTATCTTGAGGGTGAGATAAGGTTTTGGTACCAATAGCATCTGGTTTGATTTCCATAAGAGAGTTTTTCTCATATTTATTGGGTTTTCTTTCTGAATTGTTGTATAAGCATTACGCATAGTGAAGATAGATATGATCGGGTGGTCCGGCTGGTGGCACGAGTGGTCCGTTAGTGATCCAAATTTGCCGTTCAACAAAAAAAAATATTATATATCATAATTTACTAATATATTTCATGATTTGAAACCCATGTAAATTGAAACCAAGAACCTTTCTTATCATGACTTCTTGTAAATTAATAAAAGATTTACGGTCAAACATACAAAAAGATTAAGAACAAGAATCTATACTAAAATCCAAGAATTGGCATTCAATGAGTAAACCATAAAACCATCACAAGTCACACATTCATTTCGCTTCTTATCTGACTAAACATTTATCAGAATTCACACAATGGTTGCTGCTGACTTTGTGGTTGGGATCTTAGGTGAGCCAAAATGTAGCTTGCTTTATGTGCAAGCAACAGTTTCTTGTGACAAAAGTTTAATATATTTTCAAATCTTTGTTTGTCCACGCAGGAAACATCATCTCTATACTCACCTTTACTTCTCCCATGTGAGTGTAACCTTGCTTATACATGATCGAAAAACCGAAATGAAGGTTCGGCAGGTTAACTAACATACCGATCTTTGTAATGTTGCAGAGCGCAGTTTAGGCAGATTGTGAAGAGAAAATCTGCGGAAAACTACAATGGAACGCCATATGTCGCAACGTTATTGAGTTGTTCTTTGTGGATCTTGTATGGCTTACTTGACCCCGATGATGGTCTCCTTATTGTCACGGTTAACACCGCTGGCGCAACCATGCAAGCCCTCTACCTTGTTTTATTAATCATCTATACCACCAAGGAAAAAAGGGTAACGCAAATTATATGCTTTTGGTAGAGATGACAAATATTGAGTTTGGATTAAAAAGGGTAGTTTTGGTGAGGATTGGGTCAGGTTGAAACTTTTGTTTCAAAATTTTTGGTTATTAATAAATGGTTAGGGTGTTAGTTGTTGTTATTATTATTATTATAATTTAAATATTAATGTAACTTCTTTAATAAAGCGACTTTAAAGGTTGTGTGCCCTTAGACTACGGGGTGTGGGGATTGTCCCCAGCCCGTCACGGCACGTCTTGGACCAGCACAACCACCCCCTTGAGCCTGTCATCGTCCTCCCAAGGCTGTCTGTGACGGGGCTATCACACACACATACATATATATTATCCTCACATTCTAGCCCATCCCTTTAGGCTCATCCCCACACCCGCTTACATGGACGCCTATGTGGCGGATCATCCTTTAAGAACTACCCTCCTCCACACCCAATAGCCTTAAAATACAATATGGTCAACTCTCGGCTTCTTAGACCGTTATAAATAAAACATCATCCCCATTAATCTATTCATATTTCAGCATCAAGATTGGGACTTGGGAGTATTTGCAATGACAACGTAATATTTTCAGGTTCAATACATAGGATTCGTGATATTGGACATTGTGTTTTTGGAATTGTCTTGGCTTTCACAATCGTTGCGTTTAAAGAAAGCTCGTGACGTACATTCACAGGAGTTTTGTGTGCAACTGTCACGACAATTATGTATGTTGCGCCTCTCGCTGCACTGGTATGAGCGCCTTTATGTTCTTGTTGATCGCACCACATTTGAATGTATTGTAACTAGTGCTTGTGAACCTAAGTAAGCAACAAATTTATGCAGAGAACCACAATCAAGACCAAGAGTGTGGAGTATATGCCAATTCTCCTTGTGTCCTCTCTCTTCCTCAATGGGTGTGTTTGGTTCACTTTTGCTTTGATGGTCACAGATATTTTTGTCCTTGTAAGTGAGTCTTATTGTTATCCTCTTGTTTCTATCTTTAAAAAAGTATAAAGTGATATGTACAAAGATTTCTTGATATAGCTTATGTCAACATTATTGCAGGTGCCAAATGCATTAGGGATATTATTGGGAACCATACAATTCCTTGTTTATTTAAAATACAAAAACTCGACACCTGAGGCGGGCGAGTTGGGAAAAGGTTCTTGTGAAAAGCAAATCGAAACTAGAGTCATTGATATTCAAGACTCAAATGTGAAACCAAATAACGTAAGTACCCAAAATCGTACCTTGACTCGACTAGACGCGTTCCCAGTATAAGGTCACTATCCCTTAGCCCAAATCGATCACCCTCTAATCAACAGCATGAAGATGACACTGAACAGTGGTGTGAACTAAAGGTCTAGTGTTTTTTTCTGTCAAGTTGTGGTTCTTTTTTCTATGGACTTGTGCCATAATGTAAAAAGTTGATATTGTTATTTACCTATTGTATTTGATAAAAAAAAGTTATTATTATTTGAAGAGCATACATAATGTAAACTTCTGGTCTAAATCATTCATGGATAATAGTAATTCTCTATTTCTATATCGAGACCTATCAAACAGTCATGTCAAGTTTCCCATAATCATGTACAAACCCACATGGTCACATCCTATGCCTTTGATTAATATGCATCAATAGTATTAATCCATAGAAACTACAAAAAATGCATCAACAGTTGGGAACTAACATAGTCAGTGACGGTCACAAAAAAAGTTGGGAAGTAACATAGTTAGTGGCGGACACAAAATATTGTTAACTGGTGTTGTTCTAGGATGTCTATGTAAGACCCTAACACGCTTAAACCAAAAAGACAAACGGAAATACGTACCATAATTTTTTTTTATTTAAAACGTTCTAACATGATTAAAAGTCCTTTCTATGGTGGGTCTTTAACGAAAATTAGATTTGTCGTTTCATTTAATACATTAAACATATAATATGTTTACTATCTACAAGAGCACTCATTCCCATACAATCTGTGTTAGAACTCGATCTTCAACTGCATAAATTTTGTGAAGATCATATCCCATAATTCTGTACGACCTTTATTCACCACATACGTTCACATTATTGGTATTTTAAATGAATCACGTCGCCTTTTATCCTAATGTAGATTTCATCAAGTTATCCTTCTGAATTCGAGCATTTCATCTCAGAGTCTAACCTTCGATGAGCATACAATAATATACCTGCACTTCATTTCATTCTCAAAAACAATTTGGTTAATATCGAAAATTCTTATATATTAAAACCATATTTATCTTTGTACGAATCTCATTCATTTGAAATATATAATATAATAACACATGTGCAAACATCTAATCCAACTTTTTCGTGTATGAAAGACCTACTACGAACATGCAAAGCACCCTACTCAAAACACTTACATGCTCACATAACCATTAACAAATCCTAAACACTCATCTATGTGTAAATTCTCATACATACTAGTCTACATATATAGTCGTAGCTAATCACGTTTTGTTATGGTTTCCACATTACACTATATAACGTGCATACCATAAAATACAAATCTTATTTATAAACTTCACCATATCATGTCAAAACCACATTTTCCTTATGTTAGTGTACATACCACGTCTTCGTACATGTTCCCATAGGGTTCCGTTCTTACCCGACCCCCACAAAAACCTTTTAGTAGGCTTAGGGTACCTTTGAGTTACTTGTCGGGGCCTTGGAAGCAACGAAAAGTGAGAAAAACGCGAAAAACGAGTTTCCGACAACGAACCCGCATAGACAGCAAATTAGTACGTCGGCTGCAGCAGGCAGGGCGTCCCCGACGCCTCCTCTGCAGCACAAACGCTGAATTTCCGTTTTTAATCATTCCGCCCACCCGTTGCTTATCCCGGAAGCCTCAAGGCGTATAATAACAATATTCAAGCCCCCATATCCTTCAGTACTTAACCTCAAGATCAAACCAACTACCACAATGTAACATCTGTCGAAAAACGGGTTCTAAAACCCGTACCATTTGTAAACGAGCTTTTCAGCAAATAAACACAACCAAGAAAAAGTTATTTAACATTTTATTTTGTTACGTCTTTATATATATAAACCATATAAGAGTTTCGATATATACATAATAATAATTTAATTACGGAAATATATATATATATATATATATATATATATATATATATAAATATATATATATATATATATATATAAATATGTGTGTGTGTGTATGTATAATAACAATAATAATAAAAATCTAAGGCGCAGACCGCGAGACTCGAACCCGGGTCTCGCAAGCATTCAAACAAACAACCCACCACTTCACCACCTCTCAACATTTGTAATCAACTTAAACAAATATTCCTTTATATACTCCTTATTATTCTCCTTCTTAAATCATTCAAGTTTGCCGCCCAGTGACAGTACTCGGACAAAAGGAAATCATCAACCTTTCCATTCCTTTTCGTAATTGATTGAGAGATCCGCTCCAAATCATGAACTTGGACACAGTTAGCACCAAACTGCGTTAAATCAGAGGTGCAGAAGATTCAACCCATTTGACCCGAATCAAGTATAAATATGATGCATTGTGAACCCTCTCTAATATACGAACTCTCTCTATTATTTCACAGACCTCCGATCATCAGAAGGACGTGCCGGAAAAACCTGCAACTCCGCCGGAGAAACTAGCCGGAAACCGGAGTAACTCTGTTTCGGTATATTCTCCTTTTCCTTTTCTATCTCCTAATTTCAATACATATTTCATTACCAATTATAAACAACAAAATGATTGTTGTATATATATATAAACAACACAACCGGGTTTTGTTCTGTCTTGGTTTTAACCAAGAAGACGACCGGAAGTGTTAGTATAAAAGGATTTAAAACAAGCAACATTACTGGGTTAGACACATAACCCAGTTGGTTTGGTTGTGTGCAAACGAGTCAGATGTATGGAGTTCGAGTCTTGGTTCACCCCGTTTTGAAAACCTTTTTTTGTTTAAAAGAAAGTATTGAAGAGTCTGAAACAGATAATAAAAAGAATTAAAATCTAATATAAACCAGGTTAGACACACAGCCCAATTGGTCGGGTTGTGTGCACACGCGAATGGAGAGACCCGGGTTCGAATCGTGCTTATCAATCTGATCGTTGCAACACCATTTTTTTAATAAAAGTAAATGGGAGATCATATCAGTAAGTATATAAAAGAATAAAAATCAGGTTATAAAATGGGTTAGACACGCAACCCAGCGGTAGGGCTGCGTGCACACGAACGGAAGGTCACGGGTTCGACTCGTGTAAGGGCCAGTTTTGAGGGATTTATTCTGATTAATTCAGAAAATAATTTTTTTAATATATTAAACCTCTAATTATCCCTCCAAAAATATTTTATTTTTAATATGACCATTAAATCATACCTATAAAATATAAGTTAAAACAAAGAACATATAATAATAAAATAATAAATGTTGTTTTAAATAATTTAATAAATTACGTAAATAATAAGATGATTAAAAAGATTAAATTCAATCAAGGGAAAATTATTTAGCTAAATCGTTATGTGAATATCTAGGGTACCGTTTCGTTCAGTTGGTATCTCAACTTCACACTCGTGCGCTATCTTCAACAAATCCTATTCACGCTCACTGTGAGTGAATCTTCAACTCCCCATTTTTAATCTTGGGGTGTATCATGTGTCATTTGATATTATTATTTTACTATTTAATTACGTACAACTACCATTATGTGAACTAACGTGTTATGTGACATTGTTTTATTGCCATTTAGTGTTCTTACGTTCATTGCAGTCATTTCCTCACATTGGGCCATATGTTCCCCGTTACCAACGGGTGGAACTCGTCGTAGCCTAATATACGAGATCAACTCCATTTGATTGAGCTTTGATCTTGCAGCACATCGCGTTACCGTGCACACATGTATATTGTTAAGTTGTTGTTAAACGAGTTGGTTTGTGAATATAGATTAATTGACATACACGACGTTCCCGTATTTTGGTTAATGCACGTTTTCATAAATAAAATATTAAATATATCATTTTTATTAATGACAAAAAGGGATTCACTCGCCAACTTATGTTGACCGAAACTTTACTTTTTGCACATGATACAGGTGAGCAGGTTTGAAGCATGGATCACATAGGATTTGGGGCTTAGAAGAATAAATACGTTATTTGCAAATTTGTTTGGAACGACACTGTGATTGTTTGAATTTTGTGTTATTGGGATATCTTTTAATTAAGTTTGAAATATTAAATATTAAAACTTTAAAAATAGAAATGTCATAAGCTTTGATGAAAACCCAATCATGCCCTGATTACCTTATCCGCTGCGGGTCAGGGTGTGACACACAACTTGCTAAGTTTCTTTTGTATGTTTGACCCGTTTGATCTTACCAAGCATATTCTAATACGTTGAAACATAAACAACCAACTACAACCTTCCTTACCCCGTTTATCATCATTTCATACCCATTCCTACTTGACTCCAAACATTCATACAACAAACTACATTTATATAATAAGAAGTGAATTTCGGAAATTCACTTATATTAAGCGTCCGTATTCGCATTCGCTTCCTTGCCTCCTTTTGACCCGTTAGCCTTCCTTACTTCCACCCATCTTGACATGATCCCTATACTTCCAGGTTATCGCATTCACATTGTTGTTAGCATACATGATTGTACATATTAACGATCATATCAAATGCACATCTCACATTTCACTTTCATTAGTCAATTCTAACAAGCATAAGACATATACCCAAAATCACATCTTTTCAAACTCATATAATTCATCATGTCATCACATATAACACATATTGATATAACACGTACTATATGACCTTCTATAACCTTACAATTGTGACAAAAAGTCTAACCATGCTTCTTATGCGCAGTTGACTTTCAAAAGTCAACGGTTTATCATATGGACTTTCGACTTAACCTCATACATCCGAGTAATCATAGTAGACTATACTAATGACATTATATACATTTCATACTCATGATGGAATATGCTTACAACCACATGATTACCTAGTTATATGCACACACTAAACATATTCAATTTCGTCCATACTAGTAATTCTTATAATTCTACAACTAACACCATGACCCATGATTAGGAACCCAACATCATTCCAACTTCATCCCCTTATAATGATCTCCTATGCTTCACATTTTGTGTACTTTCACTTATTTATTTTGATTAGCAATTATTCAAACATGTAGTAAACATCATACCGTTCCAACATAGAGTGCAAATCTTCTAATGCATACTTTTACCAAACAACATGGCCAACCAAATCCTACAAGTTCCATCTACAAATACATTTCTCATATTTATTTACTATCAAACACTTCATATCCCCATATTATACAAGTTCATCTGTTACTTGCATACCATTTCATCTATAATTCTCACCTAGGCATTTCATCAAACACTTGGTGCGCATACCACTATTTATGCATATTGTACAAGTGTTTCATGCTTTACCTTCTACTTCATGCTTTCATTCATCACTCAACAATTAAAATCACATTTCTTCCATACCATATTGACAATGAGCAACTACATATTACATGATATATCATATAAGCACAAGGATTAGACATGGGTGGTACACCCATGCTTCCATCTTCATCATCCCAAATGAGTTTCACTTCAAAACATGAAATTACTAAAAATCATACACATAACAAGTTCTATTTGGTGATTCTAATACACAATCATGCTTAATTTCATACCAATTCACGAATTAATCACACACCCACTTCATACAAGAACACCAAATCAAAAATTACAACTTACCACATGTTTGCTAAGGCTAGATCATCAAGAAAACGAGTTCATGCATTAGTATAGACTGAAATCTTTCTTCAATTTGGACTAATTTCATCAATTTTAAGCCTCCCCTTTTTCTCCTTCTAGTGTGTGTCGACACACTCATCGCAAAACACTGAACATGAGAGTTTTTATTTTCTTTTGTATAATCATCTTTCTATGATGGGCAATTTCAGTCCCTCATGTATGCTTGCTACCCCTTTTGTCCAAAACTTCATCCCTATGTATTTAGTTTACATTCTAACCAAGTTATATAACCTAGTTTTTATATATATATATATATATATATATATATATATTGGAGAGTTCAAATGAGAAGAAAAATCAAAGAATAACTTTTAAACCAATAGAAATTCTCCATTTACTTTATTTAATGTGTGTATTTAATGTTATGAAAAAGGGCATATAGGTAAATCTATAATTGTCATTAATTAGCTAATTAATTAAACTTGTAACTCATTTTTTTCATATACTTTTTCAAGATAAAATAATTTATGGTGTAGGACAATTTTCGACACGTGTAGTATAAATTTTAGTATGTGCGTGATAAATTTTGAAATGCGTAGGGTAAATTTACATGTGTGTAGGGTAAATTCCGGTAAATGTAAGACATATGTAGGATAAATTTTGAAACGTGTAAGATAAAATATTTTTGCTTTATTAATAAGAGATAACATAATTAATGAGAGGAATTATAAACTATTTAATATTTTACCATTATGCTCTTTCTTCTTTTTCTTTTCACATTAAATTTCTTTTCAAATGAACCTTATATATATATATATATATATATATATATATATATATTATATATATTTCTTGAGCCAATATAAGAAAAACACCAATTTATAATTAGGTTTTTAGGGTGTTACAAAAGTGGAATTTTACTAGGTCGATTGGGTGAACAATTATTTTGTCAATCCTTAGTGGCTATATATATATATATATATATATATATATATATGATTAGGTTCAAAAGTGAACACAAGTGTATTTACGAACTGAGCGAATTAATTATGGCCTTACACGTGTGTAAATCAATGATCAGGATTTGATGATGAAATACACTAATGTATTTTACGATATATATATATATATATATATGTATGTATTTAGTTCCATCCACAAGTATATTACCTAATATAGGCAAGCATATTTTGCTAATTGTCAAGTACAAAAATTTTGTATAGATTTATAGATAGGAAAACATTTGTTTATTGAACATAGCATTGTAATTGGGAAACAACATGAGTATGTAAAAACTAAAAACTAGATTATATGTTATCATTTTAGTTCAGAAATTGAAGTTGTAAGTAAACAGAAGTTAGCAAACCAAATGTTTTAATGGGTAAAGGGTCACATATTCCAAAGTTATAAGTAAGCAAAACATTATGATTTTGTTGATTTGATAATAACTTCGCACTGTCAAGCAAGGTGTAGTGTGACAAGTGTCATTCATATACTCAAAAGATATAAACCATGTATAATGATAAAGATTTGAATAATTTCATCTTTTTATCCAAATTAATCTTCTCACATAAATCGCCCATAAAAAGCAACATGACATCAAAGTATACTTTTAGATATTTTAGTGTAATCGAGATTAACTTGGTGATTAAAGGTAATTATAATATACATCGAACAAGTTAGGAGGTGTGGGGGTGCACACTTGTTCAAGTGGTTATAATTCCGAGAGTTCGGGCGTAGTTTTGAATGGGGGTTCCAAGGGGGCAACGCACCCTTGACGGGATTCCGGGGACAACGCCTCTGGGAGTAGGGTCTAAGGGCAGAGCCCTTGGCATTTCTAAATAAAAAACAAGGCATTTTTGGAGACTTTTTTTTTTTTATCTAAAATAGAAAGATAACTACCTATAGTAGTTACTCATCCCTAACCCTAAAATTCTCAGACATTTTTTGTTATAGTTTCTTCTGGTTAATTTCACGAATTTGCAATACACACATACTGCTTGTTCGATTTCTCAATAAGAGTTGTATCCGATTGAATTATTCGATAGAGCCACCGAAATAATTTGATTTGAGAGTGACTACACGCCTCTATGATTATCTGATTTTATAAAATTCCCCAACATATACATTGAATTGCTTGGAGATTAAGTATGTTACTATATATAAACAAACTCATTATTCAATGATTAACTGAGAGAGAATTCAACTCACTACGGGTACGGGTGTTTATTAAGTCGAATTTTGGGTTATTTATATTGAGTTATTTGAATTTGAAGTTTTAAAATTTGTATTCAAATTTGACTAAAATTCGAATAAATTGGTTTGGATAAGCTTACTTAAATTCAAGTTGAATTCAGGTTTATTCGACTTATTCGAATTAAGAAAAAAATATTAAAAGAATTCAAAAAAAGAAGCACATCACTATTTCCCTGAACTTTTAAAAATCTACATACACAGTTGCAAATGCATAAATTATGGCTGACAATTTCTAACTCATACCTATTAACACGACACAAAATGGCACGGAGTTAACAAGTTTCGTGTCTTAAACTAGTCATCTATTAAAGACCTGTTTAAATTCGTCTTTAAATTGGTTAAACACATGTTAACCTGTTTATAACGTGTTAATAACCTCTTTGTATTTTTTTAACATTTTTTTTTAAAAAGATGCTATAGTAATATAGTATACAGTGTATCATAGAGTTGCCCTAATTTGGAAATTCTCATTCGTCCTCACACTCACAAGCCTCGCTCTCGCATCTTCTCTTCATCTTCATCAGTTCATCCTCTTCATCGATTATCGAAGTCCAATCAACAATATTTGAAGGGCTTCAAGTCAGATCATCAAAGTTCAATCAACGACATCGGTTCATCCTCACATCTTCTCTTCATCCTCATCGGTTCGCATTTTCATCCTCTTTGTCTTTCACGCAGAGAGTTTCCAAGTTCCATATACGCACGTATTTACAACCAATATAGGCATAATATAATATAATATAATAAAGAAACAAATATGATCACCTGACAGATTTTAAAAAATAAGGTTATTTCAAATAGTTTTATATAGTTTTTATATTGCAGCTTTTTAAACAAGGTTATTTCAAATAGTTTTTGTATTTTTTAAGGGTCAACAAACACTATACTTGCCTAGTTACTCGGATAAACCTATTAGCGAAAGGCCATCCACGCTCTACGTACGCAGACAACGCTGGTAAACCCGCCCACCATTCCAAGGAAAACCGACTGCTCGAAGACCCACTGTAGTAAAACTCGTAATCCACCTGAAACAAATTATAAGCAAATATTATTAATTAGAACTCCAACCCATAACCTCATTAATAGAAAGTCACGAGGTCACGAGATAATAGTTTTTGTATTGGCTTGTACTTCAAATGAAAGGTGATGGGCGAAATGTATAGTTTATTTTAACTTTTCAGAAAAAATAAGTTTTATTAGTTTTCTATTTACTATGCATTAACAAAGTTTCCGATATGGTTTTTAGTATATATTTTTATTTATTTATAGTAAAGAATATAAAAAACATTTAGGATAAGATCTTTTAGATTAAAAACAACCGTCAGATTACAATTTTTTTAAACTATGACGCAATTTGATTTTTATTTGCATAATTGATTGAGTTGGAGTTGTTATAACGAACAAAACACACAAAACACGTGTAGATAGCGTATTGTTTATATATATGACTTTGTTTTTTAAGTTTTCTATTTTGATTGATATAGCATCTGGTGGTAATATAAGAAATTAAACTAATAGCTAGTCACAACGCGCAGCCATAATCCCACTAGTAATATCTAATTTTATTTTATTTAAGATTACGAAAGAAACCATTGTTTATGTTTAGAAAATTATGTAAATGTAGATATATAAATATTAAAAATACATTTAATTTAAAAAGTAGAAAAGTAAAATAAAACAACATGCCAGTTCAACGAAACAACGCTTCCTTAAAAAAGTCATCACTACATTCCTCAGGCGTATAACTCTTGGTGACATACTCCTTCCCTTCACGTGCCATCACGAGCTTAGCATTCCAGTACCACGGCTTAACATAAACTGAGTTCAGCCGAGACTCCATCACGATCACGGACCCCCAATCACGATCACCGTGTTTCGCCTCCTTTAACCTCCTTCGAACCAACAAGCCTCCCACATCTTCATTCCTCATCACGGTAACACTTCTTAGTATCGTCGTGCTAACAAGCAGTACAAATGCTGCGTCTTCTTGTGGCGAAAATTCCACCGCTGACAGCTTCCAGTTTATAAGCCCAGTTGCTCGCCCGCCTGGATTTTCCTCTGTGAACCGAACAATTGTTACAAACTCCCTTCTTCGTCTTCTTCGTTTTCTTTGTTTTGGTATTGCAATTGTCTCCCTTTTAGTAGTCGAATGTGTGAATCTGTCGAGGTGCTAGTTTTGAGATCATAATGCATGTCATGTGATATAAACAGGTCGTGTCCGGTTGAAAAGCGCCATGATGCTTGCCAGTTTTGGGATGGTGGATTTGGTGTCGCGGTTGCTATCACTTTCGCTGTACTAGATCAAGTATGAGAGTTTGACATCATTAGGGATGTAAACAAGACAAGCCGCTTATTCGCTACTCGAGACCGAGTCGCTAAAGACTCAAAGCGAGCTGCTCGTGAGTATAAACGAGCCTAGTATCTATATAACTTTTATTTAATATATAAGACATTTATATAAAATAATCATTCCGATTTATAAGATTAACATAATTTGGCCAAATAATATATATATATATATATATATATATATATATATATATATATATATTATATAGATTATATTAAATATAAAAATCATAGTTATAACTTATAAGTATCTATAAAAACAATTATAAATATACACAAATTGATTAATAATTAATAAACGAGTTGAGCTAAGCTCTAACTTGAGCTAAGCTCTAACTTGAAAAACCTGTCACAATGGAGCCCTGACTTTAGAAATAGAGCTCAAAACCAGACAAACTCGAGCTCAAGCTCTAGTATTTAATGCTAGCCAAGTTCGAGCTCGTCTCGGACCGGTTCGTTTACACCCCTAGACGACATGAATGGTTAGGTGACTCAAAACGAAAGCAAAAGATCGAAATCAAGAAACATACCCGGGGATTTGCCGATGGAACCAGTGACGTAAGACCACGAGCCTTCACGTATTTCTACGCAACGATCCTCCCTTTTTACGACATTCGGTTTGTTACTGCCTCTTCTCCAAACCCCTCCACCCACCCTGCCATTGAAATCAAACAAGTCATGTTACATATTATAGATTTGGAGTCCAACCCACTAAGCAATTGTGATTTGTGAAGAAAGTAACCTCATCCGAATAACAAAACATTCTCTGATCAAGAACCGTACGAGACAACCATCGGCCTTCTTGCGGCCGATATTGGTTCATTTTCAGGATCACCTCGGACACCATAGCTCCTGAATCGTCAGTCACTCGGTCCGGAACAGACTTGAACAAGTAGGGTGCTTGTGCAGGCGGTGTGATCGACACAAATACTCTCAATCTTTGGCCAATGACTCCATATAAAGTGATCGATGGTGCCCGAAGCAACTCGTCCCATAGGAACGTGTTAGATTCGAGTAGTTTACTTCCGTTGATACGAACACCCCCTTTTCGTCTTCGTTCTACCACCATTCCTTTTGTCCCGAATTCGCTGTAAAGTTGCACCACTTTTTGCCATGAATCTGAACGGATGGTGGATATGGGGCTGTTTATCTTCATCTCCTTGTGACATCTAAGAAACTGAAACCGTAAAAACTCTTTTGATTCATCAGTTTGCAGTGTCTTCATTGTCGGAATTCGCTTTACCGATACGTTAACCTGTTATATGTTTACAACGTTACACGACATCAGGATCATGTGTGTGTATGGCAGGGATGTTCACAGTTCGATTCCGTCAGTTTCTTTGAAATTTTGGGCTGAACCGCTAACTATGGTTTTGGAAAACAAACAAACAAACAAACCAAACAAACAAACCAACCTGGACGGTTTTCTAGTTGTGTGGTTTTAGAAGATTTTTTTTCAAAACCCAAAAGCATAATTTTGAATTAAATTTTTAAAAAAATATTAGCCTACATTGCAAAAAAGGAATAATAAATTTTAAATAGCTGAGTCGGTTTACATGGCCGGTTGCAAATTTTAAAATGTAAACTGTCAAACCGTCAAAACTGAACCGTGAACCGGACCATATACATTTCAAACCGGCACATTTTTTGGACGGTTCTGTCATTTGGCGGATCATCCTCGTAATTACTAACCTCAAGCAAGAATCGAGGCAGCAATGGCTGGTACTTGACATTAACATCAGAATCTGTAGCTTCCCAGTGAATTGGTGGTTTTACACTTGTAGAACCACCGATTACAGGGCAGCCGGCTTTCTCATACGGCTGATCAAACACTCTCTCCCAAAGTTTCTTCATCACCTCCAAATGATCCTCCTTCACCAATTCGCCAGCCTCAATTACTTTCTCCATACTGTGCTCCATTTCCTTTACATCGACAGCATACGCATTCGGGTAGCTCTGATTCATCGAACCACAACCGGATCATGTTTATATATATACATTCTAAAGTTGGGTATGTTTTTGAATACCTTATGAGTGATCCACATTAGTAGAACATCTGATGTGGGTACAAAAGTTTTGCTGTTATCCGCGAATCTTTGCAACGAAAACAGAAACCCTTTGTATCGATTTCTGGCAACGATTAAGTACACAAGTTCTAGCATATAAGGTTTCGAGAATTCGGAAAACAAACATCTTTTCTTTGATAGTTCTCCCAAAAGATAATCCATTTGAGGAATGTTCTTGTTGTGATGATGGATATCACCCGAATTGACTTCGTTTTCGAATGATTCAGATGGGTATTTGGATATCCATATCTCTTCACATCTTTCCAAAGCATAGTCTTTGCTTTCTTGGTTAAAAATGGCTGGTTTCCCAATGAGTTTTGAGAATCTTGAATCACAATATTGCCGGTAAACTATCTGAAACTAGGGGTGTGAATTTCTGACATGATATAAAAACGTGACACCAAACTAACACAAATTTCATAGGTTTGGTTTTGGTCTAAACAAGTTCACGTTGTTTTCATATTGAACCTACATACGCGTTTAGCTTACTAAGTTTTGTTCTTGTCAACCTGAAGAGTTCACGGGCTCGCCCGTTTAACCTGCTTATCTCTTTATTTTAAATATGATTTTATGTATTAAGTTAAACTATTTAACTATTTTCAATACCAAATCTTAAAGTATTAACATGTAAAAAGAATTAAATAATTGTTTTATCGTTGAACGAGACGTGTTAGTGTTAACTTGTGATGTGTTGGTGTTCACAAGGGTGACATGTGTTTTTATGGGTTTGTGTAAAATTTCCGGGTTTGACTTTTAACTATTGATTTGAAAAGAAAGGCGAACTTACATACCGGATTTAGAGTGTGACAAAACCAAACCCATTCGATATCAAGCGGAGGAAGGATCATGAGTGGCTTGCCAGATTCCGCGGCAAGCTCAAACATCATGGGCATCCACAATTGATGATATCTAGGATAGAATTAACCAATTAAAAGATATGAATTTATAGATTAAGGTAGTATCACCTACCTACGAATAGCTTCAGCAAGAACAGATGTATGGTGGAGCCAATGTGACTCTGCAACGTTTCTCAAGAAGCCAATGGTTTGTCCTGCGGCCGTAGCAAGATCTAAACTCAGCCGCATAAGCTCCTCGTCCGACACTGCACTCGTTGACGACGGAGAAGGGTGGTCGGAAGCAGACATGTTTGTTTCAACGCTCGTGAAAAACAACACGAGAAAGAAATAAAGATGAGAGTAATATTATTAATAAAAGAAAAAGGTGGGAAAGTGGGGTGTGTCGTGTGTTTTTGAGCAAGTGCGACAATAATTGTTGTAACACGACAACATTGATGATGCAGATGGAAAACGAAAGGTACCGAATGGCACTCCCATAAATATTCACTCATTCTGTTTCACGAGGGCTATATTTTAAGATTACGTTTTTTATTTTATTTATTTGTTTAGTTATATAAAGTGTTTGTTCATCCGTAGGGGAATTAAAACAATTACTAACTAAGAGTGTCCTGAGATGTTGATCCAATTGTCAAAAAGTGGTATGTCTTTCCTAGTGGAGATGCATGTTAGATTTCTGTTTGATTCATTTTTAGGAACATCTGGGTTCGAACTGGTGGGGGAAGGTTTACGGATTCCATCCGGTTCCCGCATATCAGGGGGCACGGTCCCATGACGGTCGAAGAGTCGACCTTGGACATTGTCCCGAGCAAGGTGGGTTTATGAGATTCTTTGTCGTTTAAAGAAAAACTACTCTATCCCTTGACACGTATCAGTTGGAAATAACTATGAATAATTAAATAATAACTGACTGTTCTATACCTTTTAGCTTCTTATAATAACAGATGACAGATCTTGATCGAACCCAAATGACTTGAACCAAGATGAAACTGATCCAGTTTGTAAATCGACCAAAGATAAAGAATCGGGTTAGCAGAAGTATCAGCCGTAAATTGTGGGGAGGGCTTTTGAAAGGCATTATAGTCAGGGCCGTCTTTGGGGAGGGCCAGGTGGGGGACTACCATAATTGTACTCATCCTATTATTTGTTACATTTTCGTTCCATTAATAATTTTACTAATCAAATATGCATTTTCTTTATTGGAACTAATTCAGTTCTTCCTATTTCAATTCCTTTAAAAACATTATGCAAACAAAGCGTTCAAACACATGTTATGATACATTTTCAGCTGTTATATTTGGTTTTTGTGAGCCTCTTACATTCAAGTGAGAAAGATATGTGTACATGGAAGGCGTTCATGTTAGTCTTGTTATATTATTTCATTTATTTAGTGAAAGTTTTATTGAAAGGTGTTTTATATTAAACTACAAGAAGTTTGAGTAATCTCAGATGTTTTCTTATTAATAAAGATGTACACGGAAACAAAATTAAGAAGCAGAGAACACCATACAGTAAGTACAGTTATTTCTGGCTGATTTTGTACGTTGTTGTATTATATATAGTAATAAAATAAAATTTCTATGTCTTATTTATCGCTTAAAGTGAGTGATGCATGAGGTTACCCCATGTGCAATATGTAATGGGTTTATGAGTGTCAGAGGGGCTCAGCCACGTTAGTACCATGCGCACGTAATACCGCACCACAGTTCCGTGAGCGAGGGGTGAAGGAGGGTCTCATGAGCCGGGCAATAAGACCATTGGATTAACATTCCCACACAAGTTGATGTAGGAAAGCGACCTGCAACTTTGATACGGGTCAAATAGTCAATGGTAATAATTCAGGGGTTTGATTGTAATAATTGAGTAAGTCAGGGACTAGTAGTGTAATTGGTCAGAGTGTCGCGCCCCGATCAAAGATAAAATTTATAATCCCAAAATACCCTTAGCAGTGTGTTAGTGGTAGTAAGGGGTCGAACCACGAAGAGTTTGTGGTTTGCGTGCGGACAAGATTGATTTTAACGAAATGTCACGAATTATGAAGCTTGCTAATATTTTGATTAATTTTTGTGTGTTTGAAAGAGATATCGGAATGCTCCGACCAATTTGATTTTCTATTACTTACTACTAAAAACTTGAATACTTGCATGAAAACTTAATTAATTGATTACAACAATGATTTAAGAACAAGGTTCACACCCGGTTCGGTAATGTAAATCCTAGAATTCCTACACGTTTTAAGTTCAATTCATTTGTAACAATGACCAACAAGTTTAGTGTTACGTGATTTAGATGCCAAGAGCTATCGACGTTATGAACAACGGACTACAATGCACTTTGTTATCACAAACAAGTAAACTCTAACCTAGACAATGCATAATTACACATAAACATTTCACAAAGTCATATTTAATCTTCATTCGACAATTCATGAATTCAATACAAATGCAAGTCAAATATCATAGGTTTCAAAATCAAAGCACAAATTGTCACAAATCAATACTCAAAACAATGTCAAACCCTAGAACTTACAAAACCTACACCGGGGTGAAACCCAAAGAAATTAGCCGCTCATGGTCAACGGGACTTGATCAACGAGTGATGAAAGCTTGAATATTGACATCTTGAGCTTGGTGATGATAATGGATGGTGATTAGGGTTTAGGTTTGATGGTGAGAATGAATGGATTGAAAGATGGATGAAGATGATGATGATAGTGGATTAGGGTTAGGAATGATGAGGATGATGGATTGGATGATTGGTGTGGATTGGTGATGCCCCAATCGTAACTCCCAAGAAATTAATCAAAACATGTTATAAACCGTCCAAAGTTGATTTTCAGCGTCAACAATTTTGAAAGGGCGTCGCCGACGTCCATATGGGGCGTCGGCTTCTGCTTTGTGTAGTTCTCCTCTGACGCTCTAATCTACTGTCTACGAACATTTTTGGCTGACGGGGTTTCTAAGGGACGTCGCCGACGGCCTCTCTAAAACCTGGTTTCCTGTTTTTCCGTTTTGCACTCCCAATTGACCCGTTTTCCGCCCCGATGCTCCGAAACACTCCCGAATAGCTCCTTAAACTCCGTAAACCTGTAAAACACAAATCCAATCAAAAGTAGGCTATTCGAAACTAAAAGTTACGTTAAACATTAACTTAAGCTTAATAAGAAAATCGGTTTTCGACCACACATCAGTAATATTGTAACAAAAACAGTTAGAAGGTTGTTTGTAGTCATTATACACAGTTAGTTAGTGAATGTAAAGATATTGTTGATTGAGTTAGCTTCTTCTCTGGTGTTCTTCTCTCTCTCTATCCATTTTGCACGTATCAATTGGTATCAAAGCACGGATCCTTGGCAGTTCTGTAATCAAATTGATCAAAATCGTTTCGAAATCATCGAGAATTTGATCATTTGTTCGATCAATTATGTCTGTATTCTTTCGGTTCTTGAATTAATCATTGTTTTGATCAATTCTTTTCATTTCAGTCGGAATTAATCAATTGATTGATTAATTCTTCCCAATTCAAGATGGCTTCTACTCGACTGAATTAGAAAAGGTGATTAAGGAACACTCTACATCTTTGTTGAGATTTGAAGCATTTGTTGAGAAAGCTGAAAAATCCTTCACGGATATTAAACAAATTCTTGATAAATTGGCCAGTAATCAATCAAAATCGGATGGTGAAACTTCGACAACACAAATGGAAATCAATAGCAACACAAGAACTGATCAATTGTATCGTTGGGCAAGATAGAGTTCCCAAAATTCAATGGATCAGAAGAGGAAGATTGGGTCTGTCGATGCAAGCATTTCTTTGTTGTGGATGATACTCCAAAAAATTTAATGTGAGATATGTTGCTATTAATTTGGAAGGGAAGGCTATGAAATGGCACTCTGCTTATCTCAAAACATTAGTTAAGCCAATTTATGAGGTAACTTGGTCGGAATATTCTAGAACTATCATTGATCATTTTTCTACAAATTTATTTCATGATGCTATGGGTCTGCTAACTTCTACAGTTCAAGTGGGATCTTTAGAAGATTTATTGTGAGAAGTTTGATGAAAACCTTTTAAGAGTTACAATATGTGAGGAATATGCTGTTAGTATCTTTTTGAATGGTTTGAAACCAGAATTAGGGTTTCCTGTGAGAATGTTTGAGTCCAAATCTATGAAGGAAGCTTATAAGTTTGCCAAGAAACAAGACACAGCAAACCAAACCTTATTGGTTAAGCCTAAGTTTCATTATAATCACGTTGGGAAATACTACCCTCCAAATACAATCACCCCAACCAATTATGTTCATAATCCTGCTCCTATTTCAACCATTAAACCTCTGGCTAATACATCTCATTTACCCTTATTACCTTTTCCTCCCACAACTAAAAAGTTCCATAATACTAAATCATTAACCACTAAAGAAATGACTGCTAATAGGTCTAGGGGGAATGTTTTTGGTGCAATGATAAATTCACTCCTACACATAAGTGTTCAAATAAGCAGGTGTATAACATTGAGTTGATAGGGAATGATGAAGAAGAAATGGAAATTACAACTGATACTAAAACAGTTATAGACACTACCACATCCCCACTCATTTCGATACATGCATTAACAGGGGTACCCTCCTTTTCTACTATGCAAGTGGTGGGAAACATTTGTACCAAGCAATTACAAACACTAGTAGATTCAGGTTCCATACATAATTTTCTCAATGAGAAGTTGGCCAAAAGATTAGTTGTCCATTAACAGACATTAAAACTATGAGGGTGGGGGTAGCAAATGGAATTCCCATCAGTTGTAACAAGATTTGTCATGATTTTCAATGGCAAATGTAAGGCTTGTGGTTTAAGGCTGATGTGCTAGTAAAATTCCATTAGAAGTTATGATATGGTACCGGGAATCCAATGGTCATTACCATTAGGAGACATTGTTTGGAACTTCAAGGAATTAACTATGCAATTTCAGGTGGAAAATGAAGTGTATCAGTTAAAGGGTAGTCAAACTAATAGGGTGGCACTTTGTTCAATGCAAACCATGAATGGGCTCCTTAACAATGAGGCACAAGTGATACAAGGTCAATTGTTTAGTCTGCAAATGGCAGGAAGTGAAGAGGGCTAGTTTCAACACAAGACCACAGTTCATAATGTAGATCATTTAGATGTTATCGAAACATTATTAGTGTCTTTTGAAGATGTTTTCAAAGTGCCCACATCTTTACCACCTGCTGTCACACCCCAACCGATGGCGGAAACATCGAGGTGAAGAACGAGATTGCTCGAGACTTCATAACACTATTGTGACAATATTAATTCAAACCGATTTCATTCATAAATAAAATTGTGAAGTACATCACAAGAAATCAAAATACAACAATTGGAAACCTCAAATTACAACAAAACTCAATAACAATACGGTAATAAAATCTAGTAATTCTAGATGCGTTTCTAAGTCGTCCCTACTAGATTTCGTCAACATCAACATCATCAAGCTGCAACATGTTTAAAAGTATAGTTCAAGACACAAGACATTGGCGAGTACACAAGTTTAATATAGCATAAGTATGAAAAAGGTTTAAACGAATCCACATGGCAAAAATAGTTAACTAGATTAATGTATCAAGGTATACAATTTACAAGTCAACCCTCTGATTACCGCAAGAATTAAAGACTTAACATGACCACAAGACTACAGCGGTGCGTTACTCTTATAGCGCTATACATGTTAAGGGGAGGCTCGTACGAAGTTAATGACAAGCGAATCACATAAGAATGTTCCAAGAATAGAAATCAAGTATCATGTATTTAAGCATGTATAATGGATTGTTTGTGTTTGCATAAAGTATAAGTGTGTTTGTGTGCATTTTGATAGGTTAAACACTTTGCACCCAAAAGTGTAAAGCGAAAAAAGGGCTTTCAAGTGTATTCACAGTTTTGCAAAGCTTCCTTTGGTAATCCCGTGAAGAGTTGGAGAGTTTGAAGGATGGAACACCGAGTTATCCTACATGAGGAAACGTAGGTGTGTAAGTATTGGGATAATAACGGAGGGTTCGAATTCGGAATTATAGTATGTAAAAGTATGTATTCAAGAAAGTAATTATCTAGCCTTAAACACTCGTTTTGACACTATATATCCCGTATGGGTTGTTGTGATTTCATGGGTTAAGTGCCCATTAGAATCATAACGAGAGGTTCAAGTCTTAGATAATATAATCTATTACCATGATAAGTAACCATGTCGATTATCCTCAAGGGTTCGGTTATGTGTGTATATATGGATAGATGTTATATAGTATATATAATAATTTTAAGCTAAGTCTAATAAGGATATCATAGATTGTCATATAAGTCATGCATGGAGGTAGGATGATCAGCATCCATTAAACCTCGTTATATGATTCACCAATACACGAACCGTCACATGGACGATTCGGATGGTCATGAATGAAATGAAAGAAATACTTCACTAAACTATAAGTAAGCAAGCTAGGTGTGTGCATCCCGAACATGGTAACGTTTGGGGACGTGTCATAGCCGTGTTACTCAATTGAAGGTTGAACATAATTTAGTGGTTACTCAGAAATCATCAAGTGAGGTTGTGGATTGAAAGTAGGATAGCCAAGGCTTCCAAGTAATCACACATTCACCCAAAACACAAGCCTTATCAAGCTTGGATGGTCTCAACAATTGTGGGTTAGAACCCTTACAAAATCAGAAAGTTTAGAGGTACTGTACACCTCCTAATTTGTAGGAAACAACCTTGGCTTAGCTCCCTAACAATGGACTTGATTAGGGGCACAAGTAGCATAAGTTCGTCTAGAAAAGTATGTTTAAATAAAGTTTACAAGTTCATCTTCTAAAACAGAAAGTTTTAACCTTAAAAGTCGTATTATCCACCTTGGTTTTCCATGGAAAACCTATGGTAACATCCCTAGAGGCATTACAAACATTGTAGAGGAAGAAAAATGAAGAAAACATGAAAATAATGAAGTAATAAAAAAATTAGAAAGTTATAGGCACTTTGGACCTCAAAAATGGTGAGATTTCACCTTAGTTTGCCCAAGCAAACTTTTGAAAACCTTCCTAGAGGTTATCCAAGTGTTGCAGAAGAAAGAACAAGAAGAAATAGAAGGAGAAGTGAGTTAAAATTCACTTTTAATTGCTGGAACTTTCTGATGTGTTGTTAAAAAAACCAGTTGAGTTTAAATGTGTTTTTGAGAGTGTTAGAGGGTTATAAAAGTGGGATAAAGGATGGGGAAGTGCTCATTGATCGGAGTGTCGCGCCCCGGTCAAAGATAATATTTATATGCCCTAATTACCCTTAACAATGCGTTAGTGGTAGTAAGGGGTCGAACCACGAAGAGTTTGTGGTTTGCACGCGGACAAGATTGATTTCAAAGGTTGTCACAATTTATGAAGCTTGCTATATTGTTTATTTGAATTTTTGTTTGTTTGAAAGAGTATCGGAATGAACCGACAAAGTTGTTTCTAATTAATTAACTACGAAAACTTAAATGATTGTAAGAAACCTGATTAAATGATTATAACAATAATGGAGAACAAGGTTCACACCCGGTTCGGTAATTGAAAACCTAGGGTTCCTACATGATTTAGATTCAATTCAATTGTAAAAATGATCAACGAGTTTAGTGTTGTGTGGCTTAGGTGCCAAAGCTATCGACGTCGTAAACGATGGACCACAATGCACTTCGTTACTAAGAACATGTAAATTCTAACCTAGACAAGGCATAAATGCACATAAACATTTCGCAAAGTCAAATTTCATAACTCATTCGACAATTCATGACTACAATACAAATGCAAGTCAATTATCATAGGTTCCAAAATCAAACTACAATCTATCACAAATTAAAACTCAAAACAATGTCAAACCCTAGAACTTACAAAAACCTACACCGGGGTGAAACCCGAAGATATTAGCCGCTCATGGTGAATGGAACACGATTGCCGGATGATTTGAGCTTGATCACAAACATCTTGAAGCCTTGAGGTTGAGTATGATGAAGGTTAGGGTTTATGGTGGATGATGGTGATGGAAGTTTTGATGATATGATGTAGATGATGATGATTAGGGTTGAGTAATTGAAGATGGAGGATCAATCCCAGTGATTCTTGATGATTAGGATCAATTGGAATTAAAGTGGATGAAGTTCTTGGCTCCAAGAAAGGTTTTCAAACTCCAATTTTGCGTAACTCCTCGAAATTGGTCAAAACTTATGTTATAACCTGTCCCCAATCAACAAACAAGAAAATTTTACGTCGAACATAAAGAGAGGGCGTCGCCGCCGGCGATATGGGGCGTCACCGACGGCTCGTGTTTGTTTGTGTTTTCCTCCGACGCTCTAATCCACTGCCTACGAAGATTTTTGGCCGACGGGATATCAAGGAGGCCTCACCGACGGCCCAAAGAGGCGTCGCCGACGGCTCTTGCTTTTGGTGTTTTCTATTTTTTCCAATTCGCGCTCCCAGTTAACCCTTGTTCCGTCCCGATGCTCCGTAAAGCTCCCGGATAGCTCCTTAAACGTCATTAGACCTGCAAAATACATTTCCAATTAAAAGGGCCATTCGAAACTAAAAGTTATGTAAAACATAAACTTAAATATAACCGAACACCAGTTTTCGACCACGCATCACTTATTATATAGGGAAGGGATTAGGGTTTCGATGGGTTGGGCTTTGAATATGATTAGTGGGTAATTAACCTTGAAACAAGACAAATAAACCCAGCCCAAAGGCTACGATCGGAATCTGCCCAGCCCATATAATATATATATATATTTGAACATTATAAGGTGTAAATTTGTTGTATATTCAGGTGTTACATGTTATTTAATATATGACCAACATGTAAAAAGGCCTAATATACAAAGGGAACATGAAAACATGTGTTAAACAAGTATGTAAACATAGGTTTTGTGTTGTAAAATAAAAGAAGTATTGTAAGGATTAAACAAGTATGTGTAACGTATAACGAAGTGTCAATTATGCATAAGTCTCGTAATCGAATAGTAAAGTGTTTGAATGTACAGAATGCTTACGAATTACGAATTCACAATGACTGTTTACAAGTTAATCTTATGCTTATGGGAATCACGTAAGTATCAAAGTTTTTGTTTTGGTATCGTCTGTTATAGGGGGAGATTGTTGGAATTGAACCCTACAAAAGAACATATGATAGAATACCAAAATATACTACAACCTCTGATCCTAGTGATAATGTAACATCTGCCCAAGTAAAGCTCTACTGAAGACTAAATGTCCAAGGTCTGCTATAGCTAAACTCTGTTGAAGACAAAGCTCTGCTGAAGACTAAACGTCTAAGGTCTGCTATAGCTAAACTCTATTGAAGACAAAGCTCTGCTGAAGTCTAAAGCTGAAGGTCTGCTATAGCTAAGCTTTGTTGAAGACAAAGCTAAAAAGCCTGCCAAGGCAAAACTCTGCTGAAGACCAACAGAGGATGTATCATCAGTGTTTTCTAAAAATAGAATGCGAATATGAAATTTCTAAAAATAGGAATATCGAAATATGAGGCGTTACACCTGCTAGGTCTTATGATCACAAAATTATATTAAAAGATGAGTCTAAGGTGATAAATTTGAAATCCTATAGATATCAGAAGGCACAGAAAGATGTAATAGAAGCAATGACTAGAGAATTATTAGAAACTGGAGTCATAAGAGACCGTACAAGTCCTTTTGCTGCTCTAGTAGTGTTGGTAAAGAAAACTGATGGTAGTTGGAGGATGTGTATTGATTATAGACGATTGAACGAAGCCACAATTAAGAATAGTTTCCTTATTCCCTTAATAGAGGAACTTTTAGATGAGTTGGGAGGGGCCTCTATTTTCTATGAACTGGATCTGAGGTCTAGATACCATCAAATTCGGATGTATCCTGATGATATACATAAGACAGCTTTTAGAACACATGAGGGCCATTTTGAATTCCTGGTCATGCCCTTTGGGCTGACAAATGCCCCTGCTACATTTCAGGCTCTAATGAATCGCACATTCAAACCCTTGTTGAGGAAGTCTGTTTTGGTATTTTTTATGATATATTAGTTTTCAGCAAGAATTTAGATCAGCATCTCATTCATCTTAAAGAGATTTTGGAATTATTGAGAGCTAATCAATTGTATGCCAAGAAAAGTAAATGCTCTTTTGGTGGGAAATTAGTGGAATATCTTCGGCACATTATTACTAATGAGGGGTATCTACAGATCCCAAAAAGATAGCAGCCATACAAGAATGGCTTATACCCACCAACATTAAGCAGTTAAGGGGTTTTTTGGGCTGCCTGGTTACTACAGAAGATTTATTAAGTCTTATGGGATTTTAGCTAAGCCTTTGACGAACTTATTAAAGAAAGAAGGTTTTTTTGTGGAATGAAGAGGCTGAAAAGGCTTTTGTGTTATTGAAAGAAGCTCTGTGCTCTCCACCTGTGTTGGCTTTACCAGATTATTCAAAGCCATTTATCTTAGAGACAAGTGCATCTGTGAAGGGTATTGGTGTAGTATTAATGCAGGGTTCTCATCCTTTGGCTTTTATAAGCAAAGCTTTGTCACAAAGACAGCAGGCCTATTTTGTCAATGAAAAAGAGTTGTTGGCCATTATCTTTGCTGTTAAACATTGGCAACACTATTTGACTATTGGTCATTTTATTATAAGAACTGATAAGAAAAGCCTTAAACATCTGCTAGAACAGAAATTAACCACACTTTTGCAGCATGTATGGTTGTCGAAATTGATGGGCTTTGACTATGAGATTGTGTATAAGAAAAGGGTTGAGAATAAGGTAGCTGATGCCTTATCAAGAGTTTAGGGCCCCACACTATTCACTACCACAGTGTCTACTATGGATCCTGCATTGTTTGAAAAAATTAAAATTTCTTGGGAAAAAGACCTTGGAATGTTTCAAAAGCTACAAAAGTTGAAAGCTGGGGATCAAATAGATCATTATCATTGGGATGGAACTATGTTTACACAGAAAGGGGTAAGGTCTTGATAGGAAAGGATGAAGGATTACAAGAAGAGATCATTAAATTGTGTCATGATTCTGCTATGGGTGAACGCTCAGGAGTTCATGCCACTATTCAGAGAATTAGAAGCATGTTCGGTGGAAAGGGTTGAATAACAAGTGAGGAAGTATATTAAGGCCTGCACTATTTGTCAGATGACAAAAATTTAAAATGTTGCTTATCCAGGATTGCTGCAACCTCTTCCTATTCCTAAATATGTTTTCTCTGGCATATCTATGGACTTTGTAGGAGGTTTTGCAAAGATCCATGGCAAGGATACCATTTTAGTGATCATGATAGACTCACTAAGTATGGGCACTTTATACCCTTAGGCTATCCTTACACAACATGTATTGTGGCTCAATTGTTCCTTGATAATATTTTCAAACTACATGGTTGGCCCAATACTATAGTGTCAGACAGAGATCCAGTGTTTATCAACAATTTTTGAAAGGCTTTCACTAAAATGCAAGGTATTCAACTAGCCTTATCTACTGCCTATCACCCTTAATCAGATGGTCAGACTGAAGTTGTGAACAGATGCATTGCATCATACCTAAAAGACTTTGGCAACTAATACATCGTGGCTGAAGTGGGTATCACTTGCAGAGTATTGGTATAACACTAATTTTCACACTTTCATCAATACTACTCCATTCCAAGCCTTATATGGTTACCCTCCTTCTATATTCATTCCTTATATACCTAGAGATTGTTCTAATGAGGCAGCGGATCAAATGTATTAAAGAGTTGAAGCATTCTTTGTATCGTGCCTAGAATCGCATGAAGCAATTGGCAGATAAGAATACAAGTGAAAGAGAATTTGCAGTGGGTGATTGGGTATTTCTCAAGCTTCGATCTTTTTGCCAAAATTCTCTTAAGAATTTCAAGCCAAACAAGCTTAGCCCTATGTACTGTGGACCCTTTTTGATAACTGAAAAAATAGGGAAGGTTGCATAAAGGTTGGATTTACTTGCAGAAGCACAGATGCACCCAACATTCTATGTATCCTTGCTCAAACAACCGATTACTCCAGCTACAGTAATTGATAAAAGAATGGTGAAACATCATAATCGAGCTAGAGTGGAAGTATTAATAAGGTGGAAAGACTTACCAGTTTCGGATGCTACAGGGTGGATTTAGCATAAGTGCAAGCCAGATTTCCTGATTTTGATTTCAATTTTGAGGGCAAAATTTCTTAAATGGGAAAGTGTTGATACGGGTCAAATAGTCAATGGTAATAGTTCAGGGGTTTGATTATAATAATTGAGTAAGTCAGGGACTAGTAGTGTGATATTGTAACAAAAACAATTAGAAGGTCATTTGTAGTCGTTATATAGGCAGTGAATGAAAAGATACCGTTGATTGAGCTAACTTCTTCTCTGTTGTTCTTCTCTCTCTATCCATATTGTACGTTTCAAACTTGGACCTTAAAAACAGGAAGCAGTGAGAAGGAAGTGGCTTGGTGAAGACAACTGCAACTTGATCACTTGTAAAAAATAAATTGAACATTTAGTTTTCTTTTAAGCCACTTGTTCACGAACAAAGTGAAAGTCAACCTCAGTGTGTTTTGTTCTAGCATGGAAAACAAGATTGGCAGAAAGGTAGGTGGCTCCCAGATTGTCACACCAAAGGATGGGAGGCTCTTTGACTGAAAAAACAAGTTCATGTAGAAGCGACTTTAACCAAATCAATTTAGTCAAAGTATCAGCAAGTGCCTTGTACTCAAACTCGGTTGAAGATTGTGAAACTGTTCGTTGTTTACGGGCAGACCAGGAGATGAGATTTGATCCAAGATAAATGGCAAACCCCCTGGTGTATGGTCGGTCGACAGGGCAGCCCGCTCTCAGAGTCATAGATGGCTTGACCCCAAAGGGTTGGTATTGCCAATGGACATCGACGATATGGTATTTTACCAATTTCCTACCTTCGAATACCGTACCATACGAGCACTTTCGGTATCGGTATTGGTATCCATATTTGACGATTTTCGGGATCATTAGTTTCAGTACCGTTATGACACCTAGCTATACCGATAACAAGCTCATCCCTTATTGAAACTAAACTTTCTCATTTGGTTATCTATGTCGATGACACTCATTTGAAAGATATCAATCAAACTTACAAAAGATTCAAATAGCTATATGCGATTTGGTAGCTTAGTCCTTAGGGTATACTTTAACCTTTCTTAACTTCACCTAAGTGTCAAATAACATATTTTCCCTCATTTCACGCTACCTTACTCTATGGAAATGGTATAATTTCGTTAACTTCATCTAACCCTATTTTTAGTGGTTTTTGGTTTAAAAAAGAAAAAAGTAATTAATTAACTCTTTTACATCCGGTTAACATACTAACGTATAATAACCTCTTTAATGTCTCTTAACATAAAAAGGGAGTAATATACAATACCGATTAACATACAATGTCATTGTTAACATCTAATATCCTAGAGTACACCCCATAACTTTATGCGGTGATTGATAAATAGACAAAGTAAACTAATTAGCTTTTCCAAAAGCTTCAATAAACTTCAGCCATAAAGATTAAGAGAAAAATATGAAGGGAAAACGTGGTGTGTTTATTTAATTTTTAACTAAATTAAAAAATATATATTTTTAAAGTGGGTGGGGTTCGGCTATAAAATCCAAATCTCCTAAAAAGTATACAAAATCATAAAAACCGTAATTACAGCTCTAAAACACACTTAAAACTAGGGGTGTTCAAGATCGGATTATCCGGTTTTCAAATATCTGAAATCGGATATTCAAAAATGCTCATATACTACATAAATTTATAAAAAAAATAGTTTTCGGATATCGGATAATCGGATTATCTGAAATTTTTGAAATTCATATCCGAATCTGAAATTTTGGATATTTCAGATACGGATTTGATATTTCGGATTCGGTTTCGGATCCGGATTTTTTCTGAACCCCTCTACCTAAAATCCACAAATAACTTAGCGAAGATTACTAAAACACTATATTCATACCCTAGCAGTCCATAAAAAAAACTCCTAACACACTATCGTAGAACTATTAATATAAAATACGACATGATAATATACATAAAACCATGGTTGTAAAAGTCACTAGGCGCTCCCTAGTCAGTCGACCGGGGAGTTGAGAGTACTCGGCCTAGGCGGAGAGTACTCGAGGAGTACTCGGACATGTTAAATTACAAAGAAATTAGTTTTCAGAAACTAAATATGTGTCAAAAACATAAATTTACTAAGGGGCTATTTGTTTACCTCTTAATGAGGCTCTTAATGGTTCAGACCTCTTACTGATTCAACACTTAACGGTTCGACTGTTTGTTTCGTGAGCAAATGTCTGAATGGTTCAGACATTTGCCTCTGAATGGTTAAGCATTATACTGAGTCTGAATGGTCAAAACCTCTAATCTGAATTGGTCAGACATTTGTCTCTGAACGGTTAAGCATTATGTTGGCTCTTAATGGTTCAGACATCTTACTGATTCAGCACTTAACCATTCAGGAGTTGCCAAACAGCCCCTAATATTTATAACAAAATACGTGAAAATGATATTCATTTTTTAATAAGATAGATATAGAAATTATGTTTGATTTATTTTTAGTCAAACTCGGCCCAAATTGACCTACTAAATCCGATTTTGGTCAAGATTGATCGCGTTTGATTGATTCCGAGTAGTTAATCGGAGTTGAAAAAGTCGCTTCAGCAACCTAACTTGTAGCGACTACTCGGGGTGTACTTGGCCTTAGAGACTTTATTTTAGAACCATACTGATAAAACACATAACGTTAGTAATTAGATAATTAGAGGCTTATCATCCAAAACACAAAATTCTCCTCAACAAAATTTAATGAAGATGGTGGTGGTGATGGTGAGCTTGCTGTTAGTAAATTGGGTTTGCCTCAAAGGCTGGTTCAGAGTCTTGAGAAAAGAGGGATTACTAGTCTGTTTCCAATTCAGGTGCTTTCTTAAATTTGTACCCTTTTTTATATGTCATTTTGTTTTGTTATTGTGTGTATAATTTGAAATTTCCATACTTTAAACATGTTAATGTCAGTGGTGTTACCTTTTATAGTTGTTGTATTTAAATTGAGTGTAGTTGTGACAATTTAAAAGTTTAGGGAATTGAATTTTAATAGTTTAAAATACGGGCATTGTCCTATGATAATCCGATGATGTGACGAATGACACTCCTAACTTTCGGTCCCACTCTAGTGGAAATGTAACTGTGTGCCCCTAATGATTAGTTGATTGGTTTTTATCTCGATTAGAATGTTGGAAATTGTTTTGAAATGGCATAAGTGAAAGTTAGAGCATGCGGCGTTACCTCTCTATTCAAGTGTGATTGCCGTTGGCAATGAGAGGGAAGTTAGGAGTGCTGTTGGTCGCATTGTCTGTATTGATTATTGTTGGCCAATGGGTCATAGTTTGGCTTATTAAAGAACAATTTCTGTTAACCTTTTAGGCAGTTTAATTTCCTTTATGCAGACATTAAGTAATTGTAAACATGTTCTATTCTAAGCCATCCCTAAAGTAATTTCAGTCAGAAAACTTGATAATGGAGATAAGTTGTTGTAGTTGCTCTTTCTGATTAAAAAAAAGAAAAAGAATTTTTCGTTAGCTTATAGTGAGTTTATGCATTTTGATGTACTTTAACAAGTGCTATACGATAAGCAATTGTAAACCGTAAGTCTTGGGGTGTTACTATGTTTCAAATGAAAACTGGTGTTAACTTGCTTTTGTTTCAATCATGTAGCGAGCCGTATTGGTCCCTGCACTAGAAGGTAGAGATATAATCGCACGTGCCAAAACTGGAACAGGGAAGACATTAGCTTTCGGTGTTCCTATAATCAAAAGACTTACGGAAGACGATGAAGAAAGAATTTCTCCAAGGTACCCGTGAATGAAGTTTCCTTTTTCAACTTTATTCTGTAACATTTGGTACTTATAGTTCAATAATATGTTAGATGTAATCATTTCAAACATATATATTTCGTGTATAGGCGCGCTCAACGACTTCCGAGAGTTTTAGTACTTGCACCTACAAGGGAATTAGCAAGGCAAGTAGAAACAGAGATTAAAGAGTCTGCCCCGTATTTGAGCACCGTTTGTGTGTATGGTGGTGTGTCGTATACTTCACAACAAAATGCATTGTCTCGTGGGGTCGATGTTGTGGTTGGCACGCCCGGAAGACTTATCGATTTGATCGGAAGTAATAGCCTAAAGTTAGGGGAGGTTCAGTTCTTGGTTCTTGATGAAGCTGATCAAATGCTCGCTGTCGGTCTTGAGGAAGATGTTGAACATATTTTAGAGAAGCTTCCGTCAGAGAGACAAAGCATGCTTTTCTCAGCAACTATGCCCGGTTGGGTCAAGAAACTCTCGAGGAAATATTTGAATAATCCGTTGACAATTGATCTGGTAAGTTTCTTGTGATACTGGAATTATTATAGCATATTCACATGAATTGATAAAATTTGTCTTGTTGAACCTAACAAGGTTGGCGATCAAGATGAAAAGCTAGCAGAGGGTATCAAGCTGTATGCTATACCAACAACCTCAACGTCAAAACGAACAATACTTGGTGATCTTGTCACGGTATTATTACATTTTCTTATATGTAAAGGTCAAAGCTTGAATTATGTAGCGATCGGGAAATTTACAATTATAATGTTGTTTACAGGTGTATGCAAAGGGTGGGAAGACCATTGTTTTCACTCAAACAAAAAGGGATGCTGATGAGGTATCTATGGCGTTGACTAATAGTATTACTTCTGAGGCGTTACATGGTGACATATCGCAACATCAAAGGGAAAGAACACTGAATGGATTTCGACAAGGAAAGTTTACTGTGCTTGTTGCTACCGATGTTGCTTCTCGTGGCCTTGATATACCCAACGTTGATTTAGTAAGTTTGACCAATGTTTTAAACATCTCGCTTCTCAGAATAGTATCCTCTATCCTAGATGACTTAACTTCAAAAAGTTTCTAATAAAAAGGATTAAACTTTTGAAAACTTTTATTTAGCAGAATCCGACCTGGTTAACCGGATCAAACTGGTGACATGGCAGTTGAACTGTTGTTAACCTTAACAATGTTGGTTTATCTTGCTGACATGGCACTTTTGTGGCACATGAAAAGTGGTTAACCTGCAAGATATTCCAAAATGGAAGGTTTTGAGTATAATGCTATTTTCGTCCCTGAGGTTTGGTTAGTTTTGCAACTTTCATCCAAAGGTTTGTTTTTCTACATCTGGATCCAAAAGGTTTGAAATCTTGTCATTTTCATCTGGTTCGTTAACTCCAACCTTTCAAAACGCACATCCTTAAAGAGCTATCCCAATGCAGTTATGACATATATCGTTCCTCTACTTGGTTTGTACTTTAGGTTATCCACTATGAACTACCAAACGATCCCGAAACTTTTGTGCACCGATCTGGTAGAACGGGGCGTGCAGGGAAGGAAGGCACAGCCATTTTGATGTTCACAATTAGATCTCTTGAGCATGATGTAGGATGTTAGTTCGACTTCATAAATCCGCCAGCTGTGGAAGACGTATTGGAATCTTCCGCTCAGCAAGTTGTTGCTACCCTATCAGGTGCAGCCCTGGCACAGTTGAGCGGTTTCTCAAAGCCTCAGGTAATTTGTTTTGACGATTTCGATTTTGTGCTGTTGTGCTGTGGAACGCTTGCATTGTAGGGATGGACTACGTTGCAACTGACTCGGGATCCTGCTTTGTCAAGAGGATTCATGTCAGCTAGAACGCTTACTGGATTCTTGGCTGATGCTTATAAAACCGCTGCTGATGAACTCGGAAAAATACATATAATTGCAGATGAAATGGTGTGCATCTATAATCTATTCATGTGAGCTAAATAATGTAACTTCATAGGAGTAATCATGTATCTGTTTATTAGGTTCAGGGAGCGGTTTTTGATCTTCCGGAAGAGATTGCGAAAGAGCTACTAAACAAGGAGTTGCCACCTGGCAACACTGTTACAAAAATCACAAAGGTCAACTCATTTCTTTTTTATAGATGATCCATGTATTCTGATTTATTGGATTGCTGATTGTTATTGGATGGTATTTGCAGTTGCCTGCATTGGAAGATGATGGTCCAGCGGGTGACTTTTACGGTAGGTTTTCTAACAGGGAGAGAAGTTCACGAGGGGGAGGTTCTAGAAGGGGTGGTTGGGGTAGCAGTGGCGGCAGAGGCGGCTCTAGAAGTGGAGGAAGTGATTGGTTAATTGGTGAAAGACGATCTTCACGCTCTCCTTCCTTTGGGACTAGGGGCTCCGGCTCTTCATCTCGGAATAGAGACAGGTACTTAATTCTGTTGGGTAGTTATTGTTAATCTTATTTTCGGCTAATTCAGTTTCTTGTGACTAGAGGTGGCAAAATGGGCGGGCTGGGTAACGGGCCAAGACGGCTTTGTGTCAAAATATGTAACTTATTGGCACATTTGACTTGAAACAGTTCTTTTTTTTTATTTTTATTATAGATAATTTGTGTGTACAATATTACTTCAATAAAGAAATATCTTCTTGGATGAAATGACACACATTGGGAGACTTTTGACCTGCCAAATATATCGGCTTTTACCCATTGACCCATTAGAGATTAAAGATAACCCAGCCCATTTATAAGTAAATGGGCCTACAAGGGCACCAATATGGCTATACTTGCGAAACAACTTTTTTGTTATTGGTTTATACACACATAAAAGCACTAAGAATCTCATGATAATCCACTCTACATAATAATAAAACCTGTTAGTGGTTCTCTGATGCTTCACAATATACTAATATTGAATCATATCATTGAATGACAGAAACTTCGATGGGGAATGTTTCCACTGTGGACGGTCTGGGCACAGGGCATCGGAATGTCCCAGTAAGCAAGATTACTAGTTTGCCCCTTTTTTCCTATTTAGAGCCCAAACGTTCATAGATCGGTCTTAGCCATCGCTGCTCGTTTAAAAGAGGCACGGAGGCTGACTGACAAGAAACAAAAATGGCACGCGTGGTGGATGCTGAAAGTAAGCTCTTTAGGTGGTGGCAGCCCTCTTTTACCTGATATTTTAGCAGCATTTTTGATTTTGTCCAACTTAATTATAACATATTATTTATTGCTTGAGTGTGAGTAGTCTCTCTTTTTAGAAATTGAAAGTTATGATTTGCATTTATTTCGAGTTGCTTCCCATAACAACACGAAGCAACTAGTTGATTGTGCTTACATATTGATTAAATCATGATTGGCATATTTTCATGTTCAGAACAATCAATATAAAGAGGCATTGTTGCACTTATGCGATCTGCCTTAAATGTCGTTATTACAGCCATTCGAAAGACACAATGGTACAAATATCATATCTAGCTAGCTGGCGAATGAGGGTTGAGCTGTTTGATTAAAAGTATATGGTCACCAAAACTCATATATCAGATTTAGTAAGACTCAAACGCAAGATTGACCTTTTTTTGTTCACTTTCAAAATAGACTTTGGTTCTTGTTAAAACAAACATGACCTAACCACATTTCGAAATCACTAAGGTGATATCAGCAACTGCAAGTGAATGTAACATTAAGCATGTTGAACCTTATGAAGCGCAGAAGAGGCGCTGTTTGTCTTAAATGTCATTCATTGCAACCTTTCAAAAGATACAATGGTTGGGAGAGCTTTGAAAGATTTTGCCTAACACAGTAATCATAAAAAAAATTAAAATAAAATAAATACAGACCATGATATATAGGAACATTAAAATACATTAATTACCACAACGTGAACAACTTTATCATCAACAATACTTCTATCTTTATGAATGCGAGTTGTTATATACACTTCTCTTCGTTTGGATATGCTCCATTATTCTTTGTCGCCTATAATTTATGTTTGATGGTTAGAATATACCATCTCATGAGCAAGTCTAGCAAACGACTTTGTCCCACTAACATGAGGCTCCTTCGTCTTTGAGCGGCTCTATCTTTTAACATCACATGTACTCTATGGTAAATGGTTTAATAATACATGATAAGACTTCTTTGATCTAATTCCATAATTGAATTTGTGCCAAACTAGTAATTCCAAAGTCAAATGAACACATACAGACACACACACACACACACATGTGTGTATATATATATATATATATATATATATATATATAGGATTAGGATCATTTGTGAACAGATTTCTAAGAGTGAACTGTGTGAACTAATCCTGACCATTGATCTCTTTACTAATTAACAAGGATAGGATGGTAATTTATCTTATTAATTTATTTTTCAATTTTTTTAAACAAAATTATATTTTGGTAGTTACAAGGTTTCCTAAAATCTAGATTTTTAATCATTCAAAACAATATTCTTTACAATATGTTAAGAAGAATCGTATATTTTTTCGAAATTTTTTGTGGATTTCAAGTTTATGTTCCAATTCATCATAACAAATATTTTGAAATATTTCCGATTACCCAGTTTTCGTTCTAATTCAATATAACAGTTTGTTTATCAGAGTAATTTTCACGTTTCGATATTAGTCGTTCAATCCTTATCTTTCCAATTCGTTGATAAATCCAAGATTTATTCCATTCGATCAAACAGTTGTTTAATCCGCAATTTGTTACATCGTTTCGTTATTGTTTGTTATCTTATGATGGACGAACATATAACAAATATGAATAAGACGAGGGTGAACGACGATGAAGTCAACGATCAGCCTGCCGGTAATGTGTTCGTTACTACATTGGATCGACCAGGTGCATGATATTTTTGTATTTTTTCTGTTTCTTGTTCCGTTCGACATGTTATATACTGGTTTAATTGTAAAGTTCTTCGCTGGGTCAGTTTTTGTTTGATGTTATATTCGTTCATGTATTGATCTGAAAGTTTCCGATAATTCCGTGTATTTTGTTCAAATGAGTATACATGCTGTTTCATCTGTGTTGTATATATGATTGTGTCACCGATGTTGACGTTGGTTCCAAACATATTAATTGACATGTTTGTTACAGATAAGTACACATGTCCATAGACAGTAGTATACAATGGATGTGATGTGTTGAGTTTGGTCATGTGATATGTAATTTAGAGGAATAGTAGAGATTCCATTTGGTACACTTGTGTATGCGATGTTCTTTGAGTTGGGTTCTGTGATTTGTAATGTTTTTATGAGTTTGGTTATGTGATTTGAATATCCAATAAAGTCTGGTCACCTGGCTTTGGTAAGTACACATGTGCATAGAGAGCAGGTATACACAATGTATGTGATGTTTTTGAGTTTGGTTCTGTATTTTTTTTAATTTTGATGATTTTTGTTCTGTGACTTGTGAATCCAATAAGTATGGCCGATGTATGTCATGTTTTGAGTTTGGCTGTATGATATCTTTTTTTTTCATTGTATGTTTCTTTCACTTTTAATTATTTCTACAGAATCCGTTGCGAGCAACGTATATGAATCTCCGAATGGATCTAGGTATTGGACTCCAACCGTCCCTCCCGGTTTCAAACCGTTTATTAATGCTAGATTTAGTACAATTGAAGAAGCTATAGCTAGGTATGAAGAGTATGCTCAACTGGCCGGTTTTGGAACCCGTCTTGGTACATCACAGAAGGAAAAAATCGGTGACAAAATTGTTACTAATAGGCGATACGTTTTATGTTCTAGAGCCAACAAACCTAAACGTAAAGATGGTTCGGCTGATCAAGTAAATTCAAGTTCACCAAAAAGAAGGTCCAATGTTAAAGTCACAGACAGCAAGGCATGTGTTAAATTTGTGCGTGTAAAAAATTCATCTGAGTATGAGATATATGACTTTGTAGAACAACATAACCATGGCTTTACTACCCCTGAAAATCTTTATCTATCATTGAAGAGGAGGAAGCTTGACTTTTCTACCCAAGAGTTTATAGCAAAATGCCAAAACGCAAACCTAGGACCTACCAAGTCTCACAAAGTATATGTAATTTTAAAAGGTGGTCATTATAATGTGCACGGAACCGTTGTCGACTACAAAAATTGTGGGCGTGATATCCGAGACTTTATCGGGGATAGGGACGCCCAGATGATAATTGACAAATTCAAGGAACGTATCAAAAACAATGAAAACTACACGTTTAACACCCACATTGTTGATACCGAACTTCAGTTAATTTTTTGGTGTGATGTGGTATCGAAATCAAACTATGACTCATTTGGCGATGTTATTGCCTTCGATGCGACATATCATACAAATATGTGAGTAGTACATCAAATTTTTAACATATAATTTATCTTTTAATTATACGTATCTAACTGTGTTTTGTAAAAACAGGTATGATATGATTTTTGTACCTTTCACTGGAGTCGATCACCACAAAAGGTGTCCAATTTTTGGTGCAGGGTTGCTTCATAATGAGACTATCGAGTCTTATACATGGCTACTTCAAAAATTCCGTGAGGCACACAATGGTAAACAACCCCTTCTGGTGCTTACTGATCAAGATTGTGCTATGAAACAAGATGTTGAAAAGGTCTTTGACAAGTCAATTCATAGGTTGTGTATGTGGAACATTATTCAAAAACTTCCGGTTAAGGTACTAAATTTGAATCAAAAATTTTTGTTATCAGTGCATAAATATATCATACTAAAGCAGTCGGTCGACTAATTAATTTTTTTCATTTTTTTAAATGTAGATCAAGAGGAACCATAGTAGGAATGCAGAAATAAAACAGAAGTTCTATAAGCTCGTTTGGAATGTTTACATTGAACCACAAACATTCGAGGGTAGATGGCAGAATCTTATTGCTGAATACGGGTTACAAGACCATTCCTAGTTGTCTGAGATGTATTCGATTCGTGCGAACTGGATACCGGCTTATTTCTGCGAGATACCTACGTGTACTTTAATGAAGACCACTTCCAGGTGTGAGAGTGCAAACCACTTGTTCAAATCTAATTCTAGTTCTCATAACACCTTGGTTCAGTTCATGTTGTGTTACGACACATCAGTTGATGGGATACGAAATGAACAGAGGGAATTAACACATAAAACTGACACCACTAATCCCGAATCAAAACATCTTGGCCTATTGAACGACATACAAATGACATCTACACACGTAGAATTTTTTTTGATGTTCAAAAGGAAATTATGAACGCAAGGAAAATTGTTATATTGCTGAACGATGTGTATCTGAAGGTATAAGCACTTCGTGATAGCTCACCAAGACCACATGAAAGAAGTTATAGACGAGTTCAGGGTTGGTTTTTTACATTCAGTAAAGTGTTTTTTCTTATCTTAGAATACAGGTGTGCATTATTATGATAATATTTCCTAATTTATCCATCTTGTATCATCATATTACAGGTCATCTTCAACAAACAAGATGTCTTCGCTTCCTGTGAATGCATGGGTTTTACTAGAAACGGATATCTATGCCCTCATATCTTTTGCATTTTTGGCACCATAACGTACATAACATTCCGGACGGTATATTCACCCAAGATGGAGGAGAGACGCTTTGCCTTCCAGTGTATATAGCGTTGAAAATAGGTTATCTGTAGATCAGAGTCGCAGTGGAAGAATTTGGCGAGATACTTGAGAATATGGAAATGTGGCGAGAGAGAGTTCGTGGTAGGATTGATAAATTACAGGAATTAGATTACCAAGTACAGTTGCTGAAAGATAAGATTTTTAGCGAAGTTCAACCGGATCCAAAACTTAAAAAAAGTTTGTCGTTTACTGGAAATTCTTGATCATACTAAACCAGAAGAAGTATCATGCACCGCAACAAAGAAAATACGCAACAAAGGATGTGAAAACATAAATGTCCAATTGGTCCTCGCGAGAAAACATTAAAACAATGCAAGAAACACCGAAGAAAATGCAATTAATTTGGCAAGAGGGTGAGAACGCATGATAAAAGAAATTGCCCATTGAAAAAAGGCAACATCACAAAGGACGATTCGTCTACATACGAAGATGGCGAGGGAGACGATGATGAAGCAAACGAGTATGAAGACTGCACCGATAGTGGAAGTGAAGCGCAAGTGCACGAGAGCGAAGATGATGACACTGTGTTTTAACTTAAACTATATGATCCATAACAAAAATTTGAGGTGGATGCAACTTGTACATTATGTTTTCAGTTTTTGGCAATTATTTTTAGTGTTTTTGAAAATGCATTTGGTAAGACTTTGATTTGGATAGTTGTAAAACATTGTCGCATTAACAACATCTTTTAGTCCACAATTTACTTTATCCTATATAACTGAACTTCAAATTACATACATCAGACGAATATGTTGACAATGGATTAATTAATATGCAACTGTGCACATTTGTTGTACACCACTTAATTGGATACTACGCACATTTTTTTGACATATATTGATACGAAAACACCATTTGTCACGGATTAAAGTTTTCTTTTTTAATACACTTATAGCTGATATAAAAAACTTAACTGTTCTCTTGTGTATTAGTACCTTTCTGGACAGTTTACACTTAATTGAAATACACATGTGCACAAAAAATAGGTGGTAGTACACACATGCACCACCTGTATCAGTTAACTGACATAATATATTTAACTATACTAGTAATGTAGTACACATATGCACCACCTGTATCAGTTAACTGAAATAATATACTTAATTATATTAGTAATGTAGTACACATATGCAATACGTTTCAATTCCAGCAAAAGTTTCATCAAGAAGCTCCACCAAAGGTTCCATAAAAACTTTCATCAACAACCACACACACAATTTCTTCTAAGTTATATGTTTTTAAGTGTTTCATCAAATTCCATTAAATAACCAAATATCCCCACCCAACCACAATTTGTTTCATCATGTTCCATGAAATAACAAACATGACAGCAATTAACTGAAGTGAAATGTCTTTTCAAACTGTTCCGCTTCTGCTAGTATCCGGTCCCGGTGAATGTTTGCATCAGATGTCACCAACCTTACCGCGTATTTCTTACGCAACCGTGTCAATGTAGCTTTTTTCTGAATAGGTTCTAATGGGAATCCACAATCCCATTTTTGGGCCGTGACTCCATACCAAGTCTCCATGTGGCGCATAACAAACACACCACAATCCACAATGTTTCCTACGGTCTTCCACTCAAAGTCTAACATTTCTGGCACTGCTTATCAATTTCTATTGCTTTCGGGTGTTTCATCAGTTTCAAATAACGGGTGAACACGGCCTTCTGCAACCGAAAATACAAGATTATAGTTAATTATAAATTATCAACAGCCAAAAATAAAATAAAAGAAATTGTGTCTAGAATTTGTCTTACAACTTTGTATGGAGTGCTCTTCTTGAACTAATTTTCATCATTTATCAGTTGAACCAGGCTTTTTGATGCAGCCATATTGTCAATCACCGTTATTGATGCCGTCTCAAGATCAAAACACACAAGATAAAAATGTCCATTTTCAAGAATTGGGAATAAGACTACGCAATAACCTGACAAAGTCAACAAATATGGCCTTTTTTTGACCACATGTACCAAAGAACTTCTTAATTTTTCAACACGTTGCACATCTACATACCTTTTATTATGTAACACATCCTCCGTCTGTACAACAAAAAAAAAAATAAAAAAATAAAAATAAAATAAAGATCCATCAGTTACTATCACTTAAACTGTTATTTTTATATCAACGGGGATTAACTTACAAAACATTCGGTATGGCAAAAAAGGCGCGGCTTTGAGCCTTTAACTTTATCATCTCCCGCAAAAATATTTTCACCTGAAGTTTTATGATTTTCTTCTTTGTTAAGCATTGACGCAAAACAATTAATTACCCCACTATTTATCCATTGACTAGGTTGCAAATCCTTGAGTTGAAAATGGTATAGACCAACCTCCGTATCGGTTTCAAATACAAGTCGTCTGTTTCAACAAAAATTATGTTGTTAACATACAGTCAAAAATAAAATTTCATTACACATACATTTACTCGCTAAACAACACTTTATTTCATTCTCAAAATATTTATTGAACGCCAAAGATATCCACTCTAGTATTCAACTATTGAACATGCGGTATAAGATGACATTGTATTTTCAGATTCAAATTTCACTTATATATAACGTTATTCATAACCATACCTTTTTTATGTGGTACACATGTGCATGATATTACCCTTGAATATATCTAATATCAGTACACATGTGTAAATGGTATGATTAAACAACCATTTATATGATATGTCCAAGTGGAATTATTTAGAATATGCATCGCCGTATATTGTTCATATACACATGTGTAAATGGTATGATGAAACACACATATAAACAATAGTGATTTCGGGAAGAGTTCTTACACGTTTGTCGCTTCTACCTCTGCGACTTCTTTTTCATCGTGGTTTTTCATCGACCTGTCGGTCACCTTTTTGTTCTTCGGTCTTGCTACCCTGTTTTGTGGACATTACTTTCCCACATGACAACAATATTCAAAATAATAAAAAATAATGATATTACAGATAATACTTGCATCTTGTCATCGGCGGAAATCGACAAATATTTCCACAACATATTCTCTTTCTTGCTTAACCAACAGTTGATACTGACAGCTCGGACCAGAAATGGTGATTGGACGTATCTCGAGCCGATCTTTCTCCTTTTACCTTTTCCGACTGATTGAATAACCTCAGCAACATTTATTTCTTGCTCCACACTCACTGACGCATTATGTTTAGCGATACATTCATCTTGTGTCATTCAAAGGCTGAACGACAGAATATCGTCTAACCGTTGGGTATTATATGCACCAGAAATGTAGTCCTCAAGCACTTCTGCTGATTTCATAAAAATCTTCGTGGTTGGGGAAGCGATTTGTGGTGTTGTGGCGTTATTTCCCCGCATATCTTGCAAACTTGCACTTTTTGCTTTTCCCTTAATGTCCTCCGCAACTATATACATGTATAGTAAACATGTTTAATTGTTGTGTATACTAAAAACATACGAAAAATTTAAAATCATATTAAAAGTAAAAAATATGACTTATCATTACCAGCTACTTTCATACCAGGACTAGCATTCCTTTTCATCAGTCTCACCAACAGCGGGTTTGTTGAATTTTTTTTGTACCTTTCTAAAATGGGTAATACCGACTGATGTGACGGGTAGCTCGATATATGCTCTTTAATTCCATCTTCTAATTGTTGTTTAAAACTCTCAATTTCGTCGCATATAGACGCTATGCGCGCACCACTCATCTGTGTATTACAAACAACTAAAATAACTAAATATATATACGTAAACTAACCATAACCCATTACCCAACATTATTTTTAACATTCAGAAACAGGAACTTTTAACATGATCATACCTCTACCGTCGACGTGTCTTGCGCGTTTGTTTTTTTCACGCACTCATCCTTTGCAATGTCAGCCGAACCTTCCTCAATATTGATTCCATCATCATCTTCCACATCATATAATTCTCTTATTTCTCCCAGCCTAAAACCTCCATTCTTCAACTCCTGCTCCTTCCGTTGGTTCATCAATTCATGTGTCCAAAATCTCAGAGGCGCTTCCCTACGTTCACGGTCGAACCCAGGACATTGTGTTGACTCCAAATACAACAACTATTTGGATCAAAATACGTAAACAAATACAATTAAAATAAAAGTAAGCAGTGAAGATTGTGATATACAAATACACAAAAACCATAACCATATGTTTTTTTTTCACTTCAACATTGTGCACTGATGTATTTTCCACATACAACACTTGTGTACTAAATTTAAACTGTGAAAATGGTGATCAAATATATAACTTTGAATGGTTTATACATACCACCAAATAGGTTAGAGGCCCTCTGAAGTACACATTAGGTCACACCTTACCCAATCGTCTTTACATTTCTTGATGGCGTCCAACACAAATTGAGACCAATCATGCTTCCTGAACTTCTTCTCATGGTTAAATAAATCCAACAATTATACATAACACTACCATATTTAGTGCATCCTATCATCGTTGAAATGAACAACATCACAAAGTCTAGTATGAACATTTCCCTTTCCTCATACTCATCTGTCCGAATCTTGTCAACTATATTTTTACAACTGATAGGTAGCTTATCAAACCTAGAAACCCATTGCTCCTTCAAAGGATGTCCTGCTTCATCTTTGTTCAACTTTGACACTTTTATACCACCATTTGGAAGACCTAATATCTTTTTAACAGACTCTTTGTTGACCCTTATTTGTCATTCCCCCAAAACGATACTCATGTTCTTCGTGTCCAGCTTGTCAATAACAAAATGCCCGAGATGGGCTGTAACATCGCTGACATTAAACTCCAACAACTTACCAAACCCACTTTTGTCACCATCGCTTTCTGCCATTTCTTCATTACCCGCATTGCTTCATAAAGTTTGTTGGGCGACGTTCTAACCCTGATGCCAAACAAACCATCTTCAACTTTTGCACGTTTCTTCCTTTGTTTACTCTTGTTCTTCGATTTCTTTTGTGGTCGCCTTTTCCGGTAACCAAAAAGCTCAGTTGTTTCATTAAAAATAAATATTAAACAATTAAACATTTTTTGTGAACACTATTTAGAAGCTATAGTAAATTTATACCTTCAGCTTCTTCATCTACGTCCGTAACGTCATTCAGACCAACATCCTCACCGCCCGTCTTTGTTTTTGGGTTATTCACTATTAAAAAAACTAATAAGCAAATCAAAGTAATAATACACACACCCAAAAATGATTAATTCAAGTCTTACCGTCGTATTCATCATTTGCTCTATTAACAGTTTCATCTACTCGGTTTTTTTCCATTTTTGGCGGGTGTATCAAACTTCATACCGTCTAGGGAAACACCATATCAATGTGTACAACTTTATACATATATATTTGCAAACCAGTAGAACCACACATTTTAAGGGTGTACACAACCTTACCTTCTTCATCACCAGTGAAAGGCACTTTGACAAGTTTAGTTCTTTCTCTCTTTCTCTTCTTTTTGGCTGTACTTTTTTTCCTCCGCTTACTATCCAAATCCGTGTCATTTCATGAACTTGTTCAGCTACAGATGTTGTGTTTAATTCATTTCAAATATAGATATTGATAAAATGGTTAGTAATTTAACTTATACTCTTTTTTATAAAAACAGTATAGTCATTATCTATAATTTATGCTCACCTGTTTCCCCTTGGTCGTTTTCATCGTCCTCGTCTGAAAAACGTATTGGATCTTCGATAGTATTACTAAATTTACTTGCCTTCTTACGCGCAATTCTTTCACTTCTCGTACCTATGCGATTAACACAATAATATCAACAAAGTAGTAATTCAGTTCTTGAAACATTTATTTCTTTTTTAGATTAACACCTTACATTTCCGCATAACGCTTCCTAGTTTGTATAAAAAAAGGAAATCAGTTATCACTGCAAAATCACAAACAAATTAGTGTGACAGAACCATAATAATTAATATTTTCCCATAATGAACTCACAAAATACACATATGTATAACAACAAACACACTCCAAACATACTGTGATACACATATGTAATAGGATGGTAATTATCCTTTTAATGTAATACATAGGTGTACCATCTCTACCTCTTTGAAATACCTTTTATAGGCAATCAAATACATAAAAAACACCCTTCTTAAACCAAGATTACAACGGACAAATCGCTGGATAAACCTCATATCACTAAAAAAAATGTGCACAATCCGGGAACATAAGTTCACCTACTACACAATAACATAATTAATGACATCTAAAATGTCTACATAAGTTCTCATACAACTGGTTTCAAAATTTCTCAGTTAAATCGGTTTTAAGGAGCTCAATCACATAAGAAAAACCATATTCCACATGTGTACTATAACAGGTGACTAACTATCCGCACAAACAATCGATTCCAGAAAACATATAACAGCCATCATTCCAATAACACAACAAGTTATGATTTTTGGTGTTCAACACTCGTTCAAAATTACTCATACAAACTACGGAACAACACATACCTGAACCCTAAAAATTTCAAAACGCCCCAATAGATACTGTTCACGAGTATGAAAACCCTAAACATCTACGATTACCTTTGATTCCTCAAACTAATGAATCCAGATACTAACATACACATAAAAACCCAAAAACCATCAAAAATATATTACTTCAACAACTACTGTGAGTCCCAAAACAGATTCGGATCATAGTGATTGATTGTTTTCACCCAAACAACTATGGATTAGTTGTTTGAATGTGCAAATACTAAGAAAAACCAAGCAAAGAAGATGAAGAATCTTGTTTGGATCAAACAACTAGTGTTGTATATAAAATCCCAATAACATGTAATCAATAACAACACCTGGATATTCGTATGAAAGCACAACAGCAAAAATCACAACACAAGAATATTACCAATATATGTCCAAGAAACTTGGACAAGCCATTCATTCATGAACATATATATACAAATTGACTACCCAGCGTAATTAATAATTACGCTGGATAGTTAAATACGCCGCCAACATTTAAGTTTCATACAATTACACTTTTGACCCTTCAACATTGTCTAACTAATATAAACCAGCTCAGACTATGGATAATCAAGCACCAACGGTCTCAAAATGTTCTAACAATATCCCCCTTAGACCGTTGCGTGCTTGAGTTTCTTCAATCTTGTTTCGGAGCTTCTGGGTCTGCGGCAGGTCCTTCAACCTTGTCTTGTGCAGCTTGAACGATAGGTCGATCTGTGGATGCTTCGGTTGTTTCTTCAGAGCTTAGATTAACAATAGCTTCACTTGAGGGTTGTTGTAACTCCGTAGTGGCTTCATATGTGGATGAAACCGGAGTTTGATGGTGAGATGCAGCTTGAGATGGTGAGGAGGTTTTCTGTTGTGATGATGACTTATGCTTTCTCTTTCTTTTTCTTGCCTCCTCCTTTTCTGACTGCTTCTGAATCCCGAGAACAATTTCCATCATCTCTATCTTCCTGTCTCGAGCTCGTTCCACAGCCCTTTGGAATAGCATTCCTTCTTCTCTATACTCATTTTCGGCTCCAACGTGGATTTTGTGACCAAAGAGAATGTTGAGATCGGAGAGGCAGAACATGAAAACATCCATCGGGTCTAGAATTCGAATATCTTCGTTAGACACTAATCGGATCACGGCTTCTCCTGTCTTCCCATCGTAAACCATTTCTTGAAGTGTGTAAGCATGACAGGCTGTTCAGGTGGAATTTTAACTTTAGTTTCGACCTCATCTTGGAAGGCTTTTCATGTCAGCTAACACCACCTCGTCTCTTCACGATGAACATCCCTTTGAGATTGCAGTACTTCCAGCTTATTATTCTATCAGTGACTTCAGATTTTTCAATGGTAACCACCTGATAGAAGTCTGGAAGCTTTTCCCTTTCTTTTCTGAACCATTCTGGATGCATTGGAGTTACTGCTTCACCGTCCTCAGTTTCATAAATAGTATCTTCTTCCAAACCCCACTCAACAAATCTTGCTGGCATTTCATCTCTGTCTACCTCCTCCTCCTCACTTTCGTCATCCTTAGTAACGTTCACAGCCGATTCTAGGCGCCTTTTCTTCTTTTCTTCAGCCTCAGCTCTTTACCTTTCCTCTTCAGTCTTAAACTTCTCATAATCAAAATATCAACAGATGAGAACATCGGTGGTATGTTCACTTTGGTGCAAAGTTCTCTGATCATACGGTACATCTTTTCAATCCCATCTTGCTGAAATCTCACAAATCTCGTCTGTTCTTTGACGTATGAGTGAAGCTCTTTGTTTTTCTTTCTTTGTTCCCTCACTTCTCACGAAGAACATTAGTGTTACTTACTTGATGTTTCAGCAGACAGATTTCCTGAGCCGGACCTTTCCCAATGTCTTTTGCTAGCTTATCGTACAAATCCTGAAATGGACGAGGTCTGCGAGGAGCTTGTTGCGGCATTTGTCTTGGTGATTCCTCTGTCGAAGGTCCTTCCCCAGTTTTCTTACGCTTCTGCGGGGAGATGGACTTAGGGCTTCTGGATCAACAATCAACTGATCTACAAACTCGTCTAACTGCTCTTGCTCGGTGGTGACTGTCACCAGTGTTTCAGATTCTGTCATATGACGTCTCTTTCTTCTAGCTTCTCTCTTCTTTCTTTCTTCGGCCTCATGAATTGCACGGAGATTCTCTATATGCTCGCGATGTTCTCTAGCGCTTCCTGCCCTAAAACTGCTTTCCATAAATCGCTCTTGAGGAGCACTGTCTTTCTGTTTCTTCGAGGAGTCCCCTTCCTTCATAATTTTCTTTCCTTTATTCTTTCTGACCAGCTGCTCGGTTTCTTCTTCTTCCTCCTCATCACCATCTCCTTGTCTCTTTTTCTTTACACGTTCTTTGTATTTCTCATAGGCTGCTTTCACGACAGGATATCTTTCCTCCCTATACATCCACTGATGCAGCAGTACCCATTCCTCAGTTTTTAGCTCGGTGATCTGACGCCCTGTTGGCAGCTGGAACTTGTATAGGTCACCGTCATGAGGAAGATTTGGATGTTGGTCATTGATGAGGAGCTGAACAAAATGAGGGTACATGGCCCATGTGGAGGAATTAGCATTATCAACCATGTAGTAAAAAATGAGGCCAGAGATATTGAATGACTGCTTTGTGCAGAGGCTAAGCATAGCAGCCGACCATTCCAAGTTCAAACCGTCATATCCTCCTTTCCTATGTGCCAAGCTCATAGCGAATACATGAAGAATGGATCTCCAGTCCTTGGTAAGCCCCTTTCTTTTGATCTCATTTTTCTCTTTGAAGTCTCCAATATACCTCATCCCTTTAAACCCATCTAGGATGTCGTCCTTCTTCATTCTAAGCAAATCATTGTTCTTGTCTCCAAGACTAAGGACTCTGCGTATGTTTTCCTTTGTAACTACTATCTTCTTATTTCTGACTGTAGCTGTGATTCTTTTAATTTCGTTGACGGTCGACACTTTGGCTGTCTTCCAAAACTCTTCGACGTGGATGCTGTAGATGATCGGATCGGCTGTACAGCGTAGCTGATCCTACTTGAATTTATCCACTCTGCTACATCTTCAAAATCGATTGGAGGTGGGACCAGCTTGCATGGCTGATTGTGCTTTCGAGTTTTATCCCAAATAATCTCCTTCACCATTTCTGAAATCAAAAACAAGCTAAGTTAGATTTTTGTTCGTAGAAATATATATATATATATATAAGTATATACAAATATATAATAATAATAATAATATAAAGAAATATATAAAAGAAACTGACAAATCCGCTACTAAATACGCCGGACAAAATTGTTAAGTTCGCCGGACACAAGACTAAGTTCGTCGGACAAAAGAAACTGACACACCTACACTGAGTAAGAATTAGGATTTAAACTTTGACATGAGATTGAGTCCAGCGAACATAATTATCTATGCTAGATTACCGGCGTAATTGTCAATTATGCCGGTTGCTTGAACTCGCGTTCAAGACTTAAATCCTCTGGTTCAGGTTTGTGATAACTATGCCAATTTTAAATTATCTACGCTGCATTCATAGTAAATACACTGGCTTCAAAGATTTCTTGATAAACCCCTTAAAAACCGGATAATCCTGATTCAAATGAATATTCAGTTCGATCATATTTTAAGATCAACACACTATATCAACACATACTCCACATTATAAGACTTAGAACATACATTGTATTGTATTGTATTGTATTGTATTGTATTGTATTGTATTGTATTGTATTGTATTGTATTGTATTGTATTGTATTGTATTGTATTGTATTGTATTGTATTGTATTGTATTGTATTGTATTGTATTGTATTGTATTGTATTGTATTGTATTGTATTGTATTGTATTGTATTGTATTGTATTGTATTGTATGGTATCGTATGGTATCGTATCGTGTCGTATCGTGTCGTGTCGTATCGTATGGTATCGTATCGTATCGTATCGTATGGTATCGCATCGTATTGTATCGTATTGTATCGTATTGTATCGTATTGTATTGTATTGTATAGTGATGGTTGAAAATGAGTTTTGGGTTTTCGGAGATAGATTAAGAAGATGAAGATGATTTGAAAAGGTTTGCAAAAAAATGAAACTGGATTATATATATATACATGATTACCTTCCAGCGTATTTAATAAATACGCTGGAACATTAAATACGCCGCGTTAATATGTTTGTAAGATATCTTCATTTTTAAGAAAGCTTAGAAACAAATACGCTCGAAGATTTTAACTTTTCTCGAAAAACATGCCCTTTTTGATTAAAATAATAGTGCAAAAATTTAAAATAATCTTAAGAGAAAAGAAAAATTGCAATCTGGATCCTGAAAGTTGTTTTTGGGTCCGGAAGCCTTCTATTTCACATAAAGTTTATGCTAACTGACTTGAATCCTGTGACTTTCCTGCGAAAGATCATACTGGTAGCACTTCGTTCGTTTGAGATAAAATGTTAGATATATAAAATAATTAAGGCACAAGAAAAACTGTCAGTATGTTTGTCCTTTTAAATCCATGTGCCTATCTTTCAACATGCAACCGGAGAGCCTTTTTATCATGTTGCGGTAATATTGACAAGAACTTCAATGTTCCCCACTCATGCCGACACAGTCAGAATGTTGTGCCCGTGAGTCCCACGTCAGGACATACCCCCGCGATCAAGGTATGCGCAAAGATTCCTCATAACATGTGAATATACTGACTTCATTCGTTTTTGAGATTTCAACGTTGGACAGTTGGTGTTCAGGTCAGTACTTCCGTACAGCAGAGAGACCAAGGTCTAACGAGGGCTATGGCAGATACCAGATGCGGTACGATTGAAGCACTTGAATGATTCTCAATGAGAGCTTCAATTGTGTAGGGTTTTGGCCGCATAGGCTCTTTTTGACAAGATATCATAGCTGTGTCTACGTCAGCATATATCTGGATGCATCAAAAGAGCAACTATGATATCCCCGAATGATTAGCCAATATAAAGACCCGAAATCTCAGACTTTGGCAATCTATCAACACAAGATTTAAGACCATTAAGCCATACGCCGCAATGTGTTACCCGCAAGTTGCACAACATTGCCGGTATTCAGAATTCTTGTGTGATCATTAGAGTTTGTCTCCGTTTCACAGTTTACTTCAAGGTATTGCTGAATCTACCGACACATCGTTGCTTGAGGCCTTCATCTTTTTCTGTGTTAAGATCAGAACGAAAGTGTTAGCGGTTTTTCTATCATTTCTCGTGCAGGTGCCAAAGAAAAGATTCAGTCTCAAAAATGTTTTCTGGAAAACTTCCCCCTTAAAAATTTTATTTTCAAGAATCCATTGCTTGAAAAGAATTTTTAACTTTGCAGAAAATCTTTTTGCTAGGCACGTTTTATGAGATTGTTATTTATTATGAAAACCCTTTTTTTTACCAAAAGTCAGTTCCACTCAAGGAAGTTCACCATTTCCAACCAAGTTACCAACTGGTTGAATCGAGCTTTATCGAAGGCTTTCGTAAATATATCAGCTTTTTGTTGCACAGAATCCACTGGCACCACTTAGATGTATCCTTTCTCGTACGCATCTCTAATCTCATGAATGCGAATTTCGATGTGTTTCGTTCTGGAGTGGTGGATAGGATTCTTCACGATCCCTAGACACGCTTCATTGTCGATGAATATTGGAGTCTTCAAGATGTTGATCCGATAATCCAACAACTGATTCTGTATCCAAAGGACTTGTGAACAGCAACTGTAAGCTGCCGTGTATTCTGCCTGAGAGGTAGATGTAGAGACTGTTGTCTGCTTTTTGCTCTGCCACGAGATAAGACGATTTCCCAAGAATTGGCAACCTCCGGAGACAGATTTTCTGTCTACTTTGCAACCTGCATGATCACTGTCAGAGTAAGCAATTAGATCAAAGTTACTATCTTTAGGATACCACAAACCAAGCTTTGGAGTTCCTTTGAGATAGCGAAAAATTCTCTTGACAGCAGCATCATGCGATTCTTTGGGATTTGTCTGAAAGCGGGCACAGAGACAGACAGCCCACATTATGTCAGGCCTACTGGCGGTCAGATACATTAACGAGCTAATCATTGAGCGATAGAGAGATTTGTTCACTGGCTTTCCTTGAAGATCTGAAGTGAGTTCCGTCTGAGCAGCAAAAGGAGTGCTGGCAGATTTGCAATCATTCATGCTATACTTTGAAAGAATATCTCTGACATACTTAGCTTGATGAATGAGGATACCATCTTTGCTTTGCTTCACTTCCAATCCTAAGAAAAACGTGAGTTCTCCCATCGTACTCATTTCGAACTTCGCTTTCGTCACCTTCTCGAATTCTCTGCAAAGGGCTTCATTTGTCGACCCAAAAATGATATCGTCTACGTAGATTTGAACCAACACCACATCTTCTCCAATCCTTTTTGTGAAGAGAGTCATGTCAATTTTACCTCTTGAATATCCACACTCCAGAAGATTGTTGACAAAGTCTCGTATCATGCTCTAGGTGTTTGGTGAAGACCATAGAGAGTTTTGTCAAGCTTGTAGTATTTCGTGGGAGAATGAGGATCTTCAAAACCTGGAGGTTGACAACCATAAACTTCTTCTTTCACTTTCCCATACATAAAAGCACTCTTTACATCCATTTGAAACACCTTAAAGTTTTTGAATGAAGCATAGGCCAAGAAGATTCTGATGGCTTCTAACCGAGCAACAGGTGCAAAAACTTCCTCGTAGTCAATCCCTTCTTCCTGTCGAAACCCTTGAACCACTAATCTAGCCTTATTCTTTATAACTACACCACGATCATCCATTTTATTACGAAACATCCACTTGGTTCCAATTGGATACTTTCTGTCTGGTAGGTCAACGAGTTCCTAGACTTTAAGTTTCCGAAATTGTGCCAATTCTTCCTTCATAGCTTGTACCCAACTTGAATCTTGAATAGCTTCTTCAATATCCTTTGGGACAGACTGCGAAAGAAAGGCTGCATACAGTCCTGTGTTGATGGTATGTGTTTGACCACGTGTTCGAACTCCATCTTCAACAGAACCAATGACATTTTCAATTGGATGGTTTCGATTGGTCTTGTACCCTACATTGGTGTGAGTTTCAACTTGTTGAGGCAGATTAGAGAAGTGTTCATCGACGTAGATGATTCGTGTTTCGACTTCTTTGGGTGGTTCATCCACAGCCTGCTGTGAAGAAGAATCATCATGTGTAGATGCATTCTCAGCAGATGTGTCACCATTTACTTCGAACACCGGAAGAGTAGGAGAGGCAGAGACAGGGGTGAAAAGGGTTGTAAACGAAGTAAAACCAATGTCTGAGGCATCAAACAAAGGTTCCAACGGAGTGGATTCTGCAGGTTCGGATTCAGTGATGGGTTCATTGATGCTGAAAGTGTTGAATATAATATCCACGTCATAAAACCAATTCGGAGCGCTTCCAGTGTTAGTGGAGTTTCCTTCTTGAAAATCAACATAGTATGATTCAATCACCATCTTGGTCCTTTTGTTGTAGACTCGATATGCCTTTGAGAAGATGAATAGCCCATGAAGTAGCACACGTCACCGACTGCATCAAACTTGATGAGATTGTCTTCAGTGTTGAGAAGTGTGCATGAACATCCAAACGGTCTGAAGAAATCTATCAGAGGCTTTCTTTTGAAATGTAGTTCATAGGCTGTCTTTCCGTAAGGTTTGACGATAAGAACACGATTCAAAACATAGCATGTTGTGTTGACCGCTTCAGCCCAGAAGATTATGAGAAGCTTAGAGTCGACAGGCATAGTTCTAGCAGCTTCGATGAGAGTTCTGTTTTTGCGTTCTGCTACTCCGTTTTGCTGAGGAGTCCTGGCAGCACTGTATTGGAGGCGAATTCCCTTTTCTTCACAGAAGGAGACAAACGTATGATTTTTAAATTCAGTTCCGTTGTCGCTTCTGATGGAGTTGACTTTCAGCTTAATCACGTTTTCAATCATGGGAATGAAGCTTTTCAGAATGGATGTCGTTTCGGTTTTGGCTTCAAGAAAGAATACCTATGAAAACCGTGAGAAATCATCTGTAATCACCAAACAATAAGATCTTTTAGCTAAACTTTTAATGCTAATTGGGCCAAAAAGATCCATGTGAAGTAATTGCAGAGGAGCAGATATCGTATTCACTGTTTTGGACTTATGAGGCTTTTTATGCTGCTTTCCTTGGGCACCTGCGATGCACTTTTCTGAAAAAAGGAAAATCTTTCATAGGTAAACCTCTTACTAGATTTAATTTAGAAAGTTTATTTATGTTCTTAAAATGCACATGCCCCAAACGCCTGTGCCACAGCAGTGATTCCAATTCAGATGCTTTTGACATAAGACATGTCATTGGTTTATTTGATTTGGCATTCTTCATATTTAGCACGTAGGTGTTATTTTGACGGGGAGCTCTAAGCATGATCATTTCTTTTGGGAAGGAGTAACCGGGTTTGAGGAATAAGCACTCCATGTCATTGAATAGCACTGCGATTCCTTTGTCACAGACTTGTTAAACACTCGTAAGATTGTAACACAATTCTGGAACATAATTCACATTCTTCAAAGTTGGTGCTTCTGACACTACGTCACCCATTCCGACGATTTTTCCTCCCTTTTCGTCTCCGGCAAAGGATACAAAGTCACCATCAATAACTCGAAAGTTGGTAAGCAGATCCTTTAGTCCGGTCATGTGCCTGGAGCAACCGCTGTCAACGTACCAGATATATTCCATGAGCATCGGAAGCCATTTCTGAATTTTATTCTGTTATACAACAACAACAACAAGAAAATATGTACAATTAGCTAGTTTTTGGAACCCAGACTTGCTTTATATTCCTTCTATCATGATTTTGAGCAAGAGTGTTGTCTTTTCTTTTCCAAAAACAGGTTGAATCAACTATGTATTTTACTGATTTCTTTAAACTGTCAAATTGATCAGTTAAACTTTTAACTAGATCTTGACTAGGTTTAGAAAATTTCTTGCTTTTACAATGTTTCGCCGTATGTCCTAGATGACCACAGCGAAAACATTGTTTTCGACTCGATCTTTTCCTCCTGGGTGCTGAGTGTGAAGATGATGTATGTGATGAAAGTTTGGATCATCTTGAGGAGTTTGATGATGTAATAAGGCTTGAATCTTTATCTTTCTTCAGTTTCTCTTCAGGATGATGTTTATCTTCAATGTCGACTTCACTGTGCTCACTGTCTGATGAGGAGAATGATTCTTGACTTTCATCTGACCTTTCTTCATCGCTTTCTGAAGTTGTTGTGCTTGAATCTTCAGTGAAATCTTTATCAGTCTTTAATGTACCTGCAACTGATGGAACAAATTCTGGAATTTCCTCTGTAAGGAATTTTCCAAAACTGTTTTCTTTAGCTCTGGCACAAATACAGGAGATTCAAGCATAACATTTTCATCATTGAGAGCAAAGTTTAGGTCATGACCCTCAACCTTGGCAAACCCTTGGTAGTGAGCCTTAAATGTAGGCACATTGCCATTACAGTCATCCTGAATTATCAATTTAGGCATACAGCCATTACAGTCATCCATCCTAGATAAACTATTACAGTTATCTCCAATAGAAATTTTGTTCGTCTTATCACAATTCCAGGCGAACCAGTTAACAGTTGAATAACTGTCGCCTGAATAGCATATTCCTATTTTCATCCCTCCACAATCATCTTCCCCATCGCACACATCTTCCTTACTCTCGCATAGATCTGCATTACTTTCAGAAAGGTTAGTGTTGTTTTCGGATTTATAAAAATATTTTGATCCAAAAGATCATTTTTATTGATTAAGTCGTTCTTAGGATGAGGAGATGGCATAGGAACATAATTTTGCTGTGCGGAGGAGGAAACAATTTTCTTTCGTTTCTGAGTTTATCTTTATATCCAATTCCGTCCTTTATGAATGTCGGTCGTTGGCAGTTTACAATGTCAACCAGTGTTTTTTGGCTAATTTTCCATTTATCAATAATGATTTGTAACTTATTGTTTTCGTTTTGAGATTTTTCTAGCTTTTCGGTCAAATGATTTATGATAAAATCTTTTCTAAAAACAAATTCCTTTAGAGTCTGCATTTCAGGTATGGTTGAATTCAACTTTCGCTGGTATGCACCCTCATTTTCTTTTAGTTCTTGATTTATTTTCAAAACTTTTTATTTTTCTTTAATTATATCACGGTTGAGTGATTTGTAGTGTGCCACGACGTTCAAACATGGTTTTGAGCACAGCTTTGCTTTAAATTCATATGGAATGCTGTTTACCAAATCCTTATCTTCGGCTTCTGATTTCATGACGGTAGAGGATGTTCCAACCGCTGCATTCTTGCTGGTACTGATGACTTCTTGAACAGCAGGCTTCGACTCATTCAATTCAGCTTTCTGTTGTCTCTTCTCTGAGGCAGGAGAGATGATGCTTTTCAAACCAGTGTCATCTTTTGGAATCTTGGAGGTTTGTTTTTCAACATCATTTGAGGCAGATGTGGCCGAGACAGTGGTGATGTTTGCCATGAGAGCCTTGTTTACTTCACCTTTTGCCCTAGCTATCTCCTCCGACCAATCATAATCTTCCACCACTAAAGCCTTATGATTGTTTTCAGCAGCGTTATTATTTCCTTCAATGGAAATTGGCCTCCTTGTCTGGTTGATTTCGAGATTCTCGTTCTTCAGCAACGGACACTCTCTTTTGAAGTGGCCCAAGTCTTTGCAGTTATAACATCTACGCTTAGATTTGTCAAATCCAGCTTTTCCAAGAGCCAACCTCTTTCCTGTTTTATCTTGGAATTTCTTCAACCGTAGAGGGATCATTGCCATCTGCCACTTCAGATCCATCTCCTCCATGTCGTCTGGATCTACTTGATACATGTATTCTGCTGTTAGGGATTCTCTCTTCAAGTCTCCTGACATAAGCGCCTCATAGCTACTTAAGAAAGTATTAAAAAGAGCTACATGTTCTGTGGAAATTTTAAGTGCTTGAGTGTCGCTGGCCACGGTGGTCTTCTCAGAAGATGATGAGGCCTTTACAGAGTTTGCGGAAGCATTTGAATAGGATTCGACAGCACTTTGGGGATTTGATCCACATGAGGTGACATGAGCAAGAAATGCCATATTCTTGGGAACCGAGGTTGCAGCAGCTTGCTGAGACGCCTTCTGAGAATATCCAGTTTGATTCATCTTTTGTTTCACGATGTCCATTTCAAAGGCTTTTAAAGTGTTAATCAGTTCTGAGAGAGTAACTGGAGTTGTGCTGGTGAGGAAAGTTCTCTTAATCATCATGCATTGAAGACTCCATTCTTTTGGTAGAGAATCTAGCAGCTTCTTGATCGATGCATAATTTGCAACTGGGTTTCCCACCTTCTTCATCTTGGTCAACACCCCCAGAAATCTTCTTATGTGGTCGGACAAGCTTTCGCCACGAATACTTCCAAACATATCGTATTCTTTCTGTACCATGTCTCGTTTGTTCTCCCTGAGTTCCTCATTGCCTTCATATGATCGATTAGAGCCAACCACAGTTCATGTGCCGAGGTATATTCTTCAAACAGATTGTTATCATCCTTTGACAGAACCATAGTGAGAGCAGCGTGAGCCCTTCTGTCACGTTGAATGAGCGTCCTATCTTCATCTGTCAATGTTGAAGGATCTTCATTGATAGTACGAATGTCGTCACGTATTATCATGGGAACATGCGGGCGCACAGTGACTGACATCCATTGAGTATAATCGGTATACTCGAAAAAGGACTTGATCCTGTTTTTCCAGCTCCTGAAATCTTCCGAGCCTTTCAACTTTGGTGGCCTTGTAGCGGTTCCAGTTTCTAGTTCGGCTTGAGCAATCGGATTGAGTTGATTGAGAGACATGATGGATGAACGAAGATCAATTACACTGAGATATACTAGATCAGAGAACAATTACTCTCGCTAGAGGATAATTACGCTGGACCAAAGATTTAAATACGTTGCACTTGAAACAATTACGCTGATGGGATCGGCGATTTTGTCCTGCAAAAAGCTAAATCCGCTGGATATTCGAAAACAAGCAAAGGTTTAGTTAATTTCCCTGAACACCATGATAAAATCGCTGATTATTAGTATCACTGATTTCGAAGTCGCCTTCGAGTAAATTCGTTGGACAATTACGCTGCCAATATGATAACTACGCTGATTTAAGACAAGCGTAGTTGTTAACTATGCTGAATTCAAATTAAATGCGCTGGATTCAAAATAAAATACGCCAACTTCAAATATATCTACGCTAGCTTCATCATTAATACGCCCAGAAGGGTTTTAGTACGAACAAAAACCCTCTAAACACCCAAAAACGACCCAAAATTCATGTTTCTTTGCAGCTAAATGACCAAAATGTTTACCAAACTACTGATTAACAACTCCCCAAAGATTAAACACACCAGATCAAGCCATTTTAAGTCTAAAAATTTGAAAAACCTTGAAACTTTGAAACTTTTTGAAAAACCTTCAAAACTTGAAGAATCTTAACAAAAACTCAAACAATCAAGAACACAAAGGCTCTGATACCAAATTGTGAGTACCGAAACAGATTCGGATCACAGTGGTTGATTGTTTTCACCCAAACAACTATGGATTAGTTGTTTGAATGTGCAAATACTAAGAAAAACCAAGCAAAGAAGATGAAGAATCTAGTTTGGATCAAATAACTAGTGTTGTATATAAAATCCCAATAAAATGTAATCAATAACAGCACCTGGATATTCGTATGAAAGCACAACAGCAAAAATCACAACACAAGAAGATCACCAGAATCTGTCCAAGAAACTTGGACAAGCCATTCATTCATGAACATATATATACAACTGACTACCCATTACGCTGGATAGTTAAATACGCCCCAACATTTAAGTTTCATACAATTACACTTTTGACCCTTCAACATTGTCTAACTAATATAAACCAGCTCAAACTATGGATAATCAAGCACCAACAGTCTCAAAATGTTCTAACAACTACGATTACCTTTAATTCGGCGATTGATTTAACCCAAGTCTCTTTTCGCCCGTCTTCCCTGATTTTATGTTTCCTTGTGCACGATATTGCTTAAAAGATGCGGCGACAATGTGGTTTTAATCGATTCGGATGAGTCTGATTCCTTCAAATCATATGCTGTTCGCGATTTTGGGGGAGGCGTGTGACTGAATATGCGGGAACATTATATGGAAACGGTTGTGTTTCCTTTATTCAAACAGATTTGCAATAATGTTCATTTACCAATATACCCTTTTCATTTAACTTTTAATTAAAAAAACATTACTTATTAATTACAATCATGCCCCTATTAAAATGTTCAAGATGATAGAAATCAACGGTAGAGATCAGTTCGCACGGTTCACTCTTAGAGAGTTGTTCACTCTTGATCCCTACCCTATATATATATATATATATATATATATCTCTTAATTTGAAGCATCGGTGGCTTTTACGCCATTAACAGTTTCAACTTGTGATAGTTGACGCTTTTGCCCTTTGCACATTTTTTACTCCACCGGCACTTTTACTTTCATAGTTGATACTTTTGGCCCTTGCACTGTTAGTTCACTTTACACCCGTAGGCACCTCCACTTTCATAATTTACACTTTTGGCCCTTTCACTAGTTTTTCACGTTACACCCTTCAAGTTTCAAACTTTCCATTTGTGTATTTACCCCTAAAACAATTGTTAACATCTATAATTTTATGTACGTGCCCATATAGATTCAAGTTGGTTTACATGTCAAGTTGGGTCAAATATAATACGTTTTCGTCAGACGGTATAAATTATAGTTACTCTATGTTTCAACCTTGTCACAACGCGCTATAAGTAAATTTTCAACCCGTGTCAGTTTTCCCTTTTTAGATGTTTTATGTTTTTTATACTTTAGGTTCTGATCCAACCGCAATCCTATTGAGTTAAATCAGGTACGTAAAAACATGTGTTTTCATGTCATTCACGCATCATATAACGCTTCAACTAATACATTATGTGTTTGCAATGTATCCACACCGCAACACGCACGGGTCAAATTACTAGTTAATATCACAGTCAAATGCACATTCTTGATTTTTCTAGTCGTCCGCTACACATATTATATTATATCATATAATACCCTTGAAATCACCATTCCCCCCTCAACCCCCTAAATTGACAAAAATAATTTTTTGACTTAACAAAAATAACCCCCCTACTTTCTAACTTGACAAAACCCTCCCATGCTTTCTAACTTTTCTTTAACCCTCAAACCTTGACGTAAATTCGAATCCGTTTACGCTTTAACTTACTTTTTGTTTGAAAACAAGTCGGGTCAATTATAAATTGTTTTCTTTTTATGTACGTTTTGAGTTGGACTACGTTTTGACGTGAATTTTGTTTAGAAACAAATCGGTCAAATGTAATATGTCTCAATTCGACGGTCTAATTTGGGTTAACGTATGTTTCGATGTAAATTTATTCGGAAACGGGTTTGGTCGATTGTAGCCTATACGTTATCATGTCGCGTACGGCGCCACCGCAACACATAGCGGGTTAAAAACTAGTTATCAACAAAATTAAAAAGAAATGAAAAAAGTTCAATAGTAAAAAACATTTGTAAGATAATAAAAGTAAAATCAAAATCATTAATAAATTAAAAAAAAAAGACACTAAGAAATTCATGGTGGCTACTTTATAAAAAAGAGAACTTTAGTGGAACGTTATGTAAAGTTTTGTGGCCAAAATCAGAAAACCACCAAAATAATATTGTTTGTGGTTTTTGTTATATGTTGGTCTCCTATATCTGAGATATCATCTTCACTAATAACATTTATATTCATTCTATATTTTCTTATGTCTTTAAGGAGTGAATTTTCTTTAAGAAGGTTTACAGGTTTGTATAATAAGGTACAAATATCGGATTTTCATGTACAGATTTTGAAGTACTAGCTTTATCACTAGTATTAGTACAAAAACTAATTTTGTTGCTCTCTACTCTTTCTAATTGTTGTCCTCTGTTTATTCTAAGATACAAACTATAAGCCAAACTTCTAGACCTTAAACTAGTGATTACCTATGTGGCATGAAACATCATCATTCTTACCCAATCCTTTAGAGATACCAAAATAGGTGGAGAAAATCATATGAATAAAGGCAAATGATCAATAACATACAACAAAATATTGAATTCAGGGATACAATTTGGGCCAATCAGCAGCTTTCCCTCACACTATTGGATTCAGGCTTAAAGAATGTGGATTGATTTTAAGGACCATTTCCTATACATGTCTATTTTTCAATTCCAAGTTCTTTTGTAAGATCTCTTGTGAGGCTAAATTGCACGGTGTTGTGCCACGGGAACAATGTACGAGTAACCGGAAGCTTTCTTCGCAGCTCCTGCAGTCACAACCGACGACACATCCATCAATCCCCGTGTGTCAGGGATGGCAAAATGGCAGGTTGGGCAGACCAGCAAACAAGCTTTTATTCTTTTAATATATATATATATTTATATATCATGATTCATTTCTTGGAGTATTTATAAACAATTAATGTGTCCGGTATGATTGCAAAACATATATTATTACTACTTTTTCAGTTTTTATAATAACGTGGTGTAATAGCTTTTATGCACTTGAATACATTCAAGATGACTTTCAACCGGTTTTGTTTTAAGCTTGACACACTTGATTCGTTATAGATGAGTTAATTACATCGACCCATATATGGTCCCTTTGGTATGCCACTATTGCGATTTTGGTCCTGTCGTTTCAGATATTACACATTCAGTCCCCATCGTTTGCCATACCGTAACTTAGGTTTCTTCCACGAACAGATGCTAAAACATCTGTTATGAAATGGTCATTTCACATGGATTTAAAAGATTTTTCAACATCACTTTGTGACAAGGACCAAACATGTTACGGTCACTGAGACAAATGCATAATTTCATAACCAAAAGAACCAGAAGCACAATATAGACTTATCATCTCTTGATAAAATTACCCAAATTGTCTCTTTGTAAGTAATTGATCGAAATTGGCACTTGTAATTTGGACTCAAGACATACGAAATTAAAAAGGGTTGTACCAATCATTAGAGACAAAACAAAGTACCTTGAATGTAGAATCTGGCAAATTGAATAAGATGCCTGCCATTGAACAAATGTTAGCAAATAACTCAACATTAAAACGTTTTATGACAAAAAAGGGAGAGTGAGACACAAACCTGCAGAGACGTCAGGTACTCTGTCTCATGATGGCGAATGATGTTCATCAATGAATCAGCAGAATCCTCTGGTGACTGCAAGTATGCAACACATATCAGCCACATCACAGGATTTCATTGAACAAAATTTAAAATCAAACATTTTGTCAGCCTAGGTTTAAAGTGTGTCATAATAGACTGAGGAAGTCGACTTCTCACAAAATCTCAAAATTATTAGATGTGATATACTGAGAAGTGAGTTTAGTTGAGCTAGGTAACCTGAAAGACAGTTGAATCCCTGCATTCATGCTTTGCATCTAGCTGTACATTCCCTTCTTCAAAATAGTGAGCACTCACCTGGATATTCAAGATAAACAATAAGCTATCATAATTATATACCCGATATAAAGATGATCTTTGAGTTTCAGCTAGTGCCTGCAGTTTTCCTCTGACTTCCACAGTTTGTAGTTCATCCTTGAACTCAATGTTCCATATTGAGCCCCAACTACCATTACTGATAAACCAAACATTGAAGATTATAGAGACAGATATTATATTATTATAAGGTATTAAGTAGTAGAGAAAACAATTCGACTAAGCTCACTAACCAAAAATTTTGTGGGCTGTGTCGAGTGGCTGTAATCGCAACAACAAGCTCAAAATCTGAACCATAGTCTTCAACGTCTTTTCCACTGGTACAGTAAACCGAGCAGACACCTTTTGGATAAGTCTCTCCGACATACTTGGAGATTTCCACATCTAGGGCAATTCTGTAGCAATGCAACAAAATATATAAATTTCCACTTTCAGGATGAACTTTTAATACAAATCATTAAGAGTAACTAGCTATTTACTTGGGCTAAATATTTTATGTACTGAGTACAACTTACATAGTTATATTAGTAATTCTATCACATATTTTATGGTGGGATGAAAAGGTGTCAGATCTTTACCGGTAAGGTTACACACAACTGTAAGTCAGCTACGAAATTCACATTCGTCAAAGATTGTTGAAAATTTAAGGATATTTAGAAAAAAAGGTTACCGATACTCTTCTATGTAAGGGGATGGAAGCTCCTCATCTCTAGCTGGACTTATTTGTGTACAAATCTGAATCAATTTAGAATGTCATACAAATCCCAAGTGAATAATGAGAACCCAGATTAACAATGACCAAAATGATTAAACTCAAAATGATACCAGATAACAAAGCAATACACATTCCTAATTTCGTCTCTTATACTTTGGGTACAATGTATCATGTTACCTTGAGAGGGTTTTACAATATTGAGGGATTCAGGGTACAATTAAAGTCAACACTTTTATCCTAGCAAAAATATCTTGCATGTCAGAAGTTCAACACTAATGAACACATGATAAAATTGATTAACACCAAACAGAGGCATCTTACTAAATCAAAGGTACGATACAAATATATCCTCTGTATATCAACATTCATGCTTTAAAAGCTGTCGTGTTCTTTTACCGTTACTGCTTAACTTTGCTCATATTTATGTTCACATAAAAGGCTAGAGAGACCAATCACTAGCTTATTGAACTTACTTGTCGGACATGGTCAACCTTTCCCACTTGTGCGGTCCTTGGATCAAGATACTCGTCCTCACTAAGCTCACTATATGATGATACCAGTACCTGCAGAAACAATTCCAGAGGGAATTAAAAATGGTTGACATCTCTTCTAATGTATGAAGAGTCAAAACATCTGACAACTACGGCCTACCAACCCGAAAATAGCATACAGCAAATTTGCACATACCACTATTTTGCCTTAAAAATCTCGATGTAATTTCTATTAAAGCAACTTAAATGTTGCAGGAATGCAAACAAAATCAAGAAAAGAAACCAATCCTAAAATCAGTAATCGGTCAAAGGAAGTCAAAACCTTAGAAGTATTTGAAAGATTATACTTATTAATCCAATCCAATTAATAAGTTTGAAAAATTATATATAAAATTTTGAAAACTTCTGATGTCGTCATCATCATACTCGGTAAATCCCACCAATAGCAAAGCTAAGGTAGAGTCCGAGGAGGGTAAGATGTAGACATTACCCCTACCCCGTAGGAATAGAGATGCTACTTCCAGTGAGGCCCCCGGCTCAATAGTAGCTTTGCATCAAGCCTTAGACATAAGACACATAACACTCAACAACAATCAGGACAAAGGCCCATTAGTGCATGTACCCTTGTCTTTCGGCTATCAATGCCACTACATGATACATGATTAACCATCCACCGCTTTTAACGTTATTTTCACGAAATTAGTAAAACAATTAATATTCAAACTAGAAATAGAATAACAACTAACAAAAAACTTAAAAACTAAATAACAAATCAAATAATAATAACTATAACAGATAATAAACCCAAAACAGTAGAACATTCTACACAATCCATTAAAATCAGCACAATTACAGTAATGTTCCATAAAGATTAACACACAATCAATTAAGATCACAGCTGAGACATAAACACAAAACCTAAACTTAGGTCAAACCAAAACAGAGTATCACAGATTCATACCTCACCGCTTCGATTAGGAAACTGTAAACAAACAACGTGCGATTTGTTGTACAGAGAAACGCTTCAGAAGCCGCTCTACGATACACATTCTCGTCGTCGAGAACCGATTGCAGGTCTGTAAAAGCCCTATAAGGTATCAGAAACAGTAGGGAATCAAATGCATATGAAGAAGAAGAAGAAGAAGAAGAAGAAGAAATGAATTGGAGGAAGGGATGAGAGACCTTTGGCGACGTATTGGATTTCGCCAGGTGGAGAGTTGAGAAGAAACCATTTGGCAATGTCGAATTTCTGGTCGTCTGTGAGGGCAATTTCTTCATTTTCTTCTGCATCCGCCATTGATAGGTGTGGAGGATGGTTGTTAGGATTTGAAATATGGGGACGGAGACAGGGGTTTGTTACATATGGATATGTAGTAATCAAACACGCTTTCTTCACAAGCAAATTACAATATTCAAGATGATAGATAATAAGCAGTGGGATTTGTCGCGCTCTGCTGCCGGTTTTTAGTCGGTTAAGGTTTAATTTGTTCACAAAAGATCAAATACAAATACGTTTATCGTATAAACCGTATGTATAGCATGTGAAGGGTATGGTCCTAGATCTTGTGTGTGCATACGCATCCATGAATAAGCAGTGCACGCTAAGGACCATATGCAGCTTAAAATCAAGACAACACATAGCCATTGTCGTTCGTCCGACGCAAGCTGAGTAAGCGCAAGCATGAGGATGCCAACCGAGGAGAGTACACTCCGTACAGGTGGCAGAGCATGCAGCCAATCAGGACGCGCCAGGTTGTGATAATGCAATCACCACAACGAGCAATCGTGCAAGAGACAGCTAGTACAAAGGGACGGTGACGTGTAACCAATCAGGCCGCACCATTCACTGCTCCGTGATCCCCACTCATAGCTGATGACAAACTCGACATCAAGTACGATTCTCAAGCCACGTGGCTCCAATCATCACGTGCTAACACCAAGATCCTCTGCATGCCCTAACAGTCGTGGTAGAGGAGACAAATAGGATATTCCTTGAAAGAGAGGTCTGGCCCAAGGCCCATCAGCCTATATCCTTCCTCACATTCTTCGGCTATAAATATAAGACTTCACCTCCAGGTTCAATGATGGCTTCTCTCACTCTTTCACTATTAACACACACTTGTCATCCTCAAAACGTGTTCTTAAACTTATTCTCACGTCGGATGGTCGTTACAAGGAGAACCCCCTACCTCTCCTCCTTGTAACAAGATTCACGGTGTTGTGTCATTTTGCAGGACCAGATTCAGATCAAGCAATCATTAGGCGAGGAAAGAAAGAAGATTGACCTTTGTGAACGAGACTAATCCCACAAGTTAAACCCTTGGGTTAACTTGGTGTTTCCTCATTGGCGCCCCTGATTTTTTTCTGATTACTTGTCATATTCTTTTTCTTTCCTTTCCTCGTTCACCGTTATGGCCTATAAGGGACCATCTTTCTTTCACGTCGGTTCAAGCCCTCAAAAGCATCCGTGTGCCAACAACATGCACGTCCGAACCTCGCATGTTGACGGGTAGACCGAGGGTAACTTAACAAAGGGTGGGGTAATAGATGCTCATGGTAGTGTTGCATGTGGTGCACAACACCAAACTCCAACAAACCAACATTTGGCCCCTCTACTAAAATTGCATCACTATTACCAGAAGGGGAGACTCCCGCTTCATGGTTTATGAAATCTCAAGTTGCGTTGAATGTTGTATACGCATAACTGTGCGCATAGGCACCAACCGCCACTCGGGAGACACCGCAGGTTCAAGCAACTCCAAGGGTGCTGGATTACACCTCCCAGCCACATGATCGTGTGCGTACAAGGGTGCTCAATACCAGCGTGAAGATTCTTATTATGATGTCAGTACCACATATGATACCAAAACCAACACTAGAAGACGCGAAGACACGTACGATGAGCACTTACGCCAGAGAACTCCCGTCCAAGACCGACTCAATCCCTCCGTTTCATGATTGACAAGCGAGATACGTACACGAGGGCGACGGATCCAACATACAGAGAGGGTGACAGGTCTAGTGTTTTCAACATAATCAATAAGGGTCACTATTCACACAAGCCACACACCCGCTCTGTATAGAACCCTACAACTAAATACGATTACAATATGGTTTACAGGCCAGCCACAGTGGCAGAAGAGTCGAAGTTTATCCCATATATTGCTTTTGTTCCCCTGTAAAAAGCAAAGTTCTCGCCCAACTTTGGGAAGTTTAATGGCGCATCAGATCCAAATGACCACATACGCCTGTTCACCAGTGCAGGCGTGGTCGGATGTTGGACACACCCAATGTGGTGCCATCTCTTTGTGTAGACGTTAACAGGTGCAACATGCCTGTTCACTATCAAGTCGTTCAGTAATTTGCAAAAGAAGTTTCTTCAAAAGAAGTTTTTGCAACATTTCAGTCAACAGAGATGTCACATCAGAGACACCACGAACGTCATGAATGTCTGGCGCAGAAAGAATGAATACATTTGAAGACTTCATCACCAGGTACAACAAGAAATGCCTCGAGATATGGGACGTAAGCGAGGACTTACTACGCTCACATTTCACCAATGTAGTGCGATGAAATGATCCCATTTGCACAATCTCCGGCAATGATGGCATGCCAAAAGAATGGGATAAAGTGATGTCGGCAACAAAAGTATGCGCGCAAACAGAATGTAACTTCATGCGAGGATGTAGCCATCAATACAACAGTCAAAATAGCTAGCAACCGACAGAACAACAAAGGTAGGAACACATCCTGGAGAAACTCGCAGCCAATGGTTACAAGGGATAAAAATACAACCCCAATGACGATGAGCGAGCAACAATCAACCATGTCGGTCACAAGAAAAGTGTCAAGCAAGAAAATCATAAGAACGATAGACTCCCTAACAAAGACTCCAGTAGAAGTGCTAAGTACTGAGAACCACCAGTTCAGAGCTCCACCACAAATGTGTAACAAGACGGGCCAAGACCATAATCTCTATTGTGACTTCCACAAAGACTTAGGGCACATAACTAATGATTGCATCAACTTATGCACAGGAATTGAGAAAGCGCTGAAAAGTGGAAGCACACCTTGTCTAGAACGTTTGCAAACCCTGAGGACAAGGCGCGCCTCGAACCTGTAGATTACCCTCTTACTGGTTTCTACAATGAAGCTGTCTTTCTGCTGGGTCAAATATATTTTCCTGTCACGCTCACAAATGGGGAACAATCAAGAACCAAAGATGTCACTTTTATGGTCTTGCCTGCAAATTCGCGTCATGAGGTCTTGTTAGGGCACGAATCTCAAGGAGATTTCAACATGGTCGCGCGACGCGGGGAGCTTTTTTTCATAGAATAATCTATCCCGATGATGGGTTTAAGCTGGTGATAAGTATAAAAACATCCTTAACTTGAATAAATCATAACCCTACAAATTGGAGAACACTTTGAATGAAATTTAGAGAACTTGGAGCAAAAGTTGAAGGTTTTGAAGCATCGGTTGAAGATTCGAAGGTCGGGGATCAAGTTGGCTTGTGATTAATCATTTGGGTTTCCTCGTTCTTTTACTTTCTTTGCTTTTAACCATTGTTTTGCACTTTTTACATGTACTTTGTTCTTGTTCACATGATGATTATGGGCTAAAGTCTTTATACTACCTAGACTATGATGAATTTATGACAAAGTTTGGATTTTTATATTGGTCATGGCTATTTTTATGGTTTGTTAATGAAGTAAGAAACTTGGTAATATTATTTTGGTGTATATGATTATATTGAAAAGTTTGATTTCACGTTTATGCTTCCACACGTATCTTGATGAATGTCTTTCATGTAATAGGTTCGTGTTAGATTATTTGCATTCGTGTTTATACTCTCTATGGTTAATTGGCCAATACACCGTTGGAAGAATTTCATGAATCAAGTAGGTCTAGATGGTTAACTAATCTTAAAATCCATAAGGTGAGAGATTATTGGTTTGTCTAGGTTGTTAGATCACTAAAGTTAGGATCTTTGTAAAAAGATCACGTTAGTTTACCTTGCAATCCTTGCTAATTGAATCAAACTAGTTTACCATAGTTACCTTATATTATTGTACCGTGAGGGTAATTATCACATTAAGGTACTTAGTTAACATAATTGGAAATCCATAAGGAAACCATATAAAAACCGGTACTTTAACATCTTGCTAGGTTTCCATAGGTATCTTCCTGAGAACGGTTGGGGGGGTCCTGTTCGGTTACATAGTGAATTTAGTATCTTAAGATCCTGGTTCCATAGTTTAGCCACGCCAGTAGAAATCCATTCCGAGTTGTTTAGGATTCCAGTTTAGGTAGTTGTTTCATCATTGTCATCTGAGCAAAACTTCAAAGTCTAGCTTATGTCTTAATTCTCTTCGTCTAATTAGTATTTAATTTAATTTAATTTAATTGTCATTTTAGGATTTTTAGAACCCCCCCCCCCCCAAACATAAAAACAATTAGTTGTGTAAGTCATTAGGTGTAGTTAGTCTAATTTATGTAATTAAAAGAGTCTCGTGGGTTCGATTTTCGGACTTACTTTGCTTTACTAGAGTCGATCGTTCACTTGCCGTTTAGTAGTTTAGTTGAGTTTAATAGAGTCTAGAATATAACTTCGTGTCTAGATTAGGTTAATTTAGTAGTTAAATAATAAACTACTTTTAGCATGTCATTCATCACCATCGAGGAACAATCAGCCGTCAAAGGAACGTTCAAAAGTTCTCCCAATTTACCTTTCCCTTTCAAGATTTCTTTCAAAAATGTAGCATACTTAGGTATATGCTGAAGGGCTTCGATAAATGGGAGATTTATCTTAAGTTGTCTAAACATATCGAGGAAGTGCCCGTACTCTTTAGCATATTTTTTTATGCTTGAGGCATGTGGGATACTGGACACTGGATCGATTTATCTCCAATCTCGGTCTAACAATCTCAACCGGCTTCCTAACAACTTTCTCTAACAGGGCGGTCTCTAACTATAACTCAACATCCACTAGTTCATCTTTCGCTACTTGAACCGGTGATCTATCAACCTCTTCTAACTCTCGACCGACCTAGTAGTTATGGCTTTAACATGGGCATTCAAGTTGGTTTGGGTGCTACCAGAAAATTGACCCGTGGAGGGTATGGTCCCAGTGCCTGCGCAAGGAACCATACCATCAACAACAATTAACAAGAATAACCTTGTGCGCAATGCGCAACGGTGCGCCTTTCTTGAACTAGCAGGTCATACAACAAACTTGCGCAGCCTGCGCAACTGTAAGTTAGACCTAGAAGCACAACGTGCAATGGTACTACAACTCCAATGCTAGCAGGTCACACAACGAGCCTTGCGTATCCAGCACAACGGAAAGTTAGACCAACTCAATACAGGTCACACAACGAGCCTTGCCCAGCCAGCGCAATGGCAAGTTAGACCAATACTTACAGGTCACACAACGAGCCTTGCGTACGTGCCGCAACGGCAAGTTAGACCAACTCATAAAGGTCGTACAACGAACCTTGCGCACTCAGCGCAACGGCAAGTTAGACCAAACAATATAAGTCACACAATGAACCTTGTGTACTTGGCACAACGGCGAGTTAGACTTAGACGCGCAGGCTAGGTGACCCTGCGCGGACCAAGCAACCTTCTAGCCGTGAAGTCCTAAAACCTTGCAAGGACAACACAAACATGAGAGCTACTCATAGTCTTATGGACAAAAGGATTTATCCTTGCAACTCTGTGCTGGCCAGAAAGCACTGACAAAGCCTCGCAGAAGGGATAAGCGCAAGGAGGCGTTGGCTATACACAAGGGTAAAAAGGAGCAGAGTTGTGACCAATGGTTGCTCGGCAGGTTGTGTCAGACTGCATCACATGAACAGTATTGCAGAGGCCAGACTGTGCACCAACCATACTCACGCCACTGACTGTCACACCTGCTCCACTTTCGGCTGATAGCAGGTCCGAGACCAGGGGCAACTGCCTTTACACGTGGCACCATTCAACATCCGACAAAAGCACACCCCCTGCCAGAAATCATTAATGCTCTTACAGGGAACATTTAATGATCGATGTAGAGGGACATAACGGATAACCCTGGTCGTCTGGGCCTAGCCCAAGGCCCATCCGCCCATCTCCTAAACCCACTTCACTACGGCTATAAAATAAGTGTCGAACTACAAGGTAAAAAGGATCTATTATGATCTTGATGCGTACTTTCCTGCTCACTCACTACTTACTTGCTATTACCTTGCAATTACCAAATACTTATCTCACGCTGGAGTGTGGTCACGGAGAAACCCCCCCCCCCTCCTCCATGACGAGGCTAACGGCGTTGTTAGTTTTGGAGATCAGCCAGAGTGAGTTCACCCAGAAGAACGAACGAGAGACAACCTTTCATGCAGAAATACCTCGATTGTAACTAACATATCCTCGGATAACCCTAGGTTTAACTAGTGTTTTTTCATTGGCACCATCCACTATGTACTCTCACATCAGTCCTCGTTTCGTTTTTTTCTCAAACCTCACGTTCCATCCAGCACACCACGAGGTCCTCGAGCTGAAGGTAAGAACCCAATTCATGCCTCTCGGTTCGACGGACAAGTGGAAGAAGGTTCCTCCGGGAATGCCAGCGTCCACCACGACTCCGGTCGTGGGAACATCCCGATAACCCCTGGAGTTCAATGGAGACTCCTTGCGTACCAATCACTTCGGTTTTGTTGGCGGGTGAAACTCCGACGTCTTGGTACATCAAGTCTCAAACGGCTCTAAACGCTGTTTATGCGCAAACACTCCCGCTGCGCCGGTGCAGCCAACTACTCACGTGCATGCGTCTCCTGCACCACGAGTTCTCAACTACGAATCGCCGGCTAGAGCGAGTGTTCCATCACAACTTCGTCCACAATAAACATAGTACTCCGAATTGTTGCCTAGACATGAGTCTCCACCTCATAGGCGAGCGTCCATACACTCTCGACTGGGCCCGCATCCTCTAGGGGTGGAATACCCAGCGCGAGGCGGACCGTACTTATGGCGAGGGTGATAGCGCCAGCGTGTTTCACCGCCTGCCAGAAGATCATATCTCTTACAGATCTGCGCCACGTGCTGTATACAACCCGGAAGCGGAGTACAACTATAGTTTGATCTACAGGCCGGCTGAAGCAGCCGAACACTCGAAATTCGTCAAGGAGATCGCGCTTGAACCATTGGAGCGCGCAAAACTTCCCTCCAACATGGGAAAATACAATGGGTTGATTGACCCAGATGATCACCTGCGCTTGTTCAGCAGCGCAGGACTGATTGGAGGCTAGACGCTGCCTATGTGGTGTCACTTGTTCGTCCAAACGTTTACAGGCGTTGCGCGCTGGGTACGAGTCACGGACTGACCTCAAGGACAACTTCCTAACGCACTTCAGCCAGCAACGGCGTTATGTCAGAGATTCCTCTGACGTAATGAACATTTGGCGGCGTGACAATGAAAGTCTCAAAGACTTCATCACCCGCTACAACAAAGAGGTGCTGGAAATTGGGGATGTGCACGAAGACCTGATTCACGCATAGTTCAAGTACGTTGTCCGCTGTGACAAGATGATCAAAGTCTTGTCGGGCACTACTGGACTCCCTAAGAATTGGGAGAAACTGATGGCGACTGTAAAGGTATACTCGTAGACTGAGCGCAACCTGAACGCCAGCAAACCCCCCTTACCGCACTACCGTCCCCAAGACATGAGCAAGAGTTTTGGGAAGAAAAATAAGAGTTGGAGGGAGCACATCCAAAACCCTCCTCACTCAACGGTCGACGCACGCACGACCATAAAAAGATTGCTGCCCAGACAGCAATCAAGCAGGAAAATTGGGATCGTCAATGAACCCCATTGACGAAAACACCGGCGGAGGTGCTCAGCACGGAAGGCCACCAATTCAAACCCCCGTCGATGCCCAATAAAAAGGTCAAGACCCCAATCTTTTTTGTGACTACCACAAAGATACGGGGCACACGACCGATAACTGTTTCTCCTTGTGCATGGAGATCGAAAAAGCATAGAAAAGTGGGAAGCTCTCCCACTTACTTCAAAATGTGCGCAAGGAGATACGCCGAATTACTCGTAGCGGAGAAGGCCCGAGTAATAAGAAGATGAAGACCATTTGTTAACATGATCCAGGACGGCTCAGCGCACATGTCATACCCTGACCCGCAACGGAAGTAGAAATCGGGGCATGATTGAGTTTTCATCAAAGCTCATGACATTTACTATAATTAAGTTTCATATTTATTATTGAAATTTATAGAAAAATATCCAATCACAAAGAAACATACAAACACAAGGAATATTGTTCTAAACATGATGTATTTTATTCATCTTTTAAGGCCAATCCTAAGTGTTCCTCTCCTCAGTCTGTCCACCTGTATCATGTGTAAAATAAGTGTTTGGGTCAACAAAAGTTGGCGAGTGAATCCAAATTAAACATTTAAACAGATTAGTTACATTGAGTAATTTAATAAAAAATGTGCATGGACCATATATGAGCATATGTATATATAAACAAGCCACAAACCACATAATGTCAACAATGTACACATGAGCATGATAAATGATGAACTGTGAGATCAAGGCTCAATCAAACGGAGCCAATCTAATGAGGCAAGCGATGCTCAACTCGTATACAATGAGGAACTGATGGGCCTTATGTGAATGATTGCACTGAAATGATATAATGTACCCACATATAACAATAACAACAAAATATACACATTAGATCACATAATGGTGTTAGCACAAGTGTTTGAATAAATAAAATATGTAAACGACACATGATACACCCCAAAACATGAATAAAAAGGGGAATTTGTAAGAATTCACTCACATTGGTTGCGCTTCCTTGGATTGATGACGAATGTGCACGAATTTTGATTTAACCGCGAGAGAAAACTAACCTAAATAATAACGTAGTAATTCCATAAATAAATAAATTTTACTAGAAATTAATGGTTTTAATTAAAGCTTCTTATTAGCTGGTTAGGTTTATTTTTGTGAAATTAATACAAATTTTTAGGCTTTAAAACCTTATTTTTAAGTATTTTTAATTAATTTTTTAGTGAAAATAATAAGGATTTTAATTAAAAAATTTACCCTTTTTCAGGGTTTGACTAGTCAACCGGTCGGACTGCTTGTATTATTGGCATCGTGTAAGGTTCGAACTCGTAACCTCTCGTATACGTGCACGCAGCTCTACCAACTATGCTACGTGTCTAACCCGAAATAATCTCTGATTTTATTATTCTTATATACTAGTTAGGTTATTACAGAAATTATTTAATTTAAAAAGATTTTAAAACCGCTGCATACCTCTAGGATCGAACTCGTGACCTTTAATTCGTTTGCACCCAGCCCTACCAACTTGGCTGGGTGTCTAACTCAATATCATTTGAAACCATATTATATTTATCATCTTCTTGAAAGGTAATTTGAATGCCTTTTTTTTAAAATGATTTTTATTTCAGAAAACCGGTAATGCATGAGATTTGAACCCAGGACATGCTTGCATAAAATGCACACAGTCCACCACTGGACTATGTGTCTAACCCGGTTTATAACCCGCTTTTAATTATATTAATATACACTTTAGCACTTCATCTTCTTCCTTAAATCAAACCCAGAAACAAGATCCGACTGTATTTAATTTAAAACACTTGTTTTAATTTCTGTGCAGATAATTAAAATGTATTAAAGGAAAGATTGAACAGGGTTATACCAGACACTTGCGGCCTTGTCTTCTCCGACAAAATTCCGGCGGCAAAACGACTCCGACGAGGATTTAAAAAGCAGCGAGTTGAACAAAGAGTTTTTGGGTAATGATTGAGAGAATGAGCGAGAGAAAGTGAGGTGAGATGCATTGATATTTATATGGTAGTCACCGATTTTGGTTATAATTCAATCATCTTTCAGTTTTAGTCAATCATTGAATTCGGTCAGTTTTTAAATCAAAAGAAGTTCGGATTTCGGTTATAACATCGGTTACATTCGATCAATCTCAAAGAAGAACGTAAATTGCAAGGATTACTCAAATTAGATTTTGGCGGTTATAGGTTCTACAACTTGAGCTTGCAGGTTTTCTGTTTCAATAGCGTATAAGTTTTATTTGATTCGGTTTTATCTTAACAAGTATGTGTAGCTCAGTGGTGTATTTGGTGTGTACGTTTGATAGGGACCCGGGTCCAAAACCCGGCTGCCCCATTTTTTATTTTATTTTATTTTTTTTATTACTTTAAGAGCTAATTATTTATTTTATTCTTTTATTGACTATCATTTTAATGAAGTAATTTATTTATTAAGTAAAAGTTTATTAAATAACTTTAATTAATGAATGCGTAACGAATTTTAGTACATACATGAGTCTCAAACGAAGCGGGTTTTGGAACCCATTTTACATGAATGTTACAGTATCCCTTACTTTAAGAAATTTCGTCCCGAAATTTAAGTAGTAGATGTAACCGAAAAAAGATGCGGATATTTCTCGCGCATTGAGTCTTCACATTCCCAAGTAAACTCAGGTCCTCGTTTTGACTCCCAACGCACCCTGACTATTGGAATATGACTTCATCTTAAACGTTTTTCACCGATATCCATGATTTCTATAGGTCTTTCAACAAAATGCTGATTCATCGATTTGAATATCTTATAATGGTATATGGAGGTTTTCGTCGAAGAGACATTTTTCAAGTTTGATACATGGAATGTGGGATGAATTCTGTTGAGATCCTCTAGTAGGTCAAGCTTGTATGCTACAGGACCAACTCTTTCGAGTATTTTGAATGGTCCCACATAGCGTGGTGCTAGCTTGCCTTTTTGACCAAAACGAACCACTCCCTTCCACGAGATACCTTTAAAAGTACTTGATCACCAACACAAAACTCAAGTGGCTTTCGTCATTTATCAGCGTAACTCTTTTGGCTACTTCGAGCTGCTAGAAGATTATTTGGGATCTGAAGAATTTTGTCAGTCGTTTCTTAAATCAACTCGGGTCCAGTGATTTGCGCTTCACCGATTTCGTACCAACATATAGGTGATCGGCACTTACGACCATATAAGGCTTCAAAAGGAGCCATACCGATGCTTGAATGATAGCTATTGTTGTACGAAAATTCAACTAATGGTAGATGAGTATCCCAATTACCCTTGAAATCTATGACACATGCTCGTAACATGTCCTCTAGGGTTTGTATGGTGCGCTCAGATTGACCATCAGTTTGAGGGTGAAATGCGGTGCTGAGATCTAATCGTGTACCCAAAGCTGATTGTACGGCTCGCCATGTTCCTGAAGTAAAACGGTCGTCTCGATCTGAAATGATACTTAAGGGCACACCATGACGGCTTACAATTTCATCAATATAGATACGAGCTAACTTTTCATTCTTATAATCTTTGCGGATTGGAATAAAATGAGCTGATTTAGTGAGACGATCAATGATAACCCAGATTGTGTCATACCCACTGAAGATGCGAGGTAACCCAGTAATAAAGTCCATGGTTATGTTTTCCCACTTCCAAACAGGTATTTCAGGTTGAACGAGTAATCCTGAATGTCGTTGATGCTCAGCTTTAACCTTACGTGAGGCACTTGGAGACAAAAATGGCGATATCTTTCTTCATGCCAGGCCACCAGTATGAGTATCGTAGGTCTTGATACATCTTATCGGCACCTGGATGTATAGAGTATCGTGTTTTGTTAGCCTCGTTCATGAGAAAAGCTCGAAGATCGTCACGATCAGGTACCCAAATACGATTTAAGTAATAGAGGATACCATCTGAGTTGGATTCTAGTTTGGTTTCAGCTCCACAAGACAATTCATCTCGCACATCATTTTCCGTGACGAAAATATGTTGAGCTGCTCGAATTCGGTTTTGAAGATCGGTCACAATTTGAGAACACAAAAGATGGATGGAGTTTGCATACTCTTTTCGAATGAGGGCATCAGCCACTACATTAGCTTTGCCAGGATGATAACGGATTTCACAATCGTAATCATTCAGAAGTTCGACCCATCATCGTTGCCTCATGTTCAACTCTTTTTGATTGAAGATAGGTTGAAGGCTCTTGTGGTCAGTGTAAATTTCACACTTGGTACCATAAAGATAGTGTCTCCATATCTTTAGAGCGAACACGACTGCTCCAAGTTCTAGGTCGTGAGTGGTATAGTTCTTTTCAAGCACTTTGAGTTGCCTTGAGGCATAGGCTATCACCTTTCCTCTTTGCATTAGAACACAACCTAGTCCTTGCCCTGACGCGTCACAATAAACCACAAATTCTTCGCAACCATCAAGAAGAGTAAGGATATGTGCATCACAAAGTTTTTGCTTCAAAGTTTGGAAAGCCTCTTCTTGCTTGGGCCCCCAAATGAAAGGTTTACCCTTGTGAGTCAAGGTTGTGAGTGGGACGGCGATACGAGAAAAATTTGCAGTGACACGTCGATAATAACCAGCTAGACCAAGAAATGAAGTAATTTCGGTAGGAGTGCGTGCGCTTGCCATTCTTGCACTGCTTTGATCTTTGCAGGGTCAACATGAATCCCTTTGTCGTTAACGACATGACCAAGAAATTGTACCTCTTTTAACCAAAACTCACACTTCGAGAACTTAGCATAAAGCCTTTCGTTCCTCAAAAGTGTTAGGATAAGTCGAAGATGTGCTCATGATCGGATTTGGTCTTAGAATAAATGAGAATATCATCAATGAAGACTATGACAAAATGATCGAGGTAGGGTTTACACACCCTATTCATCAAATCCATGAAAAAAACAGGAGCATTGGTCAAACCAAAAGGCATAAACATGAATTCATAGTGGGCATAATGAGTTCGAAAAGCAGTCTTTGGAATGTCTTCTTCACGTACTCTAAGTTGATGATAACCAGAAAGAAGATCGATTTTTGAGAAATAGGTGGCACCCTGAAGTTGATCTAGTAGATCATCGATACGAGGTAAAGGATAGCGGTTCTTGATAGTCAGCTTGTTGAGCTCTCTATAGTCGATACACATACGAAAGGTTCTGTCCTTCTTCTTTACGAATAGAACCGGCGCACCCCAAGGTGATGAGCTAGGACGTATAAATCCCTTGTCAGTCAACTCTTGCAGTTGACTAGCTAACTCTTGCATCTCAGATGGGGCTAACCGATATGGAGATTTTGTGACTGGTGTAGCACCAGATACAAGATCAAAAAGGAATTCGAATTCTCGCACAGGAGGAAGTCCTGAAACGTCGTCCGGAAAAACTTGAGGTAATTCTTTAACGATGGGAATGTCTTCGAGCTTCTTTTCCTTGCCTTCCTTTTTGACGATGTGAGCTAAAAATGTGATATAGTCTTTAGAAAGGTATCTTCGAGCTTGAAGGCATGACATCAGTTTGAGCCCTTTGGAAGGGGTTTCACCAAAAATACGTAAAGTTTGACCGTCAGCGAGAGGAATTCGGATAAACTTCTCATAACAAACAACTTCAGCGTGATGCTGGCTAAGCCAGTCCATACCAATGATGATGTCGAAACTACCCAACTTCATAGGGATGAGACCAATTGGAAAGTCATGCTTGTTGAGTGTAAGAGTACAATCACGAATAATTGAGTCTAACGTAATAGGTTCACCATCAGCAACTTCCACCGTGAACGATTCAGCTAGACTAAAGCGAGATAAATCAAGAATAGATTCGAACTCTAAGGACACGAAACTCTTATCCGCACCAGTGTCAAATAGAATAGATGCATAACTACCGTCAATGAGAAACGTACCGTTAGCCACATTATTATCAGCCCTAGCTTGATTGGCATTGATGTTGAAAGCTCTTCCTCTTGCGGGTGGATTGGCTTGGTTGGCTTGATTCACCGGATTAGCTTGAGCTTGAACATTTATGATATTCACCAAACGTGGGCAAGTGTTTCGGAAATAGGTTGGATCACCACAATTGAAACATGTTGTCACACCCCGTATTTCCAACCCGAAATCCATACACCGGTGGGCCCGGGTGGGGAGTATCGTGACGTAAGTTGATAACATCATTGTCAATTAAACATGGCACAGCGGAAGTCTTGGAGTAAAATTACTATTACAAACCGAATGTTCAAAATAAAATAATATACAGGCTCGTAATAGAAGATCCACAGGAGGATCATAAAATGTACAAGAAAGAATATAAAACAGACTTAAGGGCAGATCTAAGGATTTGCAAGATCCTCTTATTCACTACCGAGTAGCTTCCGGCCTATTTCGTATTGTACCTGCAATTTAGGCTTTGGACGATACGTCAGCTTACGCTGGTAAATAAACCCAACTGACTCATTTTGAAAAACTTTAAAATGGTTTTTAAGTGCAAAACGGCACAAAATCTTTTATTAACTTGGAAAAGTTGACATTGCAACCTTGTATCAGATTCACATGTTTGTCAATACATACAGGGCCAGTACAGAAACCGAGACATGATTAAATACACACCACTCAGGACTCACGAAGGAGTCATTCCCAGCATCTTGGGAATATTTGCATATGAGCGTCTGTCAGGTGTATGCCTACACCCCATTCTAAGGTCGTGGCCAAAAACTAATGTATTGAGCCGAGGATATCCCACGATAATGTAACCCCGGATGTTTAAGTTATCGAACAAAACTGATTAAAACGAAATATGGGGTTCACTAGCCACAAAAGGGCATTCGATTGACCCCATTTTGGACCAAGCGGTAATAATTTACCGTATTCCAAGCCCGTATAGGGAAAATAAGTCGAGAGTATTTACCTGAGCTAGTCTTCTTCTTTTAATTTTTAATAACTCAGCCATATACAAAAGTACCAACGTTCAGATAGCATTTACCGGCAAGGCTCTAGTCTGGATTATGGCATAAGCTAGCCAATTAAATACCAACGGTCTTATAAACCGAATAGTGTACATGATCATTATGTATAATGCTCGATTAAACGATGATCAGATAGAATGTAGTTTAAACCCGACAAGTACCTTGACTTGTATAATATGGGTAAACTATAAACATTCTGGATTTTGAACTTAAATGACAAGGTTAAACCCGTTTCGGTTAATTTCCGTAAAATAGTTACATATACGTAACTGTGCGCATATTAGCGATATCGGGTAACCGGATAAGTCATGGACAAGTTCTATATGCCATTACATTTTAAATAAGTTAAGATATCAGTAGGATATCAACTTTTATGCCCATTATGGTTTTAAAACGAAACTATGCCTTATAACGGCATTTCGGTAATTTCATACCATATAAAAGGAACGTGAATATATTAATGTTATAGTTATAAGTATTCTGGAAAAATACTTTATTTATGATATAATATCAGTAGGATATCAATTATATGTGTAAATAATCTTTTATGACCAAACTATGCACCGAAGAGGCATTTTGGTCATTTTACACATAGCTTATAAATTATTTAGGATTCTGAGTTTATAACATGTACCTACTGTAATTATGTTTAAAATAAGTTTTAAAATCAGTATGTATCAAGTTTTGGTCAATAATATGGTTTAAAACCATACTATGCGCCGAGACGGCGCTTATGTCGTAAAATGACGTTTTATGCGATGTTTAATGAAAACTGACATTAGGGTCATATTAAAATGTTTAAAATATATTATTTAATATAACATATCAGTAGGTAAATGATTTTTCTTGAAAAGATTTGATTAAAACTATTTTATGAGCCACAAGGGCTAAAACCATCATTTATCGACATAGTTTAAGGACTTGCTTAAAAACTCAGTTTATAACTTGGTTTAACATCCCAAATAATCCTACTTATAATATTACATCAGTAGGAAACTCATTTGCAAGTTCATTATTATTTAAAACCTTCTTTTATGCAAAAAGGACATCTTGGTCAAGAATGGCATAATTATGGAACTTGCGCATAAATTTAGATTCTGATTATGATCATGTAATATAACCTCAGAGGGTTATGCTACATTATATGATGATCATAATACAATTTTAGATCAGTAGGTAACTAATCTAAATCGGGTCAGAATCGAAAGTCAAAGCAGAAGTCAAACTTTGCGACTTTCGGTTGCGACCGACCCTAGAACTGAAATTGACGAGCCGAACATGTTCTTACATGTTCTAATAATTATTACCAACTTGTTTAAGTGTCAAAACAGGTTTCGTAACATATATAAGATCAATTTATGATTTTTCTGAAAAATGGCTTGTTTGACTTTTTAATATCATAAATTTGACCCGTCAATTGGTCTAGAAAACGTGATCTTCGGGAGGTGCCCTTCATAGGGACTAACACCTACCTTATCACGATCACTTAGCCATGTTCATTTCGAACAATGGCTGGACCATAATGGTCTTAACCGAAAGTCAAAGAGTTTTCTGAAAAAACGCTTGACTTTTGGCTATAAAAGCCTATAAACGAAAATGCAAGAGCAATGAACACTTACAAGAGGTTCCTACAATGCAAGAGAACTAAGTTGGATGCTCATTTTAGCTAGGAACTTCCAGAGGAGGGAGAAGAGTGATTTAATGAGAAAGGTGCAAGTTGGAATGGTGAACTTAAGCACCTATTTATAGTTGGAGAGCTCAAAGGAGGTGAAGCCAGGTGTTTAGGGGGTGTAAGAGGAAGCTTACAAGTGTCCCAAAACGTGGCATAGCTGATTACAAGTCCATGGTTTCGAATTAATAGTTTTGGAGCTTTGTTTGGAGGCCAAGCCAAACTTTATACAGCAGACCTGTTCTCGCGCCCCGCGAGAGACACAAGGCATGTCTCTCGCGGCCCGCGACCGCCCCATGGACACTTTCAAAGTTTGACACTTTTAACCCCTTAACTTATTAAAGGTTCTAAAAACCTTTTTAAACACCTTTTTGGCACTTTTAGCCCTCCATAGCCAATACTTGGCATACCCGTGATTATGCCCGGACATTGTCAAGCTCTCGGTTCGTTAAAAGGTCACTCAGATGGATAAATTAACATGTTGACACTTTTAATCCCTCCATTATCCAACTTTCACATATTTATAAAATTGAACCCTCTCGTCCAACAAATGGCACGTATGAGAGTTAGGACTTCATAAAGGATCAATTAGAGGCTTATTATAAGCATGTTGATTCCGATGTCACTCAGAGGCTGGGCATGTTGACATATCAGTCACTCAGAGATCAAATTTTAAGCATGTTGACATATCAGTTACTCAGAAGCTAATGATTTAAGCATGTTGACATATCAGTCACTCAGAGGTTGTTATTTATGCATGTTGACATCGGACCGTCACTCAGAGGCTCAGATTGAGCATGTTGACGCCTTTAGTCCTTATTGGTCTTTAATAGACTATATTTAAAATACAACACGTGTCACTATGTTATTGGACACGATTTTACAGGGTGTTACACATGCTCTGACTGGTTGCATCATAGGGTAGTTGGGTTGATAGTAGTGATGAGCCGTGGGTTGAGCAGGTGGTAAGAGTAAAGGTTGTTGTTATTAGGCTTGGCCTACCACTTGGTTGTTGGGTTGGGCTTGAGGTTGATTGCGGTTTGGCTTTTGAAGAACGCGACAAGTTTGAATTCTGTGACCTGCATGGCCACAAGTTGTGCAATTTAGACATGGGTTCTCAGGAGGGTGGTGATATTGGCATCGGTTGCATTTTGGGTGAGATCCTATGTAAGGTTTCTTGAATGGGGCGGCAGGAGAAGCGACTTGTGTGATTGGGGGCACCGGTGATAGGAGGATTGGTTTGAGTAACAGCAAAATTCTTCCTATTGCGTTTCCTTTTACCAGCAAACTTAGAAGACGAACCTGTTTGGATTGGGGTTGGGGTTTCAGCAGGTGTCTTGTCTTTCTTCTTCTCATCTTTAAAATCGCCATTTCGGATGCGATTTTCTGTGAGCTCAGTAGCCAGCTCCATTGCAGCTTCGAGGGTTGCAGGTGTAGTACTCAACACAGAATCTTGAATTTTCGAGGGAAGACCTCAAATGTAGTGCTCAATTAAATGATAGAGTGGAGTGAACAAGTTGGGAACCATCTGACTCAACTTGATGAATCTCTTATTGTATGTTATGTGGTCTCCCTTCTTTTGTTTCAAAGAGTAGAATTCATCTTCCAATTTCTTGATTTCGCTTCTTGGACAGAAGCGTCTTGTCATGAGCTCCCTCAACTCTTCCCAAGTTAAGGCCACAGCGGCTTCAGGACCTCGCCTTCCTTTCTCCGCGCTCCACCATGTAAGTGCTACCCCATACAAACGACTGGTAGCATATCGCACCTTGCGATCATCGGGACAATGCAGTTGAGAAAAGTGCTTTCCATCTCTTCAAACCAATGGAGGAGGGCGGTGACACCTTCAGACCCCTCGTATTTTAGAGGATCGCAGGATTTGAAATGCTTGTAGGTGCATTTGGTGGTGTTGGGGGAGGATTGGCGACATTTGGTCCTTCTTGATTAGTGGGGTTGATGGGATTGGTGGCAAGAGCTTGTTGGACTTGTACAACGATGTCGGGGAGTACGACAGCCATCTGTTGGGCTATTTAAGAGGCTATGCGCTTGCCAGATCTTACTGACCTTCTACCACTCGAGAGTGTCTAGCAGACATCTACAGGAAATACGTAGCGAGATTATGAGTTGATCATTCTTAGGTGTCATGTGTCATAAAAAGAGAAAACAACATTCACAAAATAATTGAGAAAATAAATTTACTACATCCATAAGATGTCTTGGGCTTTGCTCATGTTTGGGCCCCCAAATGTCTCCCATACCTCGGCCTAGGTAGTCATGTGGGCCCCCATGACTACTGGGCTTTGTAGGGTTTACATTGGTGTTGGCATGTTATCACTCGCATCACCCGAATGAAAATCGTTAAACATGATTGCGAGGTATAAGGTTGGAGGGTGTCCAGGTGTAGACAGAATGACAACTCAAAGTGGGGTTAGTTCACACGACGTTTGGTGTGGCATGCTTTGGCCTAATAGGTCCTTCGTACTCTCATCATAGGCAAACTGGTCCATTATATTGGATTTATACGAATGCTAATCCTAGACAGGACGTTCCGACTACCGGTACTCGTACCCTTCCAGTTACTGAATACTCATCGTAGAACTCATTTTGATGAGATTGAAAAACATGAAAGCATTATAAAATCCTTGAGAGAGAAATCATGATAATTGTAATGTGTGTGTTTCCGTAGACATGATACGTTAATAATATATAGGTCAAAATAAATATCACCCAATAACATGTAATAATGAAGGTGCTTGCATGCATTGATGTGTGAAATAAATATGAAAAAAATAAACATCATGAGTTTGCATGCAACACGTAAGCATTTAAAATCTAATCAACTATAGTATAGATTCTAAGGGTCTAATAACCTACCCTATATCTCTATAGTCAAAAGCTCTGATACCAATCTGTCACACCCTGACCCGCAGCGGAAGTAGAAGTCGGGGCATGATTGGGTTTTCATCAAAGATCATGACATTTACTATAATTAAGTTTCATATTTTTTAATTGAAATTTAAAGGAAAATATCCAATCACAAAGAAACATACAAACACAAGGAATATTGTCTAAACATGAAGTATTCTTCTAAGGCTAATCCTAAGTGTTCCTCTCCTCAGCCTGTCCACCTGTATCATGTGTAAAATAAGTGTTTGGGTCAACAAAAGTTGGCGAGTGATTCCAAATTAAACATTTAAAACAGATTAGTTACATTGAGTAATTTAATAAAAAAATGTGCGTGGACCATATATGAGCATATGTATATAATAAACAAGCCACAAACCACATAATGTCAACAATGTACATATGACAATAATAAATGATGAACTGTGAGATCAAGGCACAATCAAACGGAGCCGATCTAATGAGGCACGCGATGCTCAACTCGTATCCAACGAGGAACTGATGGGCCTTATGTGAATGATTGCACTGAAATGATATAATGTACCCACATATAACAACAACAACAACAAAATATACACATTAGATCATATAATGGTGTTAGCACGAGTGTTTGAATAAATAAAATATGTAAAGGACACATGATACACCCCAAAACATGAATAAAAAGGAGAATTTGTAAAAATTCACTCACAGTCGGTGCGTTTCCTCGGATTAATGACGAATGTGCACGAATTTAGATTTAACCACGAGAGAAAACTAACCTAAATAATAACGTAGTAAGTCGATAAATAAATAAATTTATTAGAAATTAATGGTTTTAATTAAAGCTTTTTATTAGCTGGTTAGGTTTATTTTTGTGAAATTAATACAAATTTTTAGGCTTTAAAACCTTATTTTTAAGTATTTTTAATTAATGTTTTAGTGAAAATAATAAGGATTTTAATTAAAAAATTACCCTTTTTCAGGGTTTGACTAGTCAACCGGCCGGACTGCTTGTATTATTGGCATCGTGTGAGGTTCGAACTCGTGACCTCTCGTATACGTGCACGCAGCTCTACCAACTATGCTACGTGTCTAACCCGAAATAATCTCTGATTTTATTATTCTTATATACTAGTTAGGTTATTACAGAAATTATTTAATTTAAAGAGATTTTAAAACCATCGAACCGCTGCATACCTCCAGGATCAAACCCGTGACCTTTAATTCGTTTGCACCCAGCCCTACCAACTGGGCGGGGTGTCTAACCCAATATCATTTGAAACCATATTATATTTATCATCTTCTTGAAAGGTAATCTGAATGCCTTTTTAAAAAAATGATTTTTATTTCAGAAAACCGGTAATGCACGAGATTCGAACCCGGGACATGCTTGCATAAAACGCACACAGTCCACCACTAGACTATGTATCTAACCCGGTTTATAACCAATTTTTAATTATATTAATATACACTTTAGCACTTCATCTTCTTCCTTAAATCAAACTCAGAAACAAGATCCGACTATGTTTAATTTAAAACATTTGTTTTAATTTCTGTGCAGATAATTAAAATGTATTAAAGGAAAGATTGAACAGGGTTATACCAGACACTTGCGGCCTTGTCTTCTCCGACAAAATTGCGGCGGCAAAACGACTCCGGCGGGGATTTAAAAAGCAGCGAGTTGAACAGAGAGGTTTTGGGTAATGATTGAGAGAATGAGCGAGTGAAAGTGAGGTGAGATGCATCGATATTTATAGGGTAGTCACCGATTTTGGTTATAATTCAATCATCTTTCAGTTTTAGTCAATCATGGAATTCGGTCAGTTTTTAAATCAAATTAAGTTCGGATTTCGGTTATAACATCGGTTACATTCGATCAATCTCAAAGAAGAAGGTGAATTGCAAGGATTACTCAAATTAACTTTTGGCGGATATAGGTTATACAACTTGAGCTTGCAGGTTTTCTGTTTCAATAACCTATAAGTTTTATTTGATTCGGTTTTATCTCAACAAGTATGTGTAGCGCAGTGGTGTATCTGGTGTGTATGTTTGATAGGAACCCGGGTTCGAAACCCGACGGTCCCATTTTTTATTTTATTTTTTTATTACTTTAAGAGCTAATTATTTTATTTTATTCTTTTATTGACTATCATTTTAATGAAGTAATTTATTTATTAACTAAAAATTTATTAAATAACTTTAATTAATGAATGCGTAACGAATTTTAATACATACATGATTCTCAAACGAAGCGGATTTTGGAACCCGTTTTACATGAATGTTACAACGCAAGCGCAGCCATCAGAAGAGTGCACGCCACACTAAGGCGACGCTACCCGTTATCCAAGCATGTTCAAATATCAAGGCTTCATCAACTATCCGCGCAACATTCTAGCAAACCTATTATCTTATTGTCTACTCTGTACATGGCTCTTACGCCTTTTCAATAAAGATAATAGATATACTTTTTTCTTCTACATGTTTTGTTACAAATGCGCGAAACTACTTTGGGTCTACGCGAAATCACCATGGTAAATGACTCATGAACCAAAATTCACTACCTACTGCATGCGCATGGGAGGGGATGTTCATACACGAGTTCATTACCAGTTCTATTCGCTACACCTACACAAATTCGTTCTATTCATGCAAATATTGTGACTGGAAAAACATTCATTTCATTAGAAGAAAAATATTTACAACAATGCGCAGTGCACAGTTACATTCAAGCTACAAAGATATTACATTAAGGATCTTATCCTACTCTTCATCCGCAACGGCCTCGGCTTCCTCCGGAATATATCTTTCAGGCAATCAACAAAGTCGTCGTGTGTGAGCGCCTCGCTCTCCAATTCCATAGCCGGGAGTTTAAGACGGTCGTACTACCACTAGCCCGAGAGAAGGCAGCTTTGGTATCAACACCATGAGTGGCAGCGTGGCTGTTGTCCCATTGAATGTCCATTGCATGAGTGACGTGTTGCGCACACTCAGCATATCCCTGCGCATACCCGTCGTGGTGCGCCGTGATCATCAGCTTGGCCACTGCGCTGTCCACCTCCGAGGAATTCATAATGGAGTTTGCGATCTGCAATACAACAGGGTTATAATCAACACAAAGTGACCAAAAAACAAATGGAGTACTTACATTGACAACTCCATATTGTTGCATCCACAGCATGTTGTTGGTCAGCAACTCCACCAACGACTCGAAGATGGCGCGGGCGTCTTCAGAATTCTCAAGTTTCTTCTCGCCGCCGTCAACCTTGGCCTCCGCCAATCACAGCTGCTCCTTATCCTCCAGGTGCATGCGTTGTAATTCAGCCTTCTCCACCAACGCCACCTGGAGATCCTTCTTCGCGTCCTGGAGGTCCTTCCTGGCACCCTCCAACGCGGCGTAAGCTGCAACCTGGTCACATAAATAGGGTTAGTATGACGTCATATAGATCATACAAATAAAGGAGAAATAACAAGAGGCAATTTTTTACCTCCTTCTGTTCACTGCGCTCGCGGTGTGCCCTGGCCTCCGCGGCCGTAGCAGAAGCTGCCTCCTTCTCTTTTCTCTCGTGCTCTACTTCTCCGCGACCGGGCCACTTAATCCCTCAGAGATTTTTTCTCGTGGTTATATTTTTCACATGCCACCCTCCACAACTTGCGCTCCTTAGAAAGTGTGGCAGTGGAACTTTCGGCCCTGTTTTTCCACCCCAGCGTGGCCCACTCCTCAACCCGTTGTTTTCGGCAAATTAGCCTGATTCGCCTCCAACTCAGCTTTCTACGCAACCACTCGGGCTCGCTCTATAACCAGGTCCGCTTGGGCACCTTCGAATTTGGTTTGTTCTTTCTGCATGCTCCGCCAATCCCGGACAATCCTATGTGTGACTGAGGCGGAGCTAGCAGCTACCTGGAGGTATGCGCGGTAAAGTTGTTCTTGTTCAGGTTCAGCGCATGCACGCACCTCCGCTGGGGGGAATGTCCCTTTAAACTACTCACGGCACGCCGGCCAGTGAGAAAAGTCATCTCCTTTCTTCAACTTCCACACAGGGGTGTGGATCTCTTTGTCCGGGCGGATTGGAGATCCTTCGATGAAGGGTTTCTACCAGATCCCCCGAGCTTACCCCCAGGCGCCGGCTCTTCTACATGCACCCCTTGTGAAGCATCAGTTTGCGCACCCTCATCAGCAACCGTAACTATCTATTCTGTCTCTTCAACAACATCCGCACCACCAACAACCTGAGGATCTTCCACCAACACCTTAGGATCTTCCACCACCACCTCAGGATCTTCAACCACTACCTCATGTTCTGCCGCCCCAGCAGCTGACTCCCCACCTTTGTGAGCTGGACGATTGTGTGCCTTCACGCACAGGCGGGGGCATTGGAGTATCCTTGGACGCGGCTGGAGTGCTGGATTCTACAAAAACTGGCTCATCTCCCCCTGCGGGATGACAAACAGCCAGACAAACATTATACAAAAAAGTGATGTGATTAACACAAAGTGATAAGGTTACCTAGGGAGATCTTGGCGGCGAGAGCATCCAGGCTCCCCCGTTTCGCAATAACCTTACGCGTAGCCTTTTTGAGGGCTGCGCGGAGATGTCACTCTTCGGACGCCTCTTCAGCTTGAGAGGCTCCGGGCTGGATGCGACTTCTACCGGGTCGTCCGGATTAACGACCGGAATCTCCACCGGCTTCACCGTGGGCTTCCTCACACCTACAGGCGCAAGACCCTCCCATGAGTCAGATACTACTACATAGGCATTCCAACAATCAAACACGGTGCGCTTACCTTTTGGTGGGTCTGCCCTGGGTTGAGTCAACCCCTTCTCAGCCGTCGTGCCAGGCCCCGCGCGCCTCTTTTTTTATGATTTGGACCAATGCCCAAGTCTTTTAAAGCGCCTTCACAATGGCGCAACAAAATGAGTTATCTGCAAAGATATAAACACTCGGTAATATTAAGGCTTACAAGTCGAAGGTGTGAGGGCCAACAAGTCTTCATTCTTGGGGAGTTCAAAATTCCCCTGGGCATACCAGGTGGGCTCCTCCGGGCCAAGGGCAAGATTTCCAACATGCCCCTCCTTCCGTTGGAACGCCACCAAGAACAGTGGCACCCCTGCAAAGAAAAAACCAAACAATCAGCCTACACACAAGGCAAAATCGAGAAATAATGCAACAAAGAAGCAAAGGTACTTACTCCTATCCCCCTCCATATAAACCGGCCTCTCTCAGCGGTTGGGCTTCCACACGAAACTCATGTCCGCCAACGCCAACGCCCTCTCCGGCAGTTGGATCACCGAGATCTCCTTCAAATCCTTATACCAGGAATCCACCACTGGTATAGGGATGGTCTCCACCGGAATCTCCTCCACCCCCCGAAGTGCATCCGGAGGGGATGACACCAGACTTCACATAAAAAAAATTTGCCTTACAATCGTGGAAGGACTTGGGAGGGGAGAGCAAAATTGTCTTTGCATGTACACAGTGCTGAAAGGAATTAAACCCCACTGAACAAAGTAGTTCATAAAAAATCCGAAATCGGTCGACAGTTGTGACAGACCCCGTCGACCGACACAAAAACTCAAAATGCTTGATTCTCACCATCCCATTGGATTGAGTTGAGAGATGTGGAATCCGTAAAAATTCAAAATTTCAAGAAAAAATTTTGTTGCCGGTAATTGGAAGTTACCATCGGCGAAAAAATCAAAAATAAGGTGATATAGCCGGCCGGAGCATCGGCGGTTGTATCCCCCTCGGCCGGAAACCGGGCATCCAGTCGTTGGAGAACCGGTAGCTCGAAACCGTGCGTTCAAAACTGGCTGGATTCCACTTCAGAAGGGGTAAAGAGGTCGACGCCTCAGACGAAGAAACATTCTCAGGGCCTCTAGTTGCCATGAGAATCAGAAAACAAAAGTTTGAATACGAAAAGCTTTGAAGATGAAAAGTTTTGAAGACAAGAAAACTCAAGAACTCAAAGTTTGCAGAGAATTTCAAAGAAAAGTTTGAATGAATGAAGAAAACTCTAGACGGTTACCCCTATTTATACACATCGCATTTAATGCGATGGACAATTGGACGCACGCGAGAAATTAACAACCAATCTGCACAAGACGTGTGGCACGCCAGTTGTAACTAACGGTCGTCACGCGTGCGTGGCCGCCACTTTCTCTGCCAATTCATTAATGAATGTGAGACTGTTGACAACATGCAACAGCTCTCAAATGTCCTCTCCAAGGCTCTTTTTTTCTCACCAACCCACCTTCAACGTCAGCGTGAAAGAGATTCAAATTTCAAAAACACCATTACAAATAGTTTCCTTCACATTTTCTCCAACCCTTCTTGAATTTTTGCCCTTGAAATAAGCGCGCATACAAGAATTCTTTTAGTCCAGCACTCCTCCTACTTGCCAACATGCGCATAGGAGCAGAACTGGACTGGGGGACTTGGAGGGGTATGCTTCCAAAAACTCTGCGCCTACGCAGGGAACCATACCCTCAACAACAATTAACAAGAATAACCTTGCGCGCAATGCGCAACGGTGCGTCTTTCTTGAACTAGCAGGTCATACAACGAACCTTGCGCAGCCTGCACAACAGTAAGTTAGACCCGAAAGCACGGGCCCCTTGACCCTATGCTGACAAACAAACCTTGCGCACAACACGTAACGGTACTACAACTTCAATGCTAGCATGGTACACAACGAGCCTTGCGCAACCAGCGCAACGGCAAGTTAGACCAACTCAATACAGGTTACACAACGAGCCTTGCGTAGCCAGCGCAATGGTAAGTTAGACCAATACTTACAGGTCACACAACGAGCCTTGCGTACATGCCGCAACGGCAAGTTAGACCAACTCATAAAGGTCGTACAACGAACCTTGCGCACTCAGTGCAACGACAAGTTAGACCAAACAATATAAGTCACACAACGAACCTTGTGTACTTGGCACAACGGCGAGTTAGACTTAGACGCGCAGGCTACTTGACCCTGCACGGACCAAACAACCTTTTAGCCGCGAAGTCCTTAAACCTTGCAAGGACAAGACAAACATGAGAGCTACGCATAGTCTTGCGGACAAAAGGATTTCTCCGTGCAACTCTGCGCTGGCCAGAAAGCACTGACCAAGCCTCGCAGAAGGGATAAGCGCAAGGAGGTGTTGACTATACACAAGGGTACAAAGGAGCAGAGCTGTGACCAATGGTTGCTTGGTAGGTTGTGTCAGACTGCGTCGCATGAACAGTATTGCAGAGGCCAGACTATGCACCAACCATACTCACGCCACTGACTATTACACCTGCTCCACTTTCGGCTGATAGTAGGTCCGAGACCAGGGACAGCTGCCTTTACACGTGGCACTATTCAACATCCGACAAAGCACACCCCTACCAGAAATCATTAATGCTCTTACAGGGAACATTTAATGATCGATGCAGAGGGACAGAACGGATAACCCTGGTCATCTGGGCCAGGCCCAAGGCCCATCCGCCCATCTCCTAAACCCACTTCACTACGACTACAAAATAAGTATCGAACCACAAGGTAAAAGGATCTATTATGATCTTGATACATTCTTTCCTACTCACTCACTACTTACTTATTACCTTGCAATTACCAAATACTTATTCTCACGCTGGAGTGTGGTCACGGAGAAACCCCCCCCTCTCCGTGACGAGGCTAACAACGTTGTTAGTTTTGCAGATCCGCCAGAGTGAGTTCACCTAGAAGAACGAACGAGAGACAACCTTTCATGCAGAAATACCCCGGTTGTAACTAACATATCCCCGAATAGCCCTAGATTTAACTAGTGTTTCTTCAACATGTGGATCTCTCATCTAATTTTTTGAACTTTATCCCCTACAGTTCTTTGAAGATCTAGAAATGTCGAATGTTGTTTTTTCCGAAGAATATCGTTTTCGGCAAAGGTTTGTTGTGTTTTCTAATCCTTAACCACTAACTGAGAAACCAGACTCTCTATCTTTTCCAACCCACTACCCCCAACCGAGTGACCACTACCCGCATTCTGACCATTAAAGCGACCCTGCCCCTGGTTATAATTTTGATTCTGTTGGAAACCAAGGGGATGACTAGAAGATCTGAAGTTGGAATTTTGATTCTCCAACCGGAGTTATAAAAATTCCCAACTGACCTTGACCTCTTACAAACTCTACCTTCTCTTGCTTCATTAGTGGGCACTCAAGAGTACCGTGATCCCCTCCAACACATCTTACATCTATCAACCTTCAACTTAATCTCCCTCATCTCTCAGGTAAGGTTTTCCAAAGTAGCAGCCACACTAGTATCCAATGTAACTTGGTGAACACCACATGGAGGCGAGGTAGTACTAGTGACAGGAATGGAATTCCTATTGGGGACCTTTGTTCGTACTCAGAATATGCAAAGCTCTCAAACATGTATTTGCATTCAGCCACAGTTTTCTTCCCCATAAGGTGGCCTACTGCAAAAGTGTCAAACGAGCTCTTGTCTCGTAGTTGGGACCGTTGTAGAATTTCTTTACAAGCGCCCAGTCGAATAAACCATGTTGGGAGCATCAGGCGAGTAGGTTTTGGAGTCTCTCCCATGCTAAGTAATACGGCTCATCAGGTTCCAACCAAAATGAGTGGATTTGGTCCCTAAGTCTAGAGGCTTTTGCTGGTGGGAAGTATTTGTTCAAGAATCCTTTGCGGAAAGCTACCCAAGTGGTAAAAGTACCAGCAGGCTGAGAATTGAGCCATGTGGCGGCCCGTCCTACTAAAGTACAGGAACAGCTGAAGGAAAATTGCATCTGCCATGGTACCTTGGAGCTTAAAAGTACCACAGATTCGGGTAAGGCGGGCTATATTGGCAGGTGCATCCTCATTATCACAACCATTGAACTGACAGGAGTACTCAATGGCGGTCATGATGTACAAGGGAATTTGGCAAGAATTTTCATTGACTACGGGTGAAACAATGATGGGCGAATTAACTCTCGCGAAACCTTGGGTTGATAGTTGGTGGATGGTCATATGGTCGGCCATTTATGGATGTAGGTGGGGTGTATTAGGCGTTGCGGGTGGTGTAGATGGTGGAGTAGAGTCAGAAGGGGCTAAAGATGAAGAAGAAGATGTACTAACCTCAAATTTAAGATCCGAAAGCATTGGAAGAATAAGCAATGGCGGCGGTCCTTGCGAATGCGTATGGGCATTCACTGCAAACACAAACACAAGAATAGTGAGAAGACTCTCTAAACAACTCTATAATAAGAAAAACAAAAAAAATATACGACTAATTAGACTCCTACGACTCAAAACAAAACACAAATAACACGGATGTGACAGGCAAGTCTAATCGAAGCTAATAAATGCAATCGCTAAGAATCTCCGGCAACGGCCCCAAAAACTTGATGTGCTCACAATTGTCAATAAAAACTAACTAATGTTAACCTAAAGTAGACAGGTTAAGTTTTAAATTTATAAACTAAGACTCTCTAAAACCTAGACTACAAAACCGGCAAGTGTACCGGTCAATGTAGCATAGCTAAAGTAAGTTTGAGTATCGAACCCATGAGACTCTCTAATTACGTTTACTAGACTCAATTCACTAATTAGTAGACTGACTCGGCTAATTGTTTTGTTGTTTGATGGGGGGTTTCTAACGAACTACTAAAATTAAATAAATTAACTATAACTGATTGGACACGCGAACTAAGACTAAGATGTAATCAGATGATGGAAAACACACTACCTAGGTCTGAATCCTACACTTGCATGACACGTTCTATCGATTTTGGAACTAATGTGGAAACCAGGATCTTGAGATACTAAACTCAAAGGCTGACCGAACAGGACCCTCGACCCTTCTCGAGAAGACACCTATAACAACCTATTAAGTTGTTCTATTAACGGTTTATAGGACTCTCTCACAGGCTATCCTAGTGTAATAATAAAGCACCCTTCCACACTCTATCTCACGACGTGAAAATCTAGGAAACTAAGGTTTATGATCTAATTCAACTAGCAGACAGAGACCGTGAACTAGCGGATCTTCTCACAAAGAATCTAACCTAGAAACTTAATCACTCGAAACTAGCTAACAACCTATCACCTCACAGCTACTGAAGATTGGTAGAACACTCAATCCTAATCAAATCCTAATCATAGTTTCTACGAGAAATCGTATACTATTAACCGTAAACTAGCCACTAAAACACAGTCCACTGCCTAACAAGCATTCATACATAGAACACATCCACAACAACGCAAGTGAAACATATGATAATGATTCAAACAAGATTAAGAATGCATATACATTAGAACTTTGAAACCAAAGTTATAAACTTTATTAATCAAATCCACATAATTTGTGCAAAACCAAAAAGAAAAAAATAAACAAATATAATCATCATATGACCTAGGTAGTGATAAGAAATCTAGCCTAACATAGTCATGAAATCTAAACAAGGATCAAACCTGATTCACAAAGCATGATAAGAAACAAAGGATGAAGAAACAAGATTGTAAAACCTGAAAGTTCCTTGATCTTTAGCCTTAAGTCTTTAACTTTATGCTTCCCTGCTTTAGAAATCACCTTCTTTTAGCTCTAAGTTGTCTAGGGCTTTCAAAATTGTGATTTTTAAGATATGAATACGTACTTATAACATTCTCCAACAAGCCAGAACCCTAATCTACACATTCGTGACATTTAACCTCGTCGCGTCATGCGGCGGGATAATTCTTCTTGCTCTCACGACGTGAGCATGTTCTTTGACTACTCGTTGACTTTCAGCTTGTCGCGTCACACGATGGGTATTACCTCTCCTTGTCGCACGACGCGACAAGGCCTTTTTCTTCATTTTCCGCTCTCATGATCATCCCAATCACATATGACTCGTCCGGAGGCTCGGTTTCTTTCATACTAACTCGTTATCAGCTCTTTTATCCCCCGGAACCCTGCAAAACACATCAGACTCGATAATATACAAATCCTTTGATAAAACGAAACAAAATGACTCGAAATATAATACAAACTATACACGAAACAAATGTAATTTCCATTACATCAGACCGCACTGATATCGTCGATGCCGCCATTCCCTGGTTTGGATCCGCAGTCGTCTAGCACCGCTTAGGATCCGGGGCCGTCAGGCTCCATTCGGGATCCTCAGGATCCGGATCGGGCAGTTTAGTATAGTTTGTTGTCCTTTTTTGTATTTTTACTTTTTTATGTATATCGGATTATGTCATGTATAAACAAACTTATTATCTAGCTAAGTTTGCAGTTTCAGTTTATCTATATTTGTGATATTTATTTACTATGTGTAGATTGGTTGCTTGGTTACGTATAATGTAAAATACGATACGGTACGATACGACATGTCACGATAAGATATAATACAAAATAGAAATATGATAGTCACGATACGGTACGATGCGATACGATAAAATATAAAGATATGATACGACACAATAAAATATAATACTAAATACAAATACGATACGTCACGATAAAATGTGATACAAAATACCAATACGATACGATATGATACATCATGATACGATATAATACGACACGTCACGATAAAATATATTACAAAATACAAATACGATATGCTACGTCACAGTACGATATAATACGATACGTCATGATAAAAATATAATACAAAATACAAAACACATAAAAACAATATTTAAAAAAAAGCAAGAAACAACAATAAACACCAACAACCACAATCAAAACACCCAACGTTAAACTCAAAAAAAATAACATGGTCATTATACAGCTCGTATAGCCCTACGTGTCGAATAAGACCAGCCGTCAGACAAAGACTGACCCTGTCAGTCTGCTATGTTTAAAGTAAACCCAATACAAGTCGTATAGGGTTATACGAATTGTATAGAAAAAATAAAGTGTGCCAATAGATTTAGTGGTATGCCAACAGACAGAGCCTCCCGAAAAGCTTATTCTTGAAAGAATTCCTTCAAGTTATTTCTTTCTCTTTATTATAAAACCTTAGACCGGTAAGAAATTGATGATTTGTATATATAAATTACGTGAGTTTTTATAAATAGACTCGATAGTGATTATTTTATCTCTTCAACATCTCCAAGGCTTGGGTATAGATTCATACCGTTGTTGAAGTTGACTCATATTCTTCTTATTTGAATTTGAAATTATACCCCATGGTTGAAATTTTTGGATGTAAATATTCAGAGGATTGAATTGTAAACACATATTAGCTATCATTCAACTTCAAGTGTTATCAGTTTTATCATCATTAAATAGATTAATTACTCTTGTAATGAACTAGTTTGTTATTTTAGAACGGTGAATTATATTAAAAAGAAGAGAACATGATCAGCGAAAGGTTGGAAACAAGAGGACGGGAAAGAAACAGTTTAGAAAAACAAAAGCTACACACACAGACTTAACACAAGCAATTCCTCGGATTAAAAATCCAGTTCTCCCAACTGCATCCCCCGAGTTTTGCTCTGTCTTTGACCCAATAATCCCTCATATTAACAATCTAGTTCTCCGAGTTGCATTCCCCCTAAACTAGTAACCATCAATAAGGGCACTAGGGGTGATCATTACATTCCATCACTCATCATACTATCACACTCAATTACCATTTGACACCTTATTCCATCACATTTCACTCATCACACTTGCAACGCCCATCACATTCCAAAATAAATATCGCACCCAATCATAACTTAACACCTCAACATCAAAAATCAAACCCACACACAACACACACCATCACCAAGTGATACACCCGAGTGATGGTGGTGTATCAAGACATCACGCTATAGCGTGATGATGGAGTATCACGCGACCACCCAGACGCCCTAAGTATAATGCATCTATCAAAGGGGTAGGGCCGGATCTAATATTTTGGTAACCTAGACTAAAGCTTAGGGCCTCCATTGTAAAAGAAAATTATATATTAATTAGTTAAAGTTTTCGATATTAATTAATAAAAAATTTATAGGTCCAGGGTTTTGAGAGCTACAGTTGCGGCAAATCAGGCGTGTATACATCCAGATTGATTGTGAATTTTTGGGAACCGAACCGATGACACATCCAATTAACCGTAGTGACACAGGTCTCACAAGAGTGTTGTGCGATTCCGACTTTGATTTCTGATTACTATTCTCATCTGATTATATATTCCAATTACTAGTCAGCACTTCTAATTACTGTTCTTGGTCGAGAACCAAAGCTAATACGACTTTATGATGGACAAAACTTTTAAGTAAAAGTATTAGCAAAATTTGTGACGTGGTGCGAGCGGGTTATAAATTTTGTTATATTTTAGATACTTTTTACTCATAGATCACCCTTTAAATTTATAAAACACGATAAAATGCTACCACTCTACACACGTTAGGGCAAGTGCACCCATCGTCGACGTAGTATAGTGATGGTAAGATACCGAGGTCGTCCAAGGACACAAGAGCTTTTAATATCGGCTTATCATTAACGTCTAATCTAACCAAATTGATAAAAGTTTTTTAAAAGTTTAAAAGATTTAAAAGTAAAAAACGTAAATAAAAAGGAAAACAAATAGAAAAGAAAGAATCACTTGGTTCAGACTACTCTTTTACATATCTTTTAATGATTTCCGCACTTTGAGCATTTTAAGAGATTATCTTAATTATAGTATTAGGCCCCTCTTTTGAAGGCGACGTTACCCTCAACCTATTGTTCTGAGTTAGTAGGGATACAATCTCGCAAGGTTGGAATATTAAAAGATAATTAAGTAAGTTATTAATGTGAAAATTGGTAGGCCCCTCTTGTGAAGACGACGTTACCCTCGGCAATATGGGTCTGAGCCAGTAGGGATACAGTCCTGCAAGGCCAGGTAAAGTTTTAATAGTAGTTTATTTATAAGGGGTTTAAGTCATTCTTACTTCTCCCGATTTGATGCTATCTGCCTCAATGGAAGTCCTAATAAGCTTGAACCAAGTCCTCGCATGATCTATACACTAAACGAGAGAAGAGCTTTACCCAAACACACTTCTAACCCCCTTCCAGGTAGTAACGTGCTTTATATAGACCATAAATACACGAATGAGTAAATCAACGAAACATGAAGAAATGTTTAAATAAAGTTCACTTTCCATATAAAAACTAGTTATTAAAGTCATTAATGCATGCCCAAATAAAAAGTTGATAAAGATTAGAAATCAAAAGTAATACATAAAATATTTGTCTTCACCAAGTGATGTAAGAGATTTAGCCAAGCATGACCTTTGTTTGACAAGAACTCTTACGATCAATCTTGGATCCCGAGACTACTACACACTCTAAAATATAAAAGATGGTGATAGTGGTGGATGTTAGTGTCATAGTGGTGGTGGACTGATGGCAAGTGTGAGAGAAGTGATTTGCCAAGCGATGCCTTTCTCATGAACCAAGCACCTCTATTTATAGCTGTAAACAGAAGGCGACCACGTGCCAGGTGGGCACAGCCCCGTGGTGGACTTTTTCTCTCCGTTCATTAACTGCAGATGTCAGGTCGTTATACCAACACGGCCCCGTGGTCAGTATACTTGCTATACTATTCTAGATTCTGCGAATCTTAAAGTTGACCACGACCCATGTTGACTTGATACGACCCCGTGTTGGTTGTCTGTTGTTGCTGTCTTTTTCTACAAAAAAATCTTTGACTGGGCACGGCCCCATGCCTGAGCTTCTGTCTTCGTTATTTTTATTGTTTTGGATGTGAATGGGGTTCAGTAAGTCGTGTCAATCCTTCTTCTTTATATTTGTGTTGGTTTCTGCTGTTAGTTTGTTCCTTTTATTCGTTTAAGCTATTTTGATCCTACAATTTAAAAGTAAACTAAGAAACATGCTTTCATTAGTACCGAAAAAGGGTTAATTTTATGCCTTGTTTGATGTAATCTATATGTTACATTTTGCACACATTAATTTGGCGTAAAAGAAAAATCAAAAAAGAGTCCCTAAATTTCATTTTGTTTTGAACTTCCAAAAGGTTGAGCCGGCCTTGCAAATGGGTGCTACTTCATAAAGCCATACCCGTAACTATTTGCATGAGGAGTTGTTCCAAACATTATAAACCAACTCTAATATTGATTAGGTGACTTCCATGTTTCGATCATTGCCTTCACTAACCAACCTATAATACATTACCTCTTTCTTCCAATATGTGTTTAGATAATTTTTGTTGTAGTGATACTCGTTGTAACAAGTTCATTCTCTTAAATAGCACATGTCGGTTTCAGTAACATACGACTTAAGTCATTCGATGAAATTGATCTCTTTTTTTTTATAAAACCTTTTGAAAAAGATTTCTTCAAGTTATTTCTTTCTCTTTTTTATAAAAGTATAGGCAGGTAAGAATTTGATGATTTGTATATATAAATTACGTGAGTTTTTTATAAATAGACTCGATAGTGATCATTTTATGTCTTCAACATCTCCAAGGCTTGGATATAGATTCATACCGTTGTTGAAGTTGACTCATATTCTTCTTATAATTTGTTTTCGAAATTATACCACATGGTTGAAATTTTTGGATGTAAATATTCAGAGGATTAAATTGTAAGGGAGACGGGGCACCACCCGGTTTTGGGTTCTAACCGTGCCAATATAGCGCAGCCATCCATGGGGGTTGGTTTGGCCAGCAGACATACGCGCTTGACATTCGCATTGATCAAGAATTTTTTAATCGTTCTCAATTGTTTTTGACCGTTTGGTCTTTAAAATTTTTTTATTCAAATTCAAATACTTTATTCCCTTCCTCTATTTAAGCACTCATACTATCCAACCAAACTACAAACTCTCTCCACTTTTATATCTTTATATGCCTCTTTCATCTTTCACATTAATAAATAGCCACCCATACTATCCAACCAAACCACAAAACTCTCTCATACTTTTATATTTTCATATGCCTCTTTCATCTTTCACATTTATAAAACTTCCTCCATCTTTCACATTTACAAAAATATGGCAATCCCATGGACCGGAGAGGACGACATCGTGTTATCATTGTCTTATGTAGTAATCCATCACGAACCCACATCTCCTACTTGAAGGACCACTTTTTGGAACTAGGTGCACAGTCAATTTGTAACCCATGTTGGTGAGACCAACCGAACCGTTGATCAAATAGATTCACGATTCGTGTTTATCCGTTACAAGATTTCAAGATTCCATGGTAGGTTCTTGAATGTGTCAAATCCCCACAACGAGCTATCGGATGAGTAAGTTATTCAAGTGGCACTTATCGACTACAGACACCAATCCGACAAGGACTTTAACCATGTAGCAGTGTGGCGCATTATTTGACATATGTTTAAGTTTTAATGTTGAATTTAAAAAAAAGTTTGTGGCTAGGGTAGGCGTCACCACCACTTACTAGTTAATGTGTAATTTGAGCATTTTCTGAGTTGGGAAGTAATGGTTAGTCAAGATTTGGGTACTAACCCTAGAGTGTCCCTTCCAACCTAAACATATATTAGGTATTATTCAACTAAGCTGTTATCATTTTATCATCATTATATAGATTAATTACTCTTGTAATGAATCAACAATGATTAACATTCCCCTAAACTAGCAACCATCAATAAGGGCACTATGGGTGGTCATTAGGGTGGAAGGGGCACTCCCCAAATTGGGGAGTGATAAACTTTTTTTACCTAATAATATCATGTCATGTCAACTCACCACTTCACTCCCCGTTTTGCATTCAATCACCAGGGGTGCTCAAACATATGGGGTGTTTGATTTTTTTTATATTTTTTATTTCTAGAAAATATGCATCAATAAAATATAAAAAATATATTTTAAATAAAACATATTTTAAACAAAACATTGAAATATAAAAATACATTTTAAAACTAAAACTAATTTAACTAATCGCCGCCGGAATCCGCCAAAAGGTGGGGTAAATCTTGTTCTCCAAGATGCTCCACAAGATCATATTTTAGTCTATAATGCGTGTCTTTATCAATGAGCTCGTTATAAACATTTTCATCGAAAACGGGCTCAACTAGAGGATCACGAATATGTATCGGTGCAATCGCGTTTCTATCATCTTTTAGAATCATGTTGTGCATAATAATGCACGCATATACGACATTCCTAATCTTTTTTACACTCAAAGCACGCATTGGTCGATTTAGACACCCCATTTTGCCTTTAGAACACCAAAAGCCCGTTCCACGTCTTTTCTGGCCACCTCATGTTGCCTCTTGAACTTCTTTTCTTTCAGAATGTGAGGATACGAAAACGATTTCACAAACACGGACCACGTAGGGTAGATTCCATCGGTAAGATAGTATCCACGCTTGTACAAGTGGTTGTTCACGTAGAATGGGCATTTTGGTGCAGTTCCATTCCTTTGAGTAAGAAATAACGGAGATTGGTGGAGCACGTAGATGTCGTTTTGTTGTAACATTTGTCGTAAAACGGGTTCTAAAACCCGCTCCATTTTTGTAATTCAAATATACGTATGATGTTCGTTACGCATTTATGTTAAAAGTTCAAAATTGTTATATTGTTATTAGTATTTAATAATAAATACAAATAATAAAGTAAAATAATAAATGTTAATAATAAATAATAAAAATAAACATATCAAAAAAAAGTGAAGACCGCGGGTATCGAACCCAACCAACACACACAACACACCACTACACTACACACATATCTCAAATAATCCCAAGACGAATAATTTTTATATTAAAACAACCTCCAGAAATCAAAATTTCAACACCCGCCTGTAACGGATGAAACTCCAAAAATCAATCATCAATCTTCGTTTCTTTTGCAAAGTAAACCGAGAAACGGTTTCTAATCATGTGTTAGACTCAATTAATGAGCCAACAATGATCAAATCGGTTATGCAGATCATTACGGTAATCAATTCTTTGACCGAAACTATCGAAACCGAATTCCAACTTGAACCCACACCTTCGACTATAAATAGCGATCCATGAACTCATATAGAACTCGCTCATACTCACAAAACACTCTGCACTCTCTTTGTTTTCAAAATTTTACATTGCCGGAAATATTTGCGGTCGCCGGAGCATCACCGGAGAAATCAAGATCATCTCCGTTTCGGTATAACATCCTTGAATCTTCTTCTTTTTATTATAAGTAGAACTCGCTCATACTCACGAAACACTCTGCACTCTCTTTGTTTTCAAAATTTTACATCGCCGAAAATATTTGCGGTCGCCGAAGCATCACCGGAGAAATCAAGATCATCTCTGTTTCGGTATAACATCCTTGAATCTTATTTTTTATTATAAGTAGTAATAAATCAACTAATTCAGTAGGGTTTTCGGATTAACAGTCGGGTTATCAAAACTGGTTTTATGAATTGAAGAAGATGAAGTTGGAAATGAGTATAAAAAGAATTAAAACCGGTGTTTATACCGGGTTAGACACACAGTCCAGTGGTGGACTGTGTGCATCTTTAACAAAGTGTCCCGGGTTCGAGTCTTAACACGTTGCTGAATTTCCTAAATATTGCAAACCTTTTTATAACATATATATAAAATAGTTCAGTTAGTATATAAAAGTAATTAAAATAGTATATCCTTCGGGTTAGTCACACAGCCCAATTGGTCGGGCTGTGTGCAACACGAAGCAAGGGGCGCGGATTCGAGTCCCGTTCTACGCACGGTTCTTATAATTATCCAAAACCTTTTCAATTAATCAAAAATAAGATTTGTTTCAGTAAGTGTATATATTTAATTAAATTCAGATATATTTTGGGTTAGACACGTAGCTCAGTTGGTAGAGCTGCGTGCACGTAAACGGAAGGTCACACGTTCGAATCTCACACGCTACCTACCTAAGACCGGTTCGACCCCTAAAAGGGGTATATTTTTTTAATTAACCTTTTTCTTTATTTTTTTCTCCAAAATCTATAAAAAAATATATAATAAAATAAGTCCTTTTTAAGTATAAAAATTAGTAATAAATACTATAAAATTATCTAAAAAGTCTAATAAAATTCATTAAATAAAAATACTAATTTTAAATAAAAGAATTATATTTACCGAATTATTATTTAAATATTTAGGTTAGCTTTTCTCGTTGGTTGTTATCTTTAAATCGTGCGCGCTCGTTATCAAATCAAGAACGCACCCACTGTGAGTGAATTCCTACAAACACCCCTTTTTATTCATGTTTTGGGGTGTATCATGTGTCGTTTATTTATATCATTTATGCAAACACTCGTGCTACTACCATTATATGAACTAACGTGCTATGTGATATTTGGTTTATTGTTATTTGTGGTTATACTTTCTCATTTCAATCAAGCATTCACATTAGGCCCATCAGTTCCCTGTTTCATACGGGTAGAGTATCGTGTTGCCTAATTAGATCGGCTCCGTTTGATTGAGCCTTTATCTCACAGCACATCGCTTATCGTGCTCACATGTACATTGCTAGATGATTATGTGGTTTGTGGATAGTTTACATATACGTTTGCTCATATTTGGTTTATGCACATTTTTATTAAATTAATCAACATATCATTTCTTTCAAATGTTAAACGGGATTCACTCGCCAACTTTTGTTGACCCAAAACTCTATTTTTACACATGATACAGGTGATCAGGTTGAAGCAAGGAACACATAGGATTAGGCCTTAGAAGAAGAATAAATCGTTACTTGAATGTCTTGTTTAGAACATTTAGTGTTTGTATGGTTTGTGTGTTGATTGGAATATTTCTTTTTAATTTGAAATAATATATACGAAACTTTTATAATAGTAAATGTCATGAGCTTTGATGAAAACCCAATCATGCCCCGACTACCAGATCCGCTGCGGGTCAGGGTGTGACAGTTTTGTGAACCTGGTGGACCACAAAAGCATGCCAAATCCACAAATCTTGAGAGGCCACTGCTTCGAGCATAAATGCCGGGTACCTGTGATCCCCCCCTCATATATTGGCCGCCCAACTTTGTTGGACACGTTCTCCAAACAAAATGTGTACAATCAAGACTACCCAACATCCCCGGAAGGTGATGCATATCCTCATGAGCCTGATACAAGAGCGCGACGTCGTGGCTTGTTGGTCTACGTAAGTACTCGGAAGCGTATAAATTACATACCATTTCGCAAAAATAATCTAGACACTCTCGGGAAGTCCTTTCGGCCATATTTAAATACTCGTCGTTCTCGTCTGGAGGGTTACCGGTTGCAAGTTGCTTAATCGCCGATGTAACTTTCTGCAATGTTGTAAAACTCTTCTTCATTCTCCCATTCAGGCCCTCTTGAAACCACGAGTTATTTGCTTGCACGTCGCTCACAATTTTTAAAAACAACCATTTCGACATACGAAACCTATGATGGAAAACATCTTCGTTGAATTTGAGCTCCTCGGCAAAATAATCTGCCACAAGGGTTTCGTGGCCTTTCTCTCGATTTCGACGGACAACTTTCTTTATTCTAGAAGTGCCGGCGTCTTCTAGCGCGGCTGCTTCCTTAATCAGATTTTGGAAATAAAAAACTAAACTACCATCGCTTGAAGAAGAATCATCGTCTTCACTAATATCGAATGGAATTAATAGCGGGGTATGTCATCCGTCATTATAACGGGGTTAATTTTTTGGAATGTAAAAGAAAGGATTTGGTGGAATAGAAGTGAAAATTGGTGTTGGAGATGAGTGAAATGTGTGGGTTTTAAATAAAAAAAATTTATTAGGTAACGGTCAAACATTCAACGGTCGAATATACTAACGGTCGCTTCCTCCTTTTGCTCGGTGACTATTCGACGATTTGGGGAGTCCCCGCATCGTGGCTGGGTGGTGGCGGCACTCTTGCCATTCGGTAAAGAGGGTTTCCGAAGGGTCCACCGAAGGTGACCCTTCCACCCTTACATTCTATCACCCATTATATTATCACACCTAATCACCATTTGACATCTCATTTCATCACATTTCACCAATCACACTTGCAACACCTATCATATTCCAAAATAAACATCACACCGAATCACAACTTAATACCTCAACAACAAATGTCAAACTCACACACAACACACACCATCACCAAGTGATACACCCGAGTGATGGTGGTGTATCATGTGACCACCCCAACCCCCAAGTATAATGCGTCTATGAAAGGGCAGGGCCAACTCTAACTTTTTGGTAACCTAGGCTAGGGTTTAGGGGCTCCGTTATAAAGAAAAAACTATATATTAATTAGCTAAAGTTTTCAATATTAATAAAAAAGTTGTAGGTACAGGGTTTTGAGAGCAACAGTTTTGGCAAATTAGGCGTGTATACATCCAGATTGATTGCGAATTTTTGGGAACCAAATTGACGACACATGACACATCCACTTAACCGCAGCGACTCAGGTCACGCAAGAGTGTTGTGCAATTCCGACTTTGATTTCTGATTACTATTCTCAACTGATTATAGATTCTGATTACTAGCCAGCACTTCTAATTACTATTCATGGTCGACAACCAAAGCTAATACGACTTTAGCGATGTACAAAGTTTTTAAGTAAAAGTAATAGCAAAATTTGGCATAAAAGGAAAATCAGAAAAGATTTCCGAAATTTCATTTCGTTTTGGTTCTCCAAAAAGGTTGAGCCGACCCTGAAAAGGGGCCATACCCGTAATTATTCGCATGACGAATTGTTCCAAACATTACAAATTAATTTCATTTCGTTTTGGGTTTCAGTAACATACGACATAATTCGATGAACTTGTTCTTAATATATAAAAATTAATTTATTTATGACGTGCCGTTATAATATAATATACCAAGCAATACAAGTACTTCATTGATTTTCTATTTATTATGTGGGTACAAGGATAGCGTTAGTATGATAATAATTCATGTGCCGGTTGCAGAGAAACACAGGCAATGCATCTGCAGATAGATAGATAGATAGATGGTGATTTTTAGCAACAGAGTAGTGGTGTACCTGAAGCGCGTATACTAAATAATATATCTTCCACTCGTCATGTATAATAATTTATTATACATTAGTAGCTTTTAATTTCACATATTAGTCCACACCTTCACAATTTTTAACATCATTACTAGGCTTTTAATTTCAAAAAAGAAAAAGTTTTAATAAGTATATATTAATCCACATCTTCACAATTTTTTAACATTGTCGTTACTAATTTTATTTTTTTAAACAAACTTATCAGTGTTAGACCATGCATAACCGTCTCACGCCGACCCTGGGTTCACAGCCCAGTGGTCATGGCAATGAACAGGTAGAGGCTTGGTCACAAGTTCGAAACCCGGAGTCACCCCGAGTTTTCTATTACAGCGCATTTACTCCGGAGAGTTGGCTATCACAATAGGGTCGACTCTTGTGGAGGGTGCAACTCCTGTCAAGTGGCAGGGGGCTGGAAATTTTCTCGGGGATAGCCAAGCCACATTCGACCAAGGCGTGGACCCGGTTTAGACAACATAGTCCTTGGTAATGAATGGGGTGACGGGCCTGCGACTAGCAGGTGTGAATTAACCGTCTGTTATGAAGTTCACCTATAAAAAAAACCGTCTCACGCCCATATCACATGATATGGGCCACGGCGTCGAGAGGCGGGGCACACCTCTGGATGGGGCAGCGGGAGCTCAGTGTTCAAAAAGTGGGGGCCCACAAGCACATAGCTATGTGACCGTTTAAACGAAAAAAGTTAAATTATTAAATAATTTCCAATCAATTTAAATATAAGCCTCTCCTACTCACTTCTAAGATCATGTGTAGTGGGAGGGTAAAACAAAGCTCCCATTTTTTGGTGTTTTACGTCATGTGGCAGTCCAGTCAACAATGAGGCTTTATTGGACGTTTTTCTAAAATGGAGGTAGTGGAATAAAGCCCCATTAATGATTACCCAATGATTATTATTTTATTTTTTTTTATTAAAAATAATGATATTTGACATGGAATGGTCTGATTGACAAACCGAAACAAAGGCATACCGAATACTCCAAACACACTAAATACCCGAACACACCAATCTCTCAACCCAACATGGTTCCACACAACATGTTCGTCGGTTGCTATCGGCCGGGCATGGAAAATTTTATGGATTCGCCATAAGTCGTGGCGTCCAACTTTTATCAACAATACCAAATAAACACCCATGGTTCACAAACCGCCATACCCGAAACACAACCCGGTTCAATTGACTCAAGACAGTCCATCGCAGCCCCTCCCCCCCCCCCCCCCCCAACAAAAAAGAAACAAAAGAAAAGAAATCATAAAAAGGGGACGACGAACTGCGCGTTGAAAGGGTAGCCGAGAAGTGGACGCTTAATGCAGAGGTTGCTTTGGCTCGTGCTTGGGCTTGGGTCGACATTTCTGAGGACCCGGCTACCGGTATTTTTATATGTTATATATTTTGTATGTTATTTTTTTCAAAAATGTTAGAATATTTATACATGTTTTCTATATGTTTAATAGGTGACTCTCAAAGAGGAACCGACTTTAAGAAGCGTGTTCATGTAATCTTACACAACATCATGAAACGTGAGCCTTATCGCAATGAAAATCAAATTTCCGACAAATAGAGAGAAATGCGTTGAAAAATTACCACATTCAACGCCATCTACAACAACTTGGTCAACCAATGCGGGGTCAACCAAGTGGTGCAAGTGATGTTGACTTGCATACTCGAGGCGCTAAAAATATACAAACAAAATAAACTCCACACGTTTACAATGCATTAACCGTGGCAATTTTTAAGAAAAAGCACAAAGTGGTATCTTTTCCGGGCCCTTGGAAATGCGGGAGCCATCCTCCAAAGTCCAAACGATCAAAAAACGTATCGTCCACCGACGTTGGTTAGGATGTGCGAACGAGTTTTAATTTAAATGATTCTGACGATGAGTTTGAAACTCCGCTTGAGCTGGTTCGTGAGACTCGTCCTATGGGGAGGGATCGTGCGAAGGCAAGAAACAAAAGAACGGGAACGTCGTCTTCGAGTCAAGTGGATCTCGAAGCAAAAAGCATAAACTTGACGAGCGTATCGTTGAACTTTTATCACCCAAACAACATAAAACGATGCAATCGATCTTATGGCGCTTTCAATGAAAGCAAACGATCTTGAGGATCCTAACGACAAGGAAATTCTTCAACACAAGAAAGACCAGATTCGTCAACGATTTCGCTCGCAAATGAATTAGCACTTTTTTTTAATGTAGGACTTTTTTGAACTCTAGGACTTTTACTGTTTAATGTAATTTTAATTTTAGGATTCATATTTTTATGTATTTTTGGTGTGATTTTATTTAGTTTTTAATATTATTAGTTTAAAAATATAAATGAATAATGATTAAAAAAAGAATAAACAACCAAAATGGTCCCTGAGGTTTGGTCACTTTTACCATTTTAGTTCAAAACTCAAACTTTTTGAATCTCTCTGGTTTCAACTATGTTGCCATTTTCATTCAAAATCTAAATCTAGTCAAATTTTTCAGTTAACATCCAGTTTTTTATTTGTCTTTTTTCTTCCTTTAAATGTGGCAAAATGATCTTTTAACGTTTTATTATAACAAATTAAAAAAATATGACCATTTTGCCCTTCATTAAAAGGAAGGAAAAAGACAAAAAAACTGAATGTTAATTTAAAAATATGAACAGATTTTGTTTTTAGATGAAAATGGCAACAAAATTAAAACCACAGGGAGTCAGATTCAAAAGGTTTGAGTTTTGGACTAAAATAGCAAAAGTGACCAAACCTTAGGGACCATTTTAGCAGTTTACTTTTAAAAAAATTGAATGGGTGATGTGGAGTGAAAGTGTGGGTAAAACAATTGTGGGTGAGAATGAAAGAAAGTGATAGAAAGTAGGGAGGTGATATGTCATTGATATGACATGAACTGTATGACATGGTAGTGACATGGAGTGAAAGGGACGTGAAACGGTTACGAATAGCCTTACTCTATTAGGCCGTATGTAATGGGGCTTGAAAGGTTTTGATAATGCTCTTACACCATTCCTCATGGGCATTATAGGGATATAAAGAGAGATGTGCATTTCTACAATAATGACCAATAAGAATGAAAACAAGAAAACTAATAAATGAAAGGACATTATGAAGCCTTAACCATTACATAAAGCATTATGATGGTGATATGGCAAAAAATACCCCTTAAGGGGGCATTAACCATTACCCAGGTCTCAGACGCGGGATGTATGAGGGCTTTGCTCAAAGCCAGCCACATCACCCAGCCTCCCGCCCCACGCCAGACACCATATCCACGCCAAAGGGGCAATGCCATATCCAACACTAACCCAAAGTAAAACATCCGGCGTTTAAATGCCCAACCCCCTAAATCCCACGCCCACACCCACTAGTTTTTAAGGAACGGCTGGCGTTGCAATTGCTGTCTTCTTGGAGCTGTGAGAGGACAAGGAAAGCCAATGATTAGGTTGTTGCCGGTGCCAGAAGGTTTACATCCTTTATTTAAAGATATTTTTTCTTTATTATTTCTATATGAGTGTAAACGAGTCAAGCCCAAACAGATTTAACTTATGAAAACTTGAACTCGATCGTATGTAGTTTTTCAAGCTCGAGCTCAGCTCGTTAATTGTTTATCAATTAATTTATATTACCTATAATTATTATTACTTAAATATATATTTAATATATTAATTAATAATTATATAAACAGTGGGCTCGTGAAGACTCGCGGGCCAGCTCGAGCTCGATAAACGAAGCTCGAGCCTGGGCTCCTTTATGAAACGAGCTTAATTTTAGGCTCAAGCTCGTTTAAGCTCAATTCGTTTCGAGCCTTTTTCAAGTCGAGCTTGACTCGTTTAGACCCCTGTATTTCATTATGAAAACTAAAAATTAATAAATATGAGAGTGCAAATATTGTAGTGCAGGAACTGGAATACTTTTGTTTTTATCAAAGACAACGAATAATCAATAAAAAAAACACCAGGCTGGGCAAACACCAGAAAAATGGCAACTCAATAATATCTTTAGTTAAATTATATTCAACAAATACAAATTACACTCTAAATGTAGGTATTAGGAACCCACTTCAACAAAATATGCAAGAAAAAAAGACAAACATCACCAGTTGTTACGCTGTGAAAAAAAAAGATTGAAACCTTAACCCAACGATGAAAACTCGTTTTCAAAATATGAAAACTCTTAGAGATCAACTTTATAAATTTGTAATTTTCATTTCATTTCTAATAATGACATAATTTGATTGTATGTTTTGTGATTATCATATTTTATTATGTTCTCCCGCCCGACCCGACACGAGTAGCCTGAAAATTCTACGTTTGCTTGTGAGAAATCTAACCACCAAAAATTGATTGGTCGAACTACATTGTGTTAGATTAAATATGTATTACATGTATTTAATTATTTAGCCATTGTAATCATTATATTACACTAGAACTATAAATTTATTATAAGATAGATTAGATCAAAAATAATAAAATTATATCTTATTATTATATTGGTTGGTAATTGTTAAAGACTCGTGTTATCCTTACTAACTAATAAACGTTTCCACTTGAGTGTTTTTGAGGAAATAATTAGAGAAGGTTAAAGGTTACACTTATAACATAACATCACCTAAATCGTCCTCCTCTCTCTCCCATTATTCACGAGTTCACCATACGAACTCCTAAATCACCATCACTAATATACACGTCAAACGGGTAAAAGATCAAGCTAACTATCATGTTTACCAGTAAGGCTGCATCAGTTTCTAGATTATCTGCTGACCTGAATGCTGTAACAGATACACAATTTATATGTTTTTCATTATGTGCTTACAAAACTTATCAACACACTAAACTAGAGTTTTACAATGTCTGGCTCAAAACGATTGTATGTCTACAATATTGTCAAAAGTATAATGAATTATACGTTTTCGGCCAAAAACTCTGACGGGTTTCAGTTGTCATCAAAAAATTTAATTTGGATTATTATAACAAACCACATGTGGAAAATAGGTGAAATTGGTGTTGGAGATGAGTGAAATGTGTGGGATTTAAATAATAAAGAATTTTTTTTAACAAACGGTCAAGTGCAAGTCTCAACGGTCAAGTCCAAGTCTCAACGGTCAAATTCAAACGCGGTGACTACTAACCGCTTTGGGGACTCACCGAAACCCGGGAAGGGGGTGGCGGTGGTGTTCCCGCTCAGTGAACACACTCAATCACCCTCCCCCCTTCCCAAATACACCCCGAACACCCTTAATTAGACACTTTGGCAAGGTGAGAGGGGCAGGTGCATGTGAACTTCAGGTGCTATGTTACGAAGTGGCCCTATATAAGTGTAAAATCATTCAATCATAACTTACGAGGGTTCATGGGATTCTAGTCAATAGATTGTGGAAGATACTGTCTCATATTATTCAATTTCATAAAGTTTAATAAATGCAAGTCAAGCATGATATCGACACTTGTTTTACATCGACCGAAAACCTAATAACAAATACATGTACCGGTATCAATGTAATTCTTGAGAATCGGCTCGATTGTCAAGGTAAAAGATTAAAAAATCATTTTTATTTGAGCCATCAGATTTTATAAGCTTTGTTTGAATATTGATAAAAATAAGCATGTCACAATGAAAAAGATATGTCCAAAAAGATATTAACACTTGTTTTATAATGATCAAAAACCATAAAAGTGAATACCAGTATTGATACCAATGTTATTTGGTTAGAATCGGCTCGGATTGTCATGGTAAAGAATAAAAAAAATCAATTACATCTGATCCGTTCTGACCCGTTCAATTTAAAATAAAACTTTGATCGAAACACAGAAAAATATAAACGCATCGCAACGATATTTTCGAAACATTATGAAATATTATATTATGCTATTAAAATAAATATTATTGTATGAAAAAATTATAACTGTTTGAAAATCGTGAGAAAAGTGGATTTGTGAGTCAACAATATTGGATATTTTTATTTTGCCATATCTCCATTTATTTTTCCTTGTTTTGTTGATATGAATTCTACATTTGAGTACGATCTAATCTCAATCATTAGATTACTTGATCAAAGACCCAAAATATCTCCTAAATTTTCTAAGGACTCACTCTCTTGTGCATGATAATTTCACTATACAATTCAACTTATTAATATTGGTTTTCTGATCCAAACAAATATTTGAATGATTTTTCTTAGAATTAAAGATGTTAATACATACCACCAAACATACCCTATCTACTTCCAAAAACCCTTCTTTCGAACATAACAGGTTTTTTTACCACTCCTACCACCACACCCACCTTTCTTTTTTACAAACTTAAACTTTTTTTAACATATATACAGTAAAATAGTTTTCTTTTTTTCCTTTCTATTAAAGACATAACAAGTGGTAGGGAATCTCAGAATTGTGATTCTTTGGGGTGTTATATGATGAGAAAAGTTATGGATCAAAAAAGAAGCTATGATATCCTATCTAAAAGTTTTGGGTTTAAAATTAAATTAAATTAAATAACCTTCGACCTTATTATATTGTAAACTAATTGACATTTACTAACAGAATCTTAATTTCTTTATCTACCATTATCCTTTTGGTTTAGTAAACGTCAATTTATTTACAATATATGAAAAAGTAGGACCGCCACTGATTATTTTTTAAGTTAGAACCGTTGTCGGCCAACAACAATAATTAGTATTATTAAAATCCATTATTCCTAATAAAATCACCGTCTAATCATTCAAAAGGTCATAACATCAAAAGATAGTCTTAAAATATCACATAACTAAAAGATTGCTAGATAACTTCAAACATTCACTCAAATATTACTATAGCTAACTTACATTTTCACTAGTTCTATTCTTGGGTATATGATACCACTTTTGTTACTTAGTCTGTTCCATAATTTATGTCCATCAATATAAATATTAGAAATGATACATCTTATTAAATATGTAGTATTCTATTATCTTATCTATTTGAAGAATAGAGAGTTCATCAACATCTAGTAAAGCTTTTTAATGTTGTTGATTATTCACATGTTTCTACATAGATAACCATAAAATTTATCGTTGTATAAATTCATGATGAAAGTAAATGAGTGATCTCATGGTTTGGTTTAAAATGAAGAAACCGTCCGAAACAGACATCAATTTAGTTTTGCGTTCGAATTTAAATAACTTCAACTCTCACTTATTGGCCGACAACACTCCCAACTAACGAATTGGCCTTGATCACTCCCAACTTTCAACTTATTTTTCTATGACACTTCCAAACTAACTTGCATTGCTCGTAGAATAACATGATTTATATATGCATTTGACGAGTTTATATTGCAAATTATATAAGATTATGGTACTTGTTCATTTATATTGTGAATTTGCAGTGTTAGATGGTGTTTGCAAAGAGTTTGGATGAAAATCTGAAGAAAAGAGTCAAAACTAAGTAAAATAATGTGACATGGAAGAAGCTAAACTTCAAACGAGCATATCTTGAGCTAGAAAATGAGTTACGGAGCCCATCAAATATGAAACTTGACTGTTTCGACGAGACGAATCCAAATAATGGGTTTGTGGGCCCTAAATCTTAAGTTACAGGCCGTAATCGACCTAAACGGGCCGAGACGTGCAGAAACCCTAGATTTCAGTATTTAAAGCCTCATGACGGGTTGAAAACAGGCTCGACCAGAATTCGACTAGGGGACAGTTTCTAACATTCTAGAAGTGATTTTGAAGGATCTTGGAGCATAAACAAAGACATATTGAAGCCAACATCAATATCTATCACTTGATTAACGTGTATCCGCGTTAATTGGCTCGGTTTGTCATTTATCTTTTGTTTTCTTTTGATTTTAGAGATGTTTGCTAATGAGTTTGTATTGTTCTTTATTATGTTTGGCTAAACACTTCTAATCATCTAGGTTTAGATGAATATTGATTCGGTTTGACTTGTTGATTTTAATGAAGTTTTTTTTGAACTTACGATGTGTATAATTGTATGTTAGTATTGATTTTGTGATTGAGTTGTGTGGTTGAATCAGTCTTTCAATGAAGTTATGCTAGTTAGATTCGATTTCTTCTATCTTTAGGTTATATTAGTGCTCATTAAACTAGGGCTTGAAACCTTACCCATTAATAGAGAACTTGGTAACTGAATTGGTAAAACGTGTGAGCTACCTACGGGAAGGGTTTGAATAAAAGGATTTGGAAACTAGTTAGCGTTTGCTTAAAATTAAGTAGCATAGATAGTAAGTCGCTCAGTTCGTGAATCCATGTTTCAAAACAATTATAGAAGCCCTAAATCATAAGGAATCATAACATAAACTTCCTTCACAAGATTAGGTTTTGGTGTGTGTTTATAACATTGATTCTATATTTTTGTGGGATTAACCTTAGCTGGACCTAATCCATTTTAGCACTTCTCACAGTTGCATATAGTCATTCTGAGATGTCATTGCATTCAAGAGGATTCGACACCTGGATGGTTGTTTTCTCCATCTGACTTTCTTGGGATGAAAGGGCACTCAAGGGTACATACCCTAGCCCCAACCAATCAACACCCGCCATGTCAAATTTCAAACAAAATATCCATTAGCTAGTAAGTAGGGGGACACCCTACTCATGCCATAAACTATATATTTTCTTTTAATATTAGTAAAATCAAATACCCCAACTAATCACAAGCCACCAACAAATCTAAAAGTCAACATCCACCTTGAACAAACACCTTTCTCATGCAGGTACCTCTGCTGGCTAACTAAACCCACCTTGCCTACCCTTGAGGATGGCGGCGGTGTTCTGGCATGGGTAAGTACCCTAGATGCCTCTACCCGCTAGTGCCTCATCCCCCTTAGCCCTTTCTAGTTGTTCGTAGTTGTTTTCTAGTTGTTCTTTAGTTTCTCATTAGTTTTCTTACAAACCATCCCTCTTAGGTTAGATATTAACAGACGATTTAGTATTAGCAGCTACCATGTCTTTGTAATCGATACTTGGTTCTTACCACTACTATACTGAATATACGATAGGTACGCTTGCTTGTTATGTGTGTAGTCTGGTTTAGGTGATTTCCATTCTTACAAATTTAAAACCTGTGTAATTGATTCATTTTATACATACTATTCACATGCATCATAACTCAAGCATAACCAAGTTAGTTTTTTTTGTTGACATCAGATGCTATATCACTAAACAAGAACTACATCAAATGTCATGTCATTAAAAAATGCCACGTCTCTAATTAACAAGTGTCACATTAAATGCCATTTCAGTAAAAAATCAACGTCACTAAACAAGTGTCACATCATCAGCAAAACTAACTGGGTTGAGATTTAGTTAGTTTGAGAGTGCCAGAGAAAAATAACTTGAAAGATAGAAGTGGTTGAGGGCAATTCGATAGTTGAAAATGTTGTTGGTCAACAAATGGAAATTAAGGTTATTTAAATCCAATAACACTTCTATAAATTAATTGATATATTGACTTAGAAGTCATAAAATTGTAATATTCGGTTTGGTTTACGGTTTAAATCAACAATAGAACATAAAAAAACAGGTTCACACCACAAGATAATGGTCTTTATAATCTTGTACTTGAGCCTCTAGTGTTTCGTTTTAACTCCTTTACCTTTAACTAACAAGTGTAAGCGAATGCCTTAGAAGAGATAATTATTTTCATTTATTAGATATAACAATTTTTTAAAAGTTCTTTTCAAACCGACTATGAGACACGGTTTATAAAACTGAGCATGAGAATGTATTGGGATTTAAATGCCCATTTCAAACCCGTCTTATTGCCATTCATGGTTATATATTTAAAATTTTCGGATTTGGTTTTGTTTTCTTTATACATGCAAGATGATCTTTGATAGGTTTTATGAATGTTTTACAAAAAATGGTATCATTTTAATTCTTTCCTGTAAACTGACTTTAAACCACAATATTTCCCAACAGTGGTATCAAGAATACTAATATGACTTAAACTAGAGTTTTGACCCATGCAACGGGTTGTGACATAAACATCGTGTTTGTGACTTTATTACGCGTGTAATGATAATAACATTAACGTGCGGTGCCTGCATATGACGTTACGCGATTTTGACTTTGTTACACACTTTATATTCATGATATTAACATCGTTAGACATAGATAAAAGAAAAAGAGTATAATGTCTTAAGCGTTACGGTGTAAGAGTCATTTAGACAGTGATGTAAAGTCGCAAAAATAATTTAGACATTAACGTAGTTAGGTATAGATAACAAATATAACAATGTGTTACATGTTATAATGTAAAGTCGTAAAAGTACTTTAAATAAAATAAAGTGTCAAGTTATTAAGTAGAAAAGGTTGACGGGTCAAATTTGTTAATTACCGAAAGTTAGAAGTGAATCTGTAGCTTACTTAAAGATAAGGGTTAATAATCTTATAGTAGCGTTACATTCTTTTTCTTTTTTGAACCACCAACGAATCCTCCAAATGAGCTACTAGCGAAATTCACCACATTATGATACACTAGTCTCCGAACCGGGGAAAACCCCCACCTAGGGCCAAAGCCCATGAACACTCGCCCGAAGGCACGACAGTGCGGTGAGATAAAACCCGCTCATTTCAAGGATCGCGTTATCAATTGCCGTCTACTTAGCTAGTCTCTCATCATCACCCAGTGCCGCTAAAACTAAATGATGAATGTAGAAATCGAACTTGGGTAACTTGAAACAACAATTATCTCCCTTAACACTTCACAAATAACTCATTGACAATAGCATTACATTCTATATCAACGTTCCAAAATATAAACTCATTTCCTTATTAATCATAAATAAAGAACAAACTATATAAAAGGATATTAAACTATATATATTATGTTAATGTTGTGAAATACCCTTATTTAAGTTTGACCGAGTGAAATTAGAATACATGTTAGTACGTGTAGCTAAAAAAATAGACAGCAAAGACCTGGTCTAGTGGTCTATCACAACCTATAACCAAGCTTTGTTTCTAAAGGTGAAGGGGGTGGGGTATGGATTGAGACATGATTTATCACGTTAAATGAAAAGCTACACATCTCTTTTGTTCGTTTCCTAAAATTTTATTTTTCTATAGACAAAAATAAACTAATATAAATAAAAGGATAATGGTTTAAGTCAGATCACACCTTTAAAATAGTGATTTTAGATGGTGTATTATAAATGAATGACATAACGCTAACATGAAGATAATGATAGTCATGAGAATCATGACCACGCTTTGTAGTATAAGGTATGTACAAAAGATTATCATATTTAAAAAATTAATTAATTAATTAATAATTTTCTAAATATAAAGAATATTTTAGGATTATCATGAGAAATGACAGAGATAAGCGGGGCCTACCTGGATAGCATCACATCCGTATCTTGTTAAGAATAGGGTCCATGTGGCAATAGGCCATGCTTAATTATAGTGTGCGGTGGACCTCACAGTAGGAGCTAGGAATCAAATCGAAATGAAATGCGAGTGTATCGTGACCATAGAATATGCCACGTGTGTCGTCTCCATCTACCAAATGAATATGACGTTTTTACCCTTGTATGGAATATGCTTTAAAAACTAAAAAGGCATTTATTTTACGCCTAACTTTTTATTTTTTAAAAAATTTAATTAGCTTGAATTAGTAAAATTGTACGGGGCACTAGCCGGTAACCGCTCACGGCTTCAAACCCGGGCTAGAGTACCATTGCTACCTATGTGGGTTAGGCTTGCGCTCGGATTCGGCTAACCACAAGTGGAACCCATGTAAGTGGTGATGCTTACGAGGTCAATATGACAGTTTGAATTGTTTGACCGTTGATTTAAAAAAATCAAAAAATTAAATCACTCTCTTTTTAACCAATTCATTCCAATAATTTAATCTAACTACTTCCTCTGTTCTATCACATACACCCTCTCAATTTTATATTTCTCTCTACGAAAAATCCTCTCAAATGGAAAGGAATTTGTGAATCGAAGCAGAAGATATTGTGTTGGCTACGTCTTGGGTCGCACCCCCTAATGAACGAGCGTCTACTAATGCAAGAGTTTCGTTTTGGAACCAGGTTTTTCAACAATTTTGTGTTCATGTTGGTGAGACAACCGAACCGTGAATAAACTTAATTCATGTTTCACGATTATCCGTGTGAAAAGTGGAAGAGTTCATTTGATATTCAACAATGTGGAAAATCTCAACAATAACCTCTTGGAATTTGACGTATTCAAGTGGCCCTTATCGATTACAAACATACGTACGACCATGACTTTGAACATGTTTCCGCGTGGCAAATTATTAGGATGTTTGTTTAATTTTTATGTAATGTTTAAATTTTATATTTAATTTTTATGTAATGTTTAAGTTTTATGTTTAATTTTTTTGAAATGTTTAAGTTAATTGTTTAATGCTCAATTAAAAATTGAAAAAAAAGTTTGTGGCAAGATAAGGCGTCAGTAGCATTTCATGACTAATTAGTGTTAGACTCCCGCGCGTTCCGGCGCGCTAAGCCGTTAGAAAAATAATGCGCAAAACTAATGCGCGCATGTGAATTTAACGTTCCGTTCTCAAAACCCGTACGTCATTACAATACATATAATTCGTTAGATATTTAAGTTATGTATCAAATATCTAATTCAACAAACATATATGGTCCATTCAATCATAGTTTTTAAGTTGCAACATAATTTGTAGTGAAAACCATTTTACAGTGTACTTTTTGTATTGTAATATCTATAGCCTTATTTATTCATTCTTTTATACAAAAGATAAAAGAGATATGCATGTGCAATTGAGTGTGTCCTAAGCATTGACTATTCACTTTTCTCTCACCTCTGTACATTCTCTTTCTTAGTTTCTTTACACCAGTCCTCAACTTTAACACAAACACCACCAGCGCTACATTACATCACTGCCACCACGCATCCACCTACACATACTTCCTCTCACCGTTTTCACTGATCTCAACAGATCGTCTTCCCGGCGCCCTGGCGCGGCGGCCGTACTCGGATGTGGGTTCTGACCGACCACAAAAGACCCACTCTTAAAACCATTCATTCATGTATACATTTTCAGCTAAGATAAAGAGAAGGATGTGTGGTCTGCCGGCCACCTCACGACAACACCGACAACACAACTCAACCATCTGTAAACACCACCCCCTTTCCTTCCCCTATTATTTGTACTTTCCGATTCCGGTAACGACATAGCCAACCGTAACGTCCTCGCCGCCGTGCTCTGATTGCGATTGTTGTTGTCATCGTGTGAGGAGGGTTGTGTCGGAAATCGGCAGACCACTCCCTCTCTTTTTCTACATCTATTTTTCTAGATTTATGGTGAGTAATTGTGTAAATTAATATTTGATAAGAGAATGGATATATATTATAGGGCATTCAGAGAGTATGAGGTGTAAAGAAAAATTACAGATGTCAACAAAGCATGAACTACAGATAGCTACAGTAACTTGAAGACACAGCCAACATATTCCAATTTAATATATATATATATTAATAGGTATTTTTAACAAATTTGACGTGAAGAAATTTAGTTTTTTTGACAAAGATACTATATTGAATGTCCGTCCCTTCTTCCTTGTCTCTGAATATACTACTTAATGCAAGCCTTTCCAAAAAAAACTACTTAACGCAAAATAATGATTGCAAAATCTAGCAATATCAAATCGAAAAAGATAGTAAAATTATGACTCAAAACATATGATTTTTTTTCTATATTTGTTAAAACAATAGATGTATTTTGTTTGAAGATTAACTTATAAAATGAGAATTGGTATCGGACTTGGAAAAAAAAGAATAAAGATACAATTTTCTTTTTCAAAAGAGGTTATTATAATATTTGTTTTGTTAGAATGAGCATTGCATTATACAATAAAGAGTAAATATTAAAAGCATTGGCTTTTCATATCTATGTACGCAAGCTGCCGCAGAGCTAAAGGGGAGGGCGACATACTTCGAAGGTTTCTTGAGGATTTTTGGGTTCCTCGGAATATTGTCGAAAAAATATGAGATGGTTGAGCATCAGTGTACAACCGATGCTATAAATACCATTTGCTCTCATATGAACTAAATTAAACAGGGTTTATATCAAGTGATTTGATATTAATAAATTAAAAATTATATTTTTCTTTTATAACTTCTGATATACAATGTTTTATCAAAAAACGAATACGGTTTTGTGATATGCTTATTTTTATCTACGTTTTAATATAAATTTTATAGAAAACGGAATATAAAATTTTATAACGACTTATAAAACGTTATATTTGATACGACTCCGTTTTTTATAAAATTTATATCCAAACGTAGATAAAATCAAGCACATCGCAAAACCATATTCGTTTTATTATAAAACATTATATATATCAAAAGTTATAAAAGAAAAGCACAAATTTTAATTTATTAATGTCACGTCACTTGGTGCAAATAGAAAAAAGTTAGGTGTAAATAGTAGAACTCGTAAACAAAAGAAATTCGAGTAATTTACACAAATTGTTCTTTTCTTATGTACTAAATTGCATTTTTTGTCCTTTATCTTTAAAAGGCACGCAACATGTCCTTTATTTCTACGTTTTGCATGCTCGATGTCGTTTAAGCTAAATGATGTTAACTTTTCTGTTAACTTTAAGGTAAAGGACATAACAGCTTATTTATTCTTTTATTTTATTTTCTTTTTTTCCTTTCCTTTTTTTCTTTTTATTTTATTAAATTTATCACTATTATTTAATCGACTACTTTAAATCTTTCTCAATTCATTAACAATTTTCTAATAAAAATATATGTTTTTATTAAATAATTTACTTTTTTTAATTTTACAATATTTTTACATAAATAGTTGATATGATCGAGTTATTTTTTAATCACTTTTATAATTATTATACGTTATCCAAACAAAATTTACACTAAAAAATTTACACTAAAGTGTGGAGAAAAGTAAGCAAACCAGTTGCACATTACGACGGGTTGGTTTATGACATAGATAAAAAATATGTTGCAAGTCCGTCAAACATTTTATAGCACGTCTAAAATAACCAGTTACTTTAAATGACGTTACAAAATTTCATAGAACATCATATTTTAAACTGGTCCATTGTCATACGCGTCTAGCATGCTTATTTTTCTCCATATTTTGTGTAACTTTCGTTCGAATAACATATAATAATTGTAAAAATGATAAAAAAAAACTTGATCACACTAACGGTTTATATAAAAACATAGTATAAAAAATTACATTATTAGTAATATAAAAAAAGTAAATAATTTAATCAAACAAATAAAAATAAATAAATTACAAAAAACATATATTTTTTATTAAAAGAATTGTTAATTAATGAATAAATAATAAGTAATTGATAAAACAATAGTGATAAATTTAATAAAATAATTACAGGTTATGTCCTTTATAAATAAATTTCAGATTATGTACTTTGGTTAAAATGATCATTTTACCTTAACAAAGTTAACTGAAAACTTAACATCAATTAGCTTAAAAAACAAGGTACGTGCAAAACGTAGAAATAAAGGATATTTTGCGTGTTTTTTAAAGATAAAGGATAAAGAGTGCAATTTAGTACATAAATAAAGGACAATTTGTATAATTTACTCAAGAAATTATTTGCATGTAAACGAACATGCATATATGCTATATGTATTAGGGGTGTTCATCAGTTCGGTTTATGGTTTATTTGGTTTTCAAAATTTTATACCCCAAATGAAAAACCAAACCAAAATAAACCAAATTTAACCATATTGTACCTAAGTGCTTTTTTCCTAATTTATATTTATGTTTGTATTCTAACTTCCGAACATCAACTCAGCAACGAATTTAAACCTAACAATATATAAGTAAAAGACATAGCAAAATAAAACAAACATATCCATATAATATTCGTACACACAGCCACAAAGTTAAAACTTCAAAACATAGATCATAGAAACTAGACTAATTACAAAAATCGTCCATTATGTTTGTATCGAATTGCAAAGTGTGTCCTTTATCTTTAAAGCTGACAGTATTCATACTTTATATTTACAAAACTTTACACAATATGTCCTTTAACCCTAACTCAGTTATATTATAATGTTAAATCAGAGTATAATGGTAATTTTACTTATTTAAAATATATCTAATAAATAAAAAAAGAGTTTAAAAAATATAAATAAAAGAATAAATTAGAGTCTCTCTCCTAAGAGTGGAAGGGGCACCTTCGGTGACCCATTCGGTAAGCCTTTTCACCGATCGGGCATGGTGCCACCACCATCAAAGTCGCACGCGGGGAGTCCCCATTTCAGCGTCTAGTCACGAGCAAAAAGCATGTTGCCGTTAGACTTTTTCGGACCGTTGCATGTTACCATTGGACTATTTTTGACCTTTTTATGTTTAAAAAATTATTATTTTTATTTAAAACCCACATTTTTCACTCATCTCACGCACCACTCTTACTAAAATTACTACATACCACACCATGGATAAACAAAACAAAGGTGATCCTAAGAAAAAAGGTTCCGCTAGTCGAGGCTCGGGTTCAAACTCAAGTGGACGCGTGTCGCAGGTGAGACGAGGCGGTTCTAGCTGTTCAAGTGCACCGGTTCAAACCCCATAATCTCAACCTCAATATTTTTACCCCCAAGCTTCACAACCGATTTTTATAACACCTAACCCCAACCTAATTTTACGCCACAAATATTTTCACACCCACATGGTTCAACGATGGTCGCTCCCGACATGTACGAATACTCCATGGAAGCGCAAAACTCATTCGATCCATTTGCCTTTAGGACCCCGCCAATTCAATCACCAAGAGAGAATGTCGAGCGCCCACTTCGATCTACGATGAAAATGAGGACCAAGATGTAGAGGTTGTCCCTGAAACACAAGAAAATATTGTCGATGAAGAAGAATATGTGGTTGAAGCCGAAGATAGCGTTGAAGCTAGTGGGCCGAAAGAAAAAGGAGGCATGGCGGAGCGTCAAAGTTAGACGAAAAAACAAGAAGAGGCCTTAGCCAAGGCATGGGTTCATTGTTCGGTAAACAAGAAAAAAGGCAACCAACAAAAATCAGATAGCTTTTGGAAAAAAGTTCTCGAGCATTACAACGCTACGGTCGGTGGAAGTACACGAACCAACCACTAAGTACGTTCAAAATGGCTCCCTATGTTGACTATGATAAACTAATTCAACGGGCTTTAGCAACAAGTGGTAAATTTTTTTAACATTTTAAAAATATTTTCTGTAACATTGTTTTTATTTTACTTTATATTGATTATATATGTAGGATCGTATTCGTGGTAGTGGTTGTGGCGACCTCGATGTCATGAACAGAGCTTTAAAAGATTACCAATCAAAATATCTTGGTGGTTTTCAACATGTTGAGGCGTGGTAGGTTGTTAGTAGACATGACAAATGGGCCCCGGTACCATTGTTGGGTGTAGAAAGTGGTAGTTCGGGCCTAAAAAGAAAGTCGTCGGATTTGGGTAACTATAATGCGGGTACACCGGAAACTGAGTTCACAAGCTATATACCCGACATAAACGTAGACCCCTCACCAACAAGATCACGAAAGAAAGATAAGAAAGCCGCAACAACACCATCCTATAGCGCGGAAACGGCTTTGACCGAGAAGCTCTCACAATACACCCTTATGAAAGAAGCAAAACAAGCACGAGCGATGGAGTTGTCGAATATAAAAAAGAAACGTGAGGAAGACACCATAGCGTTAGTGGCAGAACAACGCGAGGCGGTGAAACAACTTATGTACAATCGGGATTTGGAGACGTTTACTAAGACACACGACCATGCTTCACCCGAGTTGTTGCCGTTTGTTCTAGCGAAGAAATGAGATATTGCAAAAAATATAATTGGCCTTGTCCTTTTTAAATTTTAGGTTGTATGGTTTTATTTTGTTTAATATATGTTTTATTTATTTTTAATGCATATGTTTAATATATGCTTTATTTATTTTTAATGCATATGTTTCTAGAAATAAAAAATATATAAAAAAACAAATAAACATCCCATGTGTTTGAGCACCCCTAGTGTTCGAGTGCAAATGGGGGAGTGGAGTGATGAGTTGACAGACATTATATTATTGGTGAAAGAAAAGTTTACCACTCCCCATTTGGGGAGTGCCCATTCCACCCTAAGTAACTCAATCTCTTTCTCTCTCTTAACTTTCCTTTCTCTCTCTAACTTCCTGCTACCACGCAGCCACCACCTACCCCCGCTATCACCACCACCGCCATCACCCAACCACCACTACCACCGCCACCACGCAGCCACCACCCACCCCAAAGAACGTCCATTGCGATTTCAACACCCTCCTCTCACTCCTTACCCCCACCTCCTCCCTCTACCTGATTAACACCGTCACAACCAACCCCTAACCTGCCAGCGATGGACTTGGTGACAATTGCTGAAGACGGCCTAAAGTTTACTACATTTGTCTCTTGCGACTAATGGTTTCAACCAAACAATTCTCTGGTGAAAACCTGACTCATTTCACCATATCTGAAATGAATGTGGCTTTCGTTTTCGAATTTGTGACAATTGGTGGTTCGATTGAGGTATGATTGAATAGAAAAGTTCAATTTAATTCAAGTTTTGATGATCTGTTGAGATCCAGAGATGGTGGTTTTATGAATTTGTTTGTTAATTCGTTTCAGTTGAGGAGTTTGTAAACAAAGCTATGGAAATTGGTGAATTCTATGGTGTGTGAGAGAATGGCCGAGGTTTGTCTCATATGTATACATATTTTTCGAAGGATCCCGAGACGTAATCGAATTGAGTGAGCCTAGGTTGCTTATTGATTGATGAAAAGATGGTTTGGTTTGATTAATGCTCTGTTGGTGGTGGCCGGGTGGCGGTTGTGGTAGGGTGGCCGTGGCGGTGGTTAGAGTGGTGGTGTGTGAGAAGAGAAAAGGTTATTTATGGTGGTGGTGGTGCTAGAGTGGTGGTTAGAGAGAGAGAGGGAGAGAGAGAGAGACTTAAGAGAAGGGAGATAGAGTTATGAGAGAGATCTGATTTATTCTTTTTTGTATTTTTAATTTATGAAAATTGTTTTTTTTTATTTTAATTATAGAGATATTTGAATAAATTAGTAAAATTACTAACATACCCTTATTTAACATTAAAATTTAACTAAGTTTGGGGTAAATGACGTAACGTGTTACGGTTTGTAAACATAAAGTATGAATCTCGTCACTTTTAAAGACAAATGACACACTTTGCAATCCGATACAAACATAAAGGACGAGGTTTGTAATTTACTCTAGAAACTATAAATAGTCAACAAGTCTAATAACACAAAATATAAATAATCTTCAAACCATAGGGATACATATACTTAGATATTAGACTTAGTATTTTGGTCTAATAAATTGTATATTGTTTATTAAACATTATTATTTTTATTTAATAATGAATTAAATTGACGGGTTATTCGGTTATCCAAATAAACCGAATAAACCAAATTAAAAAAATGTGGATCCAAAAAGGGAACCAAAAACCATATTCACAATTCGGTTTCGGTTAGAAACCAAATCAAAAACTGAATTCGTTGTTCGGATTGGTTTATTCAGTTATAGTTTTTATTTGGTTGCGGTTTTTTCTGAGCACCCCTAATATGTATGTGAAAGAGAGGTTATAATGATCGAAAGAAAGAGTTGGCGAAAACTAGAGGAACAAGAGTCCTTATAAGATCATACAATGTGGGTGTGGAAGTGTGGTGTTTATGCCCTTCCACGCCGCATACACCACACCGAACCACGCGTTGTTGACGGCATTGTGGACAAGGCTTGAGATTTCCCACCGGCGTTGATGTTAAATGAGCGTTGACGTGGCGTGCTTTGATTGGACGTGGTTACTAGCTGTTGGACCCCAACAACATAATTTAAAAAATATTTAAAAATATAATTCACCCCATCTATATAAAAAAACTCACCATTTTCACCTCACTCTCTTCTACCCAACTCCTTCTGAAGAAACACTGGCTGAACCAAGAGGTATCCGGAGATATCTTAGTTACAGCCTAGTTTTCCTGCATGAAAGGTTGTCTCTCGTTCGCTCTTGTGGGTGATATCACTTCAAGCTAATCTGCAAAACTAGCAATGTCGTTAGCCTCGTCACGAGAGAAAGGGGCATGGTTTTCTCCGTTACCACACTCCGGCATGAGAATAAGTATTTGGTATTGCAAGGTAATAGCAAGTAAGTAATAAGAAAGCTCGTATATTTCTGAATGTCTTTACCTTGTGGTATAACCCTTATTTTATAGCCGAAGATAGGTGGGTTTGGGAAATGGGTTGATGGGCCTTGGGCCCGGCCCAGCCGACCAGGGACATCCGTTACGTCCCTCTGCATCGATCATTAATGATCTCTGGCAGGAGGTGTGCTTTGTCGGATAGTGAATGGTGCTACATGTTATGGCAGCTGTCCCTGGTGTCAGATCTGTCATCAGCCAAAAGTGGAGAATGTGTGACAATCACTACCGTGAGTTTGGTTGTTGTATAGTCTGGTCTCTGCATCACTATTCATGTGGCGCAGTCTAACACAACCTGCCGAGTGACCATGGGGTCACAACTCTGCCACTTTGTACCCTTGTATTGGTCAACGCCTCTTTGCGCTTTTCCCTTCCGCGTGGCTTTCAGTGCATTCTGTAACACCCCAAAAACAGGTTTGGTAATCAAACCACGTTAATATTAAAGAACGGGTAAAGAACCGTTAACGGTGAAAGTTAAATTATAACATAATGACTAGGAACAAATTAACCTAGTTAATAACATGTATACAAGTAACAAGACAATGAGTTGTAGTCTTATATAATCAAAAACTAAACTTGAGGGACTAAAGTTGCCACAAAAGGAACTTGTGTTTTAAAACACCAAAATTAAGACACACACACATAGTAAATGTGTGTTGGTCGATCATCAGGAGGTGAAGACAAGGGAAACCCTAGTTCAATTAAGAATCAACAAATTGAAAGCCAATTCTAACCCCAAATCAGTGCATGAACGCATATAAACGATCACCTAATAGAGGGGATCATAAGGTATGTCTCAAAACTTAGATTTGGTAAAAATCATAACTTGAGACATGTTGATTGCTTGCAATTAGATAGTTGGATTATGATCTAAAGATTAAATTAAGTGTATGTGTATGATTGATTTCGTTAAACTTAAAGAAATCATGCACAATTTGATGTAAGATTTCTTGTTAGTGATTAACCAGTAAATAATGAAATGGGTTCTTGACTATATGATGAAATCAATAATGTAGGAATGTTTATGATCATCATACTTGTATGCATGCGTAAGATACTCGAACAAATTAGAGATTCGAGTAAGTAATCATACATGACTTGAAATGAGTTTTGTATGATATGATGAAATAGATGTTAAGTTAATGTTAATAGATGTTAAATTGGTAATATTAGGTATTTGGATGAATGTCTAATAATATGATGAAATGGATTGCTACATAAAGATGAAAACCTAGCTAACGGATAAATTAGCATTGTTGATCAAAAGCTAAGTTAACTTGATGTTAACAATCGCTTGAATTTGTTTAAGTGAAAGAAACGACATGAACTTGGTTTGGAAAACGTAGCTATAATGGTGTCTTAAGAATAGCGCTTACCGGGTAATTAACGAAATACTTAAATGAGTTGTTAAACTTATCCGTGAGTTTGTATGTGTAAATGGGCAGTTGACTTTTAAGAGTCAAACTGACCTATAATAAGATCAAATGATAAATTTGATATAAAATCCGTAAGGTGGAATAGTCGTTTTAACTGATGACTAACCTAACCATCTTGCGAATGATAAATGATAGTTTGACGCTTGACAAGCTAGGTGGAGGCTTGGGAAGAAGCGCGTCAAACGGATCAAGTACGCGGAAAGAGCATAACTGGATTTCAAGGTAAGTAAAGCTTACATCCTTAATATAGAAAATCTACTTATGTAATTGACTAAGAATAAGTGATTTGGTAATTTGAATGAGATATGAAATGCAAGGTCCCGACTTGAATCGATACAGGTCGGAACAAGTGAAAATAGTAATAAACCATATTTGATGGTAAAAAGGGCAAATCAGTAATTTAGTCATGTAATGACAAATAAACAAAGAATTCGGAAAAGTTACCTTATGGTGTGAGCCATAAGAAATAAAAGAGTAAAATGGTAATTCAGTCACGAGTTGACAAATAAATATTAAATTTTGATATAGATACCCTATGGCGTATGCCATAACGGATCGAACGAATTGAGAAACAAATTTAAGTAATATGATCATGTGGTGTAAACTGAAACGGATACATGATGAGATGGTAAATAAATACCATCTCGTAATGATAAAATGGTCATTTAGACCAAATGGATCAAATGGTGATGATATCACCATTTGACAATAATATCTAATGAACGCTTGTCGAGTTTTTGTAATCACAGGGAAATGGCGTTTGGTTCGCATCGCTATTAATTAGTAACTAGTAATGCAAAGTAATTAAACGGATCAATGCTATGACCCGAGCCAGGTATGTGTAACGGGTCAAACTCTCAACCAGGACTAAAAGGTCCGATGAGAGTTAAATGAGTCATAAATGAAAAAGGGATTACCTAAGGTAAGGTAAATCCAATAATCTAATCTGTAATCATTATGTTCTTAAGAACATAATGATTTTACATAGATTATGGTTAAATGTTCGTTTTGGTCAAAACATAATATTGTAAGTCCTTCGTCGTAAAGAAGGGTCTAAGTTGACCAAAATGCCATCGAATGATAAAATAGGTAAACGACTCTAGTATTTGTTTAAAAATGAGTTTTATAATACGATAGACCTCTTTGGTCATGTAAAGGCGAAAAACATAAGCCGTTTTGGCTTAATGCCTCATATTAGATCTTTTTTCGTAAAAACACCAAACCGAATGGTAGAATTTAAAATATAGCATTTTTATAACCAATCCACCACAATGTATAGTTGTGGTGGAATGTAAATAGATATTTTGGTGGGAAAACAAGAAACAAAGTAAGAGGAAGTGAGATTTAAGTTTATACACTTAAATCACTTAATGAGTCAAAATGAATATACGCATAAATCAAGAGTGAATGTGTAATTCATAAGAAATAAGAATCTGGGTCAAGGATTGGGTAAAATGTAAGAAAATATTCTACGGATATTTAGAAACAATTTTCGGGTAAAACGGAGAAGAATTGAGTGAGTTACGAAAAATGTCGTAACTAAAACTACAAACAAGAGAAAAGCTGCAGCAGCCCACCGTAAGCTACGGTGGCCTACCGTAGCTTACGGTAGGCAGCTGCTGATTGAAATTGGAAGTCTTAGCCGTAAGACAGTGAGCTAGGACCGTAATGCTGGACCGTAAGCTACGGTGGCCACCGTAGCTTACGGTGGGGTCTGAAATAAAGTTTTTGTTTTTATTGTTTTTAAGACTTCATGTATATTCGGTTATGTTATAATTTATTTATAACTAATGTATTTCATAAATTATGAAATACAGGTGATGTTTGGGAGCACCGGAGGTGGATTAAGCTATATGAAGAACCGAACACGATCAACGTTTAAGCTTCCACATTTGGTTTTGATTATAACAAATCTAACCAACGATAACATGTTAAATTGTTTAAAGATGTTGAAAAAGTTTTAATAAACTCGTAAATATGAGTGATGTGTATTCGCATTCACACATCAAAATGCGAAATTTTAATAGAAATTCAAGTAAAGTAAGATAGGGTTTTACAAGTTGGTAATCAGAGCTCAAGGTTAATGATCAAATGTGTTCGGTTCGAGGCTTGGTCGCATGATCCGGTAAGTTATTATAAATTTAGTGGTCTAACATAGTTAAAGTGTTGTAAATAACACATAGGGTTATCGTGTGAACGCACGTTACCCCAAATAAAATTATAAAAGATCGATACAACTAGTGAATTACTTGTGTTAACAAGTATTGTAGATAGCTTGTACTATTCAAAGGGCGCTTATTAATTTTCAATGTTACTAATCAATGTAAACGTTTTGGTTAAAGGATGCTCGCGTCTGAAGATGGCGGGAATCTAATGATCTGCCGACGCAATGACATAATGGTCTGAAGTATGACAAGTAAGAGCATAATCGTTAAGGACCTAAACTAAACGATGATATTAAATAAAGGTGGAACGACAATGAAAGCCAATGAAGAAAATATCGCACATGTGCACACTTTAAATTATTGTATAACTAGTAGTATACAAGAGATACGTAATGAACAACGGTTGTATACGGGACTAAAGCATGGGAAAACCTGAAGGGATACCCATCCATGATGATGTTCCCAAGAGAAATTGGGCGGGTAATACTCATTATTCACAAATCATGAATAATAAAATATAAAAGAGTACAAATCTAAAATCTTGGATGGGGTGACCATCCAAGTAGAAATTTTCAATAAGATTTTATTGAGGAAAAGTAAAGATCACATAGATAAATGTGGTTACATAAAAGTCTTATAAAAAGGGAAAAACATTTATATGTTTTGAGATGAGAAGAGTAAAAACTAATGATTGTTAAATAACAATTAAACAAAGTTTTACCAAATAAATTAGAAATATGGACATGAACCGAGGATTTACTTACATGGAAAGTAATGTGTTAGTTATAATAAGGTCATGTGTACCATGTGTTGATCGCTTACTCTGGCCAAGTAAATAATAAACACATGATATCATGAACTTGTTATAATAAACACATATACATTCGATGTAGTAAAGATGAGGTGAATGGGAATGAGTCATTATGGACAAAAGAACCATGGTTGACAAAAATGGCACGTAAAACCAAAGTATAAATGACTTGTGAGGTCATAGAAACGGAGGTAGTGCCCACATGGGAAATGATCAAGTCGATGACTATGGTCGTAGAAAAGATAAAAAGAGAAAAGAAAGAAATGATGATGATAATCATCATTCATGGTCTGTGAGGCCATAAAGGATGATCGGATAAAGAATAACATTTGACTGTTAAAAAGTGACGGATTTCACAAGAACAAGTCAAACGGGTTAGAAAAAGAATAACATTTGACTGTTCAGAAGTGATGGATTTCACATGAACAAGTCAAACGGATTAGAAAACGAATAAAGTTTGACTATTCAGAAGTGATGGATTTCACATGAACATGTCAAACGGATTAGAAAAAGAAAAACGTTTGACTGTTCAAAATGATGTATTTCACACGAACAAGTCAAATGTGTTAGATAAAGGATAAAGCTTGATTGTTAAGAAGTGATGGATTTCACACGAACAAGTCAAACGGATTAGAAAAATAATAAAGTTTGATTTTTTTTTCAAAAGTGATGTATTTCACACGAACAAGTCAAACGGGTTAGATAATGAATAAAGTCTGACAGTTCATAAGTGATGAAAACAAGTCAAACGGGTTAAATAAAGAATTAGATTCGATCACTCATAAGTGATGGACTTCACACGAGCAAGCCAAACGAGTGAAAAAGAAGTACAATGATAGAATTTAAAAGTAAACGCAAACCAGGTAACGAGAGCGTTAAAGCAAAAGAATAATGAGCCCGGGTAATGGGACGTGATTAAATATACTGTAGATGCAAATCGAATAACAGGAGCGTGAAATAGAAATAAACCCATAAAATGGGTCGTGAATGAATATAAATGAAGACGCAAAACGGATAACGGAACGTTAAAACATTAAGATAAAGAACCCAGGTAACGGGTTGTAAAGAAAATACAGGCTTAAACCGGATAACGGTAAACGTAAGGCAAACCGACGCATAAATGACATATGAAGTCGTAGAGTCGGAAGAGTTGCCCGAACGAAATTGATCTAGTCATGGACTACGATCACGCAGGCGCGCACGGCTATCAACAGACAGTGTCTAATCTGAATAAATGTTTGAGGCAACATACACAAAATGTTGTGGTTGCCACTAAAGATGGTAGTTGTGACTCGATGGTGAGAAGTGGTCAACGCCAGTTAACATTGCGCCAGGTTTAGACGCAAATGACCATCACCCAATGGAGATGAAACGACTAATAGATCCGACAAGTGAAAGTGATTCATAAATGACTCGCGGAATCATAGAAAACTAAAATGTTAATAAACCGGATCAAACATGGCCTGAGGACCATAATTGAAGTAAAATAAATTAGCCTTCATGGTAAAAGGGACCATGATTTGGTGGAAAAAGCAAGGACAACGTAAATAATTTTTCCTTTCAAGTACAAAAGAGGTGCATTGACACCAAATATATTTAAAGAACGACACGGGGAAAAAAATATGATCTAAAGGATCACCAAGACCTTCGGGTTATGAATAGTGTAATAATCTACAAGGTCAAAATGACCTTGAGATCACGAATCAAGAGGAATGATGCTTTAAAAGACCTCACCTTAAGAGGCTAATAAAAGAAAATTTTCGAAAAACGAAAAGGATAGATATAAAATTTAACAGGACGTGATGCAATCACGGTCAATATATATATATATATATATATATATATATATATATATATATATATATATATATATAACATGGTATATGATTACCTTGTGACACGAGCTATGAGACTAGGGTCTCGAAAGTTAGTAAAAGCCTTGCGAAGGCAATATAAGTGTACCTAAATTATGAAGTATAAGGTAACCGGTGACTAATAAGTCTAACCGACAAGATCGGTCAAGATCAAAATTAAATTTAAAACTTGTTGAATGCGCTTATCAATATAAGATTTGCGTGGAATAAGTATGTTGACAGGAACATATGACCGAGTGGGCAAATGGTGACTCGATTGAGTAAAGAAAAAGGAATACAAGATGAAAGTAATGGCACATGAGGCCTTACACATGAAGAGCGCATACACCTTGGAGCCTAAAAGGCACTGCCATACCTTCCTGGTAAGAATTTTTGAATAATTAAAATATAAGCAATACTCAGGTGAAAACGAAACCAAGTCCATTGGGTCGAACCTAAGGAACTACGTAAGAAAGGTTTCGAGGACGAAACCTCTTTAAGGGGGTAAATTTGTAACACCCCAAAAACGGGTTTGGTAATCAAACCACGTTAAAATTAAAGAACGGGTAAAGAACCGTTAGCGGTGAAAGTTAAACTATAACATAATGACTAGGAATAAATTAACCTAGTTAATAACATGTATACAAGTAACAAGACAATGAGTTGTAGTCTTATATAATCAAAAACTAAACTTGAGGGACTAAAGTTGCCACAAAAGGAACTTGTGTTTTAAAACACCAAAATTAAGACACAACACACATAGTAAATGTGTGTTGGTCGATCATCAGGAGGTGAAGACTAGGGAAACCCTAGTTCAATCAAGAATTAACAAATTGAAAGCCAATTCTAACCCCAAATCAGTGCATGAACGCATATAAACGATCACCTAATCGAGGGGATCATAAGGTATGTCTCAAAACTTAGATTTGGTAAAAATCATAACTTGAGACATGTTGATTACTTGCAATTAGATAGTTGGATTATGATCCAAAGATGAAATTAAGTGTATGTGTATGATTGATTTCGTTAAACTTAAAGAATAATGCACAATTTGATGTAAGATTTCTTGTTAGTGATTAACAAGTAAATAATGAAAGGGGTTCTTGACTATATGATGAAATTAATAATGTAGGAATGTTTATGATCATCATACTTGTATGCATGCGTAAGATACTCGAACAAATTAGAGATTCGAGTAAGTAATCATACATGACTTGAAATGAGTTTTGTATGATATGATGAAATAGATGTTAAGTTAATGTTAATAGATGTTAAATTGGTAATATTAGGTATTAGGATGAATGTCTAATAATATGATGAAATGGATTGCTACATAAGGATGAAAACCTAGCTAACGGATAAATTAGCATTGTTGATCAAAAGCTAAGTTAACTTGATGTTAACAATCGCTTGAATTTGTTTAAGTGAAAGAAACGACATGAACTTGGTTTGGAAAACGTAGCTATAATGGTGTCTTAAGAATAGCGCTTACCGGGTAATTAACGAAATACTTAAATGAGTTGTTAAACTTATCCGTGAGTTTGTATGTGTAAATGGGCAGTTGACTTTTAAGAGTCAAACTGACCTATAATAAGATCAAATGATAAATTTGATATAAAATCCGTAAGGTGGAATAGTCGTTTTAAATGATGACTAACCTAACCATCTTGCGTGATAAATGATAGTTTGACGCTTGACAAGCTAGGTGGAGGCTTGGGAAGAAGCGCGTAAAACGGATCAAGTACGCGGAAAGAACATTATTGGATTTCAAGGTAAGTAAAGCTTACATCCTTAATATAGAAAATCTACTTATGTAATTGGTAATTAGAATGGGATATGAAATGCAAGGTCCCGACTTGAATCGATACAGGTCGGAACAAGTGAAAATTAAACCATATTTATGGTAAAAAGGGTAAATCAGTAATTTAGTCATGTAATGACAAATAAACAAAGAATTCGGAAAAGTTACCTTATGGTGTGAGCCATAAGAAATAAAAGAGTAAAATGGTAATTCAGTCACGAGTTGACAAATAAATATTAAATTTTGATATAGACACCCTATGGCGTCTGCCATAACGGATCGAATGAATTGAGAAACAAATTTAAGTAATATGATCATGTGGTGTAAACTGAAACGGATACATGATGAGATGGTAAATAAATACCATCTCGTAATGATAAAATGATCATTTAGACCAAATGGATCAAATGGTGATGATATCCCCATTTGACAATAATATCTAATGAATGCTTGTCGAGTTTTTGTAATCACAGGGAAATGGCGTTTGGTTCGCATCGCTATTAATTAGTAACTAGTAATGCAAAGTAATTAAACGGATCAATGCTATGACCCGAGCCAGGTATGTGTAACGGGTCAAACTCTCAACCAGGACTAAAAGGTCCGATGAGAGTTAAATGAGTCATAAATGAAAAAGGGATTACCTAAGGTAAGGTAAATCTAATAATCTAATCTGTAATCATTATGTTCTTAAGAACATAATGATTTTACATAGATTATGGTTAAATGTTCGTTTTGGTCAAAACATAATATTGTAAGTCCTTCGTCGTAAAGAAGGGTCTAAGTTGACCAAAATGCACTCGAATAATAAAATAGGTAAACGACTCTATTATTTGTTTAAAAATGAGTTTTATAATACGATAGACCTCTTTGGTCATGTAAAGGCGAAAAACATAAGCCGTTTTGGCTTAATGCCTCATATTAGATCTTTTTTCGTAAAAACACCAAACCGAATGGTAGAATTTAAAATATAGCATTTTTATAACCAATCCACCACAATGTATAGTTGTGGTGGAATGTAAATAGATATTTTGGTGGGAAAACGAGAAACAAAGTAAGAGGAAGTGAGATTTAAGTTTATACACTTAAATCGCTTAATGAGTCAAAATGAATATACGCATAAATCAAGAGTGAATGTGTAATTCATAAGAAATAAGAATCTGGGTCAAGGATTGGGTAAAATGTAAGAAAATATTCTACGGATATTTAGAAACAAGTTTCGGGTAAAACGGAGAAGAATTGAGTGAGTTACGAAAAATGTCGTAACTAAAACTACAAACAAGAGAAAAGCTGCAGCAGCCCACCGTAAGCTACGGTGGCCTACCGTAGCTTACGGTAGGCAGCTGCTGATTGAAATTGGAAGTCTTAGCCGTAAGACAGTGAGCTAGGACCGTAATGCTGGACCGTAAGCTACGGTGGCCACCGTAGCTTACGGTGGGGTCTGAAATAAAGTTTTTGTTTTTATTGTTTTTAAGACTTCATGTTTATTCGATTATGTTATAATTTATTTATAACTAATGTATTTCATAAATTATGAAATACAGGTGATGTTTGGGAGCACCGGAGGTGGATTAAGCTATATGAAGAACCGAACACGATCAACGTTTAAGCTTCCACATTTGGTTTTGATTATAACAAATCTAACCAACGATAACATGTTAAATTGTTTAAAGATGTTGAAAAAGTTTTAATAAACTCGTAAATATGAGTGATGTGTATTCGCATTCATACATCAAACTGCGAAATTTTAATAGAAATTCAAGTAAAGTAAGATAGGGTCTTACACATTCTGACCAGCGCAGAGTTGTAGGGGTTAAGTCCTTTTGTTCCCAAGACTATGAGTTGCTCTCATGTTTGTCTTGTCCTTGTGCAAGGTTTTAGGACTTCGCGGTTAGAGCGTTTGTTTGATCCGCTCAGGGTTAAGGGGCCTGCGCTTCTAAGCCTAACTTGCCGTTGCGCCAAGTACGCAAGGTTCATTGTACGACTTGTATTTCCAGGTCTAACTTGTCGTTGCGCTAAGTGCGCAAGGCTCGTTGTACGACCTGCATGTGTCGGTCTAACTTGCCGTTGCGCTGAGTGCGCAAGGTTCGTTATGTGACCTGTATGGGTTTGTCTACCTTGCCGTTGTGCTGACTGCGCAAGGTTCGTTGTGTGACCTGCATGGGTTGGTCTAACTTGCCGTTGCGCTGAGTGCGCAAGGTTCGTTGTGTGACATGCATGGGTTGGTCTAACTTGCCGTTGCACTGAGTGCGCAAGGTTCGTTGTGTGACAAGGTTCGTTGTGTGACCTGCATGGGTTGGTCTAACTTGCCGTTGCGCTGAGGGCGCAAGGTTCGTTGTGTGACCTGCATGTATCAAGGATGCAATATCATTGCGCATTGCGCGCAAGGTTGTTAGGCAACCTGTTGGTTACAAGAATGGCACACCATTGCACACTGCGTGCAAGGTTTTCTTGTAGTATGTTGTTGTTGAGGGCATGGTTCCTTGCGCAGGCGCATGGTTTTTCGGACCATACCCCTCCACCTTCTCAACCTTCATTTTTATAAAATCTCTTAACTTTTTATAAAAGAAATTAATGCATCCACACAACCACAACTTTGATCCAAACAACCACTATGGTTTTGGCGAACTAGCGAACACCACTTCGCCTCAAGGGTCTCTACCGAACCACTTCGTACCTAGCTTTGGTTATTTTAGATTATATTTCTATCTTTCATTTTTTAAGTTTAAATTATGTAGTCGGTGTTTTAGTAATGTAATCTTTTATTTGTTTAAATTTTGTAAATATTCTTGATAGTAATAGTGCTATTTTTATAAAAATTAATAGATAATATATAATTATTAAATAAAAATAATAATAAAAAATATGTATCACGTGTCGAATTGCGCCACTCTTTCACGCTCCTTCTCACGCCCTTATTTTTTCACCACGCCACTATTCTGACACACACTAACGTGGCATATACATGTCGAATAACGCCCATTCTTCAAGCCACTCCACACTGTGTGGTTTAAGAGGGTTGCATTCCCTTCTTTACGAAGTACCTAGCCAAACCTAATGGATTGAACTATGATGGGTCGAAGTCCACAGGACCACATCCGATACACATGTACCCTCTAGATCTTAAGGAGCATCTAAGTTAGGCAAGACCTTAAATGTAATTAATATTGGGACATAAGTTTTAAAAGGGGATTTAACTAATAAGTATAATCATCGTCCACTTTATGAGAACGTTTGATAACTAAAATTGTTGTTTGACGTATGAGAACATACATAAAATAATCATGTCTCGCATAAAGGTGAGAGTTCATGTACCCTGTTCGAGCTCGATAAAACATGTCCTTAAGCCTTAACAAAATTGGGTATTGGGCTCACTAAATGTCTAAACCTACGCTCAATGGACAATAACTAATCAAAACCATAAAAATAGTTTTATAAGTAGGCTTATGTTGGTGTTTGTATAGGCATACCCTATTAATTTTATTTATTTTTACATATACATATCAAAGTTTTTAAAAAAATAACGTGACATTCGAAATATTGGACCCTGGCCAGTGGTCCTCCCCGCCCACCTTTAGAGCCGGCCATGCTCGCATATGAGACATGGTGTATATACAATATGACCCATTGAACATATGTAATCTTGACCTCTCGTAGCGGTGCTATAATGATCGTACCTTAGCTCAAATGTGATAACTCATGTAAATAGCATCATACACAAGACTAGTCAACATTTTCATTATGTATCAATTTTGCAACCTTTAGTAAAGATAGTCTTAGTGTTATCGTCTTTAAAGTTCTTCATTTCTAAACAACTCACAAATGATAAATTAAATACTTTCATTGTTAAACAAATATACAAATAATATTTCATGTTTCACTACTAGTCTAATATTTGATAGTTTCGATATATCATGTTAGCCCACAATTTAATATTGTTAGTTCATGTTAGTGGTATTGAACTTATAAGTGAATTGTAGCATTGTGCTATCCTCTCTATAACTCAACGTTTTTAAACTTTATAAATTAAAGGTTATTTTGTGAATAATATTTCTGAATGTGACTCATAGTCTAGTATTTTGTGACCTACAATGATTGAACCATGTGTTTCAAGGTGCATGTACTTAATTATAAACCCCTTTACACGTTTTTCTCTTTTTCACAATGCAACCCATTGCTTATTTGTAAGCTAAAGAAGTCAACATGTCCTATGAGACAGATTTCTTACTTAAATTCTTATATGACAATTAAATCGGTTAGCAATAATGGGGGAGAAGTTAACGACATGAAAAATTTGAGATTACAATGTGAAATGATAAAAGCACATGGACCCAAGTGTACACCATCTCGTATGTCCATATCTGATCACAAGTATGTACATTGTTCGATCAACTTTACATGTGTCCTGAAAGTTTAAATGAGTTTGTTCATTAAATTAGGTTTTGTATGTACAACCTTTCAAACACTCAATATATTGTGTAATGACCAAGACTTGCTTTTCGGGCGAAAGAGTATACCTCCTCATGCTCGTTATCAAGGACACGAAGCAACACAAATTGCGAAAGAGGAATTTAGAGTATGGAATGTCAAACAATCAAAGTCATTATTAAAAATCCTTAGTGCCTAAGGTTTTGAGTTCGGGCAACCCATCATGAACATTCCACAATTAGTTATAAACCAACACGAAACTATCATGAAAGAGATCATAAAAAAGTTAGAGAAACTTATTAAAGACATAAAAGTATAATAAGAAGCTGAATTTGATATAAAATTAAATTCTTTTATTATAATCTATGGTAATATTTTTATTACACTAAGGGGCTGTTTGACAACTTCTGAATAGTTAAGTGCTTAACCAGTAAGATGTCTGAACCATAAGTGTTGAACCAGTAAAATGTCTGAACCATTAAAAGCTAGGATAATGCTTAATTGTTCAGAGGCAAATGTCTGACCAATTCAGATTATAAGTCTTAACCATTCAGACTCAGTATAATGCTTAACCATTCAGACATTTGTTTGCGAAACAAACTGTCTGAATCATTAAGAGTCTTATTAAGAGCTATACAAACAACCTCTAAACATCTTGAATCATACGTACTCAAATTTACAAATTTAAATTTACATATCATCTATAGTATATTATAATGCAAAAGGGAATGGTATTTTAAGATGGCCAAAAGTTAAGATTTTTTTAGTTTAGTGCATAACGTACAACTCTAAAGTGAGGGTAAATTATTTTTTTAAACAATAGTTACACTTTAATCCCCTCATCTTAATTATAATTTATTTCCCTTATCTTTAACCAAATTATAGATAATCAGTTAATAGTTACGATTTATTCCCCTCATAAAAATCTAACTACCCTACGAATTTTAAACTGCCATAACATTTTCGTACGTTAATATATATATATATATATATATATATATATATATATATATATATATATATATATATATATTAAAATACTATATAAAACAAGCAATTAATTCTCTTTAATTTGAGTATAGTATAGCTACAGTTTTTTAGTTAATTTTTTTATATGTTACGTGATTAACAGTGTCTAAGAGTGAGTAACAACTGAATTGTTAACCGAAACAAACCAAAAATAGACGAAAACGAAACCAAACCGAAATCAACCAAAAATTGAATTCCAAAAACCGTTTATCAGATTTTTTTGTATCCTCATTTAACCAAACCTAATCGAACCTTCGTATTTTTATATGTTTCTAGCTTTTATACCTCTAGTTCATGTATTTCTTATTTTATACCTCTGTTTCATGTACTTATTCCAATTCGTGTATTTATACATTAGTTTCATGTATTTATACCTTTCAATTTCATATATCATAAAGCAAAAGGTTTAGCTCAATTGTTGTTTTGGCTATTAACCGTAATTAAAAGAACCAAACAAAAAACCATCAATCTAACCTACTAAACCGAACTGATTAACCGAAGACCGCTTGGTTAATAAAATAGACTAACCGATGACTTCGGTATTGGCTTTGGTTAAGCATGAAAGCCAAACCGACCGAAATGATATTACAATAAATATTATACGAACAATAAAACTAACAGAAACAAGCATCGTAATGTAATTGTTACTTCCATCGCATCACACGAACACCCTACTAGTTTTCTCTTATATTCAAGGTGAGAAATCAAAGACACCCAAACAATGTACAAACACGCTATTCATAAACAACCACCAAATATATAAAAAGCTTTTCGAAATTGTACAATTTATAAAAAGCTTTTCGAAATTGTACAATTTTGGAAGGGAGTTAACAGTTGTGTTGCAACTTAAAGTGATTCTTTCTCTTGATTACCTCCATAGTCCATATTTGATCAAGTATGTACATTGTTCGATGAATTTTACACGTGTCCCAAAAGTTTTTATGAGCTTGTTCGTCAAATTAGGTATTGTCGTTTGGAAAAGCTCGGATAATCTCTATGAATCATATGTTTACTTTCCGATTAAAAAATTTCGGTGGTACTCTCTAAATCTTGAATATGATAATTCAAATAGAAAAGAACGAGTATGCTTTGTAGTGAAAACGTATATTTGAATTCATATGTAAAACAAACAAAAGACTTTCCTTATACATGTAGGGAACTATCTTTACGTTGTATTCATATGACAACTTTTTATGAGAAAGCATGTTAATTGGTGGTAAATCCAGTTGGCAAATATTCATTTACCATCACTAGTAGTGTGTGTTTGCTAGAAAATCTATAGTTGTTAAAGCTAGTAACTTAGTTACTATCTACTGGCCTCCTGATACACACTTATTGCTAGTAGCTCAAGTTGTTTCTAGTAATAGTTGTTTTGATAACGCAAGTTAATAGGGCCATACGTTGTGGCGAAGCTTGAAAAAAAATTAGTGGGGTTCGAACTCTCAAAAATCGATAATAGTTAAACATAATTACATTTTAAACCCATCATCTTAATTACAATTAATTTTCTCATTTTTAACCAAATTATAGATAATTAGTTAACAGTTATGATTTATTCCCCTCATATAAATATAATTATCCCCACGATTTTTAGACGACCATAACCTTTTCATACGTTAATATTTACATTTTAAAATACACCATAAAACAAGGATTTAATTCTCTTTAATTTGAGTGTAGTATACCTATAGTTTTTTTAGTTAATTTTTTTATATGTTAGGTAATTAATAGTGTCTAGAAGTGAGACAACTGAATTGTTAACCGAAACCAAAGCAAAAACAGACGGAACCAAACCGAACCGAAATTAACAAAAAACGGAACTACCCGAAAACCGAATTAACCAAAAACCGTTTATCAGAATTTTTTTGTACCCACATTTAACCAAAACTAACGGAACTGATTCAAACCTTCATATTTTCATATCTTTTCATCTTTTATGCCTCTAGTTCATGTATTTCATATTTTGCACCTTCATTTCATGTATTTATTATTCCACTTCATGTAGTTATTCATCAGTTTCATATATTTTTAAGCAAAAGTTTTAGCTCAAGTTTTGTTTTGGCTATTAACCGTAATTAGAAGAACTAAACAAAAAATCGTCAATCTAACCGAATAAACCGAACTGATTAACCGAAGACCGATTGGTTAATTAAATAGACTTACCGATGACTTCGGTATCAGCTTCAGTTAAGGATAATAGCCGAACTACACACACCAGAATGAAATGGACTAATCGATAACTTTGCTAATGACGTATATCCACCACATTGATACTACAATAACTATTATACAAAAAAAAACTAATAGAAACAAATAACGCAATGCAAATTATTTCAGAGAGACCCTACTAGTTTTCTCTTATATTCAAGGTGAGATAAAATACACGCAAATGTACAAACACGTTATTCATAAACAACCACCAAATATATAAAAAAAAGTTTTCGAAATTGTACAATTTTGGAAGGGAGTTAACAGTTGTGTTGCAACTTAAAAGTGATTCTTTCTCTTGATTACCTCCATTTTCCGCAAGCCTTTCGCCGTCTTCTACTATCCACCTCCTATTCTCTATACACTTTCACCATTTTCAACATATTTACACTCATTTCAATCAAGATATCATCTGGGGTCTTCAAGATTATCACTTCATATCATCATAAAAATCAATAATGCCTGCTCAAATCAACTGATCTTCATTTGGGTATTCTTGATTGTGATTCTTTTTGCACTTTCAGAGGTGGGTTTCTACTTTCTTTCATCAAGTTTGTACCTTTATTAATAATCTGTTGTGGGTAGTTAGTTAATTGCTTAAAGAATGCATTTTTGTACTTTTGTGATTAGAATAAGGTTAAGTAGATTGAGTTTCAGCTTTGTTTGGTTTGTTTATCTTTTAGGGCACCATTAAAGTAAATGTTTGACTAATGATAATAATATTTGTTGGAGTGTTTTGTATATTTATTGTGGCTACAGATTATATTTTGTCAGATTAAGACATCACAGTAGAGGGAAACGTATAAAAAAATGTTGATAAATATATACAATTATTTATGTCAGAAAAATAGGTATAAAATATATAAAGATTTCAATATCTGGTGTCATGGTTTCTGCAGGGGTTTCTTCAAGTGGGTTGGAGCTCTTGAAGGGTGTGAATGAATTTTGAGTGTTTTTCTTTTGTGAAATTTTGATTCAAAGATGCCACTTTCAGAGTTGTATAGATCATCTATCAGTGGAAAGAGTGAACCCTCTCAACAGAAATCAACTGATGTTTCATATATGTAAGTTTCTTGATTGATGTTTTTAGTAGTGTTTAACTTTTGATTGATGTTTACGGTTGTGATGCAGACCGAACGACGAGTTTGTAGAGTTGATATGGGAAAAGGGTCAGATCATGATGCAGGGTCAGTCTAGTAAAGTGAAAAAGACGCCAGTTTCGAGTAATTTCCAGTTTCAAACACCGAAAGTTCAAGCAAAAGATGGTCTTTTGGATGTATCTATGCCTGAGATTGGATTGAATCAAGATGATGAGATGGTCCCTTGGTTAAATTATCCGCTTGACGATTATAGTTCTGATCTGTTACCCGAGTTATCCGGTGTGACAGTTCACGAACCCGTTATGCATAACGGTCTGAATGCAATAGAGAAGAGAGGTAATAAAGATCCAAATTCAGTTATCGATGTAACCCGATCAAACACATCTAAAGTTTCACGATTTTCAGATCCAACCATTAGATCGGGAGTTTCGGACATAACTAATAGTAATTGTAGAAGTAAAGCCGGTAATGAGAATCATAGAGATTCTGTACCACGTTGTTCAACTTCCACCGTGTTGAATTTTTCGCATTTTTCAAGACCGGCTGCTGCAGCTATGGCTAAAGCTAGTGTTCAGAAGCGACCGCAGAAAGAAACTGGTCAACTTGGTTCGGATTCAGTCAAAGTTTGTTCAAATCCTTTACCATGTAAGCCACATAATGAGCCACATTGTGTCGACAAGTCCTCCAATGATGTATGCGGAGGAGGTAAAGGAGGTTCAGAAACCGTAAAGAGCAACGAGCCAGTTGGTGCTTCTTCTTCTGTTTGTTCAGGGAATAGTGCTGAACGAGCATCAAATGATTTGACCAAAAATTGTAAGAGAAAATTTCGCGAAACGGAAGATTTTGAGTGCCAAAGTCAAGTATGTTAGATAGCGTATTGTTTCTTTATTTTGTCATGTTATAGTTGTTTCATTTACTGATTGTAATTATTGTTTTGATAAGGACGTTGAAGAAGAATCGTTGGCCACTAAAACCGCAGCTGCTTCTCGAGGAGGTACGGGTTCTAAGAGAAGCCGTGCTGCTGAAGTTCATAATTTGTCTGAAAGGGTAATAATTAATTTGCTAGTTATGATTACAAAAATAATATTATCATATTAGGAATCTAAATCTTTGAATTAGAACGATATAGGAGGTTGTATACATTAAAATCAGATGCATATCATTTCTTGATTTTTGATGATGAAACAGAGACGACGGGATAGGATAAACGAAAAGATGCGGGCATTACAAGAACTCATACCAAATTGCAACAAGGTACACTATTTTTAAGACTTTTTCTGTGTGCTTCTGGTTGAATTTAAACTGATGTGGAGTCTTTAATGTTAAAGGACCATCCTTATCTAGTTGACCCACTCGATGTTGGTTAAATATATTCATTAAAATGCTGATTTTCGGAATTGAGATGTTAGTTTTTAAATTACAAGGCGGACAAAGCATCAATGCTTGATGAGGCAATTGAGTATTTGAAGACACTTCAACTTCAAGTACAGGTACAGTGTCTTAACATTTCTTTACTGTATACTAATCGTCTTGCCCTTTTAATCTCTTTAATTATCATGCTTATCATGATTGGGTGTAAGCAAACCGAGCACGAGTTCTCCTAAGCTCGAGCTCTGCTCGTTTAACATAAGAGAGCTCGGGCTCGTTTCGAACTTTATATTTAAAGCTTGAGCTCGGCTCGTTTATTTTTTATTGGTTATTTAATTATTTTATTTATATACATATACAATTATTTTTATATATTTTTTTAATTGCTAATTTTTTATATGTAAGATAGCTTATATTATTTACTTATTTTATCATAATTATAAATATAATAATATCTATTATGTATTTGTTAATCGTAAAGAGTTATTAATCTAGGCCCCTATTATGTTATTATTATTTACTTGTCAGTCCCTCTCTCTTCCTATATATAAAGGGATGATTCTATGTACACCAAACTTTTCGCTATTTACACCAAGTGATGTGACATTAATAAATTCAAATTTGTGTTTTTTTTATAACTTCCAATATATAATGTTTTATTAAAAACGAATATGGTTTTGTGATGGACTTATTTTTATCTACGTTTTGATATTAATTTTATAAAAAAACAGAATATAAAATTTTGTAACGAGTTATAAAACGTTATATTTGATACGGCTCCGTTTTTTTTATAAAATTTATATCAAAATGTAGATAAAAATAAGGACATTGTAAAACCATATTCGTTTTTTAATAAAACATTACTGGAAGTTATATAAGAAAAACACAAATTTGAATTTGTTAGTGCCATCACTTGATGTAAATAGCAAAAAGTTGGGTGGAAATAGTAGGACCCATATAGTGGGCCCCTTGCTTGTACAAACACTTAAAAATATCAATACAATATCAGTTCGATACCAATTACAATATTAAATAGAGTTAATATATTTTATACAAAAAATTGGCTCATTTAGGCTCATTTAAGCTTGGTATGTGAAGCTCAGGCTCGAGCTCTCGACTTGGTTTGGGCTTTTAGCGACTTGATCTTGCAGCTCGGCTTGTTTACACTCCTATCCCTGAACTTGTGTTCTACAACAATTGCAGATTATGTCAATGGGAACTGGATTATGTATGCCGCCAATGATGTTCACGAATGGAATGCAACATATGCATCCTCATTTCTCTCCCATGGGCATGGGTATGGGTATGGGTATGGGTATGGGTATGGGTATGGGTTATGGAATGGGAATGGGAATGGAGATGAATGGCGGACAACATATGTTTCCGTTTTCTCCTACTACACACGGGTCACGACACCCTTTCCCTTCTCCACCTACGTATGGGCATCTTAGCCAAGGAATGCCAATGTTGTTACCTCACCCACCTATGCCTGGGGTTCCCGCTGTTCGGCAAATGCTGACACAAACCGAAGTTCCAGATGTGGGCCCCAGGTCCAAGGACCCAATTCCTAATAAGAACCCTCACGCCATGACACAGTTATCTTGTCAGGTACCACCTATCTGTTTTTGACTAAAAGGGTGTTTGAATGTGCACTCATTATCTTATAACCGTATCTTTCTGTTAATAATCAGTTTTTAGTGTTTGGACAAAGAGTTGTCCTACGGTATGTTATTTAATTTATATCTTATGATTCCAGATATTCAGTTTCACATAATCACTTCCAAAACCGACATCCAAACATCCTCTAAGATACATTTTTCTTGTTCCAATTATCCAACTTCACATAATCACTTGATGTTTTTGTGAAACTAATCAAAATGCGTATGTGATGCCAGCCCCAAGTTGCAAACAAGAGCCTTAATCAGTCTACTTCAGTCGACAAAAGCGATCAACTTGTAGAAGCTGGTTGTAGTACACGCGGTAAGTTGGTCTCTGCTAGATTTGTGTTATAAGCTTCACTTTAATACTGAAGTCAAATTTATTTGTGATTGTTTTGATGTAGGTGTTGATTAAAATTTTTGTATTGAAGGAACCATGACCACATAAACAATAGGAAAGTGACGGTTGTGTTGACTTTTGTTGACTAGCCGAAATGACTGTTTTGGACAGCACCAACATCCATTATATGATCTGCATGGCGATTTTAGTGGTTGTGTCGAGATTCTAACGTTTTGGGTTGTTTCAATTGCAGATTGCTCCATGACAGTGATTAGATTATTCCGTGTCAGTATAGTTGAAAACGTTTCTTTGTAAGGTATTGCGCGATAACAAACATCAGAATCGATGAAACGATAATTGTATTTTTCATGTTTGGCCTCTGGTGTGTCTCCCTGTGCTCATTGCAGTATGCTTAAAACAATCTACAAGTACACTTAACATAAAGGTGATTTATGTTATCAACATGGTTTCACAAACTATATTGTGTTACTCTTTGCATCAAATGATGATTTACCTGCCATGACATACTTCTCGTCATCTTCGTTATCCGTTATTTGTTATCTTCATCATCACTATCGTTTATTTGTCATCCTCATTTGATGACTGTTTGGAGTTCTTGACTTTGAGAGCAATGTACTTTTGTTTCCTTTCTTTATTTGTGTTGCCTCTTCATCATTTTCTATAGTTTAGTTTAGTAATGTTGCTGATAAGTTGATCCATTTGTAGGACACTTGAGTCGTTTGATTCTTCAATAACGATGACCTTTGTCCTTCACTTTCGGTGTCCTGAGAAATTTTCACCTGGTATTTGTTGGAATAAGTAGTACCAAGATATTTTATACGTTACGGTTTTCTATAACATGTGGATTTTTTTATGAGTTTTTTTAAATGGCTAACTAAATCACTTGATAAGCATTATAGGATGCATGCAATCGAGCAAATGCATTCCCTCCTTTATAACAGTCAGAGCTGGATGTATAGCCGAGCCATCAAACCATCAAATTCTGGGGAAAACCTGTCCGCCCGAAGGCCTTTTCTATGAGTTGTTGATAAGAGTTTTTGCATCTTTCACTAGATTTATCACATATGAAAAGTCAAGTTTTTTTTTTGGTGAAGCATTATAAAATTGAACTTCAAATTTTTTTGCTTCCACGTTCTTGTGAGTCCATCTTTCTTTATGAATTGAACCTATTTTTCTTTTCCTTTTCATCAATTCCTTTTGGACCATGAACTTACCATAAAACACCATGAATGTCATGAGTCAAAGATAAAAATATAACTATTAAAACTACATAGACAAAAATGTAAAAACTAGTAACCTCAATCGAAGGTAATTTTCTAAGCAAGTAACTTGCTATGATGCAATGATAAAAGCACAGAGTTCAGAACATGTTATTCTAATTTTGTAAGTGATTATGTGAACAAATCTTTTAACTCAACAAATTTTCCATATAAAAGCATAAATTTTCAATATAAAAGTGTAAAGAGAGAAGATTTCAATATAAAATCGTAAGTGAAAAGTGCCCGAATAGTTCCTGTGGTTTGCTCTGATTTCACTTTACTCCCTACATTTTCAAAACTACATCTATAATCCCCAACTTTAACAAATTCGTTCTCTGATAGTCCCTGAAGCAGATGGATGTTAGTTTTCTCAGTTAAGTGAGTGTGAATGACCAATTTACCCTTACTATTATAAATAAAATTAGAATAATAAATAATAAAAAGTTAAAGGGTCCCACCACCCCCCTATCATGTCTTCTTCATCTTAATTCCAGTAACCGGAATCGTTTTTCCGGCAATACGTCGATGAGAGTCACCACCCCCTTTACAATAGCTGCCACCACCTACTACCATCACAAGCACCTCCCGCCACAAGCACCACCGCCGCCATCATCACCACTGCCACCACTACCATTATCACCACTCCCACAACCACCATCCGCCACAACCACCACCGCCGTCATCATCACCACTTCCACAACCACCGTCCGCCACAACCACCATCGCCGCCATCATCACCACTCATCTAGCTTCCTCCGGTGCAGGCCGCCGTGAAAATCGACCCCAACCCACCATTTCATCACCTCCACCCACCCACACCGTCGTGAAAATCAGCTCCGGAGCAGGCCATCTAGCTTCTAACGTTGTTTGGAATCAGAAACTTAAAACAAATTGCAATTTTGTTTGAAACTATGATTTTGATTGTATCGGGGTTAGTTATTTGGTGGTGGTTATTTAATGGAGGGTGTTTGAAGGCAAGAGAGAGGGAAGAAGCAGAGAGAAAGGTTGCGGGGGTGGTTAGGTTGTTTTCTTTTTTTCTTTTAATTTTTATACTTAGTGGGTATATATATAATATAGATCTAGATAACTTATTTTGTTTTACATTAAGAGTAAATTGGTCATTTCATACCCGCTTAACTGAGAAAATTAACCTTCATCCGTTTCAGGAATTGTTTGAGAATGAATTTGTCAAAGTTAGAAACTATAACTATAATTTTAAAAATACAGAGACTAAAAGTAAAACCGGAACAAACCACATGAATTATCCAGACACTTTTCTCATAGCATAAAGAGAAAAGATTAGAAAAAAATATTACCATAATACTATAGGCGCCCAGTGGCAGATTTACCAAGGGTTTAGGGTGGGCCGTCCCTTCTAGAGATGGGCATAATCGGGTTTTATTATTACCTGGAACCGGTTCCAACCCGGACCCGGTTCTGCTTGGATGTCATTGGAACCGGGTATGGTGTGGAACCGGGTCCAGTTCCTACCCGGGTTCACACCCAAGAATATGAAACCGTGTAGAACCGGGTACGGGTATTATGGAACCGGGTATGGTGCGGAACCGGTTTCTGATAGTATTGGGAACCGGTTCCTGACAGTCAAACCTGTCATTTTACTGTTCAGAACCGGTTCATGACAGTCAAATCTGCCATTTTACTATTGGAAACCGGTTCCTGACAGTCAAACCTGCCATTTACTGTTCAGAACCGGTTCCTGATAAATGTTACCGTTGGAAACCTGTTCCTGATTAAAAAATCGGTTTTTTTTTGTATATAAACCTCTTCATACTTACCATTTCTAAACTTAACACTCACCATCATCAACTTACAAAATCAATTAACTTCTAAGTTCTTGCAAAATACCTATGGCATGCAACGACGAAGTTGTTACGGTCTTAGAGACGAAAAGAAACCCAGTTATATGGAAGAATTTTGATCTCTTTTTAATGTCCGACATCCACGAGATGGCTAGATGCAAAGATTGTGGAAAATTTATGAAAGCCGCAGCCAACTCAACTCTTAAGAAACACACTGAGCGGCATTGCCCATTGACGAAGGCAAAGAAAAATGAGACGGGAGAAGGTTCCGGCACCGGTTCTTCAAATGTTTGATGTAACCCGTTTGGTTTGGTGTTTTTAATAAAGTTTGTGTAATGTTTCTTTCTATTGTGTTTGTTATGTTCGATTTTTATTATTAGTTACATTGATAATTAAAAATAGTAACAATAATCGGTTAAAATTAAAAAACAAATTAATCGGTTACAATATAAAAAAAAAATTAACCGGTTACAAAAAAAATAAAAAATTACTCAGAACCGGTTCCAGTAAGATTTTATTTCTTTGATCGTTTACTAGCGGCAGGTGCAACACTTTCCGATGAGTTTCTCTTAGGTGCGGGTACCTTGGTACAGTCGTCGTCCGAATCGTTAGTCTCCAGTTCTTCGTCCTCCTCTTCGTCAACAATTTTATGCTCTAACTCAACTTCATCTTCTAGACTAGTTTTATGTTGAATACGATCAACGGCATCCAAATGGTCCTTTAAGCATATTGCCATCTCTAGCGATTCCGGAGTTAGTCTTGTTCTTCTAATTGACAAAACCCTGCCACTAAGAGAAAACACACTTTCCGAAGCTACCGTGGAAGCTTGGACCGTTAGTATATCACGAGCCATGGTGGCTAGAATCGGGTATTCGGATTCTTTCGATTTCCACCATGCCAAAACATCAAATTTCCTATACTCCTCGGTGGTCATAGTAAGCGAATACTGATTTTTTTTATATCTCCCGAGTTCACTTGTTGGTTCACTACACCTTTATTGTCTAGCCGTCTCGTCTCTAACGACATTCAACATGGTTATAAGTGGATCCCCGCTTGTTTCATCATTAGAGGCCGTGGACCGAGACTCAAACAAATTTGTATGATTTTTTTCACCATATTTTTTAAAATAATGATCATAAAGTTTGGTCATACACTCATTGAATATTTTTTTTTTGTTTTTGCTTTTAAAGTTGGATCCTCCTCATGCATATCCAACTTGTCATAAATTTCATCAATTAAAGCTTCAACACCCGGTACGTTTAAAGCTGGATTTAAAGCGGCGGCACATAGAAAAACGGGCGGTAATTCTAAAAAATATTTTTAAAATTTTTGAATCATTAGTCTCGTCATATTCCTTAACATGTCACTAAAATTTTCAAACTTTTTAAAATTAGTTGTTATCAAATACAATTGGTCCACAACTTTAGAACTAGTAGGATAATAAACACCGGAAATTAAAGTCGTTGTAGTTTTAAAAACTTGTAAAAAAATACTTAGGTTATGAATATTTTCCCAAGCCGTGTCGGGAAAGGGGACGACTAGGTACTCATCACTTAAAGTTGTATGAAAAGATTTTAAAGTGCCCATTTTCTTTATAGCCATTTCAAACATATGACAAGTTGAATTCCAACGAGTCGGTATATCCCAATTCGGTCCAATAATTTTTTGGTTGACATCTTTACTGTAACATCCGTCGAAAAACGGGTTTTCAAAACCCGCTTCGTTTATTAATCGAATATTTCAGTTATAATTTTCAGTGCGTATTTAATGTTCATATTAATTGTAAACGATACATAACTAATAAACATTGTTAACATTTTAAAACATAATTAATAAAAATAAAGAAATAGTGAATAAAAAAAATAAATACCGCTGCCGGGTTTCGAACCTGGGTCAGCCGGTTCATTAAACAAACAACTTACCACTCCGCCACTTGACTTGTTTGTGATAATTATTAAACAAATAATATTTATAATAAAACTCGAAATCAAATTCAGTAATCAGCGCGCCCAATCCGCAGTCGCCGGAATTACCGACGATTTCGCGAGACTTCGACCGTTTCCTTTGACTAAACGCGTGTATTAACTTCGACATCGGTTATAACCGATGTCTAATCCCGCAATCCCAGTCATAACCGCCGGAAATGTTTTGACCACGAATCAAGATCAAATTTCGGACTCGATTCATCCTGTTTCTTCCCTATAAATTCACACTCAAGTCTCTGGTCACCTTTTCGCTCAAAATTGCACAATTTATCGAAGTCTTAGCACTCGCCGGAGAAATTCTGCACTCGCCAGACTTTTACCGGAAAACCGAGACTTACACCAAATCGGTAAATTTCTCGACTCTTTCGTTTTCAATCCATTGTTAGACATATACTAACTTCGATCCTTCAACCAGAATCGGTTCCAGACGACGTTGCCGGAAATTCTGCACTCGCCGGAAAATCTCTGGAAATTCTGAAATCACACTGTAAATCGGTACAATCATCTAAACCCCCTGATATCTCTTGTTTAGTCACTTAATTTCACAACTCATTGATCAAAACTGTTAATTGATCCACTCAGACGGAATTCACAAATCAGAGCCGACGACCCTCGCCGGAGTTCTGAGAAAAAACATCATGTTCGGTACATTCGAATCCGTAACTCTCTTTATCCATTACATTTCAATCAATTACATGTTCGACGAATGATTTAAACAAGAACAGTCGAACATCTTTGTCTGTATCTTCATGAATGAAGAAGACGGAGTCTAACATTGTGTATAAGTTTAATTAAAACAGGATATTAAACCGGGTTAGACACACAGTCCAGCGGTGGACTGTGTGCAATCACACAGCGCACGTCACGAGTTCGAACCTTACAACGCACCGACTTTCCGAATTAAAACCAAAATTTTTAAAACTGAATCAGATCAAGTCACAGTGAGTTTATAAGAATAATATAAACCATAAGTTAAACAGATTAGACACACAGCCCAACTGGTTGGGCTGTGCGCTTACAAACCGAAGGACCCGAGTTCGACTCCGCGTCCCTGCAACCGGTTCGACATATAAACCCTTTTTAATATAAACCAAATAAATTAACATTTAAGTAATATATATATATAATTAAAACATAGAATATTTCGGGTTAGACACGTAGCTCAGTTGGTAGAGCTGCGTGCACGCGTACGAGAGGTCCCGGGTTCGAACCTCACTCAGTGCACACTCAACCACAGTCCGATCGGTCAACGGTCGGTCAACGGTCAACAAAAGTCAAAATTCTTTTATTTTTTATTTAATTTAAAAATCAATTAAAAATACTTAAAAATAATATTTTTAAAGTTAGAAAATGTCCTTAAACTCACAAAAATAAATCCAAAAATCCATTTATTTACCGAACTATTTCGTTATTATTTTTAGGTTAGTTTTCCTCGTCGATCCAATCCCAAAAACTTGTGCGCATCCAACGTCATCAAGAGAACGCACCCAATGTGAGTGAATCTCTACCAATTCCCCGTTTTAATCACATTTTTGGGGTGTATCATGTGTCGCTTAATTATTTATTATATTTTAAACACTTGTGCATCCATCATATCCGTGATCAAATGTGTATTCAATATGTATCAATTGTTGTGTGGATTATGTTTAGATTAAAGTTATCATTTTCAGTACATGCATTTCATAGGCCCATCAGCTCCCCGTGGGAGACGGGTTGAGTACAGGTGCCTCATTCGATCGGCTCCGTTTGATTGAGCCTTGATCTCACATACATCATCATACATTTCATACGATCGGCTCCGTTTGATTGAGCCTTGATCTCACAATACATTATCATTCATGTCATATACTCATTCAAGGTAGTTTGTGATTGTTTGTTTATATATGTTTGCTCACATATGAATATTGCACAACTTTTCAATATTAAATACAACAAGAAATCAATAACAATGTTTTTAAACAAGGTTCACTCGCCAACTTTTGTTGACCCAAAATTTCCCCCATTTTACACATGATACAGGTGATCTAGTTGAGGCAAGAAACACATAAGAGGGCCTAGAAGAATAAATCAGTTTAAGCTTTGGATTGTTTTACTTAGTTTCATTTCTTTGTATTTGTATGAATTTGATTTGAACATTTAAGATTGTAATTTGAATTTAATAAATATGAAACATTTTAGTAAACATCATGAGCTTTGGTGATAACCCAATTATGCCCCGACTCTTATTCCGCTGCGGGTCGGGGTGTGACATTTACAAAGTTTTTTATATTCTTGATATCTTTCTTTTCCACTTTTGAAAACATCTTGGAGCATAGCTCTAAATGCTATAATAAAATCCGATACAAAATGATCTTTTAAACCGGTTTGCACTACTAAGTTAATAATATGTGCAACACATCGTGTGTGGAAAAAAACACCATCAACTATTGGTTTGTACTTCAACTTTAATTTTTCAATCGCCGTTGTGTTGTTTGAAGCGTTATCAAAGGATATTGAAAAAAATTTATCTTCTAAACCATATTTAATTATTGTGCCATTTATAATTTTATAAATATTTTCTCCCGTATGAGGAGAAGGAAACTCGTCAAACGCAATCGTACGCTTCATCATTTGCCATGTATTGGGATCAACCCAATGAGCGGTGACACATATGTACGATTCCGGTAAACCATGTGGAGCCGACCACACATCACTAGTTAGGTTTACACTAGTTTTTAAATTCTTAAAAAAAACAATTAAATCTTTTTTTGCATTTTCCCATAAACTTAAACAAAGACGTTTTAAAGTGCGACGACTTACATGTTTATAGCGAGGTTGTAGCGTCTCCCGAATAAGATTAGTAAGATCAGGGTCGTCGAAGTGTCCAAACGGCAACGCTTTTTGTATCACCAACTTCGCCATCCGATCGCGAGCTAATTTTTGCTCATAACGAAAAATGGTACCATCTTTGGATAGTGGAACTTGACCGGATGTCATTTCCTTTAAAGCTTTGCAATACTTATTAATATGCTTCGTTAACGTTGAGTTTGATTCCTTGGCTAATAACGATCCACAATGCTTACATTGAGCTTTTTGCGAGCCGTCACTCATCTCGACCAACTCCCAATTGCTCTAAACTTCCTTATTGCGATTATGAGACAATGTTCCAACCACATATGGAACCGATTGATCTTGAGGAACATTGTTAACGGATTGGGAATTTGCGTTTTTGGAACTCTTTGAGGCCATTTGTTGATTAGAATGTGAAAAAGAACAAGAAAGAAATGTAACAAGAAGAATAGATATGAGAAATTGTGTGCTAAACAATAAATTTCTAAACAATATATATAGAATCGGTTCCAACGGTCAGGAACCGGTTCCAACGGTAACATTATAACGGCTATAACCGGTTCCAACGGTAACATTATAACGGCTATAACCGGTTCCAGCGGTAACATTATAACGGCTATAACCGGTTCCTTCTAGAACTGCATTTCCGGGTACTGGTGGAACCGGGTACTAGTGAAACGGGTACGAGTAGGAACCGGGTACGGGTAGGAACCGAGTACGACCCGATTCAAATGGTAAAATTGTGGAACCGGGTTGGAACCAACGGGTATTTTGAACCCGAAACCGGTTCTACTTAATGTCGGGTAGGAACTGGAACCGGGTCCAGTTCGGTTCTACCGGTTCGGGTTCGGAACCGGTTTTTATGCCCATCTCTAGTCCCTTCCCAACTTTTTAAGCCCACCGTTCATTTTGGGTTAAAGTCTCCGGTCAATCAAGCAAACTTTTCATTTGGCGAATAAGTCAATCACAAAAACTTTTTAATTTCCATTTTTAAACTCATATTTATTTTAAGGAATATTGAATTTTATTAATCTTAGCTGTTTGTCGTTGGCCGTCAAAAGTCTCAACTTTAAAAATAACCATTAACGGTCTCAACTATTAATATATTGGCCTACAATGAACCCTTACTAACAGAACCCTAACGCCGTTAGTCTCCGGTTGCCGGAAAAATATTTTTAGCAAGAAAAAAGGTCCTAGAGATCTGAAAATGTTGAGTTTTTCAGCCAAAAAGTTGAGTTTTCCAGCCAAAAAAGAAGTTTTGGGGCGAAAGATGAGTTTTCCGACGACCTCAATAATATAGGCTTTTACTTGAAAAAGTTCCTAAAGGTTCGAATAAGGTTACAAAGAGGTTTGGGACGAAAATGTTGAGTTTCCGGCTAAAAACGTTTTTTCCGGTGACTGGAGACTAAAGACGTTAGAGCTCTATTAGGCAGGGTCCATTAGAGACTAATATATTAATAATTAGGACCGCTAGTGGTTATTTTTGAAGTTGGGATTGTTAGCGGCCAACGACTTAAGATTATTAAAATCCAGTATTCCTAATTAAGTTGTATACTTATACAAGGAAATTAATTTTAGTAAAAAATAATATCATATCATGTGCATTTTTTCTTTATCTATAGGCATTTTATGTTTAAAAGGCCCAAGTGCCCACAAGACATTTAGTTTCAAAGGCCCAAGTGCCCAATTACCATCCATTTGAAGAGCCTCATTGGCCCAGCCAACCTAGCATCAGATTATTTGAGTGGGCCCATTGCGATTTGGATTGATGACCATCAAACTTCTTTACCAACGGGACGGTGATACATTAGCAAAAATAAAACCTTTAAACACTTTAAGAAGGAGAGGTCTTACGTAAATTCCCACATACGACACGACAAAAACAAATTTGCCGATAAAAGAAAAAATATATGAAGCATCTTTTAGGGATAAGAATTTTAGATTATGAAAGAGATGACAAGTCATGTTTGTGAGTATAGTTATTCCCATTGTTTTGTTTTTTCATGTTTGTAGTTTGTATAAAAAAGAATAAAAAAACGTCAACCAATCACCGCTGTTATTCCGTTGAGTTTATTTAACCAAAATTAGAACACAATATTTGACTTCATGCAACCACCATCTCCAGTTGTATAAGCAAGCATACACAACTTCACTTACTGTGTTGAATTCGCCGGTGATTTGTGGTTGGGAAGCATGGACGGTACTAACACTGTCGCCGGAGGTCACCGGCCGACGATTATGGTTACCAATGACGACGGCCCCCCGGACTGCAAGCGCTAGTTCGAACCCTAGTTTCTACCGGTCGGTATCATGTTTACGTCTGTTCGCCTGATTCGTACGTTCTTCTTCCCCTAATTATCGTTGATTGTGATTGTTTCATCTTGTTAGTTGAATTGTATACAAAACAAGTGTATGAAATGATATGATATGAATGTATATTTGTAGTAACTGCTGCTGCCGGTTTTAGAATTCGTGGCGGGTTGGATATCAATCGTGTAAATGTTGCTGTCGGATTGAAATATTTTCGACGTGATCTCTACAGTTTCAGTCGGATAATTTATTGAGAATAACCATGTTTCAGTTGAAGAACCATCATAGTGTTTCAGTTGACAATTAGGTGTGGAGGGCCTCATCACTTGGGGATGACCCTCCACATAGGCTGCCATGTCATCGGGGTTCATCACCTCACCTTGTGGATGGGCCGAGGGCCTCATCACTTGCGTCATTTGATTGTTCACCATTGCCATCCCCGGCCTTTCTTTGATTCTCATTCAAATCGCATCTTAAGTTAGCGAATACGAACCATATATAAATGTAGGCGCTTGTTAGACTGTTTACATTCCTCAAGGTTACCTATTCTTTTTTGAAGTCGACGACGCCATTGTTAAACTGATTCTTTGAACATAAATCACTCCACGAATCCATCTTGAATCTGGGTAACAATAGTGATAAATAAACCCACTGGTTTTCAAAAAAACATCCTTTAAAATTAAAAAGGAATGAACCTGGGTAAACATCGAAAGCATTAGAAAAAAACAATGTGTACTGTTGTTTAAGATTGAACCGCAATGAATTCATCAGCATCGAATTTGAATCAACCGAAATCTATTATTTGAGATTGATTAAACATATCAGCGAACTTGAATATTTGTTGAGATGAACCTTCAAAAAAAAACCTTGATGTCTCATGTTGGTGAAATCTGATAAGAATATCGTTACATCAAAGCGAAATCAAACGGATCGTTTTGTTAGAGAGAGATACTGAAATCTTAGACCGTTAGGTTTTCACAAATATTTCTTGCTATACAGCTTCACCACGCATTTGCAAAAGTTGTACAAACATTTTCATGCAGTTCTTTCGGACATCTTTAAATACTCGTCCCACGCATCGGCTGTCGTCCCGTAAGCAAGTTGGCGAATTGCCGCTGTGCATTTCTGTAAGGTGGTGAAACCCTTTTGCCTCTAGCATCGAATCGTAATGTAAAAAAGGGGTCAGACCTCGGCACGTCACTGGCTATATGTAAGAACAGTCGACGACTCATTCGGAACCAACGTTTAAACATCATGGCCATGTACAAGGGTTCGTCGGCAAAGTAACCGACCACCAATCTATTGTGGGCTCCTACACATACATTACAAATAAAAATATAATGACATAATAATGACATAAAAATATAATAACGACATAATAAGTGAGTGTAGAAATAAATTATTAATACAAAATATAATAGCGACATAAAATCTATAAATACAAAGAGAAACTAACCTTCTCGGTCTCTATTCATGGTCGCTTGCCTAGTTCGTGGTTGTGGCGTGGTTTCTTCCTCTTCTTCCTTCACAATGATCATCTGTGCCGCCTGCATTATGGCGTTTACAAAAAAACTGATCGGCTTCACCCGAAGATGACGAACACCACGAAGATGAAGAAGACATGGTGCGAATTTTTTGGACAGAGTTTGAGAATTTTAGAGAGTGTGGGTGGGTTTTTTTTGGTAAAAAATGAATGGGTTGAATGGTTTATATAATAAATAAAGTTGATTTAAAAAAAATGGCCGTTGAAGAACGGCTAATTGAACAATGGAGGACCATCGGCTTCGTCCCTTGGGAGACGTTTGTGCCGCAACGAGCCCCAAGGGGGTGGTGTAGTCATGCCAAGACGACCCACGACGCCCTGGAGCCGTCCCCCATACCCATTAGCCTTATAACTTTGTTAGACAGTTACATCGGTGGGAAAACCATAAGTAGAAACTTTATCAGTATTAACTTAGTTAAGCCTTACTAACAAAAATGGCTTGATGACAAGTCACCAACACTGATAGGTCACTAGGGGACACACACACAATAAGGATTTGTATGCTAAAATGACTTCATTACTTGGAGTTTTGTTCCCCATCCTTTATCCTTACTGGATATTTTTCAGGGATTATTCAGCTGCCAGTCATTCTGCCACTGTGCGCCGTGCTGTCTCTGCAATGCCAACTGAAATAAGTGGAGCAACAGCCTTTGCTATTTCCGGTCAGTTTCATATTGTCTTCTTCATCATTAACATAGTGTTGTGTTATTACAGTTATATGCCACAAGGTCAGTTCTTAAGTATAGATGAACAATCTGCTCGTGTTTGATTTCTTGCAGTTGCTTATATTCGTTTTGATGGGTGTTTATTTATTTATTTTTTGTGTAACTGTATTATACAGGACTCCATCTGATTGCATATCATTGGGAACCTCCAAGGCACTATTTCCTTCAGTGCCTGATTTGGTAGATTATTGAGCTGCCATAGTTGTTTAATTCAACAACTAGTTACATATCAAACTTACTGTCTTGTTTGAGCTACCCTTTACAGGTATTAAGTGGCATAAATAAGGGCAGCAACTGTGGTCTTCACATGTTAGTACCACTTAGCTAATTTCCTTGTTGCTTTGTGACTTCATCACGTGTCATTTTTCTAACTGGAGGCTGCTCAAACGCAGTGTCTACTCAGGGACGGCGGCTGGTGCTCGACAGGCCTTCATCCATGGCATACCATCGGTTGCAATATCATATGAGTGGTATGTGATATCAGAATAAGTCTTTAGGTAAATAAACGATTTTGAGGTAGAAATGATTACGGTCAATTGGATGAGCATACATATATAAGGTAATATGTGGTGGTTATAAGCTGTGAACTTCATTGTTTACTTGGGTTAATGACAGGACTGAGGGTACAAGCAATATCAATGGCTTCACATTGGCTGCTGAGGCTTGCTTACCCATGATTAGTGCTATTTTTGTTGAGATCAAGAATAAAACCTATCCTAAGGAATGTTTCCTGAATGTGAATATACCCGCAGATATTTCGAACCATAAGGTGAGTTGCATGTTTCATGTACAATAGGCAAAAAATAGAATCATAAAAAATGACTGTTGACTTGCTTGGCATCTGCTTACAACACTACAAGAACCGATCAATCAGGAATTAAAGCCAGTTCCAACGGTGTCTATGCTGGTCCTTATCAGGCCACGTCCTAGATCAAGACCTGACACGCGGTTGTGGTTAGGACCATTCCCTCGTTAAAAAAATGGGATTGATATATACGGGTCGGGTTTAATTAAGAAATGCTTAAAAATGTATAAAATAAAACATCTGACATTTCATGGAAGAAAAAAATACTAAGGTTTGGGCTTTTTATCAAATCTTAGGACTGTAAATACAAGTGTACAACCGAAGGGCGATCAGGCCTAGGACCGGCAGCCTAACAGGACTGGGCCCAAGACCCATTATGCATCACTAAGTAACATATTAGAGCATGCAGTCTTCTGCAAACCTTTTAGATCCTCTAAAGCGGAAGTTGTGAACCCTTTGACAGGCACTCCATTTATTTACAGAATAAGTTAAAAGAAAAATTCACTACTTGGTTCCAATTCAGAATCCTAGCCTAAAGTTGATATTCAGATGCAAATGAAACTATTTATCCTCTTTGTTTTTTGTGTTCTGTTATCAGGGGTTTAGGCTCACTAAACAAGGAAACAGTCTTATGAAAACAGGTTGGAAGCAAGTTTCTTCTGATTCCCAAACAATGTCAATCAATCTGAGCTCAGAATCACTGAATCCCGATGCTAAAGCCGTTTCACAAGAACCCCTTTTGTTCAAGATGGAGGTGTGTTGTTAATTAGTATGTCAAATGTTTTGCTTCATTTTCTGCACAAAACCTGTTTATAAGAGTATCATGCTTCCTTTCAGCTCAAGGGAGGCCAAGTGGAAAATGGTGGAACCGACTACGGTCCCCTTCTGGAAGGATATGTCACTCCCCTTATAGCCTTAACTAATGCGGATACTGACTGCCATAAATTTTTTAATCAATGGTTACCAGGAGTGGTTGAGTGTACCACTTCAGCAGTGTGAATAATATTTTGTAAGTATGATATTAAGAATGCATGTGTTGCACTAGTAAATATTCACCTTAATGCAATAACTACGATGCATCTCATGCATCTACACTGGCTTGTATTGAAGGATTGATGGTAATGTTAAACTCGATCATTTCTAGGGGGTGCATTTAGAACACGTTAATTATGCCATTGCTCATACCAGACCCCTCATACCAACTAATATTGTCCGTTTTGTCCTGTAGAAACTCATACTTTTGTTTTTGTCTACTTGAGTGGAAACTTCCTGCCTCATAGATTTGTTTTTGGTTACCGGAGTGAAAACTAGGTAACCCATCCTAAATTGCTCCCACCCAAATACACTTAACCGTGCAATTCTCCTCTCATCACTAACAATGCACGCAAAACACATTGGTGGTATTTGAGGTGGGATATTATTTCCGTACCTTACATCTCTCCTGACCAAAACGAATGTGAGATTTGTCTATACGTGTCATCTTAAGTGGAAAAATTCCTTGTCATGCATACCTTTCGCCTTATTGTGATTTGTACTAGGCTTTGTGTGTACATTTTTAAGTATATACGGTTGCTTGCATTCATTCAATGAGACTCACTACAAGAAATATCTAGTATCAGCGGTGCCAGAAATACCGGCCGCAAAGATCAATACCGACAACTTATGGCAATACCTGCGACAAAAAGAAATACCGGCGTCCGAGTATCGCCGCCATTGATTCCGATCCGTGTGCTACACCAAGGCCTGCTCCTGGCCGTTGATTAAAAGATGATCTGAGCTAGGGTCATCTTCTTCTCCTCAAACAAACACATATCTTCTTATCATCCTAAACACAACACAACCCCATCTTCTCAAACACCACCATCAAGTGTCGCTTTCTTCTTTAATTAACCATCATCAACCGTCCCATACCGTTCTCCATATCTCTACCGTTGCACGGCATGTGACCACCACCTCCACTGTACCGTTCTCCATCACCGCGCCACTGTAAGCTCAAGCTCCGCCACTAGTTTCTATCCCCTGTAATGTAATGTAATTATGTAGTGTTTTTTTAAACCTCCGGCTTGAAGTTGTAGAAATCATGTAATGACCGATTTTAATGAAATACAATCGTGTTTTGTTGGGTTTTCAAGTTCATTTTGGTTAATAACAAAATCTCCTGCGAGTTAATCGTGTTTTTTTGTTGGTAAGAAATATGAAAATCCTACTCCGGCAAACTTTCCGGCAAAGTCTCCGTCATAGGCAATAGCAGCGACCCAACCTTTAGCGGCGTTGTTTTGGACCAATAGCGGCGACCCAATAGCGATGACGTGTGGCCGTTCTTGCTTTTAGCGACGATAAACAGGGTCTTTAGTGATGACATTTGTCGCCGCTAAAGCTTGGTATTCTTGTAGTGTTAGGATAGCTATTATTCTTCATCCCAACAAAAAAGGCATTAGTCATGGGTAAGCAAGCCTCAGCAGCCATTTGTACCATCAATCCTGTCAATAACCTAAGTAAACAATCAAGATCACAACTTGTTTCATTTATGACCACCACATATATCTTGTATATGTATGTACATCCAGCTACCTTAATTTCAACCTTGAAATCATATATTTACGTATTTCCTTTGTATCTAATTAGTAATATGATTATTAGTGTGATCTACACAATTTGATATTTCATAATGTGTATGATACATATAATTTCTGGGCATACCACTGATATGATACCGAGACCGATGGTAATCCATGGATGACCAGCAGCCACTGTCCCTGAGTAGGCACTGGGTTTGAGCAAGCTCCGGTTAGAAAAGTGGTGGTAACAGTAACTTGATGAAACAATAATAAAGTAACAAGTAAATTTGGCAAAGTGGTATTAACATGTGAAGACCACAGTTGATGCCCATATTAATACCTGCAGAGAATAGCTGAAACAAGTCAGTAAGTTTGATATGTAACTTGTTGTTTAATTAAACAACTATGGAAGCTCAGTTATCTACCAAATCAGGCACTGAAGGAAATAGTGCCTTGGAGGTTCCCAATGATATGCAGTCACATGGAGTTCCTGTGTAATATAGTTACAAAACAACAACCATCAAAATGAATATAAGCAACTGAGCAGATTCTTCATCTATACTTAAGAACTGACCTTGTTGCAATTATAATTGCAATAACATAAAATTAACATACATGATGATGAAGATATTAGTACCTTCCATGAGTCCAAATACGATGATAAATTTCGGCCGGTCACATCCAGCAGCATCAGCGTCGTTATTAGTACCTTCCATGAGTCCAAATACGTTGGAAAGCAGAAATCGACATTGTGGGTGAAGAAGTAGGTAGTTTATTATTGGAGATGGTAGTTGTATAAGGTCAATGTCAATCATGGTGTTACTTTTCTCTTCTAACAAACTAAAAAAAGAGACATATATACTATACAAATTATTCTAACATCACCACCCACGTAGAGGAAAAACTATTTTTTTAAATATAAGAATGATTTGTTTTTCAACATGCATCTTTTTTATTAAAAAACGTATATTATATAATATAGATAATGATATATATATATATATATATAATAAACTAATTAATGAATAATAAATGAGCCGAACCCAAGCTTGAGCCTCAAGGAGCTCAAGCTCGTCTCGGCTTGAATACAACCCTACACATACAATATATCAGAAAGTGGCATTGATGCCTTATTATGTTATTTTGTATTCTCGCACCCTTCAAAACCAAACACAGTTTCCATATATAGCATTTAAAATAAAATTATAAAGAACACAAATAAACACATGAAGACTAGTGAAATTTGATAAATATAATACATTGACAAACGTAATTAAGTATTCATCAGCATGCTTAAGTTTTTATCTAAAATGAAAATGATATAAATTTACGAACGCTGAGTTCTTTATTCATGCCTGAATGAGAAACCAAGACTGACATAGCATAATCAAACTATGGATAAATGGACTGACATTATAACGTGTCAGTAGAAATGGTGATGCCAACTCAACAACGTGAATACACCCTGCAAAAGTTAAAAGAGAATTCGATTAGATGCTGACAACACGTAGTTTCATGTCCAACATTATTTAGTCTCGTAGAATGCAAGCAACCATATATACAGTTCCAAAATGCACCCCGAGAAATGAAAGACTGTTATGTAGGTATATAGGCATGAGATGAATCAGATTTATTGCACCAAGGTGAATATTTACTAGTGCAAGACATGCATTCTTAACATTATACTTACAAAATATTAGTCACACTGCTGAAGAAGCCACTCATGGTAACCACTGATTGAAAAAGTTATGGCACTCAGTATCCACATTAGTTAAGGCTCCAAGGGGAGTGACAGTTATCTGAAAGTTAGGATATCATCAGTAACGGGCGCACATGCAACATAACCTATAGAAAGTAGAGGAAAACGCACGCACATATCCTTCCAGAAGGGGACCAAAGTCGGTTCCACCATTTTCCACCTGGGCTCCTTTGAGCTGAAAGGAAGCATGATACTTTTATAAACATGTTTTATGCAGAAAATGAAGCAATACGTTTGAAATACCAAAAAACCACATACCTCCAACTTGAACAAAAGGGGTTCTTGTGAAATGGCTTTAGCATCAGGGTTTATTGATACAGAACTTGGCTGCATGGTCATTGTTTGGGAATCAGAAGAAACTTGCTTCCAACCTGCTTCCCTAATACTGTTTCCTTGTTTAGTCAGCATAAAACCCTAATAACAGAACACAAAAAACCAAGAGGATAAATAGGCCAAAATTTTTTCAATTTCATCCATATATTAATTTAGGCCATGATTCTGAATTGTAGTGAGGAAAAATTGTTTAACTTATTCTGCAATCAATGGAGTGCATGTGTTCAAAACTTCAGCTTTGAAGTATCTAAAAGGTCTGCAGAAGACTCATGCTCTAATATGTTAGTTAGAGATGCACAATGGGCCGTGGGCCCATCCTGTAAAGGCCAGTCCTGTTAGGCTGCTGGTCCTAGGCCTGGTTGAGCCCATTGGTTGTGCTTACAGTCGGATTTGATTAAAAAAACCCAATTAAGCCGAAAGCCCGAAACACTAGTATGGTTTCTTTCATGAAATGTTTGATGTTTCATTTTTATATTTTGACCTTTTTATCACTATTCAATCTTTTTTATAGTCAAAAAGGATTTAAATGTATGAAAAAGTTAAGATGGGGCCCGATAAGGACCAGCATAGACACCGTTGGAACCGGCTTTAATTCTTGATTGACCAGTTCTTGTAGTGTTGTAAACAGATGCAAAGCAAGTCAAAGAGTCATTTTATATGATTCTATTTTTGCTATTATACATGAAACAAGCAACTCACCTTATGGTTCAAAATATCTGTGGGTAAATTCACATTGAGAAAACATTCCTTAGGATAGGTTTTGTTCTTGATCTCAACAAAAATGGCACTAATCATGGGTAAGCAAGCCTCAGCAGCAAGTGTGAAGTCATTGATATTGCTTGTACCTTCAATCCTGTCAATAACCCAAGTAAACAATGAAGATCACAGCTTATAACCACCACATATTACCTTATATATGTACGCACATCCAATTGATCGTAATCATTTCTACCTCAAAACCGTTTATTACCTAAACACTTATTATTATATCACGTACCACTCATATGATATTGCAACCGATGGTATGCCATGGATAAAGGCCTGTCGAGCACCAGCCACCGTCCCTGAGTAGACACTGCATTTGAGCAACCTCCGGTTAGAAAAGTAACACGTGATGAAGTCATAAAGCAACAAGGAAATTAGCAAAGTGGTACTAACATGTGAAGACCACAGTTGCTGCCCTTATTTATGCCACTTAACACCTGTAAAGAGTAGCTGAAACAAGTCAGTAAGTGTGATATGTAACTAGTTGTTGAATTAAACAACTAAGGAAGCTCAGCTATCTACCAAATCAGGCACTGAAGGAAATAGTGCCTTGGAGGTTCCCAATGCTATGCAGTCACATGGAGTTCCTATGTAATATAGTTACAAAACAACAGCCATCAAAACGAATATATGCAACTGAGCAGATTGTTCAGATATACTTAAGAACTGACCTTGTTGCAATTACAACTGTAATAACACAACATTAACACACATGATGATGATGATGATGATGAAGCTATGAATAAGCGAATATGAAACTAACCAGAAATAGCAAATGCTGTGGCTCCACTTATTTCAGTTGGCATTGCAGAAACAGCACGGCGCACCGTAGCAGAATGACTTACAGATGAATTATCCCTGAAAAATACCCAAGGGAGATATAACTACAAGTATGAAGCATACAAATCTTTGATTTGTGCTTGTGTGTCATGGTTACTGTCAACAGTTTTAACCGTCAACTGAAACAATATTATTCTCTGATCTCTATAAACTATCCAGCCCCACGAATTCTAAAACCTACAATTAGCTTCCAAATCCACATTTTACATCTATTCCTTCACTAAACTCATCTCAAACTCTTACGCATAAACTAAAACTGTCACCAGCTGTTACTACTTACTACAAATCACACACTTGTTTTATATACAATTCAACTAACGATATGAACATCATAATTCATGAACATCTGATATCGAAAATTAGGGCAAGAAGAACGTACGAATCAGGCGCACAGATCCAAACACGATAGCGATCGGTAGAAACTAGGGTTCGAACTAGGGCTTGGAGTCCGGGAGCATGAATTCCGTCGTCGTTCGTGATCATGATCATCGGCCGGTCAGCTCCGGCGACATTGTTAGTGGCGTCCATGCGTCAGATTTTGTCGGAAAGTAGAAGTCGCCGGTGAATTGGACATTATTGGTGAAGTTGCAGGTTTATATTGGAGATGGTAGTCAAAGATTGTGTGATATGTATAAACCAAGTGGAATGGACTGATTGGGCGGATGCTTTTCTCTTCCAGCTACGACTCGTGATTGGTTGACGCTTATTGTTACATGTTTTTTTTTTTTTTTATTTTATTATACTTGGATTGTTTGATGGTATTTTCTGCTGCTATACGTCTCGTATTGATCAATACGATACGTATACAAGGTCATTTTTTTCTTTAACTTTTTTGTTACACATATAACGTTTTAATAACATTTATTAAAATTTATCTTATAACAAATGTAAATTTACAATATTTATTGTTTTATATTTTGTATTTTATATATTTTTGTCAAATATTTACCCTTTTAACAACATTTTAAGGTTTAATTATTATAAAAACATAATGCTTACAATATTATATAATACAACTATAAACAGTTCAATGAAACTAAACTACTATTTGATATGTAACCAACTAAAATGTTAAACACAACAAACAAACATTAAACATAGACAACAACAAAAATTGTACATGTATATAACATTTGTTTGTATACGCATAACAAAAGATACAGCTGAATATGAAATACAAAAGTAAAGAGAATCGCTTCGTCTATGCCGGCGGATCATGATCCGCCAGCTGATGTTGACTTGCTGTACAACAACCCCCGCTCCTGGCGATGATGTGCCAAGGTAAAGTACTGTACCAAACAGGAAACTAGAGGCATTGCCTCCTGTATAGCAGACAATATAGGAAAAAGAGGTCACGTTTGTACACCACTCCTGGATCTTCTCACAAGGAGCAATAGAAGTGGCAATCAGCTGACAGAGCCTCTCTTTGTATTGTGGGTCTACAATAGCGGTGACCCTCCCTTTGAACAGTGGGTCATCCCAAGGACCGTCGTCACAACCCAAAAATCGAGGAGCGTGGCTTTATCAGCCATTGTACATCCACTGGTATATAGTGGTGTAACCGTCTTTGGCTCAGTGTAAAAACTAGAGCCCACCGTGTACTATGCAAGTGTCATCGCATGTCGTTGTGCATGCGGACATAAATTTCTGGTGGAGGCGGGTGGTCTCAATTGTCGTCCACTTGTCAGTTGGTCCAACAGGGGCTAAATGTGAAAGACGATATAAACTCGAGTTCTTGTCCGCCAAGATCGTTACTAGTGTGTTTATGCCCATTTTAAATTGATAGAACACCTTGGATTACTTACCATTTGTCATTTATTTAATCACAATTATTTACTTTTATATAAGTATATGTATATACATAACTATGTATGCAACTATAGATTTATAACCAACATACACATATATTCTATTTATGAAATTCATTTTATAAAAAAAATGAATAATGTATAATTTAAGTAAGAGGTTATTTACTTGAATTATATATTTTTTGAATTTTTGTTAATGATTTATTTTATAAAATTATCTAATCACTTATAAAAAAATGTTAGCTTTCATTTTCAAAATTTATAACTTATAAGTTTCATATCTAGGTTTCATAGGAAAGAGAAGCTAGGGTCGTGATCATCAATCCTCAATCTGTCACACACCCCTCCACACTGGGGTTGGTCGTGACTATCGGTACCAATGCAACATAGTGGAAAATTTCGCCTAGACCCTTAAGATTGAATGCCTTTCCAATTATGCATCCTCTAGGCTTTTCAATCCTAATGTTTCACATATTTCAAAGGTGTTATTGCCAAAAAAATTATGCCTGAAAAAAACATGCTTAAAGTGACATCATTAAATTGGTGAGTTCATAGTATATACGTTTCAAAGTACGCGTCACAATACACCAAATATTCTCAATAGGTTTGCCAAAATGTTTGTCAAATCATTTGCTAAAATGTTTGCCAACAAGTTTGCATTTGGAAAACGAGACATTTAAAACAAGCAGTTGTTATGTTAATTAAAACAATTGCAACACAGTTTCGCATTACCATGAGACACCATGATCAACACTGTGACAACCCATGCTTATGAGGTTAGCGCCGTTCATTTTCACATTTATAAATCAATTCATGCACTTATCTTATTTATATAAATGCATGAACTTGGGTGGCGAATTAGTTATACGTATCTAATTTATTTCATACAAACAAATACTTGAAGCCAAACCCTTAATGTGTTGAACCGAACCGAACCGTTTAAACTAAAACACATGTCTCACACGTTCCAATCTACTCGTGTAACTCGAAATTCATGAGGTCCAAACCATAGCAAATCTTATGCGTTTATAGTGTTAATTTATTATGCATTTAGATTGGTTGTAAAAAAATAAATAATAATATATAGGGGTGGGATCTAGGGAAAACGCCTAAAAGTATGAAAACGGTGAGAATGATTTTGGTGTTGACATGTGGCGTTGGTGCTAACTTACACTAAGGGTAATATTGTCAAAAAGTCCATGCACATGCCACTCACATGGAAAAAACCATCCACATGCAAGTCACATGCATATTCCACCATCCTTTTTAAACTCCCGTAACTTTTTTATACGTAATTAATTTTTTTTTTAAAATTACACCATAACATCAAGTGTTTTATTATCTTTCCAACGAGTATACTATTACTATACTTTTGAAATAAAAAAAATGACATAAACTGGGTGTTCAAATAAAAACGTCATAAAACACCCAGTTCAGATAAACGCCATAAAAAAACCCAGTTGAAAACGCCATAAACACATAGTTAAGAAAAAACCATGAAAGCTCAGTTGAAAATGCCATAAAAACACTCAGTTCCGAAAACGTCATAAAAAGCTAGTTGAAAACGCCATACAAACACCCACTTCTGAAAAACGCCATAAAAACCCAGTTGAAACGCTATAAAGAAACAAAGTTCAAAACGCCATAAAAACCTAGTCTATTTTTTTCGGTAATATATCAGTATTGTACTCGTCGGAAAGATAAAAATGCTGAGATTTATGGTAAAATTGTTTTAGAAAAATAATCACGTATATAAAAGTTATTGGCGTTTAAATATGACGGGGTAAATGCATGTGATTAGCATGTGCATCCTTGTTTGGATCTTCCAATTTTACACCTTCTGGTAGTTCTAAAGTTCCCATTATTTACAAAAATGTAACTGCATCATCTTAGCCATAAATCACAAATATCTTATGTCTGTTAATCGTTCTCACTGTTTTCACATTCTTAGGCGTTTTCTCCTAATCCAGTTTCATAATATATAATAGTAATATTATAGCAACAAAGAAATGCAGCCGCTAACTTTTCTTTTGCTTTCATGCGTTCGGCTAAATCCCCAAGCCCCAATTCCTTTTCTTCTTTTCTTAGTGGTCTGCGGCCCAAATGAAATCCCAAACCGCCCCCACACATCTTGATGTGATGTTACGTATATGGTGTATGAGTTGTATTTGTTTTATAATTTTCACAAACCCTAGAACCCTAAACCACATAAAAACCTACCTGCGATCTCTCTCTCCGTCCCTTGTCACACCCCGGCTTTCCACAGCTAATCCAAACACCGGTGGGCCCGGGTGGGGAATATTGTGACGTAAGTTGATATCATCATAGACAATTAAACACAGCACAATCAAAGTCTTGGATTTAAATTACTATTACAAACCAATTGTTCAAATTACAAAATAATATACAGACGGCTCATAATAGAAGATCCACAGGCGGATCATAAAATGTACAAATGTGTATAACAGACTTTGGGCAAATCTAGGATTTGCAAGATCCTCTTATCCCTACCGAGCACTTCCACCCTATTTTCGTATTGTACCTGCAAGCTTAGTCTTTTGAAAATACGTCAGCTTTCGATGGTAAATACACCCAACTGACTCATTTTGAAAACATTTGAAAATATATTAAGTGCACGTTGGCACAAAATCTTTTATAACTTGGGAAAGTTACTTTGTAACCTTGTTAACAGATTCACATGTTTGTCCATACATACAGGGCTCAGTGGGAAAACTGAGACATGATTAACATACACACCACTTAAGAACTCACGAAGGAGTTATCCCCAACTTTGTGGGTAATTGCATTTTGAGCGTCTGTCAGGTGTATGCCTACACCCCGCGCTAAGGTCGTGGCCATTATCTAATGTAATGAGCCAAGGATATCCAGGACACGGTAGTTAACCCCTGATGTTTAAGTTATCAAACAAAACTGATTAAACGGAATATGCCGATTTATTAGCCCCAATCCAGCATTCGATTGATCCCATTTCCCACCAAGCGGTAATATTTTACCGTAACCCAAGCCCGTATAGGGGAAATGAGTCGAAAGTATTTACCTGAGCTAGTCTTCGTTTAAACGCAAGATTTAATAACTCAGCCATATACAAAATTACTAAGTGCAGATAGCATTTACCGGCAAGTCTCTAGTCCGGATTATGGCATAAGCTAACCAATTAAATACTAATGGTCTTATTTAAGTCACAGACTTAGACCGAGTAGCGTACAGGATCAATACGTATAACGCTAGATTAAACGATGATCGGATAGAATGTAATTTAATCCCAACAAGTACTTTGACTTGTGTAATATGGATAAACTATAAACATTCTGGATTTTGAGACTTAAATGACAAGGTTAAACCCGTTTCGGTTAATTTTCGTAAACTAGTTATATATACTTAACCGTACGCATATCAACGATATCGGGAAACTGGATAAGTCATGGACAAGTTCTATATGCCATTATATTTTAAATAAGTTGTAATATCAGTAGGAAATCAACTTATATGCCCGTTAAGGTTTTAAAATGAAACTATGCCTCATAAGGACGTTTCGGTGATTTCATACCGTGTAAAAGGAACTCGAATATAATTTTATGTTATGACTATAAATATTCTGGAAAAATAACTTATTTATGATACAATATCAGTAGGATATTAATTATATGTGTAATTCATCTTTTATGACCAAAATATGCATCGAAGGGGCATTTTGGTCATTTTACACATAGTCTTATAAGTTATTTGGGATTCTGAGTTTATATCATCTACCTACTGTAAAAATATTTAAAATAAGTTTTGAAATCAGTAGGTAACAAGTCTTGGTTGATTAATATGGTCTAAAACCATACTATGCGCCAAAACGACGCTTATGTCGTAAAATGACGATTTATGCGATGTTTAATGAAAACCGATGTTCGTCAGGTTAACATGTATTAGATATGTTATTTAATATAACATATTACTAGGTATAAGATTTACTTTGAAAAGGTATGATTAAAACCGTTTTATAAGCCACAAGGGCTTTATCGTCATTTATCGACATAATACAAGGACTTGTTCATAAACTCAGTTTATAATCTGGTTTGACATCCCGAATAATCCTAATTATAACATTACATCGGTAGGAAACTCATTTTTCAAGTTCATTATCAATTAAACCTCTTTTTATGCAAAAAAGGCATTTTAGTCAAACTGGCATAATTACGGAACTTGTGCATAAACTCAGATTTTGATTATCATCATGTACTATAACCTCAGAGGGTTATGCTACATAATATTACGATCATAATGCAATTTTAGATCAGTGGCTAACTAATCTAAATGGGGTTAGAATCGAAAGTCAAAGCAGAAGTCAAACTTCGCGACTTTCGGTTACGAACCGACCCTAGAACTGAAATTGACGAGCCGAACATGTTCGTACATGTTCCAATAATTATTACTAACTTGTTTAAGTGTCAAAACATGTTTCATAACATATATAAAATCAAATTATAACATTTCCGAAAAATGGACTGTTTGACTTTTTAATATAATAACTTTGACCCGTCAATTGGTCTAGGTGATCTTCAGGAGGTGCCCTTTATAGGGACTAACAACTACCTTACTACGATCACTTAGCCATGATCGTTACTAACAATGGCTGGACAATAATGGTCTTAACCGAAAGTCAAGGCGTTTTCCATAATACGCTTGACTTTTGGCTATAGAACCCTATAAACGAAAATGCAAGAAGAAGGAACACTTACATGTTATTCCTATGATGCAATAGAACTAAGTTGGATGCTCCTTTCAGTTAGGAACTTCTAGAGGAGGGAGATAGAGTAATAAATGAGAATGGTGCAAGTTCAAATGGTGAAGCATTGCACCTATTTATAGTTGGAGAGCTTGAAGGAGGTGATGCCAGGTGTTAAGGGGTGTTAGAGGGAGCTTACAAGTGTCCTAAAACGTGGCATAGCTGTTTGAAAGTCCATGGTTTCGAAACATTGGTATTTGGCAACATGTGTGGAGGCCAAACAAAAATTATGCAGACATAGGCCTCTCGCGCCACGCGAGAGGCCAGGGTCTTGCATCTCACGCCCTGTGGCTAATTTCAAAGTTTGACACATTTAGCCCCTTAACTTATAAAACCTCCTAAAACACCTTTTTAGCATACTTAGCCCTCCGTAACCAATACTTGGCGTACCGGGAGTTAAAAGGTCACTCAGAGGTATAAATTAACATGTTGACACTTTTAACCCCTCCATTATCCAACTTTTACATATTAACAGATTTAATCCCTCTCGTCCAACAGATGGGACATATGAGAGTTAGGACTTCGTAAAGGATCACTCAGAGGCTCACTATAAGCATGTTGACTCCTATGTCACTCAGAGGCTGGGCATGTTGACATATTAGTCACTCAGAGGCCAAGTTTAAGCATGTTGACATATTAGTCACTAAGAGGCTTGGCATGTTGACATATAAGTCACTCAGAGGCCAAGTTTAAGCATGTTGACATATCAGTCACTCAGAGGCTAATGTTTATGCATGTTGACATCAGAAAGTCACTCAGAGGCTCAGTTTGAGCATGCTGACACCTTTAGTCCTTATTAGTCTTTAATAGACTAAAATAAGAATACAACACGTGTCACTATACTATTGGACACGATTTTACGAGGTGTTACATCCCTCCCTCCCTCATCTTTTCTGGTTGCGTAAATTAGGAGCACCAAGGACTCCTAGTAATCTCGGCCAAGGCTAGATCGAATCCCATTAACGATAGGTACGCACATCTTACGCTTTAATTTTTTGTTTTATTAGTTCATGTATGATCTAGGTTACTCATCTTGGCTGGCTCTAGATTTAGTTGGATGTATTTGATGTTAGGATGATACACATAGTTCAATTTTCTAGGAGATGTATGTATGGGAAGTTGGGTTTGATTATTGGGTTCGATTGGGTGCTAGAGTTTTAAATCTTATAGATATCGTGGTTAGATTATCGGTGGATCATGGAATTATTGATGTATTAAATGCTAAATAATATGAGATGGGAGGATAACCTGCTGTAAGTGTTGTTTAAATGTCGTTGTTGTTCGCTAAACATGTTAACGGAACCAATAGAAACTAGTTTTATGTCACTAAGAGCTGAAATAGGCAGCTGTCCAACTATTACAACCGACTTCAGTTAGTTGTAACCGGGTCATAACATAACAAAAGTTAGATTTTTTTGAGTTCAAAATGTAATATTTAGAAATACGCTTCTAATGACGTTGGAATCACAATTTTTAGGTGTTTAACATTTTAAACGAATTATTTCGTTTCAGCGGCCAAAGCTGTTTTTTACTGCAGGATTTGTGTGTTGTTTTTTACATCATATCTCGGTGAATACTTGGAGTTTGATTATGAAATTTATACAGTATATGGTCTTAGGTGTCTGTACGAATTCCAAGTTGAATCGGGTAAATGGGGTAATCAAGGATTTTTAAATAAATTTTTCCGTAAGCTACAGTCAGAAAGTGACGAATCTGGCCACTACATAGTAAAATATTTTTCTAAAATTTTCAGTAAAGAGTTAGGCCTTAAAACTTTAACATAAGGCCAACCCCACTGAGAGGTAAATCCCATAAAAAGATCATAATTTTTGCAACACTGTAAGTATGGTAAACGAGCTTCCTAAAACAGCCTAATTTCAGTGAATTTGTAGTGTATGATTGATAAACTTATAAGTGTCAAATTTGTTATTTAAAGTGTCCACACATGTTAGTGATTGTATAAATAATATACGACATGTTGTAGGTTATATCGTGAACATGTACATGAAAACCACACCATAAAATATTTTGTGACAACTTGTATGCATGCTAATTGCTAGATACGTGTAGGACTTGCGTGAATTGCATAAACACCCAATATTCCTAGTAATCATAATAGGACGTGGTTGACCATCCTAGCTAGCATACTCTTAATCTTACCGAGTTAAACTAAGGCGAGTTAACACATTTACTAAAAGCATGCCTTCCCGGGTTTGGGAACTACACCATTCCTGGATTTGGGACTACTTTATATCACTGGGTCGGGATATTTCCAATTAAATACCGTAGTTTACATTTCATGTCTTTTGCATACTAAACAAAACTTTATCTGAAAAGTCCCTACACATACCGATTAGTTTCCAGGTTTGGCAAACGGGGTATTAGTGGATAGCGCTATTAGGTTTGACAAACCTCATACCGTGCTGGGAGCCAGGCGTGAACTTTTGACGTTGACTTTATATCAATGACGATAGACATTGATATGGGGCACAACAACTTACTAGAGTCAGGTATTCGGTACTACACAGTTTAGTAGCTTAACCATGGGTTAGCAACCCATGACATGTTTTAATAAACTAATGTATTTGGAAACCTTTACTTTAAAAACTAAAACTGTGAACTCGCCAACTTTATGTTGACACACTATTGCATGCTTTATAGGTCGTTAGGTACAGCATGGGAGCTTGCAGCCTTTGGAGTGTCGTGGTTGCAATAAACTATTGGTTTTAATTTTATTTAAAGACTGTGGTTTCTAATTACTGTCTGGATTTTTATGTTTAAGCTTCCGCTGTTGGTTTAAATTATGTTTGGGACATTCAAATCTAAATCACTAATCGTGTTGATTGTGATGGTTTTTTATAACTTTGATATTTGTTCAACATGATTAGTGGTTTTATCCTGGTCAGTCGCACGCCTCGCGGTAAAACTTCGCATGTGGATTTTGAGGGTGTGACAACACCAACCCTTAACGATGTTCTATCGCAAAACACCGAAATAATATGGACAATATCATCCACTGGTATCCATGAGTTAGAGCGATAACCATGGGTGGTTCAACCCAAATAGATCTACTATTATAAACCAGCCATCTAAATTAATGATCATAGTTCAAAGGGGGATTAGTCGCGATAATTCGTCTATCTAATGTAACTACGAATAAATTCCGCTTGTTCCTAAGACAAGCCTAGTCGTAATTCCACTTGTTTCCAAGTAAAATACATGAAACATGTTTGTTTGTTTCAATTGGCATTCAAAATCACAATTTCTAGCATGTTTTCTCCCCCCGAGTATTTACAAGCAAAAACATTTAAAAGAGGGGTTGTGAAATTCATCTAATCAACAAAGCATAATACTCCATACATCAAATAAAGACAAGCAAATGGCGAAGGTTGAAATAACCAACCTTCCCATGCACTACTACAAGGAAAGGACACCTTAAAGTCTATGAAAATACCCTAACATACAAGTTGGTAACATATAACATTCACCCAACTAGCTAAACTCGTTTGGAATACCATTTGTGTATTTAAATGTGTGTTTTAAATATGTGACTCGACGACTCGTTGGTGATTATGTTTTTGAATCATACGGAAAGACATATATTCTAAATCACTAATCGTGTTGATTGTGATGGTTTTTTTATAACTTTGATATTTGTTCAACATGATTAGTGGTTTGATCCTGGCCAGTCGCACGCCTCGCGGTAAAACTTCGCATGTGGATTTTGAGGGTGTGACAACACCAAACCCTTAACGATTTTCTATCGCAAAACACCGAAATAATATGGACAAAATTGAGGTTAGAGCGACTAACCATGGGTGGGGTTGTCAACCCAAATAGATCTACTCATATAAACCACGCCATCTAAAGTTAATGATCATAGTTCAAAGGGGGCTTAGTCGCGATAATTCGTCTATCTAATGTAACTACGAATAAATTCCGCTTGTTCCTAAGACAAGCCTAGTCGTAATTCCACTTGTTTCCAAGTAAAAGACATGAAACATGTTGGTTTGTTTCAATTGGCATTCAAAATCACAATTTCTAGCATGTTTTCTCCCCCCGAGTATTTACAAGCAAAAACATTTAAAGGAGGGGTTGTGAAATTCATCTAATCAACAAAGCATAATACTCCATACATCAAACAAAGACAAGCAAATGCCGAAGGTTGAAATAACCAACCTTCCCATGCACTACTACAAGGAAAGGACACCTGAAAGTCTGTGAAAATACCCTAACATACAAGTTGGTAACATATAACATTCACCCAACTAGCTAAACTCGTTTGGAATACCATTTGTGTATTTAAATGTGTGTTTTAAATATGTGACCCGACGACTCGTTGGTGATTATGTTTTTGAATCATACGGAAAAAGATATATTCTAAATCACTAATCGTGTTGATTGTGATGGTTTTTTTATAACTTTGATATTTGTTCAACATGATTAGTGGTTTGATCCTGGTCAGTCGCACGCCTCGCGGTAAAACTTCGCATGTGGATTTTGAGGGTGTGACAACACCAACCCCTTAACGATTTTCTATTGCAAAACACCGAAATAATATGGACAATATCACCCACCGGATATCCAATTGAGGTTAGAGCGACTAACCATGGGTGGGTGGTCAACCCAAATAGATCTACTCATATAAACCACGCCATCTAAAGTTAATGATCATAGTTTAAAGGGGGATTAGTCGCGATAATTCGTCTATCTAATGTAACTACGAATAAATTCCGCTTGTTCCTAAGACAAGCCTAGTCGTAATTCCACTTGTTTCCAAGTAAAATACATGAAACATGTTTGTTTGTTTCAATTGGCATTCAAATCACAATTTCTAGCATGTTTTCTCCCCCCGAGTATTTACAAGCAAAAACATTTAAAAGAGGGGTTGTGAAATTCATCTAATCAACAAAGCATAATACTCCATACATCAAACAAAGACAAGCAAATACCGAAGGTTGAAATAACCAACCTTCCCATGCACTACTACAAGGAAAGAACACCTTAAAGTCTATGAAAATACCCTAACATACAAGTTGGTAACATATAACATTCACCCAACTAGATAAACTCATTTGGAATACCATTTGTGTATTTAAATGTGTGTTTTAAATATGTGACTCGACGACTCGTTGGTGATTATGTTTTTGAATCATACGGAAAAACATATATTTATATAATATATATAAGGGTAAATTACGCTTTTCGTCTTTAATGTTTGTATCAGATTGCAATGGATGCTCTTTAACTTCAATAATTATAGTCACAATCATTCTTTTTAAAAACCATAACACCCTATGTCCTTTGGCCCTAACCTGGTTAAAATTTATAGTTAACTTAACTTTCATATAACAATATGAATTTGTCTATAACTTTAAATTTGTTATAGAATCACACAATCTAGTTAAAGATTCCGAATACTATAATTGATACTTTTATCACGCAATCCGCCCACTAAAATTCGAACGCCATGAGTGAGGGGGCATGGTCCCAAAAACCCTACACCCGCGTAAAGAACCATACCCTTAACTACTTTTTACAAAGATAACCTTGCATGCAACATGCAATGGGGCGTGTTCTTCAACACCAAAAGGTCATACAATGAGTCTTACGCACTAAGCACAACGGTGAATTAGACCAACACCAATAGGTCATACAATGAGCCTTGCGCACTCAGCGTAACGGTGAATTAGACCAACACTGATAGGTCATACAATGTGCCTTGCACACTCAATGCATCGGTGAATTAGACCAACACTGATAGGTCACACAATAAACCTTGCGCACTCAGCGCAACGGTAAATTAGACCAATACAATCAAGTCAAACAACGAGTCTTGCGCACTCAGCGCAACGACAAGTTAGGCTAAATAATACAAGTCACACAACGAGCCTTGTGTACGTGGCACAACGACGAGTTAGACTCATGCGCGCAGGCTACTAGACCCTGCGCGGAACAACATTCCTCTGAGCTATGAATCCTAAAGCCTTGCAAGGACAAGACACACATGAGAAACACATCATAGTCTTGGGACAAAAGGATATACCCCTGACACCCCACGCTGGCGGGAAAAACACTGACAGCTCGCAGAAGGGGTAAGCACTAAGAGGTGTTGACCATACTCAAGGGTACAAAGTGGCAGGACTGTGACCAAGGATTGCTCGGCAGGTTGCGTGTACTGTGTCGCATGAGCAGTAATGCATACGTCAGACTGCACACCAACCATATCTCTGCCATTGACTGTTCCACCTTCTCCACTTTCGGCTGGCAGCAGGCCTGACACCAGAGAGGGCTGCCTTTACACGTGGCACCACTCAATATCCGACAAAAAACACCTCTTGACAATGGACATTAATTCTCCTACGGGGAACATTTAATGTCTGACGTAGATGTACAAAACGGATGTCTCTAGCTGGATGGGCCGGCCCCAAGGCCCGCCAGCCCATCCCCTGAACACATCTTTTCGGCTATAAATAAGTATTGGATCTCCATGTAAAATAGGTTCACACACCCAATCTCATACAACTTACTTACTACCTTACTTGCGATCCTATTTATTCTCACGCCAGAGTGTGATCATGGAGAAAACCACCCTTTTCCCCGTGACGAGACTAACGGCGCTGCTAGTTTTGCAGATCAGCTTAAGTGAGTTCACCATGAAGAGCGAAGTGAAAGGATAACCCCTTTATGTAGAACTACCTTGGTTGTAACTTATATATATCCCTTGATATCCCTATTTACTCTCTTTTTTCAAAAGTATTCCCTTCATTTTCACTTTTTCCGCAAGCCTCACGCTAATATGGCTGATTTCTCAACCAACACCCCACGAGTTCCTCGAGCCGAAGGCAAGAACCCAGTTCATGCCTCTCGAATCGACGGACAAGTGGAAGAAGATTCTTCTGAGAACGCCGGAACTCCACACGACTCTGGTCGTGTAAGCATCTCGGTCACTCCCGGAGCTCAGATGGAGACACCTTTTGTACCCATCACATCGGTCTTGCCCCCAAGGAGACCCTGATGTCTTGGTACATCAAGTCTTAGACGGCCCTGAATGCCGTCTATGCGTAGCTATGCGCACAAACGAACCCCTCTGCTGCCCAAGCGCAGCCCGCTGCTCAGGTGTACGCTCCACCTGCACCAAGAATCCTAAGCTATGACTCGCCAGCCACGACGAGCGTACCGTCAGAGCTCCGTACCCATGAGACGGAGCACACTCATCCACCACCTAGACCCGAGTCTCACTCCCTTAGGCGAGCATCTGTCCACTCGCGGTTGGGCCCGCGCCCCCAAGGGGAGCAGTACACCCAGCGTGAGGAAGATAGAATCTATGGCGAAGGTGACAGCGCCACCGTTTTTCACCGGCTGCCAAAGAATCACTCGACATACAGATCCGCTCCATGGGGTGGCTACAACTCGAAAGCAGAACATGATTATAACTTGAATTATCGGCCGGCTGACGCGGCCGAGCACTCCAAGTTTATCAAGGAGATAGCGCTCGCACCATTGGAGCGTGCAAAACTCCCCTCCAATGTCGGGAAATACAACGGGTTAACAGACTCAGACGACCACCTGCGTCTCTTCACAGGCGTAGGACTGATTGGAGGATGGACGGTACCTATGTGGTGTCACCTGTTCGTTCAAACCCTCACGGGTGCTGCACGCCTGTGGTTTGATAATTTGCCCACGGGCAAACTTGCGTCATGGAGCGACTTGAAAGATAAGTTCCTGGCGCACTTCAGCCAGTAGCGGCGCTACGTCAGAGATTCTTCTGACGTAATGAACATCTGGTGGTGGGATGATGAAAGCCTTGAGGACTTCATCACCCGCTATAATAAAGAGGTGTTGGAGATAGGGGACGTGCACGAAGACCTGATTCGTGCACAGTTCAAGTATGTTGTACGCTGTGACGAGAGATCAAGGTCTTGTCAAGAACCACAGGTCTCACAAAGAGTTGGGAGAAACTTATGGCAGCAGCAAAGGTCTACGCGCAGACAGAGCGTAACCTCAACAACAGTAGACCGCCCACCGCACCATCGTCCCCAAGACATGAGCAAAAGTTTTGGGAGAAAGAATAAGAGTTGGAGTGATCATAGCCATAACCCTCCTCATTCACTAGCCGATGACCTCGCGACCATCAATAAGCTCGCCACCCAGCGAGCAATAAAGCAAGATAATCGCGACTGTTAGTGGACCCCACTAACGAAAACACTGGCGGAGGTCCTCAGCACCGAAGACCATCAATTCAAGTAGCCACCGCCGATGCGCAATAAGAAAGGTCAAGACCCCAACCTTTTCTGTGATTATCATAAGGACACGGGGCACACAACTGATAATTGCATCTCCTTTCGCATGGAGATTGAAAAAGCGCTTAAGAGTGGGAAGCTTACCCACTTACTGCAAAACCTGCGCAAGAGGTGCGCCGAATCACTCGAGGCGGCGAGGGCCCGAGTAACAAAAAAATGAAGTCTGTTCATATGATCAAGGGTGGTCCTTCGCCGCAAGCGTAGCCACCAGAAGAGTTGCACGCCTCACTGGTGTGAACAGCAGGTCATCTTCCCCATCGTCCCTGGGGTCCACAAGAGGACCGGCCGGTAGTGATAACTAGCATCTTCGGCCATTATCGCACCGATTACATGTTCATAGACCCTGGGAGCTCTATGGACATCATTTATGAACAGTGCTTCTAGCAATTAGTCCCAGAGGACAAAGCACGCCTGGAGCCTGTAGATTTCCCAATCACTGGTTTCTGCAACGAGGCTGTTTTTCCTTTGGGCCAAATTTCTTTCCCGATCATGAAGTACTACTAGGGCGACGTGCTCAACGGGATTTCAGCATGAGTACTTCCATCCCCCACACCGCTTGCGGTTTTCCCACGAAAACCGGAGTGGCCATTATGTATGCAAGGAAGGAAGTCATGTGTGTCGAAGAGGAACCGCCAATAAAGCAACCAAAGCCATCATCCAACGGTGAACCAAAAAAGTGGGTGCTCAACAACAAGTACCCGAAAAAAACTGTACTCTTGGGGCCCGCTATGACTCCCACGAGATCAAGGTGCGGCTGAATCAGCTGTTGTTCCGTAATTATGATATTTTTGCATGGTCACCTGCGGATATGACTGGAGTGCCAAGGGAAATCGCTGAGCATGCATTGCACACATTCCCTTCAGTAAAACCCATAGTTCAAAAAAGGTGCAGCTTCGATCCTGAAAAGTCCCGCACTCTGAACGAGCAAGTCTCAGAATTTCTCCAAGCAGGTATCATCCGAGAGGTACGTTATCAGACATGGGTAGCCAACCCAGTCATGGTCCAAAAGTCCAACGACGGTTGGCGCATGTGCGTTGATTTCAAGGATCTCAACAAGGCATATCCCAAGGGCTGTTACGTCTTACCGGAAATAGACAAAAAGGTGGACTCTCTAGCTTCATTCAGGTGGAAATGCTTCCTTGATTGCTACAAGGGCTACCACCAAATCCAAATGAAGAAAGAAGACAAAGACAAGACCGCATTCCGAACAGACAAGGGCATTTTCTGCTACACAAAAATGCCCTTTGGACTGCGCAATACAGGAGACACCTATCAACGTTTACTGGACCATGTCTTTGGGGATGACATTGGTGAAACCGTGGAATTGTATATTGATGACCTCGTCATCATGAGCTCGGATTAGGAGAAGATGCTGGCAAACATTCAAAAGACGTTTGCCTCCTTGCGCAAGGCGAATCTGAAGCTGAACCCCAACCAGTGCTCTTTTAGAATGGAGGAAGGCAAATTTTTGGGATTCATCGTTACACCTGATGGCTTCAAAGTCAATCCGGATAAAGTGGAAGCAATTGAGCGTATGCCGTCACCCTCAACTATCAAAGAAATGCAACAGTTGGCAGGGCGGCTGGGTGCGCTGAACAGGTTCTTGGCCAACCACGCGATGAAATCCTTCCCATTCATCAGCACCTTGCGGAATTGTGTGAAGAAAAACAAGTTTCAGTGGACTCCGGATGCGGAGAAAGCCTTCACCCAAATGAAGGAGTGCTTAATACAGCTACCAACACTTATCACACTGCAGAAGAATATGCCGCTGATACTTTAACTTTCCGCATCAGATATCGCTCTGGGAGCAGTCCTGCTAGTAGAGCGCAAAGGAGTTCAGACTCCGATCTACTACGTCAGCAAGATGCTTACCGACCCAGAGACTCGATATCCCATGATGGAAAAGCTTGCTCTAGCTTTGGTTATGCAACCCGGCGGTTGCGCCGATATTTTTCCGGCCACGAAATAACAGTTATCTTGAACTATCATTTAGGACAAATTTTGTCAAAACCGGACATATCTGGTCGGCTAGCAAAATGGGCGATTGAGCTTGGTGGACACAGCATCGTGTATAAACCACGCCCAGCAATAAAAGGCCAGATACTAGCGGATTTCATTGCGGAAGTACCGCAGTATAAAGCGCAAGAGTGTGAAGCTGCACAGAACCCAACGCCGGTTACAAATGACCGCGCATGGATACTTCACACCGGCGGCGCGTCTAACGATAATGGCGTAGGGGCAGGTGTTCGCTTAATAAGCCCCAACAATAAAAAATTCACCTATGCCATCATATTGGATTTTAAAAGTCCCAATAATGAAGGTGAGTACAAAGCGTTCCTGGTAGGCCTTCGGTTAGCAATCAAAATGAGTGCGTAGAATTTGGAGGCCCACGTCGACTCTCTCTTAGTCACCGGACATGTCAATGGCCTGTACGACGCAAAAGGTGAGGTGATGGCCTTGTATCTAGAATAGGCGCAAGCCTTAATAACCAAATTCCAACACTTCAAAATAACTCATGTCAATCGAAGCGAGAACAAACACGCCGACCCTCTCATCAAGTTAGCCGCTACAAGATTCAAGCACCTTGCGCGCGAGGTACGCATTGAGGTGCTCAAAAACCCTTTTGTTCCTTTGCGGCAAGTCAACATCATTGAAGTGGGAAATCCTTCTTGGATGTCTCCCGTTATCATGTTCTTGCAACACGGGAGCCTCCCGAAAACAAAGCGGAATCAAGGAAAGTCCAATACAAGTCTCTCAACTTTAAAATGGTGGACGATATCTTATACGGAAAGTCATACCTTAGGCCACTCCTTCGATGCGTTGATACGCAAGACGCACAGTACTTGATCTGCGAAATACACGAAGGGTTATGCGGAATTCACGCGGGCCGCGCATGGTCGTGGCAAAGATCATGAACACCGGTTACTATTGGTCTGGCATGCACCTTGATGCAGTCAAAACACTACGTAAGTGCGCATCATGTCAGCGCCACGCTCCAAAGACACTGTGCCCCAAGAACCCTTGATCCCAGTGACAACAGCGTGGCCCTTTCAACAATGGGCAATCCATATGGTGGGACCATTCCCAGATACTCCAGGAGCAGTGAAGTTCATAATCGTTGCAGTCGATTATTTCACCAAATGGGTAGAAGCCAAACCCTTTGCATCCACCACAGCAACTGTAGTGCGAAAGTTTAGATGGGAATACATTATGCCACTTCGGGTTACCCCTACTCATAGTCAGCGATAATGGTCCCAATTTCGCAGCTGAAGAGCTACAACAATGGATGAAAGAAATGCATATCGAGCTCGTATTCACTTCGGTCGCGCATCCCTAAGGGAACAACCAAGTGGAAAGAATTAACAAAAGCATAGTCGAAGGTATCAAGAAGAGGTTGGTACAGCGCACAGAGGCTGGGTAGATGAGTTGCCAAGCATCCTCTAGGCTCATCGAACCATGCTTAAAACCAGCACGGGCGAAACTCCTTTTAGCCTTATGTATGGCACAGAGGAATGATTCCTGCAGAGATAGGCCTCCCATCACCACGCATGCTAGCTGTGCAAAGCCAAAATAATGAAGACGAGCGCATGCTTGACTTGGACTTACTAGAGGAATGGTGTGAAAACGCTGCCATCAACGAGGCAAAATACAAGTCCAAGCTCAAAAAGTACTACAATGCGCGAGTCCGGATATGTACCTTTTTACCTGGTGACTTTGTTCTACGTAACAATGAGGCGTCTAACGCTGAACGTCCTGGAAAACTGGCACCCAAACGGGAAGGTCCTTATGTTATCCATGAAGTCCTAGGAAAAGGCGCATACACTCTCAAGCGCCTAGATGGAACAAACATCCCTAGGACGTGGAACGCGCAGCAGCTAAGACAGTGCTACATGTAAACTTACAGAGTTCATTATCTTTTGTCTACTCTGTATATAGCTCTTACATCCCATTGTGTAATAAAGACAAGAGTTTCCTGATTTATTTTTATCTTAATGTTTCGTTACAAATGCGTGGAACCACTTTGGGCATACGCGAAAAAACCTTGGTATACAATGACTCTTGAACCCTAAGTCACTACCTATGAGGCACGCATGGGAGCTGATGTTCATACACGAGTTCATAATCGGTTTCATTCGCTACACTTACACAAAGTTGGTCCATTTCACGCAAATATTGTAACAAGGAAGAAACATTTCATTAAAGATAGAAATAGTTACAAAACCACGCAATGCGCTGAGCAATCAAAGATCCCACAAAGATATTACATTAAGGATCCTACACTAGTCTTCATCAGCAGCGGCCTCGGCTTCTTCCAGAAATATATCCTTCAAGCGATCGAAGAAGTCATCGTGTGTGAACGCCTCGCTCACCAATTCCAACGCTGGGATATCAAGACGGTTATACCCTTGCTCTGCTCTCTCGAAAACAACTCCGGTATTGACTCCATGAGTGGAAGCATGGCTGGAATCCCATGGAACGTCCAATGTATGAGTGACGTGTTGTGCACACTCAGCATAGCCTTGCGCATGCCCATCATGGCGCGCAACAACCACTAGCTTGGCCACTGCACCATCTAACTCCATAGAGTTCAGAATGGAGTTCGTAATCTGCAAATCCAAAGAAAAATTCAGAGCTATCACATAATGATCAAGAAACAAGCAGGAGTACTTACATTGACAATCCCATGCTGTTGAATCCACAGCATGTTGTTGGTCAGCGACTCCACCAATAACTCGGAGATGGCGCGGGAGTCTTCACTATCCTCCAATTTTTTCTCGCCCGCCTCCATCTTCGATTCCGCCACTCGCAGCCTGCGCTGAAGCTCAGCCTTCTCCACCAAGGCTGCTTGAAGGTCTTTCTTGGTGCCCTCTAGAGAAGCGCAAGCTTCAACCTGTTCGTTCACAACAAGATTAGCATGACAATTTATTAATACCAAAAGTGAGTGAGCATAAAGACAATGGGTTACCTCCTTCCGCTCACTGTGTGCGCGTTGCACACTAGCCTCCGCAGCCGCTGCCTCCTTCTCTTTCTTCTCTCGCGCCACATCAGCGCGCAACTGGGCCAGTTCATATCTCAGGGTTTTGTTCTCCCTGTTATCCCTTTCACAAGCCTCTTTCCACAACCTGCGCTCATCCACAAGTTTGGCGTCCGAGGCATCGGCCCGTCTCTTCCACCCCAGCGCGGCCCATTTTTCAGCTCGCTGGTTGTCGGCGTAGGCAGTCTCCTTTGCCTGCACCGCAGCTTCACGCGCAGCCACTTGGGCTCGCTCTTTACCAAGGACCTCTTGGGCAGCCTCAAGATCTTCTTTTGCTTCACCAAGCCCCGCCATTCACGAACAATCTTGTAAGTCACAGAGGTGGACCTTGCAGCCGCCTGGAGGTATGTGTGGTACGTCTCTTCTTCTTCTTCATGATCAGAAAGAACACATACCTCCGTTGGAGAGAAAGCTCCCTTAAACCACTCACGGCACGTCGTCCAGTGAGAAATGTCATCTGCTTTCTCTAATTTCCACACAGGAGTGTGGATCTCTGCAGCTTGAGCGGAGGAGTATAACCTGTAATAATAATCCCCCGGAGTTTCATCCGGGCGGATTGGAGACTCTTCAGCGGAAGGGCTTTTACCAGAACCCCCCGCGCCACCCCCGGATGCCGGTTCCTCCGCATGCTCCCCTTGTGGAGCGCCGGTCTGAGCATCCTGGACGGAAGCCGTTCCCACCGGCTTCGCCCCACCAAGAAAAACCGCACCACCCGGATGCACACGTTCTTCCACAACCACAACGGGTTCTTCCACAACGAACCCCGTTTCCTCCACATCAACCGTAGGTTCTTCAAACTCCACTCACGATTCTTCAACAACAACCACAGGTCGTTCCTCCATGACCCATGGTTCCCCTAACACTTGCGCGAGTTCTTCCACCACCATAGAACCCGCATTAGTACCCATACCAGAACCTTCCACCACCACGTGAGGCCCTTCCCTCACCATTACCGGTTGTTCAGCCCCAGCAGCAGAGTCTCTGCCTCGACCACCCAGCGGGACATGGGAGAATCAGTGGGTGTGGCACACGTGCTGGATTCCACAAAAACTGGCTCATTGCTCACTTCACAACATCAAAAGTTAGTCATACACAACATAAACATGTGAAGAAAATAGATAAAGTTATTGAAATTACCGAGAGATATCTTAGCAGTTAATGTCCCCAAATACACCTTCTTCCTCATATGTTTTCGTGCAACCTTCTTAGGTAGTTGCGTGGAGAGGTCCTCATTCAGACGCCTCTTTCACTTAAGAGGCACTTCTGGGCTGACCTCAGCGTCCACAGGACAAGCAAGTTTGGCGGTCGGGATAACCACCAGCTTTGGTGCAGCCTTCTTCGCACCTATAGGATCAAGTCCCTGTCATGAGTCGGACACGACTACATAAGCTTTCCACTTATCAGTTACAACGTGCTTACCTTTGGGTGGGCCCGCACCGGGTTGAGTCACCTCCTTCTCAACCACCGCGCTTGACCCCGCGTGTCGCTTCTTCTTGTGATCTGGGCCAATGCCCAAATCCCCCAAAGCGCCTGCATCACAGCATAACATCGCATAAGTCACTTGCAAAGTTGCAATATTCAACAACAGGAACTTACCAGTTGAAGGCGCGGGGGCGTCCAGGTTCATATCTTTAATTACGACAAAATTACCCAGGACCTGCGCATACCAAGTGAGCTCATTCGGGTCCAAGGGGAGACTTTCGATCCGCCCTTCCTTCCTCTGGAAGGCGGCCAAGAACAGTGGGGCACCTGCAAGAAAACATATGCATGTTAGTCTACAAACATCTCAACGTCAAGAAAACACAACGGAATAAGAAGACTTACTTCGGTCCCCCTCCACGTATACTGGCCGATACCGGCTGTCGGGTTTCCATAGCAGGCTCATCCCCGCCTCCACCAGTATCCTCTCCGGCAACTGAATTGTCGGGATCTCCTTCAGATCCGTATACCAGGGGTCCAACACTGGTATAGGGATGGTCTCCACCAGAATCTCATCCGGCCCCCGGAACGTAAAAGGCACATGAATAACACCGGCCTTCACAAAAAAGAATTTTGCCTTCCAATCATGGAAGGACTTGGGAGGAGAGAGCAAAATTTTCCGTGCCTGCGCACGGTGCTGAAAAGAATAAAACCCTATTGAACAATGGAGTTAGTAAAAAATGCAGAAACGATCGACGGTGGGAATAGACCCCATCGACCGGTACAAAAACTTAAAGTGCTTTATCCTCACCATTCCCATCGGATTCAACTGGGAGAGGTGAAAGCCGTAGTACTGCAGAACTTCAAGAAAAACTTGGTGACAGGCAATCGAAAGTTACCTTCACCGAAAAAATCATAAAAACGGTGATATAACCTGAGGAGCATCGGCGACTGTTTCATCGTTAGCCGGGCCCCCAGTTGGGGGGAAACCAGAAACCAGAAACTATATCCTCAAACACTTGCCGACTCAACTTACACGCCGGCAAGGGGGTCGAAGCCCCAGCACCAGAGGCAGACTCAGGCCCTCTGGAAGCCATTAGACGCAAAGAAAAGAAAAAAATTGAAGACAACTTTGAAGAAGAAAACACAAGAACTCAAAGAATGCAGAGAAGAAAGTGGAAGACAAGTTGAGTGAATGAGGAAAACCCTAGCGAAGTACCTCTATTTATAGTGCTCGCATTTAATGCGGTTGGAGAATGTGACACAAGCGTGCTGATAACAGCCAACCAGAAAAAGGCGCGTGGCAGACAAGTTGCCAACGATGGTTAACATGTGCGCGTGGCTGCTACTCTCTCTGCCAATTCACTAATGAATGGCAGGCAAAATGACTGAGTGCACGCAACAATTGTCAGATGTCCTTTCAAATCCCACTTTTTCTCACTAACTCACTTGCAACATCAGAAAAGCAGAGTTTCGAATTCCAAGATCTTGATTATAAAACGTTTCCTACACACAAACGTTTTTCCTCCAACCTTGTCAAAATTTTCGGCATTACATTAACGGCGCATGCAACAATTCTTTTAGTCCAGCACTCCTCCCACTTTCAAACATGCGCATAGGAGCAGCACTGGATTGGGGGGACTTGAGGGGGTATGGTTCCAAAAACCCTACGCCCGCGTAAAGAACTATACCGTTAAGTACTTTTTACAAAGATAACCTTGCATGTAAAATGCAATGGTGCGTGTTCTTTAACACCAAAAGGTCATACAATGAGCCTTACGCACTAAGCACAACGGTGAATTAGACCAACACCAATAGGTCATACAATGAGCCTTGCGCACTCAGAGTAACGGTGAATTAGACCAACACTGATAGGTCATACAATGAGCCTTGCACACTCAACGCATCGGTGAATTAGACCAACACTGATAGGTTACACAATAAACCTTGCGCATTCAGTGCAACGGTAAATTAGACCAATACAATCAAGTCAAACAACGAGTCTTGCGCACTCAGCGCAACGACAAGTTAGGCTAAATAATACAAGTCACACAACGAGCCTTGTGTACTTGGCACAACGGCGAGTTAGACTCATGCGCGCATGCTACTAGACCCTGCGCGGAACAACATTCCTCTGAGCTATGAATCCTAAAGCCTTGCAAGGACAAGACACATATAAGAAGCACCTCATAGCCTTGGGACAAAAGGATATACCCCTGACACCCCGTGCTGGCGGGAAAAACACTGACAGCCTCGCAGAAGGGGTAAGCACTAATATGTGTTGACCATACTTGTAACACCCTGTAAAATCGTGTCCACTAATATAGTGACACGTGTTGTATTTTTAATATAGTCTATTAAAGACCAATAAGGGCTAAAGGCGTCAACATGCTCAAGTTGAGCCTCTGAGTGACGAACCGATGTCAACATGCTTAAATTATTAGCCTCTGAGTGACTGATACGTCAACATGCTTGAAATTTGGCCTCTGATTGACTGATATGTCAACATGCCCAGCCTCAGAGTGACATTGGAATCAACATGCTTGTAATAAGCCTCTGAGTGATCTTTTGTTAAGTCCTAACTCTCATACGTGCCGTTTGTTGGACGAGAGAGTTCAATTTTGTGAATATGTAAAAGTTCGATAATGGAGGGATTAAAAGTGTTAACATGTTAATTTGTACCTCTGAGTGACTTGTTAACGAACCGAGAGCTCGACAATGTCCGGGCATAATCCCGGGTATGCCAAACATTGGCTACGGAGGGCTAAAAGTGCCAAAAAGGTGTTTAAAATGGTTTCTATAAGCTTTTTAGAGTTAAGGGGTCAAAGTGTCAAATTTTGAAACTGAATTAAGGGCGGTCGCAGGCCGCGAGAGACCCGGCCTATGTCTCTCGCGGACCGCGAGAAGAGACCTGCAACAGAAAGTTTTGTTTGGTCTCCAAGCAAAACTCCAAAACCATTAAATCGAAACCATGGCTTCCCTAAACTACTACGCCACGTTTTGGGATACTTGTAGTCTTCTTCTTACACCCCTAAACACCTGGCTTCACCTCCTTTGAGCTCTCCAACTATAAATAGGTGCATTAGATCACCATTCCAACTTGCACCTTCTCATTTCATCTCTTCTCCCTCCTCTGGAAGTTCCTAACTGAAAGGAGCAATCCAACTTAGTTCTTTTGCATCTAGGAATCACTGGTAAGTGTTCCTTCTTTGTGCATTTTTGTTCATAGGCTTCTATAGACAAAAGGCAAGCGTTTTACGGCAAACGCTTTGACTTTCGGTTAAGACCATTATGGTCCAGCCATTGTTCGAAATGAGCATGGCTAAGTGATCATAGTAAGGTAGGTGTTAGTCCCTATAAAGGGCACCTCCTGAAGATCACGTTTGCTAGACTAATTGACGGGTCAAAGTTAAGTTATTAAAAAGTCAAACAGGCCATTTTTCGGAAAAATCATAAATTGATATTATATATGTTATGAAACCTATTTTGACACTTAAACAAGCTGGTAATAATTATTAGAACATGTATGAACATGTTCGGCTCGTCAATTTCAGTTCTAGGGTCGGTTCGCAACCGAAAGTCGCAAAGTTTGACTTCTACTTTGACTTTCGATTCTGACCCGATTTAGATTAGTTAGATACTGATCTAAAGTTGCATTATGATCATAAAGTTACCCTCTGAGGTTATATTACATGATCATAATCAGAATCCCAGTTTATGCACCAGTTCCATAATTATGCAATTTTTGACCAAAATGCCCTTTTTGAACAAAACAAGGTTTTAATGATAATAAACTTGAAAATGAGTTTCCTACTGATGTAATATTATAAGTAGGATTATTTGGGATGTTAAACCAAGTTATAAACTGAGTTTTCAAGCAAGTTCTCAAACTATGTCGATAAATGACGATTTTAGCCCCTGTGTCTTATAAAATAGTTTTAATCAATCTTTTCAAGGTAAATCATTTATCTACTGATATGTTATATTGAATAATATATTTTAAACATTTTAATCTGATCCAAATGTCAGTTTTCGTAAACATCATTTAAAAACGTCATTTTACGACATAAGCACCGTTTAGGCGCATAATATGGTTTTAAACCATATTATTGACTAAAACTTGATACCTACTGATTTTAAAACTTATTTTAAACATATTTACACTAGGTACATGTTATAAACTCAGAATCCCAAATAATTTATAAACTATGTATAAAATTACCAAAATGCCCCTATAAGGCATAATTTCGTTTTAAAACCTTAACGGGCATACAAGTTGATATCCTATTGATATCTTAACTTATTTAAAGTATAATGGCATATATAAATTGTCCATGACTCATCCGGTAACCCGATATCGCTATTTAGCGCACAGTTACGTATATGTAACTAGTTTACGGAAATGAACCGAAACGGGTTAAACTTGTCATTTAAGTCTCAAAATCCAGAATGTTAATAGTTTACCCATATTAAACAAGTCAAGGTACTTTTTGGGATTAAACTACATTCTATCCGATCATCGTTTAATCTAGCGTCATACGTTTTGATCAAGTACACTAGTCGGTCTAAGTCTATGACTTAACTAAGACCGTTAGTAATTAATTGGTTAGTTTATGTCATAATCCAGACTAGAGACTTGCTGGTAAATGCTATCTGCACTTAGCTCATTTTGAATACGACTGAGTTAATAAAATTAAAAGAAGACTAGCTCAGGTAAATACTCTCGACTTATTTCCCCTATACGGGCTTGGGTTACAGTAAATTATTACCGCTTGGTCGGAAATGGGAATAATCGAACGCCGGTTCGGAATAGAGATCCGCATATTCTATTTTAATCAGTTTTGTTTGATAAATTAACATCGGGGGTTAACTACCGTGTCCTGGATATCCTCGGCTCATTACAATCAAAATGGCCACGACCTTAGCGCGGGTGTAGGCATACACCCGATAGACGCTCAATTATGCATTCCCACAAGGTTGGGAGAAATTGACTCCTTCGTGAGTCTAAAGTGGCGTGTACGTTAATTGTGTCTCGGTTTTCGTGCCGAGCGCTGTATGTATGACAAACATGTAAACCTGTTAACAAGGTTAGACGGTCAATTAACCCAAGTTATAAAAAGATTTTTGTGCTGATACGCACCTAAAACATATTTGAAATGTTTTCAAAATGAGTCAGTTTGGTGTATTTACCTGCGAATGACATATTTCAAAAGTCTAATCTGCAGGTACAATACGAAAATAGGCCGGAAGTGCTCGGTAGTGATAGAGGATCTTGCAAATCCTAAATCTGCCCAAAGTCTGTTTTATATTCTTTTCTTGTACAATTTATGATCCGCCTGTGGATCTTCTATTACAAGCTTGTATATTATTTTGTATTTTCGAACATTCGGTTTGTAATAGTAATTTTACTCCAAGACTTCCGTTGTGCCATGTTTAATTGACTATGATGTTATCAACTGTTGTCACAATACTCCCCACCCGGGCCCACTGGTGTTTGGATTTCGGAGTTGGAAATCCGGGGTGTGACAGAGTTGGTATCAGAGCCAACGTTTGAGAGAATTAAACACTAGCCTTTTTTGTCTAGTCTCAAACTTACACGAGCACATTCCTTAGACTTCCGAGTCTAGGCATTGACCTAGGATTACTCATTTCATTATTAAATTATAGTATGTTTTTGAATTGATTTTAACAGGAAAATGCCGCCACGTGTAAGAGGACAAAGTGGACGAGGAAAAGGTCCAATGAGAGGAGGACCATCAGGGCGTATTCCCCCTCAATCTCATAATTCAGATAATTATCAAGAATCAGGAGATTCGTCTCCATGGCAACCAGCGAGACGTTCCGTCTCTAATAGACACTCGCCCTCAATTCTCAAAATTCTTACCACTCACACCACTCCTATCATTTCTACCATTCCCATTCTCATCACTCCTACCATGAAGAGTTTAACCCCAACCATTACTTAAACACGCCTCCAGTCGATCAAAATCAGTTGGACGAGCCACATCCTATGGACAAGGACTCCGACCCGGATGCCACCGTCGGGATCAAATGTGCATCCCATTGAAATTTCGAGCGATTCAAACTCGTATGCCGGATCGCCCTACCAAGGTCCTAATGAGTGGGACCAATATTGGAATCAATTTACTTTTGCCCACACTCCTTCTCACCACTCTCAACCACCTCCTGTTCAAGAAGATGTCCACATGGAACCCGTGGACCAACTTCAACCACCAAGGAGGAAGCGTGAAGCACGTATGTCAGTACGTGCCGGACAAAGGTCGGGATCGCTGCCACCTTTGCGCAATTCTTACCCCACAATTCAAGAGGACCCAAAAATGGGTGGACCCTCTAATGTTCCACCTAGAGTGGAACCAACATCAACACCTGCTGTTCAACCACCACCAACGGGTTATACTAACCCAATTCCCACATATCCAGACATGTATGGATATGATCCTTTTAACCAGTCTACACCGGTAGACTATCAAGCATGGTTGCAAGAACCATACATGCATGCGATTATGCACAATGCACTTTACCCGTCTCCTTTGCCACCTACTTATCCACCGACTGAATATCCAACTTATGGGTACCAATATCCGGTTATGCAACAACCACAACCACAACCACAACCTCCGCCACCACTAGAGGCCATTAATGAGGCCTTAGAAAGGATGAAAGAAATGCAGCAACAGGCGGAGAAAACGAAGAAGAAGACAAATAAGTTCTTCAAGAAACTCTCCAAGCTAGTCATGGGAAAGAAGGACGAGTGAAGTCTCTTCTAAATATATGTAGTCCCTGCGAGGACATTGTTATTTCTTTTAGTCCCTGCGTGGACATGTTTATTTCTTCTAAAGTCCTTACGTGGACAAGTTTATTTCATCTTTCTAATATTGTAATTTCTTATGGAAATTTAATGAAGTACTTTTGGAATTATATATATATATATATATATATATATATATATATATATATATATATATATATATATATATATATATATATATATATATATGTAATTCATCATCTTGAAAACGAGCGCCTCGATTTTACTCGATTTTATGCTCTGCTATATAATTCCAAAAGACCTTAATAGATTGATTATGCCAAGTGGCACATACCACACATTGGCCAAGAAATGATAGTTAAGTATGAAGGGGTCTTCTATTAGGATAGTTAAGGGAAGTTATCCTTCTATCCAGGAGTAAGGGACTAGGTCCAAACCTCCAAGGTCGTTAAGGTCGAAGGTGACCGGGACCACTAATAAATTATTAAGGTACTCTTATGTAACATTGAGAAATGTTCATACTCCTGGTAAGTGTGGCTTGAGGAACCACACTAGCCGTCAGGCCAATGTGTCCAATTATCCGAAGGGATAGGCTGATATGCCATAGACATCTGATAAGATGTAGGCCAATGTGCCCAATTATCCGAAGGGATAGGCTGATATGCCATAGACATCTGATATGATATAGGCCAATGTGCCCAATTATCCGAAGGGATAGGCTGATATGCCATATGTGCCCAATTATCCGAAGGGATAGGCTGATACGCCATTGTATATCTGTTATGATATAGGCCAAAGTGCCCAATTATCCGAAGGGATAGGCTGATATGCCATATACATCTGACATGATGTAGGCCAATGTGCCCAATTAATTGTCCAACGGGACAGGCTGATATGCCATATACATCTGATATGATGTAGGCCAAGGTGCCCAATTAATTGTCCGACGGGACAGGCTGATATGCCATATACATCTGATATGATGTAGGCCAATGTGCCCAATTAATTGTCCAACGGGACAGGCTGATATGCCATATACATCTGATATGATATAGGCCAAGGTGCCCAAATATTGTCCAATGTGACAGGCTGATATGCCATATGTATTATGTCTTAAGTGACATGCCAATGTGCCAGGCTTATATGTCATATATATATATATATATATATATATATATATATATATATATATTATGTCCATGTGACCCGCCAATGTGCCCAATTAATATGTCCGCTAAGGGACAGGCTTATGACCTATGTATAATTGTCTGTATGACAATGACAGTTGTGACATTACGATCCGCTGTCTAATAATATATGGACTTCGTCCAAATTGTAATTTGCCTATGATGGTCCTATTAAGACCTAGGCTAAATATAGATATATTAAGCCTAAGAGTTGTGATGTTATTCACACTAGTAAAGGCAAGGGATTGTTATATCCAATGATTAAAGCCGATATGGTTGGTATACCATGATTAAGACAAAGTTTTATTGGTATATAGAAACCAAGACTTAAAGATGGCTAACTCAAATGAAGCACAAAGTAGCCATAGGAATGTTGAATCTAATAAAGCTGAAAACAGAAATATAGATGATGAAAATTTTCAAGCTCGCATAGATGCGGCTGTCGAAAGGGCCATGGGAAAGGCCATAGAAAAGCTAAGAGAGCCGAGTGCCACTCGATCTAGACCCTTATCTATTCCACTATCTTCAGCTCATAGGGAGAGCTCTGTTCACTCTTCAAATGCGAAGAGTGAACCAAAGAAAATGGATCTTATTGAAAAGTCTCGTTCTGTTAAGGACGGATGCACTTATAAGTATTTTGTCTCTTGTAAGCCCCGAGACTTTAACGGGGAGAAAGGAGCTGTAGAAGCTCTAAAGTGGCTAGACGAGATGCAGACAATAGTAGATATCAACAACTGTGCTGATAAGGATGTGGTCAAATACGTATCACAATCCTTCAAGGGCGATGCCCTAACATGGTGGAAGGCCATGATTCAATCAACAGGTAAGGTACACCTGTACAACTTGGGATGGTCCAAGTTTGTTGAATTGGTTAAGGAAACTTACTGCCCAACCCATGAGGTGGAAAAGCTAGAGACAGACTTCTTGTCTCTAACAATGAAAAACCTAGACTGTCGGAAGTACGTCTCCGATTTCAACTCCCTATCTAGGTTAGTATCATACTTGATCACCCCCGAATCCAAACGCATTGCGTGTTTCATAAATGGGTTGGCGCCCGAGATAAAGGGTATGGTAAAGGCTGCACAGCCTAATACCTATAGGTCTGCTGTAGACCTATCTCTTTCCCTCACCCTAGATCTGGTAAGACAAAAGTCAATTAAGACTGAAACTGATGGAAAGAGGAAACGGGAGGATAATAACTCCCAAGGATTTAAGAAGAAAGGAAATTTCAAGTTCAAGAAGAACCAGCACGTGTCTCTGTGCAAAAATTGTAAATATAGGCACCGGGGACAATGTAATATAAGTCCACAAACCAAACCCTATGGTATCTACAAGAGAAAAGGGCATAAGACTTAGATTGTAAGGATGCAGTTTGCTTTAACTGCAACGAAAAAGGGCATATAACGTACAATTGCCCCAAGAAACCCAAAACTAATGAGGCAAAGCCTGGAGTGGCCAAGAAGGGAAATGCCCATGCCTTTCAAATGAATGCCAGGGAGGCCGTTAATGACAACAACATCATAACAGGTACTTTCCCCATTAATGATATTTATGCTAGAGTTCTTTTTGATTTGGGTGCAGATAAATCATTTGTTGATCATGAGTTTAGTAAATTATTAAATTTACCCATGAGAACTCTAGATAAAATTTATGAGATAGAACTCGCCGATGGAACCCTAGAAACTGCTTCTTCCATTCTAGATGGATGCTCTATATCCACTAAGAATCATTCCATCCCTATCTCTCTTTTGCCAATGAAATTGGCGGGGTTCGATGTTGTGTTAGGCATGGATTGGTTATCTCATAACCAAGCCCGCATTGTCTGTGATAAAAAGCTCATCGAAATTAAAACCCCATCTGGTGAAATGATCACCATTCCTGGAGACTCACACTATGGATTGCCAGACAAGGTGTCGTTATTCAAGGCATCCAAGTGTTTGAGAAGAGGCTGTGTCATCTATATGGCACAAGTTACCATAAATGAACCAAAGCCGAACCTTGAAGATCAACCAGTTATCTCGGAGTATTTCGATGTTTTCCCTGAAGAATTACCAGGCCTACCTCCAGATAGGCAAGTGGAGTTTAGGATTGATATCCTACCAGGGGCAGCACCTGTTGCTAGAGCTTCGTATCGGTTAACACTGACTGAAATGAAGGAATTAAGGACGCAATTAGATGAACTTTTAGAAAAAGGCTTTATTCAGCCTAGTTCCTCACCTTGGGGAGCTCCTATTCTATTTGTAAAGAAGAAAGACGGTCGATGCAAATGTGCATCGACTATCGGGAGCTGAACAAGCTAACGATTAAGAATAGATATCCTCTGCCCAGGATCGATGATTTATTCGATCAGCTTCAAGGGGCTAGTTATTTTTCTAAGATAGATTTGAGATTAGGATATCATCAGCTGAAGGTTAGGAGCGAAGATGTTCCTAAGACAGCCTTCAGGACCCGCTATGGTCATTTTGAATTTTTGCTAATGCCTTTTGGGCTCACAAATGCACCAGCAACATTCATGGATCTCATGAATAGAGTCAGCAACCCATATTTGGATAAGTTTGTCATTGTCTTCATAGATGACATACTTATCTATTCTCGTAATCAAGCTGGTCACGAGAAACATCTTCGGTGCATCCTAGAATTATTAAGGTAGGAGAAACTTTATGCAAAGTTCTCTAAATGCGAATTTTGGCTCAGAGAAGTCCAATTTCTTGGACATATGGTAAGTGAGCGTGGTATCCAAGTAGATCCCGCCAAAATTGAGGCTATAGTGAATTGGGAAGTGCCCAAGACCCCAACGGAAGTTCGTAGTTTCTTCGGATTGGCTGGTTACTATAGGAGGTTCATTGAGAACTTTTCAAGGATAGCTACTCCTTTAACTTCCTTGACCCGTAAGAATATTAAGTATAATTGGGGTCCAAAGCAACAAGAATCTTTTGAGATTCTTAAACACAAGCTGAGCAACGCTCCTGTGTTATCTCTACCCGAGGGTATTGAGAACTTTGTTGTCTATTGTGATGTTTTGCACACTGGCATGGGCTGTGTGCTAATACAAAATGGCAAGGTAATTGCCTATGCATCACGACAGTTAAAGGTGCATGAAAGGAATTACACCACCCATGATTTGGAACTAGGTGCCGTTGTATTTGCACTAAAACTGTGGAGACATTACTTGTATGGCACAAAGTGTGTTATATACACAGACCATAAAAGTCTCCAGCATCTATTCAATCAGAAAGAATTGAACATGCGACAACGCCGATGGATGGAAACACTTAATGATTATGATTGCGAGATTCGCTACCATCCAGGCAAGGAAAATGTCGTTGCCGATGCCTTAAGTCGCAAGGAAAATGTTAAACCTATAAAGATAAACGCTAAGAGCATTGAGCTCAGAAATAGCTTGAGTGAGAAGCTATTAGATGCGTAGAAGCAAGCCTTATTAGAGGCTAATATCCCTAATGAGGGATTAGGCAGAACTGTTGATCAGTTAGCGCCTGGAAAAAATGGAATCCTGAGAATTAATAATAGAATTTGGGTTCCGATCTTTGGAGGACTTAGGAATCTAATCCTCCAGGAAGTTCATAATTCAAGATACTCTGTTCACCCGGGTGGTGACAAGATGTATCAAGATTTGAAGAAGAATTATTGGTGGATGGGTTTGAAGAAATCCATAACCACTTATGTAGCTAAGTGTCTGATGTGTTCGCAAGTTAAGGCTGAACATCAGAAACCGTCAGGACTACTACAACAATTAGAAATTCCCACTTGGAAATGGGAAATGGTAACTATGGATTTAATTACCAAGTTACCTAAGACCAAAAGTGGTAATGACACTATTTGGGTCATAGTGGATAGGCTGACCAAGTCAGCACACTTCTTGCCAATAAAAGAGATGTATAATTCAGATAAATTGGCTAAGTTGTATATGGACAAGATAGTGTCCCTACACGGTGTGCCAATATCTATTGTATCTGATAGAGATACTAGATACACATATCACTTTTGGAAAAGTTTCCAACAATCGTTAGGCACACGATTAAATTTTAGTACGGCTTACCATCTGCAGACTGATGGTCAAAATGAGCGTACTATTCAGACCCTGGAGGACATGCTCAGGGCATGTGTGATTGATTTAGGCGGAAGATGGGATGACCACTTGCCCCTGATAGAATTCTCCTACAATAATAGCTATCATACAAGCATTAAGGCTGCTCCATTTGAAGCCTTATATGGGAGAAAATGTAGAACGCTTGTATGCTGGGCAGAAGTTGGGGAGGCCCAACTATTAGGACCTGAGATTGTCCTCGAGACCACAGAAAAGATTGTGCAAATCCGTGATAGTCTCAAAGCTGCCAGGGATAGGCAGAAGAGTTATGATTACAAGAGGCGTAAACCTCTTAAGTTCCAAGTAGGGGATAAAGTCATGCTAAAAGTATCACCTTGGAAAGGTATGATGCGTTTTAGAAAGAAGGGCAAGTTAAGCCCAAGAAATATTGGACCATTCGAGATAGTCGAATGTGTCGGCACTGTAGCTTATAAGCTCAGGTTGCCAAAGGAGCTTAGTGGAATTCATGATGTATTCCACATATCAAATCTTAAGAAATGTCTAGTCGACAAGTCGCTAGCAATGTCGCACAATGAGGTGCAAATTGATGAAAACCTGAGGTTCATTGAGAAACCAATTTTGATCGAGGATAGACAGGTTAAGAAGCTCCGAAGAAAGATGATACCTATAGTAAAGGTTAAGTGGGACGCTTTTAGAGGTCCTGAGTATACATGGGAGGTTGAGTCCACTATGCGACAAAAATACCCCCCATCTTTTTGAATAAAATCTCGAGGTCGAGATTTCTTTTAAGGGGGTGAGGATGTAACACCCTGTAAAATCGTGTCCACTAATATAGTGACATGTGTTGTATATTTTTAATATAGTCTATTAAAGACCAATAAGGGCTAAAGGCGTCAACATGCTCAAGTTGAGCCTCTTAGTGACGAACCGATGTCAACATGCTTAAATCATTAGCCTCTGAGTGACTGATACGTCAACATGCTTGAAATTTGGCCTGTGAGTGACTGATATGTCAACATGCCCAGCCTCTGAGTGACATCGGAATCAACATGCTTGTAATAAGCCTCTGAGTGATCCTTTGTGAAGTCCTAACTCTCATACGTGCCGTTTGTTGGACGAGAGAGTTCAATTTTGTGAATATGTGAAAGTTCGATAATGGAGGGATTAAAAGTGTCAACATGTTAATTTATACATCTGAGTGACTTTTTAACGAACCTAGAGCTCGACAATGTCCGGGCATAATCCCGGGTATGCCAAACATTGGCTACGGAGGGCTAAAAGTGCCAAAAAGGTGTTTAAAATGGTTTCTATAAGCTTTTTAAAGTTAAGGGGTCAAAGTGTCAAAATTTGAAACTGAATTAAGGGCGGTCGCAGGCCCGCGAGAGACCCGGCCTATGTCTCTCGCGGCCCGCGAGAAGAGACCTGCAACAGAAAGTTTTGTTTGGTCTCCAAGCAAAACTCCAAAACCATTAAATCGAAACCATGGCTTCCCTAAACTACTACGCCACGTTTTGGGATACTTGTAGGCTTCTTCTTACACCCATAAACACCTGGCTTCACCTCCTTTGAGCTCTCCAACTATAAATAGGTGCATTAGTTCACCATTCCAACTTGCACCTTCTCATTTCATCTCTTCTCCCTCCTCTGGAAGTTCCTAACTAAAAGGAGCAATCCAACTTAGTTCTTTTGCATCTAGTAATCACTGGTAAGTGTTCCTTCTTTGTGCATTTTCGTTCATAGGCTTCTATAGACAAAAGGCAAGCGTTTTACGGCAAATGCTTTGACTTTCGGTTAAGACCATTATAGTCCAGCCATTGTTCGAAATGAGCATGGCTAAGTGATCATTGTAAGGTAACGTCCCTATAAAGGGCACTTCCTGAAGATCACGTTTGCTAGACCAATTGACGGGTCAAAGTTAAGTTATTAAAAAGTCAAAAAGGCCATTTTTCAGAAAAATCATAAATTAATATTATATACGTTATGAAACCTGTTTTGACACTTAACAAGTTGGTAATAATTATTAGAACATGTATGAACATGTTCGGCTCGTCAATTTCAGTTCTAGGGTCGGTTCGCAACCGAAAGTCGCGAAGTTTGACTTCTGCTTTGACTTTCGATTCTGACCCGATTTAGACTAGTTAGATACTGATCTAAAGTTGCGTTATGATCATAATGTTATGTAGCATAACCCTCTGAGGTTATATTACATGATCATAATCAGAATCCAAGTTTATGCACAAGTTCCATAATTATGTTATTTTTGACCAAAATGCCCTTTTGAACAAAACAAGGTTTTAATGATAATAAACTTGAAAATGAGTTTCCTACTGATGTAATATTATAAGTAGGATTATTTGTGATGTTAAACCAAGTTATAAACTGAGTTTTCAAGCAAGTTCTCAAACTATGTCGATAAATGACGGTTTTAGCACCTGTGGCTTATAAAATAGTTTTAATCAAATCTTTTCAAGGTAAATCATTTATCTACTGATATGTTATATTAAATAACATATTTTAAACATTTTAATCAGATCCAAATGTCAATTTTCGTAAACATCATTTAAAAACGTCATTGTACGACATAAGCACCGTTTCGGCGCATAATATGGTTTTAAACCATATTATTGACTAAAACTTGATACCTACTGATTTTAAAACTTATTTTAAACATATTTACAGTAGGTATATGTTATAAACTCAGAATCCCAAATAATTTATAAACTATGTATAAAATTACCAAAATGCCCCTATAAGGCATAATTTCGTTTTAAAACCTTAACGAGCATACAAGTTGATACCCTATTGATATCTTAACTTATTTAAAGTATAATGGCATATAGAACTTGTCCATGACTCATCCGGTTACCCGATATCGCTATTGAGCGCATAGTTACGTATATGTAACTATTTCACGGAAATTAACCGAAACGGGTTTAACCTTGTCATTTAAGTCTCAAAATCCAGAATGTTAATAGTTTACCCATATTAAACAAGTCAAGGTACTTTTTGGGATTAAACTACATTCTATCCGATCATCGTTTAATCTAGCGTCATACGTTTTGATCAAGTACCCTAGTCGGTCTAAGTCTATGACTTAAATAAGACCGTTAGTAATTAATTGGTTAGTTTATGCCATAATCCAGACTAGAGACTTGCCGGTAAATGCTATCTGCACTTAGCTCATTTTGATTACGGCTGAGTTAATAAAATTAAAAGAAGACTAGCTCAGGTAAATACTCTCGACTTATTTCCCCTATACGGGCTTGGGTTACGGTAAATTATTACCGCTTGGTCAGAAATGAGAATAATCGAACGCCGGTTCGGAATAGAGATCCGCATATTCTGTTTTAATCAGTTTTGTTTGATAAATTAACATCGGGGGTCAACTACCGTGTCCTGGATATCCTCGGCTCATTACAATCAAAATGGCCACGACCTTAGCGCGGGTGTAGGCATATACCCGATAGACGCTCAATTATGCATTCCGACAAGGTTGGGAGGAATTGACTCCTTCGTTAGTCCAAAGTTGTGTGTACGTTAATTGTGTCTCAGTTTTCGTGCCAAGCCCTGTATGTATGACAAACATGTAAACCTGTTAACAAGGTTGGACAGTCAATTAACCCAAGTTATAAAAAGATTTTTGTGCTGATACGCACCTAAACCATTTTTTAAATGTTTTCAAAATGAGTCAGTTGGGTGTATTTACCAGCGAATGACGTATTTTCAAAAGACTAATCTGCAGGTACAATACGAAAATAGGCCGGAAGTGCTCGGTAGTGATAGAGGATCTTGCAATCCTAAATCTGCCCAATGTCCGTTTTATATTCTTTCCTTGTACAATTTATGATCCGCCTGTGGATCTTCTATACCAAGCTTGTATTTATTTTGTATTTTCAAACATTCGGTTTGTAATAGTAATTTTACTCCAAGACTTCCGCTGTGCCATGTTTAATTGACTATGATTATATCAACTGTTGTCACGATACTCCCCACCCGGGCCCACTGGTGTTTGGATTTAGGGGTTGGAAACCTGGGGTGTGACAATACTCAAGGGTACTGATGTATAAGAATTTATACATCTTCAAACGTCAAATATTCCCCATTAATGCGGAAATTCGTTGTGTTTTCATTGATCTTAATACTCATTTGAGCTGTTTGTGAAAATACAGGTCCAGGCTTCGGCCCGGTGAAGAAACAAAGGCCTTTGGAGCGAATTGGAGCAAAAATGGAACACTTCAGCCAAACTGCCAGATATGGCACGACCGTGCCAAGCCTTCAGAAGCCGGCACTATCATCAGCACTACCATCAATCTGTGCAAACCAAGTCAGTCCAACACATGGCACAATCATGCCAACCCCAAGCACGACTGTGCTCGTGCTATCAAAAGTCTTGATCAGCTAATTTCCGAGATCAACTTAGTCATTTCCGAGTAACGATATCGATAAGCACGACTGTGCCACACTTTGTCATGGTCATGCCACCTCGGGGAAATTCTAGTGGGATCTTTCTGGATTTGGCATCAAACTTAGTCAACAACTCAGAAAGACACCTGCCACTTACCAAGCAAGACCGTGCCAAAAGGTGGCACGGTCGTGCCAAATGCCCAGTAGCTTAAATACGTGAATTTTTAGCTCATTTGAAGGGGAGTTGGAGCATTTGGGTGAATTTCTCTCTCAAGAAGCTGATCTTGGAAGCTTGGAGATTGAAGAAGGAGCCTTTAGGAAGGTTGTATCACTTGATATTCAACTCATTTCACTAATTACCTTGTCATGTCACACCCGGATTTCTAACCCAAATCCATACACCGGTGGGCCCGGGTAGGAGTATCGTGACGTCAGTTGATAACATCATTGTCAATTAAACACATCACAGCGAAAGTCTTGGAGTAAAATTACTATTACAAACCAAATAGTCGGAAATACAAAATAATATACAGACTTGTAATATAAGATCCACAGGCGGATCATGAAATGTACAAAGAAAGAATATAAAACAGACTTTAGGGCAGATCTAGGATTTGCAAGATCCTCTATCACTACCGAGTACTTCCAACATATTTTCGTATTGTACCTGCAAGCTCAGCTTTTTGAAAATACGTCAGCTTTTGCTGGTAAATACACCCAACTGACTCATTTGGAAAACATTTCAAAAGTTGTTTTAAGTGCGTATCAACACAAAATCATTTTATAACTTGGGAAAGTTGACGTTGCAACCTTGTTAATAGCTTCACATATTGTCCATACATACAGGGCCCAGTACAGAGACCGAGACATGATTAAATACACACCACTTAGAACTCACGAAGGAGTTATCTCCAACATCTTGGGTAATTTGCATTTGAGCGTCTGTCAGGTGTATGCCTACACCCCGCACTAAGGTCGTGGCCATTAACTAATGTAATGAGCTGAGGATATCCAGGACACGGTAATTTAACCCCCGATGTTTAAGTTATCAAACAAAACTGATTAAAACAGAACATGCGGATTTACTTGCCACAATCTGGGATTCGATTGATCCTATTTCCGACCAAGCGGTAATAATTTACTGTAACCCAAGCCCGTATAGGGAAAATAAGTCGAGAGTATTTACCTGAATTAGCCTTGTTTAAAATGCAAGATTATAACCCAGCCGTATTCAAAATGAGCTAAGTGTAGATAGTATTTACCGGAATGTCTCTAGCCTGGATTATGGCATAAGCTAACCAACTAAATACTGAAGGTCTTATTTAAGTCATAGACTTAGACCGACTAGCGTACTTGATCAAATACGTATAATGCTAGATTAAACGATGATTGGATAGAATGTAGTTTAATCCCAACAAGTACGTTGACTTGTGTAATATGGATAAACTATAAACATTCTGGATTTTGAGATTTAAATGACAAGGTTAGACCCGGTTCGGTTAATTTTCGTAAACTTGTTAGATATACTTAACCGTACACATATCAACGATATCGGGTAACCTGATAAGTCATGGACAAGTTCTATATGTCATTATATTTTAAATAAGTTGTAATATCAATAGGATATCAACTTTTATACCCGTTATGGTTTTAAATCGAAACTATGCCTCATAAGGGCATTTTGGTAATTTCATACCATATAAAAGATACTTGAATATAATTTAAGTTTATAATCATGATTATTCTAGAAAAATGTTTATTTATGATATAATATCAGTAGGATATCATTCATATGTGTATTTTATCTTTTATGACCAAACTATACCGAATGGGCATTTTGGTCATTTTACACATAGTTTATAAATTATTTGGGATTCTGATACCTACTGTAAATATGTTTAAATTAAGTTTTAAATTCAGTAGGTATCAAGTCTTTGTCAATAATATGGATTAAAACCATACTATGTGCCGGAACGACGCTTATATCATAAAATGACGTCTTTATGCGATGTTTACGAAAACTGATGTTAAGGTCAGATTAAAATGTTTCAGATATGTTATTTAATATAACATATCAGTAGGTAAAAGATTTACCTTGAAAAGATTTGATTAAGACCATTTTATAAGCCATAGGGGCTAAAATCGTCATTTATCGACATAGTTTAAGGACCTGCTTGAAAACTCAGTTTATAACTTGGTTTAATATCCCAAATAATCTTACTTATAATATTATACTAGTATGAAACTTATTTTTAAGTTCATTATCATTAAAACCTTGATTTATGCAAAAGGGCATTTTGGTCAAAGATGGCATAATTACGGAACTTGCGCATAAACTTAGATTCTGATTATGATCATGTAATATAACCTCAGAGGGTTATGCTACATTATATTATGATCATAATGCAACTTTAGATCAGTAGGTAACTAATCTAAATCGGGTCAGAATCGAAAGTCAAAGCAGAAGTCAAACTTCACGACTTTCGGTTGCGAACCAACCCTAGAACTGAAATTGACGAGACGAACATGTTCTTACATGTTCTAATAATTATTACAACTTGTTTAAGTGTCAAAACAGGTTTCATAACATGTATAAGATCAATTTAGGATTTTTCCGAAAAATGGTTTGTTTGACTTTTTAATAACATACTTTGACCCGTCAATTGGTTTAGCAAACGTGATCTTCAGGAAGTGCCCTTTATAGGGATTAACACTTAGCTTATTACGATCACTTAGCCATGTTCATTTCGAACAATGGCTGGCCCATAATGGTCTTAACCGAAAGTCAAAGCGTTTTCCGTAAAACGCTTGACTTTTGGCTATAAGAGCCTATAAACAAAAATGCACAAGGAAGGAACACTTACCAGTGATTCCTAGGGTGCAAAAGAACTAAGTTGGATGCTCCTTTCAGCTAGGAACTTCCAGAGGAGGGATAAGAGTGTATGAATGAGAAAGGTGCAAGTTGAAATGGTGAACTTAAGCACCTATTTATAGTTGGAGAACTCAAAGGAGGTGATGTCAGGTGTTTAGGGGTGTAAGAGGAAGCATACAAGTGTCCCAAAACGTGGCATAGCAGTTTGGGAAGCCATAGTTTTGATTTAATGGTTTTTTTGGAGCTTTGTTTGGCAGCCAAGCAAAACTTTCTGCAACAGAGGCCTTCTCGCGCCCCGCGAGAGACCCGGGCCTGGTCTCTCGCGGCCCGCGACGTCCCTATGGCCAGTTTCAAGTTTTGACACTTTTAACCCTTAACTTAATAAAGCTTCTAATAACCTTCTAAAACATCTTTTTGGCACTTTTAGCCCTCTGTAGCCAATACTTGGCATACCCGGGATTATGCCCGGACATTGTCGAGCTCGAGCTCTCGGTTTGTTGAAAGGTCACTCAGAGGTATAAATTAATATGTTGACACTTTTAATCCCTCCACTATCCAACTTTCACATATTTACGGAATTGAACCCTCTCGTCTAACAAATGGAACATATGAGAGTTAGAACTTCATAAATGATCACTTTATAATAAGCATGTTGATTCCGATGTCACTCGGAGGCTGGGCATGTTGACATATCAGTCACTCAGAGGACAAGTTTTAAGCATGTTGACATATCAGTCACTCAGAGGCTAATGATTTAAGCATGTTGACATATCAGTCACTCAGAGGCTGTTATTTATGCATGTTGACATCGGACCGTCACTCAGAGGCTCAGTTTGAGCATGTTGACGCCTTTAGTCCTTATTGGTCTTTAATAGACTATATTTAAAATACAACACGTGTCACTATACAATTGGATACGATTTTTACAGGGTGTTACACTTAAACTCTAGTATTTCACTTGTTATTCATGCACAATCCATATTATTTTGCATTTGTCTTAGTTATTATGAGCCTTCTAGGCTAAACAATTATGTTGCTTGAATTTTGTTGAAGCTAATGAACACTTGACAACATGGAAATAGATGTGGTGATTGTTGTATGTTAATCTTCATGATGATATTTGATCTTGTTCTTGGAATGCATGTTCATGTTTAAAGTCATTATTCTTGAATGTTTGGTCATAAGTATTTACATGTAGTGTTGGAAAGCCCATATAGAGATTATGATTGTTGAATCTTGTTAGTTTGTTGATTTGATTCATAGCATGAAACTAGGAATGGTAATTGCTAACATGATTAGAATGATGATTTGAATATGAGTATGAATTCTTGCATTTGGATTTGGAAAGATCATATGAATGTTTATATGGATTCTATAGTTTGTGTTTATGTTTGGATTGGTGATTTAGGCCAAGGTTGTTATCTAGCATGACCATGCTTGTGATTCATATCAAGAACTTGTTGAAGATGTCATTTACTTGAAACCAAGTTAGGGTGATTAATGTGTTGTTCATGTTAGTTTTCCTTAATTTGTAGAGCTAGGAGTTTTGACAAACAATAACTCATTATTAGAGATTAACATCAACTTAGCAAGTGAGCTTAAAAGAATGAATCTTGGGTGATTAAAATGTTGTTTTATTATAATTTTCCCAAGATTTATAAAATTAGGAAACCTTGAATGGAAACTTAGTCGAATTTAGAACTTGCATCACCATTAACATTCCTCAAATGTTGTCATATGTTTGTTAGTGGATACTTAATTTAAGCAACCTTCCTTAATTATTGTTCTCTAGTAATTCAAATAGTTAATTGTTATCTTTTCATAATAGTTAAACAAGTCAAGAAATCAATTCACCCATTGAACCAGGTTTAAAAGTAACAAAAATCTAGTATTGAGACGCTGAGTCCACGATTGATATCCGGTTCTTACCGACAGACTGTACTACCACCTGACGGGTTCATTTGCCCTTTGTGTGTGTAGTTGGTTTTAAGTAAAAATCATTTTAAAACCTAATTTGTGTGAACGAAAATCATAGAAATAAAATATATTTAATTCACGCACATCAAGTTTTTTGTGCCGTTGCCGGGGACTCGGTCTTCTTAAGAATGGTTGGAGTTACTTGTTAAATCAATGTGAAAAGTGTACAAAGCTTTTGTCTAGTTGTTTTTAATTGTCTTTGCATGATTATTTGAAAAGAAAAGAAAAAGAAGATATTTTAATTAATTAGTTGTTCTTTTTATCTTTGTGTATATATAGTGCATTGTGTTCCTTCTTTTTTCCTTATAGGTCGTGCATGTCCTCAACCCCAGTTGCTGAAACCGTTGAGCCTTCATCGGAGCCGGAGCGCAATTTTCATCGAAGACTGTGGGAGCGGTCCCGAGTGGTGGCCGCCACTATAGACGTAGACGCATTGGGAGACGACACATTCCACGAGGTTCATGTAGAAATGGCAGACGAAGAGGAAACAAGGGTTCTAAACGCCATAGGAAAGCCTTCACTTGAGGGCTTACCTGCGAGCATCAATGCACCAACAATAAATAATAATACTTTTGAGATCAAGTCCGGTACCATTTCGATGTTGCAGAATGCGGTTCAGTTTTATGGCAAGGATCACGAGGATCCTAGTGTCCATATTGCGGGGTTTATGGAGGTTTGTGCCACATTCACCATTCATGATGCATCATCGGATGCAATACGCCTTCGGCTCTTTCCGTTCTCTTTACGTGATGGAGCTAACGAGTGGCTTCTTTCACTTCCGGATGGGTCTATCACTACATGGAATCAATTAGCTGAGAAGTTCCTTCAGAAATATTTTCCCCCTGAGAAAACTGTTCGGTTAAGAACCAAGATTCTTAACTTTCGCCAGGACGATGATGAGCCCCTTTATGAGGCGTGGGAGCGGTTCAAAGAGCTCATGAGAAAGGTCCCACACCACGAGTTGCCCAAGTGGCAACAATGTCAGATCTTCTACCATGGTTTGGATGGTCAAGGATAGATGATGGTTGATACGTATTCAGGCAGAGACATTGGCACGAAAAATGCCAATGAGGCATTTGAGATCTTAGAGAAATGTGCCTTGAAGAACCGGACACAGCAGCCACCACGAGGGAAGAGTTCTAGACAAGGAGTTCATCACGTGAACGATTTCACCGCCATCACAGCACGAATGGATGCCTTATCTTCAAAGTTTGATCTAGTGATGGAGATCCACTCGAGTGGTTCCTCGAGTGGGGGAGCATATCATTTAGGCGATTTTCCGACAGGAGAGGTTTCACATGAGCACGTAGATTTTATGGGAAACCAATACCGTCCTCAGCATAATCCCTATAGCAATACTTACAAGGGGTGGAAGAATCACCCAAATTTCAGTTGGAAGTTTGAAGCGTCAAATCAGCATCCACCCGTATTTGCTCCACGTCCCACAGCTCCTGGAGGATACGGTGCACCTCGGCCTCAACAGATGCCTTCCACTAATGAACCTAGTGTGCAGGATATGTTTAGTCAACTCTTAGCTGGTCAAAATTCTCAAGGAGTCGAAAATGAAAAGCGCTTCAAGGAGTATGACGGTCGTTTCACGAGGCACGGGAGTGAGTTGAGAAGCCAAAAGGCTTCCATGCAGACCATTGAAAACCAAGTTGGTCAGATTGCGAAGATGTTGTCCGAGAGACAACAAGGGTGCCTTCCAAGTAACACAGAGCCAAATCCAAAAGCTACTGCAAAGGCCATCACGTTGAGAAGCGACAGGATTGCTGAGCCCATCACTTTAGCTGTTCCAAATAAGCCGGTTGATGACGAGATTGTTGAGGAGATTGAGACTGAGTCTCTGGGAGAGGTGCAACTGAGGCGAGACCCAGCAAGTACAGCACGTCCCAAGGAGCCAGTGAGAGAGTATGTCCCTCCCGTTCCATATCCGGGGAGGTTGAAGAAGCAGAGGATGGAAGAACACTACGGTAAATTCCTTGAGCTTTTAAAGCAACTTCACATAAATCTACCATTTGTTGAGGCACTTGCTCAAATGCCTAAGTATGCCAAGTTTCTGAAAGATATTTTATCTAACAAAAAGAAACTTGAGGAGCTTTCGCATGTGACCTTGAACGAGGAGTGTTCAGCAGTTCTTCAGAATAAACTACCACAGAATATGAGTGATCCCGGGAGTTTCACTATCCGATGCTTGATTGATAGTTTGTCGGTCCAATGCACGAGCTGATCTTGGAGCCAGCATAAACCTCATGCCTTATGCGGATTTTGCTAAGCTGTACTTGGGAGAGCCAAAACCTACTCGTATGAGCATTCAGCTAGCCGATCGTTCAGTGAAGTACCCTCGAGGTATAGTTGAGAATATGCTAGTGAAGATCGACAAGTTTGTCTTTCTCGTTGATTTTGTGATCTTGGACATGGATGAGGACAAAACTGTTCCTCTCATCTTAGGTCGGCCATTTCATGCCACTGCTCGAGCATTGATCGATGTCTGCACTGGCAGACTTACTCTTAGGGTAGACGATGAAGAGGTGACCTTTGATATAGGAAATCCATGCAGCATCCACAGAGTCATGATGATACACTCTACTTTATCGAGACTATTGACACATACGTGAGTGATCATCTTCATAGCATGTTTGAGGAGGACACTGTGGACACACAGCTAAGTGGAGGAGAGACTTTTGGTTCGCCTGCTATGGTCCAATCAGTCGAAGAGATGACCTGTCTGATAGGTCATGTGGCTCCCCCACGTACTGAGGTTTTTGAAGTGGTGGATCGCGTTGCTGAGCCTAAAGCACGCCCTTTGGTTGAGGATCCACCCTCAGTTGAGCTTAAGGAGCTTCCAGATCACTTGGGGTATGCTTTCTTGGAGGGGGCGACTCATTTGCCCGTCATCATTTCTGCTGGATTATCAGAAGAAGAGAAGGGTCGATTGCTTGAAGTTTTAAAGTAGCATAAAAAGGCGATCGCTTGGAAGATCATGGATAAAAGGGATCAATCCATCCTTTTGTACCCACAAGATCTTAATGGATGAGGACTTTAAACCTGTAGTACAGCACCAGAGGCGTTTAAATCCGAACATGCAAGATGTTGTGAAGAAGGAGGTCATCAAATTACTTGATGCAGGTTTGATATGTCCGATCTCTGATTCGCCTTGGGTTAGTCCCGTGCAGGTAGTCCTGAAGAAAGGAGGGATGACAGTGGTGACCAATGAGAAAAACGAGTTGATTCCCACTCGTACTGTCACCGGGTGGAGGGTTTGCATTGACTATCGCAAACTCAATGATGCCATGAGGAAAGATCATTTTTCTCTTCCTTTCATTGATCAGATGTTAGAGAGACTTTCGGGGAGGATGTTCTACTGTTTCCTTGATGGTTTCTCTGGCTATTTTCAGATTCCTCTCATGAGGATCAGGAGAAGACGACATTCACATGTCCCTATGGCACATTTGCCTACCGGCGAATGCCCTTTGGACTGTGCAATGCCCCAGCCACATTTCAAAGATGCATGATGGCTATTTTTCATGACATGAACGAGGACTCCATGGAGGTCTTCATGGATGATTTTTCTGTATTCGGGAGCTCTTTCGATCACTGTCTCGGGAATCTGAAGAGGATGTTGGCCAGGTGTAAGGAGGCCAACCTTGTTTTGAACTGGAAAAAATGCACTTTATGGTGAAGGAGGGCATTGTGCTCGGGCACAAGATTTCACAGGCGGGGCTCGAGGTTGATCGAGCCAAAGTTGAGACTATTTCTAAGCTCTCGCCGCCCACATCCGTGAAATCTATTAGGAGCTTTCTTGTTATGTAGGTTTTTACCGGCGATTCATAAAGGATTTTTCCAAAATCGCCCGTCCGATGACCCAGCTTCTAGAGAAGATGCCCATATTGTTTTTTCTGATGAATGTCTGAAAGCATTCGAGTTGTTGAAGGAGAAGTTAGTGAATGCCCCAATCATGGTAGCTTCCGACTGGGAATTACCATTTGAGTTGATGTGAGATGCGAGTGATTTCGCAGTTGGGGCCGTCTTGGTTCAGAGGAGAGATAAGCATTTTCACCCGATTTACTATGCGAGTAAGACCTTGAACGACGCTCAGGAGCATTATACCACGACGGAAAAAGAGCTCCTAGCCGTGGTCTTTGCCTTCGACAAGTTTCGATCTTATCTCATACTCTCCAAGACCATCATGTACACGGATCATGCAGCATTTCGGTATCTCTTTGGCAAGCAAGATGCTAAACCTAGATTGATACGATGGATTCTTTTGCTGCAAGAGTTTGACATTGAAATCCGTGACAAGAAAGCCGAAAATTTGGCAGCTGATCAATTGTCCCGACTTGAGCATTACGAGGGAAAAGAAGTTCGTGGAGCCAACATCAATGACAATTTTCCCCATGAGTTTCTTATGTGGATCGAGACAAATGAAGACTCCCCATGGTTTGCTGACATCGCAAACTACCTAGCCAGCGTCATCCTGATCAAAGGGATGACCTCTCAGCAGAAGAGAAAATTTTTTGCGGATGTTAAGTACTACCTATGGGATGACCCTTATCTATTCAGGGTGGGCGCGGATAAGATGATCCGGCGCTGCGTGCACGGTGACGAGGCGAAGGACATCCTTCGCCACTGTCACGAGGGACCTACGAGAGGTCATCATGGGGCGAACAATACCGCCAAGAAGGTGTTTGATGCTGGATTCTTCGGCCTTCTATCTTTAGAGACGCCCATGAGTTTGTGAGATCTTGTGACGCCTGTTAAAAGGCAAGCAATATCTCTGCACGCAATAGATGCCGCAGAACAACATTCAAGTCTGTGAAGTTTTCGATGTGTGGGGCTTAGACTTTATGGCCCTTTTCCGACTTCCTTCGGAAACTGATACATCCTAGTCGCGGTCGATTATGTATCAAATTGGGCGGAAGCGCAAGCTTTGCCCACCAATGATGCTAGGGTGGTGGTTAAGTTTCTGAAGAAATTGTTCACGCGCTTTGGTGCTCCTAAAGCGTTGATTAGTGACCGAGGGACACACTTTTGTAATGCTCAATTGGAGAAAGCATTGTCCCGGTTTGGTGTGCAACATCGATTTTCTACACCATACCACCCACTAACTAGTGGGCAAGTCGAGGTTACAAATCGGGGCATTCAGCGTATATTGGAGAAGACGGTGAGCGCAAGCCGTAAGGACTGGTCCGAAAGACTGGATGATGCACTGTAGGCCTTTCGAACGACCTACAAAACCCCTATAGGCACTACTCCATTTAAGTTGGTCTATAGGAAGTCTTGTCATCTCCTTGTTGAGCTCGAGCATAAGGCGTACTGGGCATTGAAAACAGTTAACCTTGATATGGCAGCCGCGGGCGAAAACAAGTTTATGCAGATCCACGAGATTGAAGAGCTCCGAAATGATGCATATGAGAGCTCCAAGCTATATAAGGAACGTACTAAGACGCTCCACGACTCCCGCCTGAAGGACAAGAAAGAATTCCGGGTGGGTGATCGGGTATTGTTATACAACTCGCATCTTAAGTTGTTTCCTGGCAAGCTTAAGTCTCGTTAGTCAGGTCCTTACACGGTGTGATCGGTGTTTCCCTACGGAACAGTGGAGATAGGCCATGAGGATGGCCGCTTGTTCAAAGTCAATGGGCACAGGCTGAAGTCGTATGTTGGTGGCCCAGTGGATAAGAGTTAGGAGGTTGTCACCCTCCACCCCAAGAATAAATGAATTCGGGTGGTGAGTCTAGCTGAAGACTCGTAACTAAACTTAGCATGTGGTTTAGGTTTGACAAATGTTTTTCTCTTTGTTTGCTTAATTTATTTTTCAGGTTGCGGTTCGTTCTGGACGCGGGGGATGTTGGAATGCATTGCCGATCTTCAGGTATGTTAGTTCGGCTCTTTTCTTGGTGGGAGGTGCTTCATGAGTGATCCGGATACTAGTGATGTTTTTATCTTGGTTTTATTAATTGTAATTAAATAAACTTAAGTGGGAAATAATTTTTCAAAAAAAAAAATGAAATTCCGAAAAATAAGCACTATCAATAGGGTTTTCTGGCACTGTCAGACCTGCTAGTGCAGACCCATTAGCAGATCTCATAAAAGCCCATCTTCTTTTTTCTTTAAAACCTTCAACATTCATCACTTGAATCCTCACAACTCACTCACGAATCCTCCACACCTCCTTTCTTCCTTCAAGAATCTGTTTTCCTCTCACCCGAAGCATCAATCCAGGTATGAATCTTTCTTCTTTCCTTTTTAGTTGTTGAATATTTGGGGTTTGTTCTTCAAGTAGTTTTTCTTCTAAGTTTTAGGGTTTGGTCTAAATCGACCGATTCAAGCCCGTTTTCGTGTATTTTATGTTGTCGTGCACCACACTTGACCGATCTACAAAACCCCCAAGCAAAAGTGTTAAAAAATCGGGGTTTTGGGTGATTTTTGGGGCTGTTGCAGATCTGCGTTCCATCACGCACGGTCATGCCAAACCCAGGCACGATTGTGCTCTTCATAAATTGTGACTGAATCTGTAAAACTTTTCATGATCATGCTCTTCATAAAATTTTGATGAATTTGCAGATCTTGCCCAGAAATTCAACACGCACTACCGTGCCATTTGATAACGCAATCCGCCCACTAAAATTCGAACGCCATGAGTGAGGGGGTATGGTCCCAAAAACCCTACACCCGCGTAAAGAACCATACCCTTAACTACTTTTTAGAAAGATAACCTTGCATGCAACATGCAATGGTGCGTGTTCTTCAACACCAAAAGGTCATACAATGAGCCTTGCGCACTCAGCACAATGGTGAATTAGACCAACACCAATAGGTCATACAATGAGCCTTGCGCACTCCGCGTAACGATGAATTAGACCAACATTGATAGGTCATACAATGAGCCTTGTGCACTCAACGCAATGGTGAATTAGACCAACACTGATAGGTCACACAATAAACTTTGCGCACTCAGCGCAACGGTAAATTAGACCAATACAATCAAGTCAAACAACGAGTCTTGCGCACTCAGCGCAACGATAAGTTAGGCTAAATAATACAAGTCACACAACGAGCCTTGTGTACCTGGCACAATGGCGAGTTAGACTCATGCGCGCAGGCTACTAGACCCTGCGCGGAACAACATTCTTCTGAGCTATGAATCCTAAAGCCTTGCAAGGACAAGACACACATGAGAAGCACCTCATAGTCTTGGGACAAAAGGATATACCCTGACACCCCGCGCTGGCGGGAAAAACACTGACAGCCTCGCAGAAGGGGTAAGCACTAAAAGGTGTTGACCATACTCAAGGGTACAAAGTGGTAGAACTGTGACCAAGGATTGCTCGGCAGGTTGCGTGTGACAATGTCGCATGAGCAGTAATGCAGACGTCAGACTGCACACCAACCATATCTCTGCCAGTGACTGTTCCACCTTCTCCACTTTCGGCTGGCATCAGGCCTGACACCAGAGACGGCTGCCTTTACACGTGGCACCACTCAATATCCGAAAAACACACCTCTTGACAAAGGACGTTAATTCTCCTTAGGGGAACATTTAATGTCTGACGCAGATGTACAAACGGATGTCTCTGGCTGTATGGGTCGGCCCCAAGGCCCACCAGCCAATCTCCTTAACACATCTTTTCGGCTATAAATAAATATTATTGGATCTCCAGGTAAAACAGGTTCACACACCCAATCTCATACAACTTACTTACTACCTTACTTGCGATCCTCAAGTACTTATTCTCACGCCGGAGTGTGCTCACGAAGAAAACCACCATTTTCCCGTGACGAGACTAACGACGCTGCTAGTTTTGCAGATCAGCTTAAGTGAGTTCACAATGAAGAGCGAAGTGAAAGGATAACCCCTTTATGCAGAACTACCTTGGTTGTAACTTATATATCCCCAGATATCCCTAGGTTCAACCGGTGCTTCTTCAATGAGCTTAGTGGGTTGGTTGTAGTCAACGAACTGCACTTGGTTATGAAGTGAAGGTTTCAACAACGTGACGTCTAGTATTGATACAAACCGGATCATTGCTCCATAATTGTTAATGATCATAAGCCGAATTAAACCAAGATATCGTCTAGTGTTGGATTAGTTTTTAACATGTGAATTTCCCAACAATTTAATCATCTTCATTGTTAACATTGTTTTCATTAATTTTTTTTGTCTAAATCAAAATCCTCCGTCTAAAATAATCATCATATCTGTACTCGAAAGCGTTTTCAGTATAATTCGGTTAATCTATATCTCTGAGAACACTAACCATACTTTCACTCATACTAGTAAGTTTCTTTATTATTCATTTGTTGGATTAAACACCCAACAATCCCGTCGAAAGATTTTTTGGTCATCCCTTTGTCACTGTCAGGCGATCTTGCCCATCCCTTTGTCACCGCCAGACAATTTCATTTGGTTCCGCTCATCTATCGCACCACCATTTTCATCTCTCGCACCACCTTTGTACCCTAAATTTGAAATACTTTCTAGGTTTCCATAATTCCCTAAATTCCAAAAGTGTTTGCTAGCACTGCCTCAGCTTAAATTTGAAATACTTCATGGATGTCCACTAAAATCAGTTTTTTGATTTTATTTTGTTCATTGGGACCTCGAATTTACTATGTTTGTGATCCGATTACTAGGCAGTGGATTACCATAGTTAGAAGAACACATAATCTCTTTGTAGAATGTTTTGTTACTAGGCAGTGGGTTACCATAGTTAGGTTTGGTTTGGTCAAAAGTCAGCGCACAATTCAGGGTTGAAGTAGCCAATGTAATTGAAGGTAATTATTGTTGGGTGTTGTTTGGTTCTTATTTGTTCAAATACACAAATTTTACATCAGCTTCGTATAACTCATAGTGTTGACAAATGAAAGCTTGATCCAAACATTCTTGGAAATAAATAGTGGCTCAAATGTTAAAACGTTTTTGCATATTCATAAATTTTACATTATTGATCAACAAATACACAAAAAAAAAAAAAAAAAACAAAGAAGTTTTAGAAAGAAGTTGTGGAACTTGTATAACGATGAACATCCCATGGTCCTATACTTTGATGTAACGTGTTAGTGAGATCGAATAATTGCTTTAAACTCTTATCCAAAACATTATACCGAATGATCTTTTTTGAAACTTTGATCACCATGAACGTGTCATCTGCTTCTTCTTCTTCTTCGTCGTCTTCACCTCTAACAACATCCAAGATTTCGAACTTGTAGTAATGAGGTCTAGACTGTTGTTGGAGCACATGAACTATATCTGGATAAGTAGCCTGAAGATCATCAAGCTCCACTCGATACTTGACAAACCATCTTGAATGATCACTCAACATCTCATACACATTCAAGTGTAAATGGTTTTCACCATCGCCAGTGTCCACCAAATGTAGATGACCTCGAGATTCCTCAAACTAAAGGGGCTTCACTCCATCATGGTAGCCACTAAAAGATTGCACCCTCGCTGGCAACGGTGTTGCAAATGGCAACTCCAACAACTTTTCATCATCTAGCTTTTAAGTAATTCGGACGGGCATAAGATGGAGCCCAATGAAACGCTCGATTCCAATAAACTCCGCCGCTGAAAGGCGAGTAATACGACACCCAAAAGGATTCGTTTGATGTCTTCTTCCATTTACCCGTTTTAGAGGAGTAGATTTGTAACTGTAACCGCTGCTCAAATTCTTTTTCACGATGAATACAAATAACTTTGTAATGAACACAATCTTTTTGATGAAACGCCAAACCCATAAAGCAGATACTAATCACAACAACCACACCTCCGATTATAGGGGGGATGATTGCACACTCCTTGGTTGTGGGAATAAACACATAGTAAGCACAACGATCGCTACAGCAAAGTAGTAATCCATTACAAGACTGGACAATTTTAATACGACGGTGATCCGGATGGATATTAAGACCACGAAAAGGAGTAGTTGGGTTTTCAACATCATACGGAATATAGAAATCGCGGACAAAAAGACCAGGAGAGAGCGAAGTGCTGCCATACAGGTGACGGAAATGATGGTGATTTAAGAGTGATCGCCAGTGTTTGGATACTGATTTGAATGGAAGGATGGAAATAACAGGGAGCGGATGAAGGATTTCAATTAAAAGGTCATCGTTGGATCCGATCATAGCTCCCGACTGAGTCAACTGATGATCAATATCCGCCATAGAAGGCAAACTCACTCACTCACACACCCACTAAATCTATTACTGAAATTTCCACCATGGAGTAAGAACCCACACCATTTGGAAGATAACATCTCCTTGATACCAAGAGTCTATAAGCCTTTGATAGAAAAACAAAGAGTTATATAAACATCCAAGACTTGGAATAGTCTAAGTCTCTTCGTAGATTCGGTATAATCTAAATTTCATTACGTATCCCAAAAGTTTCAAGTTTCAACATATAAAATAAAATGATACTAATAAAGCTTAAATATACTACCATGCTAATTCTGCTCCTACAAGTCTATAACACAATATTTATTTCGCTAAAGAATGCCGTATCTACTACTACATCTTACAAGTATACGACTCAAATACGAGGGTAATACTGTCATTTCATATTCGATGAAACTATGTTTGTGGCCCAGAAGCAAACACATTTACAAGACCCCGAAAGACTTGTGCGGATAGTTTGTGAGCATGAAGAACCTCACCATCAATGTTCCACACGCTCTCCTCCCCAAATGAAATGAATGTGAACATTTTAGTCTGGGCACAAAAAAAAAGAACATTTTCGCATGAAAAAAGAAAACGGTTAATATTCAACAGAAAAGTAACAAGATTTATACCTTATAATGTTCCACAAAATCAAAGTCCAATGGGCTTCCGCCCTTCCTTGCTAGTTGCATGAGGTGCCTACATGTCAATATCAGTCATGAGTTAGAGCATGTGCTTGAAGCATTTGTGTGTGTGGTATAGATGGCCAAACAAGCGGGTTGGGTTGACCCGATAGAATTTTGTCCAAATCCTCCACGAAGTATCAATTTGGTTTCTTTGACGCCAATTCTTACAAAAAAAACTTAGCAGAAAACTTGTAAACTGACAAAAATGCCCCAACTTTTTAAAAATAGAACAATATGAGCAATAGTATACTCTTTAAAACAAAAAAGAAATCCTTCTTGATATCTTAACCCTAAACTGACAATTTCATCAATTTCGAGAAGGTTTGGAGGCCGGAAACGGCATAAACGACACCACGTTGTTGCTTGGGTTGGTCGTAAAGATGTCTAATATTTAGGTAACCTTATACATACTTGGGTGACATATGCATACATTATCTCAAGTTTTTTTTATAATGCCAATAATAATCAGAATAAAACAGTTTAGAATCTTTTGCCTCCTTTTTAGCCAAGTTTTTTATATATTTATCCGTTTGACCTGTTAAAGATAAAAAGAAATACCATAAATAGAAAGCGCGAGGGCAGTCTTTGATCAAAATAAGATGCATGAACCCATCTGAAAGATGTGCATTGGCAACCAAGCCATCAGGCGCCTTTTCATTTCTGCATGAGATGACCGCAGCACCAATACTAAGAAACCGTCCTTTAACTGTAACTAACTTTGATTCTTGGTGCGAGTCAGATGTTTGATTTGTGTTACAAATGCGACAATTGGCGCAACACGGGACCCTTTTGGGATCCTTTGGTAGGCCCCAAAACGTCTTTAATTTTCTTCCATTGGCCTGTGTATCTGTTTTCACATGTTCAACTTTCATAAAAGCTACCTCTGCCTCATATGACCTTGAAAAACAAACGGGTCACGTTTGGAAATATTAATTATGACCCGAGAAACGATTGTAAGCCGGTTTTGTTTTATTAACCGTAAAAACAAATACCTGTTTCTAAGAAACACTTTTGTTCCTGCATAATCATATCGTTTTGGCCCCATCCATCGATATTTTTCGCTCTCTGTGATCACGTCTCCGTAGAAACCATACCTAGTAACATTAAACAAAAATAAAACTTACCCAAAAGATAAGAATTAAACAAATAAATGAAAATGAGAAAAATACGAAAAAAGAAATTACATCAAACAAGGAGAAAACGATAGGAGTCTACCCAGCAAACGAAGCTGTATATCGTACACGAGGCTCGTGTTTGGATATTTGTGATGTTTTCCATGTTACAATCTGAGCTATATCCAGGCGTAATCTTTTACCGATAATAATTTGCAATGCTGATGTCACAGGATCTCGAGCTCCAGTTGTACTGCAAGAGTACAGGATATCAAGATTTTGAAATACATGTTTAAACAAAAATAAATGAAAACCATTTGACGTGAAATATACCATATGACAATAGCATCGGTGGACCCGCAAGGAATAAGTCCAAAGTGAAATCGATCGTTGGGGAAAGAAATCTCGGGATCGTGGGCTGGATACAAGATTCGTAAAATGAACAAAAAACTGCATATGTTGTTAGTATATAAATATATTATATGACAATTTATTTTCCATCAACTATAATAATAAACTTCTATAAATTATTCATCATTTGATTTTACTAAATTCACATCTAGTTCAATACATATATTATTTTTCAATGTACTTTTTTACAAATTTAATTTCCATCAACTATAATTATAACTTTAAAAAAACCTATACATTTTTTCTAAAATTCACAAATAATCATTTGGCTTTATTTTTTACTGATTAAATTTCTAGACTCTGAAAAACTAACAAAAAGGCTTCTTATAAAGTTTAGAGAGTTATCACATATGGACCTTTTCCTTATTTTATAAAAAAAGTTGAAGGGTACTATAATGCAAAATACAGGGATAAGGTTAAGGGATTTAAGCATGCAAAAATAAAATACAAGGACTTTCGTACAAATTTAGCGAGCGAAAGTCCAAACGAAAAGAATATTTCAAGTAATCACTTCCAAAAACTTACCAATATTTGGGACTTGCGATTCATCAAGTGATAAACTCAGGAGCGGTGACTCATCCTCACCAGAAGGCAATGGTTCAGCCATAGTTACGGTTGGACCAGAGTCCACTATGTCATTATGGTTATCAATGGTTTGACCATGATCTGGTGGGGCCGGTGGGTACGGAGCTTTATGTCTGGACAAGAGAACACCGTTTAGGATCTCATTAAATAGGCCGTCACCTCCCTGAATCAAATCAGATATGTAAAAAAGCTCAAATAAAAAGTTTAAAGAAAAGTCTCTTAATCAGAAATCAGAATTATCAGAGGTGGCAAGATGAGTGTGTAGGGCATGTTAGATAACATGTCATGATAGATTCGGGTCGAGATGGTCATGTTTAGCAGGAGAAGGGTCAGGTTGGGTTGGGATGACCTGTAAAAGCCCTTTTTTACTAATAACATATTGATAATTGATGTGTTACTTATGATTCCAGAAACAAAATTTATACAACAATAACCTGAAAATTTGAGAAGACCCGTGAGGCGTATCTTGTATTCTACTTGTTTCCTCTTTTAACTATTTTTATTTGACCCATTGCACATATAAAGAAAATAAACAACTCAAATTGACCCATTTATAAGTAGATGGGTCGAGTCGAACTTTCCACCTCTAGGAATTATGTATACTAAAAAGTAATAAAAGAAACCAGATTTGGATATACAAAACTTACAACAGCAACAATCCCATCATATGAAGTAAGTTCCCTATTTGTAATAGAAGTCATTGCATCAAATGCATGACTAGCCCGTTCCGTCACAATAACCTATAAAGTAAATTATTCAAGATTCAACAAACCGTAAATAGTTGAAAATATTATTCTTTTCAAAAGTTTTGTATGGTACCTTGGTTTTTACTTCGGCTTGAGAAAAGAGAGGAGCGACTTTTTCCCAAATTTGATATCCGTTTCTTTTTCCACTCATCGGATTAACAAAAACCTAATCAAGTTTAATAAAGATATAGAAAGATATTTTGCACTTTGACTTTTAAAATGAGTTTATAAGCATTCATAATCACAATTAAGTGACCACGTGCATATAGTAACCAATTAAAGTATTAAACATACCAGAAGATTTTTAGGCCTATCGGTTTCCACACCAAGAAACGTTTTTATTTGATTCACCCACGTTTGACATGTTTGCTTATTGTCGTGACCAAAAGTGTAAACAACTGGCGTCCAAAGAGAGGGTTGACCCTTTGACATTTGTACACCATTCACTTTGAACCGGTACATCTAGAAGAAACATATGAAAGAAAATAATCAAATTTAACCATAGGTAGCTTTTTCAACCCATTTATTCATGAGTGAGTCGATTCAGGTTGGGTGGTTATCTCAAACGGGCTATTACAAAGATATAGTTGAAAGGAGAACGGGTCAAACGGCTTGGGTATCACCCAAATTGTATAGTCAATGCATCAATGATAAAACCTTGACAATTGTTTCTTTTGTTATCTGTAATAATATTGTTTCTGTAATCATAATTGAAGTGGTAGCTATTTGGAGACATATTCTTAAACAAGCACAAAGATGTTTACGGGTCAACCCAACCTGACCCGTTTTGAATTGTATTAAAAAAGATATGTTTTAACCATATCTCATACTAACTTATTAGTTGTTACCCAAACAGCATAACCCGCCCATCTTGTCACTTCTAGTTTTAATTCTGAACAAATCCGGCCCGTGTTGACTAGCACTAGTGACCCGTTTAAACCAAATCCATTGATATGACAAACAAACCTCAGGTGAATGACCAGACAAGCATCCTGGGTTTTCATGTATCAAGCCACAATCTATGAACTCGACAGCATAAACCTCGGATATTTTGATAATAGTATCGCTTTTGGAAGCATGAAGTATTCCAAAACAGCTTGAGCTATACTCCTGTTTATTATTCCAAGAAAATTAGAACATAAGAATAAGGGTAGCAATTCCTGACACAGCACAAAAGTAGTCAGGTTTGGGTTGTCAATTGTCGTGTCTAACTTTCTAACCCGTTATATAAACAGGTCGTGTTGGGGTTGACCAGTTTAACCCGTTTGATTAAATGGGTCAAATCCAGGTTGACTTGTTTAACCTATTTAATTAAAACACTTGCCAACCTGTTTAAAACTAGAATAAAAATATCAAAAAGTATAGTTATTATAAGGTTAACCATCCGTCCCGTTTACAGTCCGCCAAGGCGCCAACCTGTTTATGACCCATTTACAACTTGATCACAACCCGAACAATCTGGCAAATGTCAACCTGTTTGACTAGTTTAGATAAACGGGTCATATTACGGTTAATGTTTAGAGACGAATAAAAATACGGTCATGTTCGGGTTCATCAATTCAAGACGTCAAACTAGCTTACACTACTTCTGTAAGTTAACTTAATGTGACATGGAAAAGATTTATATTTTAGGCATAATTTAAAGTGAGCTCAAACATGATCTCAATGTGCTCAACTACAAATATCTTATTCTATTAATTCAAATACAAATATAAACCATAATCAACATGAACAATTAATCACACCAAATGCATAACAAGAAACCAAATTCATGTTAAAAACTAACAAAAAAGAATCTCAATATAACCTGGAGAAACTAACATTTGAAAGCGAATCCAACGATTTCCATGATAACATATCTGATTTAAGGGTAAGAACAATCTCCCCAACTTGATCCATGAAGAAATTTGAAGTCAAAATTGATGGTTTTTCCTCACCCTCATATTGGGTATTTGCTGGAGAATCATCAACATCAGTTGAACAATCTGGGTTTCTCTGCATGTCACAAGATTTTGTTTGATTATAGAAATAATGGAAAATTTTGAAATGGAGGGTTTTTATCGAGATTTCTTGAATATGTGAGTTAGAAGAAGAAGAAGACGAAGAAGAAGAAGAAGATTTAAGATGTTACTGTTTGAATAATGGAGCTGTTGTTTGTTGACATAGGGGATTGCGGATTTACAGGGATGTGATCTAGCTAGATTTTCTTTTTATGAATTGAGAAATTAACAAGTTTGTTGGTTCAAAAGGTTTGTAATCAGAGGGGCTATTTTCGTTAAGTTAGATAACTAGTGGGTTACTCGCGTTATGCGAGGATCTGCTAACAAATCAGTTGAAAACCATTAAAACGAACCACGGTACCAGTTCTGATAATATCGATTCAGATTCGTTTCAATAAGTCAAGAGTTAGGGGTGGTAATTTTTAACACGACCTGACATGAAAAAATATAGGTTTTGAGTCGACTAACACGACCCGTATAAAAAACAAGTTGGGTTAGTGTTGACTCATATTAAAAACAAGTTGGATTCCGGTTTACCGGTATAAAAAAAACAAGTTAATCCATTAACCAATTTAAGTATTAAAAAAGAAACTGTTATATTTTTGTTTTTTTCCCTTTTCCATTAAATGGTTAGTTATAATAATAATAATAATAATAATAATAGTTTGGTCACACCATATTATCTACGTGTCTCACTTATACTCAGTATTAAACATGTTACCAATAATTCACTTAAACCTAACAACATGTTTATAAATCATCAACATGTATGACTAATTTAAAATATAAGTTAAACGGGTCATGTTCGGGTTGACCCGAATTTATGTGTGTGTGAGTTATGGTTGAACTCTTTGACACAAATGATAATATGGATTTGGTTTGGGTTACAAATTTCAACCCACTAACCCACAACTCGTTAACCAACTAACCTAACATAATTGACACCCCTATCAGAGTATATGCACTTGTGTAGCCTATGATAAAACAAAATAAAACACTTTATTTTGAATAAAATTACTTTGTCAATCAAATTAAATTAGTTAAAACATGTGTATTTTATATAGTATTAAATGGTTAAAAAGAAATAAAACACTTTATTCTTAATTCTTAATAAAATTTCATTGTCAACCAAATTAAATAAGTTAAATGCGTGTGTTATATATAGTTAACACGATGTAACATTTATGTGTGGTTCAACATTTTACGTCTATTTTTTCCCATTTGACATGTTTATCACAACGAGCAGGTCCTAGATCAACTTAGTTATTCCTTTCTATATTCTACGTTTCGGTCTAATTTTTTCGCATTAACACGTTGCAACTTCTGTATTGGTGGTCGCTGGCGGTGGTGTGACATTGGTACTATTTGACCCGATTTTATGCTCTCAACGTAGCACGGAGGGGTGAGGGGGTTGATACTAATTGTATATATGTATACTAAACTTTGATGGTTATTATAGAAAAATTGAAATTTTAACTGTAGCTAAGAATTTCTTTTTTTAGTTTTAGGTTGTATTAACAGGCACATAATATAGGAGTTCAATTGTTAATAGTTGTTATGAATGCATCCATTATGTAGTGACTTTTCACATAACCTCTTTCTCTTATTTACTAGTGTACTAATGTGAGTGCCTATATATAATGATATTTGTATATGATGTTAGATTAATGAATAAGAATTCTCCATGTTCTATTCTCTACATGTTTCATAGTCTAGCTCTCATGTTTATATACATATATATTAGTTGCTAATAGACCGTTGTTTTACAACACGTTATCAGCACGAACGTACTCTATGTGTTTTGCCACCCTTGGTATCCCTTTTTCCTTGCCTTTGATGTGCATTATTTTCCAGCCTAACTCAATCTCGCACCAACATGCTATATATATATATATATATATATATTAATAACTTCTAAAAGCAAATGAAAAAAATATATAGATAAGAGTTCAATCATGAGACTACATCCTAGAATTTATAGCAATCATCAGTTTTAAGTTTATATATGTATATTGATAAGTGCCACCAGTAAGATTGATGTATCATCATCATCAAATATAATATGAAATAATCATACGAAGAATCATACCTTTATTAGTAGAGATTGCAGATCCAAAGATCAAACATTTTGTTAGCAGTGGCTACACATCTATGGTTTCCAACTTTCCATCACATAAGAAACCCATCTTTCATCATTTTGGATAATCATTGGGTTGTTTTCTTAACGTATTCATCAGGATTAGGATGTTATATCATAAATTATGACGTTACAATTGACTAATTCATCTTTTTCTAATACTCATTATTAATTGAATAATTTTAGTTTTCGTTGACGACGACGATATTTCGTATATTTATTTTATTTTTCTCTTTTATAAATGATCCTTTCTATTATTCTAAATTGGCTAGATTATCATTTAATTAGTTAATTTAATTATAATATATGTTGTTTAGGACTCTTACAATCTAGTGATGCTCATCTACATATTCCTTGAGTCACCATAATATATATATTTATGCTTCTTTATTAACCTTGTTAAGTTGTAAATAAAATTGTTGAATTATTTTGATTTGAGGAAATTAATTTGCAATCTAGAGAATATTATATGTGCTTTTAGAATCCATGAAAAACAATTAAATTCAATATTCAATATTACAAAGTATAGAACTCAATATTTATGAACTAAACAATGCAATTGTATTAGGTATATATGCTTGTATTGGTGGTAATATATACATGATGTATGTACTAGATTTTCATTTTATATAGATAATAATAATTTAAATGGATATGAATTCGGTAATTAATTGTTTTTATTAGTCATTGTTAACACATAGAATGTCAAAAGACTCTTACATAATTAGATAGAAATGAGTTATAGTGCTCATTGGATATTAATCCTCTGTTTATAAACATCAATTGATTTAGTTTTAAATAAACTATACAACTTATAATGCAATATATTATTATAATTATTATTATTGTTATAACATGATTATGCAAATATCGTTTGGTACTTATACTAAGGTTAATGCTATAACAAATTTTGTATATAAGAAATTCATATAATAGATTAATATTGCTAGATATCATTAGTTATTTTTAGAGAAACATTTTATAGCGATGTCGGTACTTCTCATGCATTTATTATGCCACATCATAATGTTTAACAATTTATTTGCATATTAACTATTACTATTGCTAGTATAAAATAGTGAGTATTGCTATTGCTTCATATGTACAATGTATAGATTGCTTATATGATGTCATCAGTTGTTTAAATATAAATATTTGAGAAGAAAAAAAAGAATATGTTATGTAATTCATCAGTATTACAATTTTTAAATAAAATTTTCAAATACAAGTAATAAATGATCTGCGAACTTGAAAGAGATATATGTTTAAGTTTTAAAGTAAGTGTTCAAAATATATAAGATACTATGTTTGATTATACCATAACAAGTTATTACATAAATTATATGCGTTTGCTTATTAGTGATAAAAATGTTTCTTATTTTATAAAGACCCATTATAAGTTGTTTTTATATGATGACATGCTCTAAGGTCATGTATTGTATGATTTTGCTATCTATACCTTGTATTATATATGCTATCACTTCTTTGCATCGATAATACCGAATAGAACGACTAAACCAAAGTTGTGGTTTATTGTCATTATCATGAAAAAGTATAAATATGCTTCGATTTGACACCCAATTGACGTTATACGAAGAGAAGTTTATTTATAAGGGAAATCGGATATAAAAGAAATATTATATGACTCGGACATATAATTACTTCTCAATTGATGTTATACGAAGAGAAGTTTATTTATAAGGGAAATCGGATAAAACAAATTTTGTTTGTCAAACCTCAAATATACACATGAAGTAGCAATATCATTTAAAGGGTATAAAACGGTTTGAAACGACTGTATATCTATATGTTCGAGAAAATAATGGAAAACCGTAAAAATTGTATAGTTTTACACTGATTCATGAAGTGAATATATATTGATCATTGTAATCATGGGCATCATTGAGAAAATTGTAATAATGATCATATTAATAATGAGATTGACCATTAGAAGTGCAAAAATCATCGTGTTAATAAAAGATCAAACTATTAGAAATTATAAGATAGCCAAGCTAATAATGAGATCGAATATCAGTATTATAATGATAGTCATGATAAGATCGACACCAAAAGTGATAGTCATGATGGTTTGAACTTTGAAGTTATAATACATTCTTTCTTATCTTATGTTTTGTATTACATACGTGCAAGTAATACATATACAATATTATAAACCATAAGTTTATGGATCTTAATTATATGTTGGCATGACCGGTTAGACCACACCGAGCCAATGATGATGTGAAACTTAATGAATAACCAGAAGACTCTTCATAATAAATAAACATGTCATGGTTGCTCTCAACAAAAGTTAATTATTTACCAACCAAAGTAGGGTGTGAATCCCTAAAATATTATGGATGAATGAATGATGTATATATACAAACATGATACCATTTAGTGTTTTTAAATCGATGCATCGTTTAAATGGTCATCAAATTTACAACTTAAAGTTGTGTGTAGCTTAGCTAATGAGATAGCAAGCATATTATTCCATATTATCATATTTATGGTGGTTATAACATTGAATTTAGTATCCATGTTACAAATGATTATTGGAATAAGTATTGAACTTTCTAAATGCTTAGGACACAAATTGGTTTTGTTGAAGACGATGATCAAACGTCTACAAATTGATTGCAAAGCTAATAATCAAGAGAGCAAAAGTTCATATTTGAGCACATGTGATTTTACATGCAGTGACATTATTTCACATCAAGCAAACATGTTGTAATAGTTTCTCCCCATTATAGTTGGTTTGGTCAGGAACCAAATATTTCCCATCAAACCTTTTATTGTGCGGTATACATTGGAATTGATCCACCACGCATAAAGATTGAAACTCAAATAATGTTAGGAATATATGTTGGATGAAAATACTATTTATGATTACATACTTACATCAATTAACGAGAGATTTATTTATGGCTTGTTAAATCTTACTTTAAGTAAATTAACATTTTCAACATTAGGGGGAATTAATGGCAGTTGAAAAAAGAATGGGTATGCATGAATTATCATTGATCCTCAAACTAAATTGTGTGAACAAGAAGTTCAAAAGATAATTCGTTACCTAGATTAAAGAATCAATCACCAGACATGTTAACTGACCTAAATACAGTGACTAAGTAAGTCACGTAGTCAACTGCTAATGCTCCAATTAAGTTAATTGTCCTAGTAGGGCAAACCATATATTAATGATTCTATTGCACGCCTGAAGCGTGGTAGACTAGTCGATTCTAAGAAAATAAAAATTCCTTGAAAAATTGGAGCAAGTAATGAAGAAGATGGTCAAGTCGAGGTTATAATAAAAAAAGGGTTTCTTGAAGAGACATTAGACATGATGGTTCTGGAAGAACCTCAGGTACCTGAAAATAAAGAGGTTTTAGTAAATTGTATCATGTCTAGAAGTGTATGGAATCGAAACAAAATCGACGTCGTTATACTTTTGTATATATAGCGCTTGAAAAGATGAAATGATGAGGATCAAGATTTAAAATCTGCCTATGAATAAATACAAAGAAATGATTGGCCAAAATGGAACGACGCAAATGAGGCAGAGTTGAATTCTCTATTGAAATGGAAAGCTTACGGGCCAGTAGTCCATAAAAAAGAGTTGTAAAATATATTTAATATAATCAGGTCTTTTATGTGGATCAACAATTGATGGCACAAGGATTTCGCAAAGAGCTATGATTAATTATGAGGAGACGTATTCTCCAGTGGTGGATGCAATAACTTTCCAGTATTTAATTAGTCTGGTAATATAAAGAGAGAATTGATATGCGTCTTATAAATGTTATGTATCATTTAGATACTAAAGTTTACATGCAAGTCCTTGAAGGATTTAAATTATGTAATTCATGTAAAGTAAGTTCTCGAGAACAATATGATCATTGTATACAAATTCATTTTTGAATACGATTGAACTCTTGATGAGTTTCTTAAAGCAATTGAGTTCTTTAAAGGTGAATCAAAGCATCTTAACGATGTAATCTTGAGCACCAATAAACATACGTTGAAAACTTGTACCCAGCGATTGTGATATCTCAATAAATAGTGTACACGCATGGTATAATATGGATTTTGGAGATAAAAGCAAGTGTTCATGACTCTTTACATGATATAGATATCTATGTGTTAAATGGGCAAATTTATATAGCAAAACTCCTGAAGAGTGAAAGCACATGCATATATGGATAAGATGGGACGAATTCCCTCATGGATTGATAATGCTAGAAGCATTGATGTCAAAACCTCAAGAACATATAGTCGAGTCAAATACGATATAATTGACTCACCAGTGAGCTCGAAAATGAGAAATACATATGGTGAAGTTGGTCAATTTATTTTCATTAAAAGAACGATATGAGGTTTACAAGTATTGCAATATATGTTGATGATGTCATTGAATCTCCCAAGAGAAAAAAAAGAGCTCAAATATTTAAGCAAGAATTTGCAAATGAAATACAACATTGCAAATTTATGGCTCAATAAGTAGGACATACGTTTATATTATAATCCGTCAATCATAGTACATTTAGAAAATGTTGGACATTTTCATATGGACAAAGCTTTTGGTGTAAGTACATTTAATGATGTTCAAATATTTGATATAGATAAAACTGACTTTTATCATCTTCTATCAAAGAAGCAAATATCCTTGGTCATGAAGTACCATAATTCAATACAAATTGTATTAATATATCTTGCTAGCTATACACGAACATATACCGTTAAATTCATTGGTAAGATTTAACTCGTGTACGACGAGGAGATATTGTAATGAGTAAAACATTTATTTTCTATACCCTTAAGGTACGAAATGTATGGGTTCATATTTTACTAACCCATCAACAAGTTTGGTTAGTTTTGTAAATGCATGGATTATAACAAAACACATTCAGATCTTATGGTATCTACTTACATGAGGAGGTAATTAAAGTTTTACATGAAGATCATACATCAAGTTCATTAATAGATTGCACATCAAGCGACAAATCACTCACTACAAAAGTTTTTCAACAACTTTCATAGAAGATTGGCACTTGTTACTTGAAATGATACATATTATATTGAGGGGGGAGACAATACGCATTGCACCCTTTTTCCCTTAGCTAAGGTTTTGTCCCATTGGGTTTTCCTAGCAAGGTTTTTAATGAGACAACATCATTAAGCGTATTAAAGAATAGTATTCCATCATATGGATAGTCAAGGGGTAGTGTTATGAATGCATCCATTATGTAGTGACTTTCCACATGTATAACCCCTATCTATGAATGCATCCATTATGTAGTGACTTTCCACATGTATAACCCCTATCTATGAATGCATCCATTATGTAGTGACTTTCCACATGTATAACCCCTTTCTCTTATTTACTATTGTACTAATGTGAGTGTCTATATATAATGGCATTTGTATATGATGTTAGATTAATGAATAAGAATTCTCCATGTTCTATTCTCTACATGATTTCATAGTCTAGCTCTCATGTTTATATACATATATACAAGTTGCTAATAGACCGTTGTTTTACAACAATAGTCATATTTAAAACAAATGAAACCGTTTAAATCAATTATTAGTTATTTCTTATAAATATTTGGTTTAAAATCTCACAAACCTCGTTTAGCTTACATTGAAACCAGCTTGACTAGTACCTGTTTTAAGCCTCCCCAAAACAATACTTTGAAATTGGTTAAAATCCGGTGTAAAAAAGGAACCGATGCTGATCAAATCTGGCTCGTACTGGTTTGTGCGCCTCTATTAATTAATTTATTTATTTATATACATAGAAACACAAGATGAAGGAATAGTGTTCGACAGCTGCCTTGCACTCATCGATTGGTCTGAAAAAGTTAACGATTCAACTTAAAATTATGATTTTACTCCTGGTTTAAAATCACGGCCTTGCCATCCTTGTAGATTTTAAGAAATTACAATTTTACCCTCTGTCAAAATTTCGATTTTGCCTCGGTTCAAAATTACAGTTTGCCATCGTTATTTCTTAAATTACGATTTTACCCCCATCAAACTTACGATTTCCCTCCGGTTCAAATTTACAGTCATGCCTTCGTTTTCGTTTTTTTTATCTTGCAAAACTATGATAGTGTTTTGTTTTAATTGTTGATTCATCTAATTTTTATTCACAACTGTCTGGCACTTCCTCATTGGTCCAACCAATGTAAGATTTTGCCCCGTTTAAAATTATAGCTTTCTCATCGTTTAGTTTGACAAAATAATGGTAGTGTTTTGTTTTAATTGGTTGATCTGATGTAATTTTTTTGAGATCGTGTAGTAAGTAGTATGTAAAGGTAACCGAAATATAGATTTATTTGATATTAGAGAAATATTCGGCTTAGTACCCGCAAATAATCCACTATTAGATGAATAGTTTTGGGTTCCGATAACATTTGAGTTAAAACATGATTGTTTCCGTTTCCAAACCCATAATCTAAGTGGGCCGGCTCAAGACTGCATTGAGAAACCAGCCTACAAAAATGTACTTTACGTTCATATCCACACATGAAAACAGACATAAAAGGCTCATAGTGAACCTTATCCTGAGACGTAAGACCTGAAACGTCGTTTTATCAACAATAACTTACGTTACTTTTAACTAAATGAAACTCTAGTTTTAATTTATAATGCATTACTAGTTATAGACCCGTTACTAGTTATCGACCTATGTATTACATGAATTTAGGATAAAAAAATAAAAGTCCTTTAGATATCATGGAGTTGATCGAGTTCTTTGGAAAAATATGTTTTTTATCTATATAAATTTGAATGACTTTTTTTAAATAAATATATTATTGTTGAGGTTCATTGTGTTCAAGGAACAAAATTACTAAAAAGTTTAAATTATTTTTTTATATTTCATATTATTTCTAGTATCACATATAATAAATATAAATTTTGATGCTAATAAATATAACCTTAATATGGACTATACATAAAAAATTAAAGAAAATATAACATTATTCATTTTAAATAATGCGTTTAAGAGTTATATTTCAAAATTAATATTTTCTTATTTTGAAAAGTGTTGAATTTGTTCATAATCTAAGAACATATATATATAGTGTTTACTAGATTACAGTCCGTGTATTACACGATTTGAATAATGAAAACAATTTGTTTGCACAACACAATTAGACATGTAGATGTACATAATAATTATCTCACAATTTGTAATTTTTCGCTCATAGTAATCCATACCTAACCTGCTTCTAAAGTGTTTAATCATCAATTCTTTAGGAAGCTTTGTAATTATTTGTTAGGCTACATTAATAAACTGTCAAGCTATATGGATAAACGTATTTTTTTAATAAAGAGATTAACTGTTAATCATGTAATACGGTTAAATATGAAAAATATTTTAACTCGTATTTGGGTTTACATTTAATTATTCTCCATAGTAACTTAAAGTTTGTTTCAAACATATCATATTGTTTGTCATAATGCTTAAGAATCAGTAGATTCTGTATTTTTTTTCTGCAATTTAATTCAAAAGTATCTTTATTATTACTGTTATAAATATAATAGAATTTAACTGTTTTATTAAGTTTTAACACAAAAAATATCATTATCATTATAAATTATAAATTTATTTGGAGTTGGAGTGGATATTAAGGTAACGATTTTAAAAGAAGCCATATTGTCATTATATGATATTAACATGATTTAAAAAACAAAAAAAATCAATTTTGATTAGAGACATCTTTTAGGGATGATATGATGTTGACACGAGACTTTTTTAAAATCGTGTATTAGAAGTAAGATTTGTTATTCTAAAAGTATAGAAAATTTGTACATAAATTTTGTTACGGTGTAAATATATATTATTTATTTTATATTGATAAGATGTAAACAAATATTAAAACCCATAAAAATTTTAACCATGTTCTACTATGTTAAAAGTAGAAAAAATAGTATATTATAAAGTTATCATCCAAGGAAATACAAAACTTTTTAAATGGAAAAGATAATAGAAATAAAAAACAAATGAAAATTAATCAATACCACATGAACTATAATTTCGGTAATAATAGAATAGGATAAAAGACAAAGATAAATTAATTTTTGAAAAAATAGTTTTGATAATAATAGAAAAGGATAAAAGACAATGATAAAATTTTCTAAAAATTTAAATTGAAGGAGATGAGTTTGATTAAGTTTGATTAATATATTAAATAAAATATAAATAAAAAAAAATCAAAGATTATGAGAAAGAATTCATGTGGCATTATATACAGTCTTTTATTAATATATATATATATATATATATATATATATATATATTTACAATATATTGTATAAATTTTTTTACCATCTTCTTTAGATAAATTTGTTTTTTTATTAAAGTAGAGAAATATAGATAACTAATATTAATATTAATTATTAATAATATCAAAGTGATATAATAATGAATATAAGATTATCTTTGGAGGTACATTTAAGAATAAAATTTAATGGATAAAATAAAGAACGAATGGTACAATTGTAAAACATTAAATAAGTTTTTTTCTCTCATCTCATTAATTATTATGTTTGACTAATTAATTAGTTATAAAGACTATCATACTTCACACGAAAATTTTTTGCCTATACACATCAAAAGTTATCTTACATATTTCGTTTTTCACCTACACAACGCGTAATTTATCCTATATTATAAATGAAATTATTATTATTGTTTGAGAAAATATCTATTTTAAAAATAAGTTATAACTTTAATATAGATAGTTATTAAAGAGGAATACTACAAATTAATGATATACGTAAGTTTACCAATATACTCTTATAAAAATATTTTTTTTAAAGACTAACCAAATTTTTTTTATTTCTTTACTCCCGGGCAACCAACTATTACCCAAAAGAAGCATCCATTACAACCACTTGCAGATACAACATTCATACACCAAAATTTAACAAATCGAAATTACACCAATTTTCTAAAGAGAGACTATCCGCCTTCACTCGACTCTTGAGTCACATATGGCTAAACATCTTAATATGCTTAAACTATGATGTTTCTTTCTTTCTCTTTTGGAGTTGGGACAAGTCTTTTAGTTCCAAAACAAAAATATGGTGTAATTTCAACATCTTGACACGAAATTCCAGAGTTGGTCCGTTACCCGGCAGGAAGCGAAAAGATGCATTGTTATTTCATCCTCTTCTTCACATAATTTGCACCGACTATTCTGCACTGTCACATTTCTTCTAGCTAGAGCCATGGTAGTTGGAAGTTTATCTTGAATTAGATGCACATCAAGAAACCTTTATTGGGGACCAATTAATCCATTCAAACTCCAACCCACTATCAGAAAAAACCATGTGCTGAAGCTTATTCTGAATGCTTTTTACCGAGAAAAGACCCGAGCCATCCAAAACCCAAGACCACCTTTCCACCCCAAGCCCGAAACTAAACCCCTGAATTGCAGTAGAGAGGCTGCTGAGATCAGCCGTTTCATCAGCTGAAGATGGCATCTGACCCATTGAAATATCAGTTCCAAGCCACTAATCCCATCCACGACCCGATGTTCCTTTGTTTAAACTATGATGTTCCTTTGTTTCTAAAGAGTCGAGTGACGGCGGATAGTCTCTCTTAATATCTTCTTTCATCCTGCTTAAACTATGATGTTCCTTTGTTTCTCTTTTGCAGTTGGGACAAGTCTTTTAGTTCCAAAACAAAAATAGGGTGTAATTTTAACATCTTGACACGAAATCCCAGAGTTGGTCCGTTACCCGGCAGGAAGCGAAAATATGCATTGTTATTTCATCCTCTTCTTCACATAATTTGCACCGACTATTCTGCACTGTCATATTTCTTCTAGCTAGAGCCATGGTAGTTGGAAGTTTATCTTGAATTAGATGCCACATCAAGAAATTAACCTTTATTGGGGGACCAATTAATCCATTCAAACTCCAACCCACTATCAGAAAAAACCATGTGCTGAAGCTTATTCTGAATGCTTTTTACCGAGAAAAGTTCCGAGCCATCCAAAACCCAAGACCACCTGTCCACCCCAAGCCCGAAACTAAACCCCTGAATTGCAGTAGAGAGGCTGCTGAGGTCAGCCGTTTCATCAGCTGAAGATGGAAGTCTGACCCATTGAAATATCAGTTCTAAGCCACTAATCCCATCCACGACCCGATGTTCCTTTGTTTAAACTATGATGTTCCTTTGTTTCTAAAGAGTCGAGTGAAGGCAGATAGTCACTCTTAATATCTTCTTTCATCCTGCTTAAACTATGATGTTCCTTTGTTTCTCTGTTGGAGTTGGGACAAGTCTTTTAGTTCCAAAACAAAAATAGGGTGTAATTTCAACATCTTGACACGAAATCCCAGAGTTGGTCCGTTACCCGGCAGGAAGCGAAAAGATGCATTGTTATTTCATCCTCTTCTTCACATAATTTGCACCGACTATTCTGCACTGTCACATTTCTTCTAGCTAGAGCCATGGTAGTTGGAAGTTTATCTTGAATTAGATGCCACATCAAGAAATTAACCTTTATTGGGGACCAATTAATCCATTCAAACTCCAACCCACTATCAGAAAACACCATGTGCTGAAGCTTATTCTGAATGCTTTTTACCGAGAAAAGACCCGAGCCATCCAAAACCCAAGACCACCTGTCCACCCTAAGCCCGAAACTAAACCCCTGAATTGCAGTAGAGAGGCTGCTGAGATCAGCCGTTTCATCAGCTGAAGATGGCAGTCTGACCCATTGAAATATCAGTTCCAAGCCACTAATCCCATCCACGACCCGATCTTTTATAAGAGCATTATTGTTGACTCTAGCTGAAAAAGGTTTGGGAATTCATCACATAACGGTACGTCGAATAGCCATCTTTCTTTCCAGAAATAAAATCCTTTTTAAGAACCCAGAGAACCCAAAAACAAAGACTCCAGCTTTATCCCACACTTCAAATTCACTAGACAAATTGTGAATTTGCTTCCACGGACCCGCGACAAACATCTTTGCAGGAATAAATGTCACACCCCAACCAATGGCAGAAACATCGGAGTGAGACGAAATAGATTGCACAAGGCATCATAACACTATTTGCGACAATATTTAAATCAAACTAATTCATTTCATAACAAGATTGTCAATTACAACAAGGAAGTCAAATACAATAAGTTCAACAACATGAATCCTCACATTCTAGATGTGTTTTTACGTCATCCCTACTAAGTTCGTCATGATCAACATCCTTAACCTGCAACATGTTAAAAGTATAGTTCAATACAAAAAGTATTGGCGAGTACACAAGTTTAAGTACATAGCATAAGTATAAAAGAGTTTACTCAAATCCATTGGCGAGTACACAAGTTTAAGTACATAGCATAAGTATAAAAGAGTTTACTCAAATCCACATGGCAATTGTATACAAGGTAAGCTAGCATGCAATACTAATTGTCAAACTCAAGTGCCCACAAGAATGAATGTGTCCCTCGTCACCCGAAGTAACGAGACTAAGGTATAAATTTAGAATGAATCAGCTTTAAGACTTAACAATACCTCGACGGGCGATGTGCTACTCCTATAGCGCTTATACGTTAAGTTGGGGCTAACTAAGTTAATGACAAAAGCATGTATGAATCTAGCATGTACCTAAGCATAAAAATAAGCATGTATGACGGATTGAGTGTATCAAGCATGAAGTGTATGTATTCGTGTATTTTGTAAGTTAACATGTTACAACCCAAATTGTGTAAAAAGGGAAAATGGGTCAAGTGTACTCACGGTTTTGCAAGCTTCCACTTGGTATTTCCGTAAAGTGTTGGGTGATTTTGGAGGATGGAGCACCGAGTTATCCTACAAGAGGAAAACGTAGGTTGGTAAGTATTCGAATGATAACAGAGGATTAGGAATTTAAATACACTAAAGTATGTATACGGGAAAATAATCATCTAGACTTAATACTCGTTCTTGACACTATAATACCCCTTCGGGTTGATGTGTTTTCATGGGTTAGGATACCCATTAGAATCGTAACGAGAGATTAAGTACCTAGGTGATGTAACCTAGTACCACTACGGATAATCATTCGATTATCATCAAGGGTTCGGTTAGTGGATATATATATATATATATATATATATATATATATTATAGTATACATAATAAGTAGATCATAAACATCATGGAAGTTCATAAAAGTCATGCATGGAGGTAGGAGGATAACCTTCCTTTAACCTCTTTCGTATAGTTCACCAATGCACAAGTCGTCATAAGGACAACAAGGATGGTCATGAATAAGTTAAGCATAAAAGTAAAAGACGAAAAATAATCAAAATCATCAAGTGAGGTGGTGGATTGAAGGTAGGATAGCCAAGTCTTCTAAGTAATCACACACTACCAACTCAAGTCTTGTTTTAAGAAAAAGCTTGGAAGAATACAACACTTGTGGGTTAAAACCCTATTAAAACAAAAAGTTCTTACACTTGAGACCTCAAATATGGTGGTGGTTCAATTTGGTTTTCCATGGAAATCCTATGGAAACATTCCTAGAGGGGATTCAAGTGTTAAGAAAGGAAGAAAGAAAGAAAGAAAGAAAGAAGGGAGGTAAGGGTGAGTTAGAACTCACTTTGAAAGTCTTGAACTTTCAGATGGAGAGAGAGCTTTAGAGAGAGAGAGAGAGAGAAGTGTTTGAGGTGTGAAATGAGAAGGGGAGGAGGTGGGTATTTATAGTTGAGGTTAGAGGGGTTGTTGGTTGCGTGCATTTAATGCAGAAAACACAAATTGGACCAATCCATGGGCTAGAAACCACTTTATCCGGGTTATGCCATTTTTAGTCCTTGAACTTAGTTTATCTTTCATTTCAGGCTATAACTTGTCATTTTTAATGTATAACGCATATAAGTATGATTTCAGTATCGAGTGTGAATGTATGAGTCTTTGCACGTATAACAAGTATCAGTTTACACGATTGAATGCATGTAAGACATCTATATATAACAAGTATGAATTTTTATTACGATTCAAGTCTCGGATTACAAAATTGGGAAAAGAAATACGAATACAAGTTTCCATAAATAGAAATACGATTATACTTTCTAATTAAGGAAAGTACGAAAAAGCGAGGCGTTACAATAAATCTCCATGATCTCTAGTTATTATGTATATCCCACACCACTCTTCTCCATAGGCTATCTTTATCTTCCTTCAACCTTCACCACCACTTAGATAATATAGCCAAATTCGCCATCCGAAGAGATCGAAAACTCCCTCCCCCAAAGTCTTTGGGTGTCATCATGTTATTCCACGCACCCCACTTCATCTTTTCCTTCTCTAGATCCGATCCCTAAAGAAAATCTTTAAGCAATTTTTCTAGTTTCTTTGTGACCCCCATTGGGGCCTTATAAAGAGAAAAATAATACATAGGAAGTGCATTGAGAATGGATCGAACTAGTGTAATACGAACCTCGAAAGAAAGAGTGTTTGCCTTCTAAAGCGATAATCTTTTTATAAAGGTTTCCACTACCGGGTCCCAATTTTTAATCAAATTCATATTTGCCCAACTTGGAGCCCCAAATATTTGAACGAAAATACTCCTCTTACGCAACCCATCATATTTGCTATAAGTTGAACATGTGTATCTTCCATCCCCACCCCATAGAGGCTTCTTTTTTTTCAAATTTACTTTAAGACTCGTAGTGCGAAAAAAACATCTAAGGAGCCTTTTTAAATTCACCAAATTGTCAAAAGACCACTCACCAATAAAAAATACTTCGTCGGCATAAAGGAAGTGTGATAAAAGATGACTATCAGAGGAAATAGATAAACCTTGAAAAGCCCCGATTTCACATGCCTTCTACATGACTTCGGTCAGCGCTTCCATGGAAAGTACATATAGAAATGGCGACAACAGGTCACCTTGTCTCAAACCCCTCGAACAAGCGAATTCTTGGGTCGGGGAGTCATTGATTAGGATCGAAGCCCATGTCGACGTCACTATTGTCATCACCCAATTCCGCCACTTTTGAAAGAAGTTCATTTTATTTAATGTTACTGTAACACTTTTATTGCCTTATAATAACATTAAATACAAATCTATCCTACCTAATAAAGTTCATATTTAGAGGACACATGGCACTCATCTAGGGCCTTCATTTTAGTTTTTCCCGCCTAAAACACAACACAATTCCCTTTGGTGTTTTGTTTTTAAGGATCTGTTTAGGAAAAATGGGTAAAAAAGGTGAAACTATATAAATGTTTTAACCCGACTTCACACCAAACTTCAATCGTCGCCTCCCTCATTCGCACTCTTTCTCTGCAGAAACCCTAGCCGCCTCTGTCTGACCACCATGTAGAAACTTCTTGCTCAATATTTCCTTCAAGTTTAATTATGATGAATCACAAACATTCCTTGGCTCCCATCCATATTCTTTGCCGACAGTGAACGTTTGGGCTTTCATCTTCCTTAAATGCTCCCATCCATCTTCTTCGGATCCGATTATCATCTTTGTCTCCAAGGTATGAATTCGTCTACTAATCTAATGTTCTTAGTTTTCTTATGTTTTATCGGTAATCATTTGCTTCTTTTTGTATCTCATTGCCGTTCATTCCAACCATCGCTAGCTTCTACGTATTTTGGTGGATTTCTCCCAAGCAACTTGAATATGATTATTATTTATGTTTCAACTACGATTTTTTTTATTAAAATTGAAATGGCGTGTCCTGAATTTAGTTTAGGAATCCGACATTAAGCTTATGCGCAAACGCAAATTTGGGATGGGCCTGCTTTATAACCGTTATGAACACTCATGACTGATCCGTCATCAGCTATAATTGACATAAGTTCAATGAATCTAGCTGGATTCGATGTAGTATCAGGAATGGATTGGTTAGTGGCCAATCATGCTCGAATCCTAAGTGATCAAAATTATGTCGAGATTCTTACGCCAATAGCAGAAATAATCATGATTCAAGGAGACAAGCCAACCAAGTCCACAAAATTCATCTCTGTAATGAAAGCTGCAAGTTATGCATGGAAGCAGGGCATAGTGTATATGGTCTCTGTGATCATTAGCACTAAAGGCAAGGAATTGAAGGAGCTTTCAGTATTATCGGAGTACCCCGACATTTTCCCAGAAGATCTACCTAGACTACCGCCTGACCAAAAAGTAGAGTTCAAAATTCATCTGATACTTGGAACTGCACTAATTGCTAAAGCACCTTATCAATTAGCACCAACGGAGATGCTGGAATTAAAGAAGCAATTAGATGAATTGCTAGAGAAAGGTTTCATAAAACCAAGCTCATCCCTTTGGGGAGCACTTGTGTTGTTTGTCAAGAAGAAGGATGGTTTGATGCGTATGTGTATCGATTATGTGGAGTTAAATAAGGTCACAATCAAGAATTAGTACCCATTACCAAGAACTGATGATCTATTTGATAAACTCCAAGGAGCTCGATATTTTTCCTAAATAGATTTACACTCAGGATACCATCAATTGAAAATATAGTAAGAGGATATTCCTAAAACTGCTTTCAGAACTAAGTATGGTCACTATGAGTTCACAGTAATGACATTTGGCCTAACAAATGATCTAGCAGCATTTATGTTTGAGAAAAGAAAAGCTTTATGCTAAATTCTCTAAGTGTGAATTCTGGTTGCAAGAAGTACAATTTTTAGGACATTTGATTATCATAAGGAATTCATGTGGATCCTATAAAGATCGAGGCAATAACCAAATGGAAAGTCCCTAAGTCACCTACGGAAGCCAGAAGTTTCCTAGGACTAGAAAGATACCATCGACGTTTTATTCAAGATTTTTTCACGGATAGCCATTCCTTTAACCAAGTTAACAGATAAATCGGTTAAGTTAGAATGCGGACCCAAGCAGGAGAAGCTTTTACAACCTTGAAGCAAAGATTAACAAATGCACCGATACTTGCATTACCAGAAGGAACTGAGGATTTTGTAATCTTTTGTGATGCTTCTAAATTAGGTTTAGGATGTGTTTTGATGCAACGTGAGAAGGTGATTGTATACGCTTCTAGGCAACTGAAGAGGCATGAAGAAAACTATACAACTCATGATTTAGAACTAGGAGCGATAAGTTTTGCCCTCAAAATTTGGAGACATTACTTATATGGTACTAAGTTTATCATCTTTACAAATCATAAAAGCTTAAGACATAATTTTGGGCAAAAAGAGTTGAACATGAGGAAAAGATGATGGATGGAGATTTTAAGTGATTACGATTGTGATATCCAATATCACGAAGGTAAAGCTAAAATAGTAGCTGATGCTTTAAGTCGTAAGTATCATGAGAAGCCGAGACGAGTACGTGCTCTCAGATTAAATCTGCAAGTAGATTTAACAGAACAATTAAAGAATACACATGAAACAACAATCAAGAATGATGCTAAAGGATTAAAAGGAATGATGAAAATTCCATAAAAAAGAATTTGGGTACATATCCAAGGAAACCTACGACTCATATTTTTGAAGAAGCACATAAGTCCAAGTATACGATGCATCCTGGTAGTGACAAGATGCATCAAGACTTGAGGAAGAATTTTTGGTGGATAGGAAGGATATAGCTAGTTATGTCTCTAAGTGCTTAAATTGGTCGCAAGTTAAAGTTGCACATCAGAAACCTTCAGGCTTACTTCAACAATTAGAAATGACAATATGGAAATGGGAATTGATAACAATGGACTTTCTTACCAAGTTACCCAAAACAAGAAAAGGTAACGACACAATCTAGGTGATCGTGGATTGATTAACCAAGTCAGCTCATTTCTTACCAATGAAGGAAACCTTTAGTGATTAGCTAAACTATATGTAGACGAAATAGTTTCTTTACATGGAATTCCGTTATCCATTGTGTCTGATAGAGATAGTCGTTTCACTTCTCATTTTCGGAAAGGTTTCCAAAAAGCGACGGGAAAATGACTAAAGTTAAGTACGACCTATCATCCTCAAAATGATGAACAAAGTGAGAGGACAATCTAAACAATAGAGGACATGTTAAGGGCTTGTGTAATAGATTTTGGAGGAAGTTGGGACAATCATCTGCCATTAATGGAATTCTCCTATAACAATAGTTATCATACAAGTATTAATGCGCTCCATTTGAAGCACTTTATGGACGAAAGTGACAAACTCCAGTATGTTGGGCAGAAATAGAAGAAAAGCAATTATCAGGTCCTGAAATTGTACAAGAAACAACATATAAGGCAATTCAAGTCAAGGAAAGGTTAAAGACAACACGAGATCATCAAAAGTGTTATGTTGACACCGATGTAAGCCATTAGAGTTTCAAGTTGGAGAAAAAGTACCGTTAAAGTTTCTCCTAGGAAAGGAGTAGTTCGAAGTTAAGCTCAAGGTATGTTGGACCATTTAGTGTTATCAAGCGAATTGGACCAGTAGCTTATCAGCTACAGTTACCAGAAGAAACTGGTATACATGATGTATTTCATGTATGTAATCTAAGGAAGTGTTTAGCTGACGAATCTTTGATGGTACTTGTTCCAGATATAGATGTAAGTGAGGTTGAGAGACCTCTCCAAATCGAAGATAGGAAGGTTAAGAATCTCAAGCATAAAAGATTGATTCTGGTCAAAGTAAAATGGGATTCGAAAAGAAGACCATAATACACATGGGAATTAGAATCAGAGTTGAAACGAAAATATCCATACTTGTTCTAGTGAATCTTGAGGACGAGATTTTAAACAAGGTGGGGAGGATGTAACAACTCCCAAAGGACCCTAAAAGAACCCGTAATCAAAACCCTAAATGCACTTGCCGAAACTTATAATAATCAATTAGAAAACTTAGAAGTTAAGAAACTTAGAGTTTGATGAACCAACCTGCACAAAAATACCCTTACTAGAATCATAATTAAAAACCGCACCATTTAGGATCAAGACCTGAGCATATGCGTTAAGAACCTACACAAAAATCGAGAAAAACATGCGATTGGACGAAAAAGACGGCCGATGACATGTGTCACGCCCATGCGCCATGTGTCAGACCTATGCTGGACATGTGGCAGGTCTAGGCCAGGTCGACCGCCCTGGCGCCATACGAGAGATGTCACACCCCGACCCGCAGCGGAAATAAGAGTCGGGGCATAATTGGGTTATCACCAAAGCACATGACATTTACTATTATGTTTCATAATTAATGAAGTCAAAGTTACATTTTCAAACATCCAAACATGTTCATTCAATACAAGGGAAAATAACCAAACATAACAATCCCAATACTAAATCGTTTTATTCTTCTATTCCAGGTCCTACGTGTTCCTAGCTGCTGCTGGTTCACCTGTATCATGTGTAAAAATGGGAGGTTTTGGGTCAACATAAGTTGGCGAGTGAACCTTATTAGATAAACATTTGATAATGATTTTATGGTTAGTTTATCAATAAAATATTGTGCATAATCATGAAAGAGCAAATGTAAATAATCAAGCATTGGCAAATAGCAGTTACAATTATAACATACAATAACACTTGATAGCTTACATGAACATACCAATATCATATGATAACTAACATAAATGAACTGTGCGATCAAGGCTCAATCAAACGGAGGCGATCGTATTGCATGAACTGGAAATGTAAATTGAACTGTGCGATCAAGGCTCAATCAAACGGAGCCGATCGTATTGCATGAACTGGAAATGTAAATTGAACTGTGCGATCAAGGCTCAATCAAACGGAGCCGATCGTTGTGGGCACGCCAGGTTCAACCACATAATAAAATGGGGAACAGGCTCAACCTCATAATTGGGGAGCGGCGGCCTATGAAATTGCGTGTATTGAAATAATAATTTGCATCCAATAATAACTACTTAACAGCAATAAACTAAATACACATGTCATAATATGATGTATGCACAATGGTTTAGTTATAATATGTATATAAACAAAGACACATGATACACCCCAAAAACGTGATTAAAACGGGGAATTTGAAAGGTTCACTCACATTGGGTGCGTTGAATTGGAGATGGTGAGATGCGCACGATTTAGATGAGCGAGTCGACGAGGGATACTAACCTAAATAATAATGGAAAAAAATATATTAAATGGGTGGATGTTATTAAGGATTTGAATGAAATTTTTAGATATATTTTTTATGAGTTTATGGCTATTTTCTATCTTTAAAAATGTTATTTTTAAGTATTTTTAATTGATTTTTAAATTAATTTAATAAATAAATATATAAAAAAATACTATCTTTTTTCTGTTGACCGTTGACCGGTTCGGTCAGCGGATATTTCTGCGCCGGGCGAGATTCGAACCGGCGACCTTCCGTTCACGTGCACGTAGCTCTACCAACTGATCTACGTGACTAACCCGTTATAAACTCGGTTTTAGTTATATTTATATACTTATTTGAATTAACCGAAAATTCCTTTATTTACAAAAACGTTTTATTTCCATCGAACCGGTGCTTGTGACAAGGTTCGAACGCGCGACGTGAAGTTAATGTTGCACACAGTCCACCGCTGGACTGTGTGTCTAACCCGGTTATATTCTTGGTTTTTATTATACTTAACAACTACCTGTTTTAACCCGGGTTAATTCATAATTAAAAAGGCATGTTATTACGTAAGGCGTGCGCGTAGCAAGGATCGAACTCGGGACGTGTATATGAAATTTGCACACAGTCCACCGCTTGACTGTGTGTCTAACCCGTTTATAATCCGGATTTTAATTACTCTTATCTCATTATTAAGTTCATCTTCTTCATTACGATCACAGACCTTACTCAAACATCTGGTTCGTGATTAATCTAATTAATAAACATGACGACTAGCTTGAATGTACTAAACCGAACAGTTTGGGGAAAGAAGATACCGGACAGGTTGTCTTCCTCAGAGAGTCCGGCGAAAATTTGACGGCTCTGTTTTTGAACCTTCGGCTGAGAGGGTCTATCAACAGAATTAAGGAATTAGATATGAAATTGAACTAGTGTGTATTGATTATTAGTACGTTTGAATGTGCATACCGATAACTAGCGAGTTTCCGGCAATTCCAGAAATTTTCCGGCGAACACAGAAAATCCAGCAAAGTCGTCTGTGGTTGATTTTGAGTGATGGGTTAATGTTAGTAAAGTTCTAACAATAGATTGAAATCGTAAAGAAGGAGTATTTTACCGGTTTGTGTTGAATACGGTTTTCCGGCGACTTTTGCAGAGAATTCCGGCGAACTGTTTTAGGTGCTCAGATGATTTGAAAACGCGACGAAAAGGAATTGGAGTGTTGTTGTGATAGTTCTGAATCGTGCAAATGATCGGAACTTGAATTAAATCAGAGCTTGATGAATTTTCGGTTTCAAATACCGAAAATGATGAAACTTTAAGTTCATTCAATTCTGACTTAATTAGAAACCGAAATACATCGGTTATAAGTTGGCCAGATGAATTCGAAATGATTTGGCGATCGGTTTGCCGATTTCCGTTATTCAGATGGCATCAACGGTTGATTTGAGTTTGCGTATAAGTTCCAATTGTTTGCCTAGTGTTAACAGAAAACACATTGTGGCGGAGTGGTTTAGTGAAAGAAGGTTAAGTTGTGTTGAAGGCTTGGCTGACCCGGGTTCGAGTCCCGGCAGCTTCAAATGTTTTTTATTTATTTTATTTTAACTTTTTATCAAATATAATTTTTATAGTTTAGTTTATTTATTAATTATGTAACGTTTAAACTCAAAATAATCATAAATAATTAACGAAACTTTTATAAAATGGTACAAGATTACAAAACGGAGCGGGTTTTGGAGACCCGATTTTTACAAATGTTACAGTATCCCCTACTTTTAGGAATTTCGTCCCGAAATTTAAACAGTTGAAGTAGCAGGAAAAAGATGCGGGTATTTTTCACGCATTGAGTCTTCACGTTCCCAAGTAAACTCAGGTCCCCGTTTCGACTCCCAGCGTACCCTAACAATTGGAATGCGACTTCGTCGAAGACGCTTTTCTCCATAGTCCATAATCTCCACTGGTTTTTCAATAAAATGCATGGATTCATCAATCTGAATATCTTCCAGTGGAATATGAAGATTCTCATCAGCGAGGCACTTCTTCAAGTTCGACACGTGGAATGTGGGATGAATCCTGTCGAGTTCTTCCGGTAGGTCAAGCTTGTATGCTACAGGACCTACTCTTTCGAGTATCTTGAAAGGTCCTACCTAACGTGGTGCTAGCTTTCCCTTTTGACCAAAACGAACTACTCCCTTCCACGGTGATACTTCTAAAAGCACATGATCACCAATGCTAAACTCCAAGGGCTTCCGTCGTTTATCTGCGTAACTCTTTTGACGACTTTGAGCCGCTAGAAGATTGTTTCGGATTTGATGAATCTTATCTGTGGTTTCTTGGACCAATTCTGGACCAGTAATTTGTGCTTCCCCAATTTCGTGCCAACAAACAGGAGATCGGCACTTTCGACCATATAAGGCTTCAAAAGGTGCCATGCCGATGCTCGAATGATAGCTGTTGTTGTACGAAAATTCAACTAACGGTAGGTGGGCGTCCCAATTTCCCTTGAAGTCTATGACACATGCTCTAAGCATATCCTCAAGAGTTTGAATGGTGCGCTCAGACTGTCCATCAGTTTGAGGATGATAGGCGGTACTGAGATCTAATCGAGTGCCCATAGCGGATTGTACTGCTTGCCATGTCCAGGAGGTGAAACGACCATCGCGATCAGATATAATACTTAATGGTACCCCATGCCTGCTTACGATTTCGTTGATATAAATACGAGCAAGCTTTTCGTTCTTGAAATCTTCTCGAATAGGGATAAAGTGAGCTGATTTTATAAGTCGGTCTATAATCACCCATATAGTGTCATACCCACTAGAAGTGCGAGGTAACCCGGTAATGAAATCCATGGTTATATTTTCCCACTTCCATACAGGTATTTCCGGTTGGACTAGAAGTCCTGAGGGTCTTTGGTGTTCAGCCTTCACCTTAGAACATATGAGACACTTGGAAACAAAAATGGCAATATCTTTCTTCATTCCAGGCCACCAATAGGTGTACCGTAGGTCTTGATACATCTTGTCGGCTCCTGGGTGTATAGAATATCGCGTTTTATGAGCTTCATGCATGAGTGTTTCACGAAGATTGATGTGGTTAGGAATCCAGATACGATCTAGGTAATACAAAATACCATCAGATTTAGTTTCAAGTTTTAGCTCAGCTCCACAGGACATTTCTTTTCGTACATCTTCCTCTGTTATTGAAACGTGTTGAGCTTCTCGAATTTGATCCTTAATATCGGTTATAATTTGCGAACATAGAAGATGAATGGAGTTCGCATAACCCTTTCGACTAAGTGCATCAGCCACCACATTTGCTTTGCCAGGGTGGTATCTAATTTCACAGTCATAATCATTTAAGAGTTCGACCCATCTTCGTTGCCTCATATTTAACTCTTTTTGATTAAAGATATGTTGAAGACTCTTGTGGTCAGTGTATATTTCACACTTAGTACCATAGAGATAATATCTCCATATCTTAAGAGCGAATACAACGGCTCCAAGTTCTAGGTCATGAGTGGTGTAGTTCTTTTCATGTGTCTTGAGTTGCCTCGAGGCATAAGCTATGACTTTTCCCCTTTGCATGAGAACGCAACCTAATCCTTGCCCTGACGCGTCGCAATAAACTACAAAATCATCACAACCTTCAGGAAGAGTGAGGATTGGTGCATCACAAAGTTTTTGTTTAAGAGTTTGAAAAGCTTCTTCTTGCTTGGGTCCCCATACGAATGGTTTTCCCTTATGGGTTAAAGCCGTGAGTGGCACCGCAATGCGAGAGAAGTTTGAAATGAATCGACGATAATAGCCAGCTAGTCCAAGAAAAGACCTTACTTCAGTTGGTGTACGTGGAGCTTGCCATTCTTGAATTGCTTTGATCTTTGATGGGTCAACATGTATTCCTTTGTCATTGACTACATGCCCGAGAAATTGCACCTCTTTTAACCAGAATTCACATTTAGAGAACTTGGCATAAAGCTTTTCCTTTTCTAGAAGTGCAAGAACAAGTCGAAGATGACGCTCATGATCAGCTTTAGATTTTGAATAGATAAGAATATCGTCGATGAAAACTATAACAAATCGATCGAGGTAAGGTTTGCAGACTCTGTTCAGTAGGTCCATGAAAACAGCTGGTGCGTTGGTTAATCCAAACGGCATAACCATGAATTCATAGTGGCCATAACGAGTTCGAAAAGCAGTTTTAGGGACGTCTTCTTCATGCACTCTAAGCTGATGATAGCCGGATCGAAGGTCGATTTTCGAAAAGCAACTGGCACCTTGTAGTTGGTCAAGAAGATCATCTATGCGAGGTAAAGGATATCGATTTTTGATGGTTAACTTGTTGAGCTCTCTGTAGTCGATGCACATACGAAAAGATCCATCTTTCTTCTTTACAAAAAGGACAGGTGCACCCCAAGGCGATGAGCTGGGACGTATGAATCCCTTGTCAGTCAATTCTTGCAATTGACTGGCTAGCTCTTGCATTTCAGAGGGGGCTAACCTATATGGAGATTTTGCAACTGGTGTAGCACCAGGTATAAGATCGATACGGAATTCGACATCTCTGATTGGAGGAAGTCCTGAAATGTCGTCAGGAAAAACTTGTGGAAAATCTTTTACTACGGGAATATCTTCAAGTTTCTTCTCTGTGGTCCCCTTCTTGATGATATGGGCTAAAAACGCGACATAGTTCTTGCGAAGGTATTTTTGAGCTTGAAGACAAGACATTAAGTTGAGCCCTTTCGACGAGGTTTCTCCAATGATTCGAAGAGTCTGACCGTTTGAAAGAGGAATACGAATAAATTTTTCACGACATACAACTTCCGCATGATGTTGACTGAGCCAATCCATACCGATTATGATGTCGAAACTTCCCAGCTTCATAGGAATAAGGTCGACTGAGAAATCGTGGTCGTTTAAGGTGAGTGTACAGTTGCGTAAAATAGAGTCTAATGAAACTGGTTTTCCGTCCGCAACTTCCACCGTTATGGATTCCGTGAGCTTATCCCGATTTTTGCTTAAGATAGGTTCAAATTCTAATGACACGAAACTTCTATCCGCACCAGTATCAAATAACATAGAGGCATATCTACCATTTATAAGAAACGTACCGTTGACCACATTGCCGTCAGCTCTGGCCTGGTTTGCGTTAATATTGAAAGCTCTTCCTCTAGCAGGTGGAGGAGCTTGGTTCGCTTGATTCACAGGGTTGGCTTGGGCCTGAGCATGAATAATATTGACCAGCCTTGGACATGTGTTTCTGAAATGACTTGGGTCTCCGCAATTGAAACAAGCCCGCATAGGTTGGCCCATAGGGTAATTGGGTTGATAGTATGTTTGGGCTAAATGTTGGGTGGGTGGAAATGGTAGTTGTTGTTGTGCTTGACCCATTAACTGTTGGTGGGTTTGGGTTATAGGTTGGTGGCGGTTTGTTCGTTGAAGCGTGCGGCAGTTTTGAACAGTATGTCCTGCGCGACCGCAGCCGGTGCAGTATTGGCAAGGATAATCAGGGGAGTGGTGATACTGACAACGGTTACATTTTGGTAATGGGCCTGTGTAGGGTCTTTTGTATGGCGCGGGTGGAGGAGTGACTTGAGTGATGGGTGCAGCAGGGATAGGGGTGTTGGTTTGGGTGACTGCAAAGTTCCTGGTGTTACGCTTCCTCTTGTTAGCGAACTTAGAGGAAGGATTGGGGTGGTTTGAAGTTTGTCCCTCAACAGGGGCTTTCTTCTTTTCTTCTTTGAACTTCCATTGCGAATTCGGTTTTCGGTCAGTTCCGTTGCCAACTCCATGGCAGCTTTGAGTGTTACTGGTGAAACGCTGAGAACCGAATCTTGGATTTTCGAGGGAAGTCCTCGAATGTAATGTTCGATCAGACGATAGGTTGGAGTGAATAAGTTTGGAACCATTTGGTTCAACTCCAAGAACCTCTTGTTGTAAGTAGAGTGATCACCCTCTTTTTGCTTCAAGGCATGAAATTCATCCTCCAATTTCTTAATTTCACTTCTAGGACAGAATCGCGTAGTCATGATTTCCCTTAACTCCTCCCAAGTTAAGGCCATCGCATCTTAAGTTCCCCTCTTTCCTTTCTCAGTATTCCTCCAAGTGAGAGCTACACCAAGTAATCTCCCGGTGGCGTAACGAACTTTGCGATCCTCAGGACAATCGCAGTTTAAGAAAACGTTTTCCATCTCCTCGAACCAATGTAGGAGAGCAGTGACTCCCTCAGTCCCTTCGAATTTTGGAGGATCACAGGACTTAAAATGTTTGTAAGAGCATTTGATGGTAGGAGGGTTGTCGATGTTCTGGTCCTGTTGTTGAGGAGGGTTAGTAGGAGTGGCAGCAAGGGCTTGTTGTACTTGTACCACGATGTCAGGCAACATCGTGGCCATTTGTTGCGCGATATGAGTGGCCAAACGTTCCTGAGACTTTTCCGATCTTTTACTCCTTCGATGCTGTCTAGACGACATCTACAGGATCATAAAATGAGAAGATTGTGAGTTTATGGTGTCTTTTTAGGTGTCATATGTCTTTAAGAAAATGAAAATAACATAAATATCAATAATGCACTACATCCATAGGATGTCTTGGGTTCGCTCATGTTGGGCCTCAAATGTCCCCCATACCTTCACCTACATAGTCATGTGGGCCCCCATGGCTATTGGCTTGGTAGGATTCACATTAGTATTGGCAATTTAACACTCGCATCCCCCGAATGCAACCCACAAAATATGTTCATGAGATGTTTGGTCGGAACGTGCCCAGGTGTAGACACAATGACAACTCAAAGTGGGATTAGCTCTCACGACGTTTGGTATAGCATGCTTTGGCCTAATAGGTATTTCGTACTCTCATCGTTAGTCCCCAGGTAGGCAAAATGGTCCTTTATTTTGGATTTATACGAATGCCAGCCTAGACAGGACGTTCCGACTATCGGTACTAGTACCCTTCCAGTTACTACATGCCCATCATGAGAACTCACTTTAATGAGATTTGAAAACACGAAAATCATTGTAAAATCAATCATGATGTGGTGTGTGCTTACATGGATGTGATATGTTATGAGCATACGATTTCATGATAGGCATTAATTGATAATACATACTTATGAACATGCTTGCACAATATCAAATGTAACATTTAACATAAAACATATAAACATCATGAAATTTGGCATATAACACACAAAATTCTTATAAGTTTCTAATCGACTATAGTATAGGCTCTAAGGGTCTAATAACCTATCCTATATCCCTATAGTCATGGCTCTGATACCAATCTGTCACACCCTGACCCGCAGCGGAAATAAGAGTCGGGGCATAATTGGGTTATCACCAAAGCACATGACATTTACTATTATGTTTCATAATTAATGAAGTCAAAGTTACATTTTCAAACATCCAAACATGTTCATTCAATACAAGGGAAAATAACCAAACATAACAATCCCAATACTAAATCGTTTTATTCTTCTATTCCAGGTCCTACGTGTTCCTAGCTGCTGCTGGTTCACCTGTATCATGTGTAAAAATGGGAGGTTATGGGTCAACATAAGTTGGCGAGTGAACCTTATTAGATAAACATTTGATAATGATTTTATGGTTAGTTTATCAATAAAATATTGTGCATAATCATGAAAGAGCAAATGTAAATAATCAAGCATTGGCAAATAGCAGTTACAATTATAACATACAATAACACTTGATAGCTTACATGAACATACCAATATCATATGATAACTAACATAAATGAACTGTGCGATTAAGGCTCAATCAAACGGAGGCGATCGTATTGCATGAACTGGAAATGTAAATTGAACTGTGCGATCAAGGCTCAATCAAACGGAGCCGATCGTTGCGGGCACGCCAGGTTCAACCACATAATAAAATGGGGAACAGGCTCAACCTCATAATTGGGGAGCGGCGGCCTATGAAAATGCGTGTATTGAAATAATAATTTGCATCCAATAATAACTACTTAACAGCAATAAACTAAATACTCATCTCATAATATGATGTATGCACAATGGTTTAGTTATAATATGTATATAACAAAGACACATGATACACCCCAAAAACGTGATTAAAATGGGGAATTTGAAAGGTTCACTCACATTGGGTGCGTTGAATTGGAGATGGTGAGATGCGCACGATTTAGATGAGCGAGTCGACGAGGGGTACTAACCTAAATAATAATGGAAAAAAAATATATTAAATGGGTGGATGTTATTAAGGATTTGAATGAAATTTTTAGATATATTTTTTATGAGTTTATGGCTATTTTCTATCTTTAAAAATGTTATTTTTAAGTATTTTTAATTGATTTTTAAATTAAATTAAATAAATAAATATATAAAAAAAATATTATTTTTTTACTGTTGACCGTTGACCGGTTCGGTCAGCGGATATTTCTGCGCCGGGCGGGATTCGAACCGGCGACCTTCCGTTCACGTGCACGTAGCTCTACCAACTGATCTACGTGACTAACCCGTTATAAACTCGGTTTTAATTATATTTATATACTTATTTGAATTAACCGAAAATTCCTTTATTTACAAAAACTTTTTATTTCCATCGAACCGGTGCTTGTGACAAGGTTCGAGCGCGCGACGTGAAGTTAATGTTGCACACAGTCCACCGCTGGACTGTGTGTCTAACCCGGTTATATTCTTGGTTTTTATTATACTTAACAACTACCTGTTTTAACCCGGGTTAGTTCATAATTAAAAAGGCATGTTATTACGTAAGGCGTGCGCGTAGCAAGGATCGAACTCGGGACGTGTATATGAAATTTGCACACAGTCCACCGCTGGACTGTGTGTCTAACCCGTTTATAATCCGGATTTTAATTACTCTTATCTCATTATTAAGTTCATCTTCTTCATTACGATCACAGACCTTACTCAAACATCTGGTTCGTGATTAATCTAATTAATAAACATGACGACTAGCTTGAATGTACTAAACCGAACAGTTTGGGGAAAGAAGATACCGGACAGGTTGTCTTCCTCAGAGAGTCCGGCGAAAATTTGACGGCTCTGTTTTTGAACCTTCGGCTGAGAGGGTCTATCAACAGAATTAAGGAATTAGATATGAAATTGAACTAGTGTGTATTGATTATTAGTACGTTTGAATGTGCATACCGATAACTAGCGAGTTTCCGGCAATTCCAGAAATTTTCCGGCGAACACAGAAAATCCAGCAAAGTCGTCTGTGGTTGATTTTGAGTGATGGGTTAATGTTAGTAAAGTTCTAACAATAGATTGAAATCGTAAAGAAGGAGTATTTTACCGGTTTGTGTTGAATACGGTTTTCCGGCGACTTTTGCAGAGAATTCCGGCGAACTGTTTTAGGTGCTCAGATGATTTGAAAACGCGACGAAAAGGAATTGGAGTGTTGTTGTGATAGTTCTGAATCGTGCAAATGATCGGAACTTGAATTAAATCAGAGCTTGATGAATTTTCGGTTTCAAATACCAAAAATGATGAAACTTTAAGTTCATTCAATTCTGACTTAATTAGAAACCGAAATACATCGGTTATAAGTTGGCCAGATGAATTCGAAATGATTTGGCGATCGGTTTGCCGATTTCCGTTATTCAGATGGCATCAACGGTTGATTTGAGTTTGCGTATAAGTTCCAATTGTTTGCCTAGTGTTAACAGAAAACACATTGTGGCGGAGTGGTTTAGTGAAAGAAGGTTAAGTTGTGTTGAAGGCTTGGCTGACCCGGGTTCGAGTCCCGGCAGCTTCAATTGTTTTTTATTTATTTTATTTTAACTTTTTATCAAATATAATTTTTATAGTTTAGTTTATTTATTAATTATGTAACGTTTAAACTCAAAATAATCATAAATAATTAACGAAACTTTTATAACATGGTACAAGATTACAAAAAACGGAGCGGGTTTTGGAGACCCGATTTTTACAAATGTTACAAGAGAAACTCTAGGTTCTCCCGCGACGCGCTGGAGATGGCAATTTGGGCTATATAAGGCCAGGTCCGGGAGAAGTTCAGTTGCACCATTTGTAACGCCCCAAAAACCGAGATTTAATATAATGGGATGTTTTCTTGTTTAATGGCATTAAATAAAAATAACTAAGTTACTTAACTTAGTTAAAATTTCAAGTCTTATAGCAGAGAATAAGGTTTGTGAAAAATGGAATAAAATGGCAAACTAGAGGGACTAAAGGTGGGGATTTGGATTGAAGTTTTGCAACTTAATAGAATGTGCAGGGATTATGTGTGTGTTTTTGTGTGTGTCGACACACATAGAAGGAAAAAGGGGGTTCTCCCCCAAAATCTCATAAATTGAAGAAATTGATGGTGAAAATGGAAGCTAATCTCTTGCATGAGTGAAGAATTATCATTATCTCAACCTAACAAATGTGTGGTAAGTTGTAATTTAAGATTTGATGATCATTGATGAAATGGGTTGTGTTTAATCCGTGAGCTTGTGTGAAATTAGGATGATAATGAATTAGAATCATCTCATGAAACGTGAATCATGCTCGAATTTCTGATTATTTTGTTGTTTTAATGAAGATCCACTTGTAAAAATAATGCTATGAAGATGATCATGTTGCATGTGTTAAATCGAGTATAGTTTTGATATATATGAAATTGGATGTTGTGGACTATTGTTAAATGAAGTTGATTTAGAATGAAAGTTATGTGAAATTAGTGGAATTTGATGATCTTGATATGAGCTAGTAAGATTATGCATAAAATACTTGTACTATGTGCATAGGAAGTAGTATGCACACAAGTGTATGATGAACTGTCTAAATGAAGTTAGGATGTGAGATTGTAGGAAATGGCTTGACATATATGAATAAAATATGTTAATGATGTAAGTAGTAGTAAACTAACTTGAAGAATGTGCTATAAATGGAACTCATACAAGAAATTCGGGTTGAATGCATGTTTTGGGTAATATCAGCATTAGAAACGTGTACCATGTGCTTGAATAGTGTGATATTCATCATGTATTCGATTGATCATTAGTTGGGTTCAAGAAGTGAAAGAGCACTATGTCCATAGCATATGAACTCACTAGTGACGAATGATGTTATGTTTATGTTAAATTGATAAATTTAAATGTAGTTGACAATTGTAGGATCATGAGAACATTAATATGTATTGAGTTGATTATATGTGCATAATGTAATGAATCAGTCATGTGATTATATATGTACAAAAACATGAGTATGGAATGTATATAGTGTCATTTGTATGGTCTACTACGATGACACGAATGTATGAGGTTAAGTTGAAATTTCGTATGATAAACCGTTGACTTTCTGAAAGTCAACTATGCATAAGTAGCAAGGTTAGACTTTTTTGTCACAATTGTAATGTTATAGAAAGTCATATGGTGCGTATTAAATCAATGTGTGTTATATGTGATGACTTGATGAATTATATGAGTTGAAAAGATAGGTTGTGGGGATATGCCTTATGCTTGTTAGAATTGACTAATGAAAGTCAAATGTGAGATATGCATTCGATATGACCGTTAACATGTACAATCATGTGTACTAACAAGAATATGAATGTTATGACATGAAAGTGTAGGAATCATGTCAAGGCGGATGGGAGCATGGAAGGCTAACGGGTCAAAAGGAGGCAAGGTAACGGATGCTAAGGTAAGTGATATCCGGAATCACTTCTTCTTTTGTAAACGAACATTGTTACGTTGAATTCCGGGGATTATGTAAGGAATTACGGATAAGGGTAAGAATCAAGGTACGTATTGTTGTGATAAGTCATAGGATGTCGTCTACGTTCGAAATTCATAAAAGAAGTGAACGGGTCAAAATGTAAAAAGAATGTGTTGGGTGCGAGTCTTGAATAATTATGGTATGGGAATCATGTAAGAACATTTAAATAATCATAGTACTAAGGAAAGAAATGTTATAGCGGGCCGTAATAGTTAGCTATGTTGAAGATAACTTAGAATAATCGAACGAGTCAAAAATCAAGAAAGAATGACAGAAGTATAGATTTGATTAAGTGGTCATGGGGTTAAGTGTTAAAAAGGATGCGGGAAGCTTACGGAATGTTATGGGATGCTACCAGACATTATGGGCCAGTTCGGGTTGGTACGGAAATCGGAAACGAGTTATGTAAGCTTAAACAAGGAAGAACAACATCGATAACACAAAGGGGGCGTCGCCGACGGCCTCCCTAGCTGTCGCCGACGCTGCCCCCTTCTCCTGACGCGCTAATCAACTGTCTACACAATTTAGTACCGATGTAACATTCTAGGTCGCGTCGCCGACGCTATAGAAGGGCGGCGCCGACGCTATAGAAGGGCGTCGCCGACGCTTCCTACAAACTTGACATGCTGTTTTTGTTGGTTATTCGCATTTTGAGTTCCATATATCCTAATACATGTTCCGATACTCTCAATGAACCCCAAAAAGTGAAAATAAGTAATAGGGAGTTGTGTGAACTTATTGAACTGTGATAATAATTGCCAAAGATGAATAAGTATGTAAACATGTATGTGTGTGGCTAAATTACTTGTTAGTGGTGGAATCCCTAGGTAAACACAATTAGAAGTAAGCATGCGCATGGGTTCGTATGTATAAGACTTAATTATGTGGATAAATTAGTATAATTTAATGGGTATGTAAAGGCTTGTATATATGTATACACGACTTCAATACTTATGAGCATTAACGTTACTAATTATTGCCCTGAGGATGAAATGAAAGTGCAGGTTTACTATTGTTGACCTGTGAAGATTGACGATTGGGATGCAAGATCATACACGGAAAGATAATCGAAAGGATTTCATGAATAGAAAGAATATGGAGTGATCATTTAATTATGAATGTTTAATACTATGAATGATGTCACCGAATATCAATAATGCGAATGCATGTGGTGATTGAAGGTTGCACGGAGTTATCATTACATGGAATTTAAAGGGCTGAAGATCGAGTCAAAGAGCAAGGATTGTACGGGAAGAGCGGTCGCATAGCTTGTATCCATGTAATACAATTAACAAGTTAATCAAGAAGGAATGTTGTAAATCCTTTCAAGAAAGTGTCCAACATTTATAAATGAACTTGCAAGTATGTAATATGGTCAATAAATAAAGAATTTTAGAGTCGGTATCTCTGTTGCGTCTCTTATGGTGAGGTTTTTTGGATGTTTCACCGGTTCGATCGCAAATCAACACTCTTTCCCTCTCGTTCTACTGTCCGAAGTACCAAAACCCCTAAACCCCCAAAACTCTGCTTCGTAATCAGCGTGCTAACCCTAACCACTGGTACAATACACTATCCAATCGATTTGAAACCAAATCAACGGATGTTTAAGTGCTGCCTGTATAAGGCTATACCTTTCATCTACATTGTGGTTTTGATCTCGTGATTATCATTAAGTTTGAATGGAGTTAATATACTAATACGTGTTTCATTGTGTGTTTAATTAGGAACCCAAGAATTAGACCAGGAGGCTATTATTGTAAACCTTATATCTCCAATGTGATTCATTCTCTTTTATTTAATGCTTTCAAAACACTAAATGTTTTCCAAATTTGTATTTACAATGATTAAGTCTTTGTATTATGAAATTACAACAGGTATGTGGGGTTTTGTATACATAACTTGATAAGCTTTATTATTGGACAAAGGGTTAGCCAATAGTAATATGACCATTGTCACCGAAACGGGCGAGTGACAAGTACTATGGGTAGATATAAACAAATATAAAAACTCTTAATGCTGTGATTACAATACTGTGTCTTTTATAAATTGAATGAACTCATTAGTATTTTTCGCTTATCAAATGTTTTTAAAACGCGTTTCAGGTGATTTATTGAGAAGAGAAGAAAAGTGTCATGAAGCACTCAAGCTTAAATAAGTGGATATGTAAACCAGAATAAAACGTGTTTTGTAATCAAGGGTTTATCCCTGTGAAAAGTCTTTCTGTAAATATGGGTCTCATCCCATAGTTTATGAAATGAAAACTACGGTGTTTTGAAAACGCTGATATTTTTCCTGACACTTGGTCCTGATAAAAATTCCGCTGCGATAATTTTAATAAACACCGGTACCAGTTGTATCTGCTCACACCTCCCGTCCAGGGCAGGGTCAGGGGTTGTGACAGCATGTCAACTCAGCAACACGTTTGATCATTGGATGCTTATTCAAGCTTAATTGAATTGCCAAGTATTGATTTTTCCATTTTATTTGCTGAAATTGATGATATTGAGTGTTTATTTAACCCTAAATGATTTGCTGTTTTCTAAACAATTTCTTTAGTCTAATTGTTACAGGGGAAGCAGGTTATGTGCTTCAAGATATGCCTTGCTTAAATAATTACATTGGTGAAGGTGTGTATAATGAGAAGAGGATATCTGTGCAGGTGATTGTTATGCTTTGTTTATGTTATGTTTTATTGTGAAAATGTGAGTGAGTGAATGAATGATTGGATTTGATGAATTGTTAAACTGATTTGATTTAAAACGAAGATGTGACAAAACTTGAGTACAGAGTGTGGTGGAATCCTTTCAGGTCAAAGTTAGATGTTGCAATTCCTGGTGGAGTTGACAATATATAAATGGCATGTTTAATGCTTTATCTGAGACGCTTTCAATTTTGCTATGACCTAAATCGTTTATAAAATCACAGGTCCATCGAGACCCTTGAAAGTGATTTGTTTAAAATTGGTTTGAACTCGATAGGGCTTCAAGTAGTCTTTAGATCTCTATTGGTTTGAATTCAGTTCTTTAACAATGCTGGAATCTCACTAACATTGTAACAGTTGATGGCAAACCACTTGTGATTTTCACGTTTGTATCTGAATTGAATATTATTTTTGTTTATATTGAGAAAAAGTCACGTGGTATTAGCTAACTATATCAAATTAACATGACTTTTGTCGTATAATAGCTCTAAGGGTATCTTGATGCGGGTTACATCACATGGTATTTATCCTTAATCGACCATAGTGGAAAAGGTGAACTAAATTTATTTTATTGTTTGTTTTTACACTGTTTTTTGAATATTTTCTAATGCTTCGTTTATTATTCAGGTAATGATTCAAATCCTAAATGCGGTGCGGTTGATACACCAATCATTGAGGTTGTGCATATAATGAATAAAGGGAAAGTTTTTACATCTTCATGTTATTGATAAAGGTAAATGTTACACATAATTAAGCTTTTTCCTTAATATATTTTTTATGTGGTTATTTTATTTTTTTCACAAGTATTAATCTATGCCATTCATATGTGAAAATGGCTTATTTTTTGTTTAGATGGAGCCTCACTTATGCAACCTCACTCATGCAGTTGTAGCCTCAGTAAGTTAACATATCTCTTCGTGGGTTCCTATTAAATGGGTTAAGTCGGATTCAATTTTCGGAATGCTCGATAAACACTACTGTGTTGATTCGTGTTTAAAGACAAAAGTACCTAATAATATCTCACTCATAAGCAGCCATGCTTTATGCTTAAAAAAACACAACATTTTGCTACAGTGACCATCTATGTTGTTTTTTTAAATAGTATTCCAAATCTGTAAATGAGTTCAGACGTTTTCAACCCGTTTGACCCATTTGAGTTGTTTCATCTTTAGATATTTTTTTGTCCATGTGAAATAAAACACAGCCCAAGTCAACCTATACATAAGCTTTATAGTGGTTTAACTTAAATTTACTCAGGGTGTGCATATTATGAATTAACAAAAGTTTCTACATCTTCCTGTTAATGATGCAAAAAATTTTGGATTATGCCATGGCAGCACCACCTGGAGATGATGACACTGATACCATAAGGTAATTATTAATATCCCATGCATGTTGTTATTAGGTCACTATGATTTGACTTATTGTTGGTCAACCTAAACATAAATGGCGATATTGAGAATTCCTTAAAAAAATTTTAGTATTTGTTATATGTAATAATATTTACAAAATTGCTGTGTTATAAAATGTATACCCTTCCACAATTAATTACTGATTTAGGGTTTAGATGAGTTTTGTGAAAGGAAGATCAAAGCTGTTAATAGAAATACATGGCTTATGAAATAATTGTTAAGTTTAGTTATTGTGTGATTGTAATTATTCTCATTTGTTGAGATTATCCCCAGCTTAAAATAGGCAATAAAGCAGTTATTGTACCTTTTACATGTTGGGTCCTATAGTATAAATACAACCCATTTTTTTTTTATCCAAGATTAACACGTTTCTATTGGAAATAATTGCCATTGATGGATTTTGTTCATGTGCCATTTTGCCACCGTATATTAAGGACAAAAATAATCTTAAACTTGCTATAAGGTTAAACTATTACATATTTAAAAAAAAAAAGAAAAGAAAAACCTTCTCTAAATCCCTTTTGTGTGCTTCCCTTCTTCATTTGCTAATGCTAGGTGTTAGAAAATCCATCAACAAATCCGTATGAATTAAGTATTAGGATGTTTATGATATTAGTTTTTATTTTAAACCTGTTTCCATGTTTCAGCAACCCCTTGGTAACAATGCTCACTGTGAGATGAAAACGTAGTTACCATTCCACATAATCAATTGTTAGTTAAGTTGACTTATATATGTTGAAAAGGCTACTATGTGCTCTTTGGTTTAATTGACAAAACATGAGTTGACTTCAGGAAGTCAACAAGAGAAGATCAAGGATTTAATCCATTCTACAGATACATGTACGTACATGTTATCTTGGCCTGAAAGCGTTAATTATAAAGAAATTATTGTTTAACGAAGCCTATGGATATATTTTTTGCGTGTTCAGAAGAGTTAGATAATATGGACTTATGATCTGAGTCTTTTATTATTGTATGGGTCGTTGTAGATTTTCGTTAATGACGTCGCTTGATATGATCGTTGATGGTATTGGATAATGAAATGCCGTCAAAGAATTTCAGGACTTCGCAATGATTCACCAGATGAAGAAACTGATGGCTACTTTATGCAATATGGTACTTGATTAAAATGTTTTAACATGGTGTTAAATTGTTTATTTTACTGTATAAACAAATTTAGGTAAATCAATTAAGAGGATCTACTAATTATGCTATTGTTCAGAATTTATTTTGTGTATTTTGCTATATGAACATAGTTTAGGTTTTTGCTCATCTTCTTGAATGGTTAATTAGTTGATGATAACTTATAATATGACTTTGTAAATGAAGAACACTACAGGTTTAATTAGCAAATAGAGGTATGATCCTGGCCTCATTATTATGTAAGCGTGAGCGATCGGTAGAGACCGCGGACCATGTCTTGGTACAATGTCAGGTGGCAGACATGGTGTGGACACAGGTTATGCTTGGCTCAGAATTCCGTCGGGTGCTGGGACAGATTCGGTGGGAAGTAGATTGCATAATGTAGTTCACGCGGATGCGATTTTCTTACAGACTTTATGGCGACTATGGAAGAATAGAAATGCTAAACTATTTAATGATAGAACCATTTTGGTGAGCAAACTGATTGAAGAAATAAAAGAGGAGTCGTTCGAGTAGTGTCGATAGAGATTAAAGGTATCAGGTGTGTCTTGGTGTGAATGGAGGCAATTTAGAATTATGTTCAGTAACATCAAGTAGTGCATCTGAGTTTTTTTTTGTAGTATCTCTTGTCTCTGTAATATGGGTCTCTTAGCGTGTCGCTATATGGCCGGTTTTGGGGTAATAAAATGTTCCGTCTTGTCGTTAAATACATGTGAAAAAGAAGCTTTTGTGTTGTTATGAACTATGTCATCATTTATTTATCTTTTCATTTTATTTATATTAGTAGTATGTTGATTGTTTAATTTACTTTATGAACCTGTGAGTTCCATAATAATTTCCTTTGAAAAATTTTGCTATCGTCATCATAAAGCGTATAATGTTATTTGTCAATACTTCAAAAACATATTTTTTTTGTTCAAACCGCGAAGTTCGCGGGTGTTAGCACTAGTATCAAATGAAGCATTTCTATTGGTTGAAATTTTTTCCTACAAAAAATTTCTTCTCATTTAAACTTTCCACTATAAATGTATATCTATACTTTTAGACAAAATATATGATATAATTGCTTATTAAATTGTTAAGAGTAAAATGCCCGGATGGTTCTTGTGGTTTTGTAAAGTAACACTTATAGCCCTCAACTTTTGTAAATTACACCGGTGGTCCCTATGGTTAACTTTTTGTTAGTCGGATGATCCCTAAAGTGGATGTCCATTAGTTTTCTCTGTTAAGTTCATCTGAAATTTCTTATTTACCACTCCCCATAATAAATAAAAAAACAATATGAATTATTATAAGTGTGGGGCCCACTTATTCACCCTTCCCTTATAAACATCTGGCCACCATCACCATAGCCACCCACCTCCATCTCCATCATAGCTAACCATCTCCATCTCCACCTCCACCATGAACCCACCACTACCGCACCACCTCCAACCTAAACCTACCATCGCCTTCACTCGACCACCAGAACCACCTTCTTGTTCTTCTCTGTCATCTCCCTCATCTTCACTTGCAAACACACTCACCACCACCACATTCATCTGCAAACACCATCACCACCATTGCCTTCATTCAACCACCACAACCAACAGCTTCACTCGACCATCACAACCACCGTATCAAACCCCCAAATTCAAACCTATATCAAAGTAATTCCGAACAAACCCGTATCAACGTAATTTTGATTGTTATAATTCCAAATCAAAGTATCAAACCCCAAATTTAAACCCAAAATTAAAGCCCTGAAAACCCCCATATTCAAACCTGGTTTCAAATTTTGGTGGCAGGTGATTGTGTGGGGGGTTGTGGCAGGTGGCGGCAGGTGGTGGTGGGGGTTTGCTTGAGAAAGATAGAGAGAGAGTAGAAAGAGTGAGAGTGCATTTTAGAGAGAGTGAGTGTGTGTTGGCGTGAATTATTTCTTATATTTTAATAAAAGCAAGGGGTAATTTTGTAATTTCACATGGACTTAACGAAGAAAACTAACCCCCATCCAGTCCAGGGACTATCCGAGTAAAAAACTGTCAAACCACAGGGACCACCAGTGTAATTTCCAAAAGTTCAGGACTAAAGGTATTGTTTTACAAAACCACAAGGACTATCCTGACATTTTACTCGATTGTTAAACTGCCATTTTGAATTCGTGAAATAGAAAACAACACATAAATTTAAAATAATGTAAAACAACAAATCTTTTATTGACGTTGAAAGAAAGTGGTGTCAAAGAAAATGTTTCGCCACCACTCTACATTAATTTAAAAGATGATTTTAAACAAGGGAGGATCTGAGTTAGGTCAGCGAAGTCCCTCTCCTCCTTTCTTTTCCAGTTTTATCGCTTCGAAGTGTTATTTTTATTTAACTTTTTATCAACAACAATTTTAACTTTTCTTCATATATCATAAACCTTGAAGATCAATAATATTATTGTGTTATGAGTATACGTGTGCTGTAATAAAAGTAGCATATAACAGCCGGCATATTGTGATAACGTCAAGGTCTCTTTCAAATATATAAAATGATTGTTTTGAACTCGATCGACTTGTTGGCTTTATGATCTTATGGAGGACGACACTTTTAAATTGAGGGGTTCCTTTCATGTGTTCTGTTTGTCGTACTAACTATAAGTCGATTACGTGAAAAGAAACATAAATACATTGTCATACACATATAACATTTTACACAATTTTATATGCATAATTATGCATAGCCAAATAAACATAACAAGGCCGGCATACTAATAATGTAAGGTTATCATGATGAGGACGGGATATCTTAAACCTTGAAAAAGTACATGCTACCGAACTATAGTTATAAGTTGCAATGAATTTTCAATGTAACTAACAATTTTTTCTCGAGTGATGTAGAGGAGAATTTTATATTAAAATATGAAAAAATATATCTACATTTTGGTATATTTTTTAAATGATACATTTAAAAGTGAATCCATTTTGGTTGGAACTTGTTTTAAACCCAAGTAAATTGATATTTTTTATTACGCTTATAAGACTTAACACAACAAATTAAATTATCTTATTCTATAAGATATATTATAATATGAAAAACAAATAAACTAATAATAACAATCTGTAATTCAGTAATTGTCTTTATGTTGTTATTTATATTAAAAACTTGATTGAAAAATTTGTCATTTTAAAATGAAAAACTATATAATTTAAGTGAAATTAACATTAGTAAAAAGAGTGAAAATACAAATAACGACAAGTATGAAAAAGGAAGGTTGCGGTGCAGGTTTTATCCGTTTACCTATTGTTTATTTGTAATTTGTTGGTTTGGTATTTTATTGAAATGATATAAACCAAAATGAAAAGAAAAAAAGAAAAAAAAAGAGTAAATTGCGGTTTTAGCATATGTGGTTGATAGCCCATTGCAATATTTACAAAATCCAAATTTCTTGCAATTTACATACTAAGGTTTCTATTTTATTGCAATTTCACCTTATCTAACTAATTCCATAAACCTTTTAGTTAAATGTTCGTCACATTAGAGGCATGTATTATTGTCCCCACCCCTAGAAATTATGAAAGGAGAGGGAAAAATTGTTGCTTGCGAACTCAGTAAAGATAGAGCTAAACGGCTGTAACACACCTCTGTTAATTCACAATTCATTTGTATTTTTATTTGCTGGATAATTTAGGTTATACTATAAAGAGTTGAATTTCGCCATAACACTCATCTCTAAGTTTTTTTTTTTAATTTCATAAGAGTTGCATTGAATATGAGATTCAAATTGAAAGTTGAAGTAAATAATATTAGAATATTCATATAGAACCTTTTGATACAAAACCTGGTAGAAACTTCAAGTCATCAAGCTTCGTTGTACTCATTGTTGTGAATTTGAATTAATTAATTTGTGTCTGATTACTTGACATGAGTTCAGATTCAGACTCTTAAGTGGGTGTTTGGATCTGCAATTTCAAAGTGATTATTAAGAACTAAAAAACAAGATAGTGAGTTGTTGAAGGTTAAAAATAGCTAAGGTAATTTTACATTTATCTCAGTCGTCTTTCTTACCGTCTCTTTTTACCTGGATTACAGAATAATGAATTATTGCATTCGTTTTTAGCATACTATATAGTAAGGCCTTGGTAGTGTGTGTTTATTTTGATATGTGCATGAAGAAAGAAAGGTATTTGCCTATTACATACCTCTTATGTGACTAAATTTTAATAAGAAAGTGGATGGAGTTAGTCTAGTGGAGTGAAATTGCAATAAAATAGAAACATCGGTATGTAAATTGCAACACATTTGAATTTTGTAAAACATTACAATAGACTATAAACCACATGGACCAAATCTACAATTTACTAAAAAAGACAAGTGGGAATCGGACATAGGACTTGCGGATTATGAAGGATGGGACGGAATATTGGGGCAAAGGCCCCAGTTTTATTTTGATCTTGTTTTGGAACATATCTATTTCAATAATTTATACCTTGCATGCATTGCAGGACATCAAGCCAAATATTTCTCACTTTCATAATATGTACGTCTGTGTTTCAGTTGCTTGTACATATTACTCATAACAGCATCTCGATAAAAATTAAATCGAGACAACCAATTAAAAACAAAACACTACCATAGTTTTCAAAAAAAAAAAAACCCGAAAAACCAAAATGATGGCAAGACTGTAATTTTGAACTAGGAGTGCCTATATACTTTAAAAGTAATTAGCAAAGTTGATGGTTCACTACAACCGAAGCTCTGATACTAACCTTTCACACCCTCATAGGCGGAAGCACGAGGTGTGATCTGATTGATTCTCATTGAATACAATATAAGTGAACATACTAAACGAATTAAACAAGCTCCAATAGCATTGCCAAAATCGTTCCAAAACGCAATATAAGTGAAGTATATAGTTTACAAACCATCAAATGAAAATAAGTTGTCATAGTGCATCACATCAAAATGCAAGTTTTTAAAATTCTAAGGCTTTGACCACTACATCACCGCAAGGAGGCGACATATAACGGGAAAAACCCTTCAAAAGGTGGCATGGAGCCTTGCCACTTACTTTCTTGCTTGAATTTCTCCGCATGGTCCATTAGTTTCCTGAAATACATGTTAAGTTGAAAAATCAACAAAAGTTGGCGAGTTTATGTGTTTTAGTTGCATGCGATAATTCCGTAAAATGTAAGATGTATTTGTATCAAAATTCGGTATGTAAAGCGTCAATAAAATCATTGATCATTAATGTTTTGCAAGGACATTAATATGTATGACGACATAGGATGCAATCCAACACTTGACGATTTTCCGTCGATTACCCTCGAATGTGACACAAACGCACCCTTCCGTGTGGGTCCATGACCAAGAGTGGGGCTCGCCAAAACCCGCTAGATCTAACCCTTGGTTCCTTGGTCTATACAAGATTAATGGTGCGTAAGTACCACCCTATTCGCACATGATCTAAGTTGTTTCATTCCCTAGCTTATCACACCATTGTACATGTATTTCCCCGATAGTTGTAAAACTGTAAACTTTAAGATGAAAAGGGGACATGAACTCACAAATTGTGTTCCGTGCGTATGATAGCAAAATCAAATGTCCAAAATAATTCCCGACCTACACGTGTCCTAACTCATATAAGACACTTACGTCCATGACATAAAGCCCAAGCATATGTGTTGGTTATAGTCAAATCATCCAACTAGCTAGTTTTGAAATAACTCACTTCTTGTTTTAACACGACTCGCTGACACATTGGTGATTCGTCCAAATTGACAAAATATAATCTTTACACCGATATATATATATATATATATATATATATATATATATATATATATATATTTGAAATAACTCACTTCTTTTTCTTTGACTAAATCATATCCGGGTATAAAAGTAAATATACTTTTAACCCGGTAAATAGTTATATACATAAAAGTTGTATATTTATATCTAGAGAATAACTCTCATAACACGACAATTATATATATATATATATATATATATATATATATATAAATAATGATAAGTTTATAAATGTTTGTTCAAAGTCTACACTTGTTTCGATAAATGCTTGTAATATTCCCATAACATTAAAATATGAGTTTAGTGTTTTATGACTTAAAATCGTGTCATTTAAGGCATTTTACTAAAAGAGCATGAAGAAACACCGATTGAACCAAGAGGTATCTAGATATATCTTAGTTATAACCTAGTTTTTCTGCATGAAAGGTTGTCTCTTATTCGTTCTTCTAGGTGATCTCACTCTGAGCTAATCTGCAAAACTAGCAACGCCGTTAGCCTCGTCACGGGAGAAAGGGAGGGTTTTCTCCGTGATCATACTCCGACGTGAGAATAAGTATTTGATGATGGCAAGGTAAGGAAGAGTAAGTAGTGAGCGGGTAAGAAAGCATGTCCTTTACCCTGTGGTTCGATACTCATTTTATAGCTGAAAATAAGTAATCACACACTACCAACTCAAGTCTTGTTTTAAGAAAAAGCTTGGAAGAATACAAACACTTGTGGGTTAAAACCTTATTAAAACAAAAAGTTCTTACACTTGAGACCTCAAATATGGTGGTGGTTCAATTTGGTTTTCCATGGAAATCCTATGGAAACATTCCTAGAGAGGATTCAAGTGTTAAGAAAGGAAGAAAGAAAGAAAGAAAGAAGGGAGGTAAGGGTGAGTTAGAACTCACTTTGAAAGTCTTGAACTTTCAGATGGAGAGAGAGCTTTAGAGAGAGAGAGAGAAGTGTTTGAGGTGTGAAATGAGAAGGGGAGGAGGTGGGTATTTATAGTTGAGGTTAGAGGGGTTGTTGGTTGCGTGCATTTAATGCAGAAAACACAAATTGGACCAATCCATGGGCTAGAAACCACTTTATCCGGGTTATGCCATTTTTAGTCCTTGAACTTAGTTTATCTTTCATTTCAGGCTATAACTTATCATTTTTACATGTATAACGCAGATAAGTATGATTTCAGTATCGAGTGTGAATGTATGAGTCTTTGCACGTATAACAAGTACCAGTTTACACGATTGAATGCATGTAAGACATGTATATATAACAAGCATGAATTTTTATTACGATTCAAGTCTCGGATTACAAAATTGGGAAAAGAAATACGAATACAAGTTTCTATAAATAGAAATACGATTATACTTTCTAATTAAGGAAAGTACGAAAAAGCGAGGCGTTACAATAAATCTCCATGATCTCTAGTTATTATGTATATCCCACACCACTCTTCTCCATAGGCTATCTTTATCTTCCTTCAACCTTCACCACCACTTAGATAATATAGCCAAATTCGCCATCCGAAGAGATCCAAAACTCCCTCCCCCAAAGTCTTTAGGTGTCATCATGTTATTCCACGCACCCCACTTCATCTTTTCCTTCTCTAGATCCGATCCCTAAAGAAAATCTTTAAGCAATTTTTCTAGTTTCTTTGTGACCCCCATTGGGGCCTTATAAAGAGAAAAATAATACATAGGAAGTGCATTGAGAACGGATCGAATTAGTGTAATACGACCCTCGAAAGAAAGAGTGTTTGCCTTCTAAAGCGATAATCTTTTTATAAAGGTTTCCACTACCGGGTCCCAATTTTTAATCAAATTCATATTTGCCCAACTTGGAGCCCCAAATATTTGAACAAAAATACTCTTCTTACGCAACCCATCATATTTGCTATAAGTTGAACATGTGTATCTTCCATCCCCACCCCATAGAGGCTTCTTTTTTTTTCAAATTTACTTTAAGACTCGTAGTGCGAAAAAAACATCTAAGGAGCCTTTTTAAATTCACCAAATTGTCAAAAGACCACTCACCAATAAAAAGTACTTCGTCGGCATAAAGGAAGTGTGATAAAAGATGACTATTAGAGGAAATAGATAAACCTTGAAAAGCCCCGATTTCACATGCCTTCTACATGACTTCGGTCAGCGCTTCCATGGAAAGCACATATAGAAATGGCGACAACAGGTCACCTTGTCTCAAACCCCTCGAACAAGCGAATTCTTGGGTCGGGGAGTCATTGAATAGGATCGAAGCCCATGTCGATGTCACTATTTTCATCACCCAATTCCGCCACTTTTGAAAGAAGTTCATTTTATTTAATGTTACTGTAACACTTTTATGCCTTATAATAACATTAAATACAAATCTATCCTACCTAATAAAGTTCATATTTAGAGGACACATGGCACTCATCTAGGGCCTTCATTTTAGTTTTTCCCGCCTAAAACACAACACAATTCCCTTTGGTGTTTTGTTTTTAAGGATCTGTTTAGGAAAAATGGGTAAAAAAGGTGAAACTATATAAATGTTTTAACCCGACTTCACACCAAACTTCAATCGTCGCCTCCCTCATTCGCACTCTTTCTCTGCAGAAACCCTAGCCGCCTCTGTCTGACCACCATGTAGAAACTTCTTGCTCAATATTTCCTTCAAGTTTAATTATGATGAATCACAAACATTCCTTGGCTCGAATCCTAAGTGATCAAAATTCTGTCGAGATTCTTACGCCAATAGCAGAAATAATCATGATTCAAGGAGAGAAGCCAACCAAGTCCACAAAATTCATCTCTGTAATGAAAGCTGCAAGTTATGCATGGAAGCAGGGCATAGTGTATATGGTCTCTGTGATCATTAGCACTAAAGTCAAGGAATTGAAGGAGCTTTCAGTATTATCGGAGTACCCCGACATTTTCCCAGAAGATCTACCTAGACTACCGCCTGACCAAAAAGTATAGTTCAAAATTCATCTGATACTTGGAACTGCACCAATTGCTAAAGCACCTTATTAATTAGCACCAACGGAGATGCTGGAATAAAAGAAGCAATTAGATGAATTGCTAGAGAAAGGTTTCATACAACCAAGCTCATCCCTTTGGGAGCACTTGTGTTGTTTGTCAAGAAGAAGGATGGTTTGATGCGTATGTGTATCAATTATGTGGAGTTAAATAAGGTCATAATCAAGAATCAGTACCCATTACCAAGAATTGATGATCTATTTGATAAACTCCAAGGAGCTCAATAGTTTTTTCCTAAATAGATTTACACTCAGGATACCATCAATTGAAAATATAGTAAGAGGATATTCCTAAAACTGCTTTCAGAACTACGTATGGTCACTATGAGTTCACAGTAATGACATTTGGCCTAACAAATGCTCTAGCAGCATTTATGTTTGAGAAAAGAAAAGCTTTATGCTAAATTCTTCAAGTGTGAATTCTGGTTGCAAGAAGTACAATTTTTAGGACATTTGATTATCATAAGGAATTCATGTGGATACTATAAGGATCGAGGCAATAACCAAATGGAAAGTCCCTAAGTCACCTACGGAAGCCAGAAGTTTCCTAGGACTAGAAGGATACCATCGACGTTTTATTCAAGATTTTTTCACGGATAGCCGTTCCGTTAACCAAGTTAACAGATAAATCGGTTAAGTTAGAATGCGGACCCAAGCAGGAGAAGCTTTTACAACCTTGAAGCAAAGATTAACGAATGCACCGATACTTGCATTACCAGAAGGAACTGAGGATTTTGTAATCTTTTGTGATGCTTCTAAATTAGGTTTAGGATGTGTTTTGATGCAACGTGAGAAGGTGATTGTATACGCTTCTAGGCAACTGAAGAAGCATGAAGAAAACTATACAACTCATGATTTAGAACTAGGAGCGATAATTTTTGCCCTCAAAATTTGGAGACATCACTTATATGGTACTAAGTTTATCATCTTTACAAATCATAAAAGCTTAAGACATAATTTTGGGCAAAAAGAGTTGAACATGAGGAAAAGATGATGGATGGAGATTTTAAGTGATTACGATTGTGATATCCAATATCACGAAGGTAAAGCTAAAATAGTAGCTGATGCTTTAAGTCGTAAGTATCATAAGAAGCCGAGACGAGTACGTGCTCTCAGATTAAATCTGCAAGTAGATTTAACAGAACAATTAAAGAATACACATGAAACAACAATCAAGGATGATGCTAAAGGATTAAAAGGAATGATGAAAATTTCATAAAAAAGAACTTGGGTATATATCCAAGGAAACCTACGACTCATAATTTTTGAAGAAGCACATAAGTCTAAGTATACGATGCATCCTGGTAGTGACAAGATGCATCAAGACTTGAGGGAGAATTTTTGGTGGATAGGAAGGATATAGCTAGTTATGTCTCTAAGTGCTTAAATTGGTCGCAAGTTAAAGCTGCACAACAGAAACCTTCAGGCTTACTTCAACAATTAGAAATGACAGTATGGAAATGGGATTGATAACAATGGACTTTCTTACCAAGTTACCCAAAACAAGAAAAGGTAACGACACAATCTGGGTGATCGTGGATTGATTAACCAAGTCAGCTCATTTCTTACCAATGAAGGAAACCTTTAGTGATTAGCTAAACTATATGTAGACGAAATAGTTTCTTTACATGGAATTCCGTTATCCATTGTGTCTGATAGAGATAGTCGTTTCACTTCTCATTTTCGGAAAGGTTTCCAAAAAGCGACGGGAAAATGACTAAAGTTAAGTACGACCTATCATCCTCAAAATGATGAACAAAGTGAGAGGACAATCTAAACACTAGAGGACATTTTAAGGGCTTGTGTAATAGATTTTGGAGGAAGTTGGGACAATCATATGCCATTAATGGAATTCTCCTATAACAATACTGATCATACAAGTATTAATGCGCTCCATTTGAAGCACTTTATGGACGAAAGTGCCAAACTCCAGTATGTTGGGCAGAAATAGAAGAAAAGCAATTATCAGGTCCTGAAATTGTACAAGAAACAACATATAAGACAATTGAAGTCAAGGAAAGGTTAAAGACAACACGAGATCATCAAAAGTGTTATGTTGATCACCAATGTAAGCCATTAGAGTTTCAAGTTGGAGAAAAAGTACTGTTAAAGTTTCTCCTAGGAAAGGAGTAGTTCGATTTGGTAAGAAAAGTTAAGCTCAAGGTATGTTGGACCATTTAGTGTTATCAAGCGAGTTGGACCAGTAGCTTATCAGCTACAGTTACCAGAAGAAATAACTGGTATACATGATGTATTTCATGTATGTAATCTAAGGAAGTGTTTAGCTGACGAATCTTTGATGGTACTTGTTCCAGATATAGATGTAAGTGAGGTTGAGAGACCTCTCCAAATCGAAGATAGGAAGGTTAAGAATCTCAAGCATAAAGATTGACTCTGGTCAAAGTAAAATGGGATTCGAAAAGAAGACCAGAATACACATGGGAATTAGAATCAGAGTTGAAACGAAAATATCCATACTTGTTCTAGTGAATCTTGAGGACGAGATTTTAAACAAGGTGGGGAGGATGTAACAACTCCCAAAGGACCCTAAAAGAACCCGTAATCAAAACCCTAATGCACGTGCCGAAACTTATAATAATCAATCAGAAAACTTAGAAGTTAAGAAACTTAGAGTTTGATGAACCAACTTGCACAAAAATACCCTTACTAGACTCATAATTAAAAACCGCACCATTTAGGATCAAGACCTGAGCATATGCATTAAGAACCTACACAAAAATCGAGAAAAACATGCGATTGGACGAAAAAGGCGGCCGATGACATGTGTCACGCCCATGCGCCATGTGTCAGACCTATGCTGGACATGTGGCAGGTCTAGGCCAGGTCGACCGCCCTGGCACCATGCGAGAGAAACTCTAGGTTCTCCCGCGACGCGTTGGAGATGGCAGTTTGGGCTATATAAGGCCAGGTCTGGGAGAAGTTCAGTTGCACCATTTATAACGCCCCAAAAACCGAGATTTAATATAATGGGATGTTTTCTTGTTTAATGGCATTAAATAAAAATAACTAAGTTACTTAACTTAGTTAAAATTTCAAGTCTTATAGCAGAGAATAAGGTTTGTGAAAAATGGGATAAAATGGCAAACTAGAGGGACTAAAGGTGGGGATTTGGATTGAAGTTTTGCAACTTAATAGAATGTGCAGGGATTATGTGTGTGTTTTTGTGTGTGTCGACACACATAGAAGGAAAAAGGGGGTTCTCCCCCATAATCTCATAAATTGAAGAAATTGATGGTGAAAATGGAAGCTAATCTCTTGCATGAGTGAAGAATTATCATTATCTCAACCTAACAAATGTGTGGTAAGTTGTAATTTGAGATTTGATGATCATTGATGAAATGGGTTGTGTTTAATCCATGAGCTTGTGTGAAATTAGGATGATAATGAATTAGAATCATCTCATGAAACGTGAATCATGCTCGAATTTCTGATTATTTTGTTGTTTTAATGAAGATCCACTTGTAAAAATAATGCTATGAAGATGATCATGTTGCATGTATTAAATCGAGTATAGTTTTGATATATATGAAATTGGATGTTGTGGACTATTGTTAAATGAAGTTGATTTAGAATGAAAGTTATGTGAAATTAGTGGAATTTGATGATCTTGATATGAGCTAGTAAGATTATGCATAAAATACTTGTACTATGTGCATAGGAAGTAGTATGCACACAAGTGTATGATGAACTGTCTAAATGAAGTTAGGATGTGAGATTGTAGGAAATGGCTTGACATATATGAATGAAATATGTTAATGATGTAAGTAGTAGTAAACTAACTTGAAGAATGTGCTATAAATGGAACTCATACAAGAAATTCGGGTTGAATGCATGTTTTGGGTAAGATCAGCATTAGAAACGTGTACCATGTGCTTGAATATTGTGATATTCATCATGTATTCGATTGATCATTAGTTGGGTTCAAGAAGTGAAAGAGCACTATGTCCATAGCATATGGACTCACCAGTGACGAATGATGTTATGTTTATGTTAAATTGATAAATTTAAATGTAGTTGACAATTGTAGGATCATGAGAACATTAATATGTATTGAGTTGATTATATGTGCATAATGTAATGAATCAGTCATGTGATTATATATGTACAAAAACATGAGTATGGAATGTATATAGTGTCATTTGTATGGTCTACTACGATGACACGAATGTATGAGGTTAAGTTGAAATTTCGTATGATAAACCGTTGACTTTCTGAAAATCAACTATGCATAAGTAGCAAGGTTAGACTTTTTTGTCACAATTGTAATGTTATAGAAAGTCATATGGTGCGTATTAAATCAATGTGTGTTATATGTGATGACGTGATGAATTATATGAGTTGAAAAGATAGGTTGTGGGGATATGCCTTATGCTTGTTAGAATTGACTAATGAAAGTCAAATGTGAGATATGCATTCGATATGACCTTAACATGTACAATCATGTGTACTAACAAGAATATGAATGTTATGACATGAAAGTGTAGGAATCATGTCAAGGCGGATGGGAGCATGGAAGGCTAACGGGTCAAAAGGAGGCAAGGTAACGGATGCTAAGGTAAGTGATATCCGTAATCACTTCTTCTTTTGTAAACGAACATTGTTACGTTGAATTCCGGGGATTATGTAAGGAATTACGGATAAGGGTAAGAATCAAGGTACGTATTGTTGTGATAAGTCATAGGATGTCGTCTACGTTCGAAATTCGTAAAAGAAGTGAACGGGTCAAAATGTAGAAAGAATGTGTTGGGTGCGAGTCTTGAATAATTATGGTATGGGAATCATGTAAGAACATTTAAATAATCATAGTACTAAGGAAAGAAATGTTATAGCGGGCCGTAATAGTTAGCTATGTTGAAAATAACTTAGAATAATCGAACGAGTCAAAAATCAAGAAAGAATGACAGAAGTATAGATTTGATTAAGTGGTCATGGGGTTAAGTGTTAAAAAGGATGCGGGAAGCTTACGGAATGTTATGGGATGCTACCGGACATTATGGGTCAGTTCGAGTTGGTACGGAAATCGGAAACGAGTTATGTAAGCTTAAACAAGGAAGAACAACATCGATAACACAAAGGGGGCATCGCCGACGGCCTCCCTAGCTGTCGCCGACGCTGCCCCCTTCTCCTGACGCGCTAGTCAACTATCTACACAATTTAGTACCGATGTAACATTCTAGGTCGCGTCGCCGACGCTATAGAAGGGCGTCGCCGACGCTTCCTACAAACTTGACATGCTGTTTTTGTTGGTTATTCGCATTTTGAGTTCCATATATCCTAATACATGTTCCGTAACTCTCAATGAACCCCAAAAAGTGAAAATAAGTAATAGGGAGTTGTGTGAACTTATTGAACTGTGATAATAATTGCCGGAGATGAATAAGTATGTAAACATGTATGTGTGTGGCTAAATTACTTGTTAGTGGTGGAATCCCTAGGTAAACACAATTAGAAGTAAGCATGCGCATGGGTTCGTATGTATAAGACTTAATTATGTGGATAAATTAGTATAATTTAATGGGTATGTAAAGGCTTGTATATATGTATACACGACTTCAATACTTATGAGCATTAACGTTACTAATTATTGCCCTGAGGATGAAATGAAAGTGCAGGTTTACTATTGTTGACCTGTGAAGATTGACGATTGGGATGCAAGATCATACACGGAAAGATAATCGAAAGGATTTCATGAATAGAAAGAATATGGAGTGATCATTTAATTATGAATGTTTAATACTATGAATGATGTCACCGAATATCAATAATGCGAATGCATGTGGTGATTGAAGGTTGCACGGAGTTATCATTACATGGAATTTAAAGGGCTGAAGATCGAGTCAAAGAGCAAGGATTGTACGGGAAGAGCGGTCGCATAGATTGTATCCATGTAATACAATTAACAAGTTAATCAAGAAGGAATGTTGTAAATCCTTTCAAGAAAGTGTCCAACATTTTATAAATGAACTTGCAAGTATGTCATATGGTCAATAAATAAAGAATTTTAGAGTCGGTATCTCTGTTGCGTCTCTTATGGTGAGGTTTTTTGGATGTTTCACCGGTTCGATCGCAAATCAACACTCTTTCCCTCTCGTTCTACTGTCCGAAGTACCAAAACCCCTAAACCCCCAAAACTCTGCTTCGTAATCAGCGTGCTAACCCTAACCACTGGTACAATACACTATCCAATCGATTTAAAACCAAATCAACGGATGTTTAAGTGCTGCCTGTATAAGGCTATACCTTTCATCTACATTGTGGTTTTGATCTCGTGATTATCATTAAGTTTGAATGGAGTTAATATACTAATACGTGTTTCATTGTGTGTTTAATTAGGAACCCAAGAATTAGACCAGGAGGCTATTATTGTAAACCTTATATCTCCAATGTGATTCATTCTCTTTTATTTAATGCTTTCAAAACACTAAATGTTTTCCAAATTTGTATTTACAATGATTAAGTCTTTGTATTATGAAATTACAACAGGTATGTGGGGTTTTGTATACATAACTTGATAAGCTTTATTATTGGACAAAGGGTTAGCCAATAGTAATATGACCATTGTCACCGAAACGGGCGAGTGACAAGTACTATGGGTAGATATAAACAAATATAAAAACTCTTAATGCTGTGATTACAATACTGTGTCTTTTATAAATTGAATGAACTCATTAGTATTTTTCGCTTATCAAATGTTTTTAAAACGCGTTTCAGGTGATTTATTGAGAAGAGAAGAAAAGTGTCATGAAGCACTCAAGCTTAAATAAGTGGATATGTAAACCAGAATAAAACGTGTTTTGTAATCAAGGGTTTATCCCTGTGAAAAGTCTTTCTGTAAATATGGGTCTCATCCCATAGTTTATGAAATGAAAACTACGGTGTTTTGAAAACGCTGATATTTTTCCTGACACTTGGTCCTGATAAAAATTCCGCTGCGATAATTTTAATAAACACCGGTACCAGTTGTATCTGCTCACACCTCCCGTCCAGGGCAGGGTCAGGGGTTGTGACAGCATGTCAACTCAGCAACACGTTTGATCATTGGATGCTTATTCAAGCTTAATTGAATTGCCAAGTATTGATTTTTCCATTTTATTTGCTGAAATTGATGATATTGAGTGTTTATTTAACCCTAAATGATTTGCTGTTTTCTAAACAATTTCTTTAGTCTAATTGTTACAGGGGAAGCAGGTTATGTGCTTCAAGATATGCCTTGCTTAAATAATTACATTGGTGAAGGTGTGTATAATGAGAAGAGGATATCTGTGCAGGTGATTGTTATGCTTTGTTTATGTTATGTTTTATTGTGAAAATGTGAGTGAGTGAATGAATGATTGGATTTGATGAATTGTTAAACTGATTTGATTTAAAACGAAGATGTGACAAAACTTGAGTACAGAGTGTGGTGGAATCCTTTCAGGTCAAAGTTAGATGTTGCAATTCCTGGTGGAGTTGACAATATATAAATGGCATGTTTAATGCTTTATCTGAGACGCTTTCAATTTTGCTATGACCTAAATCGTTTATAAAATCACAGGTCCATCGAGACCCTTGAAAGTGATTTGTTTAAAATTGGTTTGAACTCGATAGGGCTTCAAGTAGTCTTTAGATCTCTATTGGTTTGAATTCAGTTCTTTAACAATGCTGGAATCTCACTAACATTGTAACAGTTGATGGCAAACCACTTGTGATTTTCACGTTTGTATCTGAATTGAATATTATTTTTGTTTATATTGAGAAAAAGTCACGTGGTATTAGCTAACTATATCAAATTAACATGACTTTTGTCGTATAATAGCTCTAAGGGTATCTTGATGCGGGTTACATCACATGGTATTTATCCTTAATCGACCATAGTGGAAAAGGTGAACTAAATTTATTTTATTGTTTGTTTTTACACTGTTTTTTGAATATTTTCTAATGCTTCGTTTATTATTCAGGTAATGATTCAAATCCTAAATGCGGTGCGGTTGATACACCAATCATTGAGGTTGTGCATATAATGAATAAAGGGAAAGTTTTTACATCTTCATGTTATTGATAAAGGTAAATGTTACACATAATTAAGCTTTTTCCTTAATATATTTTTTATGTGGTTATTTTATTTTTTTCACAAGTATTAATCTATGCCATTCATATGTGAAAATGGCTTATTTTTTGTTTAGATGGAGCCTCACTTATGCAACCTCACTCATGCAGTTGTAGCCTCAGTAAGTTAACATATCTCTTCGTGGGTTCCTATTAAATGGGTTAAGTCGGATTCAATTTTCGGAATGCTCGATAAACACTACTGTGTTGATTCGTGTTTAAAGACAAAAGTACCTAATAATATCTCACTCATAAGCAGCCTTGCTTTATGCTTAAAAAAACACAACATTTTGCTACAGTGACCATCTATGTTGTTTTTTTAAATAGTATTCCAAATCTGTAAATGAGTTCAGACGTTTTCAACCCGTTTGACCCATTTGAGTTGTTTCATCTTTAGATATTTTTTTGTCCATGTGAAATAAAACACAGCCCAAGTCAACCTATACATAAGCTTTATAGTGGTTTAACTTAAATTTACTCAGGGTGTGCATATTATGAATTAACAAAAGTTTCTACATCTTCCTGTTAATGATGCAAAAAATTTTGGATTATGCCATGGCAGCACCACCTGGAGATGATGACACTGATACCATAAGGTAATTATTAATATCCCATGCATGTTGTTATTAGGTCACTATGATTTGACTTATTGTTGGTCAACCTAAACATAAATGGCGATATTGAGAATTCCTTAAAAAAATTTTAGTATTTGTTATATGTAATAATATTTACAAAATTGCTGTGTTATAAAATGTATACCCTTCCACAATTAATTACTGATTTAGGGTTTAGATGAGTTTTGTGAAAGGAAGATCAAAGCTGTTAATAGAAATACATGGCTTATGAAATAATTGTTAAGTTTAGTTATTGTGTGATTGTAATTATTCTCATTTGTTGAGATTATCCCCAGCTTAAAATAGGCAATAAAGCAGTTATTGTACCTTTTACATGTTGGGTCCTATAGTATAAATACAACCCATTTTTTTTTATCCAAGATTAACACGTTTCTATTGGAAATAATTGCCATTGATGGATTTTGTTCATGTGCCATTTTGCCACCGTATATTAAGGACAAAAATAATCTTAAACTTGCTATAAGGTTAAACTGTTACATATTTAAAAAAAAAAAGAAAAGAAAAAACCTTCTCTAAATCCCTTTTGTGTGCTTCCCTTCTTCATTTGCTAATGCTAGGTGTTAGAAAATCCATCAACAAATCCGTATGAATTAAGTATTAGGATGTTTATGATATTAGTTTTTATTTTAAACCTGTTTCCATGTTTCAGCAACCCCTTGGTAACAATGCTCACTGTGAGATGAAAACGTAGTTACCATTCCACATAATCAATTGTTAGTTAAGTTGACTTATATATGTTGAAAAGGCTACTATGTGCTCTTTGGTTTAATTGACAAAACATGAGTTGACCTCAGGAAGTCAACAAGAGAAGATCAAGGATTTAATCCATTCTACAGATACATGTACGTACATGTTATCTTGGCCTGAAAGCGTTAATTATAAAGAAATTATTGTTTAACGAAGCCTATGGATATATTTTTTGCGTGTTCAGAAGAGTTAGATAATATGGACTTATGATCTGAGTCTTTTATTATTGTATGGGTCGTTGTAGATTTTCGTTAATGACGTCGCTTGATATGATCGTTGATGGTATTGGATAATGAAATGCCGTCAAAGAATTTCCGGACTTCGCAATGATTCACCAGATGAAGAAACTGATGGCTACTTTATGCAATATGGTACTTGATTAAAATGTTTTAACATGGTGTTAAATTGTTTATTTTACTGTATAAACAAATTTAGGTAAATCAATTAAGAGGATCTACTAATTATGCTATTGTTCAGAATTTATTTTGTGTATTTTGCTATATGAACATAGTTTAGGTTTTTGCTCATCTTCTTGAATGGTTAATTAGTTGATGATAACTCATAATATGACTTTGTAAATGAAGAACACTACAGGTTTAATTAGCAAATAGAGGTATGATCCTGGCCTCATTATTATGTAAGGGTGAGCGATCGGTAGAGACCGCGGACCATGTCTTGGTACAATGTCAGGTGGCAGACATGGTGTGGACACAGGTTATGCTTGGCTCAGAATTCCGTCGGGTGCTGGGACAGATTCGGTGGGAAGTAGATTGCATAATGTAGTTCACGCGGATGCGATTTTCTTACAGACTTTATGGCGACTATGGAAGAATAGAAATGCTAAACTATTTAATGATAGAACCATTTTGGTGAGCAAACTGATTGAAGAAATAAAAGAGGAGTCGTTCGAGTAGTGTCGATAGAGATTAAAGGTATCAGGTGTGTCTTGGTGTGAATGGAGGCAATTTAGAATTATGTTCAGTAACATCAAGTAGTGCATCTGAGTTTTTTTTTGTAGTATCTCTTGTCTCTGTAATATGGGTCTCTTAGCGTGTCGCTATATGGCCGGTTTTGGGGTAATAAAATGTTCCGTCTTGTCGTTAAATACATGTGAAAAAGAAGCTTTTGTGTTGTTATGAACTATGTAATCATTTATTTATCTTTTCATTTTATTTATATTAGTAGTATGTTGATTGTTTAATTTACCTTATGAATCTGTGAGTTCCATAATAATTTCCTTTGAAAAATTTTATTATGGTCATCATAAAGCGTATAATTTATTTGTCAATACTTCAAAAACATATTTTTTTTGTTCAAACCGCGAAGTTCGCGGGTGTTAGCACTAGTATTAAATGAAGCATTTCTATTGGTTGAAATTTTTTCCTACAAAAAATTTCTTCTCATTTAAACTTTCCACTATAAATGTATATCTATACTTTTAGACGAAATATATGATGATAATTGCTTATTAAATTGTTAAGAGTAAAATGGCCGGATGGTTCTTGTGGTTTTGTAAAATAACACTTATAGTCCCCAACTTTTGTAAATTACACCGGTGGTCCCTATAGTTAACTTTTTGTTTGTCAGATGGTCCCTAAAGTGGATGTCCATTAGTTTTCTCTGTTAAGTTCATCTGAAATTTCTTATTTACCACTCCTCATAAAAAATAAAAAACAATATGAATTATTATAAGTGTGGGGCCCACTTATTCACCCCTCCCTTATAAACATCTGGCCATCATCACCATAGCCACCCACCTCCATCTCCATCATAGCTAACCATCTCCATCTCCACCTCCACCATGAACCCACCACTACCGCACCACCTCCAACCTAAACCTACCATCGCCTTCACTCGACCACCAGAACCACCTTCTTGTTCTTCTCTGTCATCTACCTCATCTTCACTTGCAAACACACTCACCACCACCACAGTCATCTGCAAACACCCTCACCACCATTGCCTTCATTCAACCACCACAACCAACACCTTCACTCGACCATCACAACCACCGTATCAAACCCCCAAATTCAAACCTATATCAAAGTAATTCCGAACAAACCCGTATCAATGTAATTTTGATTGTTGTAATTCCAAATCAAAGTATCAAACCCCAAATTTAAACCCAAAATTGAAGCCCTGAAAACCCCTATATTCAAACCTGGTTTCAAATTTTGGTGGCAGGTGATTGTGTGGGGGGTTGTGGCAGGTGGTGGTGCTGGTGGCGGCAGGTGGTGGTGGGGGTTTGCTTGAGAAAGATAGAGAGAGAGAAAGAGTAGAAAGAGTGAGAGTGCATTTTAGAGAGAGTGAGTGTGTGTTGGCGTGAATTATTTCTTATATTTTAATAAAAGCAAGGGGTAATTTTGTAATTTCACATGGACTTAACAAAGAAAACTAACCCCCATCCAGTCCAGGGACTATCCGAGTAAAAAACTGTCAAACCACAGGGACCACCAGTGTAATTTCCAAAAGTTCAGGACTAAAGGTATTGTTTTACAAAACCACAAGGACTATCCTGACATTTTACTCGATTGTTAAACTGCCATTTTGAAATCGTGAAATAGAAAACAACACATAAATTTAAAATAATGTAAAACAACAAATCTTTTATTGACGTTGAAAGAAAGTGGTGTCAAAGAAAATGTTTCGCCACCACTCTACATTAATTTAAAAGATGATTTTAAACAAGGGAGGATCTGAGTTAGGTCAGCGAAGTCCCTCTCCTCCTTCCTTTTCCAGTTTTATCGCTTCGAAGTGTTATTTTTATTTAACTTTTTATCAACAACAATTTTAACTTTTCTTCATATATCATAAACCTTGAAGATCAATAATATTATTGTGTTATGAGTATACGTGTGCTGTAATAAAAGTAGCATATAACAGCCGGCATATTGTGATAACGTCAAGGTCTCTTTCAAATATATAAAATGATTGTTTTGAACTCGATCGACTTGTTGGCTTTATGATCTTATGGAGGACGACACTTTTAAATTGAGGGGTTCCTTTCATGTGTTCTGTTTGTCGTACTAACTATAAGTCGATTACGTGAAAAGAAACATAAATACATTGTCATACACATATAACATTTTACACAATTTTATATGCATAATTATGCATAGCCAAATAAACATAACAAGGCCGGCATACTAATAATGTAAGGTTATCATGATGAGGACGGGATATCTTAAACCTTGAAAAAGTACATGCTACCGAACTATAGTTATAAGTTGCAATGAATTTTCAATGTAACTAACAATTTTTTCTCGAGTGATGTAGAGGAGAATTTTATATTAAAATATGAAAAAATATATCTACATTTTGGTATATTTTTTAAATGATACATTTAAAAGTGAATCCATTTTGGTTGGAACTTGTTTTAAACCCAAGTAAGTTGATATTTTTTATTACGCTTATAAGACTTAACACAACAAATTAAATTATCTTATTCTATAAGATATATTATAATATGAAAAACAAATAAACTAATAATAACAATCTGTAATTCAGTAATTGTCTTTATGTTGTTATTTATATTAAAAACTTGATTGAAAAATTTGTCATTTTAAAATGAAAAACTATATAATTTAAGTGAAATTAACATTAGTAAAAAGAGTGAAAATACAAATAACGACAAGTATGAAAAAGGAAGGTTGCGGTGCAGGTTTTATCCGTTTACCTATTGTTTATTTGTAATTTGTTGGTTTGGTATTTTATTGAAATGATATAAACCAAAATGAAAAGAAAAAAAGAAAAAAAACGAGTAAATTGCGGTTTTAGCATATGTGGTTGATAGCCCATTGCAATATTTACAAAATCCAAATTTCTTGCAATTTACATACCAAGGTTTTTATTTTATTGCAATTTCACCTTATCTAACTAATTCCATAAACCTTTTAGTTAAATGTTAGTCATATTAGAGGCATGTATTATTGTCCCCACCCCTAGAAATTATGAAAGGAGAGGGAAAAATTGTTGCTTGCGAACTCAGTAAAGATAGAGCTAAACGGCTGTAACACACCTCTGTTAATTCACAATTCATTTGTATTTTTATTTGCTGGATAATTTAGGTTATACTATAAAGAGTTGAATTTCGCCATAACACTCATCTCTAAGTTTTTTTTTTAATTTCATAAGAGTTGCATTGAATATGAGATTCAAATTGAAAGTTGAAGTAAATAATATTAGAATATTCATATAGAACCTTTTGATACAAAATCTGGTAGAAACTTCAAGTCATAAGCTTCGTTGTACTCATTGTTGTGAATTTGAATTAATATAGTAGGAACTTTAGTTATACTCTAATTTGGATCTGCAATTTCAAAATGATTATTAAGAACTAAAAAACAAGATAGTGAGTTGTTGAGGTTAAAAATAGCTAAGGTAATTTTACAGTTATCTCAGTCATCTTTCTTACCGTCTCTTTTTACCTGGATTACAGAATAATGAATTATTGCATTCGTTTTTAGCATACTATATAGTAAGGCCTTGGTAGTGTGTTTATTTTGATATGTGCAGGAAGAAAGAAAGGTATTTGCCTATTACATACCTCTTATGTGACTAAATTTTAATAAGAAAGTGGATGGAGTTAGTGTAGTGGAGTGAAATTGCAATAAAATAGAAACATTGGTATGTAAATTGCAACACATTTGAATTTTGTAAAACATTACAATAGACTATAAACCACATGGACCAAATCTACAATTTACTAAAAAAGACAAGTGGGAATCGGACATAGGACTTGCGGATTATGAAGGATGGGACGGAATATTGGGGCAAAGGCCCCAGTTTTATTTTGATCTTGTTTTGGAACATATCTATTTCAATAATTTATACCTTGCATGCATTGCAGGACATCAAGCCAAATATTTCTCACTTTCATAATATGTACGTCTGTGTTTCAGTTGGTTGTACATATTACTCATAACAGGATCTCGATAAAAATTACATCGAGACAACCAATTAAAAACAAAACACTACCATAGTTTTCAAAAAAAAAAAACCCGAAAAACCAAAATGATGGCAAGACTGTAATTTTGAACTAGGAGTGCCTATATACCTTTAAAAGTAATTAGCAAAGTTGATGGTTCACTACAACCGAAGCTCTGATACTAACCTTTCACACCCTCATAGGCGGAAGCACGAGGTGTGATCTGATTGATTCTCATTGCATACAATATAAGTGAACATACTAAACGAATTAAACAAGCTCCAATGCCATTGCCAAAATCGTTCCAAAACGCAACATAAGTTAAGTATATAGTTTACAAACCATCAAATGAAAATAAGTTGTCATAGTGCATCACATCAAAATGCAAGTTTTTAAAATTCTAAGGCTTTGACCACTACATCACCGCAAGGAGGCGACATATAACGGGAAAAACCCTTCAAAAGGTGGCATGGAGCCTTGACACTTACTTTCTTGCTTGAATTTCTCCGCATGGTCCATTAGTTTCCTAAAATACATGTTAAGATGAAAAATCAACAAAAGTTGGCGAGTTTATGTGTTTTAGTTGCATGCGATAATTCCGTAAAATGTAAGATGTATTTGTATCAAAATTCGGTATGTAAAGCGTCAATAAAATCATTGATCATTAATGTTTTGCAAGGACATTAATATGTATGATGACATAGGATGCAATCCAACACTTGACGATTTTCCGTCGATTACCCTCGAATGTGACACAAACGCACCCTTCCTTGTGGGTCCATGACCAAGAGTGGGGCTCGCCAAAACCCGCTAGATCTAACCCTTGGTTCCTTGGTCTATACAAGATTAATGGTGCTTAAGTACCACCCTATTCGCACATGATCTAAGTTGTTTCATTCCCTAGCTTATCACACCATTGTACATGTATTTCCCCGATAGTTGTAAAACTGTAAACTTTAAGATGAAAAGGGGACATGAACTCACAAATTGTGTTCCGTGCGTATGATAGCAAAATCAAATGTCCAAAATAATTCCCGACCTACACATGTCCTGACTCATGTAAGACATTTACGTCCATGACATAAAGCTCAAGCATATGTGTTGGTTATAGTCAAATCATCCAACTAGCTAGTTTTGAAATAACTCACTTCTTGTTTTAACACTACTCGCTGACACATTGGTGATTCGTCCAAATTGACAAAATATAATCTTATATATATATATATATATATATATATATATATATATATATATATATATATATATATATATATATATATATATATATATATATATATTTGAAATAACTCACTTCTTTTCTTTGACTAAATCATATCCGGGTATAAAAGTAAATATACTTTTAACCCGGTAAATAGTTATATACATAAAAGTTGTATATTTATATCTAGAGAATAACTCTCATAATACGACAATTATATATATATATATATATATATATATATATAATGATAAGTTTATAAATGTTTGTTCAAAGTCTACACTTGTTTCGATAAATGCTTGTAATATTCCCATAACATTAAAATATGAGTTTAGTGTTTTATGACTTAAAATCGTGTCATTTAAGGCATTTTACTAAAAGAGCATGAAGAAACACCGATTGAACCAAGAGGTATCTAGATATATCTTAGTTATAACCTAGTTTTTCTGCATGAAAGGTTGTCTCTCATTCGTTCTTCTAGGTGATCTCACTCTGAGCTAATATGCAAAACTAGCAATGCCGTTAGCCTCGTCACGGGAGAAAGGGAGGGTTTTCTCCGTGATCATACTCCGACGTGAGAATAAGTATTTGATGATTGCAAGGTAAGGAAGAGTAAGTAGTGAGCGGGTAAGAAAGCATGTCCTTTACCTTGTGGTTCGATACTCATTTTATAGCCGAAAATAAGTGGGTTTAAAAGATGGGCTGATGGGCCCTGGGCCTGGCCCAGGCGACCACGGTTATCCGTTCTGTCCCTCTGCAACGATCATTAAATGATCCCTAGCAGCAGGTGTGCTTTGTCGGATGTTGAATGGTGCCACGTGTCATGGCAGCTATCCCTGGCGCCGGACCTGTCATCAGTCGAAAGTGGAGCAGGTATATCAGTCGCTGGCGTGTAGTTGGTTGGTGCACAAACTGTCCTCTACGTTACTATTCATCATGCGACGTAGTATGACACAACCTGCCGAGCAGGCACTATTCACAGCTCTGCCACTTTTGTTCCCTTGTGTTTTGTCAACACCTCTTTGTGCTTCTCCTTTCCACGTGGCTCTATCAGTGCTTACTGGCCAGCGCAGAATTGTAGGAGTTAATTCCTTTTGTTCCCAAGACTATGAGTTGTCCTCATGTTGGTCTTAGCCTTATGCTAGGTTTTAGGACTTTGCAGCTAGAGGGTTGTTTGATCTCCGCAGGGTCAAGTAGCCTGCGCGTCTAAGTCTAACTTGCCATTGTGCCAAGTACACAAGGTTTGTTATGTGACTTATATTATTTGGTCTAACTTGCCGTTGCGCTGAGTGTGCAAGGTTCGTTGTGTGATCTGTAAGAGTTGGTCTAACTTGCCGTTGCGCTGAGTGCGCAAGGCTCGTTGTGCGACCTGTTTGTATTAGTCTAACTTGCTGTTGCACAGGGTGTGCAAGGCTCGTTGTGCGACCTATTGGTATAAGGGTTGCAATACCACTGCACGTTGCGCGCAGGGTGATTGTGCAACTTGTTGGTTCCAAGAATGGCGCACCTTTGCGCATTGCGCGCAAGGTTATTCTTTTGGTATGTTGATTGAGGGTATGGTTCCTTGCGTAGGCGCATAGTTTTTGGGACCATACCCCTCTAAGTCCCCCTAGTCCAGTTCTGCTCCTATGCGCCTGTTGGCGAGTAGGTGGAGTGCTGGACTAAAAGAATTCTTGTATGCGTGCTTATTTCAACGGCAAAAATTCGAGAAGGGTTGGAGAAAAATCGTGTGAAGGAGACTCTTTTCGCAATGATGTCTTTAAAATTTGAATCTCTGTCATGCTAACGTTGTAGGTGGGTTGGTGAGAAAAAGGGGTGCCCTGGAGGTGACATTTGACAGCTGTGGCATGTTATCCACAGTGCAGCCTCACTTTCATTAATGAATTGGCAAGGGAAGTGGCGGCCACACGCGTGTGAGAACTGTCAGTTGTCACTTGCCTACCACGCGTCCTGCGTAGATTGGTGGTTAATTCTATGCGTGCGTCACAGTTCCCCGTCGCATTAATGCGATGAGTATAAATAGGGGTGAACCATCTAGGGTTTCATTCACGCCTTCAAACTTTTCCATTCAATTTCTCTCTAAGATCTTGAGTTCTTGTGTTCTTGAGTCTTCTTGTTTTCAAAACTTCTTTTCTTTGATTTTCATGGCGACTAGGGGTCCTGAGACCGCTTCTTCTGCAGAGGCTTCGACCTCTTTGCCGGCGATCAATTAGAGTTAGGCCGGCTTCCAAAAACTGGTCTCCAGTCTCTCAGGACTGGGATGCCCGGTTTCCAGCGGAGGGTGAGACTGCCGCCGACGCTCCAGCCGGTTACATCACCTTATTTGTTGATTTTTTTTGCAGATGGTAACTTCCGGTTACCAAATTTTTCCTTCAAATTTTGGATTTTTACAAATCCCACATCTCCAAATCAATCTGATAGGGATGCTGAGAATAAAGCATTTTGAGTTTTTGTGCCGGTCAATGGGTGTTAACCCAACCGTCGACTGGTTTCGGAATTTTTATTAACTCCATTGTTCAATGGGGTTTTATTCTTTTCAGCATCGCTTATAAACGAAATATATTTTGCTCTCTCCCCCAAGTCTTTCCATGATTGGAAGACTAAATTTTTTTTATATTAAGGCTGGTGTTATTCCCTTCCGGATGCATTTTCGGGGGGTGGAGGAGATTCCTGTTGAGGCCACTCCTATACCGGTGGTGGAATCCTGGTATCAGGACTTGAAGGAGATCCCAATGGTCCAGCTCCCGGAGAGGGCGTTGGTGGCGGCGGGCATGAGTGTAGTTTGGAAGCCCAACCGCCGGGAGTAGCCCGTATATATGGAGTGGAATAAGAGTAAGTACCTTTGTCTTTTGGTATTCCTTGGTTCCTCCTTGTATGTAAACTGATTGTATATGCTTTTTTGCAGGGTGACATTGTATGTGGTGGCATTCAACGGGAGCAGGGTGGAATGGAGAACATCGCCCTTTGCCCGGAGGAGCCACTGTGATATACGCAAATCCTTGGGAATTTTGAACTCCCAAGGAATGAGGATTTGGCGGCCCCCGCTCCTCAGACTAGTAAGTCTTCTTATTTTTAAGTGTTTACATCTTTGCAGGTCACTTATTGTATTGCTCCTTTGCGCAGGTGCGCTGAAAAACTTGGGCGTGGGCCCTGAAAAGAAGAAGAAGCGTGCGGGGCCCAACGTGGTGGCTGAGAAGCGGGTACCTCAACCCAGGCAGACCCGCACAAAGGTAAGCGTATTGTGTCAGATCATTGGAAGACTATGTCGTAGTCTCGGACTCTTTGGTGGGTCTTGAGCCTGTCGGTGTGAGGAAGCCTAAGCCGGAGCTTCGAGAGGCGACAGAGATTCTAGTTGCGAATCTGGAGGATCTGGTTGACGTGGAGTCGAGTCCGGAGCCCCTCAAGAGAAAGAGGGTTCCCAAGAGTGACATCCCCGCGCAACTCTCCAAAAAGGTTGCGCGCAAAATGATAGGGAAACGCGGGAGTCTGGACGCGCATGTGGCCAAAATTTCCCTAGTTACACCTTCTAACTTGCTTGTTCATCATTCTTCCTGTTGCATTTTTCTAACTCTTTGTCATCCCACAGGGGGAGGCGAGCCAGTTTTTGTGGCTCCCACCACTCCAGTCACACTTAAGGATACTCCCATGCCCCTACCTATGGGTGAAAGCGCGCAAGCGTCCAACGCACAGGGTGGGGACTCAACTGCCAGGGCGGCGGAGTTGCAGGTGGAGGTTGAGGCTGTAGCGCCTGAGGTGGTGGTGGAAGATCCTCAGGGTGTAGCGCCTGAGGTGGTGGAAGATCCTCAGGTTGTTGCGCCTAAGGTGGTGGAAGATCCTCAGGTTGCTTTTGAGGAGACGGAACCGTCGATGGGTGAAGGTGCTCCACAGGGGGTTCATGTAGCTGAGTCGGTGCCCGGGGGTGAGGTCAGTGGATTTGGTAGAAGCCCTTCCGTAGAAGAATCTCCAATTTGCCCGGACGAGATCTCGGGTGACTTTTATTACTAGTCGTACCATGAAGGCCGCACTGAAGAGATCCACACCCCTGTGTGGAAGCTGAAGAAAGGAATGACTTTTCTCACTGGTCGGTGTGCCGTGAGTGGTTTAAGGGGGCCTTCCCTCCAGCAAAGGTGCGCAAGCGCGCTGAACATGAACAAGAACAAACTTACCAGGCGTAACTCCAGGCAGCGGCTAGCTCCGCCTCGATCACACACAGGATTGTAGGGCATGCAAAAAGAGCAAGACAAATTTGAAGCTGCCAAGACTGACTTGGTCCAAGAGCGAGCCCAAGTGGCTGCGCAAAAATCTGAGTTGGAGGCAGACAAGGCTAAATTCGCCGAAACTCAACAGACCGAAGAATGGTCCGCGCTAGGGTGGAAGAAGAGGGTCGAAAGCTCCGCTGCCACACTTACGGAGGAGCGCAAGCTGTGGGGGGATGCTTGTGCACGAGACAACAACGAGAAAAATCTCTGAGGGATGAGGTGGCCCGGTTGCACAGAGTGGTAGGGCGTGAGAGGAAAGAGAAGGGGGCAGCTTCTGCTGCGGTCACAGAGGCTAGAGCGCACCGCGAGCACAGTGAACAGAAAGAGATAGGAATTTGCCCCTCTTTTATTTATTTATTTTGTATGATCAATCAATTGTCAAACTAACCTTGTTATGTAAAACCAGGTTGAAGTTTGCACCGCTTTGGAAGGCGCAAAGAAGGATCTCAAGATGGCCTTGGTGGAAAAGGTTACAACGTAGGCACCTGGAGCATAAGGAATGGCTGCGATTGGTGGAAGGCAAGGTGGATGTGGGCGAGAAGAGACTTGAGAATTCTGAAGCTGGCGCGCCATCCCTGAGTTATTGGTGGAGTCGCTGGCCAAAAACATGCTGTGGATGCAACAACATGGAGTTGTCAATGTAAGTACTCCATTTGTGCTTCAGTCATTTTGTCTTGATTCTAACCCTGTTCTTATATTGCAGATCGCAAACTCCATTCTTAATTCTGCGGAGCTGGACGGCGCAGTGGCCAATCTGATGGTCACTACGCGCCATGACGGGTATGCGCAGGGCTATGCTGAGTGTGCGCATCATGTCACTCAAGCACTAGACGTGCAATGGGACTCCAGCCGCGCTGCCACTCGTGGAGTTAATACCGAACCTGCCTTCTCCTGGGCTAAGCGGGAGTGTGACCGTCTGAAATTCCCGGTCATGGACTTGGTGAGCGAGGCACTCCAACATGATGACTTTGTCAATCTCTTGAAAGACATATTTCCGGAAGAAGTAGAGGCCGCTGGGATGAAGACTAGTGTAGGAGTTTTATTGTAATATATTTGATGAAGCTTGAATGTAACTACTCCTTGCGCATGTATGTACATATTTCCTCTTTTAATGAAATAGATGTTTTTATTTCAAGTTACAATATTTGTGTGAAGAGAACTACTTTATGTAGGTATAGCAAATAAAACTAGTAATAAACTCGTGTGTGAATATCCCCTCCCATGCACATGCAGTAGGTAGTGAATTTTGGTTCATGAGTCATTGTATACCATGGTGATTTCTCGTAGATCTGAAGTAGTTTCACGCATTTGTAACAAAACATCAAGATAGAAAAATGTCTTTTGTCTTTATTGATAAGGCATAAAAGCCATGTACAAAGTAGACATAAGATAGTAGGCTTGCTAATTTACATGTAGCACCGCCGTAGCTGTTGCGCATTCCAGGTCCTAGAGATGTTTGTGCCGTCCATACGTTTGAGAGTGTACGTACCTTTTTCCTAGGACTTCATGGATTATGTAAGGACCTTCCCACTTAGGTGCGAGTTTTCCAGGACTTTTAGCGTTAGATGCTTCATTGTTGCGCAGCACAAAATCGCCAGATAGGAAGGTACATATGCGGACTCGTGCGTTGTAGTATTTCTCGAGCTTGGACTTGTACTTTGCTTCATTGATAGCAGTGTTTTCTCGCCTTTCTTCCAGAAGATCCAAGTCGAGTCAGCACTCATCTTCATTGTTCTGGTTTTGCGCAGCTAACATGCATGGTGACGGGAGGCCTATCTCTACGGGAATCACTGCCTCTGTTCCATCACTAGGCTGAAAGGAGTTTCGCTGGTGCTGGTTTTTGGCATGGTTCGATGAGTCTAAAGGGTGCTTGGTAACTCATCCACCTAGCCTCTTCGCGCCGTGCCCAGTCTCGTCTTGATCCCTTCGACGATGCTTTTGTTGATACTTTCCACTTGGCCGTTTCTTGGGGATGCGCGATCGAAGTGAAAACGTGTTCAATACGCATTTCCTGCATCCATTGTTGTAGTTCTCTAGCGGCAAAGTTGGGGCCATTGTCACTGACTATTCGCTGGGGTAACCCAAAATGACAAATGATGTGCTCCCAAATGAACTTTCGAACTACAGTTGCTGTGGTGGATGCGAGGGGTTTTGCTTCTACCCACTTGGTGAAGTAATCGACTGCGACAATCATGAACTTCACCGCGCCTGGGGCATCTGGGAAAGGTCCCACCATGTTAATAGCCCATTGTTGGAAAGGCCATGCTGTAGTGACTGGTATCAAGGGATTCTTGGGGCGTAATCTCTATGGAGCATGGCGCTGACATGAGGCGCACTTTCGCACTGTTTCAACTACATCTAGATGCATGTCAGGCCAATAGTTGCAGGCGTTCATGATCTTTGCTACAATGATGCGTGGACCGACATGAATTCCGCATAGCCCTTCATGTATTTCGCGGATCAAGTACTGTGCGTCTTGCGGATCAACGTTGCGTAGGAGCGGCCCAAGGTATGACTTTCGGTATAGGATACCGTCTGCCATTTCATAGTTGAGTGCCTTGTTCTGGACCTTCCTTGCTTCCGCTTTGTTTTCGGGGAGGGTCCCATATTGAAAGAACAAAATTATGGGGGACATCTAGGAAGGATTCCCTACTTCGATAATGTTTACTTAACGCAAAGGAACAGAAGGGTTCTTGAGTACCTCAATGCGCACTTCACACGCGAGGTGCTTGAAGCTTGTGGCGGCTAATTTGCTGAGCGCGTCGGCATGTTTATTCTCGCTTCGGTTGACATGAGTTATTTTGAAGTATTGGAATTTGGTTATTAAGGCTCGCGCCTGTGCAAGATACAACACCATCGTTTTGCTTTTGCGTCGTATAGGCCATTGACCTGTCTCGCAACTAAAAGGGAATCGACGTGTGCTTCCAAATTTTGTGCGCCCATTTTGATGGCTAACCGAAGGCCTGCCAGAAACTCTTCGTACTCAACTTCATTATTCGTACTTTTGAAATTGAACGTGATGGCGTAGGTGAATTCTTGATTGCCGGGGCTTATTAGGCGAAACCTGCCCCTGCGCCATCGTCATTGGATGCGCTGTCTGTGTGAAGTATCCATTCGCGGTCATCGGTAACCGGTGCTGGGTTCTGTACAGCTTCACACTCTTGTGATTTATTGTTTGATACTTCTGTAACAAAATCTGCTAATATCTGGCCCTTTATTGCTGGGCGTGGTTTGTACACGATGTTGTGTCTACCAAGCTCAATCGCCCATTTTGCTAGACGACCACATATGTCTGGTTTAGACAAAATTTGGCCTAAGTGATAGTTCGTGAGAACTGTTATCACATGACTGAAAAATACCGACGCAACCTGCAGGATGCGTGGACTAAAGCTAGAGCAAGCTTTTCCATCATTGGTTATCGTGTCTCTGGGTCAGTTAGCATTTTGCTGACGTAGTAGATCGGAGTTTGGACTCCTGCGCGCTCTCTTAGCAGGACTACGACCAGAGCGATATCTGATGCGAAAAGGTAAAGTATCAGTGGCTCGTTCTTTTGCGGCGCCGTGAGCGTAGGTAGCTGAATCAAGCACTCCTTCATCTGTGCGAAGGCTTTCTCCGCATCCGAAGTCCACTGAAACTTGTTTTGCTTTACCCCATTCCGCAAAGTGCTGATGAATGGTAAGAACTTCATTGCGTGGTTGGCCAAGAACATGTTCAGTGCAGCCAATCGGCCCGCCAACCGTTACATTTCTTTGATGGTTGAGGGGGAAGGCATACGTTGAATTGCTTTCAGTTTTCTCGGGATTGACTTTGAAACCGTCACGCGTGACGATGAATCCAAAAAACTTGCCTTCTTCCATTCCAAACGAGCACTTGCTGGGGTTCAGCTTCAGATTTGCCTTGTGCAAGGATGTAAACATCTTCTGAACGTTTGTTAGCATATTCTCCTCATCCTAGCTCAAGATAACAAGGTCATTAATGTACACTTATACAGTTTCGCCTATGTCGTCCCGAAGACATGGTCCATTAAATGCTGATAGGTGGCTCCTGCGTTGCGCAATCCGAAAGGCATCTTTGTGTAACAAAAGATCCCTTTGTCCGTGTGGAAAGATGTCTTGTCTTGGTCCTCTTTCTTTATTTGTATTTGGTGATAGCCTTTATAGCAATCAAGGAAGCATTTCCACCTAAATGAAGCAAGGGAATCCACCTTTTTGTCAATCTCAGGCAAGGAAAAGCAGTCCTTGGGACATGCTTTGTTGAGATCCTTGAAATCGACACACATGCGCCAACTGCCGTTGTGTTGAGATCCTTGAAATCGACACACATGCGCCAACTGCCGTTGTGTTGAGATCCTTACTGGACCATGATTAGGTTGGCTACCCAAGTCTGATAGCGTACTTCTCGGATGATACCAGCTTGGAGGAGTTCTGAAACTTGCTCATTCAGAGCGCGAGTCTTTTTAGGACCAAAGTTGCGCTTCTTCAGAAAGATAGGCTGAACTGAAGGGAATGTGTGCAATGCGTGCTCAGCTATTTCCCTCGGTACCCCTGTCTATCTGCCGGCGACCAGGAAAAAATATCTACATTGCGGAACAAAAGTTGTTTTAACCGCGCCTTGACTACAGGGGTCGTGGCGAGTCCTAATAGTACTGTTTGTTCCGGGTATATGTTGTTTAGTACCTACTTCTTGCTTACCGTTGGATGATAACTTCGGTAGATTTGTCAGTGGTTCCTATTCGACGGACATGATCTCTTCCTCGCGTACATGATGGCCACCCCGTTTCTGTTGGGAAACCGCAGGCGACATGAGGAGTAGAAGTGATCGTGAGGAACTCTCTTTGGGTGCGTCGACCCAGCGACACGTTATGGCACGAAGTCATGGGCATGACCATGAAATTGACTGAGACTATGCGCGAGTGTCGCCCGTCAAAAAGAGTCACCGGGAAAGAGATTTGGCCCAGTGGAAAGGCAACCTCATTGCAGAAACCAGTGAGTGGGAAGTCTACTGGCTCCAAGCACGCCTTGTCTTCAGGGTCCAGTTACTGGAAGCACTATTCATAAATGATGTCAATAGAGCTCCCGGGGTCCATGAACATGTAACCGGTGCGATAATGGCCAAAGATGCCACTTATCACGACCGGACGGTCCTCTTGTGGGTCCCCGGGGACTACGGGGAAGATGACCCGTTGCTCGCGCTAGTGAGGCGTGCAACTCTTTTGATGGCCGCGCTTGCGCGACGGGACACCTTGGACCATATGAACAAACTTCATCTTCTTGTTACTCGGGCCCTCGCCGCCTCGAGTAATCTGGCGCACCTCCTTCTCGAGTAATCTGACGCACATTCTGAAGTAAAGGTGTGAGCTTCCCACTTTTCAGCGCCTTTTCGATTTCCAAGGGCAAGGAGATGCAGTTATCGGTTCTATGCCCCGTATCTTTATGATAATCGCAGAAGAGGTTGGGGTCTTGTCCTTTCTTATTGCGCATCGGTAACGGTTGCTTGAATTGGTGATATTCAGTGTTGAGAACCTTCGCCGGTGTTTTTGTCAGTGGTGTCCACTGATGATCACAATTATCCTGCTTTATCATTCAATGGGTAGCGATTTTATTAATGGTGGCGCGGGCGTCGACAGGCGAGTGGGGAGGGTGTTGGCTGGTTTCCCTCCAACTCTTTTTATTCTTCTTCCCAAAATTGATGCTCATGTCTTGGAGACGGTAATGGGGTAGGGGAGGTCTACTGTTATTGAGGTTGCACTCTGTCTGCGCATAGACCTTTGCTGCCGCCATAAGCTTCTCCCAGCTTTTTGGGAGACCGGTACTTCCCGACAAGACTTTGATTATCTCGTCGCAGCGGAGAACGTACTTGAACTATGCACGAATCAGGTCTTCGTGCACATCCCCTATCTCCAATACCTCTTTATTGTAACGAGTGATGAAGTCTTCGAGACTTTCGTCATCACGTCGCTAGATGTTCATTACGTCAGAGAAATCTCCGACATAACGCTGCTGTTGGTTGAAATATGTCAGGAACTTGTCTTTAAGGTCGTTCCATGATGCGAGCTTGCCCGCGGGCAAATTGTCAAACCATAGGCGCGCAGCGCCTGTAAGGGTTTGGACGAACAAGTGATACCACATGGGCAGCGTCCAGCCTCCGATTAGTCCTGCGCTGGTGAACAAGCGCAGATGATCATATGGGTCTGTCAACCCGTTGTACTTTCCCACGTTGGAGGGAAATGTGGTGTGCTCCAGCGGTGCGAGCACGATCTCCTTTATGAATTTTGAATGTTCGGCTGGCTAAGCCGGCCTGTAGATCAAATTAGAGTTGTACTCCGCCTCTGGGTTGTAAACAGCCTGGGGCGTAGATCTGTAAGCAGCAGGATCTTTCAATAGCCGGTGAAACACACTGGCGCTATCACCCTCGCCATAAGTTCGATCCTCCTCACGCTGGGTGTCACGCCCCTCTAGAGGCCGCGGGCGCAACCATGAGTGGATGGATGTTCGCATGTGAGTGTGAGACTCATGTTTAGGCAGCGATTGAAAATACTTCGTCTCTCGTGTATGGAGTTGTGATGGAACACTCGCTCTAGCCGGCCAGTCATGGCTGAGAACTCGAGGTGCAAGCAAAGCATGCACATGAGTAGTTGGCTGCACCGGTGCTGCGGGTGTGTGGGTCTGAGCGCAGAGTTGTGCGTAGACGGCATTTAGAGCCGTTTGAGACTTGATGTACTAAGACATCAGAGTTTCGCTCGGGGCAAAACGAACATGATTAGTACGCAGGGGGTCTCCATTTGGATTCTGGGGGTTACCGGGACATTACCACGACCGGAGTCGTGGTGAGCACCAGCATTCCCAGAAGAAATTTCTTCCACTCGTCCGTCGAGTCGAGAGGCATGAACTGGGTTCTTGCCTTCAGCTCGAGGACCTTGTGGTGTGTCGATGGAAAATCAGCCATTTGAGCGTGAGGTTGAGAAAAAACGGGATGAGAAAACGGATGTAAGAGAGAGTAAATAGCGGATGGCGCCAATGAAGAAACACCGACTGAACAGAGAGGTATGCAGAGATATCTTAGTTACATCCTAGTTTTTCTGCATGAAAGGTTATCTCTGGTTCGTTCTTCTGGGTGATCTCACTCTGAGCTAATCTGCAAAATTAGCAACACCGTTAGCCTCGTCACGGGAGAAAGCGAGGGTTTTCTCCGTGATCATACTCCAGCGTGAGAATAAGTATTTGATGATTGCAAGGTAAGTAAGTAAGTAATGAGCTGACAAGAAAGCATGCCCTTTACCTTGTGGTTCGATACTCATTTTGTAGCCGAAAATAAGTGGGTTTAGGAGATGGGCTGATGGGCCCTGGGCCTAGCCCAGGCGACCAGGGTTATCCATTATGTCCCTCTGTGGTGATCATTAAATGATCCCTAGCAAGAGGTGTACTTTGTCGGATGTTGAATGGTGCCACGTGTCATGGCAGCTGTCCCTGGCCCCGGGCCTGTCATCAGCCGAAAGTGGAGCAGGTATAACAGCCGCTGGTGTGTAGTTGGTTGGTGCACAAACTGTCCTCTACGTTACTGTTCATCATGCGACGCAGTATGACACAACCTGCCGAGCAGGCTCTATTCACAGCTCTGCCACTTTTGTTCCCTTGTGTTTTGTCAACACCTCTTTGTGCTTCTCCTTTCCACGTGGCTTTATCAGTGCTTACTGGCCAACGCAGAATTGTAGGAGTTAATTCCTTTTGTTCCCAAGACTATGAGTTGTCCGCATGTTGGTCTTAGCCTTATGCTAGGTTATAGGACTTCGCAGCTAGAGGGTTGTTTGATCCGCGATGGGTCAAGTAACCTGCGGTCTAAGTCTAACTTGTCGTTATGCCAAGTACACAAGGTTCGTCGTGTGACTTATATTGTTTGGTCTAACTTGCCGTTGCGCTGAGTGCACAAGAATTGTTATGTGACATGTAAGACTTTGTCTAACTTGCCGTTGCAATGAGTGCGTAAGGCTCGTTGTGCGACCTGTTTGTATTAGTCTAACTTGTTGTTGCGCAGGTGCGCAAGGCTCGTTGTGCGACCTGTTGGTATAAGGGTTGCAATACCACTGCACGTTGGGTGCATGGTGATTGTGCAACTTGTTGGTTCCAAGAATGGCGCACCTTTGCGCATTGAGCGCAAGGTTATTCTTGTGGTATGTGATTAAGGGTATGGTTCCTTGCGCAGACGCACAATTTTTAGGACCATAACCCTCTAGAGTACATAGCTTTATACAAAACTGTCATCCACACTTGTAAAAGCTTTATGAGACATAAATGCATATTTATGACCTTTATTCTAAAAATTCTTTCAAGTCCATAAATGACGTATTCCATGCAATTTAGTCGTATAGTTACATAATGTGCCCTTCTATTTTACGAACTTTTAATTTACCATTTCCAAGATTTTACAACTCAAAATCATTATTTCTCTTTGGTGTTTTGAACTTTCTATTTGGTGTTTGGGTTTTGCCTTGTTCCTTGCTAGGTGGAGCTCTTGTTGTTGCTATATATTGGCTGTGTTTTGATGTTAAAAAAAGCTCTAGATTTTTAACATCCTAACTGTACCATACGTTATCCAAAAAATATATATACCATAATGATACAAAATATATACTCCATATATGATACAAAATATGTACGCCCCAAAGTTTAAAAGAAGAATACTTTTTAAACATTCTATAAAGATTTTGTGAGCCTTTCGTACAACTCTAGGTGAAACCAACTTTGTGATTTTTTTGTGTGAAATAGCCAAGTTTAGCCAAATATATAACTAAATATATTCATGTATCTTCAAGTGGTAAAACACTACTCGGATGACTATGACGTATGACCAACATGGGAAGTTCAAAGGATAACCATGATAAATACTTACAAAAGCAAGCGAGAATGTGTTTTAAAGATGAGATGATGAAGAACTCGAGCTCACTTTCCGTGGGTGTTCGAGACTTGATTCTTGCGGATCGTGACTAGTTTTGATCATAAAAGCTACTAGATAAGAAAGATATTCATGAAAGCTAGTTACTTAGGATTGAGCTTGGAGGACTTACACTAAAGTGAGCTCGAACTAGAACTATGCGGCTGGGAGAATGGCGCTGAACGGACACCGTGATAATGCTCAGTGATGAACGAGATTGATCGACGAAGGTTAACCACTCTTGAACACCTTGGAATCACTTGAATGGGCTGAGGCATTTGGTGGTTTTGGATGAGGTTACAGAACCGAGAGAGACATGGGTGTTTGAGGAATGAAAGTGTTGTATTCTTCCAAAGTATTAACTAGTAATATGGTGGGTTTAAATACGGTGGTCTTGGGTGTTGAACACTTTTGTTCGCTGACTAACTAGTTATAACACATAAGAGAAATTGTTGAGTTAGATCCCAACGTGTAGAAATTAATTCTCTCAAACTTGACTAAAATTGTTCTTATAGATAATGATGGTGTTGGGTATTTGTTTGCATGGGGATTAGATTAAGTATGTCTAAAATATTAAAGAATAATAAGCATGCATGAAGAGATGTGATGTCTCTAAGTTTGACTTTTCTCCTTCCCCTTATCCTTGGATAACCGTGGGTTCAAGAAGCAAAGAAATGGGTTATTGCATTATTTAAGTTAAATAAGTCATAGGGTGTACTAGGTTGTTCAAATTAGAAGCAACAACCATTTAATGGATTTAATATTTCAAACACATGTGGGGTTGTCTTGGGTTTCAAAGATAATCGATTGGGAGTGAAGGAACATGGATGACTTTTATTTGGATGGCAAAACCAAGATTAATATAAACTCATAAACTAGAGTTTCTTTGACATACTAATGCTTCAAATGGTGATCGAACCGAAACGTATTCAAAATATATGAGTGTACGAAGGTGTGTCGTGCATATGTATAAACATCGGCTTTTATATGAGCGTATGCATTTTATATCAAACATTTAAATACGAAATTGCTTATATAGGTTTTACGACTAGTCAAAATCTAATACCAATAAATAGCCCCTAAGTAAATCATGCATAGATAAAATGGCTTTCAACTTTTATATTATTTTATAAATTTGCTTTTGGATTTTCATACAATCACCAACGTTCACGATCATTTACCGACTAATCACATACCGATAATTCCAATGAATTACCTGATGTTTGATAAGATATATACGGACTTTGCTAGACTTTATGGCCTTAATTAATACAAAATTAAGTCTAAATGCACATAATTAAAAATTGAACATTGATTAGGATGTACAGATCAACCTGGAAATTTGCCGGTTGTCACATTCTCCCCCACACTTTCGTACTGAAATTCAAGCTGACTCATCCTAGGCAAGATTCTTCTAAAACAAATGGGGATACTTTGACTTTATATGATTTTCACGTTCCCAAGTATACTCGGCTCTGTGTTTAGAGTTCCAACGGACTTTGACTAATTTGATACGACTTCTCCTTGTTTTCTAGACCTTCAGTCCATAACCTCAACAAGTTCTTCAGTGAATTGGAGTTGTCGCCTATGTGAATCTCATCCACCGGGATGATAACCGTTTCTTGTGTTGGACTCTTTTTGAGATTTGACGCATGAAATGTGTCATGTACGCTACTAAGTTCGTCCGGTAATTTCAATCTGTAGGCAACGTACCAACCTTTGCCAAGATTTCAAATGGTCCAATGTATCACGAATTAAGCTTTCCGCACTTACCAAATCTGGCTATGCCCTTCCAAGGCGAGACTTTCAACAGAACCTTGTCTCCGACCTCGAAGGATATTGGTTTTCTTATCTTGTCTGCGTAGCTCTTTTGTCGATCATGAGCCGCCTTGATACAGTCTCGTATTTGGAAAATCTTTTCGATAGTCTCTTGGACTAATTCAGGACCAAATTGTTTATCACCGACTTCCGCCCAACATAGCGGAGAACGACATTTTCGACCATAAAGAGCTTCGAATGGTGCGACTTGTATACCTGTGTGATAACTATTGTTGTAGGAAAACGCAACCAAAGGTAGATGAGTATCCCAGTTGCCGCCTAGATCCATTACACATGCGCGAAGCATGTCTTCAAGTGTTTGGATGGTCCGTTCACTCTGGCCATCGGTTTGTGGATGGAAGGCCGTGCTCAGGTCCAAACGAGATCCAAAGGCCTTCTGAAATGACTGCCAAATTATTGACACAAAGCGACCGTCTTGGTCTGAGATGATAGAAATATGCACTCCATGACGAGCCACTTTTTCCCTAAGATGCAGATCGGCTAACTTCTCTGTGCTATCTTTTTCGCGAATGGGTAGAAAGTGTGCGGACTTTGTCAATCTATCCACTATTACCCAAATCATGTCATGCCTCTTGAGGTCCTGGGTAACTTTGTAATAAAGTCCATGGATATTTGTTGCCATTTCCACATGGGTATCTCAGGTTGTTGTAGCAATCCCGAAGGTTTTTGATACTCGGCCTTAACTTTAGCGCAAGTTAAGCACTTTCCTACATAAGTTGCGATGTCGCTCTTGAGGTTAGGCCACCAATAATATTCCTTCAAGTCTTGGTACATTTTGTCCGAACCCGGCTGGATCGAGTACTTAGACTTGTGTGCTTCGTCCAACACTACTTCCCGAAGACCGCCAAAAAGTGGAACCTGAATTCGACCCATGGGATACAAGGTTCCATCTTCCTTTGGCACTGACTTTTTCTCCATACCTCTAAGTAATTCTGCTTGAATATGTTCTTCCTTGAGTACTTCTAGGTGTGTGTCATGAATCTGTGTGGTAAGGTTCGTTTGAATTGTCATCTCTAGAGCTTGAACCCTTAAGGTTTTAACTCGCTCCTTGTGTCTCAAGGCATCCGCTACAACGTTTGCCTTGCCCAGATGGTATTTGATTTCGCAATCATAGTCGTTCAACAATTCGACCCAACGTCATTGACGCATATTTAACTCTTTTTGATTACATATATGTTGAAGACTTTTGTGATATGTGAATATAGTACTATAATGCCCCAAAACCCGAATGTTTGAGTCACTAGTATGGTTTCATAAATATGGAACGAAAGGTGATAACTAAGTTATTTAACTTAGTTAGAATTATAAGTCTTATGGTAAAAAACAAGGATTGTGGTAAATGTGATAAATGGCAAACTAGAGGGACTAAAGGTGGGAAATTGGATTGAAGTTTGCATATAATAGAATGGGAAGCGATTTTGTATGTGTTTGTGTGTGTGTGTCGACACACATAGATGGAAAGTGGGGGTTCTTCCCCAAAACCTCATAAATTGAAGAAATTGATGGTGAAAACGGAAGCTAATCTCTTGCATGAGTGAAGAATTATCATCATCTCAACCTAACAAACGTGTGGTAAGTTGTAATTTGAGATTTGATGAACATTTATGAAATGGGTTGTGTTTAATCCATGAGCTTGTGTAAAATTATGATGATAACGAATTAGAATCATCTCATGAAACATGAATCATGCTTGAATTTCTGATTATTTTGATGTTTTAATGAAGACCCACTTTTAAAAATGATGCTATGAAGATGGTGATGTTGCATGTGTTGAATCAAGGATAGTTTTGATATATAAGAAATTGGATGTTGTAGACTATTGTTAAATGAGGTTGATTTAGAAGGAAAGTTATGCGAAACTAGTGAAATTTGATGATCTTGATATGAGCTAGTAAGATTATGCATAAATACTTGTACAATGTGCTTAGATAGTAATAAGCACACCAAGTGTTTGATAGTATGCATAGGTGAGATTATTAGATGAGATTGTATGCGAATAATAGGTGAACATATATAGAAAGTGATAATGATATACTTGTTTGTAAAACAACATTACGAATGTATTTGATAAGTATATGTGTAACATAGTTGATGAAGTGATTCGGTAAAAGAATGCTTTAGGAACTAGTACCCTATGTTTGAATGGTGGTGTACACCATAAGTTGGATTAGTGGCTTAACAGTAATTTAGAAACGGATGTGTATGAAATGTACATAGTGTCATTAATATGGCCTCATATGATGACACAAATATATGAGGTCATGTCGAAAGTTCATATGATAAATGTTGACTTCTGAAAGTCAACTGCGCATAAAAAGCATGGTTAGACTTGTTGTCACAATTGTAAGATTATAGAAAGTCATACGGTATGTGATATATCAATATGTGTTATATGTGATGACATAATGAATAATACGAGTTTGAAAAGATGTGATTTTGAGTATATGCCTTATGCTTATTAGGATTGACTTATGAAAGTCAAATATGAGTTATGCATTTGATATGATCGTTAATATGTATAATCGTGTATGCTAACAAGAATGTGATTACGATGACATGAAAGTATAGGGATCATGTCAAGATGGATGGAAGCATGGAAGGCTAACGGGTCAAAAGGAGGCAAGGTAACAAATGTTAAAACGGACGCTAAGGTAAGTGATTTCCGGAATCACTCTTAAACACTTTAAGGGAAATGTTTTATTTTAATTGTTGAAGAAGCTTGTGGGAACGTAAGAACAATGGAGGTACTAAGATGAGTTTGATGATATTGGGTTGATAACGGTCAACTAAATTGGAAGTTGTATGATATAAACCAAATGGAGCAAATCCAAGTAGTAAGCTATCGCTTAAATGACATAATTAAAGCACAATTGGGCTTGTGCACATGTAGAATTTATTGTTAAAATGAGATTACGGTAGTGTAAAGAGGAAGGGGACCTCGTTTAGATGTTACATGTTTAATTTGAAATGAATCAGAATAGGCATGAACGAACGGGACTCGATACGGGTCAAATAAGCTGCAGCCCCAAATCAGCAGCAGCTGATCGTAAGCTACGGTAGCTAACCGTAGCTTACGGTAGATGATTTAATTTTTGGCAGAATGTGGCTACAGTAAGCTACGGTAGGCAAGCCGTAGCTTACGGCGGGTTTAGCCAACTTTCTAATTATTTTTTTTTCTTGCATCGACTAATTCTGGCTCCAACCTGGTATCCCGTAAGATGTTTTTAAGGCTATTAAATGATGTTAGGCTTGTAAAACTAAAGTTAAGAGTGAAAGTACGAGTCTTGATATACGTATGACGAATGTGGTTTCACATGTGGGTGCCAACACCTAGTTATGTAATTGTAGATTAAAACTCGGATTGTGTAGATGTGTTATAGGCATGAAAGAATCAACTTATTTACACGTACAAGCATTGATGAATAGTGAGTATACGATTTAAGTATGGTAATTGCATGTGAACAAGCAAACGTGACTTGCATGAATGTAGTAGGTATAGAATTGTAGTGGATACATGTCATGTGTATCTATATGTGTGAGACGTTTGTATGCGATATGTATGTATGTATATGGATGTGTGCGAGTGTAAACAGGAAGTGTAACTTATTGAATGTAGATCAGAGGTATGTGCTTACGCGACGTTGGAGGTCTGCAATACGTTGAGATTATGTCTTACTAACTGTACTGCTAATGAGAATGAAACAGGAATGCAGGTATGTAAGTGTTGGGCTTTTGAAAGTGCGAAGTCCGATATAAAGAACAAATTTAGAAGGATATAATTATGGAGAAGTATACATAGTTAGAATACTATGTGGTTATTGATTTATTATATATCCATTTAATTATGTAAGATGTCACCCTTTACTAATGTGTTGGTTGTGTATTTGGTGACTGCAGATTATTCAGATCATCATGGGAGATATGTGGACGAAGATCGAGTCAAAGAGCAAGTATTGTACGTGATGAGTGGTCTTATAGCTTGTATTATGCATTACAATTAGCAAGTTAATCAAGTTTGAATGTAGTGAATCTTTTCAAGAAAGTGTCCAATAATTTATAGATGAATCTTTAAGTAAGTCAAATAGTATATAAAGAAGGAATTTTTGAGTCAGTATTTCCGCTGCGTTGTTTTGGGTCAAAATGCGTATAGGGTGTTTCAAGTTGGTATCAGAGCCATGGTTTGAGTGAAATCAAGTACAACAAGGTAAATACTTGAACTCAAACCCGTGTGCTCTTGTGATAAAGGACCCGTACAATCCAAGACTCAATCAAGATCCAAATGTTTAAATGAATGTAAGCATGTATATATGCATTCATAGAGAAACTAACTGAATTGTATATGCAAGGTAAGCTTAAAGGATTGAGGAGAATGATCTGAAGATGCGGTCTAGGATGAATGCAAAGCATGTTATTAGATAGATGGACACCAGATACACAATATTAATGTATATATGGGTACTGATTTTGAAGGAAAAAGGAAGAATATCCTTGGGGAGGGTAAATATTAAACAAAAGACTATATGTAAGTCCCGATAAACGGATCAAACAGGTATCACTAACCTAATCAGTAGCGGAAATAATGATTAGGAAGAAGAACAGCTTTGAATAAAATCAACTTTGCATACACCAAAAGATGTCCGATACAAGTTATGTGAAAACAACTCTCTAACCCCCTTTCATTGACCTAACACATCTATTTATAATGATTACCAAGCCCACTATTTACAACCCTAGGCCCATAAGGCACTAGGAAGCCCACAAGACACACCAAAGCCCAAAATAATCCCTAATGTGTAAACCTTTAGCAATATAGGCCTAACAATCTCCCCATAGGTTTACTACATTAGTTCTTCGGTTGAGCATCCACACCAAGTCTTCCAGCTATAATCCCTGCTACAGCTGTGGTCTAATCTTTCGCACAAACTTCATGCAGCTCTGCAGTTCTGATTTGATGAGATGCAAGAACCTGCAAGTATTCGTCATGAAAGCTCACCAAGTCTACTACGTCATTAACTCCGAATGCCTTCTCCTTCGTCATAAGTGCAACACTGCCAACTTTGGGGCCATATAACCAAAAATTAAAATTCTTGAGAATCCCGCAGGGAAATGTAGGAGCAACTGGTATAACCAATTCTTTGTCAGTCGATGGCCACATCATTGATTTTAACCAATTTTATGTCAGTCGGCAGTCTTCATTGTCTTGAAACCACTTTTAACCTCACGTTCCAGCTTCTTGAAAAATATCCATCCAGGTCCACGCTCGATAGTATCATCGTCAGTATACGGAGCACGCAACAGATCAGTAAGAGCAACCTTTGTCCATGTCTCAAACTGTGATTCTTTTGAATAATAATCACATGTTCCATCTTGACTCACAATAATCCACATATTCTTGACGTGGTCATACATCCAGCTGAGCACCCTGGATTTATTTCCCACTTTGCTGTAATAGCTGGACCCGAGCTCCATCACATACCTTTCTAACTGATTCGTCGGATCTTTGAGCTGAAAGTTCTCATCAATAGGATTTACATTGACATTCTTCATCAGAACCTTTTGTTTCTTCTTCTGACCAGTTGCACGCTTTTGACTTGCAGTAAATTTCTTACGTGGGTCACCCAAATAATCATCCAAACTAGCTTGGCGTTCAGTAGCCAACTGTTCAGCCGCCAATCTTTATGCTCTAGTCTCCTCAGCCGCTCTTTGTTGCGTTACGCAATGCCTGTGTTCGATATTCATTGGGTCGTCCGTCGGATCACTGAATTCCCTTCCGAATTTATTCTCCAGCTTGGCTTTCAAATCAAATACCAGGGTTATAAGCATAGTTACATCTCCCTGCAACTGATCGATAGTTTGATCTCTGACGTCCAAACGAGTTTTCAGTGATGCAATTTCTGCATCCTTCAGTATAACTTCTTGTTCCAAGATGACCACCCTTTTCTTTAGATCCACGACATCAACTTCCACATCATCATCATCATCATCACTATCCATCCAACGAAATTCAAACGCTTGTTTTTCTGATCTGCGCAAATAATCTTCAGAAACATCATCAGCACGACCAACACTACTTCCACCCGCTTCAGAACCTCCAGCACCAGATGAACTTCCCCCAAACTCCATCATTTGAAGTACCGTATCAGCTGGAATAGATACAACAGTAGAATGTGTAGCAATATGAGTGATTGTTGGTTCAGATAATGCAGATGTATCAACTATTGGAGGATCAACGGCAGATGCAGCAACTGTAGACATAACAACGGTAGAAGTTATCAACTCAGATTCTGCAGCAGTGATAGCAATAGGAGCTTCAGGTTGGCTTGATGGAATACTCGGCTCGGTTCTCCTCCTTTTAATCAGTGGCACCTCATCTTCTTCATCTTCGTCATCTTCCTAAATCATATCAGCTGGAACAACAACAGGTGGAATATCAAGTGGGGGATCACCATGCTTCTCCTGAATATCCTTCAGATGAACAATCAAAGCTTATAAATTCTCCGAAGATAACTCTGGTAAAACGGGAGTCAAATTGGCGTTGAATTCTGTGAGATCATCAAGAAAACCTTGCCCAGCATCGGCTTCGTCATCAGTAACCAAATCCTCTATCTCTATCTCTTTCTCTTTAGCAGGTATATCATGTTCTTCGGCTACTATTGCATTGACGGGAGGAGGAGCTGGAATGTCCTAACCAACGACTTCTGCAAACTTCCCAAACTTCTTCAGGGCAAATCGACCAACAAACACCGTTTTAGATGTTGAACGGTTCTTCTTCATAGTACTAAAAATGGTTGGCCCCATCGGCTTCATGTTTAGCAAGTTAGCATCTGACGCATCCTTTGCCAAGTTCAGGTAGCGGGCATCAAGAATCAACTGAACAAAACGTGGGTATAAGAGAAACATTCGCTTCTTGGACTATTCCAGAATTTTCTTCATATAGTCGAAGATATAACCAGAGTAGTTATACTTCCAGTCCATAACCAAAGATACTATAGCAGATGTCTGAGCTTGGTTCGGCTAATCAAGACCTCCTTTGTTCTCTGAGTCGCACTGCATAAACATATGAACAAGTAACCGCCAGTACACTGGAAACTTCTTCTTCAGTAACGGTGGATACGATCCTTCATACCCCATCTCCATCAACACCGGTAGCACCTTCTCTTTCGCATATATGGTTGGATCGCTAAAAGTATCAGCAATCTGGAACACCTCTCTGACACACGCTTCATTAACCAATATCTCCTTTCCCTGTATCTGCGAACGAATATACGGTCTCCCATCTACGCCTCTTGGATGAAACCGTTCTCTCTTCCAGAAAGAATGCACTATGTCTCTGTAAATGACAGGATTGGCTCGGAGAGCATAGGCAATCTTACAAGCGTTTAGTCCCACAATCATGGACTGGAACTCCTGAAAGAACTCGGCTGGAGGGTCTGAAAGATATCCCTCTTGGTTGTGGAATTGCTCCTCAACCAGCATCACAACATCGAAAGCTTCTTCAACCATATCTGTCAAGATAATAACCAAGTTAAATCCCAACTAACAGAAGTTAACGGAGTTTACTAGAATGGCAGTAAAAACTAACTGGATAGTTCAATCAGATGTTAAAGTTCAAATAAATAAGAGTTCAAGTTAATTTTAGGGTTCAACAGTTGAAAAGGTTCAAACCAGATGAAAGGTTCAAAAACCTCAAATCCGGATTACTGATAGGTCAATTCTTATCCGGATGAACCCTCTCATCAATCCGGATTAGAAGGAGGTCAACTATATTTCGGACAAGGATACAATCCGGATTACCCCATAGTATCTCAGATGAATTATCATTCCGGATGACGATTGTCCGAGATCCAATCCAAGATGAAATCCGAGTTCATCAATTCGGATGAATACCCATTTGGAATGAAATCCGAAATGCCTATGACTTTGAAGATCTATCTGAGATACAATCCAGAATGCTTTAAACATTAACATTATCATCCGGAATACATGAATTTAAGCAACTTATACCTAATCCAGATGAATTTCCAAGATACACAGTTCAAAATAGAGAGAATCAGAGAAGAATTCAGATTTCGGAATTTTGTGGATAATCCGAAATGAAATTTCAGAGAAACATATATACTTTCCGAAATGAGTTTGGGCCTAATTTCGAATCCAAATTGGGCTTGTGACAAGCCCAATCCGGAACAGTAACGGTCAGATGGTCCTGTCCGAAAAGCAATCCAATTGGGCCTTTCCGGAAAAGCCCAATCCGAAACAGTAATGTGGTTTTCCGATTTTTAAGACTTTTGACCATTTCTATTAGATTGGCCCAAATCCTGAAGCACACTTGGCCAGTCCAATATCTCTTGACAGAAACCATCTAAACAAAAATCATCAAGTAGACTAATCGTGCATCCAACCACCTTTTAACATTCTACAAAGAAAAACTATTTAGCACACACATAAATATTTACACAGCCTTGCTAAGGGATCAAATCGTTTCAAAGGTTAACTAAGGAACATTTTTTAGTATGAGCAGGGTCAATTGGTCTAAGGGATTGTCAATATACTTGTCCATTTAAATCTAAAACTCAACCCTTCCAGTTCAAGCATTATGATATGCTTAAGGTAGTATTATACTATGATACTCGTGTGTCCCGTACCATGACATACCCCCGCGATCAAGGTAAGCACAACAATTCATCGTAGAAGGTGAGTATACTGTGGTCATCCTTTTATTTTATAACATCAGGCTATTGGTGAACAGGTCCGTACTTCCGTACAGCAGAGAGACCAATAGTGACTGACGAGTGTTAGGCAAATACGTTATGTGGTACGTAAGAACTTATGGAAAATTCTCATAAAGAAACTTCTGTTCTCTTAGGTTTTGGCCTTTCCATTTTGGCTCTTTTACAAAGATATCCTGACTGTGCCTAGGTCTGCATATAATCTGGATGCAATAGAAGGGCAGCCAAGATATCCCCGGATGACTCAACAGCATAAAGACCCGAAACCTCAGATGTTGGCTACCTATCAACACAATATTTAAGACCATGAAATCATACGCCTATAGTAAGTGACGCACTTAGTACATAGTTCGTTATGTTTATATCATTTGGCTTTCCTTATCCGGTTGAGTTTTAGACCTACCGACACATCACTTTCGATCCAAATCTTTTCCCGCTTCAACACCTTATATGTGTTAGTAAAACATTTTATCACGAAAAAGTATTTCATTTCCCTATCTTTGCAAAAACTGTTTTTTTAGATTTCTCCCCCAAAAGTTGTGCATACACATGAACAAATTTACGAAGCAATGAAAATAAATTAAGAACAGCAAACAAAACAAAGAGAGAGGATGCCTAGGTAGAAAACCGAATCATTTTGAGAAGATCCACAAGCACTTGAAAACACGCGTTGCTAACGGGTTTCGTGAACAAATCCGCCACATTTGCATCAGTGTGAATTTGCTCAAGCTTTACGAGACCCTTTTCATAGCAATCACGGATAATGTCACACCCCGACCCGCAACGGAAAAGGTGATCGAGGCATGATTGGGTTATCATCAAAGCTCATGACATTTATTATAACGTTTCATATTTATTATTACAATTTAAAGGGAAACATACAATCATAATTACATCATGTCCTACACATCATTCTAGACTTAATTATTTTCTTCTAAGGCATTTCCTATGTTTTCCTTGCTTCATCCTGTTCACCTGTATCATGGGTAAAAATGGTTTTTGGATCAACAAAAAGTTGGCGAGTGAATCCTATGAAAAAAATTTGTACAAGTTTATTGAATTGATAAAATAAAGTGCGTAACCACATATGAGTAAATATGGATGTAAACTTATTCACAAAACACTTAATATTAAATAATGCACAACATACAATAATAGATTGTTTTGAGGCACGCGTTGCTCAACTCGTCTCCCACGAGGAACTGATGGGCCTAATGAATGATTTGCATACAACTTGACAATATGAAATACATAACTACAAACAACATTTACATTCTAAGTTTAAGTCATACTATGGTATGGCACGAGTTTGAATAAACGAATTAGTTTTAGTGACACATGATACACCCCAAAACGTGTAATTAAAAAGGGGAGTTGTAAGATTCACTCACATTGGGTGCGTACGGTTGGTGATGTTGAATGCGCACGAAGTTTGATTTAACCACGAGTGAAACTAACCTAGATAATAACATAATGGTTCGGTAAATAAGCGGATTTTATTAATCAATTTTAGTAGGATTATTGGATATATTTTTGTGAGTTTAAGGCTATTTTATAACTTTAAAAATGTTATTTTTAAGTATTTTTAATTGATTTTTAAATAAAATAAATAAATAAAAATAATAAAAATATGTTGACTTTTTTTGACCGTTGACTTGTTGACCGTTGACCTGTTGACCGGTTTTATTGTGTAAATGTATGCGCCGGGCAGGACTCGAACCCGAGACCTCCCGTTCGCGTGCACGCAGCTCTACCAACTGAGCTACGTGTCTAACCCGAAATATTTCTGTTTTTATTTATATTTATATACTAATTGAATTAATCCGAAAATCATTTATTTTAAAAACGATTTTAATGCATCGGCTCGGTGCTCGCCACAGGTCTCGAACGCGGGACCTGTGGTTTAGTTTGGCACACAGTCCACCGCTGGACTGTGTGTCTAACTTGGTAAATAATCTGGTTTTTATTATACTTAACATCTTACTGAAGTTAACCCGGTTCGGTCTAAAAAAAAGCATTTTATTTCTGTGAAGGTGCGTGTGTCAAGAATCGAACTCGGGATGTTATGCATATTGTTTGCACACAGTCCACCACTGGACTGTGTGTCTAACTCGTTCATAAAACTGTTTTTAATTAATCTTATATCATATCAGTACTTCGTCTTCTTCGTTAAAAACGAGACGTTATGCATAATCAGTTTCTTTAGTAAGTTTTGATTAGCTACATGTGAGATTAATAAAAACGAGAGAGATTAGGAGTAAGATATACCGAACAGAGACCCTCTGTTTCGCCGGCGAAATTTTCGATAACAGCAGGTTATTCCGGCGACGTTTGTCTTGCGGCAGAAGGTCTTCAGGAAGCTTGAGGTGAGTGTGGGTGACTTCGGTATGAGCTCTAGGTGTTCTGTTTTTAGAGTAAGGCACAGAGGTGAAGGGGTTCCGTTTTCCGGCGAGTTGTAGAAACTTTCCGGCGAGTGAAAGTTCGTCGAGAATGGGTGTGATCATGAGCGAAAAGGCTGTCAGAGGTTAGAGGGTGCATTTATAGGGAAAGACATCGATGAATTTAGTCCGATTACCGACTTGATTCGTCGGTCAATAATTTCTCCGGCGGTTATGACGGATGTCGCGGACTGGACATCGGTTATAACCGATGTTAAGGTTAATGCGTCGGTTAAATCAGAAGAAACCGTCCAATCTCGGCGAAATCGTCGGGATTTCCGACGATTGCGATTTGGGCGCGTCAGTTTGAATTCGAGTTTGTGTATTTGAATTAATTGTTTCTAATAATGAACAAGAAACACAAGTGGCGGAGTGGCTGAGCGTGCAGGAGTTAAGTCTTTGTTGACCATGTTGACCCGGCTGACCCGGGTTCGAAACCCGGCAGCCTTGTTTTATTTTTAACCCACTATTTTTAATACTTTTTCAAATATAACTTTTATAATCCAATATACTTATTAATTATGTATCGTTTAAAATTAATTTGGGCATTAAATACGCCACGAAATTTTTAACTGATTGTTCGGTTAATAAACGAAGCGGGTTTGGTAAAATCCAGTTTTTGACGGATGTTACAGTATCCCCTACTTTTTAGAAATTTCGTCCCGAAATTTAAGTAGTGGCATATTTGTCTAAAAAGGATGGTGTTTAATTTGACAGTTACATACTTAGAAAAAAAGTAAGAGTTTAAATTTTTGTTTGAGGCGGTAACGTTCCTAGTAAGGGTTGAGTACCCTGCTACAGGAATCGCTTTTTGTTGCCCATGGTAAAAATTTTGATAAGCGGAGTTGATTCACTGAGTATAATTTCATGCAAGAGTTTTGATATGTTTGGAAAGATAAGGTTATATCCTAAAACAAAACTTCTAATACTACAACCTACATGGAACTTCTCATAATCGCCTGACAATGCCTCTGATCCTTTGGCAAGAATACTTATATATAGGAAGTGCCAGCGGCGTATCCACCATATTCTTGTCAAATTTTCGTTGGTTTTATCAGTAAGTCATGATTGGTTCTATGATACGACTCTAAACATAACTAAACACCACAACCAATGTCTGAGTCCCAATTCTGATAGTATACATGTTTGATTGGTGACATAATCCCATTTTTTTTAAATGATGAGATGATATAAATGCTAGACCAGTGAGTACGAAAACAAACTTCAACCAAGAAATTACTAAATCCTACATGGAACTTCTCATAACCGCCTGACAATGCCTCTGATCCTTTAGCAAGAATACTTATATATAGGAAGTACCAGCGGCGTATCCACCATATTCTTGTCAAATTTTCATTGGTTTTGTCAGTAAGTTAGGATTGGTTCTATGATGTGACTCTAGAACATAAATAAACACAACAACCAATATCTGAGTCCAAATTCTGATAGTATACATGTTTGAATGGTGGCATAATCCAATGATGAGATATGAATGCTAAATCAGTGAGTATAACTCATAATCAAGACAATACTAAATCCTACATGGAACTTCTCATAACCGCCTGATAATGCCTCTGATCCTTTGGCAAGAATACTTATATATAGGAAGTACCAGCGGCGTATCCACCATATTCTTGTCAAAATTTCGTTGGTTTTATCGGTAAGTCATGATTGGTTCTATGATACGACTCTAAAACATAAATAAACACAATAACCAAAGTTTGAATCTTAATTCTGATAGTATACATGTTTGAATGATGACAGTACCTCTCTCGTTTGTTATGATGGAGAGGTTAGTCCTTGTGGAAGTGAGACATAGCTCAACTTCTTTAAATGATGAAATTGAAATACGTTGTATGATGAACAAACTTCGACCAAGACATTACTAAATCCTACATGGAACTTCTCATAACCGCCTGATAATGCCTCTGATCCTTTGACAAAAATACTTATATATAGGAAGTACCAGCGGCGTATCCACCATATTCTTGTCAAATTTTCATTGACTTTATCCGCAAGTTATGATTAGTTCTATGTGACTCTACAACAAACACAACAGCCAAAACTTGAGTCTCAATTCTGATAGTATACATGTTTGAATGATGACAGTACCTCTCTCGTTTGTTATGATGGAGAGATTAGTCCTTGTGGAAGTGAGACATAGCTCAACTTCTTTAAGTGATGAATTTGAAATACGTTGAAATGTATGATGAACAAACTTCGACCAAGACATTACTAAATCCTACATGGAACTTCTCATAACCGCCTGATAATGCCTCTGATCCTTTGACAAGAATACTTATATATAGGAAGTACCAGCGGCGTATCCACCATATTCTTGTCAAATTTTCGTTGACTTTATCCGCAAGTTATGATTAGTTCTATTGACTCTAAAACAAACACAACAACCAAAACTTGAGTTTCAATTCTGATAGTATACATGTTTGAATGATGACAATACCTCTCTCGTTTGTTATGATGGAGAGGTTAGTCTATGTAGAAATGGAACACAATCCAATTTCTTTAAATGATGAGATGCTATAAATGCTAAATCAGTGAGTACAAAACAAACTTCAATCAAGACAATACTAAATTCTACATGGAACTTCTCATAACCGCCAGATAATGCCTCTGATCCTTTGGCAAGAATACTTATATATAGGAAGTACCAGCGGCGTATCCACCATATTCTTGTCAAATTTTCATTGGCTTTATCCGTAAGTTATGATTGGTTCTATGTGATTCTAAAACATAAACAAACACAATCAACCAAAGCTTGAGATAACATAAAGAAAAACATAAAACTAAACGATTGGAGTTGAATCTTGATTTTCGGTGAAGGGGACTAGTTGGGTGGTTTCGTTTGGGCCGTCATTATCTTCAACAGGATTGGCGTTGATGTTGAAAACTCTTCCTCTTGCTGGTGGCCTAGTGCTTATGTTTCCTTGATTTGCTTGGTTAACTGGGTTTGCTTGAGCTTGGGCGTTTATGATGTTAACCAATTGAAGGCACGTGTTTCTAAAGTGGGTAGGGTCGCCACAATTGAAACAAGCTCGAACATATGGGAACATGGGGTATTGGGGTTGTTGATAGGTTTGGATCATGTTTTGAGTAGGGGGTGTGGTTTGGTTTTGAGGGGTGCGGCAAACCTTGCTCAAATGACCATAGCGTCCACAATTCGCACATAGTCGACAAGGTAAGGTAGTTGGATGGTGATAAAAACAAGTGTTACATTGAGGGTGAAGTCCAAGGTATGGTTTCTTATTTGGGTAAGTTGAGTTGGGTGCTATTGGCGTGATTGGGATAGCTTGGATGGGTATGGCTTGTGAAATTGGTTGATTATGTTGGGTGACAGCGAAAAGTTGCCCGTCTCGTTTTCTCTTAGAAATGGGCTGAGAAGGGGATTCAGTTTGGGTGGAGTTGGAGGTTTCTGTCGATGCTTTATCCTTCTTCTTCTCCTCCTTGAAGTCCTTGTTCCGGATTCGGTTCTCGGTGAGCTCTGTAGCTAACTCCATTGCTGCTTCCAAAGTTGCAGGCGTGGTACTTATTACAGAGTCTTGAATCTTTGACGGAAGACCTCGAATGTAGTGCTCGATCAAACGGTAAAGAGGAGTGAACAAGTTGGGAACCATTTGATTTAACTCGAGGAATCTTTTGTTGTAGGTGGTGTGGTCGCCTTCCTTTTGCTTCAACGAATAGAACTCATCTTCTAATTTCTTGATTTCGCTCCTTGGGCAAAACCGTCTTGTCATGATTTCCTTCAACTCTTCCCAAGTCAAAGTCATAGCGTCTTCAACACCTCGTTTGGCCTTCTCTGTATTCCACCAAGTAAGTGCTATTCCATATAAACGACCAGTAGCATATCGCACTTTGCGATCATCGGGCAATCGCAATTTAGAAAAGTGTTCTCCATTTCTTCAAACCAATGGAGGAGAGCGGTGACACCTTCAGTCCCTTCGTATTTTGGAGGGTCACATGATTTGAAATGCTTGTAGGTGCATTTGGTGGTATTTGGGGGAGGGTTGATAACATTTTGATCTTCTTGGTTGACGGGATTAGCGGTAAGGGCTTGTTGGACTTGAATTACAATGTTGGGTATTACGACAGCCATTTGTTGAGCGATTAGGGCAGCCATGCGCTCGCGGGCTTTTCCTGCTCTCATCTTCCTACGAGCGAGGCTAGAAGACATCTACAAGGAATACATATCAAGAGTATGAGTTGGATGTTTTTGGGATCAGGTGTCGTATTTAGGAATGAACATTTATATATTAAATATAAAATAATAAATCTACTACATCCATAGGATGTCTTGGGCTTTGCTCGTAATTGGGCCTTGCATGCCGCCATACTTCACCTTCGTAATCATGTGAGCCCCCATGAATACCGGGTTTTTCATATGGTTCGCATGTGTTAGCCTGGTTACGTACACTAAAACCCGGAGAAAATCGAGAAATATGTATGTAACGTATGATATTTGGAATGTGTCTAGGTATGGACACGGTGACACCTCAAAGTGGGGTTAGTTCAAACGACGTTTGGTGTGGCATGCTTTGGCCTAATAGGTCCTTCGTACTCTCATCGTTAGTCCAAGGTAGGCAAACTGGTCCGTTATATTAGATTTATACGAATGCCAACCTAGACAGGACGTTCCGACTACCGGTACTTGTACCCTTACAGTTACTACATGCCCGTCGCAGAACTCACTTTGATGAGATTTGAAAAAAATGAAAAATGTTACAAAATCTTTGAATAGCGAAAGTATGAAGATGATTTGAATATGTGAACATTGAAATATGTATGATGAATGTGTATGTAAGTATGTATGTTTGACTGTAAGTATAAACAAATATGAAACAAATAAATATCATAAGTTTGCATGTAACCACATAAACAATTAAAATCTAGTCAACTATAGTATAGGCTCTAAGGGTCTAATAACCTATCCTATATCCCTATAGTCATGGCTCTGATACCAATCTATCACACCCCGACCCGCAGCGGAAAAGGTGATCGAGGCATGATTGGGTTATCATCAAAGCTCATGACATTTATTATAACGTTTCATATTTATTATTACAATTTAAAGGGAAACATACAATCATAATTACATCATGTCCTACACATCATTCTAGACTTCATTATTTTCTTCTAAGGCATTTCCTATGTTTTCCTTGCTTCATCCTGTTCACCTGTATCATGGGTAAAATGGTTTTTGGATCAACAAAAAGTTGGCGAGTGAATCCTATGAAAAACATTTGTACAAGTTTATTGAATTGATAAAATAAAGTGCGTAACCACATATGAGTAAATATGGATGTAAACTTATTCACAAAACACTTAATATTAAATAATGCACAACATACAATAATAGATTGTTTTGAGGCACGCGTTGCTCAACTCGTCTCCCACGAGGAACTGATGGGCCTAATGAATGATTTGCATACAACTTGACAATATGAAATACATAACTACAAACAACATTTACATTCTAAGTTTAAGTCATAATATGGTATGGCACGAGTTTGAATAAACGAATTAGTTTAAGTGACACATGATACACCCCAAAACGTGTAATTAAAAAGGTGAGTTGTAAGATTCACTCACATTGGGTGCGTTCTGTTGGTGATGTTGAATGCGCACGAAGTTTGATTTAACCACGAGTGAAACTAACCTAGATAATAACATAATGGTTCTGTAATAAGCGGATTTTATTAATCAATTTTAGTAGGATTATTGGATATATTTTTATGAGTTTAAGGCTATTTTCTAACTTCAAAAATGTTATTTTTAAGTATTTTTAATTGATTTTTAAATAAAATGAATAAATAAAAATAATAAAAATATGATGACTTTTTTTGACCGTTGACTTGTTCACCGTTGACCTGTTGACCGGTTTTATTGTGTAAATGTATGCGCCGGGCAGGACTCGAACCCGAGACCTCCCGTTCGCGTGCACGCAGCTCTACCAACTGAGCTACGTGTCTAACCCGAAATATTTCTGTTTTTAATTATATATATATACTAATTGAATTAATCCGAAAATCATTTATTTTAAAAACGATTTTAATGCATCGGCTCGGTGCTCGCCACAGGTCTCGAACCCGGGACCTGTGGTTTAGTTTGGCACACAGTCCACCGCTGGACTATGTGTCTAACTTGGTAAATAATCTGGTTTTTATTATACTTAACATCTTACTGAAGTTAACCCGGTTCGGTCTAAAAAAAAAGCATTTTATTTCCGTAAAGGTGCGTGTGTCAAGAATCGAACTCGGGACGTTATGCATATTGTTTGCACACAGTCCACCACTGGACTGTGTGTCTAACCCATTCATAAAACTGTTTTTAATTAATCTTATATCATATCAGTACTTCGTCTTCTTCGTTAAACTTAACCAGGATCGATGTCCGACTGTTTTGACAAAAATAATCAGTTTCTTTAGTAAGTTGTGATTAGCTACATGTGAGATTAATAAAAATGAGAGAGATTAGGTGTAAGATATACCGAACAGAGATCCTCTGTTTCGCCGGCGAAATTTCCGATAACAGGAGGTTATTACGGCGACGTTTATCTTGCGGCAGAAGGTCTTCAGGAAGCTTGAGGTGAGTGTGGGTGACTTCGGTATGAGCTCTAGGTGTTCTGTTTTTAGAGTAAGGCACAGAGGTGAAGGGGTTCGGTTTTCCGGCGAGTTGCAGAAACTTTCCGGCGAGTGAAACTTCGTCGAGAATGGGTGTGATCGTGAGCGAAAAGGCTATCAGAGGTTAGTGGGTGCATTTATAGGGAAAGACATCGATGAATTTAGTCCGATTACCGACTTGATTCGTCGGTCAATAATTTCTCCGGTGGTTATGACGGATGTCGCGGACTGGACATCGGTTATAACCGATGTTAAGGTTAATGCGTCGGTTAAATCAGAAGAAACCGTCCAATCTCGGCGAAATCGTCGGGATTTCCGGCGACTGCGATTTGGGCGCGTCAGTTTGAATTCGAGTTTGTGTATTTGAATTAATTGTTTCTAATAATGAACAAGAAACACAAGTGGCGGAGTGGCTGAGCGTGCGGGAGTGAAGTCTTTGTTGACCATGTTGACCCGGCTGACCCGGGTTCGAAACCCGGCAGCCTTGTTTTATTTTTAACCCACTATTTTTAATACTTTTTCAAATATAACTTTTATAATCCAATATACTTATTAATTATGTATCGTTTAAAATTAATTTGGGCATTAAATACGCCACGAAATTTTTTAACTGATTGTTCGGTTAATAAACGAAGCGGGTTTGGTAAAATCCGGTTTTTGACGGATGTTACAGATAAAATGAACTTTAATATTTATGTGCTTGGTTTTGGAGTGAAAACAGGGTTTTTAACGATTTGGATAGCAGAATCATTATCACAGTAAATTGTTGTGTTTAGATAAGTCAAACCATAATCCGCAAGCTGGTGTTGCATCCATAAAACCTGGGAGCAGCAAGCAGAGGCTGAGACATATTCGGCTTCTGCAGTAGTAAGCGAGACCGTCTGTTGCTTCCTGCATTGCCACGAGATTAAGCGATCTCCCATAAATTGACAACCAGCTGAAGTTGAGCGCATATCCCTATTTATACCTCCAAGATTACTGTCAGAGAAAGCAAATAGTTCAAATTCAGAATTTTTAGGATACCAGAGGCCCAGTGATGGAGCCCCTTTGAGGTACCTAAAAATTCGTTTAACAACATGTAAATGAGAGAGTTTAGGAGTAGCCTAATAACGAGCACACTGGCAGACGGCAAACATGATATCTGGCCGGCTAGTAGTGAGATACATGAGTGATCCAATCATGGAGCGATACATAGTCGGATTAACAGGCGTTCCTTCAGCATCTTCATTTAGCAGAGGCCGTTCTGCTATAGGTGAAGCCATAGGCTTTGAATCTGTAAGCTTGAATTTGGCAAGAACATCACAGACATATTTTCCTTGATGAATTAGGATACCCTGTGGGCTCTGACGAACTTGAAGTCCCAAAAACATGGCCATCTCCCCCAATGAGCTCATCTCAAATTTCTTCTTCACAATTTCTTTAAATTCGCGGCACAAACCATCATTGGTAGAACCAAAAATGATATCATCAACGTAGATTTGAACAAGAATAATGTCCTTATCAACGCGTTTGATGAACAGGGTTTGATCAATGGTTCCCAGAGTGTATTTATGAGCAAGCAGATGCTCTGTAAGAGTGGCGTACCATGCGCGAGGCTCTTGATGCAACCCATACAAAGTTTTGTCCAGTTTGTACACATAGTTTGGCTTGTTAGGATCAGTAAAGCCCGGTGGTTGTGCCACGTAGATTTCCTCTTTCACCATGCCGTAGAAAAACGCAGTCTTGACATCCATTTGATAGACAGTGAAATCCATGTAAGATGCATAAGCCAAGAAAATGCGTATAGCCTCCAAACGCGCGACAGGTGCGTAGACCTCATCATAATCCAATCTTTCACTCTGTCTAAAACCCTGAACCACCAGTCAAGCTTTATTTCGAACAATAACTCTAGTGTCATCCTGCTTGTTACGGAAAACCCAGCGAGTTCCGGGAGCACGTTTTCCTTGAGGCGCTTCACTAATTCCCAGACACCAAGCTTCTCAAATTGATTGAGTTCTTCATGCATGGCATCCACCCAGCCTGGTTCCTGCAAGGCAACATCAATTATTTTAGGTTCAATTTGTGAAATGAAGCAAGAGTAGAGACATGTATTGATATCCCCAGATTGGCCGTGGGTTCGAACAACAGCGTTCACAGGTCCAATAATATTTTCAATCACTACAAACAAATTGCCATTTAGCGACACACACTTTTAGTGACATTTAACTTTTATGCCACTAATTTAGGGTTACACTTTGCTTATGCCATATTTGCTTAATAAACACTTTTAGTGGCATTTAACTTTTATACTACCAATTTAGGTTTTAATGGCATTTTACATATGCCACTAATTAGGTTTAATGGCATTTTACATATGCCACTAATTAGGTTTTAATGGCACCTTGCTTATGTCATATTTCTTTATACATACTTTTACTGACATTAACTTTTATGATACTAATTTTGGTTTTAATTTTTGCAGAAGGTTTCCAGGCACTTTTTCAAATATATTTTGTCTTTCTCTCTTTTAAAATTAGACTTTTTATTAAAATTGAGGCCGACTAAACGTACCTACTCTTTTATCATACATCCCCTAAGAAAAATCACTTTAAAATTTTTCAAATTCAGCCTGTATAAAATAATCTTATTTTTAAAAGTTTTCTCCCATATACATAAATAATTAATAAAAATTATAAAATACTATGGTCATAGTTTTTTAATTGTTTAAACCAAATTGATGAAGGTGAAAGTTTTGTTTGACTTTTTACGTAGGTGACAACAACGGGGTATATCCACGATAATAATAAATTATATGGTGAACAATATCACTAGGGTCATTCACCTTTGAGGAACTTGGATATACACAAAACAATTTTTCACAAAATCAAGATAGGAGCGGTTGGGTATGAAAATAGACTATTAACTAATTTTATGGTAAATTCATAATAAAGAAAAGATTCATATACATAAATCAATGTTTTAAAAACCGGTTCAAAGCAGCCGGTTGTACCGGTTGAATCGTCCGGTAGAACTGGTTAAACCGCCCGGTACACCCGGTTGAACCGTCCGATACACCCGGTTAAACCGTTTTTGAGCCAAATCCGATACGATATAAAAACCGGATTTTAAAACATTGATATAAATCACTAATAAAAATGCAATCGGTAAAATTTAATTATATAAGTTTGAGTTTTCTAGCTGGGGCGGGAAACCGAAAGAAGAGAAGGGGATTGGGGGGATTTTAAGTCTCATATGTTTCCTTCCAAATTGGAAGGATTCAGAGAGAATGAAACTCGTAACATCACATGTGTATAAGGAATTCCATATTTATCCTTAAGATCGCGCGTATATCGCCAGCGCCCTGCCAATTCTTCAACCCACCTTCCCATCATCTCTCCCATAACAGTTCTGCATAGTTGCTTGAACAAACAGGCTAAACTGATGGAAGGCAAAACGACCCTCTTTGACGCCAAATCGAGTTGACTCCGTTCTCTGGCTGCAATCTGATTGAAGAAAGAACCAGGTAAATCAAAATTTTGATTTGCACTTTTTAATTTTGTTTAATCATTACCCTGTTGTTCTAACATTAGGGTTTTCTAGTTTTGTTTCTAACTATGATGATAACTTCTGCATTATATCTATTCTGTGAATTGGTTTGCAAATTTGAGATGTTGTTAGAAAGCAATTGTTTTTGTTTACCAAGTGTTTGATAAAAGTCCCCAATGAAAGCATTAGTAGTAGTAGTAACTAGTAAGCAGCCTAAAAGAAACTTAATCCATGGTGGGGTTTGTGAATGATTTATTTTGTTTTTATTTTAATGTCTCTCTATGTATCAATACATGCTTTTATTGATTTATAATGACAATCATCATTATTTTGTGGCTTGTTAGTTAATAGTTGTTTTGACTTCATCATTGTTATGAATTTATCTTTCTTCTAATTGATAATTGAGATGCCATTGGAGATTGAACTGAGTTGTATGCTTATGAAGTTGTGTGTATTAATAACCAGTTAAGTATTAAAAGGTTCTATTGTGAGTTATCTTTTAACTGTGTGACTGTTTTTGTGGGTTCTTATAAGTTAGCAGGTACTGAAAACATTTTATATTATATATTAAAAGTAGGGGTGTAAACAAGCCCAGAGGCTCAAGAGCTACTCGTTATCTGCTCGGTTAAAAGCTCGAGCTCGAGTCTGAAATAGAGCTCGTTTAGTGATCGAGCCTGAAATACGAAGCTCGTCTAGCCTCGCGAGCCTAAACGAGCCCAAACAAAATTTAAGTTGTTATATTTATAATATAATAATAATGATTATAACATTGGAGAGCCGAGCTCGAGCCGAGCTTTGTGGGTATGCTTATGTGGGTATGCTTTAAGTTATCTGTCATTTGCATGTTACTATGTCTCTAGCTTTGTTATTTGGTTCTGTATCAAATGCTCTACAATCTATGGCAATGTAAGCTGAGGGAGTAACAATGGTTGTGGGATGCTGTCGGCTTTGCCTGAAAATGACACATCTGCCAGCTTAATTCAAAGAATAAAGGAAAGTTATATGAGACAAGCAATGTTAGTGACCCCTATGTATATGGCCATGTACATAGAGGTTCTGGTTCAAACTCTTAAGGCCACACGCTTTAAGCGCGAGGTGAGGGCTTCGTGTACGTGAGGCCCTAAAACTAAAAATATTATTATTATTATTATTATTACTATTACTATTACTATTACTATTACTATTACTATTACTATTACTATTACTATTACTATTAACTTTGAGTTTGTCACCAGCCCCACACTTTTTGTGGAGGCCTTTTAACTTATTAAAGGCCAAAAAGGTAATTTAATTATTCAAACTTCGTTTATTTTATTTTATATAGACATGTTTTCTAATGAAAATAACTCTGTTTTAGCGACGCCGTTCACAATATATTCCACCAATGTCCATGAATAGAGCTGCTAATCTTACGAAACTACGCCGGGTGCTTGCTCCAAATGTCTCTCAAAAGGTTCCATCTACTTCAAATGCAACAAACCAAATAAAGGAGGAGTAAATAGAAGGATGAGTCTTGTTGATGAGGATGATGATGAGGATGAGGAAATATTTCAAGGTATTATTTTGTTAATCTTAAAGTTTATTCAATCAAAAGTACCTTTTATATATTGATTTACTCTTCTATGCTTTAAGAAGGTAACAAAGTGGATATGGAAGTAGATGATGTGTATAAAGACATAGACGATCCAATAGATCAGATACAAATGGTAGATCACAACTATTCTGAAGACAATGATCAAGAACAATTGCATGGCCCTAAATGTCACACCCCGACTCGCAGCGGAATAAAAGTCGGGGCATGATTGGGTTATCACCAAAGCTCATGATGTTTACTAAGAAGTTTCATGTTTATTAAATTCAAACTAAAATTCAAATATCCAACAAAATTTCATACAAACACAAATAATAATCTAAATGCTTGTTCCAACAAAATAACTTGATTATTCTTCTAGGCCATCCTAGGTGTTTCTTTCCTCAACTTGATCACCTGTATCATGCGTAAAACAGAGGAAATTTTGGGTCAACAAAAGTTGGCGAGTGAACCTTGATAAAACATTTAAGTAAATCAATTTTATCGTTGTTTAAATAAGATTGTGCATAATCACATGTGAACAAATGTATAATGTAACAAATCACAAACCACATTGAATGAATATATGACATGAATGATGATGTATCTGAGATCAAGGCTCAATCGAACAGAGCCGATCTAATGAGGCACCTGATGTTCAACCCGTATCCCACGAGGACTGATGGGCCTAATGAAATGAGTGCACTGAAATGATAAAATGTATCCACATATAAACCACACTACAAGCAATACACATTTGATCACGAAATGATATAAGCACAAGTGTTTAAATAAAATAAAAAAATGATACGACACATGACACCCCCCCCAAAACGTGATTAAAACAGGGAATTTGTAGAGATTCATTCACATTTGGTGCGTTTCTTGATTGAGGATGAGAGCGCACGAGTTGAACAACGAATACTTAACCTAAAAATAATAAATATGATATCATAAAAAAAACATATTTGTTTTTGGTCTTGCTACTTTTTATTAGTTTATTAGGTTATTTTGATTGAAATATAAGGATAACTTAATGGGATAAGTAAAATAAATAGATAGAGGAATAGAATGAAATAGAATAATGATTAAATGTCAGACCTGACGGTCAGACCTGACGGTCAGACCTGACGGTCAGATCTGACATGTTTTTTAATGGGATTGGATTGTGTGTGACCAGAGTCGAACTCGAGACCTCGCGGTTGCGTGCACGCATCTCTTCCAACTGAGCTACGTGTCTAACCCGAAGGAATGTTGACTTTAATTATATTTATACACACTTTAAGCTATTTCAGAAATTTATTTAAATTAAAAAGTTTAAACAGGATCGAATCGGCGCGCCTTATGAGTCTCGAACCCGAGACTTTCGACGTGACTTGCACCCAGCCCAACCAGTTGGGCTCGGTGTCTAACCCGCTAAGTTATTTGTTTTTATTATTTTTATATACTGCTTAAGTTGTTTCTGTCTTACTTAAATCAAAAAGATTTTTAAAATCAAACAAGCTGTGTGACAAACGGGTTTAACCACACTCGAACTCGGGACGTGTACTTTATTTGTGCACACAGTCCACCACTGGACTGTGTGTCTAACCCGGTTGTAAGCCGGTTTTTAATTCTTTTATACACCGACTGAACCCGTCTTCTACATTGATGAACACTGAACCCGATTTCAATTCTAGATTATAATTATTCTGGTTCATATATAATTGAATTTAAAACATAACATAAAAGAAATAAAGAGCTTATACCAGACTGTGGGATGGGGTTTGGTTCTCCGGTGACCGACTACGGCGTGACAAAGCTCGGGTTCCCGGCAAAACAGGGGGCGTGAGCAAGGAAGTCTGAGCGTGTTTGTGAAAGAAGTGAGCGAGTTTGTTAGTGAGTTAGGGTCGCTATTTATAGATTGAGGCGGACACTTTGATTTAGAAAATGAATTGAAGATTGATTATATGCCAAAATGGTTGATTGAATTCTTGTTTTGGAAGGTAAATACGCGGACAGACAACTGGGACGAATCCGGCGGTTTTTGATTGATTTTGAATCTAAAGACAGCACGTAGAGGTTTACCTATATACTAAATGTTTTCAAAGAACTTAACAAATGTGTGTGTGTGCCTCAGCGGTGTTTGTGGTGTGCGTGTATCTGGGGAACCCGGGTTCGATCCCGGTTTACCCATTTTTTTTATTTCAGAAATTTTTTTATTATTATTACAACCAACAATTATTTCCTAAATATATTATTATTTAATTGATTACTTATTATTTTATTAATTTTAAATTTTATTTATTATCCACATATTAGAAGTATTTAATAAATTTTATAACATTAAATAAATAAAAAGAATTATCGAACGACGTAAAAATAAATATACTTTGATTGATAAATTGGGGCGGGTTTTCGAAACCCGATTTACACAAATGTTACAGTATCCCCTACTTTTAGAAATTTCGTCTCGAAATTTAAGTAGTAGTGGTAACCGGAAAGAGATGCGGGTACTTTTCGCGCATTGAGTCTTCACGTTCCCAAGTAAACTCGGGTCCTCGTTTTGACTCTCAACGCACCCTAACGATTGGAATACGAATTCGCCTTAAACGCTTCTCATCGAAATCCATGATTTCCACTGGTCTTTCAAGGAAGTGCATTGATTCATCGACTTGAATGTCTTCTAGAGGGATATGGAGGTTTTCATCGGCGAGGCACTTTTTCAAGTTTGATACGTGGAACGTGGGATGTATTCTGTTGAGTTCTTCTGGTAGGTCAAGCTTGTAGGCTACAGGTCCTACTCTTTCGAGTATCTTGAAAGGTCCTACGTAGCGTGGTGCTAGCTTGCCCTTTTGGCCAAAACGAACCACTCCCTTCGACGGTGATACTTTCAAAAGTACTTGATCACCAACACAAAACTTCAAGGGCTTTCGTCGTTTGTCAGCATAACTCTTTTGACGACTTTGAAGCAAAGGCTTTGTGACGCACCTATCCTTACACTCCCTGAGGGTTGCGATAACTTTGTGGTTTATTGCGATGCATCAGGGCAAGGTCTAGGCTGTGTAATGATGCAAAGAGGAAAAAGATGATAGCCTATGCCTCTAGGTAAGTCAAAGTTCATGAGAAAAATTACACCACCCACGACCTGGAACTTGGAGCCGTTGTGTTCGTTCTCAAGATATGGAGACATATCTTTACGGTACCAAGTGTGAAATATACACTGACCACAAGAGTCTCCAACATATCTTCAATAAAAAAGAGTTGAATATGAGGCAACGAAGATGGGTCGAACTGCTCAACGATTACGACTGCGAGATTCGGTATCATCCTGGTAAGGCAAACGTGGTGGCTGATGCGCTCAGTCGAAAGGGATATGTGAACTCTATCTGTATTCTATGTTCGCAAATCATAACCGATATCAAGGATCGAATCCGGGCAGCCCAACATATCTCTGTAACGGAAAATGACGTACGCGATGAGCTGTCATGTGGAGCTGAACTCAAAATTGAAACCAAATCCGACGGTATTCTATATTATTTAAACCGCATATGGATTCCCGATCGCGACAACCTTCGTGATTTCCTCATGAATGAGGCACACAAAACACGATACTCTGTACACCCAGGAGCCGATAAGATGTATCAAGACCTACGATACACCTACTGGTGCCCTGGCATGAAAAAGGATATCGCCGTTTTTGTTTCCAAGTGCCTTATATGTTCCAAAGTGAAAGCTGAACATCAAAGACCTTCAGGACTTCTAGTCCAACCCGAAATACCTGTATGGAAGTGGGAAAACATAACCATGGACTTCATTACCGGGTTACCTCGCACCTCCAGTGGGTATGACACCATATGGGTAATCGTTGATCTCTCACGAAATCAGCTCATTTTATTCCGATTCGCGAGGACTTCAAGAACGAGAAGTTAGCTCGTATCTACATCAGCGAAATCGTAAGCCGTCATGGTGTACCATTAAGCATCATTTCAGACCGTGATGGTCGTTTCACTTCACGAATATGGCGAGCCGTACAAACCGCTTTGGGTACACGGTTAGACCTTAGCACCGCCTTTCACCCTCAAACTGATGGTCAATCTGAATGCACCATCCAAACCCTTGAAGACATGCTTCGAGCATGTGTCAAAGACTTCAAAGGGAACTGGGACACTCATCTACCGTTAGTCGAGTTTTCGTACAACAATAGCTATCATTCAAGTATCGGCATGGCTCCTTTCGAAGCTTTATATGGTCGTAAATGCCGATCTCCAGTATGTTTGCACGAAATCGGCGAAGCGCAAATCACCGAAATCCATGATTTCCACTGGTCTTTCAACGAAGTGCATTAATTCATCGACTTGAATGTCTTCTAGAGGGATATGGAGGTTTTCGTCGGCGAGGCACTTTTTCAAGTTTGATACGTGGAACGTGGGATGTATTCTGTTGAGTTCTTCTGGTAGGTCAAGGTTGTAGGCTACAGGTCCTACTCTTTCGAGTATCTTGAAAGGTCCTACGTAGCGTGGTGCTAGCTTGCCCTTTTGGCCAAAATGAACCACTCCCTTCCACGGTGATACTTTCAAAAGTACTTGATCAACAACACAAAACTCCAAGGGCTTTCGTCGTTTGTCAGCATAACTCTTTTAACGACTTTGAGCCGCTAGAAGATTGTTTCGAATTTGAAGGATTTTGTCGGTTGTTTCTTGAATCAATTCAGGTCCAGTGAATCAATTTAGGGGTTTTGGGAGTAGGGTTGGCGACGCTTTGGTCTTCTTGGTTGGGAGGGTTAATGGGATTAGCGGTGAGAGCTTGCTGAACTTGTAGCACGATGTCAGGAAGCATTGCGGCCATTCGTTTAGCAATTTGCGTGGCCAAGCGTTCGTTTGAGTTTCCTGACCTTCTACCTCCACATAATTGCCTAGCAGACATCTACAGGAATATATGTAGGGAGATTGTGAGTTCAAGAATTTCCTAGGTGTCATGTGTCGTAAAAAGAATGAAAACAACAAAACAGAAAATAATTTAACTACATCCATAGGATGTCTTGGGCTTGCTCATGTTTGGGCCTCCAAATGTCCCCCATACCATTGCCTGTGTAGTCATGTGGGCCCCCATGACTATTGGGCATGGTAGGATTCACATTGGTGTCGGCGGGTTAACACTCGCACCACCCGAATGAAAATTGTAAAACATGATTGCGAGATGTATGGTCGGAGGGTGTCCAGATGTGGACACAATGACAACTCAAAGTGGGGTTAGTTCACACGACGTTTGGTATAGCATGCTTTGGCCTAATAGGTCCTTCGTACTCTCATCGTTAGTCCCCAGGTAGGCAAACCGGTCCTTTATTTTGGATTTATACGAATGCCAAGCCTAGACAGGACGTTCCGACTACCGGTACTCGTACCCTTCCAGTTACTACATGCCCGTCGTGAAAACTCACTTTGATGTGATTTGAAAAATATGAAAACATTGCAAAAATCCTTGAAAAGAAATAACGGAAATTGTGAAATTGTGAGGTGTGTGCTTTCATAGATATGATATGAGGGTATGATCTATGATGAGCATTGCATATTAACATGTACTTGTGAGAATGTTTGCATAATGTTGTGTGTGAATATAAACATGAAACATATAAACATCATGAATTTTTGCATGTAACACGTAAACAATTTAAATCTAGTCAACTATAGTATAGGTTCTAAAGGTCTAATAACCTATCCTATATCCCTATAGTCACAAGCTCTGATACCAATCTGTCACACCCCGACTCGCAGCGGAATAAAAGTCGGGGCATGATTGGGTTATCACCAAAGCTCATGATGTTTACTAAGAAGTTTCATGTTTATTAAATTCAAACTAAAATTCAAATATCCAACAAAATTTCATACAAACACAAATAATAATCTAAATGCTTGTTCCAACAAAATAACTTGATTATTCTTCTAGGCCATCCTAGGTGTTTCTTTCCTCAACTTGATCACCTATATCATGCGTAAAACAGAGGAAATTTTGGGTCAACAAAAGTTGGCGAGTGAACCTTGATAAAACATTTAAGTAAATCAATTTTATCGTTGTTTAAATAAGATTGTGCATAATCACATGTGAACAAATGTATAATGTAACAAATCACAAACCACATTGAATGAATATATGACATGAATGATGATGTATCTGAGATCAAGACTCAATCGAACGGAGCCGATCTAATGAGGCACCTGATGTTCAACCCGTATCCCACGAGGAACTGATGGGCCTAATGAAATGAGTGCATTGAAATGATAAAATGTATCCACATATAAACCACACTACAAGCAATACACATTTGATCACGAAATGATATAAGCACAAGTGTTTAAATAAAATAAAGAAATGATACGAACATGACACACCCCAAAACGTGATTAAAACGGAGAATTTGTAGAGATTCACTCACATTGGGTGTGTTTCTTGATTGAGGATGAGAGCGTACGAGTTGAACAACGAATACTTAACCTAAAAATAATAAATACGATATCATAAAAAAACATATTTGTTTTTGGTCTTGCTACTTTTTATTAGTTTATTAGGTTATTTTGATTGAAATATAAGGATAACTTAATGGGATAAGTATTTAAATAAATAGATAGAGGAATAGAATGAAATAGAATAATGATTAAATAATAAAGAAAATAAAATAAAAAAATAAAAAAAGGTTTCTGACCGGTTTTTTAATGGGATTGGATTGTGTGTGACCAGAGTCGAACTCGAGACCTCGCGGTTGCGTGCACGCAGCTCTTCCAACTGAGCTACGTGTCTAACCCGAAGGAACGTTGATTTTAATTATATTTATACACACTTTAAGCTATTCAGAAATTTATTTAAATTAAAAAGTTTAAACAGGATCGAACCGGCGCGCCTTATGAGTCTCGAACCCGAGACTTTCGACGTGACTTGCACCCAGCCCAACCAGTTGGGCTCGGTGTCTAACCCGCTAAGTTCTTTGTTTTTATTATTTTTATATACTGCTTAAGTTGTTTCTGTCTTACTTAAATCAAAAAGATTTTTAAAATCAAACAAGCTGTCTGACAAACGGGTTTAACCACACTCGAACTCGGGACGTGTACTTTATTTGTGCACACAGTCCACCACTGGACTGTGTGTCTAACCCGGTTGTAAGCCTGTTTTTAATTCGTTTATACACCGACTGAACCCGTCTTCTACATTGATGAATACTGAACCCGATTTCAATTCTCGATTATAATTATTCTGGTTCATATATAATTGAATTTAAAACATAACATAAAAGAAATAAAGAGCTTATACCAGACTGTGGGATGGGGTTTGGTTCTCCGGTGACCGACTCCGGCGTGCAAAGCTCGGTTTTCCGGCGAAACAGGGGGCGTGAGCAAGGAAGTCTGAGCGTGTTCGTGAAAGAAGTGAGCGAGTTTGTTAGTGAGTTAGGGTCGCTATTTATAGATTGAGGCGGACACTTTGATTTAGAAACTGAATTGGAGATTGATTATATGCCAAAATGGTTGATTGAATTCTTGTTTTGGAAGGTAAATACGCCGACAGACAGCTGGGACGAATCCGGCGGTTTTTGATTGATTTTGAATCTAAAGGCAGCACGTAGAGGTTTACCTATATACTAAATGTTTTCAAAGAACTTAACAAATGTGTGTGTGCCTCAGCGGTGTTTGTGGTGTGCGTGTATCCAGGGAACCCGGGTTCGATCCTGGTTCACCCATTTTTTTTATTTCAGAATTTTTTTTATTATTATTACAACCAATAATTATTTCCTAAGTATATTATTATTTAATTGATTACTTATTATTTTATTAGTTTTAAATTTTATTTATTATCCACATATTAGAAGTATTTAATAAATTTTATAACATTAAATAAATAAAAAGAATTATCGAACAACGTAAAAATAAATATACTTTGATTGATAAATTGGGGCGGGTTTTCGAAACCCGATTTACACAAATGTTACACTAAAAAAGATAAAGCAACAGGTTCTGATTCAAAATACTAACAAAATTATGTTTACTTTCCATAGTATTATGCTATTAATGTTTTTTTTCCTGTTGTTAATATTACTTGCTGCTGTTAATGATTTCGAATTTCCAAATATTGATGTTGTCTTTTTTGAATATGATTCTGCTGTTAATATAACTTGCTGCTCTTCTTGTTTTAATCTGATTCTGAATGCTTTGTTTAATCGTTCATGAATACATATTGTTGTTGTTAATAATACTTTCTGGTAGAAATAATACTTGCTGTAATTATACTTCCTGTTAATAACACTTCATGTTGCTGTTAGTAATATTGACTGTTAATTATACTAATGAAATTTGATGAGAAAAGTCTTTTTTTGATGTTAAGTATTTATTTAATGGTACCGACTCGACCTTACACCTCGCTTCGCCGCGATACTTACGCCTCGTGAGGTGAAGGGAAAATGCCTCGAACTCGTTTCCGTTTTTTAAACCTTGCTTTAACTACAACAACTCTTTATTTATATATAACTAAATTACCATTATTATTGTGACTTCGTGAAGATGATAGATAATGCATATAATGTTTTTCTATTTGTCTTATTTATCGGAACTTGTTAGGTGCTCCCAAAAAGGTAAGAGGTCATACCCAAAATGCCGAAATATGGAAAATGAATACTACCGAAAGAATAGCCGTCACATTTAACGACTTTGGACAACCAGCGGGGGAAGAAGGTAAAGCACTTGTTCAGTATCTTATCTTGGGACACTTGTGAGGATGGCTGATCATGTATCAATTGAGTATTCAGATTGGAGAAAAGTTCCCATGAAAAATAAAGAGGATATGTATTCACTTGTTAAGGTATGTCTTTTATCAAACATGATATGCATCCATTCATTAAGGCAAAAGGTACGCTAATATATATGTAATTTTTTGTAGTCCAAATTTGCTATTCATCCAGACGAAACAAGTCAGATTAAAGAATGGATATTCCAAAACATGGGGAAAAAATGGAGAACGTGGAAAGGTTTATTAAAGTTACGTGGATATGATCCAAGCCTTACTATTGACGAAATTGTGACGCAACAAACTAATAATGACGATAGAGTGAATCCAACTCAATTTAAAGAACTTGTTACTCGTTGGTTAACTCCGAAATTTCAGGTAACAATGATATGTAAATTTGATTTCTTATGCAATATATATAATTTTGAAACTAGATGAAGGAAATCCTATCTTGAGTTACCATTTACTATAGAATACGTGCCCTGCAAAAAGATTGAGCCGCTCAAAGATGAAGGAGCCTCATGTAACCAGGACAAAGTCGTTTGCGAGACTTGCTCATGAAGTGGTATTATTTTAGTTATTTTGACATTTATTGTAAAATTTAGTTTTCATTTCTTTTATTAACCATTAAGCATAAATTATAGGCAATGAAGAATGATGGTGTATACCCAACCCGAGGAGAAATGTATATAACAACCCGCACTCGTAAAGATAGAAGTTTTGTTGATGATAAGCAGCTAATGTTGTGGTAATGTATTTTTGTGCATTAAAATATTTTTACATATCATGTGCGTGTTCACTATTTTATAAGCTTACCTATACTATTATGTATTTAGGCTTCTTTAAAATCTATTGCAAGTGACTCTGCAGAAAATCCATAGATTCGCATGATTTTACAAATGATGAATACTCAAAAGTTAAAGGCCCAGAGAAAAGAGGGTATGTTCGATTAGTTGGAAGAATGCCAGCCACAAAAAGTAATGGCGATTCTTCGACTAATTCACATACTATTCATCAGCTACAGAGTGTTGGGAACGTTATGATGAACATTATCCAAGAACGTATCCCTGATGCAAACTTGCCTACAGTTCTTAGCAATATGAACATACAGGTACTTACATACATGTACTACTATGTGGTGTTTTACATATATATATATATATATATATATATTTATTCTCATTTAAACTTTTTAGGTCCCTCGCATTGGTTCTTCGGCTCCTAGCAACTCTTTACCTAGTAACAAATTATCGTCTTCAAGAAGTGATGATATTGATGACATAGCTGAAAACATGTGAAGCAACTTGGGATAGAGATAACAAGATTAATGAATTGCTTGGAACTAAGTTTTTTTATAGTATGATTCGTATCGCAAGAATGTTGACTTTTTTTAGACATTTATTTGCTTACATTTAGAGTATGTTTTGGATCGAACTTTTAGTTGAAGTTATGATATTATTATTTTTCTACATGTTATCATTTTTATTTCTATATTATATTGTAAATAAATAATAGCTAAATTAATGAAATTAATATGATAAATGTTTGTAGTGGCATTTATTTTTGTGGCAAAAATTATGTGCCACTAAAAATAGTATAGATATATTACTAGAAATAGTTTTCATTGGCATAAAAATTATGCCGCAAAAAGTTTTTTTATATTGTGGCTAAAAGAAACGTGCCACTAATAACTAAAAAAGTTATAGAGGCACACTAAAAAGCGCCACTAAAGCCTTTTGGTGGCACAGCTTCTAGCGACACTTTTTTTGTGTGCCACTCATTCCTAAAGGGGTCTTTGGTGGCACTTTTATGGATTTTTATGGCACTTTTTGTATGACATTTTTTTGTAGTGAATGGGGTGATCACGCTGTAAATGCTGCGGTATTGGTGTAGCGGGAACGGGAACATCTGTTTGCAAGTTGGTAACACTTGCTGAAGCTACTCCAAATGACTCCCCCTCAACAGATTCACCAGTAGAAGTAGTTGTTGAGGAATCCACCGAACAATCGAGTGGAGTAGGCTCACGGAATAGAGAAGAACCCAAGACATCGGGAGTAGGTCCTTCATGTGTCGTAGGAGGCTCTGGGTCAGAAACCGCAACTTCAGGAGGATCAGTCTGAGCAGGCGAATTGATAGCTGGTTCTTGAGATTGCGAAATGGTGGAGGAAGACGAGACAACTTCATTAAATCCAGGAGGATCCACACTCAGCTGCTTTAAAGTTTCATGTAGCTCGGCAGCGTCAGCATCGTGTTCGGATGAAATGGGCACCGTTGGAAGGGCAGAAATTGAATTGTACCTGCAGACACATTGGAAGACACATCAATATGATTAAATAATGTGGAATAGTCATACAACCAGTCAGGACCAATGCGTGTGTCCTTGGGATTTTCCTCTAGCCAACCCACATTGTAGGTTTCAACTACCATCTTCTTGATCTTGTTATAAACGTGGTATGATGTATTTTTAGAATAGCCAACAAAGATGCAAGGATCCCCGCATGATTCAAACTTTCCTTTAGCTTCCATGAGCAGGAGAACAAAAGGGCATCCGAACTTGCGAAAAAGCTTGACCGAAGGTTTGCGACCTTCAACCACTTCGTATGGAGTTTTCATATGTCGTTTATTATCAGGGCATGATTCTGAATATAGCATGCAGTATTGATTGCTTCTGCCCAGAAAATAAGAGGTAGCTCGGATTCAACCAGCATAGTGCGTGCAGCTTCAATGAGTGTGCGATTTCTGCGTTCTGCAACCCCATTTTGTTGTGGGGTTCTGGCTGCACTAAACTGTATGTCAATCCCCTTGGAGGAATGGAAAGAGTTTAAGGTAACATTCTTAAACTTTGTCCCGTTATCACACCGAATAGCCTTCACCGTAGAATCTGTCTGGTTTTCCATAAGTGTGACAAACTGTTTGACTAACTCATCGGTTTCACTTTTATGTGTAAGAAAGAAAACCCAGGTGAATCGAGAGTAGTCATCAATAATAACCAGACAGTAAGCCTTCCCGCCAATGCTCAGTATGTCTGTTGGACCAAAAAGATCCATATGTAGCAGTTCTAAGACTTGAGACGTGGAAGGAACGGCTTTAGATTTTTGCGGCTGTCGATGTTGTTTCCCACGCGCACATGATTCACAATTTTTGATCTGCATGAAGTCACGAACTGGTAAATCTCTGACCAAACCACCTTTTGCAAGACGATTTAAGTTCTTAATGTTGATGTGTCCCAGTCTGCAATGCTATAGCATTGCATCATGTTCGGCTGTAGATGAGAAGAGCCAAGTGAGCTTGTCAGAAGGAGCCTAGTTCATATCAATAACATATGCATCTCCTTTTCGTGCAACTTTAAGAAGAATCCAATCATCTGGAATAATTAGCCCTGGTTTCAGCACATAACACCCTTTCTTGGTGAACAGAACATCCAAATGATTGTCGCAGAGTTGAGACACACTCAAAAGACTGTGCTTCAATTCTGGTACATAATTAACATTCTTAAAGTTGAGGGCTCCGTTGCCAACAGTTCTTCTCATGGTAATTTTCCCTGTCTCTCCACCTGAGGAAACAAACCCACCATCGAAAAACTGAATGTCATTCAACTGCGAGATGTCCCCGGTCATGTGCCTGGAACAACCACTGTCAACATACCATAGTCTAACAAGAGTTCGCCAGAGTTGTTCCTGTACATTTCAACAGGTTTTAGTTAGAGACTGCAACCCAGGCCATTGAAGATCTGGGCATGCCATTAGCATCAAAGTAAGTAACCTCACAAAAGATTGAATTAGTTGAGGATGAGGTTATGATGCTTTTGATTTATTAGAAATGGGGGTAGAAGTCTTAGGCTTGGCCACTATCTTAGGCCTCCAGGTTACCGAATCAGACTTCTGCACAATCCTTTGAGTGCTAGAAGGATTCTGGGAACCTGAAGGTCTCAAGGGTTTGAAAGATTGTTTCTTGGCCAAGTTCCAGTCGCGATCAGAAGACTTAGCCACAAATCGAGCCTGAGGTACGCGATTAGGCATAGTCTTCTGATGTCGTGAATACAAAGTTTTAAATGAGGTAAAGGCCTTTTGACAATTTCGAGCAATGTGCCCAGGAAATCCACAATTGAAACAGGTTTGCCTCTTCTGGAAGAAAACAGTCCGTCAGCATGGGAAATTTTGGGTAATTTTCCTGTTAGTTTCTTGCTTCCGGGTACTGACGGCTGATGCACGGTCTTGTTCTTGACTGTGTCCTACGCACAACCATCAGCACACTTGTTAGTTTTGTGATTTGAATTTGACAGTTTTGAACACGGAGATTTAGGCCAAATTTTAACTGATATCTGTTCAGCTGGTTGCTTAACAGATTCAGTTTGCGACTTCTGAGTCAATTTCTCAGAGTGATGAAGAGACTTAGCAGTTGCCGTTTCAGTAGTCGATGACGCCTGTTTTGTTTTCTTCTTTTTATATTGGCGTGTTCTTCATTTCTTAATCTTACTCTTCAAATCACATTTTGTGACAGATTCTGTAGAGGATTCAGGTGGCTCTACAGGGACATCCTGTTCTGAAATTTCTGAAGATGAGCTTGACAAACTACATGAATGTGGAATCTCACGTTTTTTAAGAATTTGAGAATCCGATTCAGTGTCAGTTTTAAAATTTTTATTTGAATCGTGAGAAGAAGAGTGCTCATCATCGGTCATTTCAGAATCAGTCCCTTGTGTTTGGTTAACATAAGCTAAGTCGCCCGAATCTTCTAGAATTATGTCAACATCAACGTTCACAGGGTCGGTTGGTTGGTCGACTTTTGCACTGTCAACCCTGGGATACGCATCAACAGACGAAACCTTTAGAGAAGAGCTTCTGGTCTCTTTAGCTGAAACTGATGAAACCAAATCATCTGTCGACGCTGAACCTGCAGCTAAATTCATGTTTTCATCACAAGAGTATTAAAGTTATTAGCATCATTCAAAACATCAGCATTTGATGAAACCAGAATTAAAACTGTCTAAATTCTCAACACAACAAACACTGTTTGAGCGTGTAAATTGTTCAGCAAGAAATTAATTTAAAATGTCAAAAGCAGGCTTATAAAACGCATAATCAGCAGTCGAATTGTCTGAATTTGTATTCAGACATTCCTCTTGATCACCCTCTGTGATATCCTCAACTAAAATTTCTTCTGCACATGAGTTAGACACATTAGTATCGTTCATGAATTCAGTTTGAGTATCAGAAGATTCTTTTCCTTTAGATTCTGTGGAGGATGTGGATTTTTCTGCCTCAGGCACTACTTTCTCCAAGCCATCTGTACTTCCAGAAGGATGATTACCAGTTTCATGTGAAAGTGGTGTAGAAGCAACAAAGACAGCATCCCTCTTGAGTTCAGTGGGTTTGGAGAACTTTGGGTAATAGGGCGTCCATGGTTTGGATAAATAATCCGAAGGTTTAACATAAATCATTTTTTCTGCATTTTCTAAATCATCCTCAGATTCAGGCATTCTAGTATAATTATGATTATATGGTAGAAGCGCCCTATTATACCCAAGACCTTTGGTAAAATTCTTTTGGTAGTTAAGCTGGAGGTCACATAAGTCCTTGGAAAGTTTACTGGAAGTTTCAAAGTTTTTGATGTTTATTTCATTTTTGTGAAGCTTCCCTGTCAATGAATTTAGCTTGGCTAAGGCTGCTTGAAGTTCTACGTCCTTTTCAGCTAATTTTAGCTTATAGTCGTAGACCCAACATTGCTGTTGGTTCAAGTCTAGCTTTAGCTGAGCCTACATCTTATGTCTGAGCTTCGACCTTTTCCATAAGAAGCTTGTTCTTATGTTTAAGGGTGATGTTCTGTGACGCAGCTTGTTGCTATTCAGCTACAAGAGTGGAATTATGGGCGCGCATTTGTGATAATTTAAAATGACAACCATCAGAACAGAGAATTTTATTTTCCGTTTCTGAAAGATCGGGCGTCTCAGGTGTCTGCGCCATCATGCAGTGGTTTCTGTTCTTGGAGAGATTCAATGTTTCCATTTGAGCTGCAGCATCTGCCTAGTTAAAACCTTCATGCTGTTAGGCCACCAATGCTGTTGACTTCCCACCCGAGCTGCTTGAATGACTCGTAGTGGACTTTGAGGGAGAGACGGGAACCAGCTGTCTGTCACTGCTCTGTATATCAGCGACCCTGGATGATACACAGCCGGATGGCGGCTTCTTGCATTCCCTGACAAAGTGTCCTGGTTTGTAGCATCTAAGTTTGTCCTTGGTGAGACCAGTCTTCAAGTTTGACAAGGGTTGCCTTCCATACTTCTTCTGAAACTTGTTAACCCGAAAAGCAGCCATTGCTAGATTCCAAGAAACATCGATCTCGTCCAGGTCCTCCTCCATGATTTGATCAACTTCGGTTGGAAGAATGGATGGAGGAGTTAGATCACCTGCCAGGAAGGCATTTAAGCTTTTGATCATCGATGCCGCAATAGCCAGTTTCTCTTCGTTTTCTTTAGTGAGAAACGCAGAGTTGGACGCAGGTTGAGCAGGTGCAGGCGCTGGTGCAGCAGTTTGAGGATTGTTGCCTTGTTGCATTGTTTGAGGAATTGCAAGACTGAACACCATGTTGGGATACTGAGCATGGTACTCAGTGTGAATTTGAGCAGCCGAAACCATCGTGAAATTCTGAGATTGAAGACCATACATGTACTGGGTGTTCTGTAGGATGGCTATAGGACTATAAACCACGTTTGAGCCACCCAGTGTTTGCAAATTTCCTTGCAGAGGGCTATAATTCAGATTTTTTGACATTAGAGCCACATTTTGCCATGTCATCCCTACGGCCATCAAACTGCTTTGATGATTTATTTCTCTCTGCTTGTTATCAATCTCACATAATTTGATAGTAGCTATCATCTCAGTGGGAGTGAAATCATTCAAGTTCTTGGTCTTTTTGATCATTCCCACATCTGCATCCCAACTCTTGGGCAGTGAGTTTAATATCTGTATGTTCATGGCACTGTTAGTGAGAGTAATCTCAGCTGAAATCATCTTGGAAACAAGCTTGACATAGCGACGAATCTGGTTTTCAATAGTTTCCCAATGATGTGATTGAATGAGCTGAATTGCTGATTCAGCTGATTCACCCTGCTTGCCTTCATGTCTGCATTTCCCTCGTAGAGATTTTGCAGTTCACTCCAGACTTCCTTTGCGGTCTTACAGTTTCTAACCGCAATAGAGATATCAGGTCCAAGCGCCATGGTCAGAGTAGCCGAGGCCTTTTCGTCTTCCTCTATTATTTTGATATCTTCTGGAGTCCATAAGTGCATGGGCTTAGGAATTTTTGTCTCTGGATCTTGTTCTGTACTATAGACTTTTGTTCTTGGACCATTCATGATGCATCTCCACACACCAGGCTCTTTTGCCTTGCAATACTGCTCAAAACGAAACTTCCATTCGTAATGTTCGTCCCATATAACAACTGTGGCACTTTAGTGGAAGTGCCAATGACTTGATCCAGCTCTTGATAGAGGGCCAGAGTTTGCAATTGCAGGGCAGCCAGAGTGGCATTCGCAGATCTTGTGCAGTCATGTATCCAGCCATCATTATCAAATTAATTAAACTTACCAGACAGATTTAAAATTATTTTATTTAAAGTTTTCTTAGATGAACAGTACTTAATCCTAAATCGATCCGGAATGGTCAACTCTGAAGTCAATTATGGTCAAATTCGGATGATGTATCCGAATTGATGACAATCCGGATTGATGAGTCTGAATTGAAGAGTCCGACTTGAAAACCTAAAATGAAGAACCCGAAACTGATGAATCCAAAATGAGATGTCCGAATTGACAAATCCGGAATAAACAAGTCTGAAGGTGAATCCGGAAAGGAGAATCCGGAATGAAGAAAATCCGGAATGCTTATCCTTATCTGATGAATCCGGAATCCTTATCCTTATCCGCAACAGTAATCCGCCTTTCTTGCAACAGTAATCCGAAATCCAAGGAATAGATAACCGCAACAGTATCTCGGATAGTAATCCGGATAGAACAACCATTCGAGATCAATCCGAAATGGATGATTTCCTTCGTGTTCTTCGGAATCCGGAACAGTAGTTGATCCGAGATGTGAGAACCTTCTTCAAGTTCTTCGGAATCCGTAACAGTAACAGGTCAGAAGTCTTCAAATCTTCTTCGAGTTCTTCAAAACAGTAGCACTTCCGAAGATGAACAATGATCTGGAACAGTAACCAATCCAAGCAGCAGCAATACACTTCGAAAAACAGCTTCTTCAATCAGCAATACCCGGAGCATGTATTTGAACAGCAGGCTCTGATACCAATTATAAGTCCCGAAAAACAGATCAAACAGGTATCACTAACTTAATCAGTAGCAGAAATAATGATTAGGAAGAAGAACAACTTTGAATAAAATCAACTTGCATACACCAAAAGACGTCTGATACAAGTTCTGTGAATACAACTCTCTAACCCCCTTTCATTGGCCTAACACATCTATTTATAATGATTCCCAAGCCACTATTTACAACCCTAGGCCCATAAGGCACTAGGAAGCCCACAAGACACACCAAAGCCCAAAATAATCCCTAATGTGTAAACCTTTAGCAATATAGGCCCAACACTATAATACTGTCTTTTTATGGTTTTAAAGATGTTGCACGAACTGAAAACCCATTTCTTTGGACATAAGCGATGACTATCATGAAGGCACGAATCTAGCATGTGGATTGCGCACCTGGCCAGTACGCAAGAAGCATAAGACAATCGTGAAAGTAGGATAATCAACGCATGAATGTCCGAAGGAATTGGGAATAAGTTTGACGTGTGGGTGAAAAGAGTTGTTAGACTCTCGAGAAATAGAGAGCAATGTATAATGAGAATAAAATGTTTGAATCCGTAAGTAAGTACGGATCAAACAAGTAAGAATGTATAATGAGAATGAAAATGTTCGAATTAGTAAGTAAGTATGGATCAAACAAGTAAGAATGTATATTGAGAATGAAAATGTTTGAATCCATAAGTAAGTACGGATCAAACAAGTAAGAACGTATACTGAGAATGAAAATGTTCGAATTCGTAAGTAAGTACGGATCAAACAAGTAAGAACGTATAATGAGAATGAAAATGTTCGAATCTGTAAGTAAGTACGGATCAAACAAGTAAGAACGTATAATGAGAATGAAAATGTTCGAATCTGTAAGTAAGTACGGATCAAACCGGTAAGGACGTATGATAAGAATGGAAATGTTCGGAACCGTAAGCTCGAAACCGTAAGCTCGAAATAAACAAGTAAACATTCCTTAAAGCAGATAAAATCCAAGTGAAGTTTTAAATCTGCATATATGCACATATGCAAATATGTTTGTATACAAGAATGGTTAAAAGGGACAAACGAGTTATGCAGGTCAAATGGTGCTCGCCATTTGAACCCGATATTAAATGTTTTGGTTGTCAAGTTTTATGCTTATAGGTAAGCGTAATGAATGGGCATGCTTTGCCACAAATTGGAAGGAAATGACCCTTGCTAGGTGTGGATAACGAGTTAATGGTTTTGGACTTGCGTCAGGTATGTATAAAAGGTTATGCTTATAGTAGGAGCTTATGGCTAGACTAGAGAAGGATGTGTCAAAATTGGGTAATAGATTAGCCCAAGTGGAATGCACTGATGTATTCAAACATAAAAGAACGAAAAGAATGAATAGAAGGTTTGAATCCGTAAACGGAATTCAAACATAGAAGAAAGCAAAGCATGAGTGAAATATTAATATCTGTAGGCAAATACGGGTCTAACACACAAGAGTAATATTTAAGAATCAGAAGACTGGAATTCTTAAGTAAGTAAGTAAGAACAAAACATGTGTGGGGTAGATTATGGGTGATTAATAAAACATAAATAAGAATGTATGTTTGGTTTGGAGGTAAGTACAACACACACACACCCCAAAATATGTAAACAATAAAATAAAAATAAATGGCAGTTTGACCTAGAAAATTCAAACAGTAGAAGTTGGTAAATAATTATTTACAAATTTTGAAGGTATTATGTAAGGAATGCAATGCATAATATAGATACCCATTAGTAAGGGATTTACGAAGGAACATAGGTGAATTAACACCGAATACAATGAAGAACAGAGTGGAGTTGTTATGTTAAAGAATGGTTATGTATTGACCCGTTATGAACGAGTCAAATAAATGAAAACAATATGTTGAAGAATGGTCATGTATTGACCCGTTATGAACGAGTCGAATAAATGAAAACAATATGTTAAAGAATGGTCATGTATTGACTCGTTAAGAATGGGTCAAACGGACAAATGATTTAAAGGAATCTAGAAAATGACTAGTATGTAAACAAGATGATTTGATAAACACCATACCTGAAAGAATGTCAATGAAAGGTGTTAATCCTTCATTTTATAGATAAAAAGGGTAGAACTCTTGGTGAGTAAAACTGGTAGAGTTGGAAAATGATGTGCATGAGCGAAAACTCATCACATGGATGGATGAAGTCAATTCAGTTTAGCTTGGGTTCATAAAGAAATGGGCCAATCCGGATGGCGGATCGATGATTAATGCAATAAAAGCAAGGTTAGTAAAATGTTTAACTCGTGAATGTTAAGTATTAATTAGTAGATTGAATACGACATACGAACTAAGGAAATGCATGATAAGATAAATATGGTATGGAATGGAATGCTTGACTTTAACAGTCAACATAAGACGAAATTCATGTCATATTAAGGAAATATTAAAATGCCTTGACTAAAAATTTCGGGTATTGGATAAACGCCCGTACGATGAAATTGCACAACATAAATCACTTAAGTAGAATATTTAATGCGTGAAGAGGGTAGAAAACAAAGTGACATTAATGAAATGATTTGATGCTAAACCTAAGGGCGTGCAAAGTACAAGTAATGGTAAAAAAATGTAGAATGATGTTAAATCCTCGAATTGAGTACAGATAAGTAAGTATGAAAATGGTAGTTATGTTGCAGTATTAATAAATAACTGAATGTTTATGGTAATGCGTATTATCATACGTTTACCTTCCATGTGGATATGAAAGAAATTTGGAGCAACGTTAGTGATGCGATGTAATGGTTTGCTCAAGATAAACAAGAATGAAATGCTAGTTACCTAGAGATGATATTGACATCGGTTGCATATTGGATGAGATCCGGTGTATGGTTTCTTGAATGGGGCGACAGGAGGAGCAACTTGTGTGATTGGGGAGCCAGTGATCGGGGGATTGGTTTGGGTAACAGTGAAATTCTTTCCATTGCGTTCCTCTTACAAGCAAACTTAGAATACGATCCTGTTTGGGTTGGGGTTTCAGCAGGTGCCTTGTCTTTCTTCTTCTCATCTTTAAAATCGCCATTTCTGATGCGATTTTCTGTGAGCTCAGTAACTAGCTCCATTGCAGCCTCGAGAGTTGCAGGTGTAGTACTCATTACGGAAACTTGAATTTTCGAGGGAAGACCTCGAGTGTAGTGCTCGATAAGTCGGTAGAGTGGAGTGAACAAGTTGGGAACCATCTGATTCAACTTGAGGAATCTTTTATTGTATGTTATATGGTCTCCCTCCTTTTGTTTCAGAAAGTAAAACTCATCTTCTAATTTCTTGATTTCGCTTCTTGGACAGAAGCGTCTAGTTATGAGCTCCCTCAACTCTTCCCACGTTAAGGGCACAGTGGCTTCAACACCTCGTCTACCTTTCTCCGCGTTCCACCATGTAAGTGCAACCCCATACAAACGACCGGTAGCATAATGCACCATGCGATCATCGGACAATCGCAGTTGAAAAAAGTGCTCTCCATCTCCTCAAACCAACGGAGGAGGGTGGTGACACCTTCAGTCCCCTCGTATTTTGGAGGGTTGCAGGAGTTGAGGTGCTTATAGGTGCAATTGGCGGTGTTAGTGGGAGGATTGGCAATATTTTGACCTTCTTGATTTGTAGGGTTGATGGGATCAGCAGCAAGGGCTTGTTGGACTTGAACTACGATGTCGGGAAGTACGACAACCATCTGTTGGGTTATTTGAGCAGCCATGCGCTCGCCAGATCTTCCTGACCTTCTACCAACTCGAGAGTGTCTAGCAGACATTTACAGGAAATACGCAGCGAGATTATGAGTTGAACGTTTTAGGTGTCATGTGTCGTAAAGAAAAATCAACATTCACAAAATAAATGAAAAAATAAGTTTTTCTATATCCATAGAATGTCTTGGGCTTTGCTCATGTTTGGGCCCCCATATGCCTCCCATACTTTAGCCTAGGTAGTCATGTGGGCCCCGATGACTACTGGGCTTTGTAGGGTTTACATTGGTGTTGGCCTGTTAACACTCGCACCACCCAAATGAAAATCGTAAAACATGATTGCGAGATATAAGGTCGGAGGTTGTCCAGGTGTAGACACAGTGACAACTCAAAGTGGGGTTAGTTCACATGACGTTGTGGCATGCTTTGGCCTAATAGGTCATTCGTACTCTCATCGTTAGTCCCCAAGTAGGCAAACTGGTCCATTATGTTGGATTTATATGAATGCCAATCTTAGACAGGACGTTCCAACTACCGGTACTTGTACCCTTCCAGTTACTACATGTCCATCGTAGAACTCACTTTGATGAGATTGAAAAACATGAAAACATTATAAAATTTCTTGGAAATAAAATCATGATAAATGTTCAAATATGTGAAATTGTGATGTGTGTGTAAGCATGATATTTCAATAATATGTATAGCACAATAAATATCACATAATAACATTTGATAGTGAAAGTGCTTGCATGCATTTGTGTGTGAAATAAATATGAAACAATTAAACATCATGAGTTTGCATGTAACACATAAAAAATCTAATCAACTATAGTATATGCTCTAAGGGTCTAATAACCTATCCTATATCCCTATAGTCAGAGCTCTGATACGAATCTGTGAAAAGCTTTGATACCAATCTGTCACACCCTGACCCGCACCGGAGATAAAAGTCGGGGCATAATTGGGTTTTCATCAAAGCTCATGACATTTACTATAATTAAGTTTCACATTTATTAATTTAAATTCATAAGAGAATATCCGAACACATAGAAACATACAAAAAAAAAATTGTTCTAGACAAGACATGTTCTATTCATCTTCTAAAGCCAATCCTAAGTGTTCCTCTCATCAGCCTGTCCACCTGTATCATGTGTAAAATAAAAGTTTGGGTCAACAAAAGTTGGTGAGTGAATCTAAATTAAACATTTAAACGAGTTAGTTATTTTGAATAATTGAATAAAAGTGTGCATAGACCAGATATGAGCATATGTATATATAATCTAACCACAAACCACATAACATCAACAATGTACACATGAGCATGATAAATGATGAACTGTGAGATCAAGGCTCAACCAAACGGAGTCGATCTAATGAGGCACGCGATACTCAACTTGTATCCGACGAGGAACTGATGGGCCTTATGTGAAATGATTGCACTGAAATGATAAATGTAACCACATATAACAACAACAAAAATTACATACACATTAGATCATATAATGGTGTTAGCACAAGTGTTTGATTAAAAAAATATGTAAACGACACATGATACACCCAAAAATATGAATTAAAAAGGGGAATTTGTAAGGATTCACTCGCAGTGGGTGCATTTCCTTGGATTGATGACGAACGCGCACGAATTTGGATTTAACCACGAGAGAAACTAACCTAAATAACAACGTAATAATTTGATAAATAAATAAATTTTTATTTGAAATTAATATTTCTAATTAATGCTTTTTATTAGGTTTTAAGATTTATTTTTGTGGTAATTATTACAATTTTTAAACTTAAAACTCTTATTTTTAAGTATTTGTAAATGATTTTTAAATAATAATAATAATAATAATAATAAAGAAAATAGTAATTAAAAAAATTATGGACCTTGTCAGGTCTGACCGGTTTATTCGCGTGATTTTGGCATCGTGTGTGGTTCGAACTCGTGACCTCCTGTATACGTGCACGCAGCTCTACCAACTGAGCTACGTGTCTAACCTGAAATAACTTTGATTTTAATTATATATATACTAGTTAGGTTAATTCAGAAATTTATTCAATTAAAATTTTTTATTTTCTTCAAAATTCATACGGCCGCTGCCCCAAACCCGGTTCGAACCTGTGACCTTCGACTTACGTTGCACCCATCCCTACTAACTGGGTTGGGTGGCTAACCCGGTACAATACTGACTTTTATTACTTTTATATACTTACTCAGTTTGACATCTTATTTAATTAAAAAGAATTTGTTAAATGATCGGACCGCCATACATAAATAGACTCGAACCCGAGACGTGCTTGATGATAATGCACACAGTCCACCACTGGACTGTGTGTCTAATCCGATTATAAACTCGTTTTTTATTGTATTTCTACTTTGATAAACTTCCTCTTCTTCATAAAAGTTACCCAGAATCCCTTGACCCGACTATTAATCCGATTGCTCGGGTTAACTTAACAGATTTATGATGAAGAAACATAAAACAAATGAAAATGGAAAGATCAAAGTGATTATACCGAACTTGCGAGATCTCCGGTTGAATTCCGGCACGGTGTGATTTTCCGGCGAAAAACAAGATTTGAGTGGAGATGTTCTTTCAAGAATTTTTAGAATAACTGGTTGGAAGTGAGCGATTGTAATTGAGGTGCAAGACCACTATTTATAGAGAAATGGGTAATTATGATTTCGGTTTTGATTTGAAGATTTAAGGCTCATGATTTCGGTCAGTTTCACAAGAACTGATCCGAATTTTCGGCTACCACAGATGATTGAGGGCAGTTACGATCGTTATAAAACAAAAACCTTGTTTTGATTAGAATTGGCGGTTACAGGTTCTGATGGTTTGAATTTGCAGGTTTCAGGTTTGTTTGTGTATAAGGTTTATTTGTTTTAGGTTTTAAAACATATGGTGCGTGTATCTCAGTGGTGTTTTGGTGTGTGAGGGTTTGTTGGGGACCCGGGTTCGAAACCCGGCCGTCCCTTTATATATATATATATATATATATATATATATATATATATATATATATATATTATATGGTTTATTAATTATACCATTACCATTTATTTAACTTAACCATTAATTAATAACTATATATTAATAACTATAAATGCTTAACTCATATTAAGTACGCATCGAGACTTTAAATTCAATACTTGTATTATTTAACGAAGTGGGTTTGAAACTTGTTTTACAATGAATGTTACATTAGCCCCCACAACACATCATGCATTATAATCAAATAAAACGCGTCATAATGAAGACATTAAGTTCTTTTTATATAATAAGACAACTTCTTACATAATCATTTGCAAAGGAAACAAAAATGTACTCGGGCTACATAACCCTATCAAACAAGTTTAATACATATAAAAGTAAAACCTTCCTTCACATCAGCGATCTTTGGTCTTCTAGTTGTCTTCAAAACTTGATGCATAGTCTTCACAAAGACGAGTATCCAGTTCCCGTGTCCAAAAGTCCCTGCAAGTAAAAGTCTAGAGTGCGGGAGGGATGGTGGTGGAGTAGGGAAAGCTAGGCTACGAAGGTGGGCGGTCTCCTCCTCGAGCTCATAGACTCGACGGAGCAGAGTGCTCACCTGCTGCTCAAGTGCCAGCACACGAGCAGCGAGATCCACTGGTGGCATGGGAGGTGGTGGAGGTGAGGACGATGGTGGGGGTGGTGTAGCTAGTGGTGGATAAGCTTGTGGGGTTGGTGGCATGGTATCCGTAAGCTTCTCCAAATCATAGACCATTTTACAAAGGATCCCTGGAGCTCCAAAGACAAGATGAGATCATTAGTAGTGTAGCCAGTGTGGTGATATGGGTGATACGAATCAGATGGTGACATAATCGGGGGGGGGGGGTTATCTAGCAGATGGGTGAGGCGGCTGTCGTGAAGAGCCCACCTCGTATTGGGGTGGTGGCGATAGTCATGACGGTCCAACAGTAGAGGGATCATGGAGGTGATCGTAGCGACCACATGGTGGAGGAAAACGAGAGCAGTTAAGTCGTATCGAGTCCATCTGATAGTTTCAGCCAGCAGGGGCCGAGGGGTGTGGTATCGGATCATCCGTAGGGATAGTGGGGGTGCGTACAGGTGTGTGAGTAGGTGATGGGGGTGGGGGTCGGGGGTAGCAATGGGAACTATATCGAAACTACTAACAGTAGCATCTGCCCGAAGCCCTGCTCAGCGGATGGCAGGGGAAGAAATGCGATCACTAGCGTCAGATGAAGAAATAGCTGCAACTGAAACAATAGGAGAGGACATCTCTAAGATGGCTATCTCAATAGCCTCCCTGTCGCTAATGTCCTCATCAAGATGGTCGACATGAAAAATAGGGACCTCCTCGTTGTCATTGGATATGTCAATGACAGGAGGCCACATGGCGAGTGGGATAGCATCAAGAGGTATGATCTGAATGAGGTGCTCACCCTCTGGGTGGCCATTAATGATCTGGTCGTGGTACTGAGGAGGTAAAGCTAGAACATCGTCCACAAGAGGGACATCGTCGTCGGCCTGATTAAATAAAGCAAAAGGCTGGAAATCATCCATGTCCTCGTCGTCGGACACGAAATCTGGGTCCTCCTCTGGCTCGGACTCACTGTCTGAAGATATGATATGTATGATGGGTCCAACCTCGTCATCCAAAACAACCTCCATGGGGTTGTGGTCATCGTACATGCCACTCTCGGATAACGACATGATAACCTGGAAAAATAGTTTGTACAACATATATATTAATAATTAATTGTTATTTAGTATATATATACATGAAACATAGGAATCACATAATATCCATTTAAGTTATCATATTTGTTTTATGCGGATCAACTTAATGTTTTGTGTCTATTCCTTATAGACTAATTCTAATAATGTCCTTGCACTATTTGTAAAATGAGTTTATGAAGTGGACCTTGCGAAATGTTTATGCAATGAAAATCTCTTGTTCATGTAAAAATTGTTTTCATGAGAGGATCCTAGTGATTGTAGACTAGACTCAAGAAAGAATCATGGTTCACTACAATCGAAGCTCTGATATCAATCTGTCATATCCGCTCATAGGTGGAAGCACGAGGTGTGATCTGATTGATTCTCATTGCATACAATATAAGTGAACATACTAAATGAATTAAACAAGCTCCAATGCCATTTCCATAATCGCTCCAAAACGCAATATAAGTTAATTATATAGTTTACAAACCCTCAAATGAAAATAAGTTGTCATAATGTCGTACATCAAAATTTAAGTTTTTAATATTCTAAGGCTTTGACCACTACATCACCGCAAGGAGGCGGCATATAACGGGCAAAACCCTTCAAAAGGTGGCATGGAGCCTTGACTCTTGCTTTCTTGCTTGAATTTCTCCGCATGGTCCATTAGTTTCCTGAAATACATGTTAAGTTGAAAAATTAACAAAAGTTAGCGAGTTCATGTGTTTTAGTTGCATGCGATAATTCCATAAAATGTAAGATGTATTTGTATCAAAATCCGGTATGTAAAGCGTCAATGGAATCGTTGATCATTAATGTTTTGCAAGGACATTAATATGAGTGATGACATAGGATGCAATCCAACCCTTGATGATTTTCCGTCGATTACCCTCGAATGTGACACAAATGCACCTTCTGTGTGGGTCCATGACCAAGAGTGGGGCTCGCCAAAACCCGCTAGATCTTACCCTTTGTTCCTTGGTCTATACAAGATTAATGGTGCTTAAGTACCACCCTATTTGCACAGGATCTAAGTTGTTTCATTCCCTAGCTTATCATACCATTGTACATGTATTTCCCCCGATAGTTGTAAAACAGTAAACGTTTAAGATGAAAGTGGGACATGAACTCACAAATTGTGTTCCGTGCGTATGCTAGCAAAATCAAATGTCCAAAATAATTCTCGACCTACACGTGTCCTAACTCATATAAGACACTTAGGTTCATGACATAAAGCGCAAGCATATGTGTTGGTTATAATGAAATCATCCAACTAGCTAGTTTTGAAATAATTCACAACTCACTTCTTGTTTTAACACGACTCGCTGACACGTTGGTAATTCGTCCAAATTGACAAAATATAATATTTACCCCGAAATATATACATACACACACACACACACACACACATATATATATATAATGTATCGGCATCATTACACTCGTAGTATTTTTTTTTTGGACTAAATCATATCCGAGTATAAAAGTAAATATACTTTTAACCCGGTTCGACGGCAAATAGCTATATACATAAAAGTTGTATATTTATATTTAGAAAATAACTCTCATAATACGACAATTATTTATATATATATATATATATATATATATATATATATATATATATGATAAGTTTATATTTGTTTGTTCAAAGTCTACACTTGTTTCCATAACATTAAAATATGAGTTTAGTGTTTTATGACTTAAAATCGTGTCATTTAAGGCATTTTACTAAAAGAGTCCGTAGCTTTATAAAAAACTGTCATCCACACTTGAAAAAGCTTTATGACACATAAATGCATATTTATGACCTTTTATTCTAAAAATTCTTTCAAGTCCATAAATGACGTATTCATGCAATTTAGTCTTATAGTTACGTAATGTGCCCTTCTATTTTTTTTTTTGTGAAATTGCCAAGTTTAGCCAAATATATAACTAAATATATTCATGTATCTTCAAGTGGTAAAACACCACTCGGATGACTATTACGTATGACCAACATGGGAAGTTCAAAGAATAACCATGATAAATGATAACCATGATAAATACTTACAAAAGCAAGCGAGACTGTGTTTTAAAGATGAGATGATTAAGAACTCGAGCTCACTTTCCGTGGGTGTTCGAGACTTGATTCTTGCGGATCGTGACTAGTTTTGATCATAAAAGCTACTAGATAAGAAAGATATTCATGAAAGCTAGTTACTTAGGATTGAGCTTGGAGGACTTACACTAAAGTGAGCTCGAACTAGAACTATGCGGCTGGGAGAATGGTGCCGAACGGACACCATGATAATGTTCGGTGATGAACGAGATTGATCGATGAAGGTTAACCACTCTTGAACACCTTGGAATCACTTGAATAGGCTGAGGCTTTTGGTGGTTTTGGATGAGGTTACAGAACCGAGAGAGACATGGGTGTTTGAGAAATGAAAGTGTTGTATTCTTCCAAAGTATTAACTAGTAATATGGTGGGTTTAAATACGGTGGTCTTGGTGTTGAACACTTTTGTTTGCTGACTAACTTGTTATAACACATAAGAGAAATTGTTGAGTTAGATCCCAACGTGTAGAAACTAATTCTCTCAAACTTGACTAAAATTGTTCTTATAGATAATGATGGTGTTGGGTATTTGTTTGCATAGGGATTAGATCAAGTATGTCTAAAATATTAGAGAATAATAAGCATGCATGAAGAGATGTGATGGTTCCAAGTTGACTTTTCTCCTTCCCATTCTCCTTGGATAACCGTGGGTTTAAGAAGCAAAGAAATGGGTTATTACATTATTTATGTTAAATAACTCATAGGGTGTACTAGGTTGTTCAAATTAGAAGCAACAACCATTTAATGGATTTGATATTTCAAACACATGTGGGGTTGTCTTGGGTTTCAAAGATAATTGGTTGGGAGTGAAGGAACATGGACGACTTTTATTTGGATGGCAAAACCAAGATTAATATAAACTCATAAACTAGAGTTTCTTTGACATACTAATGCTTCAAATGGTGATCGAACCGAATCAACGTATTCAAAATATATGAGTGTACGAAGGTGTGTCGTGCATATATATAAACATAGACTTTTATATAAGCGTATGCATTTTAAATCAAACCTTTAAAATACGAATTGCTTATATAGGTTTCATGACTAGTCAGAATCTAAAACCATCGAATAGCCATTAAGTAAATCATGCATAGATAAAATGGCTTTCAACTTTTAGATTATTTTATAATTTATTTTTGGATTTTCATACAATCACCAACGTTCGCGATCATTTACTGACTAAGCACATACCGACAATTCCCATGAATTACCGGATGTTTGATATGATATACCCGGACTTTGCTAGACTTTATGGACTTAATTAATACAAAATTAAGTCTAAATGCACATAATTAAAAATTAAACATTGATTAGGATGTATGGATCAACCTGGAAATTTGCCGGTTGTCACATAGGAGGCGGTTCTTTTGGGTAGGAGATGACAAGAATTTCAAAATCGCTTGGGTTTGCTGGGAGAAAATGTTTGGGCCGATGGATAAAGGTGGGCTTGGGTTGGGTTGTTGAAGGATACAGACGTTAGCTTGTTATTAAAATGGCGGTGGAGGTTCAAGCATGAAGAAGGTAGTTTGCGGTAGAGGGTAGTCTCGACAGTACACTATAATTCTTCATCTCAGTCCTATATTCTGGTTAGGGCGGGTATCGCCAGGGTTTGGAATAATATTCACAAGATAAAGAAGGAAGCGAATGAGGTGAATGTGTAGCCACGCATGCCCTCGCTGATTAAACACGTAGTTAAAAGCGGGCCCTCTCTACGTTTCTGGATCAATAAATGGGTTGGTGGTATCCTCTTTTGGACCTTTTACCTGACTTGTTTTATCTAGAAAAACAGAAAAATGCTTTTGTGGAAGCAAGACTAGTGGGTTGGGAATGGAAACGACCCCGAGTTCTTCAATCGAGCAACATCAAAAGGAATAACTCACATTAGTTATATGCGACCATTCTGTGGTCTTGGGCATGGATAGTTGGGTTTGGTAACTAGCCTCGGATGGTGCCTTTTCTGTCGCTTAGTGCCGCCAACATTTTCCAGGTTTGCAACACCCTTTTATCCATTAGAGTGGGTCAAATGGATCCCCATGAAACTAAACATTTTTGGCTCAAGAGGTGTCTAAGACTGGATGGCCACATTGAAAGGTTTACACAAGCCGCGTATACATCACAGTCCAACAAATTGCAGATCTTGTAAGGTCCACACAAGCGTGTTTTCCCATGCCCACCCAAGCACAAGAATATTAGCTTGTCGAAGAGTAGACCTTTCATCGAGCGGATCCGTCCGAAAGTTCATCGGAGCCTCCTTTTTAGCCGAAATCCCTGTCCACTTTAGAACATCACAAAGAATATCCATAACCAATGTATTTAAACTTAGGTAACTCCTTGCAATGGGCTGCATGCTCACCAAAAGTATCTAAACAAACCTTGCGGCAAACTGGGGTAGGGCTCATCAACCGGGAACAAAGGGATCATTAGCAGGTACTTAAGAATTGTCTGGTACTCCATAACCGACATGTGTTGGCCCAATCCTTAAACGGGGATGACTGTTAGGAAATCTTGAGCATGAGGAGCCCGGAGACAATCAAACACGGCTTTCTGATGAGGGGATAGACCAAACTTCTCTCCCAAACTCTAGGTAGTTCTGTTAAATAGGGCACTCACAATTGAACTCAGGGGTTAAATGTGCTAATATTGGTTGTAATGTCCAAAGTGCACGCAACTGAACGTGTTGTGACCTTTTAAACGTGTACATAATTTGCTACATTCCTAATAGCTCCAACAACTTATTTAAGCTAGTTAAATGTCACAGATGGTATTTAAAACATGTATACTGCTGAAAGTAAAGGTGCCATAAGTCAATCTATTAAAAACAAAACTACGATTAAGAGGTGACATTGACATTGCAAAATGCCATAAAGATACTCCAAGAACTGAGACCCTAAATTTCTAGCAACGACTATATATGAGTCGTCTTCACCAATTCGCAACATTCACAAAATTATTAAGGTTCATTTCAGGCAACATTAATTCACCATGGTTAAAGCAATTAGACTTTATGAACATGGAGCTCCAGAGGTGATTTTCTACTTCCTTCTATAATTAGTTGAAATTCTTACCGATAACCTAATGTTCTAGTGATATATTCTTTTAGGTTTAAAGAATAGTTATAAAATCAGTTGAAATTTAAGCACTTTCAGTTTAGATTAATTCTCGTTTAACTTACAAATAAATATATTTTAAAATTTTTCGCTGGATGGGATGTGTAGTGTGGTATTAAGTGATACTTAAAAACGATTATCTGAATCAAATCTGCAAACATTTTATTTTGATTTATATATATATATATATATATATATATATATATTTACTTTGTTAATAAATTAATTTACTAATTCAAAAGTTGTATCCTTAGGTAATAAAGTTATATAAAAACTTGAATAGTAAAAAATTTATTGAAAATGTCAACGGCTAATTTTTAACAAAACCAGCGGGTTTAACCGATACATGCCGCACTCCGGCATACCTCATATCGGATGAGTATTGAGCCGGATATGAGATACGGTTTTAGGACCAGGTGTAGAACTGAAATTACCGAAATATTCTCTTTTGTCATCCTACAGATTAATCTAGATATTCTACCTACAAACACAGTTTTGTTTGTTTATTAATGTAAGTGAGTTGATGTTACAGATGATGAAACTGGATGTTGTGGAGTTAGGGGAACCAAAAACAGGAGAAATAAAAATGAAAAACATTGCGATAGGGATAAACTATTTGGATGTTTATATGCGTAAAGGTCTATTGATTGGCTACTCGCCACCAGTGCCTTACACACCAGGTGTTTCTTTTAATTCCTCTTTCCATTCATACATTCTATATAGTGTTTACATGATCCAAATATTGATTATAAGTTATAAACTAAGTGTATTTACTGTCAAAATGAAGGTATGGAGGCAGCTGGAGTTGTTATAGCACTAGGTCCAGAAGTCACTAGCTGCAAGGTTGGAGATATAGTGGCATACGCGGGTTTCCCTGTGTCCGCTTACGCTGAAGAACAAATACTCCCAGCAGAAAGAGTTGTACAGGTTCCGCCTTCTATCGATCCTATTGTAGCAGCTGCCGCAATCTTCAAGGGATTGACCGCTGAAGTTTTGGTCCGGCGTTGCTTTAAGGTGCTTAGCATTAGTTTTCTTTTTGATTGGTATTTATAGGGTCGAAATGGGTGTGTGTATGACTAAATGGTCGATTTTGGAAGTAGGTTGGACCTGGGCATACAATCCTTTACCATGCCGCGGCTGGTGGTGTTGGATCTTTGGCGTGCCAATGGGCAAACGCGCTTGGGGCTACAGTTATTGGGACCGTTTCCACAAAAGAGAAAGCGGTTCAAGCAAAGGAAGACGGATGCCACCATGTGATTATCTACAAAGAAGAAAACTTTGTTGATCGCGTTATGGAGATCACATCAGGGAAAGGAGTTGATGTTGCTTATGACTCTATTGGGAAAGACACATTTGAGGTAAAGACTCACTGCTACAGATATGATCATTGCGACAGGTTTTTGCAGTCGCCATATCTCTGCCACTATATCTGTTGTGACAGAAATGTTAGTGACTGTTTTTGCGACCAAGTAGCCACCAAAAATATGACAATTCGAGACTTTGTTTTTTTTGCGACTAGTTTAGCGACTGAAATATTATGACGGAGCCTTTTTAAGTCGACGATCCTCAAATTTTGAAAAATTCGGACATTGTTTAAGTTTTCCTTTATTATGTCATTATAAAATTTGAGGAACAAATATGTTTTTAGTTCCGTTGCAAATTTGTAGCTATTTGGTTTCGCAAGCTGATAAACAAACAAGCAAACGTACCAAGTAAAATCCTACTCATATGGTAGGGTTCAGGATGGGTAGACATGTAGAATGAGGGGAAACTTTTCCTCTGTCCTTCATAATAAAGAAACTGTCCCGCTAAGACCCTTAGCTCCAGAAACCTTATCATGATAAGTTTATATAGATAATGTGGTTAATTATGTACGTTGCCCTGGCTATAGTATTGACTTGTAGAGACTAGGGGCGGACCTAAGTATCTGCATAAGTGGCCCATCCCTTGAAAAAAAATTTTGTGTATTTTTTATGCAAAAAACCCGACCGCACCCCTTGAAAATATGCTTGAACCACTCATCCGCACCCCAACAAATAATGCATGCGTCCGTCACCAGTAGAGACATGCTCCCATCAACAAGATTTATAGAAAAGGTGTTAATAAATTAACAAAACTTGTGTTCTTGAAGGGATCATTGGCGTGCGTAAAGACTCGTGGATACATGGTTTCATTTGGGATGGCATCCGGAGAAGCCGAGCTAACCTATAGGCACCTCACTTACAAATCAGTGTTTTTCACTATTCCACAGTTTCTGCTTTACACAGAAGCACGTAGCGAGCTCGTTGCGGCTTCAGAAGAGGTTTTTTCTAATATTGAGAAGGGGGTCCTGCGAGTTCGAGTTAACCAGTACCCTTTGTCGCAAGCGGTCCAAGCCCATTCCGACCTCGAGAATCGGAAAACAACAGGCTCCATCGTGTTAATACCAAGTAAATGATATATACGCACCAACGCCTTGTAATTTTCATCAACTTGTGTGTTATTGTGTAGTTAGAGTTATAGTTGGTTGTTGTTATTTTTGATCGGGTTTGAAATAAATGAATGTAACTGTGAGCAGGACGGAAATGAAAACACTAGCTACCTATGTTCTAGTAAATCTTTAAAGCATACTCCATTATTTAACTTAATTGAACTATTTTCTCTCTTTTGATCGCCCGGTTTCATAAACAACAAACGCCAAACCACTTGCTAACAAGGAGCTAGCAGGCAGGGACAACAACACAAACAAGACTAGAAAGCGCACATTTTCCATCTATTCCATACCAGATCCAACTTCTTAGTCCTACTTTTAATCCACAGAAAAGCCAAGTGTTTGACATCTCCTATAATCTTAACAATCCTAATCGGAACAATTTGAAAAGACGACTATTTCTTGCTTGCCATAAGCTCCAGCAGGTCACCAACACTATAGCTTGCAACAATTTCATTTTAGCGGACTGGACCGGAATGTATTTGTGCAGGTTTAAGAGGTTGGAGATACTGAAATACGACACTAGATAGCTTGCAAAAACCCCCAAAGCCATACAACACCAGTGAACATCTGATCAGTGGACTCTCCTGCTGGCCAACAAACATAGCATACATTTGGCCCATTTAGAATCCTTTGTTTAATCAAAGCTTCTGGTTGATGCATTTTGTGGATGCAGCTAGTGTCCGTTTGGTTATGACCGAAGTCAATGTCGGACAGAACTTCACGTGAATGTTTGCAATTCTTTTGTAACGCCATCATTAAATTGTATGCCAAAGAGTTTCTACGTAAACCGACGAAACATGACATCGCACGTAATTACGCCGCGCATGAGGCTAGATGGCATTTTCCAGGGATGCTCGATAGCATCGATTGTACACATATCGAATGGAGAAATTGTCCAAGAGAGTTACGAGGGACGTATGTTAGAGGTGACGTCAAAAGACCAACCATCATACTTGAAGTGATGACGTCGAATGATTTATGGTTTTGGCATTCATATTTTGGTGTTCCTAGTTCAAACAACGACATCAATGTTTTGTACACATAGCTGTTGTTTCAAAGCGTAATAGATGGTACCGTACCTTTCTGTCCATTTTTTGGTAACGGAAGATATTACAGACGAGACTTTCTTCTTGTGGATGGTACCTACCCATCATGGTCTGTTTTTGTGAAAGCTCCTTCATTTCCTGTCGAGGTTAAAGAAAAGACGTTTAAGAAGTAGCAAGATTCGGTAAGAAAAGATATTGAGAGGGTTTTTGGTGTTTTAAAGGGTAGATGGAGGATACTAAACCGACCGGTTCGAGCGATGAATAAAAAACTATCCATAGGATAGTATATGCATGTATCATATTGCACAATATGCTAATAAAATAAGATGGACGTGCAATATCTCCAGCTTGGGTGCTCGATCCTCCCACACAAGCTCCCGTTCCCGAAAATGTCCAACAAGACTTGCGCAATGAAGATCTTCACTTTCGGTTGAGATATGATTTAATTGAACTCGTAGGTTCTTTAGGTTTGGAATTTTCGGATTCGGACGAAGAGTAGGTTTTGTTTATGTATCCTTTTATTTTGTTATGTTTATTTTTAAGTTGTATGTGTAGAAATATTGTTTTTTTATTTAAATGGAATCTATAATTTATAATTTGATTGCTTTATTGTTAATTTATAATTTAAAAATAAAAAAACCATCACTAGTGATGGCAATTTCCACTAAAATCCATCACTAATGATTGAATAAAGCTCAATGAAGTGGCGGAACTTAATTGAATGTTGTGAGTAATGAAATTGCATCACTAGTGGAGCGCCCTACCCCCAAATGATGACTCTCAAACGAAGAGATTATGGGACAAACTCCTGGATATAAGGAATTCGTTTAAAGGAATCTTTATCTTGGAGTTTTTAACGATGTAAGAGACACAACAGATAGAAAGAATTCTGAATTCGATGTTAATTGTGCCACGATCTTCAATAATTTCATCAGATTACCAGGTCTCTTGGAATACAAAATGGGGGGGAGGGGGGGGGGGAGGGGGGGGGGGAGGGGCATCACACGCGTGTTTCTAGTAACGGTTCCAAAAGTAGCAAATTAGATAGAATCTTGGTGAGCGACTCTCGGAAAACAAAATGTGGGGGGTCGCGTATTTCTAGTAACGGTTCCAAAAGTAGCAAATTAGATAGAATCTTGGTGAGCGATAAATTTGTCGACAAATGGCCAAACGCGAGGTTGCTTGCCTTGCCGAGAGATAAGTACGGTCATAGGGGGTGTTTGGGATTGCTTTTAACTTATGACTTATTAACTTTTACAAGTCATAAGTCAAAAATCCTAACTTCTCATTTTCTCCTTTTCAAACCATAAAAACTCCTTCTCAACCTATTGTCCAAACACTATCAAAATGACTTATTAACTTTTATAAGTGAATAAGTTAAAAGTAGCTCCAAAATAAGCTAAACACAAACACCCTCATAGACCAGTGGTGCTTTCGGTTATAGATAATAATTTCGAACCCATCGTGTTTAGATTTTTCAATACATGCCTTAAAGATCCGGAATTGGCGGAAGTTGTCATCCCTATTCTAAAGAAATATATTAAGTCATCTATAAAACGTGTGGGTTTAGCAGAAAAATTAAGGGAGATTAAGTGTGGTATAAAATCTGGAGAGCTAAAAAGAGGGAAGCGATTGAGAAAGAAGCATTGGGAAAACTGGAGCTTATGACCGAAACTGAACCATAGACTGTGGAAGGGAAAGATCTGAGACTAAACGCATTGGGAAAAGTGGCTTGGAGTGAGAAGCAAATAATTCGAAGATCTGAGACAAAAACCTTGGGTCTCTTGGATCCAAAGTGGGGACGAAAACGCTTCTCTTTTCCACAAAATCGTTGACAGTAATGCTATAAAAACAGAATCAATGGTCTGATGGAAGTGTTGGTTCAGGCCCTTTGAGAAACACACAAAACTCACGAAACAAAAATGTTTAATGCTTTGAAGAACCACACGTTTCATTTACTGCATATGTTTACATTAAATAGGAAAACTATACTAACAAACCACTACCAACGTAAACCTAAATCTGCCTAAATAAAAGGAAACAACCCATGACCTTTGACCCACTAACAAGACTCAATCAAACACAAAATAACATGTGACTAGATATGCTTTCTACTTTATCCGTATCCAGCTCCAAGAACCATTCTTCTGACCCGCGACCGGTTCTTGACCCGTACTCACCCAACCGATTCGAACCCATCAAGATTAACCCAACATGGAAGATGATATATGGCTATCGGATCTAGAAAAAATCAAAGGCGCCTTCAGCAAATTTTTTCGTGCTAGTTTCAAGGAACCGTGTAACAAGAGGCCAATCTTGCTAATTGGCATGGTTAAAAAAATAATCTAAAAAATTCTCATGAATAGAATATCAACGGTGATGGAAGATCTCGTCTATAATACACAGTCGGCGTTCATAGGTGGGAGAAACATTATTGATGGCCCTCTATTTTTTAACGAGATTCATTCGTGGGCAAAAAAAGGCAAAGAAACCGGGTTCCTTCTTTAAAGTAGACTTTGAAAAAGCGTACGATACTTTAAATTGGATGCTTCTCATTACGGTTTTAAAACACATGGGCTTTCCTCCTAAATGGAGATGCTGGATTCAAGGGAATTTGTTTGCCGGATCAGCCATGGTTCTTGTTAACGGATCCATTTCAGCGGCTTTTAATTACGAAAGGGGTCTTCAACGGGAGACCCGATGTCGCCCTTTTTGTTTATTCTCGCTATGGAAGCTCTAAATGTAGTTATTGTCAAAGCCATCGAGAAGAATCTCTACAGAGGTTTTACACTACAAATGACGGGCCAACCATATCACACCTCTTCTTTGCCGACGATGTAGTGTTCGTGGGTGCACGCGACTTGGATTCCTTCAAGAACTTGAAAAGGATTCTTCGTTGTTTATCTCGTCGAGCCTTCAGGTTAGCCCCTGTAAAAGAAAATTTTATGGAGTGGGTATCTCTGATGATGTAATAGGGCAATTGTTAACATATTGAATTGTCAGAACGTTTCCTTTCCTTTTAAATATCTTGGCATGATGGTAGGTGGAAACATGAATAGAGTGGCGAGTTGGAAACTGGTAGTGGACTGTTTCAATGGCTGTCTTTCGAGATGGAGGGCTCGTTGTCTTTCTTTTGAGGGAGGGGTCAACCTCGCAAAGTCGGTCTTTGGAAGCTTGCTTACATACTTTTTATCTCTCTATAAAGCCCCGAGAAAAGTGATTAACATTGTGGAAAGCATTAAGAGCAGATTTGTATGGGAGGGGCAGTAATACGAAGAAGGTTAGATGGGTTAAATGGGAAAAATTGGTGGCGGCAAAAAAACTTGGTGGGCTCAGTTTGGGTAGTTTAAAGGATGCAAATATGGCGTTGCTTCTTAAATGGTGGCGGCGTATGAAACAAGAAGGGGAGCAACTATGGCCATGGGTTATTAAAGCAATTTATGGAAATAAGTGGACAAATAAATTCATACCATTTAACGGGGGAATCTCGGGCGTATGGAAAAAATTTGTTGGGATTGAGAAGGACTTTACCAAGGTCCACATGAGTGTCGAACATAAACTAGTTAGTAAAGTGGGGAAGGGCGATAAAGTGAGATTTTGGAAAATCTTAAATCCTCTTACCCAACTCTATACAGATTGGCAACTGATAAAGAAGTTCTTGTTTTAGATAATTATAGAAGGTTGGGGAACACATCGTATGGGATTGGGGCTAGAAGAGTTATCTGACAAATGAACAACATCTTAAGCATTTTAAGCTCTCTTAGAAACAGGTCTATGGGCTGCAACCCAGATATTTGGGGCTGGGATTTGGATAGCAATCACATTTTCTTGGTCAAGCATGTTCGTGAAGACTTGGGCAAAACAACAACCATTCAACAGAAGGTTTTGTCATGAGATGGTGCAACTAGGCACTGTATAAAGCAAGCACGCTGTCCTCGAGAGCCTTATCAGGTAGAATACCAACCAAATCAGAGCTGGCAAAATGAGGAATTCAAGTGGGGAAGCTATCTTGCCCTTGTTGCGGCTTGGCTCCTGAAACAGCTGACCACATGCTTGTTTCGTGTTTAGCGGCCAGATCAGTATAAGTATGGTGGGTGATCAGTAGGTGGTAAACGCTCAAAAGTTTCATGAGTGTAATTCGGTTAAAAATCTATTACATCTGGTCGGAGTGTTGTAGTCACACAAGAAGATTAAAAAGGTGATTTTGTGCGTTACTATGGCTAGGCTCTGGAAGATTTGGGAACGAAGAAACAACAAAGGTTTACCACAAACAAAACCCATTCTAGACTCTTGGAGGAGATCAAAGATTCAACCTTTCACTGAATAAAACATTGGCGAAACCAAGGGAATTTTCGTTTAATTTTTGGAGCACTCAAGGAGCTAGTGTTCTAGGTGGTTAATGTTTTCTTTCTTTGTATCATGCATCTATCTGCCTCTGGCTAGTTTTTTTGTATCTTTATGTTTGTTTAATTAATGAAAGCGTTTCCTTTTCTGTTAAAAAAAAGTAGATAAAGTCAAGCTATTTTAGAAAGCAAATTCTCAAAAGAAAGGAAAGGATTGCCTTTTGTCCAGAATGTTAGACCACACGGTGTGGGTGTTTACAAGCCGCGTGAAAGCTTGTCAACGTCGTACATGCCAGCCCGGCCACGGCGTTGAGGACGGCGTGGGTCCTTCAGCGGTGGAGATTCCACAGTCGTTGAGATGAAAATGGTGTTGACGTGGCACGTTTCAAGTGGCGTGGATATTAGTCGTTTGATACTAACGGTTGTTTTTTAAAATTTTAAAAGCTTTACTTTCTGAAAAAGAAAATTTTCCCCTATATAAATCACTCTCTTCTTTATTTTTTTATAAACTCTCACATTTCAACCAAATTTTTATAAACTCTCTACCCATTTCCACTTCATAAAACCCAAAATGTCAACTATGCATTGGACTTAAGAAGAAGATATCGCATTGTAATCAAGTCTGGTACAGCCTGAGCATACAGCCGCTAATCACTCGAGCGGTCCGTTTTGGGGAATAATTTTACAACACTTTTGCGGCTATAGGAGTGACAACACCTGAACTGTGGATGCGCTTTCCTCTTGTTTAGGGTTTTCGTTGATTGTAAAAGACTCGAGAAGGTGACACCGTGGTGGAAAACATGGGTGGTGACCTTGAGGAAGACGACATTATATAAGTTGCTTTCAATAACTTCAGACAGGGACACAATCGTGAATTCCGACACATTTCGGATTGGCAGATTATTAGTTTTTTGGTATTTAGTAATTTTTAATTTTTAGGTTTTATTTTAATTATGTAATCTTTTTTATTTTATTTCGTGTGTGTTTTTTTAATTATATAATGTTTTTTTTATTTTTAAATTATATAATGTTTGACTACTAATGTTATTAGTTTAATTACTATTATTGTTTTGTTATAAATTAAACAGATTTTATATAATTTTAAAATTTAATTTTAAAAATAAAAAGTGTGTCACATGTCAAATAACGCCACTCTTCCGCGACCCTTTCCACACTCCTTGTTTTTTCACAACGCCCTGTTGACGCAAGCTGACACGTTCTCCATGTGTCGGATAACGTCCAATTTTCAGGCCCTTCACACCGTATAGACTTAGGTAATGTCTTCCGTTTCCCAATAAAATATTGTTATAGTATAATATTTAATTATACTACCTGCCATATATAAATATAATTAAAAGTAAAGTTTAAAGGATAAGGTTTTCTAAGATAATATGATGTTACAAATAGAATTTAGGGACGACTAATAGCATGAGTAGATGAGACATTATAAATGGGTGTTGGCGACAGCTAACACTATGTGTATAGGTTACGTTATGGGGGGTGCTACCAATGGCTAATTGTATGAACGAACGTTTGGGACGGCCAGTAGTATGAACAGGCGTTAGTGAAGGCTAACAGTATGAGCATGTTATATGCTATTGCCTTCGTGGCTTGCCATTGGCTATATGGCCAGGTTATAGGTTAAAAGACGTTAGAGGTACGGAGTAATGATAATCACTCATGAGGTTAATGCATATGGAAAGTAGTCACTTAAATGTTGACTTATAATGCATATTTAAAGTATGTTTGTTTAAAGTTGTGAATCCTTTTGATACGCATATATTATGTTTCATGCAAAGTTATGCATTTTGAAACTGTTATGTTGTATGTAAAGTTTCAAAAATGTTTTGTGATGTTATAACTCACTTAGCATAGCTGGCTTTTAATATGCACATCAAGTTAAAGTATAGGTTTGCTTGAGAGATTAGAACGTCTTTGGCATGGATGATGAGGCTACCTTAATTAGAGATTGGCATCTTGTTTGTTTAGGTTTTACTGTTAAACTTTTACGTTTGTTTTAAGGATTTGTATTCAACCTGGATGTTATGCTTTGTTATGTTTGGACATATTTTCGTTGCGTATGAAAAATTATGTTGTTTAAGGACTACATTTGTTATGTGTTTACCAAACAGATGAGACCCTCGGGTTTGGAGCACATCAAATTACTAACTAATTAAGTATTATCTGTTGAACATTAGTGACAACATAAATATGGTTGGAGGAGACTTAAAAGAAGAGGCAAAGCCACGAAGGATTAACATAATTGAAGAACACATGTGAAGAACAGGAAGAACTCTTTAAGATAAGAGGCTATAATAATTGGACAAAAAATACAATTGGATTCAACAAATCATAACAATTGTTAGATCTTTGAATATGTAAGCATACGATTGAATTTTTTTAGTTGAATCCTAAATGGCTGGAAAATCGTTTTTAGTTTGTAGAATTCATAAATATAATTGAGAAGCGAAAAATAGTAGATTTAATTCCTTTTAATTTTACTATCATTGTTTGTTTAATAAGAGATAAACAAGAAAATTATTATTTAAATACAAGAAAATAAGGTTTAATAGACATGTGTCCGCAAAGATTTTAACTTATTATATAGATAAAGGTAGATGTATAGATAGATATAGGTTATCGCTAATAGATTAGAGCCACTAATAGGTCATGATCGGTGGTTGATATAAGTTTTCATAAACTTACAAAAATGTGGGTCTTCATAGGAAACACCACTCCATCCACCACACATCATAACACACGTGCATATGTATATATATATGATCATTTCAGAATTCTCAAACTTTGTAAGAATTGTTTATCTATCGATCTATAATAATTTTTTGATCCGATTCGATACAGGTTGGGTTATATATCAATTATATGTGTGATAATATTTAAAATATTCGGATCGGATTGAATCTGTTCTTGTGCACTGGTAGGATTGATTGAAGTGTATCACATAAAAAAACAATATTTAAGTAAAAATATATGTACTATATATTTTGTAGTTGGATATATAATATTTAAATTTTGCTATCATATTTGATTACAATAAACTAAAGAAACTACAAAGTTAAAAATATAATTAATAATATTAAATCATTACTAAAAAGGAAGACATGATGTTTAAGTATTTGAGATGATAAATATTAAATTATACAATTAATTTAAGTGGTATGTCAATCTTTCACTAGCTTATTATCATTATTACCTATTCACAACGTAAAAGCGTAAGTCTAAATCCTTCACTCTTCTCTCACCTCATAAAAATTATTTTTTATTAAAAAAAAATTGCACTCTTTCTCTTCCAACGAAAACTCTGGCTACGACCGTAGGTTAAAAAGGTTTGTTGAACGATTTCTTTCCTTTTCTTTTCTTCAATTCAAGTTCATGGGGTGCGATCACAAAATGTTATGAGATGCGATTCAAATTTAAACCCTTATGTAACACTAGTGTCGTTTTTTAATGGGTGCGCCCACTCCCCTGAAGCCCACCATAGGTCCGCCCATGGAAGTCATTACAATGCGTAGAACAATTAATCAATATGTTAAAACAACAATAGACATCATCTTTTAATATATAGAAAATGTCGTTTTGGGAGATTAAAAGTTAGTTCCAAATTTATTTACATTGTTGTGTAAATTAAAAGGTATCTTTTCAACTTCTCAACAACTTCCATAAAATCACACTACAATAAAGCTGGGATTACTTACGAAAATAATCTGTCGGAAAAAACCTTAGGTACTTTTCTCACGGATCATCGAAACCGATCTTAATATAAAATTTCATATCCATTCGATCTGATAATGATTCGTCAGTGAATAAGAGCAATAATTTGTCTCATGTTGGTTACCGACAGAATTCAGTCATAAATCTATCTAAAATCAAGCACTTTCCAAAAAAAACCCTTGTTTTTTTATATTTCACAAAGAATAAAAATACTAATTTATGATTTGCGTGAAAAAACAAAAAATATGCAAAATTATTTTTCTATAAACCAAAAAGATCAACGGATTACCGATGGTATTTCTTGGTATTTCTGTCAATAAACATACCCATGCTATCTCTGTAATGATTCGGAAATAACATTACCCACGATCATTATACCGATAGAGGTTCACCCCACGGATAATCTTTAGTGATGACTTTTACCGACTAGTTTTCGACGTGAATGTCTCCGTCGGTGAAAGTCTCTTGTAATGTCGGGAAGGGATCTTTGAATCCTTCCAAAAAATCACTAGTGAAGGCGCGATAAATTCAGGCAGGCCATAATCGAACCCTGACAGAAATCTCTGGTTTGTTTGTCATCTCACCAAGAGATTTTTGAATGTTTTATCTTGTTTTTTAAGGATGTGTGGTATGGTTTCACGCCAAAGTGTCGCCACCCTCGCTGGCGTTATGGTCACAGGGAACACCGCATGGTCCGCACCCCTCCCTCGTGGTTCATTGTCATGGGGTGTGTTGGACAAGCCGTCAGAATCTACACAGGGAAGAAGAACTTGTGTTTTTTAATAACATTTTTATTTATTAATTAATTTGGTTTTTCTATATAACTTGTGCTAATTATATCTCCACACAAATAACACAAATTTTATCACCATAATCTTCTTCATCTCTTAAAAAATTGCAATCATCATCATCATCTTCATTGGAAGAATTCTCTAAGTGCAACTAATGGTGACGAATGCGTCAATGAACAAGTATAGGTTTTGGTTAAACACTTGGTATTGTGTTTTGTCGATTTACCAAGTGTTAGCGGGTTTAACTATGTAAAGTTGCTACATTATAGAGGGTTTACTAGGCTAGCATACTTATGATCAGGGGCGTAGCATTGTGGGGGCCGAGAGGAGCACCCGATCCCCCGAACTTTTCGCTCAGTAGTGCCCCGTATGTAGTCGTGTAGAATTTTTTTAGGTATATAGGTTTTCGACCCCCCGGTTTTATAATTTTTATAGATATATACGTTTTCGACCCTGATCGGAAATCTCAAGTTTCGCCACTGCTTATGATTGTTTAGCAAGTTTATAAGTAAATACGGCATTATTAGCGTGTTGACATCTAATAGCGGACTTATATGGTTTAGCGGATTTTGTCTGTATATATGTTAAGAGTTTGTTGTGAGTCGGTCTGCACAAAGTTGTCTTTGAAATCTGTTCACACGAGCAATAAACTGCATTTTGTATTTACAATCATGTGTTCTATATTGTGAATGTGATTGCCTACACTTGCGCTATGGATTCCGCACTTAGCGTGAGTTGTGATTCTTATTGGTTATTGATCTTAGAGACTCTTAGGAAACCTTACAAGTGGTATCAGAGCTTTGCTGATTTTACTGCTTTAGATTGCTGCTTTTTGTTTGTAAATTTTAAAAATTACAAAAAGAATTTAGGCATGTTTGATATTAAGTTTCAAAAATCCAAAAAGATTTTGTTTTCAAGCTTCCGTGTGTGATTAATATTTTTTAGAGTAAACTTCTGTTTTGCTCATGTGGTTTTGTCACTTTAACGGTTTTGCCCCAATCGTTTAAAAATAGCCATTTTCCTCCAATAGTTTGCTATGTTTTCTCTATATTGCTCCCCGTCTTTAACCCTATCCAAATTGTTTACTAACTGAAAGGGTATTTTGGTAATTTTACATATAAATAAATATTTAATTTTTTTATTCCTAAAACAACTAAAATAAAAACTATTTATATACTAACAATACAGAGACACACACACACACTCTCTCTCTCTCTCTACGTATGTATACCTTACCTCTTCTCCATCACCAAACACCACCACCCCACTGCCACCCATGCCCTCACCACCAACAACCACTGCCTCACCAACCACCTGCCACCATTACACTGCCCAGCCACCACCATCACACCGCCAACCACCACAATCAGCCACCGCTCCACCACCATCACAACGCCCACCATCATCACATCGTAACCACTCCGGCTGCCACAACAAACAAAACAGAAATACGAAATCTCCTTTTCCCCAAATCCCATCTTCATAAAACAGAAAGGTGAAACCAACAACAAATTGTTCACCACTTCACCTTCAAATTTATCACAATCAACCTAGGGTTAGGGCTAATCTCAGTTCAATCGCCGTTTGGATCTGAGAAGAATAGGTGGGTGTGGAGGTGTCTGATGGTGGTGAATGTTTGGATCTGATGGCAGATTGGCAGGTGGTGGCGGCTGGACGGTGATGACGGGGTGGTCGAATGGGGATGGTTCCGGTGGTCATAGGAGATGGTTGTGGTGGTGTTTGTAGGAGGTGGTTGCGGTTGCGGTGGTTGTCCCAGGAGGTGGCTGCGATGGCAGGGTATTTGAATAGAGATGGATCTGAAACTTGTGGCTTTTAGTGTTTGGCTCTTAATTTGGATAGACTGTATTTGTTATATGTGGTGAAGGCTGGGGTGAGAGAAAGAAGAAGAGGGGTGGTGTTGCTGGGGTGAGAAAGAAAGAAGAAACAGATGAAGATGTTTGGATGGTGATGATGATGATGACTATGAACTTTAGTTTTTATTTTAGTTGTTTATAGGAATAAAAGAATTCAATATTTATTTATATGTAAAATTACCAAAATAACCTTTCAGTTAGTAAACAATTTGGATGGAGTTAAAGGCGAGGAGCAAAATGGAGAAAACATAGCAAACTATTGAAGGAAAATGGCTATTTTTAAACGATTTGGGCAAAATCGTTAAAGTGACCAAACCACAGGGAGCAAAACAGAAGTTTACTCTACTTTTTAAGATACTCGGAGGAAATATTTTAAACAAATATAACATTTTATAATTGACAAGGTTGTCAAACCCTTCAATTATTTAAAGTGTTAGTGGATTTAACAAAATAGCAAGTTTAACAACAAGATCAGCGGGTTTACACAATAATTGTGGGTTTAACCAATGGCGCAGCTTTGAGGGGGACCCCCGAACTTTTTACTTAATAGTGTTACGTATGTACATTTCGTATAGAATTTTTTAGATATATACGTTTTCGACCCCCGGTTTTATAATTTTTAAGGTATAATTTTAGGTTTGGTGACTTCCGACCCCGATCAGAAATCTCAAGTTTTGCCGGGTTTAACAAAATAGCGGGTTTAATGTTTTGTTAGTTGAATAAGTTGATTTGGCTTGGATTAGCGGACTTAACCTAGAGCGGATTTAACCATGTATAGCGGGTTTAGTTGGTCAAGAGTATACAAGTCATTTGTTGACTTGTACTTTTCACAAATTCAAAATTTAAAACCACATTCAATCAGCGGCTTTACAATTCAAACTACAGGTTTAGGGTACCCCTTTTCGAATATGCTGATAAATCTTGTGTGTTTATTGAAAATAGAGAGAAAACCTTATAGAAATTTAGAAGGAAATGTTGAGACTAATTCTTTTCATAATCATTCATACAAAAGAAAACATCTTAATTAGAAAAGATTACAAACAACCTACTTGCTAAAACATAGACATGGAAATCATGGAAAACATGAGAACATGGATGATCATGGAGTAGAAGATAACCACCCACTATTCACCCCTTATTGAATGGAAAACACTTTACATAAAATTAAAAAAAACAATTACTAAACTTATAAAATCCAGCCGCATGCATATTGACGTGGACATAACATTGTAGTTATCAATTTGAAGCAAAGATTCTTGTCCAAAGTTCAGTCAGAGATCTTGTTCGTTTTGGCTGCATGCTTCTCTACCGAGAGGTCAAGAGTAACATCCCTCATTGACGGCCTAGAGTGAGGGCTCCTATGAACGCATGAGAAAGCAACCTCCACAAGAAATTCCACTTGCTCAACAAGTTCTTCCACGGGCGGTGGAAGGCGCTTGTCCATAATCTCACTCTGAGACATGCCTTTCATGTTCTTTATCGATGTGAGGAGATCTCCTGGATGCTGACCCATTATAACTTCAAGAGTTAGTACCCCAAAGCTGTAAACATCACACTTCTCATTCACTTCCATCGTGTATGCAAGTTCTGCAAAAAAAAGGAAAAATCAGATCAACAACCTATGAATACTATTTGTCAAAAGATTGAATTTTACCTGGAGCAATGTAACCAAACGTTCCAGCAAAAGAAGTCCAGTTGGATGAGTATGGCTTTACTAGCCTGGCGGTGCCAAAATCAGATATATGAGCTTCCTAATCGGAATCAAATAAAACATTGTTGCTTGAAAGGTCCCTATGGGTGATTGGTTGTGAACAATCATGGTGCATATATGATAAGGCCTTCGCAATACTTTTAACAGTATTGACCCTTTTCTTCCAATCAAATTCAACAGCTTGTTCCATGTGATTCAGTACGTTTCTTAAGCTCCCTCCAGTCAAGAACTCATACACCAAAAACGAGTGACGTGGATGTGAACAAAATCCATAGAGTTTGACAATGTTCTTGTGGCGTATTTCTGTCAAAGCTCGGATTTCATTTTCAAAACTCTTGAGATTTTGCACTTCACCATCTTCTTGTGCGTGAATTTTTTTCACCGCAAAAACTTCTGATGACAATTCTGCTTTATAAACAGTTCCGCATCCACCAACTCCAACAACATGCTTTGAATCAAAGTACTCCAAGGCTTCAATGATTCTCTCAACACCATTTTCCCATCATAGCTCCAAATGGTAAAAGGTTTTGCTCCTATCTCTTGTGGACTCAACGTGACTTTCGTGTTTCTTTTATGGGGATAACAGATTATGGCAACAATAATAAGCACGAGCAATATAAATCCGATAATCGGAAGTGTGATCAAAACCACAATAGAAACCTTTGTTTTATTACCTTGATATGTTGTTTGGGCCGGACAGTCTAACCCTGTGTTATTTCCACATAACCCCTTGTTATGTCCAAGTGCCTCCATTGGAGCATCTTTAAATGCTCGCACTTTAGGAAGTGGGCCCTCTAGCCGATTGAAAGATATATCAAGATTGGTTAAACTTAACATTTTGGTGAAACTTGAAGGAATTGAACCTATGAGGTCATTGTGAGAGAGGTTCAAGATTTGTAAAACCTTCAAACCCGCAAGTTGTGGCGGTATACTTCCAGTCAAATTACTATGAGAGAGGTCAAGGGATTCTAACTTTTCTAACTTGGAAATACGTATGGGAATACCCCCCTCAAATTGGTTCCTACTTAAGTTCAATATCCTTAACTTTATGCAATCTCCTAAATTTTCGTTGATTGGGCCGGTAAGAGAATTTTGTGCTAGGTTAAGTTCTTCTAAGTTGTACAGATTACCCAACTCTGAAGGAATTGTACCTGACAGCTTATTGTCATCCAAGTACAAGATCACGAGTGAGCTTAATCTTTCAAAGCTTGATGGGATTGCACCGATCAAATGATTTGATGAAAGATTAAGCTGGACTAATTTGGTTGCTTCTCCGAGCTCTGAAGATATTATTCCAGAGAAATTGTTGTTGGATATCTTTAAGCTAGTTAAATTAGGACAGGCCCCCCAGTTGCTAGACACCTCGCCATAGAACTTATTATAACTCAAGTCCATATAATCCAGCTCCGGATACATCCCAAAATCTTCGGAGATGTTTCCGGTCAATTGATTATTTTCAAGCCGGACTCTGACTAAGCTGCTACAATTTTTCAAGCTCTTTGGTACATGGCCAGAGAAGAAATTGTGACCCACAGTGAAATGTGTAAGAATACCAGAGTCACAAATATTGTTTGGTAAATGACCAGAGAGCATGTTGCCATTTATCATGAACGTTTGCATCTTAGTTAGATTCATATCTTGAGGAATGGAACCTACAAGTTTATTCATGAACAGGCTCAAAGCAACAAGAGCTATTCTCTTTCCTAATTCAGGTGGTACGAAGCCACTGAATTTGTCATCACCTAAGTGCAACTCTGTAAGCTGAGTGTAATTGGAAAAATAATTTGGAATCGGCCCAGATATGTTGTTATCACTAAAGTACATCCTTCCTAGCCTACTGAAGTTTTGGAAGGTAACTGGAATGGTACCATTGATATGGTTCCTGCCAATCTCAAAATCTATGAGATCCCGAGCACTAGCAAGTTCGGATGGAATGGACCCAGAAAGTTCATTACTATACAGATAAAGGAAATAGAGATAGGTTAAATTTCCTATTGAAGAAGGAATGCCTCCAGTAAGATAATTAGAAGAGAAGTCAATGTTTTAGACCAAGCTCAGTTTCTCGATTTCTGAAGGGATGGCTCCCTCAAGTTCATTGTCCTGTAAGTCAAGGAAAACTACTTTTTTGAGGTTACCTATGCTATTTGGGATATGACCATTAAGACGGTTACTAAACATATAAAGGTTAGTTAAGTTTGTGAGGTTACCTATGCTATTTGGGATATTACCAGTAAGACTGTTAGTGGCCAACCAAATCACTTCCAAAGACCTTAGAATTCCTATCTCTGGTGGAATTTTCCCTGAGAAGTTATTAAATGCCAGGGCAAAATTTCTGAGATTAGACATGTTCCCAATGCTGGAAGGAATGGAGCCATACAGCATGTTATATGCAAGATCAAAAGTATCAAGATTTCGTAGTGGCCATGTGTCAAGATCATCAAGTGTACCTGTTAAGTTTACACTTACCACACGGATGCCAGTTACTGCAGCTGTCGTCCCATTACTGCAAATGATTCCCGTCCAATTGTTATGGCATGGGTTGCTTCCAACCCATGATGAGAGAACTGATTGGCTTTGTTTATCAAGGCTGGCTTTCCATTTCAGAAGAGCAGATGCTACAGTTGCCGGTGTAGCAGTTGCAAGTGAAGGAACACAAAGAAGATTGTAACAAGAGAAGAATAACAGTAACGCAACGTAGAGGGACATGAAAGATCTTATAATTAGAAGGTTACGAAATGGTATACTTCTCATTTAAGGAAGTAAAAGATTCAAGTGTATGATTTATGAACGACAGAAACAAACAGTTGAGAGATGTAAGAAGTAAAAGATTAAAGTGTAAGATTTATGAACCACAGAATCAAACAGTTGAGATTTGTAAAACTCAAAGACTTGCTTTACTAAGTGAGAATACATGTTACTTATAGAATAGATAATTACACATTGACCCCCTAACGACCTGTCACTTCATCAAGATAACCCTTAACATTATGTAATTGTCAATTGCACGCTAAAGTTCTACATGTGGAAGGGTTATAAACACGCAATCTATATAGAAGATGAATATTAAGAATGTCTGCAAGTTTTTAGTTTGGGACACATTAACAGGCTTCATCAGTTGTTCTCATGCGTGCATAGCTCCGTAGTTCTTCTAGCCAATATGAAACTAGCCATTAACTATATAAAAAGAAATATTACAGGAGTTAATGACATGTTCCTGCTGTAAATGCAAGTTACAAATTGGTTCTTGATTTGGTCACAACCATCTGTCACCTAAACCAGATTTTCTAAACATGTAAAAAATGATAATAAAATTAATAATAATAGCAATAAGAAAACATCTTGAAGTTGTAATAATGATATAAGAATTAACTTTTTTTATATATTAGAAAACTGTTGGCTAGTTAATGTACAAAGGGAAATCAATGTGCGAAGTGTACATAACTATGCATAAAAGTATCATGATTACGCATCAAATAAATATAATTACAAAACCTTTATTGATCTGTCGTAAGCTTCGCATGTTAAGAGCTCTTATTTTAACCTTTATCTGTATATATACACACACAAGAATTAGTTATCTAATAGTAAACTGAAATTATAGAAATAAATAGGATAAGTAATAAGTTATCAACATCTTATTTTGTTTCATGTTAATGTTGATGCTAATGTCTAACTAATATTTTAAAGATAAATAAAAAAATAAGAACATAAATTTTAAAGCAAAATAAAAATGATTTTCATCAATAAAATGAAATTTATAAATTTGATGATCATTAGTTTGGAGTTTAAGTTAGTGATATATTTGAACCAAAAAAATAGATAGATAGTGATGTTATTAGGATCAGTACTACGATTCAATGTACAAGGCATACTTTTGAACCAACTTCCCATCAATAGTTTGTTAGTTGTGCAAAACAAATGGTTTTGAATGAATCTGACCAATTCAACACCAAATATGATCTTATACGTTCAAAGACTACATAGAGTGAGGCATGGAGAGGGTGAGGAGGGAGACCCTCCACGCCCAACACCGCCCAACCATCCATTGAAGAGGCCCCTATTCGCGGTAAAGACCGTCACAGGCGTTGTCCCTTTACCAACCTTTAACCCACTTGATTTATTGTTTATTTTCAAAACACATAGCCATAGTACGGCTAGTACGTTTAAAAAATTTTCTTAAATTATTTTCTTATATAAAGTTATATCTCCATACAAACAACATCAAATTTTATATCATCTGACGAGGGAGCCGATCTAATAACATTTTGGGCTCAAAGAGTCTTAAAAAGTATTGCTGAAGATCAGGAGTTCATAATCCAAAAGGAGAAAATTTATAGTACGCGATCAGGTCCCACACATAAACTATTGGCATGTGTAACTTCCTATGTGATCATAATAGTTATAGACGGCTTTTTCGAAAAGAATAGTAAATGATTTTAAACAAAAATATAAATATTGTCACCAAACTATGAAGCCCATGGTGATATATGTTTTAGCCAATTGCAAAAAGTTACATTCGTTAATACAATTACTTATGGCACTACTTCTGACGTTATGGATGAATACTTATAAACGTTGAAATGAGTGTTGAGGGAAAGTATTCATTATTACTTTTATGAGTGTGTTATTGAACTCTACGCAAAAAGATATTTAAGAAAAATCTACGTTTAGTGGCATACAGCAAATTCTGTAGTTTCATGATGATAAACATGATTTCCCCAAGATAGTCACTAGTATCAATTGTGTGGAATGAGAGTGAGAACTTTATCCAACTGTGTGGTGTGGCCAACACAGAAGTGGACATCCTAAAAAAATCGGCTGTCATGCTTGAATCGGTTGTATCATAAAATCTTTGGTTTTTTCGCATGTACTCTTTGATGTGATCACTTCAAATAACGATATAAATATTGTTAATCAATCACCCATTCTTTTGATCGGTTACAAGAACGGGGTTGGACCAAGTGCAGTTTTTTCTTTTGTAAACAACGTGAAGTACAAATACGGGTATTATCTAGTGGATGGAAGCGTTTAGACAAGATACAAGGTTTAACAAACCTAAATGGCAGCAAGAAAAAACATTGAACGAGGTTTTAGTATTTTAAAGAAACAATAGCATATTATGCACACCACTCAAGGGGCAACACTTTATTGTACTCATTAGTACTAATAGGCTAGAAGCCCTTCCTTAAGCAAAACGCAAATATTATAAATGTCTTAATAAATTAAGATTTTAAAATGGACAGATGTACATGACTTATTGGTATCCTTACTAAGACTTAAAATTCTTAATTTCTAATTCAACAAACGCATTTTTCTTTAATGATATGACTATGATAACCAAATAATTGAGTTGCATGGAGCTCGTGAGGGTCCTATACAGTGAAAGAGCATTTAATCTATTGACTCCTTATTTCAAGTCTTCGCATCTTAGATAAGATTCTCACTTATTTTGATTGGGATTGATGACTAATAAAATTTACCTTTATTTAGTAAACTACATTTTTAGTTCATTTAGTTTGTTAAAATAACACTTTTAGTCTAGCAGTTTATTATTTTGCATTTTTAACCTAACTAGGTTTTTCCCAGCGCTGTTTTCACATGCGTTTGTTGATGTTTTGTGTACCTAACTATACTCTTCGTTGATGCTTAGGTGATGAGGGAGCAGTTCATGCCAACATATGATTAGGTTTCATGGGTTATTGACTTGGGGTTCGACGAAGGGTATAAACATTAATAGATAAGTCACATATTGAACCAAAATAGTATTGATTAGATGCTACACTTTGAAATTGAAAGTCTGAAACTATATTTAAGGTACATCTTGCAAGGCTTAATCGAAAAAAGTAACACAGAAAATGTAAGAATTACATCAAGAAAAGTTACCCAAAATAACCCGTCATACCTATATAATTTGTGGATACATTGAAGCAAGCACATTAAACTTGGGATTGTAAGTTCTTGGAAAATGGATCCCATGAAGCATAGAACAGTATGGTTGGATATGCGTTTGCTTGAAGGATCTCCGAAGCTTATCAAGAGACTCTTCGTCCAACTATAGCAGGCGCATGATTAGAAACATAATCGACTCAAGTAAAACAAAATGCTAATACAAAGCTGTTAAGAAAATACTGGGAGTGCCTTTGCAAATCTTACTATATAATAAACTTATGGTTGACATGTGTCAGATTACTATGCATTCTTATAATTATTTTCTTGCCCATTGTTTCTCTAATTTAGTTAATATCTTTTAGATATAAATATTATTTATAGATTTCTTAGTGATAAGTGATAAGCCATAATTACAAATAAGTTTTACTTTTTATTTTCTTTAGGTTTAAGTATTGTTTATATATTTCCTAACTAATAAATGATAAACCATAGTTATAGATGAGGCTTTTTACGCATTCTTTAGGTTCAAATATTATTTATATATTTTCTAACTGAATTTATTTGATCACTTTACAGATTTAATAACATTATTTTAATTTGAGTAACTGCAATTTACGTCCCTGTGGTTTACATCAAAACGCAATACCAGCCATCATTTGAAAAAACACAACACTACAGTCCCTAGGGTTGTCGATTGCGTTCAATCAAGTCCCTGGGAGTATTTGCTATTAATCAAATGTAAAGATAATCTCTTTACATAATTTTGGGAAATTGTAGTACCCATACTATGTACAAATCCCTGCAAAATTAAATATGAAATACAACATATTTAAATAAATCGATTCAAATCGTTGTCTTCAACAAGTGCCTTAACCGCGTCTTCTTGTATGGTCTGTTGTAGTCTTCAACGAACTGCTTGTATGATTCTTTGTGTGGGCTTCAACGAGATCTTGAACCACATCTTCTTATACAATAATTTCCTACAAAATGAACAAACAAGTGTTGACAGTTGTGGCTGAGACACGTGTTCAACACGCTTCCCTTAAAACAGATTTCGCGCCTCTACTAAAGACGACGCGCCTGTTTCCCACGATACAAAGGCCGAAGCATTATATACTGCCGGAGATGGCTCACGCTCCGGAGGTTACACCGATAAAGTTATAGTGTTAGAACTTGTGAAAAAATATTATACGAAGGTGATGAAATCGTATAGAGAAAAAATATTTCTCTAAGTACACAACACATGGGTCTTCAAGTATTTCTTCTTTCTAAGAACTCTCCATACATTCATGTATTTTTGTTGTATCCCTTCTCTTGTTTTTTCTAGCATTTCTTTTTATCTCAAAATGAGGCACATAGCCTACTATATTTACAAGAGTTAAGAATAAGTGAAAAGTCTCACTTAATTAGTTATTTTATTATAGAAATAAACTGTAATAATAACAAATAAATTGACATAAAAACTCTATTCAAGAGTTTAATATATAATTCACCATATGAAGAGTTTAATTAGTAATTATAATTTTACTAAATTTCAACTTCACTAAATTAATATCCATTTACACTACATAATTTCCAACAGAGAATCCACAATTTCTTTAATGCAATTTCAATTTGCAATCAATTATAAACCCACAAATTCAACAATTATGTACGAGTGGTACCAAGAAGATTGCATTTGTATACCTAATTATACAACTCATATCTAATAGTAAACTGAAATTATAGAAATAAATGGGATAAGTAATAAGTTATAAACATCTTATTTTGTTTCATGTTAATGTTGATGCTAATGTCTAACTAATATTTTAAAGACAAATAAAAAAATAAGAACATAAATTTTAAAACAAAATAAAAATTATTTTCATCAATAAAATGAAATTTATAAATTTGATGATCAATAGTTTGGAGTTTAAGTTAGTGATATATTTGAACCAAAAAATAGATACAAAGTGATGTTATTAGGATCAGAAATACGATTCAATGTACAAGGCATACTTTTCAACCAACTTCCCGTCGATAGTTTGTTAGTTGTGGAAAACAAATGGTTTTGAATGAAATTGACCAATTCAACACCAAGTATGATGTTATACGTTCTAAGACTACACGCAGTGAGGCATGGAGAGGGTGAGGAAGGAGCCCCTCAACGCCCCAACACCGCCCCACCATCCAATGAAGAGGCCCCTATTCGCGGTAAAGACCGTCACAGGCATTGTCCCTCTACCAACCTTTAACCCACTTGATTTATTGTTTATGTTCAAAACATATAGCCATCATACGGCTGGTACGTTTAAAAATTTTTCTTAAATTACTTTCTTATATAAATTTATAATTCCATACAAACAACATCAAATTTTATATCATCTGGCGAGGGAGTTGATCTAATAATATTATGGGTTCAAAGATTTGTAAAGAGTATTGTTGAAGATGTCAGGAGTTCACAATTCAACAGGAGAAAATTTATAGTACGCGATCGGGTCGCACACATGAACTATTGGCACGTGTAACTTCCTATGTGATCATAATAATTATAGACGGCTTTTTCTTAAAGAATGGTAAATGATTTTAAACAAAAATATAAATATTGCCACGAAAACCATGAAGCCCATGGTGATATTGGTTTTAGCCCATTGAAAAAAGTTACATCCACTAATACAATTAGCTTATGGCACTACTTCTGACATTGTGGATGAATACTTAAAAATGTTGAAACGAGTGTTGAGGTAAAGTACTCATTAATACTTTTGTGAGTGTTATTGAACTCTACGCAAAAAGATATTTGAGAAAAATCTACGTTTAGCGGCATACAACAAATTTAGCAGTTTCATGATGATAATCATGATTTCCTCAAGATGGTCACTAGTCTCAATTGTATGGAATGAGAGTGAGAACTTTGTCCAATTGTATGGTGCGGCCAACACAGAAGTGGACATCCTAAAAAAATCGGCTGTTATGCTTGAAGCGGTTGTATCATTAAAACTTTGGTTTTTCGCATGTATTCTCTGGTGTGATCACTTCAAATAACGATATAAATATTGTTAATCATTCACCCATTTTTTCATCAACTACAAAAACGGGGTTGGACCATGTGCAGTTTTTTCTTTTGTAAACAACGTGTAGTACAAATACGGGTATTTTCTAGTGGATGGAAACGTTTAACAAAGTTTAACGAAGCCTAAATGACAGCAAGAAAAAATATAGAACGAGCTTTTGGTGTTTTAAAGAAACAATAGCACATTATGCACACCACTCAAGGGGCAACACCTTATGTTACTCAATAGTACTAATAGGCTAGAATGCCTTTCTTATGCAAAACGCAAATATTATAAATGTCTTAAGAAAATTAAGATTTCAAAATGGGCAGACGTACATGACTTATTGGTATCCTGACTTACTAAGACTTAAAATTCTTAATTTCTAATTCAAGAAACGCATTTTTCTTTAATGATATGACTATGATAACCAAATATTTGAGGTGTATGAAAAGCACAAATATTTGAGGTGTATGAAAAGTATAAGGGCTCGTGAGGGTCCTACACATTGAAAGAGCATTTAATCTATTGACTCCTTATTTCAAGTCTTCGCATTTAGAGCCTCAACTGCTCATATTGATGAGTCCGACAAATTTTGATTGGGATTGATGACTAATAAAATTTACCTTTATTTAGTAAACTACACTTTTAGTTCATTTAGTTGGTTAAAATAACACTTTTAGTCTAGTAGTTTATTTTTTTGCATTTTTAACCTAACTACGTTTTTCCCCAGCGCAGTTTTCACATGCGTTTGTTGATGTTTTGTGTACCTAACTATACTCTTCGTTGATGATTAGGGGTTGAGGGAACAGTTCCTGCCAATATATGATTAGGTTTCGTGGGTTATTGACTTGGGGTATGGCGAAGGGTATAAACATTAAAATATAACTCACATATTGAACCATAAGATGCTATACTTTGAAATTGAAAGTCTGAAACTATATTTAAGGTATATCTTGCAAGGCTTAATCGAAAAAAGTAACACAGAAAATGTAAGAATTACATCAAGAAAATTTACCCAAAATAACCCATCATACCTATATAATTTGTGGATACATTGAAGAAAGCACATTAAACTTGGGTTGTAAGTTCTTGGAAAATGGATCCCATGAAGCATAGAACAGTATGGTTGGATATGCGTTTGACTTGAAGGATCTCAGAAGCTTATCAAGAGATTCTTCGTCCAACTATAGCAGGCGCATGATTAGAAACATAATCGACACAAATAAAACAAAATGCTAATACAAAGTTGTTAAGAAAATACTGGGAGTGCCTTTGCAAATCTTACTATATAATAAACTTATGGTTGACACCTGTCATATTACTATGCATTCTTATAATTATTTTCTTGCCCATTTTTTCTCTAATTTAGATAATATTTTTTAGGTATAAATATTATTTAAATATTTTTAACTGATACGTGATAAGCCATAATTACATATTAGTTTTACTTTTTATTTTCTTTA